>CM066343.1:139671256-142071256 GCA_033807585.1 Hydrophis major | reverse complement strand
GCCTTGTGAAGATGGGTGGGGCACTCTCCTCTCATGAAGACTATTCCATCTGCGTTGATCACACCTCCTCTCCATTTGCTAAGCCCTTGGATCAGGAGGGGATGGTCCTGGATGAGCTCTGTCCCACATGTTCCTCCTGCCTCTGTTCCTCCCTGCCTGCAAGCCTTACTACTTCAGACAAACCTTGCCTGGACTGACTCTGCCCTTCCCCAGTTTCCTTCAAGGCCAATGGAGTCACCCTCTCAATGTCTGGCATTTCTTGTTCCAGCTCATCTTCCCCTGCAGATTAAGACTCTGATGTGGCATGACAGATGGTATCACTTTGTACGCTTAAATAATATTGTGATTGTTATTGGAATGGCACATAAAAACACTAAACAACTAAACCATGAAGGAGCACACTCTAATACAAATATGTATAATAACACCATGTTACATAAGTATGATTAATATAACTATCATCATCAATAATGATCATCTCTTATTCATTAAACATGAAACTCAGGCAACTGAACATTTAAAAATGTATCACAAATACCAGTGACTGGTAATGATAGATCTGGGTTGCTGCTGTTCTGAGTAGCGCAGTTTTTTTGCAGTTCTGCTGGTGTTATTGCAGGAAACTGCAATTTCTTGATGTGTGTTTTGGAAAATTCTTGGACATAGTACTAAGTGCCCCAATGACAATGGGTATCACTGTTAAATGTTTCATTCATAACTGTGTAGTTTCAATGGCCAAGTCACAATATTTCATTATTTTTTCCAGTTCTTTTTCTTCAACTTTGGCATCTCCTGGTACAGCAATATCAATAAATTGTATGCTTTGGCCCTTGACAACTGTAATATCTGGCATTTGTGTTCCAAATGGCAATCCATCTGTATTCAAAAGTCCCACAAGATCTTCACCATCTCATTATTATTATATACTTTATTCATTAAACATGAAACTCAGTCAACTGAACTGAGTTCTCCTAGTTTTGATGGCCAAGTTACAATGTTTCATGACTTTTTCCAGTTCTTTTTCTTTGACCCTGACATCTCCTGGTACTGCAGTATCAATAAATTGTACGTTTTGGTTTTTGACAACTGTGATATCTGGTGTGTGGTGTTCCAAATAGCGATCCATCTGTATTCGAACTTCACCTTCTCATTTTCAATAACCTTTTTCCCACTGTTTTTGATGATGATGATAATGATGATGATGATGATGATGATAATGATGATGATGATGATGATGATTATTATTATTATTATTATTATTATTATTATTATTATTATCATTATTATTATTATTATTATTATTATTATTATTATTATTATTATTAATCACAAAGTCAGCCAGATGTTCAGACTGGTTTTGGCATTTTTGTCTACCCAGTGAGTCCTTACCAAGATAGGCAAATCTGGATGTTTGATGGTGTTACTGATATCCCTGAAGGATGGAAGCTGTTCCAAATAAAATTGCCTTCTGCAATTGACTGATGGCAAATTTGTCAATGCCTTTACTGTTCAAATGGTGCTCCAGTTGTTTTGGGACTGCACCCAGGGCACCTATTTTTATTGGTACTACCCTTGCTGGCCTTTGTCATAGTTCTATTTCTATTTGTAGGTTTTTGTATTTTGTTATCTTCTCCACTACTTTCTCTTCTCTTCTGCTGTCTCCAGGCACTGCCACATCCACTATCCAGACTTATTTGTCTTTAAGTCCAGAGTGTTATGTGGCACTCTGGGGTGCCTATCTGCCTGGATTCTGAAGTCCCAGAGCAATTTAATTTTCATTTTCTATGACTTTTTCTATTTTATGGTCCCACCAGTTCTTGGGCAAATTTTATTTTTATGATGATGATGAGGTTGTTGAATGATACTGTGAGCAATGGACTTTTCCTCTCCAATCAAAAAGAATGAACTTCTGAAAACTAGGTATTTCAAAAGGAATCCTTTATTGAAAGGAAGTGAATCCAGTACTAGTGAAAGCAGAATCTAAGTTGCTTCCAGGCATACAGTAATAGATAAAGGGAGTTAGAACCCCTCCCCCTCTTATTTAGATGTGGACTTAATCAAACAAAGAACCAACATGTTAATTCCCCCCTCCCCTTTCCTGAGAACAACATATCTTAGAGGATTTTCCAGAGCTAGAATTTTTATGGCCCCTTCTCCTCTTTCTATCTCTCCAAGAGGTGACAAGTTTCTAGCCATCTGGCTCCAGTGTTCCAGTTGTATATCATGTGCAGTTATACAAATTCAATATAAGATTTAATATATTCAGGTTACATCAAAAAGGATTACTTGTACCAACCCCCCCTTCCATTGAAGAATGGCAGATGTATGGATCTGACATATTGCCCTCCTCAAATTTTTGAGAAATCCATCTGGAAGATATAAAACATGTGTTACATTTACAACTTAGGATGGTTGTGAGGGTATTTCAGGTGGAACTTCCATAGTTATATGGGTGCTTTTACATGTCATTTGGCTACCCACTCATTTTCTGAGGAACGAAGATGTTTCCAAGCTACTAAATATTGTGTGGATCCATGGTGAATGCGCGAATCAAGGCTAACTTTAATTTCAAAATGTTGTTCCCCATGTACCATAATGGGAGTTGGAGGTGTGGGAAGGGGAGAGGGGTCTAAGGTTTGAAGTGATCTCTGGTTTGAGTAGGCTACAGTGAAATATTGGATGAACCTGTCTAAGTGTTTTGGGAAGTAGAAGCTCTACTGTAACAGAATTAATAATTCTGGAGATGGAAAATGGCCCAATGAATTTTGATCCCAGTTTCTTAGAGGGTTGCAACGATTTTAGGGATTTTGTGGACAAATATATGCAGTCCCTAACTTTGAATGGTTTAGGATCACAGCATTTTTTGTCCACTTGAGCTTTAAAACCTGCTCTAGCTTTTAACATTCTTCCATTGAAGAATGTCAGATACACGAATCTGAGAGATACCTGGATACCTCATTGTTCATATAATGATATTGATGTATATCCAAAATTTAAAAAAATTACACCCCCCTCCCAAATATTATAGTATGTCCAAAGTTTCCAAGAAACTAGTTCACTAGTACTACAGAGCTATCAACCTAAGAATGATCAATTTTCATGCTAATTTCCACTGTTTGTTTGTTTGTTTGTTTGTTTTTATCACATCATGGAGTAGATATATCGACCTGGTTTTTTAAATTTATTTTTCTGCTATTTTTTAAGAAAATGAATAGATTAGTAGCACCTATTTGGGTTAACAGGATTGACTTCTTTTGAAAAAAATAGACTATTGAATTAATATGCTTCTCTTCCCAAGGAGGATGTATTAGAAGGAATTGACATATCACAGAACCAATATCTACTTTTCCTTTAAAGGTTAAAAATGTGGAATATGTTAGAACTAACCAGGGGCTCAAGAAACACTATATCAGTTCATACATCATTCCCTGTCAAGTATGATTTGTTGAATGTACCTCAATTGTTAGGTTCACAGAATACATTATTGAACATATCCATAGAAGCTGAATTCATGCAATACACTATGTCAACTCAACCCAGCTATATTATCGCTTAATAGGAAGCCAGATGTTGGAAGGCCTTTCCATCTTAGTCCCATCCAAATAGTACCAATTGCTAGAGTTCTTAATCTTTAATCTAATCAATCAGCAAAAAGATACGTGTTTTAAGATTCTGGGTTCAAGCAAGTTTATATACTGTATATCTGTATTGTCAACATTTATACGCTTGTTATTTTATGTGGGTTACAATAATTATAAGAACTGATAGAGAAAACCTGGATTTATATATCATATTTAGTTATAAAGAAGTTTCCTTGATTGTGGTTTGGTATGAGTGTGAATTCAATCAATGTGATTTGCAAATATGTTATGAAGCCTTAACCAAATATAGTTTTCTCAGTAAAGCAAATTTAAGTCTTAGTAAGTTGCATTGGTATAACCAATAAGTAATATATTTTATTGGTCCAGATAAGTTTAGAAAATATCAGGCACTAGGTTGTAAAGCTTGACTAATAATAGACACTATTTCTTGCTGAAATATTGGCTACCCAGTTCAGGCTTATTAAAGTACAAAAATATAGATTAGATTGCATTTAGAAACTTTATATTGTTTCTCCATATTTTTTAAAAATTGTATTTAAGCTATTGTTGGGGTGAAACAGTTGCTTGTTTCCAAATGATACTTCCTGTATCGGTCTCTTACCCTCAGTGATGAATCTTTTCAAACAAATGTTTGTTTCATTTATGTACACAGAGCCTCCTTTCAGGGAATTTAATGGGCCATGCATGAAGGAACAGAAAAGGAAAACATTAAATTTGTATGTGACACTTGGTTCTGAAACAAATGATGAAGCATTTTAATTAAGACATCTCAGTGGATTTGAAGTTTCCTATTTGTTTCTTGTTGCTATATTTTCTTTCTTTTTTTATTAAAGTTTTATTTGGGTTTTCACACACACAAAATACAAGTAAAACATCTTTTTTGAAAATAGCTTGGTCCCGGGTTGAACTTCTTTATACAGACACAAAGTCAATTTCATGCTCATTTTTGTGTTCTATTCCATATCTTATTACTATTCTGCATTTTCAAAATAGTTTTTCTCCTCTTTTAATTTTCTCAATTTTGTTTTGATTATCTCATCTCAATTCAAATCATTATATTTATACTTTTGTCTGTTCTGTTTCAATTTCATATTATCTTTTCTCATTAAACAAATTTTCTCCTGTAGTTACTAATTGGAGTATGACACCTTTATATCTTTTATCCATTCAACTCTTATTTAAACTTCAATATATACCTTAAGGTTATGACATTTAACATAAAACATAATTTCCAATCGAATTCTGCTTGGTACATTCTTATAATTCTTATAATACACACTATATTCTTTTTTAAAAAAGATTGTAAATATATGTAATTAAAACCCTCATTCCATTCCAATTCAGTTCTACCGTTAATATTCATCAAAGTCTTAACATCTTTAACATTTCTTTTCAATTAAATATCATACTTCCTTAAAGACATATATAATCTCCATAATTTTTCCCTTATTTCTCTTCACATATGTTTTATAAGTCATTAAATATTCATTTTGTTAATTTATTTATTGACAAGCATTCCACTGAATTATGAAAGCTATTTTTTTTTTGAAAAGAATTTTATTAATTTTCTACAAACAAACAAGACAAACAAAACATTAAAACATCAACTCTCATATGTACATCCAGTATGTCGGTTGGTTCATCAGTTTTGTGCATTCATTTTGTAGTCTCAATTACAATTATTTTACATAACAACTCATATTGTCAATCCAAACTTATATATCCTAGTATCACTAAAAAAAAAAGAAATTTTTGACTATACTTTTAATCATTCATGCTTTATGAGATAACAATACTTTAAACAGTTTATTCTGTAACAAATCATATAATCATACCAAATCAATCCTAAAAACCTTTTATAAATATAGTGTCAATATTCTATTATCATATTTTATCATCTAGCCATTGATAAAAAAGATCCCAAATTTCATAAAATTGTTTATCCTCTTGCTTTCTAATTTCAAATGTCAATCTACTCATCTCAGCACATTCCAATATTTTCTTAATAATTTCTTCCTGTAATGGTATTTTCTCATTCTTCCAATTTTTAGCAAATACAATCCTAGCCACTGTTAATACATTTACAATCAGGTATTTCAAATCTTTACTATATGTATCAGATAAAATTCCCAATAAGAAGATCTCTGGTTTCAAGTCTATGTGTTTCTTTGTCATTTTTTCCAACCACATGCGAATTTTAGTCCAATATTTTCTGGCGTCCTCACAAGTCCACCACATATGGTAATATGAGCCAGGTATCTGATGACATTTCCAGCATTTTTCAGATTTGTTCTTAAACATTCTTGCTATTCTTGTTGGGGGAAAGTGCCACCTGTAAAACATCTTATACAAGTTTTCTTTATATGCTGTTGACATTGTCATTTTATAATTTTGAGACCACAATTTTTCCCATTTCTCTAAATCAATCCCATATCCAAAATTCTTCCCCCAAACAATCATAGTTTCCTTAACTTGTTCTTCTTCTAATTTAATTCCCATTAAATAACCATATAATTTTTAAATCACCTTCTCATCAGTATCCATCAAGATCTTATCTAAATCAGTCTATTTATCATAGATTCCCTCCGTTTTAAAATCTTCATCATACCTTGAATGTATTTGCGCATATGAAAACCAATTCATCCTTATACCTTGTTCCTCTAAGTTTTGGATCGATTTAAGTCCACCCTTTTCATCCAACAGTTCCCCATATCTAACTGTTTGTTCCTTCTTATAGATTATAGGATAGGAAAATGCTTCAATAGTCGATAACCAAACTGGAATTTTCAAATAACATTGTTTTTTTATCTTCTCCCAGTTTAACCACAAAGACTCCTGTATATAATGTCTTCTAAAATAACCCTGTGTTTTAGTTCCCTTATACCATAAAAAAACATGCCAGCCCAACAGCAAATCATGCCCTTCTAATGTCAACAATCTATGCTTTCTTAATGTTATCCATTCTTTGACCCACATCAAACTTGCAGCTTGATAATACAATTCCCAATTAGGCAGACCAAAACCTCCTCTAATTCTAGCATCTTGCAAAAGCTTTAGCTTTATTCTCGCTTTTTTACCTTGCCATATAAACTTCAACATGATTTTATTTAAATCTTCAAAATAGTCTTTTCTAAGCCTAATTGGTATTATTTGAAACAGAAATAGAATTCTGGGTAAAATATTCATCTTGATTGTTGAAATTCTCCCTATTAATGACAGTTGCAAGTTTTCCCATTTCTTCAAGTCTGTAGCTACCTGTTGTTTGAGTTTCATATAATTATTCTCTTTTAATGTGCTACATCTTGCTGTCAAATATATCCCCAGATACTTAACCTTATTTGTAACTTGGATTTTCAAAAGGTTTGCCAGTTCTTCTCTTTGTCTCAGTAACATGTTCTTTGTCAAAATCTTTGTTTTATCTTTATTTATTTTCAAACCAGCCATCTCACCATATGTCTCTATCTTTTCCAATAACTTTGGAGCTGTTTCTAGCAGGTCTTCCAGAATAAAAGCTAAGTCATCAGCAAAAGCTTGTAGTTTGAATTCTTCCTTTTTAATTTTCATTCCTTTTATGCTTTTATCATCTCTAATATTTCTATTCAACACTTCCAAAGTCAACACAAATAGCAAAGGGGATAGGGGACACCCTTGTCTTGTGCCTTTTCTTTTATTAATAAAATCTGTAAGTTCTCTCTCCATCATTACCTTTGCTGTCTGTTTATTGTATATGGCTTCCATTGCTTGAATAAATTTTCTGGCAAAACCCATCTGTTCCAATAGTAATAACATAAATCTCCAGTTCACGTTGTCAAATGCCTTTTGAGCATCTAGGAATATCAAAGCCATTTGCTTTTCAAGATGTGCCTCATAGTATTCCAAAGTGTCCATGATTATTCTCATATTGTCTCTGATTTGTCTCTTTGGCAGAAATCCATTTTGATCTGGGTGGATAAAATTATTTAAATATTTTTAAGTCTTTCTGCTAAAATTGAAGCAAAAATTTTATAGTCTGCATTCAATAAAGAAATAGGTCTATAGTTCTTAATTTGCAGTGGGTCAGCCTCTTCTTTTGGAATAAGTGTAATATAAGCCTCTGACCATGTTTTGGGTATCATCTTCTTTGACATAACTTCATTCATAACTTCTAATAGTGGGATGCTCAATGATTCTTGAAATGTTTTATAGAATTCTGCCAGAAGCCCATCTGGACCTGGTGCTTTTCCATTATTTTGTTTCTTAAGTGCTTCATTTAATTCCATCATTGTTATATTGCTTTCTAGCATTTCTTCAGTCTCTTTAGGTATCTTCAGTAAGTTAGCATTCTGTAAATACTGTTTGACTTTTTCCTCATCAATATTCTCTTGTTTATACAGTTGCCCATAAAAATCTCGAATAATTTCCTTTTTCTGCTTATTACTGTGAGATTGCGTTCACACGAGAGACTGACACGACACGGATCTGAGTTTTCTCTCTGGTTTATTACGATTCTGCAGAAGCGGGTTCACATCCAAGGCAGCAGGATGGAACCCTGAGCACATTTTACACAGCATATTTATACCCTAAATCCCTTGCCTCATCGTACGAGGGCTTGATTCACAGTTGTCATCGGAATTCACACCTTCCAGGGACACTTTATTGCCCATCAACATTCCCCGGTCCACCAAATGGCCTTTGATAGTTTTGTTTATCAGTACTTCCTAGACCTCCAACTGTTTGTTGATGGTTCCCCCATCAGTACTGACGCTGCTTTTGAAACATACATATATACAAAATGTTCATGTTGTTCTAATCCTTATCTTCCGGAGGGTTACAAGATACATGCTTTCGTAAGCAATTCTAAGCGTAAGCAAATTTACAGAAGCAAAAGTAGCATTACATTATTTCACTTATCACATTACCATAACAAACTTGGCCTTGATCATCTATTAGCTTTAATATTTTTCTTGATTCCTTCTCCTTTCTCAATTTATATGCTAGCCATCTACCTGATTTATTTGCATCTTCAAAGTAATTCTGTTTAGAATTTCTAATTTTCTGTGCCAGTTCTTCTTTCTCTATTAATTCCATTTTATGTTTAATTACATCCAGTTTCAATTTAATATCTTTTTTCTGTGGCATTTTCTGTAATTCTTTTTCAAGTTTTTTATACTCTGAATTATGATAGCTATTTTATCAAACATTTTAATCATACATTGTTTCATATTTTCTGAAATTATTTCTATTTCTAATATAACAATACTACCTTATTAGTAGTTACTACCAATACTACCTTTGCAGAACCCCTTTTTCATTTAGATTTTCACCCATTATCTCTAAATAGGCCCTGTTTCTCTATATTTTGTTTCTGTCCTTTATAACTTCTTTTCCTTTCTTTCTTCCCCCTCTTCTTCTCCCTCCCCTTTTTACCCCCTTGTCTCTCTACTTCTAATTCTCTCTTCTGCATTTCCCTCTGTTGCTTTCTGAATTTAACCTTATTTTTCACTCTATTCTTTTTTTGGGTTGTTTCTCCCAATCTTAAACTTTCCATTCTCTTTCTCCCCTTTCCTTTGTTTTCCCCACCTAAGATTACCTGTTCATTAAAGATGGCTTCTTCTTTGTCCCAATCTTCTTGTTCTGCAGGCATTTCTTGTTGTTTCTCATAGTTCCAAATCTCCATTTCCAAGAACTGAAATATGAAGCCAAAAGAACCCCTCCCTTCTTGTGCATCTTCTTTGTACCTTTTCAGTTCCATTTTCAATTCTTCTAAAAGTGGAGCCATTTTAAATCCATTTAAACAACCACCCGATTGATTTTAGTCATTCAAATGTAGTAACCCAGAATCTAGAGATCACCAAATAATCCAGATAGTCCCAAGCTGTTTCTTCTTATTTCTTTTTTCATTTTCTCTTCCTGGGGTTTTACTATTTTGTTGCAATGTTTCAGTTAAGATGTATCTTTTGGAAGTCTTGTTGAGATTTTACTGTAAGTTCTTTTTAATTCCAGGCAGTTTCCTCCCTTCCAGATCTTGCCCTTTTATTTTTTTTCTCTCCTTTCCAGTTTTCAAAAGCTTTTAATCATCCAGAAATCTTTATTATCCCTTTGACTTTTTATTTTCAGCATTAAATGCCTATTAATGTCAAAGTGGATTTTTTTCCCCAATTCCTTGCTTAAGTCTTTTAGCTGTCAGTATAGGAAGAGGGTAAAAAAACCCAAATTCTTTCCCTTTTCTCTCTCCTTCGCTGCTTAGAATTCTTCCTTGGGAACAGTTTTTTTTTCAATAGTTTCAATTCCAGTTTCAATTTTTCTCCTCTTATCTTCCTCCTGCACATTCTTTTCCAGTCAAGTTCTTCTTTGTGGTGGCCATTTCTGACCCTCTCTGCAACCACCTTCAGGAAAGGGAGTAATGGCCAGCTGAGGAAGAGAGATATGGCTCCCCTCAACCCTTCAGGCAGTCTCCCCCCTTTTCACCACCTTTACGGAGTGGCTTAGCCCCAAAACCAGCCAGCTCAGGGCACTCCAGCGGTGAACACGGATCAAAACCACGCAGAGTCGCGGTTTCGGTCTGTCACTGAAGAAGCTCAAACCGGAGGTCCTTGTTGCTATATTTTCATTTACTATAAATAATATATATTTTCATTTACTATAAATAAAAATGGTGCCCCCCAAAAAGGAAAAATGAGATCTTAAATGAATGGCTTATGTTATAATCAATGTCCATACCTACTTTACTTTAGCTTGTTGGTTCCAGACATCTTTTCAGAAAATGCAGTATATTATAGTAGTTGACTTATGCCTTGACATTAAGGACAAAAACAAGTATCCAGTAAGTTTCTGTGATTGTAGCAGAATAGAATACAATAGAATTATTTTATTGGCCAAGTGTGATTGGACACACAAGGAATTTGTCTTGGTGCAAATGCTTCTCGTATACATAAAAAAAAGATACATTCATCTAGAGTCAAGAATCATAAGGTACAACACTTAATAGTAGTCATAGGGTACAATAAGCAATCAAATCATACAAGGAAAAAGTCCATATAAAGGATAAGGAAACAAGCAACAAAGTTACAGTCATACATTCACAAGTGGAGGGGATTGGCAATAAGGATCGATGAGAAGATTAATAGTAATAGTAGTGCAGACTTTGTGAATAGTTGGACAGTGTTGAGGAAATTATTTATTTAGCAGAGTGATGGCATTTGGGGAAAAACGATTCTTGTGTCTAGTTGTTCTGCTGTGCAGTATTCTGTAGCATCGTTTTGAGAGAAGGAGTTGAAACAGTTTATGTCCGGGATGTGAGGGGTCTGTAAATATTTTCACAGCCCTCTTTTTGATTCGTGCAGTATACAGGTCCTTGATTGAAGGCAGGTTGGTAGTAATTGTTTTTTCTGCAGTCCTAATAATCCTCTGAAGTCTGTGTCTGTCCTGTTCTGTTGAAGAACCAAACCAGACAATTATAGAGGTGCAGATGACAGACTCAATAATTCCTCTGTAAAACTGGATCAGCAGCTCCTTGGGCAGTTTGAGCTTTCTGAGTTGGCACAGAAAGAACATTCTTTGTTGTGCTTTTTTGATGACATTTTTGATGTTAGATGACCATTTTAGGTCATGTGATACAATAGAACCTAGAAATTTGAAGGTCTCTACAGTTGATACTATGTTGTCTAATGGTAGTATTCTTCTAAAGCCTACCACCATTTCTACAGTTTTGAGTGTGTTCAGTTCCAGATTGTTCCAGTTACACCATGAGGCAAGTTGTACAACCTCCTGTCTGTATGCAGATTCATTGTCTTGAATGAGACCAATCATTGTTGTATCATCTGCAAACTTCAGTATTTTAACAGATGGATTATTTGAGATGCAGTCATTGGTATATTGGGGGAAGAGAGTCCTGGGGGGTCCCTGTGCTAATTGTACAGGTATCAGATGTGATTCTGCCTAGCTTCACTTTCTGCTTCCTGTCTGTTAGCTATTTCTAAAAGTTGCTAGATTTGCATATAAATAAAAAAGTGAAGGCTGGCTTCTGATTTGAGCTTCTTCAGCAACAGACCAAAACCTCTTCTTTACGAAGCTTCGATCCGTGCTCGCTGCTGGAGCGCTCCAAGCCGGCTGGCTTCGGGGGTAAGCCACCCCGTAGAGGTGCTCAAGAGGGGGGGGGACTGCCTGCAGGGTTGAAGAGAGCCGTATCTCTCCTCCCCAGCTGGCCATTACTCCCTTTCCCAAAGGCGGTTGCAGCGGTGGTCAGAAATGACCACCACAAAGAAGAACTTGACCAGAAAAGAATGTGCAGGAGGAAGATAAGAGGAGAAAGTTTTGGTTGGCCCAGTCAAACAGCAAAAGCAACAAATAAGGTACCATGGAATTGAAACTATTGAAAAACAATAACATTGTTTCCAAGAAGATTTTTAAGCTGCAAAGGAGAGAGAAAAGGGGAAAAATTGGTTTTTTTCTCTCCTTTTCCTATACTGACAGTAAAGAGACTTAAGTAAGAAATTGGGGAAAAAATCTATTTTGACATCAATAGGCATTTAATGCTGAAAATAAAAAGTCAAAAGGATAATAAAAATATGTGGATAATTAAAAGCTTTTGAAAACAGGAAAGGAAGAGGAAGAATAAAAGGGTAGGATCTGGAAGGGAGGAGACTGCCTGGAATTAAAAAGAACTTATAGCAAAATCTCAACAAGACTTCCAAAAGATACATTTTAACTGAAATATCGGAACAAAAACCCCAGGAAGAGAAAGTCAAAAAAGAAATAAGAAGATAAAACTCAGGACTATCTGGATTACTTGATGATTTCTGGATTCTTGGTTATTGTTTTGAATGACTAAAATCAATCGGGTGGTTGCTTAAAACTATTTAAAATGGCTCCACTTTTAGAAAAACTGAAAATGGAACTTAAAAAGTACAAAGAAGATGCACAAGAAGGGAGGGCTTTGTATTTCAGTTTTTAGAAATGGAGATTTGGAATTATGAGAAACAAGAAATGCCTGAAGAACAAGAAGATTGCGACAAAGAAAAAGCCATCTTTAATGAATAAGTAATCTTAGATTGGGGGGGGGAGGAAAGGGGGGGGGAAAGAGAATGGAAACTTTAAGATTGGGAAAAACAACTCCCCAAAAAATAGAGTGAAAAATAAGTATAAAATCAGAAAGCAACAGAAGAGGGAAATGCAGAAGAGAGAATTAGAAGTAGAGAGACAAGGGGTAAAAAGGGGAGGGAGAAGAAGAGGGGGAAGAAAGAAAGGAAAAGAAGTCATAAAGGACAGAAACAAAATATAGAGAAACAGGGCCTATTTAGAGATAATGGGTGAAAATTTAATGGAAAAAGGGATTCTGCAAAGGTACGTAAGATAGTATGGTTATATTAGAAACAGAAATAATTTTAGAAAATATGAAACAATGTATGATTAAAATGTCTGATAAAATAGCTATTGTAATTCAGTGGAATGCTTGTCAATAAATAAATGTAATAAAAGGTATATTTAATGATTTATAAAACATACGTGAAGAGAAATAAGGGAAAAATTAATTATGAGCTTATATGTGTTTTTAAGGAAGTATGATATTTAATTGAAAAGAAGTGTTAAAGATGTTAAGATTTTAATGATTATTAATGATAGAACTGAATTGGAATGGAATGAAGGTTTATAATTGCATATATTTACAGTCTTTTTTTCCTTTTTTCTTTAAAGAATATAGTATGTATTATAAGAATGTACCAAGCAGAATTTGATTGGAAGTTATGTATCATGTATTATATTGAAAGTCATAACCTTAAGGTATATGTTGAAGTTTAAATAAGAGTTGAATGGATGTAATTAAAAGATATAAAGGTGTCTGTTATGTATGTAAATAGTTGAATAAAGGCAAGCTTGGGGTAAAGTGCAGGGTTCTGGCCCTGCACTTCTGATTGGGTGTTAAGCGGCTAGATCGGATTGGTCGGGTTCTGAGAATCTGATTGGCCCTTAACGAAGGACTCTTATTGGTACTGGAGCTAGCGTTTCACAAGCTCCTATTGGTTATTTCACATTAGCATTGCCTATATAAAGCAGAGTTGTTGTTATACAAGTTAGAAGTCACTATGCAATAAAGAGTTGAAAGTTCACCAACTAAGACTGTCTCCATTCATTCTACCCATGCCTGAATCTATGACACTGGCGACGAGGGTGGGATTTGGAGACATCTGATCTTAAGGAACTTGGAAGAAAAAAAAACAGAGCACGCGTAAAAAAACGGCGCCACCAACGGAAGCCATGTCCAGCGGCATCGTTCCACCCGCTCCGTACGATCCATCCCAAGAGGATTGGGAATCCTACATGGATCGCTTTCAGATGTTCCTTGAAACGAACAACCTGAAGGACGCCACACCAGCCAAGAAGCGGGCGCTGTTCCTGACGTACTGCAGCCCAGCTGTCTTTAAAATGCTAAAGCCCTCGCAAAGCCTCGAGAAGTGAAAGCAATAAGCTGGGACGACCTTGAACCTCTCCTGAGAGACCATTACGCGCCAACCGTACCCACACTCGTGAGACGCCACGAGTTCTATCAACGAAGCCAACGAAAAGGAGAGAGCGTGGCTGACTTCGTGGCAGACCTCCGACACTTGGGAGGCCTCTGCGGGTTCGCAGACTTAGATGAAGCATTGAGAGACCACCTAATTCTGGGATTAGATGCACCAAACGTGCAGAGCAAGATAATGGTGAAGGGCGACATCGGCCTTGTTG
The DNA here is from genome assembly GCA_033807585.1 of Hydrophis major. Classification (NCBI taxonomy): domain Eukaryota; kingdom Metazoa; phylum Chordata; class Lepidosauria; order Squamata; family Elapidae; genus Hydrophis; species Hydrophis major. The sequence continues at coordinate 142,056,953 of CM066343.1, read as the reverse complement.
ACGCCATCGCCGAAGCCACCGCCGCTGAGGCAACAAAAAAGTCAGCGGCGCAGCTACGGTGAAGCCGAAACCCCACAAACCCACCGACAGGCGACATCTCACCCAGCTCAGAAGGGCAGTTGGCAACAACGCACTACGAGGACCTCTCTTCATCATCAGACAGTGACGAAGAAGGGGTACATCGACTGCGTTCCGACCGGGACCCTCGTCCTAAAACCTCACCCCCTTGCGCTGGCTGCGGGGCAAACCATTCCAGGGCAGACTGCAAATTCCGCGATGCACTCTGCCACGAGTGCGGGAAATGAGGCCACATCGGTCGAGTCTGTCACAGTTTACCGGGACCAAGCCCGGCCTCAAAGGGAACCAACTTTCGCCAATCAGCAGGAAACCGTCCTGTAAGGCGAGACCCAGCAAACCACTCCTACAGATATCGAGCGTTGCAGAAAGAAGAAGCTCACCATACTATCACTATAGGCCAGGCCTCGGCCATGGACACTAAGAAGATTATCTAATAACCGGTGTAATGGTTCAGCCACAGTCGCCTTATGCGGTAAAAACACATTGTAGAAATTGATAAGGCCTAAAAATACAGTAGCCATAGAGAACCAACCCTGCCACATGGAGGTCGATTCGGGATCGTCCCTCTCGATGGTGTTGTGGAAGACATTAAAGCAGCTCATTCCTACCATCCATCGCCAAGACCTTTGAATGCACGCCTTATCCTTAAAGATTACCAAGGGAATCGGATCCCCTGTGGTCGGGTCTTGTCGAGTCCGCGTCTCGTTTAAAAAGCATACGGCATACTTACCTCTAACGATCATCGATAGGGACAGGCCTAGTTTGTTGGGCCTCCAATGGTTTGCACCACTCGGCATCGAACTAGCCGGCGTGAACCGAGTCGGTGATTGCGAGTGGGAGGAGGATCTTATGTCTGAATTCAGCGATGTCTTCGCAGATCGTCTGGGCAAGTATAAGGGGACCCCAATCTCGTTCAGCCTCGACCCTAAGGTCGCCCCGATCCGTTTAAAGCCCCATCAAGTTCCGTTCGCCCTTAAGGCCAAGATAGATGAACAACTTGACAAACTAATTAAACAAGGTGTACTGCAACCCATTGATCATTCCCCATGGGAAACTCCTATTGTAACCCCCATTAAACCAGATGGGTCAATCCGAATCTGTGGGGACTACCGGGCCACTCTAAACCATGCCCTCCAACAGAACGCGTATCCAGTGCCGGTGGTGCAGCACCTCCTTCATTCCCTGGGAGGTGGAAAGGTTTTCGCTAAGCTGGATTTAGCTCAAGCCTATCAACAAAACAGCCCAAGCTCAAACGATAGTAATGCACAGAGGTGCTTTTAAATGTACCCGATTGCAGTTCGGGGTGAGTGTGGCCCCGGGAATATTCCAAAGTTTAATGGAACGATTGTTACAGGGAATCAAGGGCGTGGTTCCGTATTTTGATGACGTATTGATTGCAGCTCCTAGTAAAAAAAATCTGCAGAATCGTTTAAAATGTGTGCTTAAAAAATTCCAAGAAGCGGGATTGAAAGTAAAAAGGGATAAATGTCATCTGTATACCGACAGTGTTGAATTTCTAGGTTATCGCATTGATAGTCAGGGTATTCACCCAACTGAGAGTAAATTAAGGGTGATTAGAAATGCTCCCAGACCTCGTAACAAAACTGATCTTCAAGCATTTTTAGGCCTTATCAATTTCTACAATGTGTTTTTACCGCATAAGGCGACTGTGGCTGAACCATTACACCGGTTATTAGATAAGAAAGCATTGTGGGTTTGGGGTTACCGAGAAGAAAAAGCGTTTAGAAATGTAAAAAATTTACTTACATCTGATTCTGTACTTATGCAATATAATGAAACATTACCCTTGGTTATAACTTGTGATGCCTCACCGTTTGGGGTGGGCGCTATTTTGAGCCATGTGCTACATAATGGAAATGAGGCTCCCGTTGCATACTTTTCGAAGACTCTTTCCCAGGCAGAACGTAACTATGGACAAATAGACAAGGAGGCTCTTGCAATTGTGTCAGCTGTAAAAAAGTTCCATGAGTATGTATGTGGAAGGACATTTACAATTGTAACCGACCACAAACCTTTATTGGGGATAATCGCTGGGGACAAACCAACTCCCTATATATTGTCCCCAAGAATGACTCGATGGTCAGAGTTTCTAGCTGCTTATAATTATCGATTGTTAGATCGACTGGGGAAAGCCATTCCCCATGCCGACGCACTCAGCAGAGCACCACTACCAGAGACCCTCGACGATCCGGCACCAACAGTATCGGCGTTACAAATCGAAACGCTCAACTCGCCACCTATGACCGCTTGAGATATCGTGAGGGAGACCAAACGAGACCACACCCTAGCACGAGTCCTAGGCTGGGTAGAACGTGGATGGCCATTGGATCAGATCCCAGATGACTTCGCACCATTTAAAACAAGACAGACTGAACTTTTTTCTCAAAAGGCTGCGTTATCTGGGGCGATAGAGTCGTCGTCCCAGAACGACTCCAAAAGACGCTGTTACAAATCTTGCACGATGGACATCCCGGGATCGTGCGAATGAAGGCACTCGCACGGAGCTATGCTTGGTGGCCAGGCATGGACCGACACATCGAGCAATGGGTCAAGGCCTGCACCAAGTGCCAACAAACCAGCAACGCACCACCAAAAGCTGCACCGACCAAATGGGAGACGCCACGTGGACCCTGGTCCAGAATCCACCTGGATTTCTCAGGGCCAATCAAAGGACAGACATTTCTATTGACTGTCGATGCATACTCTAATTGGTTAGAAATTCATCGAATGGCCAATACAACCTCCGAGGCAGTCATTAAAGTCCTCAATAGACTCTTTGCAACTCATGGATTGCCGGACGTCCTGGTGTCTGATAACGGACCACAGTTTACAGCGCTAATGTTTGAACAGTACTTTGCTGACAACGGCATCCGCCATGCGCTCATCTCGCCGGCGCATCCTGCTACCAACGGCCGAGCGGAACGCATGGTACAATTTGTAAAAAAGACTTTACAAAAGCTGGACTATGATAATCTTGACGAAAAAATAAACCGCATTCTACTTCTACAACACATCACTCCGCACAGCAAAACCGGCAGAACTCCCGCTGAACTTCTCATGGGGCGAAAACTCCGTTCCCGCCTCGACCGACTGCACCCTGCTTACGAGCCAGAAAAACCTCCAAGATCCAGCAGACGCTACCGTACCTTCAAGGTAGGCGACCCCGTTTATGCAAGAAATTTATCGGGCGACCCAGTTTGGATTGAAGCAATGGTAATACGCGAGACTGGGCCCAGATCCTATATTGTAAAATGTATTGATGAGAGACTATGGAAAAGATATATTGACCAATTACGGTCACGACTTATAACTGCTAGCCAACAACTTCCCAACGACCAAACTGAGGGGGGGGAAGGAAGAGAAGATAACGATATGCCAGGAAACCTGTTCCAGGAAAGTGATGAATCAAGTGAAACCCAGGAAATGGAGCAGGAAGAAGAATCATACGCTCCTAGGGAAATCACACCAGAACAAGAAGCTGAGCCACCACAAAACAACACCCTACCTCAACGGGACTGCACGCAGCCAGTCCAAAGAAAATCTGACAGACCCAAGAGACAACCATCCTATTTAAAGGACTACATAGTCACAAACTAATTGTGAAGCCAGGGGGAAGGGGTGTTATGTATGTAAATAGTTGAATAAAGGGAAGCTTGGGGTAAAGTGCAGGGTTCTGGCCCTGCACTTCTGATTGGGTGTTAAGCGGCTAGATCGGATTGGTCGGGTTCTGAGAATCTGATTGGCCCTTAATGAAGGACTCTTATTGGTACTGGAGCTAGCGTTTCACAAGCTCCTATTGGTTATTTCACATTAGCATTGCCTATATAAAGCAGAGTTGTTGTTATACAAGTTAGAAGTCACTATGCAATAAAGAGTTGAAAGTTCACCAACTAAGACTGTCTCCATTCATTCTACCCATGCCTGAATCTATGACAGTGTCATACTCCAATTAGTAACTACAGGAGAAAACTTGTTTAATGAGTAAAGATAATATGAAATTGAAACAGAACAGACAAAAGTATAAATATAATGATTTGAATTGAGATGAGATAATCAAATTAAAATCGAGAAAATCAAAAGAGGGGAAAAAGTACGTAGAAAATGTAAAATAGTATAAGATATCAAATAGAATACAAAAATGAGCATGAAATTGAGTTTGTGTCTGTATAAAGAAGTTCAACCTGGGACCATGCTATTTACAAAAAAAATGTTTTACTTGTATTTTGTATGTGTGAAAACCCAAATAAAACTTTATTTAAAAAAAGTGAAGGCTGTAGTTTAGGATATTCTTATTTTAAAAAACAAGAGTAGAAATGTGTTGACAAAACTGCAATGATACTACAGTCACAAACATAAAGTCAAACTGAAATTATGTCATTCTCTTTATACCAATCCTCTGGATATTTTACATACCCAACTTTTTTTGGCTAGAGAGGGTAAGAATTAAAGTCATAAATATCTAAAGTACACTTCATTTGTTTTCTTTAGTTTAAGTTGTCCTTATTGAAACCAGATATTAAATTCAACACTATTCTCATAATCCTGGAATTAATTATTCTGAAACACTATTACATATTTCCAAAATTAGCTCTGATTAGCTCTGTACTCTTATTAGCAGCAAGAAAGGAGAAACTGGATTCTATTATTTAGACTCATTTATTTAAGACAGGGGTGTCAACTTCAAGACCCACAGGCTGGGATCAGGCTCACAGGATGCTTAAATCTGCCCATAGGAATTATCAAAGGACTGACTTGCGGTGCCTCTGGTGGCTAAAATGGCCGTGCCTTGTTTTCCCCCTCCATGACCTCCTCCAGCACTCTGCTGGCCCAAAACAGGCTGACACATGGGCCAAAAACAGGCCCAAAACAAACCAAAAAATGGGCCCAAAATGGCCAAAAAACAGGCCAAAAAGAGACCAAAAAAGAGCCCAAAATAGGCTGAGAAATGGGTCCCAAACAACAAAAAATGGACCAAAAATGGCCAAAAAATGGGCCACACTGCCTGTTTTTGACCAGCAGGGTGCTGCAGCAGGCCATGAGGGTGAAAATGAGATGCAGGTGGACCATGTGTGAACCCCCTGCATCCCATTTTGGCCAGCAGGATACTGCAGGAGGCATCTCTCCCACCGTTCCCCGCACCCCCAGTTTGCAGATGAGAACTAAAATGCTGATCCAGTCATTGAGGAAATCTAGTTTGACACCCTGGTTTAAGATATTAAGTATACATTGATAGCTTCCTTTAATGAAAGAGCAATAAAAATTACTAATCACTAATTCATTACATCATGGTGACCAAAAGTGGATGCAGTATTCCTTGTTCCTGTCTACCTTATAATATCATTATGCTAAGTTTGCAGCAAGGGACACCACATGCCAGAGGAAAAGCTTTGATTTCCCAAATTTTGGGACCAGCAAAACATTTGGAAAGCATCATTTATTTATACCTTAGTATAAATAAAAGCTTCTGTAACACATTTCATGCATTATATTAAGCAACTATGTAGTGATTCATGTGATTCAGCTATGTTACAGTATATTACAGAAGTGAGTACATCCCTCACATTTTGCAAATATCTAAGTGTATATTTTCATGTGACAACACTGAAGAAATGACACTTGCCTACAATGTAAAGTTGCGAGTATACAGCTTGTGCTGTCCCCTCAAAATAAGACAATGCACAGCCATTAATGTCTAAACTGCTGGCAACAAAAGTGAGTACACCCCTAAGTGATAATGTCCAATGGGGCCCAAGTAGCCATTTTCTCTCCCTGGTGTCATGTGACTTGTTAGTATTACAAGGTCTCGGGTGTGAAGGGGGAGCAAGTGTGTTCAATTTGGTGTTATTGCTCTCACTCTCTCATACTGGTCACTGGAAGTTCAACATGGCACCTCATGGCAATGAATTCTCTGAGGATCTGAAAAAATGAATTGTTGCTCTATATAAAGATGGTCTAGGCTATAAGAAGATTGAAAAGACCCTGAAACTGAGCTACAGCACAGTGGCAAAGATCACACAGTGGTTTAACAGGACAGGTTCCACTCAGAACAGGCCTCGTCATGGTGGACCAAAGAAGTTGAGTGCCTGTACTCAGTGTCATATATGGAGGTTGGCTTTGGGAAATAGACGTATGAGTGCTGCCAGCATTGCTGCAAAGGTTGAGGGGGTGGGGGGATCAACTTGTCAGTGCTCAGATCTGCCACATGCTGCATCAAATTGGTCTGCAGTTGTAGAAGGAAGCCTCTTCTAAAGATGATGCACAAGAAAGCCTGCAAATGGTTTGCTGCAGACAAGCAGACTAAGGACATGGATTTCTGGAACTATGTCCTGTAGTCCGCTGAGACCACGATAAACTTATTTGGTTCAGATGGTGTCAAGTGTTTGTGGCGGCAAACAGGTGAGGAGTACAAAGACAAGTGTCTTGCCTACAGCTAAGCATAATGGTGGGAATATCATGGTCTGCACTAGTGCTGCCAGCACTGGGGAAGCTACAGTTCGTTGAGGGAACCATGAATGCCAACATGTACTGTGACATACTGAAGCAGAGCATGATCTCTTCCTTTCAGAGACTGGGCCACAGGGCAGTTTTCCAACATGATAAAGACCTCAACACACCTCCAAAATGACCACTGCCTTGCTAAAGAAGCTGAGGGTAAAGGTGATGGACTGGCCAAGCATGTCTCCAGACCTAAACACTATTGAGCATCTGTGAAGTATCCTGAAATGGAAGGTGGAGGTGTGCAAGGTCTCTAACATCCACCGCTCCATGACATCATCATGAAGGAGTAGAAGAGGACTCCAGTGGCAACCTGTGAAACTCTGGTGAATTCTATGCCCAAGAAGGTTAAGGTAGTGCTGAAAATAATGGTGGCCACACAAAATATCGACACTTTGGGCCCAATTTAGACATTATCACTTAGGGTTTTATCGTGGATATTTCTGAAGAAATTGAGGAATGGAATTGGAAGCTATTATATGAAACAAAAGAATTCCCATTACAGAAAGTATCCAGGCTAAAGCACTCCCAATCCAGTTTATGTCTCTACAGCAGGGGTGTCAAACTCAAGGTCCATGGGCCAGATTTGGCCCATGGGGGCTTAGATCTGGCCCTCAGGGCCAGCCTGGAAATCACAAAGGACTGGCCTGTGGTGCCTCTGCCAAATTTGGGCATGGGGGGCTGCCTGCTAGCCAAAATGGAAAACATGGGGGCCACCTATGGACACCTTGTGTCCTGTTTTGACTGGAAGGGTGCTGCAGGAGGCCATCCAGGCCAAAAATGGGCCATATCACCCATTTGCCTGCATCCCCATGCCCCATTTTGATCAGCCGGGTCCTGCAGGAGGCCATCCAGGCCAGGCTGGAAATGGGGCACTCAGGGGCCGCTCATGGCCCCTCCATGCCTCATTTTGGCTCGCAGGATACTGCAGAAGGCCATCCAGGCTGAAACCAGGGTGCACGAGAGGCCGTCCGTGGCCCCTTGTACCCCGTTTTGGCTGGCAGGGCATTGCAGGAGGTCATCCATCCCATCTCCTACCCCCAAGCCGGCCCACAGAGGACATCTATATTGCTGATCCAGACACGGAGGACAACTACATTGCTGATCCGGCCCTCCAAGAAATTCAGTTTGATTCCCCTGCTCTACAGTCTTTGAAAGTGATAAATTAAAAAAAAGAAAATCTAATCAGCCTAAATTTATACATTGCATTGTTTTACCTTAAAGCTTGTAAAATCATTGCTGCTATCATTACCTATCCTTGGTTGTTTGAAGAAGTGAATTCATGCAGGTCCACTTTGCTGATGGTTCCAACTGATTGAAATTGCTACATGAACCTTCTAAAAGACACTGCTGTTTTTATGCTTCATCTAACGCTTTAAAACTAAGAAAGCAGTTGCTTTACTTGTGCTAACACATATATTGAATATCAAGACCACACATATTGTGGTCTTAACATATATATATATCCCAATTGTATAGTTTTTAAACTGTTATTTGTTTTAATTTGTTTTACATTGTTATTTGTATATGTTTTTTTTGGTGTTGTTCAGTTGTATGTTGTGAAAGAGCACCTTATTTCGTTGTTCTCAGGTTCTGAGTACAACGACAATAAATTTATCTTATCAAATATTGTGCATCAATTGTATTCAGTCCTTGATGGTGAGGCCATGCTGAAAGAGATTCTTGCCTCAGTAAAATCCTATTTGGATTACTATAATCTACATGGGATTGTCCTTGAACAGCACTTGGAAACTGCAGCTGATCCATAATGTAGCTATCCAGGCAAGTTTTGGTGGTTCTTGTTACATCCATTTAACACTGCTGCTCCACAAGCTGCACTGGCTCCTGGGTGTAATTCAAGGTGCTAGGTAAAGATGGTATTTTTCCTATTGTTTCTCCTGCCCCATTACATCTAATAGAGAAAGCATGATCTAAAACCCTTCTATTAAACAATGTCATCTTGCTGGATTCTGGAGTCAGACCTTCTCAGCTGTAGCATCTGTCCTGTGAATCAGAATTCTGCAGAGATATGGATGACCGTAAATCTATTAACCTCCCACAAAGCATTGAAGACCGGGGTGGGATACGACAGGGCTAACTATCGGTTGAGGATTTATGAGTTTCCCTGCACGCTGGGAGCTGCGCGCTTGTAAATCGTCATCAGCAGTCTGTGTTCAGAGAAGCAGCTTTTGAAACAGCCCTCTTTTCCTGCTTTTTTAACTGCAACTGCGCCTCGTTCTGCAGCTGAAGTTGAAAAATCAGGAAATAAAAATCAGGTAAGAGTCCAGGTGGGCAAAAACATCAGCAGGCTCTTCAGAGCTACCAGTTCTACAGAGGTGGACAGAATCATTAGGAACCCACCCCTGCTGAAGATCTCCTATTTCCCCCAGCATTGGGATCAGGAGGCACATGATTGCTACTATTTATAGCGAGTAGGGTTAATCAGTTTATCTTTGGGTGTGTGATGGGTTTTTGTCTGGTGGGTTGTTTTTTTAATCTTGTAAGTTACCGAGAGTTGTTTATATGAGATGGACAGTGTTCTGTCCCTAATTAGCATTCTTGAGATCCCCGCGCTTTGATTGGCCAAAGCGCGGGGCACTCTGATTGGTTAGGCGAGCCGCGCTGATTGGCTCGCTAAGAATCTCCCGCGATTGGTCCATTCGAATCGCGGGAGATTCAAAGCGGTGCCATTGGCCGCGGCTGCCGCGGCTGAAAGAATAAAAGCCACGAACCTTTTGCGAAGAGCCAGTTCGGTTCCTACTTTAAATAAAAGAGCATGATTTGAAGTCACCGACTCCTGGCATCATTTAGCGGACACAACACTAGCGACGAGGATGGGATCCAGACCCTGAACTGAACCACGTGTCCGACGGAAGCCAGACAAACCACCACGATGGCGAAAATCGCACCCCCCGCACCCTTCAACCCTGCCACCGAGGACTGGGAATCGTACTCCAACCGATTCCGCATGTTCCTCGAGTGCAGCGACCTGAAGGACGCCACCGGCCCCATGAAGCGCGCCGTCTTCCTGACCCACTGCGGGACCGAGGTATTTAAGATGGCCAAGGCGCTTGCCAAACCCGCCGATGCGACCGCGATGGACTGGGATGTCCTCGAGCCAATACTTTGGCGGCACTACGCTCCAGAGGTACCCATCCTGATCCGGCGCAACGAGTTCTACCATCGGGACCAACGGTCGGGTGAGAGTTTCAGAGTCTTTGTCACCGAACTACAACATCTAGGGGGGCTCTGCGAATTCGACAACCTGAACGACGCCCTGCGAGACAGAATCGTGCTCGGTTTGTGGGACCCCGTCCTCCAGAGCCGGCTGATGGCCAAGGGCAACATCAGCCTAGCAGACACCCTCACCGCAGCTGCAGCCGCCGAAGCAACCCGAACCTCCGCCGACCGCATGCGCAGACCGAACGCTGGGGACCGCAGCGGAAACAACAACCCTGCGAGGTCGGCCGAGGCCCAACCCGAGACTACCACCCACCAGGGCGACTTCCACTCGGCATCAGGCACTTCCAATGACGAGGAGGACATCCATCGCCTCCAGACAGGCCACGACCTACGGAACCGGCGGGGTCGTAAGTCGAGGACCAACTGTGCCAGTTGTGGCGGCGACCACCTCAGGTCGGAATGCCGGTTTTTCGAATCGATCTGCCAGCATTGTGACAAGAAGGGACACATCGCCCGTGTCTGCCGCCTAAAAAAGAACCTCAGCTCGGCACGATGGGACCAGAGTGACCGGAGGAGAGAGAGCACACCATCCCGGACCAGAGATCGCCCCTCGGACAACAGATGGGACTGGAACGGACGATCCCTGTGAGGCGGCGATAACCAGCGAAGAGAGGAGACCCATCAGACAGTCACCATCGGCCACGCCATAACCAATGACGCCCGGAAGGTCCACGTGGAGGTAGGCATCGAGGGCCAGCCATGCAAAATGGAGGTGGACTCCGGGTCCTACCTCTCCATGATAGCATGGCATGAAATAAAGCGCTTGGTGCCTACCATCCAAAGGAGGAACCTAGACAGCCAGAGACTCATCGTAAAGGACTACCAGGGAAACTGCATCCCGCTAGTCGGAACCAAACACTTCAACATCACATATAAAGGGCACACTGAACGACTTCCCCTGACAATCGTCGACCGCGACTGCCCAAGCCTACTGGGACTGCAATGGTTCGCCCCGCTCGGCATCGCACTCACGGGAGTCGACCACATCACCGACGACAGCTGGGAGCAGCAACTGGCCCGGGAATTCCAAGAGGTCTTCGACGGAAACCTAGGCAAGTACTGAGGGCCCCTTATATCATTCAGCCTAGACCCAAACGTCCCCCCAAAACGGCTGAAACCAAGGCGGGTGCCATTCGCACTTAAACCCAAGATAGATGAGCAAATTGACAAGCTCGTCAAGCAAGGGGTCCTTCAGCCCATAGACCACGCCCGGTGGGAGACCCCCATAGTCACCCCGATCAAGCCCAATGGGTTGGTGAGGATCTGTGGGTTCTATAAGGCCACCCTAAATGGCACGCTACAACAAAGCGCCTACCCCGTCCCAGTAGTGCAACACCTACTGCACTCACTGGGAGGGGGCAAGGTTTTCGCCAAGCTCGACCTCGCCCAGGCATACCAACAGTTGCCAGTCGATGAGCAAACGGCAGAAGTGCAAACCATAGTCACCCACCGGGGAGCATTTAAATGCAACCGACTCCAATTCGGAGTCAGCGTGGCACCGGGAATATTCCAAAGCCTAATGGAAAGACTATTGCAAGGCATCAAGGGGGTGGTACCTTACTTCGACGACGTCCTAGTGTCGGCAACCAACCAAGCCGAACTAGAGGGTCGCCTAAGGGAGGTCCTAACCAAATTCAAAGAGACCGGGCTCAAAGTCAAGAGGGAGAAATGCCAATTATACACGGAATGGGTAGAATTCCTAGGATACCTCCTAGACCGTCACGGCATTCACCCCACAAACCAAAAAATCAAGGCCATCAAAGAAGCCCCCACACCCAAGTCGAAGACGGAACTACAGGCATTCCTGGGGCTACTTAACTTTTACAATGTGTTCCTGCCCGAAAAGGCGACAGTGGCGGAGCCCTTGCATAGGCTCCTGGACAAGGCGGCGACCTGGACTTAGGGGAAATGTGAGCAAGCCGCCTTCCAAAGAACAAAGGACCTCCTCACTTCGGACGCCATCCTTATACAGTACAACGAGACCCTACCTCTGGCCGTCACATGCGACGCATCAGCTTTCGGCGTCGGCGCTGTCCTCAGCCATACCCTCCCCGACGGAAAAGAAGCGCCCATCGCGTTCTTTTTAAGGACCCTCACCAAACCGGAGCGGAACTATAGCCAGCTGGACAAAGAGGCTCTGGCTATCGTTGCCGCCGTAAAAAGATTCTACGAGTATCTCTACGGCCGGACATTCACCATCATAACTGACCACAAGCCGCTGCTGGGAATCCTTGCAGGAAACCGGGCCACCCCGAACATTCTGTCTCCCCGAATGACAAGGTGGTCCGAGTTCCTGGCAGCCTACAACTACGGACTCATACACAGACCGGGTAAGACGATCTCCCATGCAGACGCCTTAAGCCGCTCGCCGCTACCGGAACCTGACACCGACCCAGCACCCACGATGACCACCCTCAGCATAGAGACTCTACCCAACCTGCCCATAACCGCGTCAGACATTGCCCGAGAGACTAATAAAGACAAACGTCTGGTGCGGGTGTTGCATTGGGTAGAGAAAGGGTGGCCGGAAAGGGACAACGACGAGTCCGTCAAAACATTCCGAAACCGCCAAACGGAACTCTCATTAAAAGGGTGCATACTATGGGGAGATAGGGTGGTCATTCCAGAAAAGCTACAAGGGAAGGTTCTGGAACTGCTACACGAGGGGCACCCTGGCATCGTTAGGACTAAAGCCCTGGCCAGAAGTTATGCTTGGTGGCCAGGGATGGACAAACAAATTGAGACCTGGGTAGCAAGGTGCCAACAATGCCAGGAAACTAGGCCAAGCCCACCCACAGCACGCATCCTAGAGTGGGAAACCCCAAGGGGACCTTGGTCTAGGATTCACATAGACTTCGCCGGGCCCACAAAAGGACACACCTTCCTTATAACAGTAGACGCTTACTCCAACTGGCTGGAGGTAAGCAACATGAAGACGACAACCACGGAGGCCGTGATCAAGGAACTCTGCAAACTGTTTGCAACGCACGGCCTCCCAGACGTCGTCGTTTCTGACAACGGGCCCCAATTCACCTCGCTGGAATTCGAAAAATTCCTAGCGGAAAGGGGCATCCGCCATGCACTGACAGCACCGGCGCACCCGGCAGCGAACGGTAGGGCGGAACGGATGATGCAATTCACTAAGAAAACCATCTGGAAAATAGACCACGGGGAGATCCAGGAGAAAATAAACAAACTACTCTTCACCCAACACATAACCCCAAATACCAAAACGAATAAGAGCCCAGCCGAACTATTAATGGGGAGGAAATTAAGGTCCCCACTCGACAGGTTACACCCCACGTATAACCCAGAGAAGCCCCCAGACTCAAACAGCAAACACCGAACTTTCGCATCAGGCGACCCCGTATACGCAAGAAACCTGACGGGAGACCCACAATGGATACCAGCCGTCATCACACAAATAACAGGCCCACACTCGTACCGGCTACAAACAGCAGACAGACGAGCGTGGAAACGCCACATCGACCAATTAAGGTCGAGGACTGCCAACAAAGAGACCACCGATGCACAAACAGGCGAAACCAACCCCCACAACACAAACCAAGGGGGGAGGGAATATCCAGGGGACCAAAACCAATGAAGAATAAACCAGCCATACTTACCGGAAAGCAGCCATCACGACCCCTCGCCAGGAAGAGACAGCCAGGCCAGCTCGACCGACCCAGAAAGACCGAGCGGGAGCGGCGAAACCCGCAGCTCAACCAACCCGGGAGGCCCAGGAGAGAGTTATGGAGAGCGGCCCGGCCTGACCGACCAGCCGGTTCCCATGACGGCATCAGGAGCAACAGAGATCCCGACCGAACCGGCCGGGATCCAACCTACGACTGAGCTGTGCAGGTCCAGTAGGCTCAGACGGAGCCCCGCCTATCTACGTGACTACGCGACGTAAGGACTGAACCAAGAGGGGAGGGGTGTTCTGTCCCTAATTAGCATTCTTGAGATCCCCGCGCTTTGATTGGCCAAAGCGTGGGGCACTCTGATTGGTTAGGCGAGCCGCGCCGATTGGCTCGCTAAGAATCTCCCGCGATTGGTCCATTCGAATCACGGGAGATTCAAAGCGGTGCCATTGGCCGCGGCCGCTGCGGCTGAAAGAATAAAAGCCGCAAACCTTTTGCGAAGAGCCAGTTCGGTTCCTACTTTAAATAAAAGAGCATGATTTGAAGTCACCGACTCCTGGCATCATTTCGCGGACACAACAGGCAGCTACAAAAATCATATAAAATAAATGCATACATACATGCCTACATACATTTTTACAAAGTTATACCTTTCTTAACTGTTAGTGCAATGGAATTCTTAGTTCCACTTCAACCTACTTATGCAATGGTTAAGTATCTCAAAGTTTCTTCCTAGCAAATACCTGTTTGCATATCAGAATACCTGGTGTAGATTAATTCAGTCACTAATCTCTAGTATAATATCCCAAGTTCATTGGTGTAGCCCATTCTTTAACTGAACTATATGTACTGAAGACCAGTAACAGTTGTCTTACAAGTCTAAAGGGACTTTCATAAGAAAGTGGTCATGTAGCATCTTCTTCAAGAGCTCTGATATTAGATTGCTTTTCAGATGGACATTTTTAAATTTGTGGGTTCAATACTCATTAGAGGACAATAGCTTGAATTTGGAAGAAACTGGAAACTCTCCCCAAATTTATATCCTTACTCAACATATCATTTGATCCCCAAAACAGGCCAGGTAACATTACAGATATCTGCTCTGGAATAATTGCAATATTATCTTCTAGATCAAAATATAGTTGCACTAGACATCATGATGTGGTTAGATAACTACATTGTATAATTTCTGTGATAATACTATGACTTGTGAATTACCATGCTGATGTCATTTTAGCTTATTCTGGATACAACTGGCAATAGATAAAATTTATCCACGATACCTATGTGGGGCGAATACCAAATTTAAGGAATTCTAAAGAAATCTCAAAATTTTCAGATACAAAGTGGATACAATCATTGTCAACCAAATAAATGTAGAACAATGATACCTATTTGTTTTCTTTTCTGTCCCAAATGGTGTCACCATTCGAGAAGACATCATCAGTGCATTTTGAATGGTACTTGTCTGTCAGAACTTACATGAAATTAATTCAGAAATTAGTCTGAATGTTGTTTGTTCAGATATTTCTGAATCATTGTCTGATTTCAGACTGTTTGGCTGTTGTGCTGGTCTTTGATTATTAAGAACCATCTGTATGATACAGATTAAGATTAGGATTGTTTATCTGGGTCCTTCTGAGTCATGGTCTGGTTTCATCTTGTTTGATAGCTGGCTGGCTGTTGTTACTGAGACATGTGAGCCAATGAGTTATAATCTTGTTGCTGCATAGTGGGTTGCTTGTTCAGGATCATGGTTAATCAATTCTTTTGCTCTCATCAATTGGTAGACTAGGTCAATGTGTCTGTTTATTGACTCATTGTTGGAAAACCAGGCTTCAAGTAATTCTCTTTCTCTCCTTGATTTTACCTGGGTTACAACTGTAGTCCCAGTTAGATCAAATTTCTGACCTTCTTAATCTTCATGGACTGCCATGAGTGGGTCAAGTCTTTTGATAGTAGTGCCTGTGTCTGCTTTTCAATGCATATGACACCTTTGGTCCAGAGGTGGTATTCAGCTGGTTCGCACTGGATCGGGTGAAACAGTAGCAAGAATTTGGTGTGGGTTGCCGAATTGGTAGCAACATCTCACTGGCCATGCCCCTGACCCAGCTGCCTGGTCTCCACTCATTTGCTTGCCCCACCCACCTGATGCTTGCTCACCCTGCCCCGCCCATCCTGCCTGCCCACCTGCCACTCACCCTGCCCAGCCACTCCTCCCCTCTTGCATCCACGTGGCTTGCCTTTCTAGCCTTCCACAAGGTACCTGCCCCCCAACTGAACAGCCCTGATCTTCCTGCTCACAGGTAAGCCTGCAATTGCACTAGCGCCTCCCCCACCATTCCCAAATTTTTCTGGGCCATCCCTGGGCTCAGCTGCTGACTAAGCCAATGCAGCTCCATCCCACATGGCATTTTGCCTACAAAAAAGCAAGCGGCTGCTGGAGGTCTTTGGGAGGGAGGGCAGAGGCTGCTGCCGCTGTCACCATCCATGGAGGTGCTTTGGGGAGGGGCTGGAGTGGGTGGAGTCTTTGGGAGGGTGTGTCACCCGCTTTCTTTCTTTTCCCAGATCATTCAGTTTGTCCCAGACCAGGTGTGTGTGTGTGTGTATGTGTGTGTGAGAGAGAGAGAGAGAGAGAGACAGAGACAGAGACAGAGACAGAGACAGAGAGAGGGAAAGAGGAAGGGAAAGAAAGAAAAAGAAAGAAATGAAAGAAAGAAAAAGAAATAGGAAAAGAATGGTGTGTGTGTGTGAGAGAGAGAGAGACAGAGACAGAGACAGAGAGAGGGAAAGAGGAAGGGAGAGAAAGCAAAAGAAAGATATGAAAGAAAGAAAAAGAAATATGAAAAGAATGGTGTGTGTGTATGTGTGTGAGAGAGAGAGACAGGAAAGGGAAAGGAAGAAAAGAAAGAGGAAGAAAAAAGAGAAAGAAAAAGAAATAGGAAGGGAGAGAAAGAGAGAGAAAACTGCTATTATTTTAAACTGTTTTATTATTTATCATGCAGTAATATTTTACACTGTCCATACATCTAGAGTGATTTTACTGCTTTTCTTTTGCCCAGGGCTACCACATATTTTTCAGGGATTTACATGCATTCAATGTCTAGTCCAGAGCATAAATATGGGTGTATTTATTTGTACATCAGGTTGCATAAATCCAGCTTAATAAGCTACTCCTGGTATGTGATATTTTGTATACATACAGAGAAAGAAGCACTCTTGTGATCTTTGACTTTTAGGCTTGCTGTCAAACATCAGCCATAATAATTACTCTTTGAATGTAGGCTGTATTACACGAATGGCTATTCATATGTGAAATTATGAAATAAATTTGAGTAGAGGTCCTGGGAAAGCGTCCGAATAACAGAATAACACTTAGAGGGACCTTGAGAGACCTATACCATTTCAGAGAAATGGCTGTCCAGTCTTTTCTTAAAAACTTCCAGTGATTGAGCACCAGAACTTCTGGAGACAGGCAGTTCCACTGGTTAATTGTTCTCACTGTCAGGAAGTTTCTCCTTAGTTTTAGTTGCTTCTCTTTCTGTTCAGTTTCCATCCATTGCTTCTTGTTTGCATTCTGCTTCTTTGGAAAATACATTGTCCCCCTTCTTTGTGGCCCTTAAAAGCTTGTTGATAATTTATAACAACATTTGGCAAGTTTGGTTCACACTGTAGATCTTGGGTGAAATTCTGGACTTGTTGCATTAAGGAATTCTGATTAAACACAATGGACAGATGCAAACAGATATGAACTAGTTGATAAACAGCATGCAAGAATGAAGGGACTCCATATGATTTTTGTAATGAAATCAACATTGGCAGTTACTACTATTAACAAAACTTTGACAATTAAAGTTATACTATTGCATCCTATAAGATCCAGCATTATATAGATAGTATTCAATTGAACCAAATTTACAACCACAATTGATCCAAAATTTTCTGTTGTTAAGTGAGATGGTTGTTATGTGAATTTTGCCCCATTTTATTATCTTTCTTGCCATGGCTGTTAAGTGAATCACTGTTGATAAATTAGTAACCCAGTTGTTAAGTGAATCTGACTTCCCCATTGACTTTGCTTATCAGAAGGTTGCAAAGGGGGGAATCACATGACCTCGGGACACAGCAATGGTCTTAAATATGACCCAATTGCCAAGCCTCTGAATTTTGATCACATGATCATGAGGATGCTGGAAAAGTCATAACTGTGAAAATTGGTCATAAGTCATTTTTTTAGTACTGTTGTAAATCTGAATTGTCACTATTTGAATGGAACTGATGTAAATCGAGGATTACCTGTAATTTCAGCTTCTTGAATTCAACATACTTTCTTTTTCTCTATTCAAAGCAAAGAGTGTCCTAGAATCAACTGCAGTCTTTGCCATTTAATATTAGACATGTTTCTCCAAACTACATATTAGTCTCTTCATACTTACAGCATTTTTATCAAGGCAACATAATCCCATAGAGCACTTAGTGTAAGTATTTTAAAGCTGTTGTTTTGCAATGTAACTTTTTACAGTTTATGCAAATAGTTCCCTAATCATTTACCCATTGTCTTGCAATTTTAGTATGCGTGCCATAAAGCATTACAAAATACTGATACCTTCTGTACCATTCTGTAATGTAATATTAGCTAGATCTAGAAAATAGGTACTTACAACACTAAGAACTTGATATCCAATGTATTTCTTACTTTGTTTATACCAACATTGGAATTTCTGCATGTGAAATTGGGCAGAGAAATTCTATATAAATCCTGCATGCCCATTCTGATACTTTATCCAAATTACAAATTCTTCTACTTCAAACCATTTTTGCTGCCTGACCTCAGAGCAGCAAAAACCCACTCAAGTCAAAATGCATAAGGCCTAAGGTGATCCAATTATTTTGGCAGCCAACTCAGAAAATCCCTCCTTTTCCCCTTCCGAGTTCCCACAAATAACATAACTACCAATCTACTGCCTTTTCATGATATCTCCAATCAGTTATTAAAGTGGCAGAATTTCTTTGTCTTGTAGAAAAATTGTACCTAAAGAAAGTTCCCTTATGTCCAATATTGTGTCTTATATCTTGACAATCCGAAGTGGATGTAATTTATTTTTCTCACCGATATGCCCGTATTTTATTGTTTGATGTTCCTATGCAACTATGCATGAATGAGATTTGGAGTGTAGAGTGAACATAATAGTGCAAAACAGCAAATGTTGGTACCATATTTATCCTTTTTTCAAGGGATACAGGTTTACTGCCAGACTAGTTGTCATATGTAAAGGAGTCTTCAAGTGATAGTGTTTGGAATTGGTTTTTTGTCCCAATTTTTTGCAATCTGAATTCTAGACTACCAGGAACTCAGGGTGGCTTATATGGACATCACCTTTCATTTTATCCTAAGAGCACCATAAACTCAGTTGGCCTAAGAAAGACTAACTGGTCCAAAATAATCCTATGAATGAATTGTTAATTGAGTAGCAAAAAGTTTATTTGATACAACAGTAATTGGTCTCATTCGAGACAACGATGAATCTACATACAGATGGGAGGTTGTAGCCTTGTGGTGCAACCAGAACGATCTTGAATTAAATACACTCAAAACCGTAGAAATGGTGGTAGATTTTAAGAGAAATCCTCCTATACTACCACCTCTTACAAAACTAGATAACACAGTATCAACAATAGAGACCTTCAAGTTTCTAGGTTCTATCATATCTCAGGACTTAAAATGGACACCTAATATCAAAAATGTAATCAAGAAAGCACAACAAAGAATATTTTTCCTGCTCCAACTCAGAAAGCTCAAACTGCCCAAAGAGCTGCTGATAGAATTCTATAGAGAAATTATTGAGTCTGATATCTGCACCTCTATAACTGTCTGGTTTGGTTCTGCAATTGAACAAGACAGATACAAACTTCAGAGAGTAATTAGGTCTGCAGAAAAAAACATTGCTACCAACATGCCTTCCATTGAGGTCTTGTGTACAGCATGAGTCAAAAAGAGGTCTGTGAAAATATTTACAGACCACTCACTACCCTCAAAATGACGCTATAAGGCACTGTACACCGGAACAACTAGACATAACTAGACAGTTTTTTGCCAAATGCCATCATTCTGCTAAACAACTAACCCCTAACACTGTCAAATTACTTAGTAAGACTGTATTACTATTATTCTTCTCATCCTTCCTAGTACCTATCTCTTTCCACTTATGACTATAAACTGTGTTGCTTGTATCTTTACAATTTATATTGTTTTGTTTTCCTAGTATATTTTGATTGGGTATGTATGATTTGATTGCTTATAGTAATTTATGACTATCACTAAATGTTGTATCTTATGATTCTTTTTTTAAAAAACAAATTTTATTAATTTTACAGAAAACACAATACACAATCCAGGCATACCAACTTGAAAAGTCTTTTCTAAAAGAAAAATTAATAATAATTAAAGAAGAAAGCCAATAGAACATATAAAATAATTTCAATATCAATATTTACATTATCTATTTAACTTTATATCTTATCCAGACTTCTACTTTTATCCAAATTATAATAAAATTTTATTTCCTTTCATAAACATACAAAACACAAAACATAAACAAAACTAAAAGATCTTTTCTGAAGGCTGTCTGATCCCGGGTTGAAACTCTTCACACAGACAGAAATTCAAACATTATATTCACTTTATATATCCTTCCATATCTTATTATCATTTTCTTTCTTTCTTTTTTTTTTATAAACCAATTTTATCAATTTTGTAAAAACAATGCACAAAGAATCAAGGCATAACAGCTTATAAATTCTTTTCTAAGAAAAAATAATAAAAGAAGAAAATCAATAGAACATAATAATTCCAAATTATAGTATCAATACTTTATCTATTTAACTTCATATCTTATCCCAGCTTCTCCTTTTAACAAAACCTTTATATATCCTTCCATATCTTATTACCATTTTCAATAACATTCTTTGTCTGTTCTATTTCCAACTATCCATTCATCTTTTTTCTTTTACTATACTTCTCCTATACACCAATTGAAGTAACGTCTTTAACTCATTACCCTAACTTAAAAGTACTTCATATAACAATTTTTCTTGGGATTCTGTTTAATAGATTCTAAAATTACACAATGAATTTTATACTCTAAATACACATATTAAAAACAATCTTATGTACCCTCCAGAATCCCTCTTTTATCCTAAATTAAATTCACCCATTATCTCTGAATAAACTTTTTTTCTTTAGATCTTGCTTACCACCATTGAGGCTTCTCCTCCCCCCCTTTCTCTCTTACTTATTCTTCTCCTTGCCCTTTTTACCCCTTTGTCTCTCCTCCTCCCTTTTCTTACTCCCTTTCCTTTGCTTTCTAACCTTGCCTCCACCTTTCCTCTCATTTTTCTCTTTTTTGGTTGTTTTTTCAATTCTTAAAATCCCCTTTTTCTTATCCTTTTTCTCCTCCTCCCCGGAAAGAACCATTGTTCATCAAAGATGGCTTCTTCTTCCTCTTCTTTGTCCCAGTCCTTCTGCTGCGTAGTCAACTTTTCATAAGTACATAACACCATTTCTAAAAATTGAAACAAAGTGCCCAAAGTATCTTCCTTTTTATAATTTTGATATTCAGTCTTTAATTCATCGACAAGCGATGCCATCATGAAAAGAGAAACTTTTCCCAAAACAACCACAAGTATTTTTAATCAAAAATAATTCAAAAAAAGTTCCAAAAATTAATACTTTTCTTCCTTCTTTTCTTTCTCTTTCTGGAGTTAATGTTTAATCAAAGAGGTCCAATTACCATACACCTTTCTTTGGGATTTTAGGTAATCTCCTCCTTTTTCAGCTTCTGCTCCAATTTTTTTTCCTCTCCCTTCCCACTTGCAACACCAATTTTAAATAATCAGAAATCCATACCTCTAATAAGGGTTTTCCAATTTCTTAAGTTTTTCAATGTCCAGGAACCCTTTTGTCCCTTAGCTTCAACTTTCAGAATAATTCACCTTCAATGTCCAAACATATTTCATATCTGCTGTTTCCATGGGGTGGGAGAGTGAAGAAAAAAAAAAAGTTCCCTTTGACAGCTTCTCCACCGCTTTCGATCTTCTTAGGGATTCAATGTATCCTCCAGCAATTCAAACAGTTCAGTTCCAACAAATTTGAAAGATGTGATTGACCCGGCTCAGACAGCACTTTCACTCTTCTTGCTTCCTCCAGCACAATCTTACTCAGTTGCTGGCTTCTTTGTGGTGGCCATTGCTGACCGCCACTCCACCGCCTTGGGAAAAAGGGGTTTTTCAGGACGAGGAGGGGGTCTGCGACACCCCCAACTCCCTGTCCGGCTCCCCTCTCTCTTCGGCTGTCCCTACAGGGCAGCCATATCCCCCTGACCCATCTGGATCGGGGGTACCTTGGTGGCTAGCACAGCAGGAATCGCGAGCGGTCACAAATTCCTGCTGCCCCGAAGCCACGCGAAATCAGAAGGCTGTATCTTATGATTCTTGATGAATGTATTTTATTTTTTCTTATGTACACTGAGAGCATATGCACCAAAGACAAATTCCTTGTGTGTCCAATCACACTTGGCCAATAAAGAATTCTATTCTATTCTCTATGGAGATTCTCAGCCATCCAGATCATAGCTGGATGTCAAAGTCCAGTTGCCTTTTGAAAAAGTACTTTTGGGACATCAATTTGGATGGCCGGTAGAATACACCAATGGCAATGTCATTCTTTTTTCCTTTTATATTGATCCAAATGTATTCAGGACAGTTTTCATCAATATTCTTCTGTATTTGTGTAGAGATATAGTTATTTCTTATATATAGCTCAACTCCACCTCCTCTTTTATTAGGACTGCCATATATTCCATTCATAGGTTTACCCCACCAAGTAGCAATATCATGTTTGCCTTCTATTTGAATTTCTAGTTCACCCTGTTTATTCATACTCTGTGCATTGGTGTGTAGGCATTTGAGTTCTTTTTGACTGAGCCTTTGCTTGTTTTCTGCATAACCTGTTTTGTGACTGAGTTCCCCTTCATCCTTACTGCCTATTTCCATATGGTATGGCGTAAACTATCCAAAGGTTGATTTTTCTTAACAGCAACTTTAATAGTGCTAACTGCATCTATATTAGAAACACTGAAACCCTATTAATTTCAGATTGCTAGAGATAGAAATGTTCTGTATCAATTAAATTTTTGTTCCTGTTATTCAGTTTAAATGTTTTTGTAGAAACCCCCTGAATGTCATACTAAGTAACTCAGTCCCTTCTGTGATTTATGTAACCATCCCTTTAATACAGCTTTTCATCAGACCAACTGCAAACATCATAACTAACATAGCTAAAACTTTCTGCTTTATACCATTCCTTTAGCCACACATTGATTATACACAGGTAAAACCCCTGAAAAAGTAAAACTACAGGCTACCCCTTCTGAGTTCCTACCCCAAGCTCTGGAAATCCTTCTGCAGGGAAATTACATCTTTTCTTGGATAGGTGATTAGTGCCAAAATGCACAACAATATTAGCATCACAGTAGGAGAAGGCAGAACTTAGTTTCAGGAAGAAGGCGGAGCTTCGTTTTGGTGATACAGCTGCGATCTCGGGGCTCTGAGATCGCAGCCGATATTTTCGTCCCTGGTCAGTCCCAACGGACCTAAACCATCCCGTAGAGACGGTGACTGTGAAGGGCACTGTCCCAGAATCCCAGAGATATCGCAAAATCTCTGGTTTGATCCGGGAGAAGCCCTTTTGCTGGCGGCGGAGAGGCAGCCTCCATAGCTGCTGAAGTCGGGACAGCTCCGGAAAGAAAGTGGCTGGAGTGAAAGTGTGTCGGCTGGGTGAGAAACTTCTTTTGTGTTGTAAATTCGCTGAGATTTGAAAGGGCATCCTGAATAGAGAAGAAACCTGTGAGATTTTTTTTTTGACAAAAACTGTATGAGCGGTGCTTTTTAAAGTGACGTCAAATTGAGGCTTGGATCTTTTTTTTCTCTTTCTTTTACTTTTTTTCCTGGGACTTTAGTGTGACTTTGTAGGTAACCGGATTGAATTTTCTATTACATATATTTTTATGCTCCTTTTGATTTTTTAATTTTCTTTTAGGATAGAGGCTCCCTTTGGCTATTTTTTTTTTTGTATAAATGATCCTTTTTTTCTGGCTGGGGGGGAAGAGTATTAAGAAACTTTGTAACACTGCCAACTAGAGGCTTGAAAATATTTTATTTGAATTGGAGAGAATGGTAAGAAGACTCCTTCTCAAGGACATCTTAATGTGATAAGATAGAGGGAGAGCACAGCAAAATATTATTACAGGTGTTTTCCTGGACTCTTATCAATATTTCAACACTTGAGGCTTGGCTTTGAAGCTGCTGGAGAAGAGAGTCAAAATAAGAGCCTTGGATAACTAAACAAAGTGCAGTGTGCTTTCTGATATATATATACATATATATATATATGTACGTGGATCTTTGGTTATTCGGGTTTTCTCCCGCGTAAGATTGGAAGTATCTAGGCAACGTTTCGATGAAGTCTCATTCATCATCTTCAGGCTTGGTCTTCAGCTCTGTGCTTCTCAGAGTGATGTGAGCTTGCAGCTGCTTCTTCCTTTTAACTGCTCCTGGGGGTGTGACTTGATTGGCTGGGGGCTTGGCTGTGTTCTGATTGGATGGGGGGGTGTTCTCATTGGTTGGGGGTTTGGCTGTGTTCTGTTTGGTTGGGAGGTTGGCTGTGTTCTGATTGGCTGGAGGCGTGTTCTGTTCAGGTGGGGGCTTGATTGTGCTCAGGTTAGTCTTAGGACACACCATCTACCAGAAGAAAACACATACAAACCGCTATCTACACGCACTCTCACACCACCACCCAGCACAGATCAATTCCGTAGCTGAGACACTCATCTCCAGAACAAAATGCTTAGCCGATGAACAACACCTAGAGACCGAACTACACACTCTCACCGGCGTGCTGACAGTAAATGGATTCCAAAGAAAGAAGATCACCCACCTAATCCAAAAAGAAACCCCAGCCAAAATCCAAGACAAAGAACAAGAGAATGGCAAAGCCCTCCTCCCATATATAAAAGGCACTACGGACAAAATCAGCAAGATCCTCCAAAAACACAACATTAAGACAGCATTCTGCACAAACAGAAAGA
This sequence comes from Hydrophis major, assembly GCA_033807585.1. NCBI lineage: Eukaryota > Metazoa > Chordata > Lepidosauria > Squamata > Elapidae > Hydrophis > Hydrophis major. The sequence goes on along the minus strand of CM066343.1, from coordinate 142,032,331 downwards.
TATCCACCATCCTAAGAAACCCTAAGGACAGAATCGAGTTAGAAAATCAAGGAGTATACGAAATCCCTTGCACTGCCTGCCCCAACACATACATTGGACAGACTAACAGAAGAATAGGTGCACGCATTGAAGAATATAAGAACTCAATCAAAAAGGAAGAACCGACCTCTTCCCTGGTCCAACACCTCAAAGCCACAGGACATGAGATTGACTTTAAAAATACCAGAACTATCGCCAAAACCGAACACTTCAGCAGCAGAATCATCAGAGAAGCCATAGAGATAGAAAAACGCCCACACAGCATGAATAAACGAGATGATGCCTCCCGCCTACCAGCCATTTGGAAACCCGCCCTCATGAACAGACGCGTACCTAACATGAAGAATGACACCAGACCCACACCCCTGATAGCCACACAAGATGCCACCACCACACTTCCACGTAGAAAGCAGACTCACACCCACACAAAAGATGAAACACGACCACGGACCAGAAGCTGCACTGCAGCTGCATCACTACCCACCTCAAACCCCTCTGAGCCATACATGAAGCGAACTGACCCCCACCATGAAGATGCAGCACGACCACGAACTCGAAGCCAAACAGCAAGATCACAGCTCACCAGCTCAAACCTTCCAGCAACTAAGACTAACCTGAGCACAATCAAGCCCCCACCTGAACAGAACACGCCTCCAGCCAATCAGAACACAGCCAACCTCCCAACCAATCAGAACACAGCCAAACCCCCAACCAATCAGAACACCCCCCCATCCAATCAGAACACAGCCAAGCCCCCAGCCAATCAAGTCACACCTCCAGGAGCAGTTAAAAGGAAGAAGCAGCTGCAAGCTCACATCACTCTGAGAAGCACAGAGCTGAAGACCAAGCCTGAAGATGATGAATGAGACTTCATCGAAACGTTGCCTAGATACTTCCAATCTTACGCGGGAGAAAACCCGAATAACCAAAGATCCACATACAAGTACCCGCGAGAACCTCAGAAAACATATATGTATATATATATATATGAATGCCAGACATATATATATGTATATATATATGTATATATATATATATGAATGCCAGACATATATATATATGTGTTCCAGCTTTTTGACTGCATTTTTGTGTTCATCCAGGCGGGTGCTTATTCTTCTATTGGTCTGTCCAATGTATGTGGCCGGGCATGATGCACAGGGGACTTCATATATGCCTTGGTTTTCCAGATCAATTTTGTCTTTGGGGTTCCTTAGGATAGCTGCTATTTTTCTGTCTGTTTTGAAGGCAGTCTTGATGTGGTGTCTGTATAGAATCTTACTAATTTTGTCTGTAGTGCCTCTTATGTAGGGAAGGACACTGTTCCATAGGTCTGTTCATCTTCTGGGTCTCTATTATGTCTCAGTGTGTTTTTGTGGATCAAGTTGGTGATTTTGCTTTTGTGGAAGCCGTTGGCTGTCAATATTTTAGTCAGGGTGCATAGTTCAGTCTTAATGTGTGTCTTGTCTGCCAGGCGTTTGGTTCAAGTAATTAGTGTTTTAGCCACGGAGTTTATCTGTGCTGGGTGGTGGTGGGATTGGGCGTTGAGGTAGCGGTTGGTGTGTCTTTTCTTCTGGTATATGGTGTGTCCTAGTGTGCCATCTGTTTTCTTGTAGATTAGTACATCTAGGAATGGTAGTTGTTTGTTTGTTTCTGTTTCCATGGTGAACTTGATTTTGGGGTGTGCGCTGTTTAGGTGTGTTAGGAAGTTGTTTAGGTTTTCTTGTCCATGGGCCCAAATCACGAATGTGTCATCGATATATCTTAAGCATAGTTTGGGTTTGAGTATGGCATTAGCCAGGGCTCTGGATTCGAATTCTTCCATGAACAGGTTTGCAATGACAGGTGACAGTGGTGATCCCATGGGGGCTCTTTCAATTTGTTTGTATCTTTGTCCTTTGTATATGAAATATGTGTTGGTTAAGCAGTGTTCTGTTAGTTCCATGAGGTGTTCAGCTGGTTGGTATTTATTTTTGATGATTTCGAGGGTCTCTTTTATCGGGACTTGAGTGAATAGTGAAACCACGTCAAAACTTACAAGCAGATCTTCTTGCTCCACGTGTAGATCTTTGATCATTTCCAAGAAGTGGTATGAGTTTTGTACATGAGAAGCTGCTGTTTCAGCATGGGGCTGTAACTCTTTTGCTAGGTGTTTAACCAGGTTTTGTAGTGGTGCTCCTCTGGAGCTGACTATGGGTCTGAGAAGTGTGCCTTCTTTGTGTATTTTTGGGAGGCCATATAGTTTGGGGCATCTGGAAGATTTCTCTCTGGGTATGATCGTGTGTTGGATCTCTTTGCTTATGTGGCTGGTTATAATTTTCTTCTTGGTTAATTTTTCCAGATATGTGGTTGGGTCTGTGTTTATGGGTTTGTATGTGGAGTCTTGGAGTAGGTCTGTCAATTTAGTTTCATAGTCTTTTCTGTCCATTACTACAGTGGCATTCCCTTTATCTGCTGGGAGGATGATTATGCTGCTGTCTCTTTTCAGGGTTTGTAGCGCTTTAATTTCATTTTGCTGTAAGTTGCTTTTGGGTGGTTTGCTTGTGCATAGAATGTTGGTAACTTGGTGTCTTATTTTATCAGCTTCATCTGTATTTAATTTAGGTAGGCTGGATTCTACTGCACATATGATGGATGCAGTCAAAAAGCTGGAACACACTTCCTCACTCATCCTACACATGGAAGCCACAGGTCATAACATCAACTTCAATGGCACAAAAACCCTAGCCACCATTGAAAATCCCAGCCACAGAATCATCAGAGAAGCCATAGAGATTGAAAAAAGACCAGAAAGCATGAACAGAAGAGATGATTCCACCAGGCTGTCAATCATTTGGAAGCCTGCACTCACAAACAAAAAAATCTCCACACCACAAGCCAGGCAAACACCCGAGCACAAACAGATCCCCCCTGATACCTCCACCTCAAACACACCCCAACCAGGCACCCAGATGAAACCCAGCTTCCTAACTAATGATAGCCGTCCATTTACCCGAAGCCAAGCTGCACTAAAGGCCTCCAATAAAGTAACACAATGTTGCCAGCCAATCAAGATACAAAAAGAGCCCCCCGCCAAAAAAGACAGAAGATATTAGCAGCAGAACACAGCAAACTCCAAGACCAATAAATACAGACCAAGACTCTCAACCAATCAGGAGGAAGAAAAAACCATTCTGACACAGCAATAGGCTGCCCCAAATTTAAATCTGAAACCACTGTAAAAGTTTGACTCATAGACAAACACCATACAGAAGCCTGATGATGGCAGATGAGATTCTGCTGAAACGTTGCTACAACTTTAAAAGCACCACTATTATGACGTGGGAAAACACCCGAACAAAGCTGAATGCCAGACATATATATATATGTATATATGTACATATATATATGTATATATGTACATATATATATGTATATATGTACATATATATATATGTATATATATATATATATGAATATATATATATATATATATATATATATATATATATATATATATATATATATATATATATATATATATATTCTGAGGTTCTCGCGGGTATTTGTATGTGGATCTTTGCTTATTCGGGTTTGTATGTGGATCTTTGCTTATTCGGGTTTTCTCCCGCGTAAGATTGGAAGTATCTAGGCAACGTTTCGATGAAGTCTCATTCATCATCTTCAGGCTTGGTCTTCAGCTCTGTGCTTCTCAGAGTGATGTGAGCTTGCAGCTGCTTCTTCCTTTTAACTGCTAGTGGGGGTGTGACTTGATTGGGAGGGGGTGTGTTCTCATTGGTTGGGGGTTTGGCTGTGTTCTGATTGGTTGGGGGGTTGGCTGTGTTTTGATTGGCTGGAGGCGTGTTCTTTTCAGGTGGGGGCTTGATTGTGCTCAGGTTAGTCTTAGTTGCTGAAGGGTTTGAGCTGGTGAGCTGTGATCTTGCTGTTTGGCTTCGAGTTCGTGGTCGTGCTGCACCTTCATGGTGGAGGTCAGTTCGCTTCATGTATGGCTCAGAGGGGTTTGAAGTGGGTAGTGATGCAGCTGCAGTGCATCACCAATGGAACAGCTGTCCTTCCCTACATAAGAGGCACTACAGACAAAATTAGTAAGATTCTATACAGACACCACATCAAGACTGCCTTCAAAACAGACAGAAAAATAGCAGCCATCCTCAGGAACCCCAAAGACAAAATTGACCTGGAAAACCAAGGCATATATGAAGTCCCCTGTGCATCATGCCCAGCCACATACATTGGACAGACCAATAGAAGAATAAACACCCGCCTGGATGAACACAAAAATGCAGTCAAAAAGCTGGAACACACTTCCTCATTCGTCCAACACATGGGAGCCACAGGTCATAACATCAACTTAAATGGCACCAAAACCCTAGCCACCATAGAAAATCCCAGCCACAGAATCATCAGAGAAGCCATAGAGATTGAAAAGAGACCAGAAAGCATGAACAGAAGAGATGATTCCACCAGGCTGTCAATCATTTGGAAGCCTGCACTCACAAACAAAAAAATCTCCACACCACAAGCCAGGCAAACACCTGGGCACAAACAGATCCCCCCTGACACCTCCAGCTCAAACACACCCCAACCAGGCACCCAGATGAAACCCAGCTTCCTAACTAATGATAGCCGTCCATTTACTCAAAGCCAAGCTGCACTAAAGGCCTCCAATAAAGTAACACAATGTTGCCAGCCAATTAAGATACAAAAAGAGCCCCCCCCAAAAAAACCAGACAGAAGATATTAGTAGCAGAACACAGCAAACTTCAAGACCAATAAACACAGACCAAGACTCTCAACCAATCAGGAGGAAGAAAAAACCATTCTGACACAGCAATAGGCTGCCCCAAATTTAAATCTGAAACCACTGTAAAAGTCTGACTCACAGACAAACACTATACAGAAGCCTGATGATGGCAGATGAGATTCTGTTGAAACGTTGCCACAACTTTAAAAGTACCACTACTATGACGTGGGAAAATACCCGAACAAAGCTGAATGCCAGACATATATATATATGTGTTTGTGTATATATATATATATACATACATACATACATACATATACTGGTGATACCCCTACTCACCAGCCTTTTTGTAAATTTTAATTCTAGCAATATTTTTATTTTTACTTTTTATTTCAAAGGGAAAGCCTCAGAGCTTTTTCTTTATTTTTCTTTTTTTCTCCATATCTTTATTGGGACCCTTTTGCTTTTTCTATTCATGTTTTTGGACTACTCTGTTTTTCTTTTTTGATTATTGAGACTTCTCAATTGGATTAAGGTGTGAAGAACCTGAAGGAATCTCTTCTCTTCTTTTTTCTTTTTGTTCTTTTTTTCTCTTAATCAATATTATTATTTTTGGGGGTTTTTTTCTTTCTATTTTTTATTTTTTACTACTTCGTAATTGGGTTAGGGTCTAGAAGAACCTGAAGATCTTTTCTTCTTCTTTTTTTCCTTTTTTTCCTTTGGTTTTGGGCCTTTTACTATTGCATTTTTCCATTTTGGATTATAATTGGCTATTCTACCAGTTGGATTAAAAGTTAAAAAGAATTTGAAGATTTGGAAGCATTAAAATGAACAGGAAACCAATATCATCTGGCGTTTCTACTTCTACCTCTGCATCCCCACCAGCTGGAGGACAACGTTTAATTCAGACAATGTTGAAGCAAGATAAAGAACAAGAAAAAGTAACTTTACAGATGATTATGCAAGGAATTCAAGATCTCAAGATAAAATCAGACACCATTGAACAAAGAATAGAGAACATTGAACAAAGAATTGAGAAGACTGATGAAAAAGTGGAAAATATTAAACAAATGATGGTGAAGTATGAGGAGAGATTCCAAAAAATTGAGGAAGAAGGTAAACAAAGAGAGGAGAAGATTGGAAGTATTAACAGTAGATTAACAGTGGTTGAACAAGAAAAAAGTGGAATGTTGAGATGGGAGATGGAAAGGTCAGAATTTTATCTCAGATTTCAAAATATAGAAGAAGAAAAAGGAGAAAATTTGGCTGTGATAATGATAGAAATTTTGGCAGATGCTTTGGAAATTACAGAGGAAAAGATGATGGATGGAGTAGATGAGGTATATCGAGTGTATACAAAATATGCAATGAGAAATAAATTATCAAAGGAAGTTCATATTAGATTTACTAAAAAATCCATTAAAACACAAATACTACAAGTGGTAAGAGAGAAAAAATTGAAATACAAAGATAAAGAGATTGTGGTTTTAAAACAAACACCCAGAAGAGTGATAGAGATGAGAAGAGAATATCGATTTCTGACCAAAATGCTATTGGAAAACAAAGTGAATTATAGATGGCTGATTCCAGAAGGATTACTGTTTATGTGGCAAGAGCAGAGACATAGAATTGATTCAATTGAGAAAGCAGAACTTTTCCATGCAGAATTTTTTGGAAGGAGAGAAGAGGAGGCAGAGAAAGAAGTCTCATTAATTGAGTTTCAAGAGGAACAACTAGAGACTGAAAAAGAGAAAGGACCAGTAGATGGACAGGTGGATAGTAAAGAACGGCGTGAAGTGAGATCCACAAGAGTTGTTAGACCTAAATATAAAGCATAATCATGGAAGAAAAAAAAACTGATTACAATGAATATAAATGGACTCAATTCAGCTGTTAAAAGAAGGAAAACTTTTCATAAATTAGAGAAATTAAAATTCGATATAATTTGCTTACAAGAAGTTCATATTAAAAAACAACATGAACAATTGTTAGTACAGCCAAAATTAGGGAAAATATTTACTTCTTTGACTCAATGCAAGAAAAGAGGAGTGGTTTTATACATTAAAGAGGCTATCCCAGCAAAACTGATATACACAGATGAAGATGGAAGATTATTAATGGTGGAAATAATGGACAATAATATAAAAATACTCTTGATTGCAATTTATGCTCCGAATGATAAACAAGAAGAGTTTTATAAAAAGCTACACATGAAAATAATTGGACTGGACTATGTTAATATAATTATGATGGGAGACTTTAATGGAATTGTGGACAATAAACTGGACTGTATAGCAACAACAACAAAGCAAAATACAAAGACTCTTCCTAAATCTTTTTATAAATTGACAGACGAATTAACTTTAAAAGATATTTGGAGAGAAAGAAATGTTAAAGCTAAACAATATACTTTTTATTCAAATAGACATTTATCATGGTCCAGATTAGATATGATTTGGATCTCGACAGAATTAATGTCCAATATTCAAGAAACAAATATCGAAACAAGTACTTGGGCAGATCATAGCCCAATGACAATTAAATGGAAGGGACAAAAAAAAAGATCGAGATGGACATTAAATAATACTATCTTAAAGGAAAAAGATTTTATACAACGGATGGAGAAGGAACTGGCTTTTTTCTTTCGAGAAAATAAAAAAGAAGATACTTCAATGCAAAATGTTTGGGATACAATGAAGGCATATGCTAGAGGTTTGATAATAGATTATACAAGAAAAAAGAATATTAGGGAAAGGCAAGCTTCTAAGGCCTTGGAAGATGAGCATGAAAGACTTGAAAAAGAATTACAGAAAATGCCACAGAAAAAAAGATATTAAATTGAAACTCGATGTAATAACATAAAATGGAATTAATAGAGAAAGAACTGGCATAGAAAATTAGAAATTCTAAACAGAATTACTTTGAAGATGCAAATAAACCAAGTAGATGGCTAGCATATAAATTGAGAAAGGAGAAGGAATCAAGAAAAATATTGAAGCTTATAGATGATCAAGGCCAAGTTTGTTATGGTAATAAGGAGAAAAAGGAAATTATTCGAGATTTTTATGGGCAACTATATAAACAAGAGAATATTAATTAGGAAAAAGTCAAACAGTATTTACAGAATGCTAACTTACCGAAGATACCTAAAGAGACTGAAGAAATGCTAGAAAGCAATATAACAATGATGGAATTAAATGAAGCACTTAAGAAACAAAATAATGGGAAAGCACCAGGTCCAGATGGGCTTCCGGCAGAATTCTATAAAACATTTCAAGAATCATTAAGCATCCCACTATTAGAAGTTATGAATGAAGTTATGTCAAAGAAGATGATACCCAAAATATGGTCAGAGGCTTATATTACACTTATTCGAAAAGAAGAGGCTGACCCACTGCAAATTAAGAACTATAGACCTATTTCTTTATTGAATGCAGACTGTAAAATTTTTGCTTCAATTTTAGCAGAAAGACTTAAAAAATATTTAAATAATTTTATCCACCCAGATCAAAATGGATTTCTGCCAAAAAGACAAATCAGAGACAATATGAGAGTAATCTTGGACACTTTGGAATACTATGAGGCACATCCTGAAAAGCAAATGGCTTTGATATTCCTAGATGCTCAAAAGGCATTTGACAACGTGAACTGGAGTTTTATGTTATTACTATTGGAACAGATGGGTTTTGCCAGAAAATTTATTCAAGCAATAGAAGCCATATACAATAAGCAGACAGCAAAGGTAATGATGGAGGGAGAACTTACAGATTTTATTAATATAAGAAAAGGCACAAGACAAGGGTGTCCCCTATCCTCTTTGCTATTTGTGTTGACTTTGAAGTGTTGAATAGAAATATTAGGGATGATAAAAGCATAAAAGGAATGAAAATTAAAAAGGAAGAATTCAAACTACAAGCTTTTGCTGATGACTTAGCTTTTATTCTGGAAGACCTGCTAGAAACAGCTCCAAAGTTATTGGAAAAGATAGAGACATATGGTGAGATGGCTGGTTTAAAAATAAATAAAGATAAAACAAAGATTTTGACAAAGAACATGTTACTGAGATAAAGAGAAGAACTGGCAGACCTTTTGAAAATCCAAGTTACAAATAAGGTTAAGTATCTGGGGATATATTTGACAGCAAGATGTAGCACATTAAAAGAGAATAATTATATGAAACTCAAACAACAGATAGCTACAGACTTGAAGAAATGGGAAAACTTGCAACTGTCATTAATAGGGAGAATTTCAACAATCAAGATGAATATTTTACCCAGAATTCTATTCTTGTTTCAAACAATACCAATTAGGCTTGGAAAAGACTATTTTGAAGATTTAAATAAAATCATGTTGAAGTTTATATGGCAAGGTAAAAAAGCGAGAATAAAGCTAAAGCTTTTACAAAACGCTAGAATTAGAGGAGGTTTTGGCCTGCCTAATTGGGAATTGTATTATCAAGCGCAAGTTTGATGTGGGTCAAAGAATGGATAACATTAAGAAAGCATGGATTGTTGAAATTAGAAGGGCATGATTTGCTGTTGGGCTGGCATGCTTTTTTATGGTATAAGGGAACTAAAACACAGGGTTATTTTAGAAGACATTATATACGGGAGTCTTTGTGGTTAAACTGGGAGAAGATAAAAAAACAATGTTATTTGAAAATTCCAGTTTGGTTATCGATTATTGAAGCATTTTCCTATCCTATAATCTATAAGAAGGAACAAACAGTTAGATATGGGGAACTGTTGGATGAAAAGGGTGGACTTAAATCAATCCAAAACTTAGAGGAACAAGGTATAAGGATGAATTGGTTTTCATATGCACAAATACATTCAAGGTATGATGAAGATTTTAAAACGGAGGGATTCTATGATAAATAGACTGATTTAGATAAGATCTTGATGGGTACTGATGAGAAGGTGATTTAAAAATTATATGGTTATTTACTGGGAATTAAATTAGAAGAAGAACAAGTTAAAGAAACTATGATTGTTTGGGGGAAGAATTTTGGATATGGGATTGATTTAGAGAAATGGGAAAAATTGTGGTCTCAAAATTATAAAATGACAATGTCAACAGCATATAAAGAAAACTTGTACAAGATGTTTTATAGATGGCACTTTCCCCCGACAAGAATAGCAAAAATGTTTAAGAACAAATCTGAAAAATGCTGGAAATGTCATCAGATACCTGGCTCATATTACCATATGTGGTGGACTTGTGAGGACGCCAGAAAATATTGGACTAAAATTCGCATGTGGTTGGAAAAAATGACAAAGAAACACATAGACTTGAAACCAGAGATCTTCTTATTGGGAATTTTACCTGATACATATAGTAAAGATTTGAAATACCTGATTGTAAATGTATTAAGAGCGGCTAGGATTGTATTTGCTAAAAATTGGAAGAATGAGAAAATACCATTACAGGAAGAAATTATTAAGAAAATATTGGAATGTGCTGAGATGAGTAGATTGACATTTGAAATTAGAGAGCAAGAGGATAAACAATTTTATGAAATTTGGGAACTTTTTTATCAATGGCTAGATGATAAAATACGATAATAGAATATTGACACTATATTTATAAAGGGTTTTTAGGATTGATTTGGTATGATTATATGATTTGTTACAGAATAAACTGTTTAAAGTATTGTTATCTCATAAAGCATGAATGATTAAAAGTATAGTCAAAATTTCTTTTTTTTTTAGTGATACTAGGATATATAAGTTTGGATTGACAACATGAGTTGTTATATATTATAATTGTAATTGAGACTACAAAATGAATGCATAAAACTGATGAACCAACCGACACACTGGATGAACATATGAGAGTTGATATTTTAATGTTTTGTTTGTTTTGTTTGTTTGTAGAAAATTAATAAAATGCTTTTAAAAAACAACAACAATATTAGCATCACAGTCCTTATCAGCATTATTGACTATCTTAACAATGCTCCACTTTTCTCTGTTGGCAGTAGCACCAGGCAGATACCTCACCTCTTTCAAGACTTCCACATCCTTTGACATCTAATACAATTGAGTCACCAATCAGAAGGTTGTTAAGCCTGTGTTCCCCAACCAGGGTTAAGGAGAGTGCTAAACAGAATGTGCAGTGTTAGTCAGATAGGCACACAGATAAATGAGTGAGATAAGCTTGTATGTTTGTTAACATACAGTAAAAATAACAGATACGCTTGTGCTATTAAAAGATAGTTTATTCCATTTAGAGTTTATAGCATAGTCAAAATAACAGTCCATTAGTCATGTGTCATTTTAGTCAGTCCATTCAGGGATATTCAATTAGCAAAGTTCGTGTAGAATATCCAATGTCAGTTCACTTACAAATCAGTCCTTTCTCTCTCCTTTTCAGTAGTCTTGAATCCAATAATTAGGGATCATCAAAGCCAGAGAGAGCAAGCAGTGGTACCTTGCTTCTTTTATGGTGCTTTTTACAACCACTCCCTTAATTACAATCTGACAGTTAAAGTTGCAGACAGTTTAACTAACAAACTATGATTACATATTTATTATTTTACCTAAACCAGTTAGGGTAAACAATGTTTTCCCTAACATTCTCCCCTTTTAGGTAAATATAATAATATTATAACTATTTACATCTTTAAATCATATTTGTTATACTCTCTTTAAACTTAATTACTCCTTGAGCTTTTGTAAATTGGTCTGCAATGTTTTCTTCTGTCGTGCAGTATTCCAATTTAATTAGCCCATTCTTTACAGATTCTCGAACATTTAAGTATCTCAAATCAGTATGCTTTGATCTAGTTTTTACAGCAATATTAGTAGCTAACTTTATGGCTGCCTGGCTGTCCTCGTACACAATAATAGAATCTTTAACAGTTATACCCATGTCTAATAATAATTGTTTATACAAAATTAAGTCAGTGCATAGTAATGACAGACATGAAAATTCCGCTTCCATCGTGGACAAGCTAATATGCTGTTGTCTGATTGACCTCCACCCTATTAGTGTCTTACCAAATAATATAGCCATTCCAGATGTTGATTTTCTAGTGTTTATGTCAGCTGCAAAACTTGCATCTGCATAGACACTAAGACTCAAATCACCCTTTGGTTCTATATACAATGCATGGTTCATTGTTCCTTTAAGATATCTTAAAATTCTCTTTAATGATTGCCAATGACATTGATGTGGATTAAAACGTGTCAGCTGATTAACACTATAAGCTATATCAGGCCTTGACCAATTGCTGATATATGATAAGCTACCAATCAAAGATTGATATATAGACTTATCAAATTTGGGACTTTGAACATCAGTTTGGCAAACTTCCTGACTCATTGGAGTCTTTGCTGGTTTACAAAGTTCCATTTTATAGGTTTTAATTAATTGGCAAATTTTATCTTCTTGACATATCTTAAATCCATTTTTTGTTTTGTTAATTGTCAATCCTACATACTTTTTAATTTCACCTAAATGCTTTAATTTTATCTTTTTAGCTAATAATGATATAATCTCATTAGCTTCAATATTAGTCTTAGTTATCAAAGCAATATCATCTGTAAATAATAACAGTAATGACACCATTCCATTATTTTCTCTTTTAAACACACATGGATCTGCTAAACCAGATTTAAAACCTATATTGTTTAACTCTTTCACAATATATTGGTTCCATTCAAAGCCAGATTGTTTCAACCCGTAAAGACTCTTTTTGAGTTTCCAACAATCATTACTATTTACTTTATTGTCTTTTATAATAACTGGCTTTTTCAAATATATAGTGTGCTGCAATGGTGCATGCATATAAGCAGTTTCTACATCTAAATGGTTAATGACATAATTTTTCTTAGCTGCCCACAGTAAAGCTGCTCTTAAAGATGTTGCTTTAAGACTTGGTGCAAAAACTTCATCGTAATCAGATGCAGTTTGATTAAATCCTTGAGCTACCAACCTAGCCTTATGGGTAACAGTCCCATCATTTCCAGTTTTTACTTTAAATATCCATTTGCACCCAATGGATTTTTCTCCTGGAGGTAATTTAGCATCTTCATGTACTTTCATGACCTTGAATGAATTTAGTTCTTTTTCCATTGCCTTTTGCCAATTCTCCTGATCCTTAGCAGGATACATCCTAAGTTCATCTACACTAGTTGGAACTTTAGTTACTTGGCAAACTATACTTGCTTGATACCTATCAGGTGGTCTAGTTACACATGTAGTACGTCTAGGTATTATAGGACTTACAGGTGGACTTTCATTTATTAACTCTTCTTGATTATCTAACTCTTACTGATCAACTGTTTCCTCTTGTTCTGGTCCTATTTGCTCTTCATGGACTTCTTCTTTAATTGGACTCTTCTTATAACTAGTCCGTTCTTTCTGCCTTTTGTAGGCAATAATTACTTCGTCATTTAAATCTTGCTCTAATGTATTCCATCCTACATGTTCTAGGAATTTAGCACTAGCACTGGTATAAACTCTAGATGTACCTGGTTCCCAGAATCTATAAGATCTATGATTAGATTCATATCCTACAAAAAATAATCTTTTAGCTCTATGCTGTCCTTTGTGTCTGAGTTGTGTAGGGATATGCACCCATGCTGATGCTCCAAATGTGTGCATGTAACTTAAATCAGGTTTTGTACCATGCCACAGTGTGAATGGCAATTCACCTGTTGTTGAATTAACAACATTATTTAATATATGATTACCACACATTATTGCTTCTCCCCATAAATTGTCAGGTAATCCTGAATCAGACAACATAGTATTTGCTATCGATTGTAGTGTTTGGCCTCGTCTCTCTATAAAGGCATTATGTTGTGGTCTATATGGTGCAGACTTTTTATGTTGAATACCTAACATTCTAAGTCTGTTCTGGAATTTATTATTTGTAAATTCCATACCATTATCTGTTATAAGAGTTACTAATTTCTTGTTAGTTTTCCTTTCAGCAAATTTTATCCAATTAAAGAGATTTAGATACGTTTCCGTTTTGCTCTTCATTAAATAGCAAAACCCATATCTAGAATAGTGGTCCATTATACTTAATATGTATCGAGCTCCTCCTACACTTGGTTTTTTCGGACGTATTAAATCTGCAAATACTACCTCTAAAGGCTCTTTGGTAGTAAATCCATCAACTCTATTAGCCGGTATGACCCTGCTTTTGCTTTGATTACACGCAAAACATTGCAAATACCTATTACAAGGTTTTAAACTTATTCCTGTAGATAATTGAACAGTTCTCTTAAGCATTTTAAAATTTAAATGCCCTAGCCGTCGGTGTAACAAGTGAATACATTCATCATGAGGTTTCTTATTATCAAAAACTTATTAGCCACCTCTAAACCATTATCATTTAACACATATAATTCACCTCTTAAAGATGCAGTAATTTTCTTATCTTCTTTTTCAATTATGCAGTTATCTCCTTTAAAGGTAACTACATATCCTAGTTTAACCAAAATTCTAACTGAAATTAAATTAAACTTAAGTTGTGCTACATATAACATTTTTACATTCTCTTTTATAAAAGAACAATATGGTATACCTTGACCTTTAGCTTTCAGTTTCCAGACATTGGCTAACGATATCTGCTGTGTACTCTTGGACATTTTAATAAAATTTTTGTTATCATTTATTATACAGTGGGATGCTCCATTGTCAACCACCCATAAATTATTTTTTACAGCTCCATTAATATACATGGCTAACTCTAAATTTTTATTTTTATTTTGATGACTTTTAGTATTCTGTTCTGGCGCTTTGCTTTTTTACAAAATCTTGCCAAATGTCCTCTTCCTCCACAATTAAAACACTTTTTAATTGCGTATGCAGTAGGAGATTCATTATCTTCTTTTTGAGGTTTCTCCCTCCTTAACTGGTCTCTTTCAAGTCTTATTCTTGCCTCTTCAATCAATCTGCCAGTTATATCAGTTAAAGTTAGACTTTCCTTAGACAAAACTTCAAGGGAAGTGATGTAGTTATCATAACTTTCGTTTAGTGATGATAGAATTATGTAGACTTGGTGTAGTTTAGAGAAAATAAGCTCTTTCTCGTGCAGCTCTTGAAAAATGCTTTTTATAGAATTCAAATGACTAAGCATATCACCATTCGTCTGGAGATGCGTCCTGAAAAGCTTCCGTGTTAGATTTATGTGAGCACCAATGTTATCTCGAACATAAATCCTCTTCAGCTTCTGCCAACACCCAACAGCCGTTTGCTCTCCATGGATATGAACAAGTTGCTGGTCAGACAGTGTTAGTCCTATTATGCAAATAGCTTGGTCATTTTTCTGCATAAAGGATTTTATCTTTTGTCTATCTTCCTCTATCTCTGGATCCCATTCCTCTACGTTTGGTGGGTTTTCAATTATATTCCACAGACCTTCTCTTCATAGAAGTAGACTACATTTTATAGACCATGATACATAGTTTGTTCCATCCAACTTGGATATAAGGGACAAACTTTGTAGATTGACTTGTGCCATGTTTTCTTTATATGGATATAAAACTATAATTAATAAAACACAGCTGTCTGTTTACTGTAACGTATAACAACACAAACTCTCACTTTTTACATAAATCTGTTTTATCCTAGTTAAACTGACTTTGCAGCCTCTGGGCTCATAACCAGTGTTAAGCCTGTGTTCCCCAACCAGGGTTAAGGAGACAAGCTAAACAGAATGTGCAGCATTAGTCAGATAGGCACACAGATAAATGACTGAGATAAGCTTGTATGTTTGTTAACATACAGTAAAAATAACAGATATGCTTGTGCTATTAAAAGATAGTTTATTCCATTTAGAGTTTATAGCATTGTCAAAATAACAGTCCATTAGTCATGTATCATTTTAGTCAGTCCATTCAGGGATATTCAATTAGCAAAGTCCATGTAGAATATCCAATGTCAGTTCACTTACAAATCAGTCCTTTCTCTCTCCTTTTCAGTAGGGGAAAAACGCAGTCTTCATCCAGTAATTCGGGATCATCAAAGCCAGAGAGAGCAAGCAGTGGTACCTTGCTTCTTTTATGGTGCTTTTTACAACCACTCCCTTAATTACAATCCTACAGTTAAAGTTGCAGACACTTTAACTAACAAACTATGATTACATATTTATTATTTTACCTAAACCAGTTAGGGTAAACAATGTTTTCCCTAACAAAGGTAACTTCTCTTTTTAGATAACTTGCTCATTCACATGACTGCTTTGCAATACCTGATTCACACCTTTACTTATTCAAAACAATTTCTTCCTAATGGACCACAATCTCCCACTCTGTTGAGTCATCACCATAATTACAAATGTGTTTATAATCCAGAGCTCTCACTCTGCCAGATCCATTAGTTATCCATATTGATTTTCTCCTGCAGGATCTTTGTGATAAAGGGTGTATGTGTTGATAATAGGACAGCTCAATAGAACACACTGGCTCCAATTGACCACGTACTTTTAGCCTCTAGATAAGTAGTCTACGTAAATCTGTCCAGGTAAACTGCCTACAGATAGGACAGTACCGAGATTTAAAAAGAGTATTACAAAGACAATTGCAAGACAAGTGTTGCATTTAACTAATTCTAAAATAAAACTTAAATCACACCAGCACTTATCAAGAATGAATTATTGTTGTTTTCAAACTTCTGATGTTTTCTGGTCAGAAGGTCAGTTGCCCTCACAATAAGTAATTTCATAGAGTCAGTGCAAATAAATATTTTCTTGCAGCCTACCAGTTTTAGACTTCAAGTTGTATGATTCAGAAGCCATTAGGCATGTGAACCACTATCTTTCTCCATTGAACTCAATTTCAGATCTTTGAAGTGGCCTTGACCTGCTTGTCCCAGCAATCTCAAGTGCTATGCAAATACAAGGCAGTTACAATCAGTGATTCAAATCCCAGGGGCCTACCTTGCTTCACTGGACCAAATCTCACTCCACTTGAGGTTGCTGTGAGCTTCTGACCCCACCAATCTCTGGTGCTATCCAAATCCAATGAAACTGAAACCAATGAAACTGAACCAATGAAACTTCCAAACTGTTTGCTTTTTCTTTGAAACAAATAGATTAGGCTCTACGGAGCTTGGGGGAAGACAGCTCAGGATTTCTTATGGCTGCACAATGATATAAGATAAATTCCTTGCTTAAATTAAGACTTTATTTTTTAATTTTTATTTATTTGATTTGTCAATCGCTTACAAGATACAGGTATAAGAATAAACATAGTTTTGAATACATGAGATAGATACTTATAGGAAAAATAAAAAGAAACAATAGGAGAGGGATGGTAGGCACGATTGGTGCGCTTATGCACGCCCCTGACAGGCCTCTTAGAAAGAGGGTGACATCAATAGTAGACAGTCTAAAGTTAAAGTTTTTGGGGTTTGGGGAAGAAACCACAGAGTCAGGTAGAATATTCCAAAATTAACCACTCTGTTGCTGAAGTCATACTTTCTGCAGTCAAGTTTGGTGCGGTTAATCTTGAGTTTGTATTTATTGTGTGCTCTTGCATTGTTATGATTGATGCAACCAAACAAGACAGACACAGACTTCAACAGATAATTACAACTGAAAAAGCAATTGCTACCACTCTGCCTTCCATTGAGGACCTGTATACTGCACGAACCTGAAAGAGGGCAGTGAAAATATCTACAGTCTTTGCATTCTGGACACAAACAGTTTCAACTTCTACCCTCAAAGTGACACTATAGGGCACTGCACATCAGATCAACTAAACACGGAGAGTTTTTTCTCCCATGACATCACTCTGCTAACTACTAATTCCCACAGCACTGTCAAGCTATCTAAAAAGGCAGTATTATCATCATTATACTCATATACCTTATCTCCTTATCTTCTTATGGCTATAACTTTGTTGCTGTTGTATCCGCGAAATGATGCCAGGAGTCGGTGACTTCAAATCATGCTCTTTTATTAAGGTAGGAACAGAACTCCTCTTCGCAAAAGATTCGCGACTTTTATTCTTTCAGCCGCGGCGGCTGCGGCCAATGGCACCGCTTTGAATCTCCCGCGATTCGAATGGACCAATCGCAGGAGATTCTTAGCGAGCCAATCGGAGCGGCTCGCCTGACCAATCAGAGTGCCCCACGCTTTGGGCAATCAAAGCGCAGGGATCTCAAGAATGCTAATTAGGGACAGAACACCCCTCCCCTCTTGGTTCAGTCCTTACGTCGCGTAGTCACGTAGGTAGGCGGGGCTCCGTCTGAGCCTACTGGACCTGCGCAGCTCAGTCGTAGGTTGGATCCCGGCCGGTTCGGTCGGGATCTCTGTTGCTCCTGATGCCGTCGTGGGAACCAGCTGGTCAGTCGGGCCGGGCCACTCTCCGTAGCTCCCTCCTGGGCTTCCCGGGTTGGTTGAGCTGCGGGTTTCGCCGCTCCCGCTCAGTCTTTCCAGGTCGGTCGAGCTGGCCTGGCTGTTTCTTCCTGGTGAGGGGTCATGATGGCTGCTTTCCGGTAAGTATGGCTGGTTTATTCTTCTTTGGTTTTGGTCCCCTGGGTATTCCCTCCCCCCTTGGTTTGTGTTGTGGGGGTTGGTTTCGCCTGTTTGTGCGTCGGGGGTCACTTGGTTGGCAGTCCTCGACCTTAATTGGTCGATGTGGCGTTTCCACGCTCGTCCGTCTGCTGTTTGTAGCCGGTACGAGTGTGGGCCTGTTATTTGTGTGATGATGGCCGGTATCCATAGTGGGTCTCCCGTCAGGTTTCTTGCGTACATGGTGTCGCCTGGTGCGAAAGTTCGGTGTTTGCTGTTTGAGTCTGGGGGCTTCTCCGGGTTATACATGGGGTGTAACTTGTCGAGTGGGGACCTTAATTTCCTCCCCATTAACAGTTCGGCTGGGCTCTTATTCGTTGTGGTATTTGGGGTTATGTGTTGGGTGAAGAGTAGTTTGTTTATTTTCTCCTGGATCTCCCCGTGGTCTATTTTCCGGATGGTTTTCTTAGTGAATTGCACCATCCGTTCCGCCCTACCGTTCGCCGTGGGGTGCGCTGGTGCTGTCAGCGCGTGGAGGATGCCCCTTTCCGCTAGGAATTCTTTGAATTCCAGCGAGGTGAATTGGGGCCCGTTGTCAGAAACGACGACGTCTGGGAGGCCGTGCGTTGCAAAGAGTTTGCAGAGTTCCTTGATCACGGCCTCCGTGGTTGTTGTCTTCATGTTGCTTACCTCCAGCCAGTTGGAGTAAGCGTCTATTGTTATAAGGAAGGTGTGTCCTTTTGTGGGCCTGGCGAAGTCTATGTGAATCCTAGACCAAGGTCCCCTTGGGGTTTCCCACTCTAGGACTGGTGCTGTGGGTGGGCTTGGCCTAGTTTCCTGGCATCGTTGGCACCTTGCTACCCAGGTCTCAATTTGTTTGTCCATCCCTGGCCACCAAGCGTAACTTCTGGCCAGGGCTTTAGTCCTAACGATGCCAGGGTGCCCCTCGTGTAGCAGTTCCAGAACCTTCCCTTGTAGCTTTTCTGGAATGACCACCCTATCCCCCCATAGTATGCACCCTTTTAATAACGAGAGTTCCGTTTGGCGGTTTCGGAATGTTTTGACGGACTCGTCGTTGTCCCTTTCCGGCCACCCTTTCTCTACCCAATGCAACACCCGCACCAGACGTTTGTCTTTATTAGTCTCTCGGGCAATGTCTGACGCGGTTATGGGCAGGTTGGGTAGAGTCTCTATGCTGAGGGTGGTCGTCGTGGGTGCTGGGTCGGTGTCAGGTTCCGGTAGCGGCGAGCGGCTTAAGGCGTCTGCATGGGAGATTGTCTTACCAGGTTTGTGTATGAGTCCGTAGTTGTAGGCTGCCAGGAACTCGGACCACCTTGTCATTCGGGGAGACAGAATGTTCGGGGTGGCCCGGTTTCCTGCAAGGATTCTCAGCAGCGGCTTGTGGTCGGTTATGATGGTGAATGTCTGGCCGTAGAGATACTCGTGGAATCTTTTTACGGCGGCAACAATAGCCAGAGCCTCTTTGTCTAGCTGGCTATAGTTCCGCTCCGGTTTGGTGAGGGTCCTTGAAAAGAACGTGATGGGCGCTTCTTTTCCGTCGGGGAGGGTATGGCTGAGGACAGTGCCGACGCCGACAGGTGATGCGTCGCATGTGACGGCCAGAGGTAGGGTCTCGTTATACTGTATCAGGACGGCGTCCGAAGTGAGGAGGTCCTTTGTTCTTTAGAAGGCGGCTTGCTCGCATTTCCCCCAAGTCCAGGTCGCCGCCTTGTCCAGGAGCCTATGCAAGGGCTCCGCCACCGTCGCCTTTTGGGGCAGGAACACATTGTAAAAGTTAAGTAGCCCCAGGAATGCCTGTAGTTCCGTCTTCGACTTGGGTGTGGGGGCTTCTTTGATGGCCTTGATTTTTTGGTTTTGGGGTAAATGCCGTGACGGTCTAGGAGGTATCCTAGGAATTCTACCCATTCCGTGTATAATTGGCATTTCTCCCTCTTGACTTTGAACCCGGTCTCTTTGAATTTGGTTAGGACCTCCCTTAGGCGACCCTCTAGTTTGGCTTGGTTGGTTGCCAACACTAGGACGTCATCGAAGTAAGGTACCACCCTCTTGATGCCTTGCAATAGTCTTTCCATTAGGCTTTGGAATATTCCCGGTGCCACGCTGACTCCGAATTGGAGTCGGTTGCATTTAAATGCTCCCCGGTGGGTGACTATGGTTTACGCTTCTGCCGTTTGCTCATCGACTGGCAACTGTTGGTATGCCTGGGCGAGGTCGAGCTTGGCGAAAACCTTGCCCCCTCCCAGTGAGTGCAGTAGGTGTTGCACTACTGGGACGGGGAAGGCGCTTTGTTGTAGCGCGCCATTTAGGGTGGCCTTATAGTCCCCACAGATCCTCACCGACCCATCAGGCTTGATCGGGGTGACTATGGGGGTCTCCCACCGGGCATGGTCTATGGGCTGTAGGACCCCTTGCTTGACGAGCTTGTCAATTTGCTCGTCTATCTTGGATTTAAGTGCGAATGGCACCCGCCTTGGTTTCAGGCGTTTTGGGGGGACGTTTGGGTCTAGGCTGAATGATATAAGGGGCCCTCGGTACTTGCCTAGGTTTCCGTCGAAGACCTCTTGGAATTCCCGGGCCAGTTGCTGCTCCCAGCTGTCGTCGGTGATGTGGTCGACTCCCGTGAGTGCGATGCCGAGCGGAGCGAACCATTGCAGTCCCAGTAGGCTTGGGCAGTCGCGGTCGACGATTGTCAGGGGAAGTCGTTCAGTGTGCCCTTTATATGTGATGTTGAAGTGTTTGGTTCCGACTAGCGGGATGCAGTTTCCCTGGTAGTCCTTTACGATGAGTCTCTGGCTGTCTAGGTTCCTCCTTTGGATGGTAGGCACCAAGCGCTTTATTTCATGCCATGCTATCATGGAGAGGTAGGACCCGGAGTCCACCTCCATTTTGCATGGCTGGCCCTCGATGCCTACCTCCACGTGGACCTTCCGGGCTTCATTGGTTATGGCGTGGCTGATGGTGACTGTCTGATGGGTCTCCTCTCTTCGCCGGTTATCGCCGCCTCGCAGGGATCGTCCGTTCCGGTCCCATCTGTTGTCCGAGGGGTGAACTCTGGTCCGGGGTGGTGTGCTCTCTCTCCTCTCGTCGCTCTGGTCCCATCGTGCCGGGCTGCGGTTCTTTTTTAGGCGGCAGACACGGGCGATGTGTCCCTTCTTGTCGCAATGCCGGCAAATCGATTCGAAAAACCGCCATTCCGACCTGGGATGGTCGCCACTGCAACCGGCACAGTTGGTCCTCGACTTACGACCCCGCCGGTTCCATGGGTCGCGGCCTGTCTGGAGGCGATGGATGTCCTCCTCGTCATCGGAAGTGCCCGATGCCGAGTGAAAGTCGCCCTGGTGGGTGGTCGTCTCGGTTTGGGCCTTGGCCAACCTCGCAGGGTTGTTGTTTCCACTGCAGTCCCCAGCGTTTGGTCTGCGCATGCGGTCGGCGGAGGTTCGGGTTGCTTCAGCGGCTGCGGCTGCGGTGAGGGTGTCTGCTAGGCTGATGTTGCCCTTGGCCATCAGCCGGCTCTGGAGGACGGGGT
Source organism: Hydrophis major (assembly GCA_033807585.1). Classification (NCBI taxonomy): domain Eukaryota; kingdom Metazoa; phylum Chordata; class Lepidosauria; order Squamata; family Elapidae; genus Hydrophis; species Hydrophis major. The sequence continues at coordinate 142,010,530 of CM066343.1, read as the reverse complement.
CCCACAAACCGAGCACGATTCTATCTCGCAGGGCGTCGTTCAGGTTGTCGAATTTGCAGAGCCCCCCTAGGCGCCGTAGCTCGGCGACAAATTCGCTGAAGCTCTCACCCGACCATTGGTCCCGACGGTAAAATTCGTTGCGTCGGATCAGGATGGGTACCTCTGGAGCGTAGTGCCACCGAAGTATTGGCTCGAGGACGTCCCAGTCCATCGCGGTCGCATCGGTGGGTTTGGCAAGCGCCTTAGCCATCTTGAATACCTCGGTCCTGCAGTGGGTCAGGAAGACAGCGCTTCATGGGGCCGATGGCGTCCTTCAGGTCGCTGCACTCGAGGAACATGCGGAATCGGTCGGAGTACGATTCCCAGTCCTTGGTGGCGGGGTTGAAGGGTGCGGGGGGTGCGATTTTCGCCATCGTGGTGGTTCGTCTGGCTTCCGTCAGACACGTGGTTCGGTTCAGGGTCTGGATCCCACCTTCGTCGCCAGTGTTGTGTCCGCGAAATGATGCCAGGAGTCGGTGACTTCAAATCATGCTCTTTTATTAAGGTAGGAACCGAACTCCTCTTCGCAAAAGGTTTGTGGCTTTTATTCTTTCAGCCACGGTGGCCGCGGCCAATGGCACCGCTTTGAATCTCCCGCGATTCGAATGGACCAATCGCGGGAGATTCTTAGCGAGCCAATCGGCGCGGCTCGCCTGACCAATCAGAGTGCCCCGCGCTTTGGCCAATCAAAGCGCGGGGATCTCAAGAATGCTAATTAGGGACAGAACAGTTGCTTATCATTATTGTTGTTTGTATATTGGGAGCTTATGCACCGGAAACAAATTGTTTGTGTGTCTAATCACACTTGGCCAATAAAGAATTCTATTCTGTTCTGTTCTATGCTATACTATACTATACTATACTATACTATACTATACTATACTATACTATACTATACTATACTATACTATACTATACTATACTATACTATACTATTTTGTCCTGTCCTATCCTATCCTATCCTATCCTATCCTATCCTATCCTATCCTATCCTATCCTATCCTATCCTATCCTATTCTAATAAACTATGATTAACTTTTAGTTTAAACATCTTAATAAAGGGGCTTGTAGCTTATTCATATATAATTCAAATTTCAGTGATTTGCTGAGGGTGCATTTTTACAAAAGAAGCACATACAGAGGCCATTTTTCTATTTGACTATCACAATGTGGTAAGTGAATGGGATAGTTAGGAGGAAGGTGATAAAAATGGGTGGGCTGAGGGCAGTTCAATTGCACTAGAGTTTAATGGGGAAAAATATCTCAAGCAAATACACAAAATTACATTTACTGCAGAGATAAGTACCTTGTTAACCTACCATATTATCTCTCTCAGGAAAAGTATCCTGATCAACCAGAGCTTTACTTATTATTAAGCAATTGGCAGAGCTTTTGCCACAAAACAGGATTTATATGAAAGGGGCAAAAGGCAAGAGAAAGGCAAAAACAGAGTAGAATGTCTGAAGCAGAGTCCCTTTGCTTCCTGTTACATGTATATTTCCTGAAGCGATGTAGCAGTCAAGAGTCTAAAATTATTAAGTTTGGATTGAAATAATTTTGGACAGGCCAGCGTCACAATGAAATTGGGTAACAATGTGGATGATCTTGCTTTAGAAGCAACTAAAATGTACAACACATTCTCAGAGAATGTGGACGTTTTACTTTTATTAATAAAGTTAATATACAGAGATCTTATTGAAAACTTGCCAGATCCACTGTGGTGCCCAAGGAGTCTCAAAAGAAAAATATGAAATCAATCAATAAATAGAAGCAGTAGAATACCAACAATAATTTTAAAAATATCTTTTCTACATTACAAGAGACTGACAACTCATTTTAATTCTTTTTTAAAAAATAAATTTTATTAAAGTTTTACAGTTTAAAAAGAAAAAACAAATCATGTTTACATTTTTTGCAATACATTGTGGCATCAGCTTTTTCCATCTTCTGTTATTCCTATCAATATATATATATACATCATTCGTATTTACATTATATATTATCTATCATTCCTGTTATCTATCCAAACATATAAATTCTTTCAGACCGTATAATATTCTCTTTTTTCCTTCTCTTGCAATTCCATAGTAAGCTTATTTATTTCCGCACAATCCATAATTTTTTAATTAAAATGTTATCCATGGGATTACACTCCACTTTCTAGTTTTGAGCATAGGTTATTCTCGCTGCTATCGGAATATGTATTATGAGATATTTAGTTTCTTTCTTATAATCGCTTCTAATTATCCCTAATAGAAACATTTCCAATTTAAGTTCTATTTTTTCCTTTTTTATTTCCTGCAGCCCAATCTTTATTTTGTTCCAACATTTTTTGGCTTTGGGGCACAACCACCACTTGTGAAAGAAGCTATCTGCCATTTGTTTACATTTCTAACACATTGGACTCAAATTTGGGCATATCTTGGCCAATCTCGATAGTGCTAGATGCCAATGGTAAAACATTTTGTAAAGGTTTTCCCTATAAGAGGCGGCCATTGTTAATTTATAATTTCTCTTCCAAAGTCTTTCCCAATCCTCTAATTGAATGTTATATCTGAAATTTTTCATCTATGCTATCATTGTCTGTTTTACTACCTCCTCTTCTTTATCACATTTTAGGAAGTTATTATAAATTTTGATTATACATTTTTCCTCTGGTCCTTGTAAAATTTTATCAAGCTGTTGTGGACCTACATCTATACCAAATTCTTCCATTTCTTTTTTATAGTTTATTTGGACCTGCAGGTAGGGCCACCAATCTATCTTAATTCCTTCTTCCCTCAGTTTTGGATTTGTTTTTAAATGTGTTGTGTTGTTTGGCTTTGAGTTGGGGTTGAACTATGCGGACCCGCAGTTGGTCTATGTGCTATTCCATATTGTTCCCATTTCTACCTCCAGTCTGTATGATCTGGGTCTAGTACTTTCAATTACTTTTGCCAGGGCCCAGGTTTACCCTCCCATGCAGTTGCATGCATATACTGTGTCTCCTGGTATGAATGTTCTGCACTTCCCTGTGGAATCTAAAGGGGTGTTGTTTGTATAGTTTGGATGGATTCTGTCCAGGGTGGACCTTAATTATCTGTTCATGAGCATTTCTGCTGGGCTTCTGTTTGTTGCTGCGCTTGGTGTTATGTGTTGGGTTAGCAACAATTTGTCAATTTTTTCTTGCCAATCGCCGGGGTCTAATTTGGGCTTCGGCAGTGGCTGCATCCACAGGCAATTGTTGATATGCCTGTGCTAGGTCCAACTTAGCAAAAATCTTGCCCCGGCCCAACTAATGTAGTAAGTATTGGACTACTGGTACTGGATATGCGCTCTGTTGTAGCACGTGGTTCAGGGTACTCTTGTAGTCTCCACAGATTCTGACTGACCCATCTGGCTTTACAGGGGTCACTATAGGGGTGTCCCACTTTGCTTGGTCTACTGGCTCAAGGATGCCTTGAGCTATCTTGGGTCGCAGAGCAAAAAGGACTTTCCAGGACTTAAGTTGAACAGGGGCTATGTTGGGGTCTAGGTTAAAATTTATTGGAGTCCCCTTATTATACTTGCCCAGTTTGCTGCTGAAAACATACTGGAATTCTCTCTCTAAAACATCTAGATCATCTCCGGCATTTGCTTTGGTCATCGCTGTTGTGTGGATGCCGGTGAGGCTGATTTGCAGCAGCGCAAACCACTCTCTCCCTAGGAGGTTGGGCAGATCTTGGTCTACAATGGTCAGGGGTAGGGGTTCCTGGAAATCTCCGTATTCCACATGGCAGATTTTCTTTCCCAGGACCGGTATTTTGTAGGCTTGGTAGTCCTTTAGTATTATTTGTTGTGTCTGAAGCTGGCATCAGCGAATGTTGGGGTTGATCTTCTGGAGGGCCATCCAGAATATCATTGATATATAAGACCCTGAGTCCATTTCCATCGACCATAGGGTTCCATTAATCCTAACTTCGATGAAAAACCTATTGGCTTCAATAGTGTCTGTATGTCCCATGCGAGTGTGTGTGTAGCCTCTAATTGTATGGTGGGTTTCTTCTTCCCGGCTGCCATCTTGGTTTTTGAATTTGCCGCCAAATGTCTTCTGACCCTTTTATTATCTGTTTGGGGAGTATGTTCTGCGGCTCGGTTTGTCCACAGGTTGGGTGGCTCTGCAGGCTTCCGTGATGCGGCCTTTCCTCTCACATCGCCTCCTTAAAATGGTAGGCTGATTGAGGATGGTTTCCTCTGCAGCTTCTGCAAGGTTTGGTTCCCTTGGCAGTTTCGGGTTTGCTGGTTTTTACCTGGTGGACATCTTCCTTCTCACTGTTGCTGCTTTTGGAAATGGATGGAATACACAGTGTTCCCCTCGTGGCCTGGATGGCCTGGACCTTGCTGCTGCCCTTGAGTCAGGATGCAGAGCAGTCAGAGGCTTCTGTGGCTTTTGCTTCTTCCAGAGCCTCCTTGAATGAGACGTCCTCTCTTGTGAACAGTCCTTTCTGCAAGGTTAGTTCTTTAAGGCTGAGAACTAGCCGATCCCGGATTATTTATTCAACATTTGAGAACTTGCGCTGTACAACACTTCAGCCACTGATGGGGATCCAATCTTCCCACCAGTGGCTGAACCAATAAGTGAAATTTGATATCAGACTCCACTTTGCATATGACATGAGCTCATGTAAATGTAGCGTCATGCATATTTAACATAAATATTACTGTCTCCTTTCCTTTTAAGCTCTCCCCTCATCTGTTGCATCAGTCATTCGATCTCATAGCACAAGAGTTCCTTCCTTCTCTGTTTCAGTTGTTAGATATTGTTCAAATAGTCCTTTCCAGCTTCTTTTCTTTTAGTTGTCCTATTTCTTCCAATTGATCCTGTCCTCACAAAAAGCTCTCTACACCTTAACTCTCCTTCACTTTCCTTTTCCTTCCAGCTGTTCCGTTGAATTCCTCCCTTCAAATTGCTTAGTCACTTAATCACTTGGTCTCTTTTTTCTGTACATTCAAGGTGAATCCTTTCCTCCAACTCCAACTTCCCTGTCCTTCATTATCCAACCATTCTTTCCAACCGTTCTTTCCGAGTCTCTTCACTTGCCAGCTGATCTTAAGACTTTCTCTCCTCCCATGCTACTGCAATTACAGCTCCTGGGATTTAGCTCTCGTCCAATGCCACACTTTGCCAATCTTCTCCTTCCCAGTCTGGTGGTTCTCAAAGCTTCTGGTCAGCCATATTAATATGACTGGCACTTTCACTTAGGATTTGCGAGGTTTCCCTTAATTCCAGTGGGTAATTGGCTACCATCACGCTGTCCCCAATCTTCCTCTCTTTATCGCATCTTCGTCCAAGAAAACACGATCCTCTGATCAGCTTCCTAACACAAAAGATCGAGTCCAAGAGACAGAGTCTGATCTTTCTTCCCCGAATTGCTGCAACTCATTTAATTCTTAAAGTTTATTTTATTCCAAAATAGATATGACACAAAAAAATCTGTTAAAGTTTGAAGTAGTAGAGGTATTGGACCAACACCAGACAAAATGAAGATTAAACTCCACTCTTGGTTTCAGAAGCTCAATTAGTGGTTTTTATATTGACCCCATATTTTCCCTTAGGTCACTCTACCTCAGAGTATTCTTATTGTGAGGAAATTTGGGGCATTTCTCCTCTGAGCCTAAGTGTTAGTGAATAAGCACTTCCTAAGGTTAGCTAAGAAGCTTCAGCATATGTGGGTGGGGGGCCTGGACTAGATGATCCATGATGCTCCATTACTATTAATCTATTACATAGATATTCCACAGGAAAGGTTGAAGAAATCCCCAGAAAATGTGCACCTGTAGGTAACAACATTGCAAAGTTTCTCATGGTCTATGTTGGCAAATTGAAAAAGTTTATATAATTGACACAGGATTCAAGAATCTGTTGTCAATGAGTACCACTATTGTCTGAGCAAATGAGGTCTATAAAACTGTCTACAGTTCAGACAATACTGGGGCTTGAAAAATTATTACAAAATGAGTTTGAGTGTAAACATGCTGTATGAGGCAGAATTAAGACTCAGAGCTGAGTATTGCATGTTTAACCTATTTAATTACTAGAGACCCCCCCCCCTCCTGAGCTCCTAAAGAGAAGAAGAAGGAGTTATTTTTTGGTAAGTTAGGCCTGAAGCACCTATGGCATTTGCATGCCATAACTGTGCCTCCCCCCCATGCTCTTCCTGAGACCATTATCTGTGAACTGACCTTAAATATCACATTGCAGTTCTTACTATGTTACAGAGCCCCTGATTATGACATCGAACATGTAAACAAGCTAAATATACAACTAACATGGGCAGCATCCTGCCCACACACTTTTATCTTCAATTTACCTCATATTAACTGGACCCTACATGAATGTACAACTGAACCCACACATGCAACCTTCTACAATGCAGTCAGAAATCTGGGACTAGAACAACTTGTAACCAACAACACTAGACTTAACAACTGCCTCGATCTCATCTTCTGTAATAGTTTGAATTCAATTTATGGAATACAACTTAAAGAACCCTTTTCTAACAGTGACCACAACATGATTGACTTTTGTCTCAACATACATCCACACAAAAATGATCACAATGACGGAATCCCCAATTATAACTTCAAAAAAGGCAACTATGATCTTATAAACAACGATCTCTCATCCCTTGATTGGCAATTTCTATTCACTGGATGCAATACTGTTGAAGACCATTACAACATATTCTTAGTAGAAATCAAAAGAGCCATCAAATAATATGTACCATTAACAACTCCCAAAACCAGAAAAAACAAATTATCCATAACAATAAGGAAGCTTCAATCCAAAAAGAAATCACTTTGGTGGAAGAACAAATCTGGTCATGTTGCCAACTTCAAAAACCGATACAAAAATCTATGCCACCAGATTAAAAACTGAATGCACGAATTATCACATTAAACAAGAACAAAACCTTCTACGCACCAATTCCACCCGCGTTTTCTACAATTTTGTAAACAACAAACCAAAAGACTCAAGGTCCCTCCCAACCCTGAAAGGACCTAATGGTAAAGACTGCAATGATGACACTCTTAAAGCCAATCTATTTAACACATTCTTTGGCTCAGTATTTGTAAATAGCAATGGATTATGCCCAGTACTTTCTAGTCGAACCACAGACAACTACAATGATCTAATACACATCAATTTTACAGAAGACATTGTTGAAAAAGCACTGCGCAATTTAAATCCATCGCCATCTATTGGACCGAATGGAATATGTGTCTACTTCTTAAAAAAAAGCTATCCATTGCTATGGCCGAACCTCTAAGCATAATCTTTAAAAAATCTTTCAGGACCAGCTCCTTGTCAAAACTATGGTCACGGCCTTCCCCACCTTCAAAAAGGGAAACCCCAGCCTAGTTGAAAATTACAGACCAATCTCTTTATGCTGCGTCACCTGTAAAGTCATGGAATCAATTATTAACCAATCCATCATCCTCCACTTAGAAACAAACAACCTACTCTCTAATAAACAATTTGGTTTCAGGAAAAAAACTATCCTGTAATCTGCAATTCTTACACTGCAAAAACATATGAACTACACAACTCGATCAGGGCAAAGCAATAGACACAATCTACATAGATTTCTGTAAAGCCTTTGATTCAGTGGAACATAACAAACTACTACTAAAACTAAAATCTTACAGTATCTCTGGATACCTGCATAGAACTGGTTAGAAACATTCCTGTCAAACAGACAACAAATGGCCAAAATTGGGAGCGTCCTATCAAATTCTGTACCTGTCAGCAGTGGTGTCCCCCAAGGCAGTGTTCTAGGACCAACTTTTTTCATACTCTACATAAATGACCTCTGTGATCATATCAAGAGCAACTGCATTCTTGGTTTCCGGTTCCACGTGGCTTCGGAATTTGTGACCGTCCGTGATTCCTGCTGTGCTTGCCGCCAAGGTGCCCCCGATCCAAATGGGTCAGGGGGATATGCTGCCCTGTAGAGGCAGCTGAAGAGAGAGGTGAGCCGGACAGGGGGTTGGGGGTGTCGCAGACCCCCTCCTCGTCCAGAAAAACCCCTTTTTCCTGAGGTGGTGGAGCGGCGGTCAGTAATGGCCGCCACGAAGAAGCCTCCAACCAGGTAAGATTGTGCTGGAAGAAGCAGGAAAAGTGAAAGTGCTGGCTGAGCCGGGTTAATCAACATCTCTCAAACTCTCTGGAACTGAATTGGTTGAATTGCTGGAGGATACATTGTATCCCTAAGAAAATTGGAAAGTGGCGGAGGAAGCTGTTAAAGGGAAACTTTTTTTTTCCTACACTCTCCCACCCCATAGAAACAGTAGATGAAGATTTGAAATTTATTTGGGCATTGAAGGTGAATTATTTTGAAAGTTAAAGCCAAGGGACAAAAGACTCTTTGGACATTGGACTTAATAATTTAAGAAATCGGAAAACCCTTATTGGAAGTATGGATTTCTGATCATTTAAAAATTGTTGTTGCAAGTGGGAAGGGAGAGGAAAAAAAATGGAGCAGAAGTTGAAAAAGGAGGAGATTGCCGAGAATTCTAAAGAAAGATATATGGTAATTGGACCTCTTTGATTAAACAGTAACCCCAGAAAGAGAAGTAGAAGAAGGGGAAAAAAAGCATTATCTTTTGGAATCTTTTTTTAATTATTCTTGATTAAAAATACTTGGGTGGTGTTAGGGATAACATTGTTTTACCCTAACTGGTTTAGGTAAATAATAATATGTAATCATAGTTTGTATGTTAAAGTGTCTGCAACTTTAACTGTGGGATAGTAATTAAGGGAGTGGTTGTGAAAGCACTTTAAAAGAAGCAAGACGGCAGCTTGTTATCTCTCTGGCTTTGATGAAACCTGATTACTGCAAGGACACAAGACTGTATTGCTCGAACGGGAGAGAAAATAAAGGACAGACTTGTAAGTGAATTGACATAGGGTATTCAACACGGACTTTGCTAATTGAATATCCCTGAATGGACTTACTAAATGATACATGACTATTGGACTGTTATTTTGACTATGCTATGAACTCATAATGGAATAAACTATATATTTGATAGCACAAGCGTATCTGTCATTTTTACTGTATGTTAATAAACATACAAGCTTAGCTCACTCATTTATCTGTGTGCCTATCTGACTAAGCTGCACATTCTGTTTAGCTTGTCTCCCTAACCCTGGTTGGGGAAACCAGGCTTAACACTGGTTATGGGCCCAGAGGCTGCAAAGTCAGTTTAACTAGGATAAAACAGATTTATGTAAAAGTGAGAGTTTGTGTTGTTATACATTACAGTAAACAGACAGCTGTGTTTTATTAATTATAGTTTTATATCCATAGAAGAAAACATGGCACAAGTCAATCAACAAAGTTTGTCCCTGATATCCAAGTTGGATGGAACAAACTATGTATCATGGTCTATGAAATGTAGTCTGCTTCTACGAAGAGAAGGTTTGTGGAACATAATTGAAAATCCACCAAACGTAGAAGAATGGGATCCAGAGGATGAGGAAGATAAACTAAAGATAGAAGAATTTATGCATAAAAATGAGCAAGCTATTTGCATTATTGCTTTAACCTTAACTGATAACCAGCTTGTTTATATCCATGGAGAAAAGACAGCTGTTGGGTGTTGGCAGAAGCTGAAGAGGATTTATGTCCGAGATAACGTTGGTGCTCACATAAATCTAACACGGACACTTTTCAGTACACATCTCCATAAGAATGGTGATATGCTGAGTCATTTGAAAACTATGCAAAGCATTTTTCAAGAACTGCACGAGAAAGAGCTTATTTTCTCTGATCTACACCAAGTCTATATAATTCTATCTTCCCTCGATGAAACCTATGACAATTACGTAACTTCACTTGAAATATTGCCAAAGGAAAACCTAACTTTAACTGATATAACTGGCAGATTGATTGAAGAGGCCAGAAGAAGGCTTGAAAGAGACGAGTTAAGGAGGCAGCAACCTCAAAAAGAAGATAATGAAACTCCTACTGCATACGCAATTAAAAAGTGTTTTAATTGTGGAGGAAGAGGACATTTGGCAAGATTTTGTAAAAAAGCAAAGAGCCAGAACGCTTGCCAGAATACAAAAAGTCATCAAAAGATAAAGAAAAATTTAGAGTTAGCCATGTATACTAACGGAGCTGTAAAAAATAATTTATGGGTGGTTGATAGTGGAGCATCTCATTGTATAACTAATGATAAGAAACATTTTATTAAAATGTGCAAGAGTACACAGCAGATATCGTTAGCCAATGGCTGGAAACTGAAAGCTAAAGGTCAAGGTATAGCATATTGTTCTTTTATAAAAGAGAATGTAAAAATGTTATATGTACCACAACTTAAGTTTAATTTAATTTCAGTTAGAATTTTGGTTAAACTAGGATATGTAGTTACATTTAAAGGAGATAACTGCATAATTGAGAAAGAAGATAAGAAAATTACTGCATCTTTAAGAGGTGAATTATATGTGTTAAATGATGATGGTTTAAAGGTGGCTAACACAGTTTATGAAAATAAGAAACCTCATGATGAATGTATTCACTTGTTACATCGAAGGCTAGGGCATTTAAATTTTAAAATGCTTAAGAAAACTGTTGAATTATCTAAGGGAATAAGTTTGAAACCTTGTAATAAGTATTTGCAATGTTCTATCTGCAATCATAGCAAAGCCAGGGTTACACCTGCTAATAGAGTTGATGGATTTACTACCAAAGAACCTTTAGAGGTAGTATTTGCAGATTTAATAGGTCCTAAAAAACCAAGTGTAGGAGGAGCTCGTTATATACTAAGTATAATGGACCATTATTCTAGATATGGGTTTTGCTATTTAATGAAAAGCAAAACTGAAACGTATCAAAATCTCCTTAATTGGATAAAATTTGCAGAAAGGAAAACTAAAAAGAAATTAGTAACTCTTATAACAGATAATGGTACGGAATTTACAAATAATAAATTCCAGAACAGACTAAGAATGTTAGGAATTCAACATAAAAAGTCTGCACCATATAGGCCACAACATAATGCCTTTATAGAGAGAAGAGGCCAAACATTACAATCAATGGCACGAACTATGATGTCTGATTCAGGATTACCTGACAATTTGTGGGGAGAAGCAATAATGTGTGGTAATCATATATTAAATAATGTTGTTAATTCAACAACAGGTGAATTACCATTCACATTGTGGCATGGTACAAAACCTGATTTAAGTTACATGCACACATTTGGAGCACCAGCATGGGTGCATATCCCTACACAACTTAGACAAAAAGGACAACATAGAGCTAAAAGATTATATTTTGTAGGATATACATCTAATCATAGATCTTATAGATTCTGGGAACCAGGTACATCTAGAGTTTACACAAGTGCTAATGCTAAATTCCTAGAACATGTAGGATGGAATAGATTAGAGCAAGATTTAAATAATGAAGTAATTATTGAACCCTACAAAAGGCAGAAAGATCAGATTAGTTATAAGAAGAGTCCAATTAAAGAAGAAGTCCACGAAGAGCAAATAGGACCAGAACAAGAGGAAACAGTTATTCAGGAAGAGTTAGATAATCAAGAAGAGTTAATAAATGAAAGTCCTGTAAGTCCTGTAAGTCCTGTAATACCTAGAAATACTACACGTGTAACTAGACCACCTGAAAGGTATCAAGCAAGTATAGTTTGCCAAGTAACTAAAGTTCCAACTAGTGTAGATGAACTTAGGATGTATCCTACTAAGGATCAGGAGAATTGGCAAAAGGCAATGGAAAAGGAACTAAATTCATTAAAGGTAATGAAAGTTTATGAAGATACTAAATTACCTCCAGGAGAAAAATCCATTGGGTGCAAATGGATATTTAAAGTAAAAACTGGAAATGATGGGACTGTTACCCATAAGGCTAGGTTAGTAGCTCAAGGATTTAATCAAACTGCATCTGATTACGATGAAGTTTTTGCACCAAGTCTTAAAGCAACATCTTTAAGAGCAGCATTAGTGTGGGCAGCTAAGAAAAACTATGTCATTAACCATTTAGATGTAGAAACTGCTTATCTACATGCACCATTGCAGCACACTATATATTTAAGAAAACCAGTAGGTATAAAAGACAATAAAGTAAATAGTAATGATTGTTGGAAACTCAAAAAGAGTCTTTACGGGTTGAAACAATCTGGGTTTGAGTGGAACCAATATATTGTGAAAGAGTTAAACAATATAGGTTTTAAATCTGGTTTAGCAGATCCATGTGTGTTTAAAAGAGAAAATAATGGAACGGTGTCATTAGTGTTATTATTGACAGATGATATTGCTTTGATAACTAAGACTAATAATGAAGCTAATGAGATTATATCATTATTAGCCAAAAGGATAAAATTAAAGCATTTAGGTGAAATTAAAAGGTATCTAGGATTGACAATTAACAAAACAAAAAATGGTTTTAAGATATCTCAAGAAGATAAAATTTGCCAATTAATTAAAACGTTTAAAATGGAACTTTGTAAACCGGCAAAGACTCCAATGAGTCAGGAAGTTTGCCAAACTGATGATCAAAGTCCCAAATTTGATAAGTCCATATATCAATCTTTGATTGGTAGCTTATCATATATAAGCAATTGGTCTAGGCCAGATATAGCTTATAGTGTAAATCAGCTGGCACGTTTTAATTCAGATCCACATCAATGTCATTGGCAATCATTAAAGAGAATTTTAAGATATCTTAAAGGAACAATGAACCATGCATTGTATATAGAACCAAAGGGTGATTTGATTCTTAGTACCTATGCAGATGCAAGTTTTGCAACTGATATAAACACTAGAAAATCAACATCTGGGATGGCTATATTATTTGGTAAGACACTAATAGGGTGGAGGTCAATCAGACAACAGCATATCAGCTTGTCCACGATGGAAGCGGAATTTTCATGTCTGTCATTACTATGCACTGACTTGATTTTGTACAAACAGTTATTATTAGACATGGGTATAACTGTAAAAGATTCCATTATTGTGTTCGAGGATAACGAAGCAGCTATAAAATTAGCTACTAGTATTGCTGTAAAAACTAGATCAAAGCATACTGATTTAAGATACTTAAATGTTAGAGAATCTGTAAAGAATGGGCTAATTAAATTGGAATACTGCATGACGGAAGAAAACATTGCAGACCAATTTACAAAAGCTCAAGGAGTACTTAAGTTTAAAGAGAGTTGTAACAAATATGATTTAAAGATGTAAATAGTTATATTATTATTTCCTAAAAGGGGAGAATGTTAGGGATAACATTGTTTTACCCTAACTGGTTTAGGTAAATAATAATATGTAATCATAGTTTGTATGTTAAAGTGTCTGCAACTTTAACTGTGGGATAGTAATTAAGGGAGTGGTTGTGAAAGCACTTTAAAAGAAGCAAGACGGCAGCTTGTTATCTCTCTGGCTTTGATGAAACCTGATTACTGCAAGGACACAAGACTGTATTGCTCGAACGGGAGAGAAAACAAAGGACAGACTTGTAAGTGAATTGACATAGGGTATTCAACACGGACTTTGCTAATTGAATATCCCTGAATGGACTGACTAAATGATACATGACTATTGGACTGTTATTTTGACTATGCTATGAACTCATAATGGAATAAACTATATATTTGATAGCACAAGCGTATCTGTCATTTTTACTGTATGTTAATAAACATACAAGCTTAGCTCATTCATTTATCTGTGTGCCTATCTGACTAAGCTGCACATTCTGTTTAGCTTGTCTCCCTAACCCTGGTTGGGGAAACCAGGCTTAACAGGTGGTTGTTTTGGGAAAAGTTTTTATGATGGCATCGCTTGTGGATGAATTAAAAACTGAATATCAAAAATATAAAAAGGAAGAACAAGATGGAAAAGATACTTTGGGCACTTTATTTCAATTTTTAGAAATGGTGTTATGCACTTATGAAAAGTTGACTATGCAGCAGAACGACTGGGACAAAGAAGAAGAGGAAGAAGAAGCCATCTTTGATGAACAATGGGTTTTTTCTGGGGAGGAGGAGAAAGAGGATAAGAAAAGGGGGATTTTAAGGTTTGAAAAAACAACCAAAAAAGAGAAAAATGAGATGATGCAAGGTTAGAAAACAACGGAAAGGGAGTAAGAAAGGGGAGGAGAGACAAAGGGGTAAAAAGGGCAAGGAGAAGAATAAGCAAGAGAGAAAGGAGGGGAGGAGAAGCCTTAATGGTGGGAAGCAAGATTTAAAGAAAAAAAGTTTATTTAGAGACAATGGGTGAATCTAATTGAAAAAAAAGGGGGGGGGATTCTGGAAGGTATATAAGATTGGGTCTTTATATTGTATTTAGATATAAATGAGTATTAATATATGCGATTAGTTTTTTTTTTTAATGATATGGATAGTGCTTATATAGGATTTTATTTAGTTATTGCTGGGTCTTTACCTTTTTTATAAAATTTATTGTGTAATTTTAGAATGTACTAAACAGAATCCCAAGATAAATTAAGTGTTATATGAAGTAATTTTAAGTTAGGACAATGAGTTAAAGGCGTCACTCCAATCAGTGTATAGGAGAAGTATATTAAAAGAAAAAAGATGAATGGATAGTTGGAAATAGAGCAGACAAAGAATGATGTTGAAAATGATAATAAGATATGGAAGGATATATAAAGTGAATATGATGTTGAATTTGTGTCTGTGTGAAGAGTTTCAACCTGGGGTCAAGCAGCCTTCAGAAAAGATGTTTTAGGGTTTTGGGTTTTTTTCTATGTTCTGTGTTTTGTATGTTTATGAAAGGCAGTAAAATTTTAATAAGCAAGAAATATAATTTGGATAACTAGAATGAAAAGGAGAAGTCGGGATAAGATATGAAGTTAAATAGATAATGTAAATATTGATATTACAATTTGGAATTATTTTGTATGTTCTATTGGCTTTCTTCTTTAATTATTATTATTATTATTTTTTAGAAAAGAATTTTCAAATTGTTATGCCTGGATTATTTGTGTATTGTTTTTATAAAATTAATAAAATTTGTTATATATATATAAAAAAGAGCAACTGCATTCTCTTCACTGATGATGTAAAGCTATTCAACACCACAGACGACAATACTATACCCTTCAAAAAGACCTTGACTATGTATCAGAATGGTCAAACAAATGGCAACTTCAAATTTCAACAAATAAATGCTCTATCCTACATATTGGGGGAAAAAAAAATCAGAAAATAAAATACAGGTTGAATAGTCAAGACCTTGTTGAGGATCCAAATTCTGTCAAGGATCTTGGAGTAGTCATCTCTAATCATCTAAGTGCTAGAGCCCACTGTAACTACATAGCCAAAAAGGCGTTAAGAGTTGTTAACCTAAACTTACGTAGATTTTTCTCTGGTAATATTACACTAATAACTAGAGCATACAAAACATTTGCTGGACCAATACTCGAATACAGCTCATCAGTCTGGAACCCACATTATGTATCTGATATTAACACAGTTGAGAAAATCCAGAAATATTTCACAAGAAGAATTCTCCACTCCTCTACTCATTGCAGAATACCTTATGCCACCAGACTCGAAATTCTAGACCTAGAAAACTTAGAACTATGCCACCTTTGGTCTGATCTAAGTATAGTATATAAAATCATACATTGCAATGTCCTACCTGTCAATGAATACTTCAGCTTCAACCAAAACAACACAAGAGCACATAATAGATACAAACTCAAGGTTAACTGCACCAAACTTGATTGCAGGAAATATGACTTTAGCAACAGAGTGGTCAATGCCTGGAATACTCTACCTGACTCTGTGGTTTCTTCCCCAAACCCCAAAAACTTTAACCTTAGACTGTCTACTATTGACCTCACCCCTTTCCTAAAGGTCTGTTGGGGGCATGCATAAGCACACCTACATGCCTACCATCCCTGTCCTATTGTTTCTTTTCTTTTTTATTTTTCTCATATGCATACTGTTCTGTCCCCTCATTAGCATTCTTGAGATCCCTGCGCTTTGATTGGCCAAAGCGCGGGGCACTCTGATTGGCTAGGCGAGCCGCGCCGATTGGCTCACTAGGAATCTCCCGCGATTGGTCTATTCGAATCGCGGGAGATTCAAAGTGGTGCCATTGGCCGCGGCCGCCACGGCTGAAAGAATAAAAGCCGCGAAGTTTTCCTATAGCGCCAGTTCGGTTCCCACATCAATAAAAGAGCTTGATACAAAGTCACCGACTCCTGGCATCATTTCCGAAGACACGACACTGGCGACGAAGGTGGGATACAGATCCTGAACCAAAGCACGTGTCCGACGGAAGCCAGACGAATCTCCATGATGGCGAAAATCACACCCCCCGCAACCTTCAAACCCACCAGCGAGGACTGGGAATCGTACTCTGACAGATTCCGCATGTTCCTCGAGTGCAGCGACCTGAAGGACGCCACCGGCCACATGAAGCGAGCCGTCTTCTTGACCCACTGCGGGACCGAGGTATTTAAGATGGCCAAGGCACTTGCCAAACCCGCCAACGTGACCGTGATGGACTGGGACGTCCTCGAGCCAATACTTCGGTGGCACTACGCTCCAGAGGTGCCCATCCTAATCCGACGCCATGAGTTCTACCATCGGGACCAGCGGTCGGGTGAGAGTTTCAGCGACTTCATCGCTGAACTACGGCGCCTAGGGGGGCTGTGCGAATTCGACAACCTGAACGATGCCCTGCGAGACCGAATCGTGCTCGGCCTGTGGGACCCCGTCCTCCAGAGTCGGCTGATGGCCAAGGGCAACATCAGCCTTGCAGATACCCTCACCGAAGCCGCAGCCGCCGAAGCGACCCAAACATCCGCTGACCGCATGCGCCGACCGAATGCTGGGGACCGCAGCGGGAACAACCACCCTGCAAGGTCGGCTGAGGCCCAACCCGAGATGACCACCCACCAGGGCGACTTCCACTCGGCATCGGGCACTTCCGACGAGGAGGAGGAAATTCATCGCCTCCAGGCAGGCCGCGACCCACGGAACTGGCGGGGTCGTAAGTTGAGGACCAACTGTGCCGGTTGCAGAGGCGACCACCCCAGGTCCGAATGCCGGTTTTTCGAGTCGATCTGACAGCATTGTAACAAGAAGGGACACATCGCCCGCATCTACCGCCTCAAAAAGAACCGCAGCCCGCCATGATGGGACCAGAGCGAATGGAGGCGAGAGAGCACACCACCCCGGACCAGAGATCACCCCTCTGACAACAGATGGGACCAGAACAGACGATCCCTACGAGGCGGCGAGACCCGGCGAAGAGAGGAGACCCATCAGATGGTCACCATCGGCCACGCCATAACCAATGACGCCCGGAAGGTCTACGTGGAGGTAGGCATCGAAAGCGAGCCATGCAAAATGGAGGTGGACTCCGGGTCCTACCTCTCCATGATAGCATGGCAAGAAATAAAGCGTTTGGTGCCTACCATCCAAAGGAAAGGCCTAGACAGCCAGAGACTAATCGTAAAAGACTACCAGGGAAACCGCATCCCGGTAGTCGGAACCGGACAGTTCAACGTAACATACAAAGGGCGCACCGAAAGGCTCCCACTGACAATCGTCGATCGCGACCGCCCAAGCCTACTGGGACTGCAATGGTTCGCCCCGCTCGGTATCGCACTCACGGGAATCGACCACATCACCGACGACAGCTGGGAGCAACAACTAGCCCGGGAATTCCAAGAGGTCTTCGACGGAAACCTAGGCAAGTACTGAGGGCCCCGTATATCATTCAGCCTAGACCCAAACGTCCCCCCAAAACGCTTGAAACTAAGGCGGGTGCCATTTGCATTTAATCCCAAGATAGACGAGCAAATTGACAAGCTCGTCAAGCAAAGTCACCGACTCCTGGCATCATTTCCGAAGACACGACACATACATGTATTCATAACTATGTTTTTACTTATACCTGAAAGGTGGACAGCTTTGTGGAGGAGCCCCAGAAAACAACTGATGTTTCCAATCACCTCCTGGAAACAAATAGCTTTGAAGGATTGTCTGTAAAGGGACAAAGAAAAAAGAAATCAAATTCCAGGACGGTTTCTAGTTATTGATAATATCCAATCAGCTGTTTTCTTGACAAACCTGAATGGGGAAAAGAAGGAAGAGAGCACTCTGCAGCAGAGAGTTTATCCAAGCCTTTGAAGCAGCAGAAAATGGAAGATTATATTACAAACAGACAGTCTGTTCCAGTGAATAACTCATTCACAGACATCTTGTCAGACAAACTAAATTTATGTGATTCATTGGAATGGGACTTACAAACCGAACTGGAAGATAAGCAGTGTGTAGAGCTGTCCTCCTCCCTCTCAGAGGATGGCTCCTGTTCTTGGAGCCCAGTAGCAGCCTTCTTTGCTCAAGGGGGAGATGTAACAAATTTAAAGAAGGAAAATGTTACAGACTTCCTCTCCAGACAATGTTTGCTTACAGCTCAAACTGTAAACTCAATATATATTTTGTCAATTGTCATAAATAAGTTTGCTTGCCTGAGAGATTGTAAAAGTAATGCCGCTGGTTTGCTCCTAGTCTCCTTAATTTTTAAGGGTAATCTCCAAATTTTGGGAGGTAAGGATAAGAATTACATATACCCTTATTCACACCACTCAACTAATTCAGGTAGTGTACTGGATCTCTTTTGTGTATCTAGAGATAAGGCTGACCTCTTCTCGGAGGTCACAGTACACCTTAGCAACAATAGCAACCATCAGCCTATAAGTGTAACATTGTGAGGCCAACAGATGGCTTACTAAAAAGGTAGAAGTGACTCAAAATAAAAGGTTAATTTGGGCTAAGGTTGATACTAAGGCAATATTAGAATGCCTTAAAACAGAGAATGCTATTAAGTGGGCTAGAACAATCCAGTCATTTACTATTGACTGGTTGTCAGCCTACAATGCATTCTCCAATCTTTGTAACATATTGAAGAAACATCTAACATGCTACAAAAAGAGCCCAAGTGGGTATACCTCACTGGTTTGATTCGGATTGCCAGCGACTGAAAAAGAAATTGAAGGCGGCCATGAGGCTTGCCCAGAGGAACCCTACTGCCTATATACCGATGTTGCACGCAAGAAGGGAATATAAAAAAACTATAACATTAAAGAAAAAAAGTTTTGCCATTTCAATCTGGTCAGAACTTGAGTTGGCTGCCAGAAGTCATAACTCAGTATTATTCTGGCATTCTGCAGCAGGTATCCTGAAGGAATGGAGATTTGCGTTTGACATACCAATCTCTGCTGAGGATTGGGAGAATTATTATCAGTGCTTGTTTGCCTCCACCGAACCGGTAAAGAAATTATTTTTAAACAGTGATTTAATAAACCCTAGAACTCCCCCCCCCCTTGGCCACTAGTTTCAGAAAAGGAGATACAGTCCATCATTAAAAGTTTAAAGAGCAATAAAGCCCCAGGAGAGGATTTTCTACTAGCAGAACTATTTAAGAAATTTCCCAACTGGTGGGGCCCTGTATTAGCAGGCCTTTTTACACACATAAATAACACCTGCCATATACCAGATGGGTGGAAGATGGCAATAGTTGTTCCCATATATAAAAAAGGGAATAAAAAGGATCCAAGTAATTATAGGCCCATCAGCCTGATTGACATTGAAGCAAAAAAAAAATGCTAGATACCTTTTGAACAGAATTGAAATCTAGGTAGAGGAAAACAACATTCTCACAGAAGAACAAGCAGGTTTTAGACATGGCAGATCTACTATTGATAACTGCTTTGTCTTGAATCATTTAATTGCCAAATATGCCTATAAGAGAAGGCCCCTGTTTGCTGCTTTCATAGCCTTACAGCAGCATTTGATATGGTAAATAGAGACATCTCTTAAAATAGAACTCAGACTCCTGGCTTTGATTAAAGCCCTTTACACAAGTACCTGTTTGAGAGTGCGGTATGGGGTTAACGGGGCCCTGACTAACAGGATTTGCACAAATAAAGGGATAAGCAAGGGTGTATCCTGGACCCATTATTATTTAACTTATACATCAATGACTTACCAGGGTTAATGAAGGATACCATGGAACACATACCGATGATCTTAAAAACTTACCATAACAGCTTGCTTTATGCTGATGATATGATTTTATTATCATACACACAAGTAGGATTATGCAGGTTATTAAGAAGATTTAGCTCTTATTGCCAGGATAACTCTCTAATCATTACTAAATCTAAATCAAACATAATGGTGTTTGGAAGAAACCATCAGAGACATAGGGGACAATTGGATGGTGAACCAATTGAACAGATTAATTCCTTTGTATATTTGGGCATAACTTTTTCCAAGACTGGATCTTGGGCCTGCTATCATCAACAGAGTACATTTAGAGCAAAAGCCCGTTTGAATTTATTGCTCAAACTAAAAAACCATAGTTACTCAGGATCCCCAGTCCCATTAATCATGGTTTATAAGACTAACGTTACCGCAATGCTCTTGTATGGAGCAGAAATTTGGGGTCTCTGTTAGGGATAACATTGTTTACCCTAACTGGTTTAGGTAAAATAATAAATATGTTATCATGGTTTATAAGTTAAAGTGTCTGCAACTTTAAATATAGGAATGTAATTAAGGGAGTGGTTGTGAAAGCACCATAATAGAAGCAAGGAATGTCAGCTTGCTCTCTCTGACTTGATGATCCCTAATTACTGGATGAAGACTGTGTTTTTTCCTTACTCGAACGGGAGAGAGAAAGGACTGTTGATTTATTGTAAGTGAACTGACATTGGATATTCTACACGGACTTTGCTAACTGAATATCCTTGAATGGACTGACTAAAACAATACATGACTAATGGACTGTTATTTTGACTATGCTATAAACTCTAAATGGAATAAACTATCTTTTGATAGCACAAGCGTATCTGTTATTTTTACTGTATGTTAACAAACATACAGACTTATATCACTTATTTATCTGTGTGCCTATCTGACTAACGCTGCACATTCTGTTTAGCTTGTCTCCTTAACCCTGGTTGGGGAACCCAGGCTTAACACTGGTTATGGGCCCAGAGGCTGCAAAGTCAGTTTAACTAGGATAAAACAGATTTATGTAAAAAGTGAGAGTTTGTGTTGTTACACATTACAGTAAGCAGACAGCTGTGTTTTATTAATTATAGTTTTATATCCATATAAGAAAACATGGCACAAGTCAATCTACAAAGTTTGTCCCTTATATCCAAGCTGGATGGAACAAACTATGTATCATGATCTATGAAATGTAGTCTACTTCTACGAAGAGAAGGTCTGTGGAACATAATTGAAAATCCACCAAACGTAGAGGAATGGGATCCAGAGATTGAGGAAGATAGACCAAAAATAAAAGAATTTAAACATAAAAATGAACAAGCTATTTGCATAATAGGATTAACATTAACTGACCAGCAACTTGTTCCTATCCAGGGAGAGCAAACGGCTGTTGGGTGTTGGCAGAAGCTGAAGAGGATTTATGTCCGAGATAACGTTGGTGCTCACATAAATCTAACACAGAAGCTTTTCAGGACACATCTCCAGACGAATGGTGATATGCTGAGTCATTTGAATTCTATAAAAAGCATTTTTCAAGAACTGCACAAGAAAGAGCTTATTTTCTCTGAACTACACCAAGTCTACATAATTCTATCATCACTAAACAAAAGTTATGATAACTATGTCACTTCCCTTGAAATATTGCCTAAGGAAAGTCTGACTTTAACTGATATAACTAGCAGATTGATTGAAGAGGCAAGAAGACTTGAAAGAGATCAGTTAAGGAGGGAGCAACCTCAAAAAGAAGATAATGAATCTCCTACTGCATACGCAATTAAAAAGTGTTTTAATTGTGGAGGAAGAGGACATTTGGCAAGATTTTGTAAAAAAGCAAAGCGCCAGAATGCTGACCAGAATACTAAAAGTCATCAAAAGATAAATAAAAATTTAGAGTTAGCCATGTATATTAATGGAGCTGTAAAAAATAATTTATGGGTGGTTGACAGTTGAGCATCCCAATGTATAACAAATGATAACAGAAATTTTATTAAAATGTCCCAGAGTACACAGCAGATACCGTTAGCCAATGGCTGGAAACTGAAAGCTAAAGGTCAAAGTATAGCATATTGTTCTTTCATAAAAGAGAATGTAAAAATGTTATATGTACCACAACTTAATTTTAATTTAATTTCAGTTAGAATTTTGGTTAAACTAGGATATGTAGTTACCTTTAAAGGAGATAACTGCATAATTGAAAAAGAAGATAAGAAAATTACTGCATCTTTAAGAGGTGAATTATATGTTTTAAATGATAATGGTTTAGAGGTGGCTAACACGGTTTATGATAATAAGAAACTTCATGATGAATGTATTCACTTGTTACACCGACGGCTAGGGCATTTAAATTTTAAAATGCTTAAGAGAACTGTTCAATTATCTAAAGGAATAAGTTTAAAACCTTGTAATTAGTATTTGCAATGTTTTGCGTGTAATCAAAGCAAAAGCAGGGTCATACTGGCTAATAGAGTTGATGGATTTACTACCAAAGAGCCTTTAGAGGTAGTATTTGCTGATTTAATAGGTCCGAAAAAACCAAGTGTAGGAGGAGCTCGTTACATACTAAGTATAATGGACCACTATTCTAGGTATGGGTTTTGCTATTTAATGAAGAGCAAAACTGAAACGTATCTAAATCTCTTTAATTGGATAAAATTTGCTGAAAGGAAAGCTAAAAAGAAATTAGTAACTCTTATAACAGATAATGGTGCGGAATTTACAAATAATAAATTCCAAAATAGACTTAGAATGTTAGGTATTGAACATAAAAAGTCTGCACCATATAGGCCACAACATAATGCCTTTATAGAGACACGAGGCCAAACACTGCAGTCAATCGCACGTACTATGTTGTCTGATTCAGGATTACCTGATAATTTATGGGGAGAAGCAATAATGTGTGGTAATCATATATTAAATAATGTTGTTAATTCAACAACAGGTGAATTACCATTCACACTGTGGCATGGTACAAAACCTGATTTAAGTTACATGCACACATTTGGAGCACCAGCATGGGTGCATATCCCTACACAACTTAGACAAAAAGGACAACATAGAGCTAAAAGATTATATTTTGTAGGATATACATCTAATCATAGATCTTATAGATTCTGGGAACCAGGTACATCTAGAGTTTACACAAGTGCTAATGCTAAATTCCTAGAACATGTAGGATGGAATAGATTAGAGCAAGATTTAAATAATGAAGTAATTATTGAACCCTACAAAAGGCAGAAAGATCAGATTAGTTATAAGAAGAGTCCAATTAAAGAAGAAGTCCACGAAGAGCAAATAGGACCAGAACAAGAGGAAACAGTTATTCAGGAAGAGTTAGATAATCAAGAAGAGTTAATAAATGAAAGTCCTGTAAGTCCTGTAAGTCCTGTAATACCTAGAAATACTACACGTGTAACTAGACCACCTGAAAGGTATCAAGCAAGTATAGTTTGCCAAGTAACTAAAGTTCCAACTAGTGTAGATGAACTTAGGATGTATCCTACTAAGGATCAGGAGAATTGGCAAAAGGCAATGGAAAAGGAACTAAATTCATTAAAGGTAATGAAAGTTTATGAAGATACTAAATTACCTCCAGGAGAAAAATCCATTGGGTGCAAATGGATATTTAAAGTAAAAACTGGAAATGATGGGACTGTTACCCATAAGGCTAGGTTAGTAGCTCAAGGATTTAATCAAACTGCATCTGATTACGATGAAGTTTTTGCACCAAGTCTTAAAGCAACATCTTTAAGAGCAGCATTAGTGTGGGCAGCTAAGAAAAACTATGTCATTAACCATTTAGATGTAGAAACTGCTTATCTACATGCACCATTGCAGCACACTATATATTTAAGAAAACCAGTAGGTATAAAAGACAATAAAGTAAATAGTAATGATTGTTGGAAACTCAAAAAGAGTCTTTACGGGTTGAAACAATCTGGGTTTGAGTGGAACCAATATATTGTGAAAGAGTTAAACAATATAGGTTTTAAATCTGGTTTAGCAGATCCATGTGTGTTTAAAAGAGAAAATAATGGAACGGTGTCATTAGTGTTATTATTGACAGATGATATTGCTTTGATAACTAAGACTAATAATGAAGCTAATGAGATTATATCATTATTAGCCAAAAGGATAAAATTAAAGCATTTAGGTGAAATTAAAAGGTATCTAGGATTGACAATTAACAAAACAAAAAATGGTTTTAAGATATCTCAAGAAGATAAAATTTGCCAATTAATTAAAACGTTTAAAATGGAACTTTGTAAACCGGCAAAGACTCCAATGAGTCAGGAAGTTTGCCAAACTGATGATCAAAGTCCCAAATTTGATAAGTCCATATATCAATCTTTGATTGGTAGCTTATCATATATAAGCAATTGGTCTAGGCCAGATATAGCTTATAGTGTAAATCAGCTGGCACGTTTTAATTCAGATCCACATCAATGTCATTGGCAATCATTAAAGAGAATTTTAAGATATCTTAAAGGAACAATGAACCATGCATTGTATATAGAACCAAAGGGTGATTTGATTCTTAGTACCTATGCAGATGCAAGTTTTGCAACTGATATAAACACTAGAAAATCAACATCTGGGATGGCTATATTATTTGGTAAGACACTAATAGGGTGGAGGTCAATCAGACAACAGCATATCAGCTTGTCCACGATGGAAGCGGAATTTTCATGTCTGTCATTACTATGCACTGACTTGATTTTGTACAAACAGTTATTATTAGACATGGGTATAACTGTAAAAGATTCCATTATTGTGTTCGAGGATAACGAAGCAGCTATAAAATTAGCTACTAGTATTGCTGTAAAAACTAGATCAAAGCATACTGATTTAAGATACTTAAATGTTAGAGAATCTGTAAAGAATGGGCTAATTAAATTGGAATACTGCATGACGGAAGAAAACATTGCAGACCAATTTACAAAAGCTCAAGGAGTACTTAAGTTTAAAGAGAGTTGTAACAAATATGATTTAAAGATGTAAATAGTTATATTATTATTTCCTAAAAGGGGAGAATGTTAGGGATAACATTGTTTTACCCTAACTGGTTTAGGTAAATAATAATATGTAATCATAGTTTGTATGTTAAAGTGTCTGCAACTTTAACTGTGGGATAGTAATTAAGGGAGTGGTTGTGAAAGCACTTTAAAAGAAGCAAGACGGCAGCTTGTTATCTCTCTGGCTTTGATGAAACCTGATTACTGCAAGGACACAAGACTGTATTGCTCGAACGGGAGAGAAAACAAAGGACAGACTTGTAAGTGAATTGACATAGGGTATTCAACACGGACTTTGCTAATTGAATATCCCTGAATGGACTGACTAAATGATACATGACTATTGGACTGTTATTTTGACTATGCTATGAACTCATAATGGAATAAACTATATATTTGATAGCACAAGCGTATCTGTCATTTTTACTGTATGTTAATAAACATACAAGCTTAGCTCATTCATTTATCTGTGTGCCTATCTGACTAAGCTGCACATTCTGTTTAGCTTGTCTCCCTAACCCTGGTTGGGGAAACCAGGCTTAACAGGTGGTTGTTTTGGGAAAAGTTTTTATGATGGCATCGCTTGTGGATGAATTAAAAACTGAATATCAAAAATATAAAAAGGAAGAACAAGATGGAAAAGATACTTTGGGCACTTTATTTCAATTTTTAGAAATGGTGTTATGCACTTATGAAAAGTTGACTATGCAGCAGAACGACTGGGACAAAGAAGAAGAGGAAGAAGAAGCCATCTTTGATGAACAATGGGTTTTTTCTGGGGAGGAGGAGAAAGAGGATAAGAAAAGGGGGATTTTAAGGTTTGAAAAAACAACCAAAAAAGAGAAAAATGAGATGATGCAAGGTTAGAAAACAACGGAAAGGGAGTAAGAAAGGGGAGGAGAGACAAAGGGGTAAAAAGGGCAAGGAGAAGAATAAGCAAGAGAGAAAGGAGGGGAGGAGAAGCCTTAATGGTGGGAAGCAAGATTTAAAGAAAAAAAGTTTATTTAGAGACAATGGGTGAATCTAATTGAAAAAAAAGGGGGGGGGGATTCTGGAAGGTATATAAGATTGGGTCTTTATATTGTATTTAGATATAAATGAGTATTAATATATGCGATTAGTTTTTTTTTTTAATGATATGGATAGTGCTTATATAGGATTTTATTTAGTTATTGCTGGGTCTTTACCTTTTTTATAAAATTTATTGTGTAATTTTAGAATGTACTAAACAGAATCCCAAGATAAATTAAGTGTTATATGAAGTAATTTTAAGTTAGGACAATGAGTTAAAGGCGTCACTCCAATCAGTGTATAGGAGAAGTATATTAAAAGAAAAAAGATGAATGGATAGTTGGAAATAGAGCAGACAAAGAATGATGTTGAAAATGATAATAAGATATGGAAGGATATATAAAGTGAATATGATGTTGAATTTGTGTCTGTGTGAAGAGTTTCAACCTGGGGTCAAGCAGCCTTCAGAAAAGATGTTTTAGGGTTTTGGGTTTTTTTCTATGTTCTGTGTTTTGTATGTTTATGAAAGGCAGTAAAATTTTAATAAGCAAGAAATATAATTTGGATAACTAGAATGAAAAGGAGAAGTCGGGATAAGATATGAAGTTAAATAGATAATGTAAATATTGATATTACAATTTGGAATTATTTTGTATGTTCTATTGGCTTTCTTCTTTAATTATTATTATTATTATTTTTTAGAAAAGAATTTTCAAATTGTTATGCCTGGATTATTTGTGTATTGTTTTTATAAAATTAATAAAATTTGTTATATATATATAAAAAAGAGCAACTGCATTCTCTTCACTGATGATGTAAAGCTATTCAACACCACAGACGACAATACTATACCCTTCAAAAAGACCTTGACTATGTATCAGAATGGTCAAACAAATGGCAACTTCAAATTTCAACAAATAAATGCTCTATCCTACATATTGGGGGAAAAAAAAATCAGAAAATAAAATACAGGTTGAATAGTCAAGACCTTGTTGAGGATCCAAATTCTGTCAAGGATCTTGGAGTAGTCATCTCTAATCATCTAAGTGCTAGAGCCCACTGTAACTACATAGCCAAAAAGGCGTTAAGAGTTGTTAACCTAACCTTACGTAGATTTTTCTCTGGTAATATTACACTAATAACTAGAGCATACAAAACATTTGCTGGACCAATACTCGAATACAGCTCATCAGTCTGGAACCCACATTATGTATCTGATATTAACACAGTTGAGAAAATCCAGAAATATTTCACAAGAAGAATTCTCCACTCCTCTACTCATTGCAGAATACCTTATGCCACCAGACTCGAAATTCTAGACCTAGAAAACTTAGAACTATGCCACCTTTGGTCTGATCTAAGTATAGTATATAAAATCATACATTGCAATGTCCTACCTGTCAATGAATACTTCAGCTTCAACCAAAACAACACAAGAGCACATAATAGATACAAACTCAAGGTTAACTGCACCAAACTTGATTGCAGGAAATATGACTTTAGCAACAGAGTGGTCAATGCCTGGAATACTCTACCTGACTCTGTGGTTTCTTCCCCAAACCCCAAAAACTTTAACCTTAGACTGTCTACTATTGACCTCACCCCTTTCCTAAAGGTCTGTTGGGGGCATGCATAAGCACACCTACATGCCTACCATCCCTGTCCTATTGTTTCTTTTCTTTTTTATTTTTCTCATATGCATACTGTTCTGTCCCCTCATTAGCATTCTTGAGATCCCTGCGCTTTGATTGGCCAAAGCGCGGGGCACTCTGATTGGCTAGGCGAGCCGCGCCGATTGGCTCACTAGGAATCTCCCGCGATTGGTCTATTCGAATCGCGGGAGATTCAAAGTGGTGCCATTGGCCGCGGCCGCCACGGCTGAAAGAATAAAAGCCGCGAAGTTTTCCTATAGCGCCAGTTCGGTTCCCACATCAATAAAAGAGCTTGATACAAAGTCACCGACTCCTGGCATCATTTCCGAAGACACGACACTGGCGACGAAGGTGGGATACAGATCCTGAACCAAAGCACGTGTCCGACGGAAGCCAGACGAATCTCCATGATGGCGAAAATCACACCCCCCGCAACCTTCAAACCCACCAGCGAGGACTGGGAATCGTACTCTGACAGATTCCGCATGTTCCTCGAGTGCAGCGACCTGAAGGACGCCACCGGCCACATGAAGCGAGCCGTCTTCTTGACCCACTGCGGGACCGAGGTATTTAAGATGGCCAAGGCACTTGCCAAACCCGCCAACGTGACCGTGATGGACTGGGACGTCCTCGAGCCAATACTTCGGTGGCACTACGCTCCAGAGGTGCCCATCCTAATCCGACGCCATGAGTTCTACCATCGGGACCAGCGGTCGGGTGAGAGTTTCAGCGACTTCATCGCTGAACTACGGCGCCTAGGGGGGCTGTGCGAATTCGACAACCTGAACGATGCCCTGCGAGACCGAATCGTGCTCGGCCTGTGGGACCCCGTCCTCCAGAGTCGGCTGATGGCCAAGGGCAACATCAGCCTTGCAGATACCCTCACCGAAGCCGCAGCCGCCGAAGCGACCCAAACATCCGCTGACCGCATGCGCCGACCGAATGCTGGGGACCGCAGCGGGAACAACCACCCTGCAAGGTCGGCTGAGGCCCAACCCGAGATGACCACCCACCAGGGCGACTTCCACTCGGCATCGGGCACTTCCGACAAGGAGGAGGAAATTCATCGCCTCCAGGCAGGCCGCGACCCACGGAACTGGCGGGGTCGTAAGTTGAGGACCAACTGTGCCGGTTGCAGAGGCGACCACCCCAGGTCCGAATGCCGGTTTTTCGAGTCGATCTGACAGCATTGTAACAAGAAGGGACACATCGCCCGCATCTACCGCCTCAAAAAGAACCGCAGCCCGCCATGATGGGACCAGAGCGAATGGAGGCGAGAGAGCACACCACCCCGGACCAGAGATCACCCCTCTGACAACAGATGGGACCAGAACAGACGATCCCTACGAGGCGGCGAGACCCGGCGAAGAGAGGAGACCCATCAGATGGTCACCATCGGCCACGCCATAACCAATGACGCCCGGAAGGTCTACGTGGAGGTAGGCATCGAAAGCGAGCCATGCAAAATGGAGGTGGACTCCGGGTCCTACCTCTCCATGATAGCATGGCAAGAAATAAAGCGTTTGGTGCCTACCATCCAAAGGAAAGGCCTAGACAGCCAGAGACTAATCGTAAAAGACTACCAGGGAAACCGCATCCCGGTAGTCGGAACCGGACAGTTCAACGTAACATACAAAGGGCGCACCGAAAGGCTCCCACTGACAATCGTCGATCGCGACCGCCCAAGCCTACTGGGACTGCAATGGTTCGCCCCACTCGGTATCGCACTCACGGGAATCGACCACATCACCGACGACAGCTGGGAGCAACAACTAGCCCGGGAATTCCAAGAGGTCTTCGACGGAAACCTAGGCAAGTACTGAGGGCCCCGTATATCATTCAGCCTAGACCCAAACGTCCCCCCAAAACGCTTGAAACTAAGGCGGGTGCCATTTGCATTTAATCCCAAGATAGACGAGCAAATTGACAAGCTCGTCAAGCAAAGTCACCGACTCCTGGCATCATTTCCGAAGACACGACACATACATGTATTCATAACTATGTTTTTACTTATACCTGAAAGGTGGACAGCTTTGTGGAGGAGCCCCAGAAAACAACTGATGTTTCCAATCACCTCCTGGAAACAAATAGCTTTGAAGGATTGTCTGTAAAGGGACAAAGAAAAAAGAAATCAAATTCCAGGACGGTTTCTAGTTATTGATAATATCCAATCAGCTGTTTTCTTGACAAACCTGAATGGGGAAAAGAAGGAAGAGAGCACTCTGCAGCAGAGAGTTTATCCAAGCCTTTGAAGCAGCAGAAAATGGAAGATTATATTACAAACAGACAGTCTGTTCCAGTGAATAACTCATTCACAGACATCTTGTCAGACAAACTAAATTTATGTGATTCATTGGAATGGGACTTACAAACCGAACTGGAAGATAAGCAGTGTGTAGAGTTGTCCTCCTCCCTCTCAGAGGATGGCTCCTGTTCTTGGAGCCCAGTAGCAGCCTTCTTTGCTCAAGGGGGAGATGTAACAAATTTAAAGAAGGAAAATGTTACAGACTTCCTCTCCAGACAATGTTTGCTTACAGCTCAAACTGTAAACTCAATATATATTTTGTCAATTGTCATAAATAAGTTTGCTTGCCTGAGAGATTGTAAAAGTAATGCCGCTGGTTTGCTCCTAGTCTCCTTAATTTTTAAGGGTAATCTCCAAATTTTGGGAGGTAAGGATAAGAATTACATATACCCTTATTCACACCACTCAACTAATTCAGGTAGTGTACTGGATCTCTTTTGTGTATCTAGAGATAAGGCTGACCTCTTCTCGGAGGTCACAGTACACCTTAGCAACAATAGCAACCATCAGCCTATAAGTGTAACATTGTGAGGCCAACAGATGGCTTACTAAAAAGGTAGAAGTGACTCAAAATAAAAGGTTAATTTGGGCTAAGGTTGATACTAAGGCAATATTAGAATGCCTTAAAACAGAGAATGCTATTAAGTGGGCTAGAACAATCCAGTCATTTACTATTGACTGGTTGTCAGCCTACAATGCATTCTCCAATCTTTGTAACATATTGAAGAAACATCTAACATGCTACAAAAAGAGCCCAAGTGGGTATACCTCACTGGTTTGATTCGGATTGCCAGCGACTGAAAAAGAAATTGAAGGCGGCCATGAGGCTTGCCCAGAGGAACCCTACTGCCTATATACCGATGTTGCACGCAAGAAGGGAATATAAAAAAACTATAACATTAAAGAAAAAAAGTTTTGCCATTTCAATCTGGTCAGAACTTGAGTTGGCTGCCAGAAGTCATAACTCAGTATTATTCTGGCATTCTGCAGCAGGTATCCTGAAGGAATGGAGATTTGCGTTTGACATACCAATCTCTGCTGAG
The DNA here is from genome assembly GCA_033807585.1 of Hydrophis major. Classification (NCBI taxonomy): domain Eukaryota; kingdom Metazoa; phylum Chordata; class Lepidosauria; order Squamata; family Elapidae; genus Hydrophis; species Hydrophis major. Next base: position 141,979,422 of record CM066343.1, on the reverse strand, counting down.
GATTGGGAGAATTATTATCAGTGCTTGTTTGCCTCCACCGAACCGGTAAAGAAATTATTTTTAAACAGTGATTTAATAAACCCTAGAACTCCCCCCCCCCTTGGCCACTAGTTTCAGAAAAGGAGATACAGTCCATCATTAAAAGTTTAAAGAGCAATAAAGCCCCAGGAGAGGATTTTCTACTAGCAGAACTATTTAAGAAATTTCCCAACTGGTGGGGCCCTGTATTAGCAGGCCTTTTTACACACATAAATAACACCTGCCATATACCAGATGGGTGGAAGATGGCAATAGTTGTTCCCATATATAAAAAAGGGAATAAAAAGGATCCAAGTAATTATAGGCCCATCAGCCTGATTGACATTGAAGCAAAAAAAAAATGCTAGATACCTTTTGAACAGAATTGAAATCTAGGTAGAGGAAAACAACATTCTCACAGAAGAACAAGCAGGTTTTAGACATGGCAGATCTACTATTGATAACTGCTTTGTCTTGAATCATTTAATTGCCAAATATGCCTATAAGAGAAGGCCCCTGTTTGCTGCTTTCATAGCCTTACAGCAGCATTTGATATGGTAAATAGAGACATCTCTTAAAATAGAACTCAGACTCCTGGCTTTGATTAAAGCCCTTTACACAAGTACCTGTTTGAGAGTGCGGTATGGGGTTAACGGGGCCCTGACTAACAGGATTTGCACAAATAAAGGGATAAGCAAGGGTGTATCCTGGACCCATTATTATTTAACTTATACATCAATGACTTACCAGGGTTAATGAAGGATACCATGGAACACATACCGATGATCTTAAAAACTTACCATAACAGCTTGCTTTATGCTGATGATATGATTTTATTATCATACACACAAGTAGGATTATGCAGGTTATTAAGAAGATTTAGCTCTTATTGCCAGGATAACTCTCTAATCATTACTAAATCTAAATCAAACATAATGGTGTTTGGAAGAAACCATCAGAGACATAGGGGACAATTGGATGGTGAACCAATTGAACAGATTAATTCCTTTGTATATTTGGGCATAACTTTTTCCAAGACTGGATCTTGGGCCTGCTATCATCAACAGAGTACATTTAGAGCAAAAGCCCGTTTGAATTTATTGCTCAAACTAAAAAACCATAGTTACTCAGGATCCCCAGTCCCATTAATCATGGTTTATAAGACTAACGTTACCGCAATGCTCTTGTATGGAGCAGAAATTTGGGGTCTCTGTTAGGGATAACATTGTTTACCCTAACTGGTTTAGGTAAAATAATAAATATGTTATCATGGTTTATAAGTTAAAGTGTCTGCAACTTTAAATATAGGAATGTAATTAAGGGAGTGGTTGTGAAAGCACCATAATAGAAGCAAGGAATGTCAGCTTGCTCTCTCTGACTTGATGATCCCTAATTACTGGATGAAGACTGTGTTTTTTCCTTACTCGAACGGGAGAGAGAAAGGACTGTTGATTTATTGTAAGTGAACTGACATTGGATATTCTACACGGACTTTGCTAACTGAATATCCTTGAATGGACTGACTAAAACAATACATGACTAATGGACTGTTATTTTGACTATGCTATAAACTCTAAATGGAATAAACTATCTTTTGATAGCACAAGCGTATCTGTTATTTTTACTGTATGTTAACAAACATACAGACTTATATCACTTATTTATCTGTGTGCCTATCTGACTAACGCTGCACATTCTGTTTAGCTTGTCTCCTTAACCCTGGTTGGGGAACCCAGGCTTAACACTGGTTATGGGCCCAGAGGCTGCAAAGTCAGTTTAACTAGGATAAAACAGATTTATGTAAAAAGTGAGAGTTTGTGTTGTTACACATTACAGTAAGCAGACAGCTGTGTTTTATTAATTATAGTTTTATATCCATATAAGAAAACATGGCACAAGTCAATCTACAAAGTTTGTCCCTTATATCCAAGCTGGATGGAACAAACTATGTATCATGATCTATGAAATGTAGTCTACTTCTACGAAGAGAAGGTCTGTGGAACATAATTGAAAATCCACCAAACGTAGAGGAATGGGATCCAGAGATTGAGGAAGATAGACCAAAAATAAAAGAATTTAAACATAAAAATGAACAAGCTATTTGCATAATAGGATTAACATTAACTGACCAGCAACTTGTTCCTATCCAGGGAGAGCAAACGGCTGTTGGGTGTTGGCAGAAGCTGAAGAGGATTTATGTCCGAGATAACGTTGGTGCTCACATAAATCTAACACAGAAGCTTTTCAGGACACATCTCCAGACGAATGGTGATATGCTGAGTCATTTGAATTCTATAAAAAGCATTTTTCAAGAACTGCACAAGAAAGAGCTTATTTTCTCTGAACTACACCAAGTCTACATAATTCTATCATCACTAAACAAAAGTTATGATAACTATGTCACTTCCCTTGAAATATTGCCTAAGGAAAGTCTGACTTTAACTGATATAACTAGCAGATTGATTGAAGAGGCAAGAAGACTTGAAAGAGATCAGTTAAGGAGGGAGCAACCTCAAAAAGAAGATAATGAATCTCCTACTGCATACGCAATTAAAAAGTGTTTTAATTGTGGAGGAAGAGGACATTTGGCAAGATTTTGTAAAAAAGCAAAGCGCCAGAATGCTGACCAGAATACTAAAAGTCATCAAAAGATAAATAAAAATTTAGAGTTAGCCATGTATATTAATGGAGCTGTAAAAAATAATTTATGGGTGGTTGACAGTTGAGCATCCCAATGTATAACAAATGATAACAGAAATTTTATTAAAATGTCCCAGAGTACACAGCAGATACCGTTAGCCAATGGCTGGAAACTGAAAGCTAAAGGTCAAAGTATAGCATATTGTTCTTTCATAAAAGAGAATGTAAAAATGTTATATGTACCACAACTTAATTTTAATTTAATTTCAGTTAGAATTTTGGTTAAACTAGGATATGTAGTTACCTTTAAAGGAGATAACTGCATAATTGAAAAAGAAGATAAGAAAATTACTGCATCTTTAAGAGGTGAATTATATGTTTTAAATGATAATGGTTTAGAGGTGGCTAACACGGTTTATGATAATAAGAAACTTCATGATGAATGTATTCACTTGTTACACCGACGGCTAGGGCATTTAAATTTTAAAATGCTTAAGAGAACTGTTCAATTATCTAAAGGAATAAGTTTAAAACCTTGTAATTAGTATTTGCAATGTTTTGCGTGTAATCAAAGCAAAAGCAGGGTCATACTGGCTAATAGAGTTGATGGATTTACTACCAAAGAGCCTTTAGAGGTAGTATTTGCTGATTTAATAGGTCCGAAAAAACCAAGTGTAGGAGGAGCTCGTTACATACTAAGTATAATGGACCACTATTCTAGGTATGGGTTTTGCTATTTAATGAAGAGCAAAACTGAAACGTATCTAAATCTCTTTAATTGGATAAAATTTGCTGAAAGGAAAGCTAAAAAGAAATTAGTAACTCTTATAACAGATAATGGTGCGGAATTTACAAATAATAAATTCCAAAATAGACTTAGAATGTTAGGTATTGAACATAAAAAGTCTGCACCATATAGGCCACAACATAATGCCTTTATAGAGACACGAGGCCAAACACTGCAGTCAATGGCACGTACTATGTTGTCTGATTCAGGATTACCTGATAATTTATGGGGAGAAGCAATAATGTGTGGTAATCATATATTAAATAATGTTGTTAATTCAACAACAGGTGAATTACCATTCACACTGTGGCATGGTACAAAACCTGATTTAAGTTACATGCACACATTTGGAGCACCAGCATGGGTGCATATCCTTTCACAACTCAGACACAAAGGACAACATACAGCTAAAAGATTATTTTTTGTAGGATATGAATCTAATCATAGATCTTTTTGATTCTAGGAACCAGGTACATCTAGAGTTTACACCAGTGCCAGTGCAAAATTCCTAGAACATGTAGGATGGAAAAGATTAGAGCAAGATTTAAATAATGAAGTAATTATTAAACCCTACAAAAGGCAGAAAGAACAGACTAGTTATAAGAAGAGTCCAATTAAAGAAGAAGAAGTCCACGAAGAGCAAATAGGATCAGAACAAGAGGAAATAGTTGATCAGGAAGAGTTAGATAATCAAGAATAGTTAATAAATGAAAGTCCACTATGCGGTTTCCGGTTTCGCGTGGCTTCGGGGCAGCAGGAATTCGCGACAGCTCGCGATTCCTGCTGTGCTAGCCATCGAGGTACCCCCGATCCAGATGGGTCAGGGGGATATGGCTGCCCTGTAGGGACAGCTGAAGAGAGAGGGGAGTTGGATAGGGAGGTGGGGGTGTCGCAGACCCCCCCCTTCTCCGGAAAAACCCCTTTTTCCCAAGGCGGTGGAGCGGCGGTCAGCAATGGCCGCCACGAAGAAGCCAGCAACCGGGTAAGATTGTGCTGGAGGAAGTGTGAAGAGTGAAAGTTTTGTCTGAGCCGGGTCAAGTAACATCTTTTAAATTGCCTGGAACTGAGCTGTTTGAATTGCTGGAGGATACATTGTATCCCTAAGAAGAGCGAAAAGCGGCGGAGAAGCTGTTAAAGGGAACTTTTTTTTTTTCTTTACTCTCCCACCCCATGGAAACAGCAGAAATATTTGGATATATTGGACATTGAAAGTGAATTGCTTTGAGAGTTGAAGCTAAGAGACAAAAGGATTTTTGGACATTGAAAAATTTAAGAAATTGGAAAACCTTTGTTGGAGGTATGGATTTTTGATTATTTAAAATTGACATTGCAAGTGGGAAGGGAGAGAAAAAAAAAATTGGAGCAGAAGCTGAAAAAGGAGGAGATTGCCTAGAATCCCAAAGGAAGATATATGGTAATTGGACCTCTTTGATTAAAAATTAACCTCAGAAAGAGAAAGAGAAGAAGGAAGAAAAGTATTAACTTTTGGAACTTTTTTTTTTAATTGCTTTTGATTGTCTTTGATTAAAAATACTTGTGGTTGTTTTGGAAAAAGTTTCCCTTTTCATAATGGCATCGTTTGTGGATGAACTAGAGATTGAATATCAAAAATATAAAAAAGAAGATACTTTGGGCACTTTGTTTCAATTCTTAGAAATGGCGTTATGTACTTATGAAAAGTTGATTACGCAGCAGAAGGACTGGGACAAGGAAGAAGAGGAAGAAGAAGCCATCTTTGATGAACAATGGGTCCCTTCCGGAGAGGAGGAGAAAAAGGATAAGAAAAAGGGGATTTTAAGAATTATAAAAACAACCAAAAGAGAGAAAAATGAGCGAAAAGGTGGAGGCAAGGTTAGAAAGCAAAGGAAAAGGAGCAAGAAAAGCGAGGAGAAAAAGCAAAGGGGTAAAAAGGGCAAGGAGAAGAATAAGCAAGAGAGAAAGGGGGGGAGGAGAAGCCTTAATGGGGGGAAGCAAGACCTAAAGAAAAAAAGTTTATTTAGAGACAATGGGTGAATTTAATTTATATTAAAAGAGGGATTCTGGAGGGTACATAAGTTTGTGTTTTTATATGTGTATTTAGAATATAAAATTCATTATGTAATCTTAGAATCTTTTAAACAGAATCCAAGAAAAATTGCTATACGAAGTATTTTTAAGTTAGGGTAATGAGTTATAGATGTTACTCCAATTGGTGTACAGGAGAAGTATAGTAAAAGAAAAAAAGATGAATGGATAATTGGAAATAGAACAGACAAAGAATGTTGTTGAAAATGGTAATAAGATATGGAAGGATATATATGCTTTTTTTTGGATTTTGTATATTGATAAAAGGCAATAAAATTTTAATTAATAAGAAATAATTGGGATGGAAAGGAGAAGTAGGGATAAGATATGAAGTTAATACTATATGAAGTATTGATATTATAATTTGGAAATGTTATGCCTTATTGGTCTTTTATTATTATTTTTTCCTAGAAAAGAATTTATAAGCTTTATGCCTTGACTCTTTGTGCATTGTTTTTATAAAACTGATAAAAATGGTTTTTTTATATATATATATAAAAGAAAATGATAATAAGATATGGAAGGATATATGGGATGAATATGATGTTTGAATTTGTGTCTGTGTGAAGAGTTTTAACCCGGGAACAGACAACCTTCAGAAAAGATCTTTTAGTTTTGTTTATGTTTTGTGTTTTGTGTGTATTGTGTTTTTTGTAAAACTAATAAAATTTGTTTTTTATAAGAAAAAAAAAAGAATCAATAAAACCTTGGAGGAATGTTAGATGAGAATAATTGTAAACAAGCCAGAAAGAAATGAATATGATGACTATAAAATGGATAAATATAGAAAAGAAATGAAATTGAATAAGAGTAAAGAGAAATAATGAGAAATTTGCTGAAAGATATTTATGTGTCCATATGGAAATGGGATAAATTAGAATTATGTTGTATAAAAATAATGTTTTATTCGACTTGTAAAAATTTATAATGTTAAGAGGTTTTATGTATTTATGCATTTAATGGTTAATGATGTGTTGTTTTATCTTTAAAATTAATAAAATTTGTTTCAAAAAAATAAAATAAATGAAAGTCCACCTGTAAGTCCTGTAATACCTAGACGTACTACACGTGTAACTAGACCAGCTGATAAGTATCAAGCAAGTATAGTTTGCCAAGTAACTAAAGTTCCAACTAGTGTAGATGAACTTAGGATGTATCCTGCTAAGGATCAGGAGAATTGGCAAAAGGCAATGGAAAAAGAACTAAATTCATTCAAGGTAATGAAAGTATATGAAGATGCTAAATTACCTCCAGGAGAAAAATCCATTGGGTGCAAATGGATATTTAAAGTAAAAACTGGAAATGATGGGACTGTTACCCATAAGGCTAGGTTGGTAGCTCAAGGATTTAATCAAACTGCATCTGATTATGATGAAGTTTTTGCACCAAGTCTTAAAGCAACATCTTTAAGAGCAGCTTTAGTGTGGGCAACTAAGAAAAACTATGTCATTAACCATTTAGATGTAGAAACTGCTTATTTGCATGCACCATTGCAGCACACTATATATTTGAAAAAGCCAATTATTATAAAAGACAATAAAGTAAATAGTAATGATTGTTGGAAACTCAAAAAGATTCTTTATTGGTTGAAACAATCTGGCTTTGAGTAGAACCAATATATTGTGAAAGAATTAAACAATATAGGTTTTAAATCTGGTTTAGCAGATCCATGTGTGTTTAAAAGAGAAAATAATGGAACGGTGTCATTACTGTTATTATTGACAGATGATATTGCTTTGATAACTAAGACTAATAATGAAGCTAATGAGATTATATCATTATTAGCCAAAAAGATAAAATTAAAGCATTTAGGTGAAATTAAAAAGTATCTAGGATTGACAATTAACAAAACAAAAAATGGTTTTAAGATATCTCAAGAAGATAAAATTTGCCAATTAATTAAAACGTATAAAATGGAACTTTGTAAACCGGCAAAGACTCCAATGAGTCAGGAAGTTTGCTAAACTGATGATCAAAGTCCCAAATTTGATAAGTCCATATATCAATCTTTGATTGGCAGCTTATCATATATAAGCAATTGGTCAAGGCCAGATATAGCTTATAGTGTTAATCAGCTGGCACGTTTTAATTCAGATCCACATCAATGTCATTGGCAATCATTAAAAAGAATTTTAAGATATCTTAAAGGAACAATGAACCATGCATTGTATAAAGAACCAAAGGGTGATTTGAGTCTTAGTGCCTATGCAGATGCAAGTTTTGCAACTGACATAAACACTAGAAAATCAACATTAGGAATGGCTATATTATTTGGTAAGACACTAATAGGGTGGAGGTCAATCAGACAATAGCATATTAGCTTGTCCACGATGGAAGCGGAATTTTCATGTCTGTCATTACTATGCACTGACTTAATTTTGTATAAACAATTATTATTAGACATGGGTATAACTGTTAAAGATTCCATTATTGTGTACGAGGACAACCAAGCAGCCATAAAGTTAGCTACTAATATTGCTGTAAAAACTAGATCAAAGCATACTGATTTAAGATACTTAAATGTTAGAGAATCTGTAAAAAATGGGCTAATTAAATTGGAATATTGCACGACAGAAGAAAACATTGCAGACCAATTTACAAAAGCTCAAGGAGTAATTAAGTTTAAAGAGAGTTGTAACAAATATGATTTGAAGATGTAAATAGTTATTAGTTATATTATTATTATTTCCTAAAAGGGGAGAATGTTAGGGATAACATTGTTTACCCTAACTGGTTTAGGTAAAATAATAAATATGTTATCATGGTTTATAAGTTAAAGTGTCTGCAACTTTAAATATAGGAATGTAATTAAGGGAGTAGTTGTGAAAGCACCATAAAAGAAGCAAGGAACGTCAGCTTGCTCTCTCTGACTTGATGATCCCTAATTGCTGGATGAAGACTGTGTTTTTTCCTTATTCGAACGGGAGAGAGAAAGGACTGTTGATTTATTGTAAGTGAACTGACATTGGATATTCTACACGGACTTTGCTAACTGAATATCCTTGAATGGACTGACTAAAACGATACATGACTAATGGACTGTTATTTTGACTATGCTATAAACTCTAAATGGAATAAACTATATTTATGATAGCACAAGCGTATCTGTTATTTTTACTGTATGTTAACAAACATACAAACTTATATCACTTATTTATCTGTGTGCCTATATGACTAATGCTGCACATTCTGTTTAGTTTGTCTCCTTAACCCTGGTTGGGGAACCCAGGCTTAACAGTCTCTACTCAACCACAGTCCTAGAAAAAACGCAGTCCCAGCATTTGAGATCTATTTTGGGTGTAGACCCAAGAACATCTGCTGCAGCAGTTAGAGCTGAATAGGGAATTTGTACAATTCAGGCATTATCTAAAATAAGAGCTTATAATTACTGGTGCAAAGTTAATGAAATGGAGACTGATAGACTACCCAAATTATGCCTACTAGAGCAAATAAAACTACAATCACAAATCTCCTGGATCATTAAACTAACAAATTTTGTAAGAAGCTGTGGTCTTCCCATCTCTTGTCTAACAGGAGAATAATCTAAAAAAAGAGTTGCCCAAAGAATTAAGGATATAGATGCACAAAGTGATATAGCTATTCTTAGTAGGTAACTTGAAATGGTTGAGTAAATACAAATGTACTTTCCAAGTAGATAGCTACCTGAAGTCACAACTCCCAAAACATCTTAGGGAGATATTCATGAGAGCGAGATTTGAACAGCTTGACACAATGGTTAGATACTGGAGATTTCATGCAATACCGTACAATGAGCGTCTCTGCATTTGCGGAGCGGCAGAGGACCTGACTCATATCCTATTTGACTGTTGCCTGTATAAGAGGATAAGAGACAGGTATCTTGGTCTATATATCAGATGAACGACCTATGAGTATTGGGATACTCATATTAAAATAACTTACCTTATGTCCAGCCAGAACTTAAAAATAACATTTAAAGTGTTGTGTCCGCGAAATGATGCCAGGAGTCGGTGACTTTAGTGCAAAGCTCTTTATTAGGAAGTTGGAACCGAACTGGCGAAAGGAAAAAAGCCCGCGGCTTTTATTCCTTTCGCCGCGGCGGCCGCGGCCAATGGCACCACTTTGAATCTCCCGCAATCCGAATGGACCAATCGCGGGAGATTCCTAGCGAGCCAATCAGCGCGGCTCACCTGACCAAGCGGAGAGCCCCGCGCTTTGGCCAATCAAAGCGTGGGGATCTCGAGTATGTTAATTAAGGACAGAACACCCCTCCCCTCTTGGTTCAGTCCTTACGTTGTGTAGTCACGTAGGTAGGCGGGGCTCCGTCTGGTCCTACTTGACCTGCGCAACTCAGTTGTAGGCTGGATCCCGGCCAGTTCGGTCGGGATCTCTGCTGCTCCTGCTGCCGTCGTGGGAACCGGCTGGTCGATCGGGCCGGCCCTTTCTCCGTAGCTCCCTCCTGGGCCTTCCGGGTTGGTTGAGCTGCAGGTTTCGCCGCTCCCGCTCGGTCTTTCCAGGTCGGTCGAGCTGGCCTGGCTGTTCCTTCCTGGCGAGGGGTCGTGATGGCTGCTTTCCGGTGAGTACTGCTGGTTTATTCTTCTTTGGTTTTGGTCCCCTGGGTATTCCCTCCCCCCTTGGTTTGTGTTGTGGGGGTTGGTTTTGCCTGTTTGTGCGCCGGTGGTTTGTTGGTTGGTAGTCCTCGACCTTAGTTGGTCAATGTGGCGTTTCCACGCTCGTCCGTCTGCTGTTTGTAGCCGGTACGAGTGTGGGCCTGTTGCTTGTGTGATGACGGCTGGAATCCATAGTGGGTCTCCCGTCAGGTTCTTTGCGTATACGGGGTCGCCGGGTGCGAAGATTCGGTGTTTGGTGTTTGAGTCTGGGGGCCTCTCCGGGTTATACGTGGGGTGTAACCTGTCGAGTGGGGACCTTAGCTTTCTGCCCATTAATAGTTCGGCTGGGCTTTTATTGGTTGTGGTATTTGGGGTTATGTGTTGGGTGAAGAGTAGTTTGTTTATTTTCTCCTGGATCTCCCCGTGGTCTATTTTCCGGATGGTCTTTTTAGTGAATTGGACCATCCGTTCCGCCCTACCGTTCACCACTGGGTGCACCGGTGCTGTCAGTGCGTGTCGGATGCCCCTTTCCGCTAGGAATTTTTCGAATTCCAACGAGGTGAACTGGGGCCCGTTGTCGGAGACGACGATGTCTGGGAGGCCGTGTGTTGCAAAGAGTTTGCAGAGTTCCTTGATCACGGCCTCCGTGGTTGTCGTCTTCATGTTGCTTACCTCCAGCCAGTTGGAGTAAGCGTCAACTGTTATGAGGAAGGTGTGTCCTTTTGTGGGCCCGGCGAAGTCTATATGGATCCTAGACCAAGGTCCCCTTGGGGTTTCCCACTCTAGGACGGGTGCTGTGGGTGGGCTTGGCCTAGTTTCCTGGCATCGTTGGCACCCAGCTACCCAGGCCTCTATTTGTTTGTCCATCCCTGGCCACCAAGCGTAACTTCTGGCCAGGGCTTTAGTCCTAATGATGCCAGGGTGCCCCTCGTGTAGCAGTTCCAAAACCTTCTCCTGTAGCTTTTCCGGAATGACCACCCTATCCCCCCATAGTATGCACCCTTTTAACAATGAGAGTTCCGTTTGCCGGTTTCGGAACGTTTTGACGGACTCGTCGTTGTCCCTTTCCGGCCACCCTTTCCCCACCCAATGCAACACCTGCGCCAGACGTTTGTCTTTATTAGTCTCGGGCAATGTCTGACGCGGTTATGGGCAGGTTAGGTAGAGTCTCTATGCTGAGGGTGGTCGTCGTGGGTGCTGGGTCGGTGTCGGGTTCCGGTAGCGGCGAGCGGCTTAAGGCGTCTGCATGGGAGATCGTCTTACCCGGTCTGTGTATGAGTTCGTAGTTGTAGGCTGCCAGGAACTCGGACCACCTTGTCATTCGGGGAGACAGAATGTTCGGGGTGGCCCGGTTTCCTGCAAGGATTCCCAGCAGCAGCTTGTGATCCGTTATGATGGTGAAAGTCCGGCCGTAGAGGTATTCGATAGCCAGAGCCTCTTTGTCCAGTTGGCTATAGTTCCGCTCCGGTTTGGTGAGGGTCCTTGAAAAGAATGCGATGGGCGCTTCTTTTCTGTCGGGAAGGGTATGGCTGAGGACAGCGCCGACGCCGAAGGGTGATGCGTCGCATGTGACTGCCAGAGTTAGGGTCTCATTGAATTGTATAAGGACGGCGTCGGAGGTGAGGAGGTCCTTCGTTCTTTGGAAGGCGGCTTGCTCGCGTTTCCCCCAAGTCCAGGTTGCCGCCTTGTCCAGGAGCCTATGCAAGGGCTCCGCCGCCGTCGCCTTTTGGGGTAGGAAAACATTGTAAAAGTTCAGTAACCCCAAGAACGCCTGTAGCTCAGTCTTTGACTTGGGTGTGGGGGCTTCTTTGATGGCCTTGATTTTTTTGTTTGTGGGGTGAATGCCGTGACGGTCTAGGAGGTAGCCCAGGAATTCTACTCGTTCCGTGCATAGCTGGCATTTCTCCCTCTTGACTTTTAGTCCGGTCTCTTTAAATTTGGTTAGGACCTCCCTTAGTCGACCCTCTAGTTCGGCTTGGTTGGCTGCCGACACTAGGACGTCGTCGAAGTAAGGTACCACCCCCTTGATACCTTGCAATAGTCTCTCCATTAGGCTTTGGAATATTCCCGGTGCCACGCTGACTCCGAATTGGAGTCGGTTGCATTTGAATGCCCCCTGGTGGGTGACTATGGTCTGCGCTTCTGCCGTTTGCTCGTCGACCGGCAACTGTTGGTATGCCTGGGCGAGGTCGAGCTTGGCGAAAACCTTGCCCCCTCCCAGTGAGTGCAGTAGGTGTTGCACCACTGGGACGGGGTAGGCGCTTTGTTGCAGTGCGCCATTTAGGGTGGCCTTATAGTCCCCACAGATCCTCACCGACCCATCGGGCTTGATCGGGGTGACTATGGGGGTCTCCCATCGGGCATGGTCTATGGGCTGTAGAACCCCTTGCTTGACGAGCTTGTCAATTTGCTCGTCTATCTTGGGTTTCAGTGCGAATGGCACCCGCCTGGGTTTCAGGCGTTTTGGGGGGACGTTAGGGTCTATGTCGAAAGATATAAGGGGCCCTCGGTACTTGCCTAGGTTTCCGTCGAAGACTTCTTGGAACTCCCAGGCCAGTTGCTGCTCCCAGCTGTCGTCGGTGACGTGGTCGACTCCCATGAGTGCGATGTCGAGCAGGGCGAACCATTGCAGTCCCAGGAGGCTTGGGCGGTCGCGGTCGACGATTGTTAGGGGAAGTCGTTCGGTGCGCCCCTTATACGTGATGTTGAAGTGTTTGGTTCCGACTACCGGGATGCGGTTTCCCTGGTAGTCCTTTACAATGAGTCTCTGGCTGTCTACGTTCCTCCTTTGGAAGGTAGGCACCAAGCGCTTTATTTCATGCCATGCAATCATGGAGAGGTAGGACCCGGAGTCCACCTCCATTTTGCATGGCTGGCCCTCGATGCCTACCTCCACGTGGACCTTCCGGGCGTCGTTGGTGATGGCGTGGCCGATGGTGACCGTCTGGTGGGTCTCCTCCCTCCGCCGGTTGTCGCCGCCTCGCGAGGATCGCCCGTTCCGGTCCCATCGGCTGTCCGAGGAGCGACCTCTGGTCCGGGGTGGTGTGCTTTCTCTCCTCCGGTTGTTCTGGTCCCATCGTGCCGGGCTGCGATTTTTCTTCAGGCGGCAGACACGGGCGATGTGTCCCTTCTTGTCGCAATGCCGGCAGATCGATTCGAAAAACCGGCATTCCGACCTGGGGTGGTCGCCGCCGCAGCCGGCACAGTTGGTCCTCGACTTACGACCTCGCCGGTTCCATGGGTCGCGGCCTGTCTGGAGTCGATGGATGTCCTCCTCGTCATCGGAAGTGCCCGATGCCGAGTGGAAATCGCCCTGGTGGGTGGTCGTCTCTGGTTTGGGCTCGGTCGACCTCGCCGGGTTGTTGTTTCCGCTGCGGTCCCCAGTGTTCGGTCTGTGCATGCGGTCGGCAGAAGTTCGGGTTGCTTCGGCGGCTGCGGCTGCGGTGAGGGTGTCTGCTAGGCTGATGTTGCCCTTGGCCATCAGCCGGCTCTGGAGGACGGGGTCCCACAAACCAAGCACGATTCGGTCTCGCAGGGCGTCGTTTAGGTTATTGAATTCGCAGAGCCCCCCTAAACGCCGCAGCTCGGCGACGATGTCGCTGAAGCTCTCACCCGACCTCTGGTCCCGCCGGTAGAACTCATTGCGCCGGATCAGGATGGGTACCTCTGGAGCGTAGTGCCGCCGAAGTATGGGTTCGAGGACGTCCCAGTCCATCGCGGTCGCATCGGCGGGTTTGGCAAGCACCTTGGCCATCTGGAAGACCTCGGTCCCGCAGTGGGTCAGGAAGACAGCGCGTTTCATTGGGCCGGTGGCGTCCTTCAGGCTGCTGCACTCGAGGTATATGTGGAATCGGTCGGAGAACAATTCCCAGTCCTCGGTGGCGGGGTTGAAAGGTGCGGGTGGTGCAATTTTTGCCATCTCGGTGGTTCGTCTGGCTTCCATCGGACACGTGGTTCGGTTCAGGGTCTGGATCCCACCCTCGTCACCAGTGTTGTGTCCGCGAAATGATGCCAGGAGTCGGTGACTTTAGTGCAAAGCTCTTTATTAGGAAGTTGGAACTGAACTGGCGAAAGGAAAAAAGCCCATGGCTTTTATTCCTTTCGCCGCGGCGGCCGCGGCCAATGGCACCACTTTGAATCTCCCGCGATCCGAATGGACCAATCGCGGGAGATTCCTAGCGAGCCAATCGGCGCGGCTCGCCTGACCAATCGGAGAGCCCCGTGCTTTGGCCAATCAAAGCGCGGGGATCTCGAGTATGTTAATTAAGGACAGAACATAAAGTAGCATAGTATTTAAAGAAAATGATTCGGTAGCGGAGCTTCGTTCCGGCGATACAGCTGCGATCTCAGGGCTCTGAGATCACAGCCGATATTTTCGCCCCTGGTCGGTCCTAACGGACCTAAACCGTCCCGTAGAGACGGTGATCGTGAAGGGCATTGTTCCAGGATCCCAGAGATATCGCAAAATCTCTGGTTTGATCCGGAAGAAGCCCTTTTGCTGGCGGCGGAGAGGCAGCCTCCATAGCTGCTGAAGTCGGGACAGCTCCGGAAAGAAAGTGATTGGAGTGAAGTGTGTCGGCTGGGTGAGAAAAACTCTTTTGTGCTGTAAATTCGCTAAGGTTGGAAAGTTCATCCGATATAAAGAAGAAAGCTGTGAGATTTTTTTTTGACTGAAATTGTTTTGAGCGGCGTTTTTTAAAGTGATGTCAAATTGAGGCTTGGTTTTTTTTTCTTTTCTTTATACTTTTTGGGAAAGATTTTACCGTGACTTTGTAGGTAACCGGATTGAATTTTCTCTTATATATATTTTTATGCTCCCTTTGATTTTATGCTCCCTTTGATTTTTTAACTTTTTTTAGGATAGTGGCTCCCTTTGGCTATTTTTTCTTTTTTTTCTGTATATATTATTACTTTTTTCTGGCGGGGGGGGAGAAAGAGCATTAAGAAACTTTGTAACACTGCCAACTAGAGGCTTGAAAGTATCTTTATGTGAATTGGAGAGAATTGCAAAAAGACCTCATCTCAAGGACTTTTTAACGTGATAAGATAGAGGGAGAGCACAGCAAAATATTATTGCAGGTGCTTTCCTGGACTGTTATCAACAACACTTGAGGTTTGGCTTTGAAGCGGCTGGAGAAGAGAGTCATAACAAGAGCCTTGGATAAATAACAAAGTGCAGTGTGTTTTCTTATATATACCCCATTCGCTAGCCTTTTTCTAAATTTTAATTTTAGTAATATTTTTATTTTTGCCTTTTATTTTAAAGGGAAAGCCTCAGAGTTTTTTTTTCTTTTCTTCTTTATTTTTCTTTTCTTTTTTAATGGGACATTTTTGCTTTTCATATTTATGTTTTTGGACTACTTTGTTGTTGAGGTTGTTTTTTTTTTCTTTTTTTTTGGATTATTGAGATTTTTTGGATTAAGGTGTGAAGAATCTGAAGGAACTTTTTGTTTTTTGTTTTTTGTTTTTCTTTTTTCTCTTTTTGCTTTTTCTTTTTTCCTTTTTCTTTTGCTCTTAATCAATATTATTATTTTTGGATTTGTTTGTTTTTTCCTTTCTATTTTTTCCTTTTTTATGGTGGACTATCTCGTAATTGGATTAGGGTCTAGAAGAACCTGAAGATCTTTCTTCTTCCTTTTTTTCTGTTTCTTCTTTGGTTTCGTGTTTTTTACTATTGGAGTTCTTCATTTTGGATTATAATTGGCTGCTCTACCAGTTGGATTAAAAGTTAAGAAGAATTTGAAGTTTTGGAAACATTGAAATGAGCAAGAAACCAATACCATCTGGCATTTCTGCTTCTACCTCTGC
Source organism: Hydrophis major (assembly GCA_033807585.1). Taxonomy (NCBI): domain Eukaryota; kingdom Metazoa; phylum Chordata; class Lepidosauria; order Squamata; family Elapidae; genus Hydrophis; species Hydrophis major. The sequence continues at coordinate 141,963,516 of CM066343.1, read as the reverse complement.
TTCCCCACCAGCTGGAGGACAACGTTTAATTCAGACAATGTTGAAGCAAGATAAGGAACAAGAAAAAATAACTTTACAGTTACAGATGATTATGCAAGGAATCCAAGATCTCAAGACAAAATCAGATATCATTGAACAAAGAACAGGAAATATTGAACAAAGAACAGAAAATATTGAACAAAGAATAGAAAATATTGAACAAAGAGCAGAAAATATTGAACAAAGAATAGAGAAGACTGATGAAAAAGTGGAAAATATTAAACAAATGATGGTTAAGTATGAGGAGAGATTCCAAAAAATTGAGGAAGAAGGAAAACAAAGAGAGAAGAAGATTGGAAATATTGACAGCAGATTAACAGCGGTTGAACAAGAAAAAGGTGGGATGTTGAGGTGGGAGATGGAAAGGTCAGAATTTTACCTCAGATTTCAAAATATAGAAGAGGAAAAAGGAGAAAATTTGGCAGCGGTAATGATAGAAATTTTGGCAGATGCTTTGGAAATTACAGAGGAAAAGATGATGGATGGAATAGATGAGATATATCGAGTCTATACAAGATATGCGATGAGAAATAAATCACCCAAGGAAGTCCATATTAGATTTACCAAAAAATCCATTAAAACGCAAATATTACAAGTAGCAAGAGAGAAAACACTGAAATACAAGGGTAAAGAGGTTGTGGTTTTAAAACAAATACCCAGAAGAGTGAGAGAGATGAGAAGAGAATATCGATTTCTGACCAAAATACTATTGGAAAACGAAGTGAATTATAGATGGCTGATTCCAGAAGGACTAGTGTTTGGGTGGCAAGAGCAGAGATATAGAATTGATTCAATTGAGAAAGCAGAACTTTTTCATGCAGAATTCTTTGGAGGAAGAAGAGAGGAAGCAGAGAAAGAGGCCTTATCAATTGAGTTTCAAGATGAACAACTGGAGACTGAAAAAGAGAAAGGAGCAGCAGGGGGACAGATGGATAATAAAGAACAGCGTGAAGTGAGATCCACGAGAGCTGTTAGACCTAAATATAAAGCATAAACATGGAGGAAAAAAAACTGATTACAATGAATATAAACGGACTTAATTCAGCTGTTAAAAGAAGGAAAACTTTTCATAAATTAGAGAAATTAAAATTTGATATAATTTGTTTACAAGAAATTCACATTAAAAAACAACATGAACAATTGTTATTACAGCCAAAATTAGGGAAAATATTTACCTCTTTGACTCAATGTAAGAAAAGAGGTGTGGTTTTATACATTAAAGAGGCTATTCCAGCAAAATTGATTTACACGGATGAAGATGGAAGAGTATTAATGGTAGAAATAATGGACAATAATATAAAAATACTCTTGATTGCAATTTATGCTCCAAATGATAAACAAGAAGAGTTTTATAAAAAGCTGCACATGAAAATAATTGGACTGGACTATGTTAATATAATTATGATGGGAGATTTTAATGGAATTGTGGACAATAAACTGGACTATATAGCAACAACAACAAAGCAAAATAGAAAGGCTCTCCCAAGGTCCTTTTTTAAAATGACAGATGAATTAACTTTAAAAGATACTTGGAGAGAAAGAAACGTTAAAGCTAAACAATATACTTTTTATTCAAATAGACATTTATCATGGTCCAGATTAGATATGATTTGGATCTCAACAGAACTAATATCTAATATTAAAGAAACAAATATTGAAACAAGTACCTGGGCAGATCATAGCCCAATGACAATTAAATGGAAGGGACAAAAAAAAAGATCGAGATGGACATTAAATAATACTATTTTAAAGGAGAAAGATTTTACACAATGGATGGAGAAGGAATTGGCTTTTTTCTTCAGAGAAAATAAAAAAGAAGATACTTCAACGCAAAATGTGTGGGACACTATGAAGGCATACGCTAGAGGTTTGATAATAGATTATACAAGAAAAAAGAATATTAGGAAAAGGCAAGCTTCTAAGGCCTTGGAAAATGAGTATAAAACTCTTGAAAAAGAATTACAGAAAATGCCACAGAAAAAGGATATTAAATTGAAGCTGGATGTAATCAAACATAAAATGGAATTAATAGAGAAAGAAGTGGCACAGAAAATTAGAAACTCTAAACAGAATTATTTTGAAGATGCAAATAAACCAGGTAGATGGCTAGCATATAAATTGAGAAAAGAGAAGGAATCAAGAAAAATATTGAAGTTAATAGATGAACAAGGCCAAGTTTGTTATGGGAATAAGGAGAAAAAAGAAATTATTCGAGATTTTTATGGGCAATTATATAAACAGGAGAATATTGATGAAGAAAAAGTCAAACAGTATTTACAGGAAGCTAAGTTATCAAAGATACCTAAAGAGACTGAAGAAATGCTAGAAAGCAATATAACAATGATGGAACTAAATGAAGCATTTAAGAGACAAAATAATGGGAAAGCTCCGGGTCCAGATGGGCTTCCAGTAGAATTTTATAAAACATTTCAAGAATTATTGAGCATCCCATTGTTAGAAATTATGAATGAAGTTATGTTAAAAAAGATGATACCTAAAACATGGTCAGAGGCTTATATTACACTCATACCAAAGGAAGAGACTGACCCATTGCAAATTAAGAATTATAGACCTATTTCTTTATTGAATGCAGACTATAAAATCTTTGCTTCAATCTTAGCAGAAAGACTTAAAAAATATTTAAATAATTTTATTCACTCAGATCAAAATGGATTTCTGCCAAAGAGACAAATTAGAGACAATATGAGAGTAATCTTGGACACTTTGGAATACTATGAGGCTCATCCTGAAAAGCAAATGGCTTTGATATTCCTAGATGCTCAAAAAGCATTTGACAACGTGAACTGGAGATTTATGTTATTATTATTGGAGCAGATGGGTTTCGCTAAAAAATTTATTCAAGCAATAGAAGCTATATATAATAAACAGACAGCAAGGGTAATGATGGAGGGGGAACTTACAGATTTTATTAATATAAGGAAAGGCACAAGACAAGGATGCCCCCTATCTCCTTTGCTATTTGTGTTGACCTTGGAAGTGTTGAATAGAAATATTAGGGATGATAAAAGCATAAAAGGATTGAAAATTAAGAAGGAAGAATTTAAGCTACAAGCTTTTGCTGATGATTTAGCTTTTATTTTGGAAGATCCGCTAGAAACAGCTCCAAAGTTACTGGAAAGGATAGAGACATATGGAGAGGTGGCTGGTTTGAAAATAAATAAAGACAAAACAAAGATTTTGACAAAGAATATGTTATTGAGACAGAGAGAAGAATTGGCAGATCTTTTGAAAATTCAAGTTACAAATAAGGTTAAGTATTTGGGGATATATTTGACAACAAGATGTAGCACATTAAAGGAGAATAATTATATTAAACTTAAACAACAGATAATTACAGATTTGAAGAAGTGGGAAAACTTGCAATTGTCATTAATAGGGAGAATTTCAACAATTAAGATGAATATCTTACCTAGAATTTTATTTTTGTTTCAAACAATACCAATTAGGCTTGGAAAAGACTATTTTGAAGATTTAAATAAAATTATGTTGAAGTTTATATGGCAAGGTAAAAAAGCGAGAATAAAGCTAAAGCTTTTGCAAGATGCTAGAATTAGAGGAGGTTTTGGTCTGCCTAATTGGGAATTGTATTATCAAGCTGCAAGTTTGATGTGGGTCAAAGAATGGATAACATTAAGGAAACATAGGTTGTTGACATTAGAAGGGCATGACTTGCTGTTGGGTTGGCATGCTTTTTTATGGTATAAGGGAACTAAAACACAGGGTTATTTTAGAAGACATTATATACGGGAGTCTTTGTGGTTAAATTGGGAGAAGATAAAAAGACAATGTTATTTGAAAATTCCAGTTTGGTTATCGACCATTGAAGCATTTTCCTATCCTATAATTTACAAGAAGGAACAAACAGTTAGATATGGGGAACTTTTGGATGAAAGGGGTGAACTTAAATCGATCCAAAACTTAGAGGAACAAGGTATAAGGATGAATTGGTTTTCATATGTACAAATACACTCAAGGTATGATGAAGATTCTAAAACGGAGGGATTTTATGATAAACAGACTGATTTAGATAAGATCTTGATGGGTACTGATGAGAAGGTGATTAAAAAATTATATGGTTATTTACTGGGAATGAAATTAGAGGAAGAACAAGTCAAAGAAACTATGATTGTTTGGGGGAAGAATTTTGGATATGGGATTGATTTAGAGAAATGGCAGAAATTGTGGTCTCAAAATTATAAAATGACAATGTCAACAGCATATAAAGAAAACTTGTATAAGATGTTTTATAGGTGGCACTTTCCTCCGACAAGAATAGCAAGAATGTTTAAGAACAAATCTGAAAAATGCTGGAAATGTCATCAGATACCCGGCTCGTATTACCATATGTGGTGGACTTGTGAGGATGCTAGAAAATATTGGACTATAATTCGCATGTGGTTGGAAAAAATGACAAAGAAACATATAGATTTGAAACCAGAGATCTTCTTATTGGGAATTTTACCTGATATATATAGTAAAGATTTGAAATACCTGATTGTAAATGTATTAACAGCGGCCAGGATTGTATTTGCTAAAAATTGGAAGAATGAGAAAATACCATTACAGGAAGAAATTATTAAGAAAATATTGGAATGTGCTGAGATGAGCAGATTGACATTTGAAATTAGAGAGCAAGAGGATAAACAATTTTACGAAATTTGGGATCTTTTTTATAAATGGCTAGATGATAAAATACGATAATAGAATATTTAGAATGCTAGATAGTAAGGAATATCTTTATTTTGCTATTATTTTGCTATTTGATATTATATTTATAAAGGATTTTTTAGGATTGATTTGATATGACTAGATGATTTGTTATAGAGTAAACTGGTTTAAAGTATTGTTAGCTCATTAAGCATGAATGATTAAAAATATAGTCAAAAACTTCTTTTTTTAGTGATATTAGGATATATAAGTTTGGATTGACAATATGAGTTGTTATGTAACATAATTGTAATTGAGACTACAGAATGAATGCACAAAAATGATGAACCAACTGACACACTGGATATATATATAAGAGTTGATGTTTTTATGTTTTGTTTGTCTTGTTTGTTTGTAGAAAATTAATAAAAACTTTTTCAAAAAAAAAAAAAATGATTCGGTTGAGATCTGCATATGTGGGATTGATTGGGGTAGATTGCAAGGGCAACTCTGAAATATGATGTTATTATATTTTATCTATATCTTAAATTATTGTACATTATTACAATTTTATTTTGGATTGTATTTTATTACTATTTCATCTTAAATCGTATTTTGTCTAGATTCCATTTTAAATAGTATTTTATCAAATTCCACTTTAAATAGTATTTTATCAAATTCCATTTTAAATAGTATTTTATCAAATTCCATTTTAAATAGTATTTTATCAAATTTCATTTTGAATTGCTTTTATTAAATTTTAGTAACAAATTGTTGCTGGAACTTTGCATTTTGATATGGCCGAAGGGCTAATCAATAAATACTTATTCCTTATACCTATTATCTTGCAAGCAATTGACAAAATAAATAAAGTTGGCAATCCAGAAGAAGATGATTTTGATATATTATATATGTGTCACTTCACCTTTTCCAGAACAGCTATAGATTTGTGAAGCAAGTTGCAAAGCCAATTCAACAGTTTATCTTCTAGCGAGAACTGGAATTTCCTTCTTTATGCCTTTTCTGTTTTAATGTGCTGTTAACAGATGGGGTCTGTGAAATAATGGACACTTTACTGTTTGCCCAACAGTCAAATTGCTTCAAAAACTGTCTGAACGATTTTGAAAAACTCTATTTCCACTGGCAGTAGTGCCTAGGCCACAGTCCTGCTGATCCATATGGATTTGCCTGTTAAGCAACGATCTAGCTCTAAGTAGTCTCAAACAGGAAATACCCAGATTGCCTGTTATTCAGAAGGAAGAATAAAACCAGCAAATGCAATAGAGTTATTTAGCTGGAGAAAATCAAGGAGGAAAAATCCTAGTCTAGAGCTGGTTTCAAAGCAATAGAATGACCTTGCACTTGGACATTCTTTATGCACAGTCAATAAATAATAAGGCATTTACACTCATCTGTTTTTAGGGCAGAGAAGAGCGAACATTGCAGCTCTTTAATGAAATAGTATATTCAGTCTATAATTTATATCTTGCTTTTCTACAAATTGATTAATTACTAGATTAATCATACAGCTGCATTTTGGAGGGAAAATGCAATTAGGGTGGTATTTTACAGAAAATAATATGAGATGATTAAAAACATTAATTGCTGTCTCAAATTTTCAGAAAGATGTGGCCAGGGATCAAAAAGCCTTCCAAAACCCAGGACTCTATCAAACATGTTATCAATATATTAAACACTAACAATAAAACTCGTTGCAATAGCAGTATCTCCAGTTCCTATGGGAATCAGAGTGTACCAGGAATATTTCCAGTTTCTCTGGAGATGACAAGTATTGTACTTGGGAAACCTTCTGTTCATCAGCTCCAAGCCCTATCCCTGGATGAGGGCTTTTTTTCATTTTGTGCAATGGATGTCTAGATAACATCAGAAGGAACCCCGAAGACAATGTCTGAGACTGTTCTGCAGCCTGCCAGTTTTCATATATTTAAACTGATGAGCCTCTGAGGAGTAATATGGGATTCATTTGTTTGGGGAATATTTAAAGCTTTGTATGAATAAATGTAAATATTACAGAAAAGCTGAGTTATAACTGCATAGAAAGAAGGCTGACAAATTTTGCCAGCTCATTTGCATCAAATTATATTGAACAGAACCCCAAGGCAAACTCCCTAAGTAGTTTGTCGCTATGCGACTATACTCATACAGAAGAAATATAGCTCTGCAATGCCATTTTAAAATATAAAATCCATTGTTCATTATTTAAAAAGGCAGGCTTAGATGCATAAGGAGAACTAACAAGCCGTCGCCTAGCTACATGTAGATGATACATATGCTTTACTGGGCTACTTTTCTACTAAGGAAAAATTAATATCAAAAGTTTACTCTGACAACTTGTAGAAAATCTTTACCTTGCTTAAAGCAAATAAACCAAAAAAATATTTTCTATGAAGAAGATTGCATTTTTAAATGCGTGTGATAAAACACAGCTGAAATGATGACACAACTGGAACACAGGGCAGTCAAAGAGCACAGTATGACTTATTATAATATATGTGTAAATACACCCCCCCACCTCTCTTCTACAATTTAATATACCCTGTATTGTCTCCTGAATCACTGGCCCATGTAGACAATAAAAACTAAAAACGAAACAAGCAAGAGTAGATATTTGGTAGCATAAATAAGTATTACTCTGTTACACCCATTCACAATGTACTGGAATTGGTCAATTCAGTTTTGCTAATGACAGCATAGATAGGCTTATCATTCATCTTTAGTTGAAGAAGATGGTTCTAAGATGGCCAATCACTTGAGTCTGTGGGCAGAAAGTGTGCTCTTGACCTAGTCCTAGGCAGTGAGACAAACCTGTTAATTTATTATTTAACCCCCAATTGGAGGCATGGCTCTTATTTATTTCTCACCAACCCAAGCCTGATGTTGCTGTTTATCCAGCCTCTCTAATTTGTAAACCACTATTTATGATTTTGCATACAAACATAGAGTATATATTTAGAGAGCTTACACAGAAAAAAAGCAATTTGTAAAAGAAACACGTGTTCCACTAAGTTGTAGGTTTACAAAAGCATCCAGTAAGAAAGAATAAAATGAATAAAAGGATAAAATGGAAATAAATAATGTACAGATTTTCTGTTTTTTAAAAATGCTGAAGATTTGACAGAGTTAGCTAATATAAACATATTAAATTATCAGGAATTGATTTTAGGATAAACCAGATTCTAATTGTGTGTAGCAAACAACACGAAAGCCAATGTATATACAAACTGCAAAATGCAGGGGTTATTATTATTATTATTATTATTATTATTATTATTATTATTATTATTATTATTATTATTATTATTATTGGTATTATTGGTATTATTATTATTGGTATTAGTATTACTTAGGTAGCCACAACATAATATTTTGTTTTCCCATTAACTAATTTCTTCTGTCAATTTCTGTCCATTTTAGATCTATTTTTCCTAGCTGTTCCCACAAAATACAAGGCAACTGTTTGTGAGTATTAAAATATTAGGTTTCCCCATATGACCTTTTATTCAATATTTTATGGAAAAATAACTTTTGGAAAATGGTGAAAAAGGCAAGTAAGAAACAGAGGCATCGTAAACTAAGCAATTAGTATTCTGTTGTAAATTTTCTAATTTTCAGAGCTTAGATGAAAACAATATACCTGTATTGTTGTTGTTGTTGTTGTTTTTTGAAAAATACAGTTTAAGATTTAAACATCTCTTTGTATTATTTTTGCATGATTTTTCATGAGGGTAAAGTATCCTAGAAAAATGAAATATTATAGGAAATATTAAAAAAGCAGAATATTATATTTCCCTGGATGAGAAAAGGAGATGTTTTTAAAGACAAAGCAGCTTCTTGCAGTTCCCTGCCCCCCTGCAGCTCCAGGGTGATGGGATTAAGACAGCCCTCAGCGTTGTGAATCAATAAATGCTTAATAAAGATCATTAAGAGCTTGAAGTAAAGTGCAGGGTTCAGGCCCTGCACTTCTGATTGGCCGATAATAGCGATATCAGATTGGTCCATTCAGGAGAACCTGATTGGCTATTAACGAGCCTCTTCCATTGGTTAATGGAGCTAGTGCTCCCTGTGTTTTCATTGGTTAAATAAGTTAAGAGTTGCCTATATAAAGGGGCCCATCGTGGCCATTGGTTGAGCTGTTTTTCACATGTAAATAAAGAGTTTGAAGTTCACTGTTTCACCGGCTCGTCTCTATCCTTGCACCCATGCTCAGAACTTAACACTGGCGACGAAGATGGGATGTGGAGACATCAGAGCTTGCTGAACGACGAAGAACCATAACCGAGCATGTGGCTGAACGCACCAACGGCGGAACCATGTCCGGCAGCGTCATACCACCCGCTCCATTCGACCCGGCACAAGAAGACTGGGACTCATATATGGATCGCTTCCAGATGTTTCTGGAAACCAACAATTTAAAAGATGCCACTACCGGAAAGAAACGAGCGGTATTCCTAACTCATTGCGGACCAACTGTATTCAAGATGGCCAAGGCACTAGCAAAACCGGCAGAAGTAAAGTCTATGGACTGGGACATCCTTGAACTGCTACTAAGGGCTCACTATGCACCAACCGTGCCAACGCTCGTGAGAAGGCATGAATTCTATCAGAGAAGTCAGCGGAAGGGTGAAAGCGTTGCTGATTTCATCGCGGATCTCCGGAATCTAGGAGGCCTATGCGAGTTTACCGACTTAGAAGAAGCCCTAAGAGACTGAATAGTTCTGGGATTAGATGCACCAGGCACTCAGAGTAAATTAATGGCAAAGGGCTATATCACCCTTAAAGACGCCATAGCTGAAGCTACTGCAGCAGAAGCAACCAGGAAGTCAGCTGCCCAAATGCGCTGCACACACACCACTGTTCGCCAACGAGCCAGCGACATTTCACCTCAGTCAGAAGGACAGCTAGAAATAGCCCACCACGAGGACCTCGACTCATCGTCAGACAGCAACGAGGAAGAGGTCCATCGACTTCGGTCCGAACGGGACCAACACCAGAAATCACAGTACCAATGCGCCGGGTGTGGAGCAAGCCACCTCCAGTCAGAATGCAAATTCCTCGATGCGCTCTGCCATGTGTGCGGGAAAAGAGGCCATATAGGATGGGCCTGTCGAAGCAAGCCAGGACCCAGCCAGCTCTCAAGGGGAGCTTACTATCACAAACCGACGGGAAGTCATCCCGTGAAGCGAGAACCCGTGAACCACCAATGGAACAACCACTCCTACAAAAACAAAAACCTAAACCACCCAACGAAGTGAGAAGAAGCTCACCAAACGATCACAATCAGTCACGCCTCGTCACTGGATGCCAAGAAGATCCGAGTGAAAGTGGCCATTGAAAACCAGCCCTGCCTGATGGAAGTCGATTCGGGATCATCCCTCTCGATGGTCTCCTGGAAGACCCTCAAGCAGTTCATCCCCACTATCCGTAGGCAAGACCTCCGGTTCCAAAGACTTATACTTAAGGACTATCAAGGAAATTGAATCCCGGTTGTGGGATCCAGCCGAGTACGGATTTCGTTTAAGAACCGTACAGCATTTTTACCCCTGACTGTAATCGACAAGGATCGGCCTAGTTTGCTAGGCCTCCAATGGTTCACTCCACTTGGAATTGAAGTGGCCGGCATTCACCAAACCTACAGCAGCGATTGGGAAGAAGACCTCGTCCACGAATTCCAGAATGTCTTTGCGGAAAAACTAGGCGAGTACAAGGGGACCCCGATATCATTTAACCTCAATCCTGAAATAGCTCCCATCCGCCTTAAGCCTCGTCAAGTTCCCTTTGCCCTTAAACCAAAGATTGATGAGCAGCTTGATAAATTAATAACCCAGGGAGTGCTAGAACCAACTGACCACTCTCCCTGGGAAACCCCAATCGTAACGCCCATCAAGCCGGATGGATCAATAAGAATTTGTGGGGACTACCGAGCCAACCTGAACCACGTCCATCAACAAAACGCTTACCCAGTACCGGTGGTACAACACCTCCTCCATTCCCTGGGGGGCAGAAGAGTTTTCGCTAAACTAGACTTAGCCCAGGCATACCAACAACTGCCTGTGAACAAAAAAATGGCAGAGGCCCAAACAATCATTACGCACAGAGGCGCGTTTAAATGTAACCAGCTCCATTCGGAGTGAGCGTAGCCCCGGGAATCTTTCAAAGCTTAATGGAGAGGCTTTTACAAGGGATAAAAGGTGTTGTTCCATATTTTGATGATGTGTTAATCACAGCCCCGACCCAGAAAATACTAAAGGAACGCCTGAGGTTGGTTCTCCAGAGATTTAAAGACTCTGGTCTCAAAGTTAAAAAGAACAAGTGTTATCTATGTACAGATTGCGTAGAATTTTTGGGATATTGAATTGATAGTCAAGGTATTCACCCCACCGATAACAAACTCAGGGCGATCAAGAATGCCCAAAACCCCGGAACAAGGCCGACCTCCAGGCATTTCTGGGCCTTATCAATTTTTATAATGTTTTCCTGCCTCATAAAGCAACTGTAGCTGAGCCATTACATCGTTTATTGGACAAAAAAGCAACCTGGGAATGGGGACGTAGAGAAGAACAGGCTTTTCGACATGTAAAAGATTTATTGACTTCTGACTCTGTCCTAATGCAGTATAACGAGACTTTGCCTTTAACGATCATGTGTGATGTATCCCCATTCGGGGTGGGCGCCATTTTAAGCCACGTTTTGTCAAACGGTAATGAAGCCCCTGTTGCTTATTTCTCAAAGACGTTATCGAAAACAGAACGCAACTATAGTCAACTTGACAAGGAGGCACTTGCTATAGTGTCCGCGGTTAAGAGATTTCATGAATATGTGTATGGCCGAGCATTTACCATAGTGACTGACCACAAATCTTTGCTGGGAATAATCACGGGAAATAGGCCAACACCGTATATATTATCTCCCAGAATGACCCGCTGGTCAGAATTTTTGGCAGCATACAATTACAAATTACAACATCGCCCAGGAAAGGCCATTCCCCATGCCGACACATTGAGCCTTGCACCTCTTCCAGAGACCATTGATGACCCCGCTCCAACGGTCACAACGCTGCAGATCGAAACACTTCAAATGCCGCCATTAATGGCCCAGGATATCGCGGTAGAAACGAAACGCGACCCCATTTTAGCACGAGTCCTCAGTTGGGTCAAGCAGGGATGGCCGTTAGACCAAATATCTGACGACTACGCCCCATGCAAAAATCGGCAAACAGAACTATTTTCTCAAAAGGGCTGCATTATCTGGGGTGTTAGAGTTGTCGTCCCAGAGTGGTTGCGACCAGAAATACTCAGGACCTTGCACGATGGCCACCCCAGCATCGTGCATATGAAAGCCCTCACCTGAAGCTACACGTGGTGGCCTGGCATTGACAAGCAGATAGAGACATGGGTAAAAGCCTGTCGCAAATGCCAAGAAGTAAGCAATGCCCCGCCAAAAGCAACCCCAACCGAATGGGAAATGCCGAGGGGACCATGGTCCCGCATTCATCTGGACTTTGCGGGTCCTACTAAGGGACACACATTCTTACTGACGGTCGATGCCTACTCAAACTGGCTTGAAATCCATGAAATGAGGAATACAACGACCGAAGCAGTCATCAGAAAACTGGACAGACTCTTTGCAACACACGGATTACCAGACGTTCTGGTATCCGACAACGGGCCTCAATTTACCGTGTTGTCCTTCGAATAGTACCTGGCGGACCGTGGTATCTGACATGCACTGACTTCGCCAGTGCACCCTGCGGCCAACGGAAGGGCCAAGCGCATGGTACAATTCGTCAAGAAAACTTTGCATAAGATGGACTATGGTGACATAGAAGACAAGATCAACCGGATACTCCTTTTACAGCATATCACTCCACACAGCGTCACCAATAAAACTCCCGCCGAGTTATTAATGGGACGGAAGCTCCGCTCCCACCTCAACCGCCTACATCCAGCATATGAACCTGAGAAGCCACACGGGTCTAGCGGGAAATGTCGCAATTTCCAGGTAGGCAATTTGGTTTTCGCTAGGAACTTTTTGGGTGATCCGTTATGGGTTGAGGCAACTATAGTACAAGTAACTGGCCCTAGATCGTACCGTGTAAAATGCCACGACAATAGAATTTGGAAACGCCACATTGATCAGCTGCAATCAAGGTTACAGTCTGGTATCGCCGAGCCCCCTGATTTCCAAACCGAGGGGGGAGGAGATAGCAAGGAAGCTGAACCCGGGGGGAAACCGGAATAGGGATGGCCTTGCCTCATGGAGATGCTGAAAGCAGTAGCGACGATGAAAATTCAAATGCGGAACGGGAGGCACCTTTTTCTCCAGATAACGTCCTACCCCAACAAGACTGTAGCCAAATACCGGGAGGACAACGAAAATCTAATAGACAATCAAAACAACCGGCCTACCTCAAAGATTACGTGACCGCACCCCTTAAACAGAACCCGGGGGGAAGGGGTGTTGTGAATCAATAAATGCTTAATAAAGATCATTAAGAGCTTGAAGTAAAGTGCAGGGTTCAGGCCCTGCACTTCTGATTGGCCGATAATAGCGATATCAGATTGGTCCATTCAAGAGAATCTGATTGGCTATTAACGAGCCTCTTCCATTGGTTAATGGAGCTAGCGCTCCCTGTGTTTTCATTGGTTAAATAAGTTAAGAGTTGCCTGTATAAAGGGGCCCATCGTGGCCATTGGTTGAGCTGTTTTTCACATGTAAATAAAGAGTTTGAAGTTCACTGTTTCACCGGCTCGTCTCCATCCTTGCACCCATGCTCGGAACTTAACACTCAGGACATGATAGGATTAGCCCTCTACCCATCTCACCACATGACACCTGGGAAGATTACATCACCCAGCAAGATTCAACCAAGCTATCCCTGCATGGCCTCATGGGAGTCTGACAACCAGTCAGGATACATTTCTTGCCACAGGAACAGGAAACAAGTTCAAAGTCCAGAGAGAGCCAAAACACAGGGACTCTCAGTATCTCTTCCCTTTTTCGCCCAGGAGCTCCAAGGCATGTGGTCCTGTCCACTATTAAAATCATCTTTCCAATAGGTTGCCATGTTTCCAGTGTCTTTCTTCCCACTTGAAACTGAATCCAGATGGACATTTCTTCCAACAATTTGGAACCTAGCAGGTGGGACTTCAAGCTAACCTGACAAATGGACCCTTGTCGGCAGCAGACCTATGTAGTCCTGGACCTTGGCCATTTAGAACAAAGGTCTTAAAGGGGTTTTGAGTGTTGAGCTCAAAGGCTGCTTGGAAAGAAGGGGAGTATTTCTGAAGTTTAATTTAATAGGCCAGAAAAATGTGGGAAATGTGTGTATGCCTATGTGTGTGTGTGTGTGTATCCTTCTTCCTCTGTGTTCTACCAAGAGAGCTAATATCAATTATATTACTGTTAATAACAATAATAATCATGCTATTTGTTTAACCAAGTTAATGTATCTTCCTTATATCACTAATCCTTTCATGTATTTCTCTTTTTCTAGCTCCTGTTTTTGTCTGCTAGCCATTGATAAAATAAGTCCCAAGTAAAAAAAATAAATCAGTTTCTTTCTTTTTCTTAATTGTGTTAGCCATTGATAAATTATCCAGTTCTGCACTTTCTAATATTTTTCTAATCACATCTTCATCTGTTGGGATCTCTTCACATTTCCATTGTGCAAATATTATTCTCGCTGCAGTCAATACATGTAAAATTATATATACATTTCCTTTGTTATACCTCTCCGGTAGCATATATTACTTTATCATTTTTTTCAAGCCATGTATGTATTTTTATCCAACATTTTGTCGCTTTTTGGCATGTCCACCATATATGATAGTATGAACCAGATATCTGGTGACATTTCCAACATTTTGCAGATTTATCTTTAAACATCTTTGCTAACTTTGAAGGCGGAAAATGCTATCTATGAAACATTTTATAAATATTTTCTTTGTATGCAGTAGACCTTGTTAATTTATTATTTCTATCCCATAACTCAATCAAATAGCCAAATTTTTTAGAATCTTGCAACATTTCAAATTTCTCCTTGCTTTTTTCCCTTGCCAAATATATTTTAATATTGTTTTATTTAATTCTTCAAAATATTTTTTCTCCAGTTTTATTGGTTTTGTTTGGAATAAATGTAGTAATCTTGGCAGGATATTCATTTTTATTTGTGGCTACTCTTCCCATCAATGATAATTGTAGATTTTTCCACTTCTCCAAATCTGTTTTAATTTGTTGTATCAATTTATAATAACTTTCTTGGCTGTCTGTATACCTATTTTCCTCATTAGTTCTTTTTTCTGTATTATTTTGGTTTTTTTTTTTATTTATTTGCAGTCCTGTAACTTCACCATATTTTCCTATTTTCCTAATTAGTTTAAGTTAATTTTCTTGTTGGTCTTCTAAGATAAAGATCAAATCATCTGCAAATGTCTGTAATTTATATTGTTCCTTTTTTATTTCCATACCTTTAATTTCTATGTCTTGTCCAATATTTCTATTTAGCACTTCCAATGTCAATATGAATAGTAAAGGAGATAATGGACATCCTTGGCTTGTTTAGGTCTAGGTTGGTTAGAAATCTATTTGATGTCGAACTTGCTGCAGAGTTAGTCTCCTAATTGATATCTGGATAGTTAGTCTCCCATTACAACTGTGCTATGTTTCCTTCATACATTTCTTAACTTGTTGGTTTTTTGGAAGAGACTTCTGGAGGTACATGTAACTTTAAATCCTTGTTTTCTGCAATGCAGTTCAAACACTTTAGTTGTTGGTAGTAATTCTAGTGAGTATACTACAATTGTCCCTCTACCCTCCCCCCTCTCTTTTTGTCTACAAACTAATCTTGCATTTGCACTTACAAGCAATGAATCATGAATGAGCAGCCTGGTAAAACAGTGTTCTATGCCTATTAAAGCAGTGGTGAAATTCAATTTTTTTTTACTACCGGTTCTGTGGGTGTGGCTTGGCAGGCGTGGCAGGGAAAGGATACTGTAAAATCTCCAGTCAGAGGTGGTATTGGCCAGTTCTCCAAACTACTCAAAATTTCCGCTACCAGTTCTCCAGAACTAGTTAGAACCTGCTGAATATCACCTCTGTATTAAAGTATGAAATATTACAAGTAGGTTTTTAATCCTGTTATATTTTTGTGTGTTAGTAGAGAAAGAGGCAGAAGATAGCCATGTTTTTTCAGCTGTAGTTTTTCAGCTGGTGAAAAACTAATCAGAAGGGACAACACTTTATGTATATTCTTTTATGAACCTACAATCATTACACTTTTAAGTAGCTTTGGGTGACTTTTTTAGGAAGTAATTTCCAATAATTTTTGAATAGTTCCTTCTGTTTCACTTACTGCAAGAAAACAGAGTGGAATTTTTTGTTTCATCGTCTGTTAAAATACAGTTTTTGGGGCTTTAGTATGCATCATCCTGATATGCATACTAAAACAGTGGGCCATGAGAAAATTTGGGTAATCTACAGAAAAATGTCACCCCCAGAGCAACCCCCAATGCAATTAATCCAGGCTGTGCAAGAACACAAGGCTGCGCCACCCACATGGCCTGCAGGAAACCTCCCCGCCCACTCACTCCTTACCTGGCAAACTTGCCTGCTAAGTTGCTATTTTTCCCCAACCATCAGCTGTTCTGCTGTGCTAGGAGATTGAGATTAGCTAGAAAGCAGGAAATCCAACAATTTCTTGCTTTCTAGCTAATCTTTAAATCTTCAGTTCTGTGAACCTCCCTTAGGACTGAAGGTTCTATTATTCAGTTGCAGACTCAGATAGCCAATGGCAGAAACACAGATCTCTAAATGAATCTGGGATTCTGTGAGCAACTCAATCTGCCTGCCTGCCTTGTCTGATTTTGGGTAGAAATTGCTCTTTTTTTAATAAAAAAAAATCAATATTTACATGCATGGTATGTTGTGAGTTAATTTTGTGAGTTCGCTTGCAAGCAAATTTTATGTGACAGGCTCAGATAGCCAATGGCAGAAAGATAGATCTCTGAATCTGTGAGCAACTCAATCTGCCTGCCTGCTTTGCCTGATTTTGGGTAAAAGTTGCTCTTTTTAAAATAAACAATTCAATATTTATATAAATATTTATAATATTTACGTATAAGCCATGCCCAGCCAGTCACCTGACCACCAAGCCACGCCCACAAATTAGGCCACGCCCAAGAAGCGGTTGTCAAGAAATTTGAATCTCACCCCATGCCTCTGTGTGTTTGTGTGTGTGTGTGTGTGTATGAGACGGGGGGGGGGGGGAGATTAGATCAGATCTCAATCTCTCTCTCTCCCACCAACATCAGCAAGCCACCGTCAGTCAAAATTCATATTAGTGGTCCCCGAGATTTGAAATTATGAGTTTGATGGTCCCTGAGGTCCAAAAAGTTGGTGACCCCTGTACTAAAGCACTAAATGCACTACTACTGCAATGGAGGGTTCGAACAATATGAGACTGATACAAACATTTCTACATAATGTATTGTATAATACAATATAAGCATTTTTCATTAAAGAAATTATTAAACAACTAAAATGAATGAAATTTGGCTAATGAGTCCACTGCATCTCTATCTAACTATCTAACCAGCTATAAAACCTTTTTCATAATACACGAAAAAGAATGAAAAGAAAATTGAGAGAAACAACTTTATTGAACAAGAATATTGACTTATTTCCAGTTGTTTTCTTGTCTATAGTGCTTATTGAATGCAATTAATTTGTGAAATTGTGTTGGGAATTGGCTAATAACAGGCAGAAACATAGTATGATGGCATAGATATTGAACTAAGGGCTATAGTATGATGGCATAGATATTGAACTAACAAAAAGAGTAAAGAAAATGTTAAGTTCTGCGCATGGTGCAGGGAATGGAGACGAGGCAGTGAACAGTGAACTTCAATTCTTTATTAACCATCGTGAACAGAGCCAAAACCGGGGGCAGCAGCAGCCCTTTTATAGGGCAGGCTGCTGACCTATTAACCAATGAGAATATGGAAGTATTAAACCCTTGAACCAATGAGAGTGGCTTGTTAACAGCCAATCAGATTCTCCTGAACGGACCAATCTGATATTGCTATTATCAGCCAATCAGAAGTGCAGGATTAGAACCCTGCTTTTTCTTTAAGCTTTGATAAAACTTTATTTAAGCGCATTTATTCGTTCATAACACCCCTTCCCCCTGGGTTCCGTTTGAGGGGTGCGGTGATGTAATCTCTAAGATATGTGGGTTATTTTAACTGTCTATTAGATTTGCGCTGTCCCACCGGTTCCTGTCTGCAGTCCAGCTTCAGTGGGACGTTTTTGGACATATCTGGTACCGGCGGTTCCGCATTCTCACTGGACGACTTGGTGCCGCTAATTCTGTCGTTGTTGTTCTCCTCCGATCTTAGTGGGCTAGCCTCCGTTGAGGTATTCCTCTGTGGTGAGGACACACCCCTCTCTGATTCTTCTTCATTACTCGTGCCCGATCGCTGACTCCCTTCGCTTCTGCTCTCCACCATCTCGAATTTGGTTTCTTCAACATCCCCTTCCCCCTCAATTTGGGAGTCCCAGGAGTCATGGGAACTAGGTTGTAGCCTAGAGCGAAGCTGATCTATATGGCGTTTCCATATTTTTCCATCACAGGTTTGCACATGGTACGATCTGGGCCCGGTAGTTTGAATTACGGTTGCTTCGATCCATAATGGTTCGCCGGAGAGGTTTTTAGCAAAAACTAAGTCACCTACCTTGAACTCGTGGCATTTTCCGCTAGATCTGCATGGTTTCTCTGGCTCGTAGGAAGGGTGAAGCCGGTCGAGGTGGGAACGGAACTATCCCATCAGTAGTTCAGCTGGCGTCTTGTTGGTGATGCTGTGCGGAGTGATGTGTTGGAGTGGGAATATTCTGTTTTATTTTTTCATCAATGTCCCCATAGTCCATTTTATGGAGAGTTTTTTTAACAAATTGTAACATGCGCTCAGCCCTGCCGTTAGACGCAGGGTGCACTGGCGAAGTTAGCGCATGGCGGATGCCCCGATCCGCTAAGTATTGTTTCAACGCCAGAGCAGTGAACTGGGGTCCATTGTTGGAAACCAGAACGTCTGGCAGTCCGTGCGTTGCGAATAGCCTGTTCAATTTTTGGATGACGGACTCTGTTGTAATATTCTTCATTTCGTGGATCTCAAGCCAGTTGGAATAGGCATCCACTGTTAGGAGGAATGTATATCCTTTAATAGGTCCTGCAAAATCAATGTGGATGTGGGACTATGGCCCCCGGGGTGTTTCCCATTCTGTGGGAGTTGCTCTAGGTGGGGCACTGCTGACTTCTTGGCACTTTAAGCAAGTCTTTACCCAGGCTTCGATTTGTTTGTCGATGCCCGGCTACCACGCGTAGTTTCGTGTGAGCGCTTTCATATGCATGATGCCGGGGTGACCCTCATGCAATGTTTTCAATACTGCTCATTGTAACCACTCTGGGACGATGACTCTATCTCCCCATAGGATGCAGCCTTTTTGTGAAAACAGTTCTGTTTGCCGGTTTCTGAAAGGGGTGAAATTGTCAGAGGCTTGTTCTATTGGCCATCCTCTTTCGACTCAATTAAGAACTCGCGCTAAGACAGGATCTCGTTTTGTTTCGATTGCAATGTCTCTGGCTGTTAGCGGTGGTGACTGTAGCGTTTCAATCTGGAGTGTCGTAAGGGTTGGAGCTGGGTCATCGATGGTTTCCGGAAGTGGGTCACGGCTCAATGCATCAGCGTGGGGAATGGCTTTCCCCGGGCGATGTTGTAATTTATAGTTGTACGCAGCTAAAAACTCCGACCAGCGAGTCATTCTAGGTGACAATATATAGGGGGTTGGCTTGTCTCCCGCTATAATCCCTAACAAAGGTTTGTGGTCAGTAACAATAGTAAAAACTCGTCCATACACATATTCATGAAACCTTTTCATAGCAGATACAACAGCAAGAGCCTCTTTGTCGATCTGGCTATAATTACGTTCAGCCTTTGATAAGGTCCTTGAAAAATAGGCAATAGGGGCCTCACTACCATTTGGTAACACATGACTCAAAATGGCTCCTACTCCAAACGTTGACGCATCACATGTAATTGTTAAAGGCAGAGTCTCATTATACTGCATTAAAACAGCATCTGAGGTTAGTAAGTTTTTCACTTTTCGGAAAGCGTGCTCCTCGCAGTGTCCCCAGACCCAGGTTACTTTTTTGTTGAGGAGTCTATGTAAGGGCTCAACTACGGTCGCTTTCTGGGGCAAGAAGATGTAAAAGTTAATGAGCCCCAGGAAAGCTTGGAGATCAGTTCTATTTCTGGGTCTTGGGGCATTTTTGATTGCTCTCAGCTTACTGTTAGTGGGGTGGATGCCTTGTTTATCAATTAGGTACCCCAGGAACTCTACTTTGTCTGTACACAGTTGACATTTATTTTTTTTAACCTTAAGGCCAGAGTCTTTAAATTTCTGGAGAACCAATTTAAGACACTTTTCTAGTATTTCTTTATTCGGGGCCGCAATTAAAACATCATCAAAGTATGGCATGACCTCCTTGATCCCTTGTAAGAGTCTCTCCATCAGACTTTGAAAAATCCCTTGGTTTAAGGGCAAAAGGTACCCAACGAGGCTTAAGGCGGATGGGGGCTACTTCAGGGTTAAGGTTAAATGATATCGGGGTCCCTTTGTACTCGCCTAGTTTGTCTGCAAAGATGTCCTGGAATTCCTGGAAGATGGCCTCCTTTCAGTCGTCACTTCTGGTTTGGTGAATGCCAGCTACCTCGATCCCGAGTGGGGCGAACCATTGAAGGCCTAACAAGCTAGGCTGGTCACGGTCGACGACGATCAGTGGTAATGACGCAGTACGATTTTTCAATGATACTTGGACTTGGCTGGATCCAACAACCGGAATTCGGTTCCCCTGATAATCTTTGAGTATGATTCTTTGGGCTCTGAGGTCTTGACGCCAGATGGCAGGGATTAATTGTTTAAGAGTCTTCCAGGAAACCATTGAGAGGGACGATCCTGAATTGACTTCCATCATACAAGGCTGGTTTTCGATGGCGAACTTCACTCGGATTTTCTTTGCGTCTGATTGTAATGGTTTGGTGTGCCTCTTCTCTTCTCAATAAAATGGCCGGTGTTTTATTTCTGTAGAGTGGTTGTTCCATTGGTGGTTCAATTGTTCCCAACTCACAGGGCAATTCTCTGTGGTCTCCCTCTGAAATGGGCTGGATCCTTGCTTGCTTCTACAGACCTTCCCGATGTGGCCTCTTTTCCCATAGAAATGGCAGAGCGCATCGAGGAATTTGCAGTCTGATCGTGGGTGGTTTGCCCCACAACCCATGCATTGGTGCGGTAGTCTTTGATTCCGCTGATGGCGTTGGTCACGTTCAGACCGGAGCCGGTTGACCTCCTCCTCATCACTTTCTGATGGAGATTTGAGGTCCTCATGGTGGGTCGCTGTTGTATGCCTCTCTAGGCGAGGTGAGGTATCGCTAGCGAGTTGACAGAGCGGTGCGTTGGTGCGGCGCATTCGGGCAGCCGACTTCCTGGTTGCTTCTGCTGCAGTAGCGTCCTTGATGACATCAGCAAGGTCGATGTCCCCTTTTGCCATGATCTTGCTCTGTACTGTCTGGTCATCTAATCCCAGAATTATTCGGTCTCTCAGAGCTTCTTCGAGGTCTGTAAACCCACAGAGGCCTCCCAGGTTCCGGAGATCCGTGATGAAATCTGCAACGCTCTCTCCTTTCTGCTGGTCCCTCTGGTAAAATTCATATCTTCAGACAAGTGTTGGTACAGTGGGTGCATAGTGGGCCCGTAGAAGGGGCTCGAGGACATCCCAGTCCATGGTTTTCACCTCAACTGGTTTCGCTAGTGCCTTGGCCATCTTAAAGACGGCAGGCCTGCAATGGGTCAGGAACACTGCTTGCTTTTTTCCCGTAGTGGCATCCTTCAAGTTGTTGGTCTCCAGAAACATCTGGAACCGGTCTATGTACGCGTCCCAGTCTTCTTGTGCTGGGTCAAATGGAGCAGGTGGTATAGCGCCTCCAGACTTAGTTCCGTTGTCGATGTGCCTTCATCCACGTGCTCTGTTTGGTGCTCTGTAGTGTTCAGTCAGCTCTGATGTCTCCGCATCCCATCCTTGTCGCCAGTGTTAAGTTCTGCGCATGGTGCAAGGAATGGAGACGAGGCAGTGAACAGTGAACTTCAACTCTTTATTAACCATCGTGAACAGAGCCAAAACCGGGGGTAGCAGCAGCCCTTTTATAGGGCAGGCTGCTGACCTATTAACCAATGAGAATATGAAAGTATTAAACCCTTGAACCAATGAGAGTGGCTCGTTAACAGCCAATCAGATTCTCCAGAATGGACCAATCCGATATCGCTATTATCAGCCAATCAGAAGTGCAGGATTAGAACCCTGCTTTTTCTTTAAGCTTTGATAAAACTTTATTTAAGTGCATTTATTAGTTCATAACAGAAAATGTGGAGTTGCAATGGCTCTAAAGCTGTTATAACATCTAATTTCTCTCTAAATGGGGAGAAATGGTGTATTCAGGAAGGAAAAATTGCTTTAGCAAAGCTATATGACACTCTTTAAAAGCAGAAGTAGTGCAAACACTTAGCTGAAAATGTCCAGCTCCCTAGGAAACTAACAAGCATGCTTCTATGAATATCCCAAATAATAGCCTAACCAATTTAGCTTTCAGTTAATGTGACATTTAGACCATAAAATCACAGGCTCCCCAAACATGATTATGTGCTGTCACAATAAATTTAGTGCTCCTGTTAGAGCAAAAGCCAGGTTAAAGGGCATTTAATCCTTTTATTTCCTCTAATTGAAAATTATACTCATTAAATATTATTTAGGAACCTTGCCTGAATCAAAGACTCTATTTAAATAGGTGACAGATTCTGCTATCTGATATAAGGCAATTGACATAAGCTTTCTGCCATATGACTGTAACAGGAATGAAGACATTAATGAAGTTCTCTTTCCCAGCTTGCAGTTTTGGGGGAAAAAAGTGGCTTTGAAAAATCGGCTTTTGTGGTTCAATTAGAATATTTCTTGGCTCCTAACCTTCATTGTTTTATTTCAGAAGAAAGAGTATGGGGCCTTTTTAGTTTTTACTTATTTTTAAAACTTAGTGTTTTAAAATTTTAGTTTAGTTATTTAGCTTTATGATCTAGTTGTACTTTTTATTTTTCAAATCAGCTTCAATGATTAACAAAGTATAATAAAAATAATAAAAATCTGAGATGAATGCTGATTAATCAGCCATCCCTTGTATAGAGACCATGAAACAGATTGCTCTTACCCTCCAGAGACAGCCTGGTAAGCATCTCATGGATATTATGCTATCTCATGGATATTATGCTAAAAAGATTGTCAGCTTTGCAATCTGGGGCAAGCAGCAGAAGCTTTTATAAGTAGTAATAACTTCTATTTTCTTCTATAGTGGCTTCTACAAGTAGTCTGGTCTTTTTAGTTTTACAAATCAACATCAACAATTTAATTTGAACTTGAAAACAACTTGGATAAATGTTTGTGATGGCTTCAAGAGTGGATCACTTCAAATTATTTGTAACAGCATCAAATTTTCTTAAGTATTATTATGAATCCATTTTTCAGGATCTAAAATTGCAGTATCAGAGTTGCAAATGTAGAAATACTTTCCCATCATATCTTCTGTCTCCAGCAGAGAAATTGTTAAAAAGTCCTGAAAATCCTTAGTTTGTTTTAATTTCTTATATTTGGTTGTTGTTCTTTTCAAGTTTCTCAAGGTAGCAAACATGGGGTCGTACCTAATTTTATCCTCATATCAAAAAATATTACTTCTGTGATATAGGTTGAATTGAATAATAATGGCTTGACTTTCTTGGGTAGAATAAGGCTGTAAAGTGGAAATAACTGGCTCATAGACTGTATTTTAGGCAACAATTTGCGATTATTTATTGTTTCTGTCAGAAAGGAATCTAAGTTTTCTATTTTCAGCAATTGTGATATGGGAAGAAATATTCAGTTCCAAGCTGGGAAAAAGGCACTGAAGGCAAAATGGAGGCTGATTGGAAAGAGTGTCCAATTATTGATGAACAGAACCATATGTTTGGCGTGCTGGTGCAGCTGACCATATGGAATAGGGGGAGGGTTATATCTTATCTTGGGCTTTGCACTTGAGCTTCCTGTTCCTGTGCAAGAACATGTATTCTATTGGCTGATGTCAGACTCTGATGGGGCCATGTACGGGTTATGTAGGAGTCATAGCTGGCTTTATAGGCAAAGTATAAATCCTAGGTGTTTGTCTGAGCTAAGTTTATCTGAGCTAAATTTGGTTCTGAGGATGATGCAATGAAGGAGCTGTTCTTAAAGGGTGTTAGGCAATTCCTATTGTGGTTTAATGGCTTTTTCCTGTGTTGGATCTTGAATGAGGGTATATGCTTATGATGAATATCTCTTTATTTCTTAAGTGCTGACATATGCTGTGGGCTATTAAGAAAAGGTGAGGGCTGCTTTCTCCCTCTTAAAAACATGTTTCTCCATTTCTCATCATGGTAAACATAATATTCCACCTTTTTAATATTTCTCAAAATATTTCATCTGGAAGTGTCCTTGGAGGTCTTCTAGTCCAGCCCCCTGCTCAAGCAGGAGATCCTATATCATTTCAGACAAGTGACTGTCTAGGCTCTTCTTTAAAACCCCCAGTGATGAAGCACCCACAACATCTGAAGGCAAGCTGTTCCATTAGTTAATTGTCCTCACTGTTAGGAAGTTTCTTTTCAATTCCAGGTTGCTTCTCTCCTTGATTAGTTTCCATCCATTGTTTCTTGTCCTGCCCTCTGATGCTTTGGAAAATAAATTGACCCCCTCTTCTTTGTGGCAGCCTCTCAAATACTGGAATACTGCTATCATGTCCCCCCAGTCCTTCTTTTCTCTAGACTAGCCAAACCCAAATCCTCCATTTAGGATTAGGAGTTGTGGAATCCAAGTTCTAAAATCTGCAAAAAGTAGAAAACACAATTTCTTTCAGAAAAAAAAAGTTTAAAAAAATCTGTTTTTTTATTATTTTACATTAGTTTGACTTTCTTTGTATCCATAAACATAAGGCTACCTGAATTCTCCTTATTAATAATCTGTTCACCCATAAAATTCATAGCATAATTCTACCATTCCTTTGACAATGTATATCCTGTCTGTATTTGTGATATATCACTGAAGTTTGAAAGATAGTATAAATCAGTGGTTGCCAAAAAATCAGTGGCTGTGGAAAAAATTTGGTGGGTGTTCTGTACAGTCATTTACATTCTTGTAAAAGCCACGCTGTGATTGGTCAAAGCGCACAGTGATCTGATTGGTCGAGCGAGCCACACTGATTGGCCCGCTGCGGATCTCCCGCGATTGGTGGAAACTAATCGCAGGAGATTCAAAGTAGTGCCATTGGTTGCGGCCGCCGTGGCTTGGAAATAAAAAGCTGCTGTTTTCCCCCCGGAGTTGAGCCGTTCTCGGGACCAATAAAGAGCTGAACCAAATCACTGACTCCTGGTCTCATTGCTGTGACGGACACAACACTGGCGACGAAGCTGGGATTCCGAGGCTAATCCCCCACCAAACACGTGTCCGGGAGGAAGCGAGACCGATGAGATGGCCAGCCTCGCACCACCCGCACCCTTTAATCCTGCTACTGAGGACTGGGAATCATACACAGACAGATTCCTCATGTTCCTCGAGTGTAGCAACATGAAGGACGCTGCCGGGCTGAAGAAAAGAGCCGTCTTCCTGACACACTGTGGCCCCACAGTGTTCAAGATGGCAAAAGCTCTAAACCCGCGGATGTCAAGGAGATGGACTGGGCCGACCTCGAACCATTGCTCCAGAACCACTATGCCCCCACCGTGCCCACTCTCATCAGGCGGCACGATTTCTACCGGCAGGACCAGAGATTGGGTGAGAGCATCAGCAATTTTGTGGCTGAGCTACAAAGCCTAGGGGGCATGTACGGGTTCTCAGACATGGATGAGGCTTTAAGGGACCGCGTCGTGCTCGGACTCCGAGACCTAGTCCTACAAAGCCGACTGATGGCCAAAGGTGACATCGCCCTCACCAATGCCATCACTGAAGCCACCACAGCCGAGGCAACCCGGAAATCAGTGAACCGCATGTGGAGACCAGACATCGGAGAGCGCACCACGACCGCCAACCCACGACAGGTGACCGAGGCCCACCCAGAAGCAAGTCACCGCGAGACCACCATCCATCTTGGTGAATTCCACTCTGCCTCCAAAACCATGGATGAGGAGGAGGAAATCCACTGGCTCCAGACGGGACGGGACCGGCGCGATCGGCGGAGTTGTAAGTTGGGGACCGCATGTGCCAGGTGCGGGGGCAACCACCCTCGATCAGAGTGCCACTTCTTCGATGCAGTCTGCCAGC
The DNA here is from genome assembly GCA_033807585.1 of Hydrophis major. Taxonomy (NCBI): domain Eukaryota; kingdom Metazoa; phylum Chordata; class Lepidosauria; order Squamata; family Elapidae; genus Hydrophis; species Hydrophis major. The sequence continues at coordinate 141,937,373 of CM066343.1, read as the reverse complement.
ACTGCGACAAAAAGGGTCACATCGCCCGAGTCTGCCGATTGAGGAAGGCCTACAGCCCCAGATGGCAGGACCACAGCGACCGGAGACGTGACGGTACACCCCCCAGGACCAGAGATCGCCAAGCTGAAAGCCGATGGGACCGGGGCAGATGGAACCGACGAGGTGGCGAAACCAGGCAGAAAGAGGAAACCCACCAGATGGTCATCATCAGCCATGCATCAACCACCGACGCCTGAAAAGTCTACGTGGAGGTAGGCATTGAAGGCGAGCCATGCAAAATGGAGGTGGACTCCGGGTCCTACCTCTCCATGGTCACCTGGCAAGAAATCAAACGCTTGGTGCCTACCATCCACAAAAAGGGACTGGAAAACCAGAAATTAACAATCAAGAACTACCAGGGAAATCGCATCCCGGTAGTCGGAACCAGACAATTCAAGGTAACATTCAAGGGCCGCACAGCAAAGCTTCCCCTGACAATCATGGACCGAGACCGACCCAGTCTTTTGGGACTACAATGGTTCGCACTGCTTGGCATCTTGGTTATGGGCATAAACCACATCGCAGAGGCCGATTGGGAACAGCAACTGGCACGGGACTTCCAGGAAGTGTTTGACAGCACCCTAGGTAATTACTGAGAGCCCCCTATTTCCTTCAGCCTAGATCCCAGCATCCCCCTGATACGCCTAAAACCAAGGCGGGCACCTTTTGCACTCCGGCCAAAAGTAGATGAGCAAATTGACAAGCTCGTCAAACAAGGGGTCCTACAACCAATCGACCACGCCCGGTGGGAGACCCGAATAGTAACCCCAGTCAAGCCCGATGGGTTGGTAAGAATCTGCGGGGACTATAAGGCCACCCTAAATTGCCCCTTACAACAAAGCGCCTACCCCGTCCCAGTAGTGCAGCACCTTCTACATTCATTGGGGGGAGGCAAGGTTTTTGCGAAGCTCAACCTGGCGCAAGCCTACCAACAGCTGCTGGTCGACGCAGAAACCACTGAGGCGCAAACCATAGTCACCCACCAGGGAGCGTTTCACTGTAACCGACTCCAGTTTGGAGTCAGCGTGGCGCCGGAAATTTTCCAGAGCCTCATGGAGAGACTTTTGCAAGGAATTAAGGGGGTGGTCCCCTACTTTGACAACGTGCTGGTGTCGGCAGCCAACCAGTAAGAACTAGAGGGTCGTCTAAGCAAGGTACTAATGAAATTCAAGGAAGCTGGGCTAAAAGTGAAGAAAGAGAAATGCTAGCTTTACACAGAGCGGGTGGAGTTCCTAGGATACCTCCTAGACCGGCATGGCATCCACCCAACCACAAACAAAATCAGAGCCATTAAGAAGGCCCCCACGCCCAGGAATAAAACTGAACTGCAGGCATTTCTGGGACTGCTTAATTTTTACAATGTTTTCCTGCCCCAAAAGGCGACCGTGGCGGAGCCTTTGCATAGGCTTTTGGACAAGGCGGCCACATGGATTTGGGGGAAATGTGAGGAAGCCGCCTTGAGGAAAACCAAGGACCTGCTCACCTCGGATGCCGTCCTCATCCAATACAATGAGACCCTACCACTTGCCATCACATGCAACGCCTCACCCTTCAGCGTCGGCGCCGTCCTCAGCCACATGCTCCTGGACGGAAAAGAAGCACCCATTGCTTTCTTTTCTATGACACTCACCAAACCAGAGAGAAACTATAGCCAGCTGGACAAGGAGGCCCTGGCTATCATCGCAGCAGTGAAAAGGTTCTATGAGTACCTCTACGGCCGCACGTTCACCATTATCACAGACCACAAGCCGCTGTTGGGAATCCTGGCAAGGAACAGGGCCACCCCAAACATCCTATCTCCCAGAATGACAAGGTGGTCTGAATTCCTTGCCGCCTACAGTTACCAGCTCACACACCGACCCGGTAAGAATATCACCCACGCAGATGCCTTGAGCCGCTCGCCGTTACCCGACCTAGACACCGACCCAGCACCCACGACGACCACCCTCAGCATAGAGACTCTGCCCGATCTACCCATAACCGCGTCAGACATTGCCCAAGAGACTAATAAAGACAAATGTCTGGCGCGGGTGTTACATTGGGTAGAAAAACGGTGGCTGGAAAAAGACGACAACGAAGCATTCAGGACATTCCAAAACTGGCAAACAGAACTCTCGCTACAAAAAGGTTGTGTACTTTGGGGGGATAGGGTTGTTATTCTGGAAAAGCTACAAGGGAAGGTATTGGAGTTGTTACACGAGGGGCACCTTGGCATAGTTAGAACAAAAGCCCTGGCCAGAAGTTACACTTGGTGGCCAGGGATGGATAAGCAAATCGAGACTCGGGTGGCAAGATGTGAACGCTGCCAAGAAACCAGACTGAGCCCTCCCGCGGCACCGATCCTGGAATGGGAAACCCCCAGGGGACCATGGTCCAGGATCCACATAGATTTTGTTGGGCCCACTAAGGGACATACATTCCTTATAATGGTAGATCCTTACTACAACTGGTTGGAGGTAAGTAACATGAAAACCACCACCACGGAGGCCGTGACCAAGGAACTTAGCAAGCTGTTCGCAACCCACGGCCTCCCAGATGTCATCGTGTTGGATAATGGGCCCCAATTTACCTCGCTAGAATTTGAAAAATTCCTAGTGGAACAGGGCATATGACACGCACTGACAGCTCTGGCACATCCGGCGGCGAACGGAAGGGCAGAACAGATGATTCAATTCACAAAAAAAACCATCCAAAAAATCGAACATGGGGAAATCCAAGAAAAAATAAATAAAATGCTTTTTATACAACATATAACCCGAACATGACAACGAACAAAAGCCTGGCAGAGCTGCTAATGGGGAGGAAAATAAGGTCCCCACTCAACAGACTGCACCTCACATACAACCCGGAAAAACCCCCAAACTCCTCTAGCAAGCACCGGTCCTTTGCGCCAGGCGACACCGTCTATGCAAAGAACCTAACTGGAGACCCACTGTGGGTACCAGCAACCATAACCCAACTGACAGGTCCCCGCTCGTACCGGCTGCAAACAACCGATGGACGAGCGTGGAAATACCACATCGATCAATTAAGATCGAGAACAATCACAGGAAACACAACCGACACACAATCAAACACAGACAATCCCCTTAATACAAGCCAAGAGGGGAGGGAATACCCCGGGAATCAAAACCCAATAGGAAGAAATCAGCAACACTTACCAACTAACAGCCAGCTCGAAGCCTCACCAGGAAGAAGCAGCCAGGCCAGCTCAAGCAGCCCAGAAAGACTAGGCGGGAGCAGCGAAAACCGCAGCTCAACCAGCCCAGGTAGACCGGGAGGGAGCTGCGACAAGAGGCCCGGCGACACCTTCCAGGCGGTTCCATCAATGAGGCCGAGAGCAACAGAGAACCCGACCAAACCGGCTGGGAGCCAAACAACAACTAACCTGCGCAGGTCCAGTAGGCAAGTACAGAGCCCCGCCTACTTACGGGACTACGTCATGTAGGACCAAACCAAGAGGGGAGGGGTGTTCTGTACAATCATTTACATTCTTGTAAATGCCACACTGTGATTGGTCAAAGTGCAAAGTGATCCGATTGGTCGAGCGAGCCGCACTGATTGGCCCACTGTGGATCTCCCGCGATTGGTGGAAACTAATCGTGGGAGATTCAAAGCGGTGCCATTGGTTGCGGCCGCCGTGGTTTGGAAATAAAAAGCCGCTGTTTTTCCCCCGGAGCCGAGCCATTCTCGGGACCAATAAAGAGCTGAACCAAGTCACTGACTCCTGGTCTCATTGCTGCAACGGACACAACAGTGGGCCGCAGAAGAAATGGACCCCAAAAGCAATTAATCTGGGCCACGCAATTCTCATGCCTTCTGGCTCTTTGAGGGACCCCGGAGTCAGGTTCCTGAGATGCATGCGCTAACCAGTTCCCATGCACGGTGGGCAGTGGCAACAACGCTGAGGTAGATCGTTGTCTGGCAGTGGGGCTGTCTCTGGTTCAGAGTTCACTTCTACGTCGTTGCCCACATTTTCCTCGATTCCCTGAGGTGCAGACGTTTCTCCCTCCGGCTCCACTTCCTGAGTTGCAATTAAATCGTCGTTTCCTTCGAACGGGTTTCCTAGGGCTTCATCTTCTTCCGTACCTCCCCCCCTCAGTTTGGTCATAGGGGAGTGGCGAATTGGCCGCTGCAAGCCGCAACCGTAATTGGTTGATATGCCGTTTCCAAAGTTTATCGTCAAGGCATTGCACGAGGTAGGATCTAGGGCCAGTTACACGTACTACTGTCGCTTCCACCCACAACGGGTTGCCCTATAGGTTTTTTGCATAAACCAGGTCTCCTACCTGGAAGGTGCAACAGTGGCTGCTGGATTCTAGTGGTTTCCCTGGTTCATACGCAGGATGCAACCGGTCAAGGTGGGAGCGGAGCTTTCATCCCATGAGCAGTTCAGCGGGAGTTTTGTTGGTGACGCTATGTGGGGTGATATGTTGCAAAAAGAGGATTTGGTTGACCTTGTCATCAATGTTGTCGTAGTCTACCTTTTGCAAGGTTTTCTTCACAAATTGAACCATGCGTTCTGCTCGGCGATTGCTTGCAGGGTGCACAGGCGAGGTGAGCGCATGGCGGATGCCGCGGTCAGCGAGGTACTGCTCGAACGCTAGTGCAGTAAATTGTGGGCCGTTATCAGATACCAGGACGTCTGGTAATCCGTGGGTTGCAAAGAGTCTGTTTAGAATCTTGATGACTGCCTCGGAGGTTGTTGTCGTCATGCGATGAATTTCAAGCCAATTGGAATAGGCATCGACGGTAAGCAGGAAGGTGTGGCCCTTGGTCGGCCCCGCAAAGTCCAGGTGAATTCGGGACCAGGGTCCACGTGGTGTCTCCCATTCAGTAGGCATGGCTTTTGGTGGGGCGTTGCTGACTTCTTGGCATTTGGGACAAGCTTTAACCCACTGTTCGATTTGCTTGTCAATGCCCGGCCACCATGTGTAGCTTCGTGCAAGGGCTTTCATTCACACAATGCCGGGCTGGCCATTGTGCAAAGTTCTCAGCAGCGCTTTTCGGAGCCGTTCTGGAATAACGACTCTATCGCCCCAGATGACACAGCCTTTCTGGGAGAAGAGTTCAGTCTGTCGAGTTTTGAATGGTGTGAAGTCATCTGATAACTGGTCCAATGACCATCCGCATTCTACCCAGCCTAGGACTCGTGCTAGGGTGTGGTCGCGTTTGGTTTCTCTCGTGATATCTCGGGCGGTCAGTGGTGGCGAGTTGAGTGCTTCGATTTGCAACGTGGTTACCGTTGGTGCTGGATCATCGAGAGTCTCTGGAAGCGGTGCTCGGCTAAATGCGTCGGCGTGGGGAATGGCTTTCCCCGGGTGGTATTGCAGCCAATAGTTATAAGCAGCTAAGAATTCTGACCATCGGGTCATCCTAGGGGATAATATGTAGGGAGTCGGCTTATCTCCGGCTATTATCCCCAACAAAGGCTTGTGGTCAGTCACAATGGCAAAAACCCTACCATACACGTATTCATGAAATCTTTTCACAGCTGAGACAATTGCGAGGGCTTCTTTATCGATTTGTCCATAGTTCCGCTCTGTTTTTGAAAGAGTCTTTGAAAAATATGCAACAGGGGTTTCATTCCCATTAGGCAGTACGTGGCTCAAAATGGCACCCACCCCGAAAGGCGATGCCTCACAGGTTATAACTAACGGCAAAGTCTCATTATACTGCATGAGTACAGAGTCAGAAGTGAGCAGTTTTTTAACATTTCGGAACGCCTGTTCTTCATGGTAACCCCATAACCAATTTGCTCTTTTATCTAACAATCGGTGTAATGGTTCAGCGACAGTTGCTTTGTGCGGTAAAAATACATTATAAAAATTGATGAGGCCTAGGAACGCCTGGAGATCGGCCTTGTTTCGTGGCCTCGGAGCGTTTTTTATCGCTTTTAATTTACTTTCTGTAGGGTGAATGCCCTGGCTATCAATCAGGTACCCTAAAAACTCAACACTGTCAGCAAACAATTTACATTTGTTTTTTTTAACCTTAAGACTGGCCTCTTGGAATTTTTTTAGGACTGATTTTAACCGGTCCTGTAAGATTTTTTTTGTAGGGGCTGCAATTAATACATCGTCAAAATAGGGGCCACGCCCTTAATCCCTTGCAATAACCTTTCCATAAAGCTCTGAAAAATCCCTGGGGCTACACTTACTCCGAATTGCAGCTGGGTACATTTAAAGGCACCTCGGTGTGTCACAATAGTTTGGGCCTGTGCCGTTTTTTCATCTACTGGTAATTGCTGATATGCCTGAGCTAAATCCAATTTAGCGAAAACTTTCCATCCCCCAGGGAATGGAGGAGGTGCTGCACCACCGGAACTGGATACGCGTTCTGCTGCAGGGCGTGGTTCAAACTGGCCCGGTGGTCCCCACAAATTCGGATTGACCCATCTGGCTTAATGGGTGTTACAATAGGGGTTTCCCACAGGGAGTGATCGATGGGCTCCAACACCCCCTGAGCTATCAGTTTGTCGAGTTGTTCGTCGATTTTCGATTTTAAGGCAAACGGAACTCGACGGGGCTTTAGGCAAATGGGAGCTATTTTTGGATCTAAGCTGAATCAGATCGGGGTCCCCTTGTACTCGCCTAAGCTGTCCGCGAAGACGTCCCTGAACTCAGAAATAAGGTCTTCCTCCCAGTCACAGCCATCAACTCGGTTTACGCTGGCCACTTCAATGCCGAGTGGCGTGAACCATTGGAGGCCCAGTAGGCTAGGCCTATCTCTATCGATGACCGTTAAAGGTAAGTATGCTATGTGCTTCTTGAAGGAGACTCGGACTCGGCAGGACCCGACGATGGGGATTTGATTCCCCTGGTAGTCCTTGAGGATGAGGCGTTGGAAACGGAGATCTTGGCGTTGAATTGTGGGGATGAGTTGCTTGAGTGTCTTCCAAGACACCATCAAGAGGGACAATCCCGAGTCGACCTCCATGTGGCAAGGCTGGTTCTCGATGGCTACCGTGACTCAGATTTTCTTAGTGTCCAAGGCTGAGGCGTGACCGATAGTAATAGTATGGTGAGCCTCTTCTCTTTGCAAAGCTCGATTTCTGTAGGAGTGGTTTACTGGCTCTCGCCTTACAGGATGGTTTCCTGTCGATTGGCAATAGTTTGCACCTTTTGAGGCCCGCAGAGTGCGTCGCGGAATTTGCATTCGGATCTGGCATGGTTGGCTCCACAGCCAGCGCAAGGGCGTAAGGGCTTCAGGTGAGGGTCCCAGTCGGACCGCAGTCGATGGACCCCTTTTTTGTCATTGTCTGACAACGAAGAGAGGTCCTCGTGGTGCATTGTCGCGAGCTGCCCTTCTGAACTAGGTGAGATTTCGCTGGCCAGTGGTGGTACCGGAGTGTGGTTTCGGCGTAGTTGTGCAGCCGACTTCTTGGTTGCTTCCGCTGCGGTAGCATCGGCGATGGCATCGGCAAGGCTAATGTCGCCTTTCGCCATCAGCTTGCTTTGGACGCCTGGCGCATCTAATCCCAGAACTATGCGATCTCTTAGTGCTTCTTCAAGATCGGTGAATCCGCAGAGGCCTCCAAATTTCAGAGGTCTGCTATGAAGTCGGCCATGCTTTCTCCTTTTTCCTGGTTTCTTTGATAAAACTCGTGGTGTCTCACGAGCGTAGGCACGGTCAGAGCATAGTGGTCTCGCAGGATAGGTTCGAGGTCGTCCCAATCCATGGCCTTCACTTCTCGGGGTTTGGCTAGTGCTTTAGCCATCTTAAATACGGTTGGACCGCAATGTGTTAGGAACACCGCCCATTTCTTTCAAGGTGTGATGTCCTTTAAATTGTTCGTCTCGAGGAACATTTGGAAGCGATCCATGTAGGACTCCCAGTCCTCTTGGGTTGGATCGAATGGAGCGGGTGGTACGATGCCGCCGGACATGGTTCTATTGTTGGCGTCGTCTGTCACGTGCTCAGTGTTCTTTGAAGTTTCGTTGGTTCAGATGTCTCCACATCCCACCCTCGTCGCCAGTATTAAGTTTGAGCATGGGCGAGAAAGAATGGAGACAAGTTTCTGAACGGTTAACTTCAGCTCTTTATTTACATCGTGACTTGCTCATTTATATCAGTAAAAACCCGCCTTATATAGGCAAACCTTGTAACATTTAACCAATAACAAACTAGGAACGCTAGCTTTTATAACCAATAAGAACTCTCTGTTAAGGGCCAATCGGATTCCACGGAACGGGCCAATCTGGTCCGGCCACTTAACAGCCAATCAGAAGTGCAGGGTCAGAACCCTGCACTTACTCCAAGCTCACACTTTATTAATTATATTGCATACACAACAATTAGAAGAACATTTCATTGTGCAAAATTAAATCTTGTAAAATAGTAATACATTTTAACCAGCAGTGAAGGCTCCACATCATCTAATTGTTATAGAATTACTATTGTGGCCATTGCTGGCTTCTTTTGCAGCCTGTCAGTGGCAGCAGAGCTGGTAGCAGACTTGGACAGTTGGGAAGTTGGGGAGGAACATGGGCCAGTCCTGGAGTCTGGGAAAGGCTCTGATGAGTGCTCCACGTCGGAGGCAGAGATAAGGCCAGGGCTATCCAACAGTTATCAGCTGCCTTCAGAGTTGGATATTAGTGGGGAAGAAGAACAGCTGGAGCCTGTTCCTGATGTATGCATGTGCAGAGCTTCCAGAGGAAGGGAACAGTTAAGGAACAAGGGTCAACTCGGGAGTAAAGGCACAGGTGGACCCTCCCATAGGGAATAAAGAGGAGCAAAAGGGGAGTGGTATTTGCAGGAGACAATTAGTTTGTTAATTATTGTGGAGATTTGTTCATGATTCTCAGAGACTCCTTGACAAGTATTTTCTTGTACAGCATAGCATGTGGAAACTATCAGTCTGGCAATTCTCCAAGCCTGATAAGGTCTGTGGTTGTAATTCTGTTTACCAAGACTTGGCTTGATGTGAATGATAGGATTTTATATTAGCCTAGTAGAAAGAGTTTTTGTCAGGACAAGAAATCTATTTCGTGATTTTGCGAAGCATAGGTCAGAACAGCTTCATTTAGTGCAAGGGTGTCAAACTCGCAGCATCACGTTACCGTCATGTGACGTTTTGTGATATATTTTCCATTCATGAGCTGAGGTGAGCATGGTCTGTGCGTGATACATCTAGCCCCTGAAACGCCTGTTTGATATCCCTGATCTAGTTCAATAAATATCATCTATTCTTCAGAGTCCAAGAGCAGTGGTATGCTTCTCTTAGTTTTAGCAAATGAAATGTGATATCAAAGGCCAGAAACTATTCTCAAAACTATTAATACTGGAGAAATCAGTTATTTAATCTTATTACTTATTCTAAAGCCTTGGTTGCAATTATTTCTCATTGATGCTAGTCACCAAAATTCACACAGATGACAAAAATACTCTTGATTATCCTAACTGTTATGTAAGTTTACGTTAGGGCAGATGGTCCTCAATTTAGAGAATCCATTTTTAAATACAGGAGATAAGATTATATTTGGCATAATATTCTTCCTTTGGATTACAGATAAGGAAATTGTAACTCTCTCAGAAGACACAGGCTGCTGTTGTAATTCTGCAATTTCAAGAAAATAATAAGTTTTTCTACTTAGGGCTAGACATTATGAAGTATATGAATAATTTATATTTTGTCCACAGAAAGAGTGCCATTTTTCTTTCATGCCTTGTCCTCCAGAAGGATATGGCTTGAGAATTTTAATAGAACGTAATGCAATAGTGTGGTGTATGTACCTTTACCAACCAAACTATTAAAAACCACCAGTATTAACCAGGAAGAAAGATGTGTTTAAAGCAGTGGTAAAATAAATTTAGAAAGCAGAAAATTTATAATATGAATGCTTGTTGTTTGAAAGTTAAAAATTTGGGACTTCCAGTTTGCAAGGCTTCGGCAGCGGCAGGGATTCGCCACACTGCGCGATCCCTGCTGTGCTCGCTGCCGAGGTGCCTCCGATCCATTTGGATTTGGAGGATATAGCTACCCCGTAGAGGCAGCTGAAGATGGGGGGACCCAGGCAGAGTTTTGGGGGTGTCGAGACCCCCTCCCCAGCCGGCAAAACTTCCTTTTCCCAAGGCAGAGGAGCTGCGGTCAGCAATGGCTGCCACAAAGAAGCCTGCAGCTGGACAAGATTGTGCAGGAGGAAGAAAGTGGGAAGAGTCGTGAAGAAGTGAAAGTGGTTTTTGCTGACCAGGATAAAGTAAGAGAAAGTACCCTGGAACTTGAAATTTGCCAAAGATAAATTGTTTCCAGAGAGATTTACAAGCGGCAAATGGAATTTTAAAAGGAAAAGTTTTTTTTTTCTTTTCACTCTCCTTCCTAACGTTACAGTGGATGGAACCATAAGAGAAATTGGAAAACCTGCATTGGAGGTAATTAAATGCTGAAGGGATAAGGATTTCTGAACATTTTTTTAAAAAAAAACTTTTTTGTTGTGAGTGGGAAGGGAGAGGGAAAAAATTGGAGCAGAATTTGAAAATAAGGAGAAGAATTTGAAAATAAGGAGAAGATTGCCTAGAATTTTAAAAAGTTATTAAACATTAATAAGACTTCTAAAAGATATATTTTAAATAGAACTTTGTGACTAAACAGTAATCCCAGAAAGAGAAAGTGAAGAAAGGAGAAAGTGTTAAAAGAAGCAGCTTATTTGGATTGTTTGGTGATCTTGGAATTTCTGATAACTATCTTTGATTAAAAGCAGTTGGGTGGTTGTTTGGAAAAGCTTTTTCTTTCTACAATGGCATCACTTGTGGATGAATTGAAATTTGAATACCAAAAATACAAAAAAGAAGAACAAGAAGGGAAGGACTCTCTTGGCACTCTTTTTCAATTTTTAGAAATGGCGGTTTGTACTTACGAAAAGCTGACTGCGCAACAAGATGACTGGGATAAAGAAGAAGCCATTTTTGATGAACAAGTGACTTTATTTGGGGAAGGAAAGGAGAAAGAGGAAAGGGGGACTTTAAGACTTGGAAAAACAACCAAAAAAGAGAAAAATAAGTTGAAAAGTGGATACTATGTTAGAAAACAACAGAAAGGAGGAAAGCAGAAGAAGAAAAGGGAGGTGGAGAGACCAGGGGGTAAAAAGGGCAAGGAGAAGAATAAGTAAGGGAGAAAGGAAGGGATGAGAAACCTCAATGGTGGGGAGCAAGATACAAAGAAACAAAATTCTTTTAGAGATAATGGGAAAACTTTATTGAAAAAGAGATTCTGGAAAGGTACATAAGATTGTATTTTTATATTTGTATTTAGAAATAATCTTAGAAAATTAGAAACAATATGAAATTTAAAATGTGATAAAACATTTAGTGTAATTTAGTGAAATTTTTGTGAAGAAAAAGAAAGCAATGAATTGGAGTAGGAGAAGGGGGAACATTTTAACAAAATAATGATTTAAAATATGTGATGTGGGGGGGAAATAACTATGGAAAGCATAAGTGTTCCCATAAAGGTATGATATTTAATTGAAAAATAATGTGTAAAGTGTTTAGGATAAAAATGAATATCAATATTAATGATTAGATTGTGTAACTTTAGTGAAAATTTTTGTGAAGAAAAAAGAAGGCAATGAAATAAATGAGAGATTTGAAGTAGGAGAAGGGGGAATTTTAATGAAATAATGATTTAAAATATGAGATGTGAGGGGAAATAACTATGGAAAACAGAAGTGTTCCCATAAAAATATGATATTCAACTGAAAAGTAACATGTAAAGTGTTTAAGATATAAATGAATACTAATATTAATGATTAGATTTGTATTGGCATTAATAATAAAATATTGTATAATTTTAGAATGTACCAAACAGAATCCCAATGTAAGCTGTGTATTATATTAAGTATTATAAATGTAGGGGAAAGAGATAAAGGTGTCATACTCGAATTAGTGTACAGGAGAAGTTTTGTTTAAAGAAGATAAATGGATAGCTGGAAACAGAACAGACAAAGAATAATAAATATTATGATTTGAATTGAGATGAGATAGATAAAACTAAGAAAGTTTAAAAGAGATGAGAAGCTATATAGAAAATTGAAAATGGTAATAAGATATGGAATGGTATAAAAAATGAATTTGAATTTGAATTTGTATCTGTACGAAGAGTTGTAACCCGGGACTAAGCAACTTTCAGAAAAGATGTTTTTTATGTTTCTATGTTTTGTGTTTTTGTGTGTTTATGCTTGATTGAGTTAATAAAACCTTAGAGGAATGTTAGAAGAGGATAATTGAGAATAAAAGATAGAAGAGAATAAAACAAGTCAGAGGAAAATATAAGTATAATGAATAAAAACATATAAAATAGATAAATATAGAAAAGAAATATAATTGAATAAAAGTAAAGGGAGAAATAATGAGAAATTTGAAAGGATATGTATGTGTTTATAAGGAAATGTGTCAATGTTTATAAAATAATGTTTGATTTGCTTTGTTAAAATTTACAAATAACTTTCAGAAAAGAGGTTTTATGTTCTTATGTTTTGTTTTGTTTGTCTTTAAAAACTAATAAAATTTGTTTTTAAAAAAAAAAGTTAAAAATTTGATTTTCCAGTGTCTGATTTATGAAAACCTAATTATTTCATAAGTATCATTTCCACATATTATCATGGCAAATTAATAAATCTGGCAACTGTTATAAGAAGCATTTTCCTGAACAATAATCCAAATCTGCATTTTGCTTATGTAGAAAAAGTGACTGAGCAGTTATGCTGCGATATGATACCTGAAGGAAGTACATAGTTAAAAGTAGCTCAGAAAATGTTTGCTTTCTCTATATCCAAATTGCTTCTTCTCAATGTCCTGTACAACTATATAATATTAGCATACAATCTCTGTAATGTGATATGTTGTTACTGATGTCAACTTTCAGCTGAGGTTTCAATTGTTTTCATCCAAAGTAAGAGACATCAAATACTACCGAAAACTGATAAAAATAAGCAAATTGCATTATTTCTTGTAATATATAAACTTTCACAGAAGAATGTGATGATTATCTAAACTACTAATTCTCAAAATATTTTACGTTAATGATAGCAGCTATTAATTTCAGCTTATTGAAAATGGTGCAGGTTTTCAAAAAAAATACTTAGGAATCAGAAAATATAAAGTAATTCCCTTAAATTTACCAGAAGATAACTCCCTTGAGTTCAATTAAACTCTTGATGATGACATGGGAGTTTTCATATAGTTTTTCTTGGCTGCAGCATTGAAGCTTTTGCATTGCATTTTTCCATTATGTTTTTTCCATCTCAATCTAGTCTGAATCAAAGCTCATGCATAATCAGTAATAAGTATTTCAGGTTTTAACTAGCGACACATTATACAAATTGGACTGGGAAGGACAGCAATACAATTTCTGATGATCTCTACCAATCAAAAAATTTGCCTTTTAAAGTTTGAGATAATAATAATAGAAAATACACATGTAACTTTGAATAAGTTAGATTCACAAAGGCCTCTGATATGAATGTTGCAGACCAGAGATATGGACTTTACAGAAGGAGAACTGATGCAGCCAATCACATATGGCTCTTTGAAGTTTAAGCATGTATTCCTTTACAATATTAGAAATCCTCCAGTACCTAGTGGAGGCTGAGAGAAAGTTAGCGCTGAGAGTGTCTGTCTCTCAATATATATCTTTGCTAATCCAGCCCCTCCCAAGCGACTTTGCCTGCCTAACATCTGTCAAAGTATCTAACATTCTCCGTACCTCTACCCCGTGCCTAGCCCTACGTCTGCGTTTCCCTCTGTATCCACTGCTCCCCAACCACCTCCCCCTTGTGTGCCATTCCCACCCATCCATTCCCCCAATGAATTGTTTGCATGAAGCTGGTTCCAGCCGGTCCGCTTTTGATATTGACGGACTCAATCTGCTCAGCCATCTGGGAGGCTGGTAAGTCACCCATGGGATCAACAGCAGTCATCTAGGCTGATAGAAGTAATAGGGGCAGCTATGCGAGAGGCTGCCGATGCCATTGTCCATGATTGCAGAAGCTTTCCACCTGACACCCCGGCCTGTCCCTCTGATGTGTCAAGCTCCAGATTATGCAGCTAGCCTGGTTGGACCTCTGGAGCCCAACACTTGATTGATTCACCAGCTGGTGTCACAGCAGGATGGATATGGGATAGGGTTGCTCTGTGGCGCACCAGAAAACTCAATTGATACCTGCTTGCCAGGAGACCCTATGGGATTAAAGCCACCCTGGAGGGGTGGTGAAGAAAGGAGTGGTGCTTTGTAGATCATAAGGAAACAACAATTTCCTTGTTTGATCCAAAAAAACCATATTTATCAGCAGCAGAGATAATGGCCATTTTGGGAAGACTGAAGCTGTGACAACCGGGACAAGAAGATTATGAGTTGGAGTGGTTCATGGTCAGAGGATTGAAATTGGGTGAGACGACTTTCAACTTCTATACTAGAAATCTAAACCCAAATTATTTTTTGGTTTTCAAGATGGCTGCATACATGGATGCTGCGGCTAACCTCTCTTTCTTTCAATGTATGGTGTGTATGATTCTGTGTGTGTTTTGGATCCTTTCCTTGATTGAATCCTGTGGGGCAAGGAGCATCTATAGACAGCAAGCCTTGTTACAAATTGGACTGAAATGTGAAAAGGCTATTATAGATGATTTTATACATTCTCATAACATACCAAAGCAGGCAGCTAGGTCTCTGGGGGAACCATGGATCACTATCCCTGTAGGAAGGAGGAAGAGGCGGAGAAAGAGGAAGAGAGAATGCCATGCTGGGGGTTTCTTTAGGCTGAGTAAGTTTCCACATAAGCCTTCAAATCCAACTTTTTTCTTACCAATGCAAGATCTCTGACTAACGAAATGGATGAATTAAGGTTATAGATTGCAAAGACAAAATTCATCAAGAACTGCTGTGTTTTGCCAATCACAGAAACTTGACTTCATTTGCTCATTCCAGATGTAGCTGTTGAGCTGGAAGGCTACATAGCTCACAGGCAGGACAGGAGTAGAGATTCTGGCAAGATCAGAGGGGGAGATTTAGCCTTTATGTGAACAAAAGCTGGTGTATCAATACAAAGACTGTAGACAGAATGTCAACTGGTGCTCCATTCAAAATCCAAGAAAGAAATACTTAGACTCCCTTAATTAGAGAAAAGATAACTTTTACTGGAAATCAAGTGGCAGCAACAAAAGAATTCTGAATCTGAGAAAATGGGCGCATAAATCACATATACAAAGAAACGCCAACATTCCCACCCCAATAGTTCAAATGGTTCTTCCAATTAAAGGTTGTGAATATCATCATGTGGGCATCTCCAGGTGGTGATGAGGCTTCTGTCTGTTGACCTTGACATAGTTTGATAAAAGTTTGAAGCTGCGCATAGCATAGAAGAGAAAGCTAAGCAAGGAATAGAAACCTAAGCAAGCATGTACTCCCCCCCCCCCCAGTTTATACAGTTCTGGTTTGTAACACCTCCAGCTCACTTCCCATAATTTTCCCCCATCCTCCCCCCGTTATTTATGACAGCCAAAAGATGCAAAGCAAAGGGAGAAAATCTTGAAGGCTGACACAGCCACTGCTCCATGGATCTGGAGTATATGACTCTTAAATGTAGACCCATATATCTTCCGTGGGAATTTAGTGTGGTTTTGATTACTGCAGTCTATGTCCCACCTGATGCCAATACTACCTTAGCTTTGGGATTCTTATATAACATTGTTAGTAATCAGCAGAATAGGCATCCTGATGCTGTGCATATCATAGCGGGGGACTTTAGTCAAGCTGATTTAAAAGCAGTGCTCCCTAAATTTTATCAGCATGTTAAGTGTGCTACTAGAGGAGCAAACATATTGGACAAAGTGTATACCATTATCAAACATGGTTATAAAGTTATACAATTACCACATTTGGGACAATCAGACCATATGTCACTGCTTTTAGCACCAGCATACATCCCTCTTAGGAAACGGGCTCTGCCTATAATAAAGACAGTGAAATCTTGGCCAGAAGATGCTTCCCACAACTTCAGGATTGTTTTGAGAACACAAATTGGGACGTCTTTTACCACCCTGACCTAGAGATACACACTGCAACTGTTCTGTGCTATATCAAAAACTGCACAAAAACTATCACTGTGGATTAGTAAGGAAGTCCAGCGCCTCTTGAGTGACAGGACCAAGAATTTTAGGTATGGAGATGGGGCAAGATACAGTGTTGCAAGAGCTAATCTGAAGAAAGCTATTTGAAAGGCCAAGACTGATTATAAGAGGAAGATTGAGGATAATTTTTATAGCAATAACATGAGGCAGATGTGGCAAGGAATTCAACAAATTACAAACCATCAACCAATCAATGTCATCCCTGATGATGGGGATGCTTCATTGGCAGAGGAACTGAATCATTTCTTTGCTCACTTTGAAGTGGAGACATCAGAGACAGATAAAATACAACCACCAGCCAATTGTAGCCCCCACCTCATTGTGGAGTAACAGGAGGTAAGGAGCATTGTGAGAGCTGTGGACCCTAGAAAGGCTGCCGGTCCTGATGGTATCTCTGATCAAGTGCTTAAAGACTATGCTGATCAGTTGGCTGGAGTCTTACCAGGATCTTCAATCGGTCTTTATCCCAGTCCACTATTCCATCTTGGCTGAACGCTTCTACCATTGTTCCACTGCCAAAGAAGTTCCCTATCAATAACCTCAACGATTGCAGATCAGTGGCACTAACTCCTATCATCATGAAGTGCTTTGAGAAATTGGTCTGCCAGCACATCATTTCTGGTCTTCTGCATACATTTGATAAACACCAGTTTGCATACAGAAAAAATAGATCTACAGAGGACGCTATAGCCATCATTCTTCACACTGCTCTGACTCATCTAGAACAGGGGGGGGGGGTCTATGTGATTGTGGATTTTAGTTCTGTGTTTAACACAATTCTTCCACATAGACTAGTGTCTAAACTTCTGAACCTTGGGCTTTCTAATTCAATCTGACTTTGGATTATGGATTTCCTGTCTGGCTGCTCACAGAGGGTCAGATTAGGTAATCATACCTCTTCAGCCCTTAACACTGATACCCCACAGGGTTGCGTGCTGAGTCCCTTACTCTAAACTCTTTATGTGCATGACTGCATTCCCACTCACGTTAGTAATACTATTGCTAAATTTGCAGATGATACAACAGTGGTGGGACTTATCCCTGGGGGGGATGTGTCTGCCTACCGAGATGGGGTGGACCGGTTTTTTTGTGGTATGGAGACAATAACCAATAAGACCAAGGAACTTATAGTGGATTATAGAAGGAACAGATCAGACATCCAGCCCTTGCTTATCAATGGAGACCGAGTGGAGCAAGTAGCCAGTTTTAAGTTTCTGGGTGTTACTCTAAAAGAGGACCTGTCCTGGGGCACCCACATTACAGCCCTGGTCAAAAGGGCCCAGCAGAGATTATACTTCCTGAGGCTTCTCATAAAACAACAACTGAATGAGAAACTGCTGGTGATCTTCTACTGCTGCACCATAGATAACATTTTAACATACTGCACCTCTGTATGGTTTGCCAATTGCACAGTGGCAGATAGGAAAGCACTCCAGAGGGTTAATGTCATTGCCCAGAAGATCATTGGTTGCCCTCTCCCCTCTTTGGAACAGCTTTATAGCTCCCGCTGCCTTAAAAAAGTTCAAAACATTCTCAAAGATCCATCTCATCCTGGGAACCCTTTTTTTTTTTTTGAACTATTACCATCTGGCAAATAGTACAGAATAATAAAAATAAGGACAAATAGGCTGAAAAACAGCTTCTATCCCAGGGCAGTAGCTTTTTTGAATTCTGCTGTATAGTGCAGTGTTGGTGTGGTGTTGGGGGTTTTCAGTTCAATGTGTGAAGGGTGAAGAATGTGTGTTTGTGTTTATTTTCATGGTCATGATGTCCACTGAAGATGGTGTTTGATTTCGTTGTACAAGGTGCAATGACAATAAAAAAGTAAACTAAACAAATATTTTTTTAAAAAGAGACTCTTCAAAATGCTAAGAAAGTGGCAATTTAACACACGAAGAGGGATTATAGACCCAAAAATGAAACAAACTTTGAATGGAAGACTATAAAGCTTTAAAATATAGAAAACCCAAACTGGAACTTGTAGTGCTGTGAAAAGTGACTTAATCTGTGGATAACATTGTTTGATTATTGGAAGAAATAGTATAAAGAAAAGGGAATCTTCTTGTTTTTCCTCAATTTTTTTAACAGCCAGCTGTTCTATCTTTGCTTAATTTAATACTGGAATCTTGAGCAGGGTTGCTACCTACTGGAGAAAGAAGATGGTGGGAAACAACTTTGGCAAGTGAGGATTAATTGATAACATAACAAAAACAAAGAGGAGAACAAAGGGACTAGTGAAAGGCAAACAACACCTGGCAATTTTTTTTATTTTTTTATTTTGATTTGTCAATCGCTTACAAGATAATAGGTATAAGTATATACATAGTTATGAATACATGAAATGGGTACATATAAGAAAAATAAAAGAAACAATAGGACAGGGATGGTAGGCACGTTGGTGCGCTTATGCACGCCCCCTACAGACCTCTTAGGAAAGAGGTGAGGTCAGTAGTAGACAGTCTAAGGTTAAAGTTTTTGGGGTTTGGGGAAGAAACCACAGAGGCAGGTAGAGCATTGCAGACATTGACCACTCTGTTGCTGAAGTCATACTTTCTGCAGTCAAGTATGGTGTGGTTAACCTTGAATTTCTATCTATTGTGTGCTCTTGTGTTGTTATGGTTGAAGCTGAAGTATTCATTGACAGGTAGAACATTGCAATGTATGATTTTATATACTATACTTAGATTGGACCGAAGGTGGTGTAGTTCTAGGTTTTCTAGGTCTAGAATTTCAAGTCTGGTGGCATAAGGTATTCTGCAACAAATAGAGGAGTGGAGAACTCTTCTTGTGAAATATTTCTGGACTTTCTCAACTGTGTTAATATCAGATACATAATGTAGATTCCAGACTGATGAGCTTATTCGAATATTGGTCTAGCAAATGTTTTGTATGCTCTAGTTATTAGTATAATATTACCAGAGAAAAATCTACATAAGATTAAGTTAACAACTCTTAACACCTTTTTGGCTATGTAGTTACAGTGGGCTTTAGCACTTAGATCATTAGAGATGAGTACTCCAAGATCCTTGACAGAGTTTGGATCATCAACAAGGTCTTGATTATTCAGCCTGTATTTTATTTTCTGATTTTTTTGCCAATATGTAGGATAGAGCATTTATTTGTTGAGATTTGAAGTTGCCATTTGTTTGACCATTCTGATACATAGTCAGGGTCTTTTTGAAGGGTAGCAGTATTGTCTGTGGTGTTGAATAGCTTTACATCATCAGCAAAGAGAATGCAGTTGCTCTTGATATGATCGCAGAGGTCATTTATGTAGAGTATGAAAAGAGTTGGTCCTAGAACACTGCCTTGGGGAATACCACTGTTGACAGGTACAGGATTTGATAGGACGCTCCCAATTTTGACCATTTGTTGTCTGTTTGACAGGAATGCTTCTATCCAGTTATGCAGGTGTCCAGAGACACCATATGATTTTAGTTTTAGTGGTAGTTTGTCGTGTACCACTGAATCAAAGGCTTTACAGAAGTCTATGTGGATTGTGTCTATTGCTTTGCCCTGATCGAGTTGTGTAGTCTATGTTTTTGCAGTGTAAGAGTTGCAGATAACAGGATAGTTTTTTCCTGAAACAAATTGTTTATTAGAGAGTAGGTTCTTTGTTTCTAAGTGGAGGATGATGGATTGGTTAATAATTGATTCCATGACTTTACAAGTGACACAGCATAAAGAGATTGGTCTGTAATTTTCAACTAGACTGGGGTCTCCCTTTTTAAAAATAGGGATGACCGTGGCTTGTGACCATAGGTTTGGCAAGGAGCTGGTCCTGAAAGATTTCCCAAAGATTATACTAAGAGGTTTGGCTATAGCAGTGGATAGCTTTTTAAAGAAGTAGGCACATATTCCTTCCGATCCAATAGATAAAGATGGTTTTAGATTGTGTAGTGCTTTTTCAACATTGTCTTCTGTAAAATCGATATGTATTAGATCATTGTAGTTGTAGTCTGTGGTTCAACTAGGAAATACTGGGCATGATCCATTGCTGTTTACAAATACTGAGCCAAAGAATGTGTTAAAGAGGTTGGCTTTAATAGTGTCGTCATTGCAATCTTTACCATTAGGTCCTTTCAGGGGTGGGATGGATCTTGAGTTTTTTAGTTTGTTGTTTACAAAATTGTAGAAAGCACGGGTGGAATTGGTGCATAGAAATTTTTCTTGTTTAATGTGATAATTGCTGCATTCAGTTTTTATCTGGTGGCATAAATTTTTGTATCAGCTTTTGAAGTTGACAACGTGACCAGATTTGTTTTTCCACCAAAATGATTTCTTTTTGGATTAAAGCTTCCTTATTGCAATGGGTAATTTGTTTTTTCTGGTTTTGGGAGTTGTTAATGGTACATATAGTTTGATGACTCTTTTGACTTCATGTAAAAATATGTGATGGTTGTAATGGTCTTCTACAGTATTGCATCCAGTGAATAGAAATTGCCAATCAAGGGATGAGAGATCGTTGTTTATAAGATCATAGTTGCCTTTTTTTGAAGTTATAATTGGGGATTCCATCATTGTGATGATTTTTGTGTGGACATGTGTTGACACAAAAGTCAATCATGTTGTGGTCACTGTTGGAAAAGGGTTCTTTAATTTGTATTCCATAAATTGAATTCAAACTATTGCAGAAGATGAGATCGAGGCAGTTGTTAAGTTAGTGTTGTTGGTTACTAGTTGTTCTCATCCCAGATTTGTTACTGCATTGTAGAAGATTGCATGTGTGGGTTCAGTTGTACATTCGTTTAGGGTCCAGTTAATATGAGGTAGATTGAAGTCATCAAGAAAGATAAAAGTGTCTGGGCAGGATGCCGCCCATGTTAGCAGTGTGTTTAGCTTGTTTGCATGTTCGATGTCATAATCAGGGGCTCTGTAACATAGTAAGAACCGAAATGTGATATTTAAGGACAATTCACAGACAATTGTCTCAGGAGTAGCAAGCTACTGAGTAACTTCAATGTTTTTTAGATATAGGGACTTTTAATAGAAGATAGCAACACCACCTCCTCTACGGATTTCACGATCTGATCAGTAAACATGATAGTCTATTACTGTGGTAATGGAGTCAAGGAAAGATGCATTGAGCCATGTTTCACAGACAAATATAATGTTGAATTTAGCCGTATTTAGTAAGAGGAGAAATTCAGGTATTTTATTTACAAGGCTTCTTGCACTGAGTAGCTTGCATTTAAGGCCAGTTGTGGTTGGAATAGAGGTAGTTAGGGGTGTGCATTCCTAGTTTTGAGTGATGGTGGATTGGATGGGGTGGGGTTGGATGCGAAGTTGTGGGTTGTGTGACTTTCTTTTGATGCAATCAGCCTGGTAGTCAATGTATAGATCCTTTTCTCCATTGTCTAGATGCTTTTTGAGTTCTGCGCGGATTTCACAGGAGCAGATTCTTTGCAGTATGGATAAGTCTGGTCTTAAGCGAAGTTTTTTGTGGTTGGGATTGGTTTTTGCAATGGCATTTATTGTATTAATGAATATGTGTTTGCTGGACTCATTTTTGCATACAACTCTACAAAATCTTGGGGCCACAGAGCCGTCATTGTATTTGAACGGGGCCATCTCTGGTTATTTCAGTGATATCTTCAAGAAAGATGTTTGTTGTATTTGAGTTGCTTATGATATCGCAAATTTGGTGATGTCGTCTGATTCATTGGTGTCTTTGAGACAAGACAAGATGGCATTTGGATGTTTCTGTTCATGTTCCATGATGTCTTTGATGAGTAAGGGGATATTATTTGTGGAATTATTTGATTGGATAGTAATTATTTGTGGCTGTGGTTTGGTGGTTATTTTTGGTTGTAGTAGAGATTGTAGTTGAGGTAGTGGTTGTGGTTGTTGTGGGATATGATTTTGAGCTGATAGATACTCACTTATCTGTGCTGTATTTTTTTTTCAAGAGAGATTAGGCTTGCTTGTATTGTTGTTTCAAAAAGTGTTGCTAACTGTTGAGTGAATGAGTGATTCTATGCTTTCAACTCTGTCAGGTAGGGTACTCAGTTGGTTTAGCTTTGGAGAACATGATGAACATAGATAAAATAATGTATCTGAATTTTTAACCATATCAGCTAGGCTTTTGTTTGCGTTTAAGCAGGCAGGGTGGGCTTGATTGTCGCATAGGCGGCATTTGATGCAAATTTCACTTTCATTGATGGTTTCAAGACATCTGAAACATGTGCAGGAGTCTGGGAGGTCATTGGTAGAGATATTTTTCTTTTATTTTCTTTTGGAGTTTTTGGTTGGCATGGTCAATGGCAATAGTACAGTAATCAATTACAATAGCTAGTTAATGTGATAGGTAGACAGTTACTTAATGAATGTTGGTAATTAATAAATGTTAATTGATATGTGAGAGAACAAATCAAAAGTTAGGTTACTTATTACTAAACATAAATCAATCAATCGATTGATTATTCAAATCACTCTAATCAAATAATTTTGCTAAGCAACAAACAGCCTAATTAATTACATTAATCACTAAACACACTGGTCAGTTAAATTCACTAAATCACTGATTTTACTAATCAGATATTCAGTAAACACACTATATGCACTAAACACTCAATCACACAAATCAATAAAAACAATAAATCAATTAATCATTTGGTAAAAATTAATTAAAGAAATTGATTTAGAGACATCATTATCTAATCTTTGATATAGGTCTTGAGGTAAAAAGTTATAAGTTTTGAGATAATGAAAGTAATGAAGTAGTATTTGTTGTTGTTGATATCTGAGAATAGGTTTATAACCCCTAATAAACTGGCAGGAGGCCTCTTTTCCTGGGCTGTAGAAACAGCAGTTTTTTTTTATGTCAAACAAGTTTTAAAACATGAACAGAGGAAACATTTTCAAGTCCTATTCCAGCTGTTTTCCTCTTTCCTCTTGAAAACAATCAGTGAGTAAGGGTTTACACTCTCTCTCGTTTTGTAGATTGAGTTTTTGAGATAGTACAGATGCAAAGATGCAGAAGGGAGGGATCTCTGGCCCCTTCTCTTTGCATTTTTAAATAATTAATAAATAAATAATTCAGGGAGAGGATTTAGGCAATCTGATTGCTTATAACCTTGCTTTGATTTATTGCTGCTGTTATCTGATCCGCTGGGGACACTCGTAAAAACTGTAGGTTTTGAACACGCTGAAATAAGAGCAATACACACAGCTGGTTCTGATCAAGAAAGAACTGAAAAACTCCTTAAAGACTTGGTCTCTCTATCCTCCCTCCTTGTTTCTCCCAGCCAGCTGTCCGATGTGGCTCTAAGGAAATTGTGTGGGGGATATTAATGCAGACACGTTGTCTGGCGTGGAAGATACTTCGATCAGTTGTGTGGGAGATTTAAATGAAGGTACGTTGTTTGCACTTCACTGGCTCCAAGTGATCCAGTTCAAGAGCTCCACCGGTGTGGTTAATAAGACTTGATGGAAAGAGCTTCTCTGGGGAAGGAGAGGAGGGCTCTGGATCAGTTAGCAGTTAGTCTTGAAGTCAAATCAGTCTTAGAGGAATCCCTGCAGTTTTCTTTGCAAGATTTTTCAGAACTGGCTTGCCATTGATTCCTTCCTAAGGATGACTAGTTCAAGGTTACTCAGCTGGATTTGTGCTTAATGCGGGACTAGAATTCAGGTTTCCTATTTTTTCAGTTTAGATTGCACATATGCAAACACAGACATTGACTGATGAGAAGAGGTAGTGTTGTGGATTGATTTTGATTCTGCTCAGTTAATGAAATGGAATTTCTCAGTAGAGTGTACTTGTCTACATTGTACACAACTTTGCATACAACTGAAATTTGCTTGTTTTTTTTGAAGATGAAATGGAAAGAAAAACAAGGAAATAATGTATTTCATAGCAGGATAAAAGGTTATTTATTTTAACTCTCTATTTTCTTTCAAGATGTAACTTTCTAAAACAAAATTTGTAAAAAGTTGAGCCTAATATATACATATTGACAACCCTTTTTTCTTTGTCAGGTGACATTTAGGAGCCTTGTGGTTGCTTTGCTTTTCCTTTTGGTTGATCTGTAATCCCTATCACTAAACATTCAGGACAGTGGTGGATTCAAAAAAAAAATTACTACTGGTTCTGTGGACATGGCTTGGTGGGTGTGGCAGGGGAAGGACACTGTAAAATCTTCAGTCAGAGGTGGTATTTGCCAGTTCTCTGAACTTATTCAAAATTTCCTCTACCAGTTCTCCAGAACTGGTCAGAATCTGCTGAATACCATCTCTGATTCAGGACTAGCTTGCACCAGGATTTCTTTTTTTGTTTTCTCCGAGCTATGCTTCATAAGAGACTAAGAAACAGTTCTTTTCTTTTCTTTTTCCTCCTTTCCAACCAGATGGAAAATTGAAAAGAAATTATGTAAAAAGCCTTCAAATACGATATACCTAATGGTCAATCTCTAGAAACAGAATAAAATTAGACCTTACTTGATATTGTGGGGGAAAAAACCTCAAAAGAAAAAATCATTTAGAAAATAAGTTAAATCTAACTAGAGGCTAGAGAGGGAAAAAATCCTCCAATGACCAATGCCTTACTCTAGAAATTGGGCTGTGACTCAGAATGCTGATAGTCCATTTTTAATGCCGTCAAGCTTTCACTTTGGTTTTGGGACCCATGTAAAGCTGCTATTGAGGAATTATAAATAATTCTGCCCTTTTCGTTTCTGATTTTATACTCTCCCTCAAAAAAAGGGAAAAATCCATTAAATGACCCAACTATAGTTAATAAACTGCAGTTGTTATTAATAAACAATATTTAAAATATGAGATTTAAGATTTAGTTCTATTGCAAATTTATCTCCTCTTCTATTTAACAGATTACTTGACTGGTATATTCAGCTGGCTGGCTAGCTTTGATTAATCATTTATTTTAAACAATAGATATATTTGTTGCTCCATTACATTTTACTGACATTTTACTTAATGTGAGAGTTAACTGTCGTACTTACATGCACCACAGATTGTGGTAGCTTACAGCCTACTGATCCCCATCTGATTTTCAAGAAATCCCTTGTTTTTCTGAAGAGGCTTATATCAATCACAATTAACCTATAGATGCTATCTCATGAACTCACCCAAACCAGGACAGGTTTATATAGTCCTGATCTTTTATCTTTGAAATAAATAGACTTATACTGCTATTAGGTTCACTGATCCTAGCTTGCTGACCAGTTTTATCATCCTATTGCTGCTGATTTCCTTTTATTTCCTTTTGGTTCCAGGCAACCTCTGAGGAGACCACCCAAATACAGAAAGAAAATGGAAGCTGTCTTTATGGTTTTATAAACACTCACATGAGAAGGAAATTCTCCTGAGTGATTGGTGTTTGAATTTTCTGGGCTATGGTTTCCTTTATCCTTTCAGTGGCTAGATTTCTTGAAGTGGAATTTCTCAACATTAATTGCATTCTTACCAGTGTCATCAGGATTTGCACCACCATTGTGAACAGAGTTATAACATTTTATTTATTTCTCTTTACCAGTTCCTTCTCCACTTCCTAATTTAGCTCTGAGGGAACAAAGATAAAATAGAGATAAGAGCTAGTATTTACTGATTTATTTATTCATAAAATTCATAAATCCACCTAACCCAGTGTTACACTGGCATAAAAAAAGTAACAATCCTGCCACCATTATATAACATTAAACTTCTACAATACATAAATGCAAAATGCAAAATACATGCATGTATGTAGTATATTAGTCAGTGGTAGTATTCAGCTGGTTCTGACCAGTTCTTGAAAACCAGTAGCAGAAATTTTGAGTAGTTTGGAGAACCAGCAAATACCACCTCTGATTGGCCCCATCCCCATCTATTCTCTGCTTCCTGAATCCCAGATGATCGGCTGGGTTTTCTTTTGTTGCCCTGCACAGGAAAATGGAGCTGGAAAGCAGGTTAATATGGTGGGGAGGGAATGGGATTTTGTGATAACCTTCCCCTGGAGTGGGGTGGGAATGGAAATTTTACAGTATCCTTCCTTTGCCATGCTCACCAAGCCACGCCCACCAAGCCACGCCCACAGAACTGGTAGTAAAAAAAATTGAATTCCATTACTGGTATTAGTAGCACAGTATATAAATAATTCAGAGGTTCTTCTATTACACCAATCTATAATCTTACAAGAATGGATCTTCCTTGATCATAAGAAGAGGTTTTGTTGTCTCAAATGAATAAACACTGAATACATTTGTCTATCCTTTAAAAATGCAGTCCATTATCTGGTAGGGAATACCACTAAATTCATTGAAACTTAAAGCTGAGTAGACTTATATAAGATTTTTCTCTTGTGATATCTATGGCAGATCTTTAAAGCACCTCAATCAAATGGGAGCATATTGCCACTTATTCATTGTTTTATTTTATTTATTATTAAATTTTTATGCTATCTACTCAATATCCAAAGTGACTGTTCCAAAGGTACTTTTTCAAAAAACAAACATTTCCTTTGTTTTTCCTTGAAGACATTTCGTTTCTTATTCAGGAAACTTCTTCATTTCTGACTGAATGGTGGAAAATGGAAGGATTTATATTCCTTGCAGCCTTTGGTGGGATTCAGCCAGTTCACACCATTTTGGGAGAACCAGTTGTTAACTTTCTGAGCAATTTGATGAACTGGTTGTTGGAAGAAATCATTAGGGCAGAGAACCAGTTGTTAAATTATTTGATCCCATCACTGCTTGCAGCATCTGGTCGATAGCACTCTCTGTCAGAGTCATTGAGGCCATTTGGAGGTTTATCTGTGCCTTCAGTGTCACCTGAATAGGGCAAATGGATGTGGAACCTTCTTGGAACTTGAACATATTTCTCTGCATTAGAATCCAGAATCTGAGTATACTGTCCACAGTTAATGGCATGGGTTTTTTAGGCACCCAAAACATGCTGATTCAATTTGGACTGTTTGTCACTCTTTCCATCTGCAATGTAAATCTCCAGGGCATTTGCTTGTTGCATATTTTTTCAGAAAAATGGCTTTATTACAAGCATAACAGTGCTGCTTCTACTACTAAAACACAGCTCTAGCACTTGCATGAGAACATAGAAGGAATGATGCAAGTATTGAACCTGGCCTGCTGCTTTTCAGCAATGTAAATTTTGCCATTTGCTGAGCACTGAACTCATCGGTAATGGGACAAATTGTATCATTTTCTTGTAGTTATCAGTTGTTGGGTATGACTTACAGATAACGATTTGGCTCTGCGGTCAATGAACCTTGTTTCCTTTCCTTTCCCTCCTGCAAGCCAAATGTAAACTATTGTTTTGAATCCTGTCACTCATTGTGGCAAGTTAGACATTACATTTTGTAGTAAACTAATGCTGGCATAGATATGTAGCGTGTTACAAGGTGGAGTATTGATCACACCAACCTGTGGTGGAACACAAGGATCTGGGTCAATGGGGTGTCAGATCCATATATCTGTCATTTCTTCAATGGAAAAAGAAAATGGGGTGGGTGGGTGTGGGAGACTGATAAAGAAATCCTTCTTGATGTAACCTGAATATATTTAATCTTATATCGAATTTGTATAACCTACACATGATACAATGGAGAGATGAAACCCAGATGGCCGGAACCTATCACCTCTGAGAGAGACAGCCAGGAGATGAAGAGACCATAAAAATTCCACAGTGAGATGTGTCCTGGGAAACTCTGAAAAAGACCGTTCTAAAAAGAGGGTGGGGGGGAATTAATATGTTGGCTCTTTGTTTTACTAAACACACATCAGAATAAGGGGAGGGGTTTTAAACTCCCTTATCTATCTCTGCATGCCTGAGAGACCTTAGACGCTGCTATTGACCCCTACATGAATTTTCTCATTTCAATAAAGGATTTCTTTTTGATACGCTTTGATACGTCTTCAGAAGTTCATTCTAGTTGATTGAATGGAAAAAGTTCTGTAGCCTGACATGGTTTTGAGTAATAGCAATAACAATAGCACTTAGACTTATATACCACTTTTTAGTGCTTTACAGCCCTCTCTAAGCGGTTTACAGAATCAGTATATTGTTCCCACAATTTGGGTCCTTATTTTACCCACCTCGGAAGGATGGAAGTCTGAATCAACTTTGAGCCTGGTGGGATTTGATCTGCCAAATTGCAGGCAGCTGGCTGTAAGCAGATATAGCCTGCATTATTGCACTTTAACCATCGAGGTTCATTCCTCAGTTTTTCTCCATGTTGTCCTTGTTTCAGAATTATTCTGAAGTCTAAATTATTCTGAAGTAAAAAAAATCTATCTTGGAAAAAAATTTAAATTTTGTTTGGAATTTGGTGAGGGTGTTCACCTTATCTTGAGTGACTAATAGACAATACTTTGACTTGACAACAGATCTTGATTTTATATATGTAACTGATTGTTGTAATCCACCCATCATTAGCAATTTGAACTTCCACATATTTGCACTAATATCTGAACTATTACATTATGTTGTCCAAGTTAATTGCTTTTGAATTGCTAGAAAGGAATGTATACTGTCATACAATTTTATTTTGTTTGTTACATCTTGCTGATCAATTTACCCATAAGTGATAATAATCCTTTAAGTGCAGCCCTTTCTATACCTGAAAGGAGATATCATCAGGTTTGATCTTTGAAAACAAAAGGGAAAGGGGAAAGGAAACAAAGCAAAGAAACAGTTCTATATTATATGAATATTAAATATTCTTAAATATTTTTAATTAATTTTTAGTTAATTTTAAACTCTCTAATGTAATTGGATGTATTTTTATTGTATTATTGATGGTGTAGTCTACTATTTTATTGCTACCCTTCACTGTTAAAATAGTTTTTAAATATATTTGATTTTTGAAAGTAAATACATATTTTGCAGTACATGGGGAATTTAATTAAAACAGGCTTGTAAATATAGGGCATTTTATTGAAAATAGAAAGCTATTTAACTCTTAAGAGAAGTAGTAAAAATAGACACTTGAGAAAAGGAACATATTGGAATTTCTAGCATGTTAAATCTGGGGTAATAATTTTTTGAATGTTACCTCAGGACCTCATGTGAAAAGCTAAGACAGGAAAAAGATCAAATATAATATTATTTATATTGAAGTATCAAAATGAATATAATTATGCCCAATGAATTTAATAATTTCCTATTTCTACCATGTTAAAAATACACATTTTCTTTTGAAGAATTTTGAGTGGCTGTATATAACTCTGGAGATTCAAGCTGTGTATTTTCACATTCAAGACATTGTTTGAAAATAATAGTTTGTTACAGGTTTTCAGTAGCCATTCAGATTAACAGTTATTTTCTGTTCTTTCTTTTCCAGGCCTATTGTTGAAGGATAACTAACCTGAAATATCTTCCAAAAATATTTGTCGTGTCCGAAAGGAAGGCTCTGAGGCAGTGACTATCAGTAACAGCTCTTTTTATTGAAGACGTGAACCGAACCGCAAAAGAGAAAAAGCCTCCGGCTTTTATACTCTTTTGCCGCGGCGGCCGCGGCCAATGGCAGCGATTCAAGTCTCCCGCTCATGGTTTCAGCCAATCGCGGGAGACTTCAATCGGGCCAATCGGCGCGGCTCGCCTGGCCAATTAGAAATCCCTGCGCCTTAGCCAATCAAGGCGCAGGGATTTCGAGCAGTCCATTTTTAGTACACAACACCCCTCCCCTCTTGGTAGGGTCTTTCACGTGGTGTAATCACGCAGGTAGGCGGGGCTACGTCGGGTCCTAGTTGACCTGCGCAGCTCATTCTTCTGTTGTAGCTCGGCCGGAGCGGTCATCTTTTTGGCTGCTTCTGGCTCTGTGGGTACCGGCTGGATGATCGGGCCGGTGCTCTCGCCGTGGCTCCCGCCTGGGCCTACCGGGTCGGTTGAGTCACGGATTTTGCCGCTCCCGCTTGGCTTTTCCGAGTCGGTAGAGTTGGCTGGACGGCTCCTCTCCGGATGGGATTCGCGGAGGCAGCGATCTGGTGAGTCTTTACTTTTTTTCTGCGTTTCTTTTGTCGGGTCTTCCCTCCCCCCTTGGTTCGTGTCTTGGGGGTTGAGGTTAGTTATTGCCCGTGACCGGAGTTGGTCGATGTGTCGCTTCCAGGCTCGCCCATCGACGGTTTGGAGCCGGTACGACCGTGGGCCTGTGGTTTGTGTTATGACGGCTGGGATCCATAGGGGTTCCCCTGTCATATTTTTAGCGTAAACCCAGTCGCCTGGTTGAAAAGTCCGGTACCTGGAGCTTGAGTCCGGGGGTCGCTCCGGGTTATATGTGGGGTGTAGACGATCGAGTGGTGACCGCAGCTTTCTGCCCATCAGGAGCTCTGCAGGGCTTTTGTTTGTTGTGGTGTTAGGTGTGATGTGTTGTATGAAAAGCAGTTTATTAATTTTTTCGTTGATCTCCCCGTGGTCCATTTTCCGGAGGGTCTTTTTTGTAAATTGGACCATCCGTTCCGCCCTACCGTTCGCCGCCGGATGCGCCAGTGCTGTCAATGCGTGGCGGATACCTTTCTCAACCAGGAAGCGTTCAAATTCGAGTGAGGTGAATTGGGGCCCGTTGTCTGAGACAACTACGTCTGGGAGGCCATGTGTCGAGAATAGTTTACAAAGTTCTTTAATGACAGCCTCCGTGGTGGTGGATTTCATGTCAGCCACCTCTAACCAGTTCGAGTATGCATCTACTGTGATCAAAAAAGTGTGTCCATTTGTGGGGCCAGCAAAATCTAAATGGATTCTGGACCAGGGTCCCCGTGGTATTTCCCAGTCCCGGGTGGGTGCTGCGGGTGGGCTGGACCTGGTTTCTTGGCACCGGTGGCACCTTGCAACCCATGTTTCAATTTGCTTATCCATCCCTGGCCACCAAGCGTAACTCCTGGCCAGGGCTTTTGTCCTGACGATGCCAGGATGCCCCTCATGTAACATTTCCAAAACTCTGCTTTGTAATTTGCACGGAATTACCACCCGATCTCCCCACAGGATGCAACCCCTTAACAGAGACAGTTCAGTCTGGCGCTGCCGGAATTTCTTAAAAGTCTCGTCAATGTCCTTTTCCGGCCAACCTTTCTCTAACCAATGCAAGACTTTCGCCAATTGTCTGTCCCTACTGGTTTCCCTGGCAATATCGGATGCGGTTATGGGCAGGCTTTCTATGCTCAGGGTGTTAGTTGTAGGAGCGGGGTCAGGTTCCGAGTCCGGCAAGGGCGAGCGGCTCAAAGCGTCCGCGTGTGAAATTTTCTTTCCTGGCTTGTGGAACAGTTCGTAGTTGTAGGCTGCCAGGAATTCAGACCACCTAGTCATGCGTGGTGACAAGATGTTTGGTGTGGCCCGATCCCCAGCGAGGATGCCCAGCAGTGGCTTATGGTCGGTGACTATCTTGAATGGGCGGCCGTACAAGTACTCATGGAAACGCTTGACGGCGGCAACTATAGCCAAAGCTTCTTTGTCCAGCTGGCTATAGTTCCGTTCCGGTTTTGTTAGCGTTCTGGAAAAAAATGCAATAGGCGCTTCTCTCTGGTCTGGGAGGGTATGGCTGAGGACAGCGCCGACGCCGTAGGGCGATGCGTCGCAAGTGACAGCTAGGGGTAAAGTCTCACTGAACTGTATTAGAACGGCGTCGGAGGTGAGGAGGTCTTTGGTTCCCTGAAAGGCGGCCTGTTCTCGTTTCCCCCAAGTCCATGCTGCCCTCTTGTCTAGGAGTCTATGCAAAGGCTCCGCCACCGTTGCCTTCTGAGGTAGGAAGACATTATAAAAATTTAGTAAACCTAGGAATGCTTGTAGTTCTGTTTTGGACCTCGGGGTGGGGGCTTCCTTGATGGCTTTAACCTTTTTAGCTGTAGGGTGGATGCCCTGTCTGTCTAGGAGGTAACCCAGAAATTCTATTTGCTGCGTACACAGTTGGCATTTTTCGCGTTTGACCTTAAGTCCTGTCTCTTTAAATTTTGTCAAGACTTGTCTTAAACGGTTCTCTAATTCGGCTTCGTTTGGCGCCGCGATTAACACGTCATCGAAATAGGGCACCACCCCCTTGATGCCCTGTAGTAAACGTTCCATTAGACTTTGAAAAATGCCTGGTGCCACGCTGACTCCGAATTGGAGTCTGTTGCACTTGAAGGCCCCCCGGTGTGTCACGATTGTTTGGGCTTCTGCCGTTTCTTCGTCCACAGGCAGTTGCTGGTATGCCTGGGCGAGGTCAAGCTTGGCAAAAATTTTTCCCCCTCCCAATGAGTGCAGTAAGTGTTGCACTATGGGCACTGGGTAGGCGCTTTGCTGTAGCGCGCTATTTAGGGTGGCCTTATAGTCCCCGCAAATCCTCACGGACCCGTCTGGCTTTACTGGGGTCACTATAGGGGTCTCCCATCTGGCGTGATCTATAGGTGTTAATACCCCTTGCTTGACGAGTTTGTTGATTTGTTCGTCAATTTTTGGTTTTAACGCAAAGGGTACCCTCCTGGATTTAAGTCGCTTGGGGGAAACCCATGGGTCTAAGTCAAAGGAAATAGGGGGCCCCTTATACTTGCCCAATCCTCCATCGAAGACCTCCTGGAACTCCTGGACTAACCGCTGTTCCCAGGCTTCCATGGAGACTTGGTTGACACCTGTCAATGCGATGTTCAGTGGGGCGAACCATTGCAGGCCAAGCAAGCTCGGGCGGTCACGATCGACTATCGTGAGTGGAAGCTGTTCGGTTCGGCCTTTGTAGGTTACGCTAAAGTTTTTGGTGCCCACCACTGGCACGCGATTACCCTGATAGTCCCTTATGATGATTTTCTGGGCGGGTACATTTTCCTTCTGCAGGGTGGGCACTAGTTTTTTTATTTCGCGCCATGCAATCATGGAAAGGTAGGACCCGGAGTCCACTTCCATCTTGCAAGGCCGACCTTCGATGTAGACTTCAACGTATATCTTTCTGGCGCCGTCGGAGATGGCATGGCCGATTGTCACCGTCTGGTGGGTTTCTTCTTTCCGCCGACCGTCGCCGCTTCTCTGGGATCTTTGCTTCTGGTCCCATCTGCCTGCTGGCTGGCGCTCTCTGGTTCTTGGCGGGCTCTCTCTCCTTCTATCCTGCTGCTCCCATTTTGGCGGGCTGCGTGTCTTCTTTTGGCGGCAAACTCGGGCGATGTGGCCCCTTCGGTCACAATGCCTGCAGACCGCGTCAAAGAAACGGCATTCGGACCTGGGGTGGTCGCCGCCGCACCCTGCGCAGTTGGTCCTCGACCTACGACTGTTTTGGCTTCGCTGGTTTCCGCGACCCGCCTGCATGCGATGTGTGTCCTCCTCATCGTCTGAAATGCTGGAGGCTGACTGGTAACTGCCGTAGTGTGCGGCCGCTTCGATTCTTGCATCGGCCGACCTTGCGGGGTTGTTGTTGTTTGCGCCTTTTGCCTCGGCTCTCCGCATGGTGTCTGCTGACGTGCGGGTTGCTTCTGCGGCCGCGGCTGCGGTGATGGCATCGGCGAGGCTGATGTCGCCTTTGGCCATAAGTCGGCTCTGGAGTGTCGGATCCCAAAGTCCTAGCACGAAACGGTCTCTTATGAGACTGTTCAATCCCTCAAACTCACAGAGCCCGCCTAGGCGCCTTAATTCAGCGACAAAGTCGCTCAGTTTCTCGTCCGGTTTTTGACATCTCCGGTAGAATTCGTTCCGCCGAATTAGGATGGGGACCTCGGGAGCATAATGGCGCTTTAGTATGGGTTCGAGGACGTCCCAATCCATGGCAGTCGCGTCTGCCGGTTTGGCCAATGCCTTGGCCATCTGGAAAACCTCTGGTCCACAATGCGTCAGGAACACGGCGCGTTTTAGCGGGCCCGGGGCGTCCTTCATGCCGGCACACTCTAAATACATCCGGAATCTGTCTGAGTAGGACTCCCAGTCCTCGGCGGCGGGGTTGAAGGGGGCGGGCGGTGCTATTTTCGCCATTTCGTTGTCGCAAGTTCGTCTGTGGACACGGGGTTCGGTTCAGGGGCGAGATCCCACCTTCGTCGCCAGTGTCGTGTCCGAAAGGAAGGCTCTGAGGCAGTGACTATCAGTAACAGCTCTTTTTATTGAAGACGTGAACCGAACCGCAAAAGAGAAAAAGCCTCCGGCTTTTATACTCTTTTGCCGCGGCGGCCGCGGCCAATGGCAGCGATTCAAGTCTCCCGCTCATGGTTTCAGCCAATCGCGGGAGACTTCAATCGGGCCAATCGGCGCGGCTCGCCTGGCCAATTAGAAATCCCTGCGCCTTAGCCAATCAAGGCGCAGGGATTTCGAGCAGTCCATTTTTAGTACACAACAATATTGACATTTAGCTTTCTGATCTAAGAGGAGAAAACTTTAATTTCAAATATTGTAGTCAACATTCAAGTGGATATCTTTTTGTATTCTTACTTCTGTGATTCATATTATTTTTTCTAATGTTTGTTAAAAACATACATTTGTTAAATGAAAATAATTTTAGAGCGCGTATTTCACCATTGAAATAAATTATCTGTGTTGAACTCCGAATTAACATTAAAATGATATTATTTGCCTGTGTTATTTTTGTACATTATTGTATGAAAATATCAAGAATAAATTCATATTCGGTGGTATTTTGAGCAATACATATTTTTGCCCAGCAAAACTAAAAGTTGGTTTCATTTTGCAAAAACATATGTAAAAATAAGACTGTGCATGCATATCTGCAGCCATATGAATTATAAAAGCATAAACATGATATATCTAATGTTCTATTACAGTAATTTCTTTATCTTCAAAATATAATTCTTGTCCTGCAATAGGTATAATTCAATCCTTCTATTCTTCCAGAGATTAATCAGTTCCTTCTGATAAATATGGTGCTATTCTTCCTATTACTCTATCTTAAAGTTTTGTCAACTATATTAATGATCTGTGAATACATTTTTAGTGATTATTCTCCCCTGCATTTTTAATGATTATCCTTGCAACTTTTCCATGAGCATCTTTCTCAAGGTTACTTGTTTTCCTTAGCCTGTTTTTTCTCTTTTCTCTGGGGAAGTTGTTTGGGAGACAGGTGCTACACAATTTTTTGAAATGCCTACAACTAATTTACATTCTATTGATGTCTACAGGATGAAAGTATACTTTCTCTGAGTCCTCATATGTTTAGTAAGCCAAGAAACAGCCTAATTAAATCACAATTGAATTATACTTCAATATATATTCATCAATACAGTATTTTAGCTTATGATTGTAAAAGTGTGTGCCATATTTTTATAATTCAACAATTATTATATAAATTTTAATCTGTTGTAAATTTTAATGATAAATAATCACAGATATTCAATATTTCCAAAGTAACCTTATGTAAAATTATATATATTGTTGGTTCAGAAAAAACTAATTTTAGACAGCATTAGCTAGACAACAAATAAAATATAAGAGTTCAGCAGTTTGTAAATAAAATAGTAATGGCAAATCAATAGTGAGCCTAGAAATTAATTAAATTAAATTAATCAAAAAGCAGGACTTATGAAAACAACAATTAAATGAAACACTAATAACTATGCTAGACTAATTGAAAAGAAATAAAAACATTTAAATGTTTACAATGAGCCCGCCTTACTATATTCAGAGATTGACTACATTAGATGATTTAGCACTATTTCTTTTTTTTATGTAAATCTGAATTTAAGATGACAACTTTTGCTTCCTTGCTTCAAAACCAGTGGATATATATCCTATACATGTCCTAAATGTTGTAAGAAAAACAGTTACACTTTATATTCTACTACGTCTCTGCATTATTACATATATATCCTCTGCTTTCCATGAAATTAGCAACAAAAGTTATCTAGGCCATTTTCAGCTGGGGTTCAGCGCCTATGTTGATAAGCAGGGAGAGATCCAGGCTATGGCCCCTACTTTGTGGATTGCCTTTGTGAGTTGCTCCTACTTTGTAGCTTGCCTCTATTCTTTCTTCACTCCTATTTTTCACTCACATGAGGCAACTGTGTGAGGTGATCCCTCAGTTTGCAATGAAATATCGTTATGTAGATGATACACAGCTTTATATCTCTACTCCAGAACTCTTAAATGATGCTATGAATATCCTATCCTAGTGTCTGGCTGTTGTTCAGATCTTGGTGGGGGAAAATGGACTCCCAATTCAAACAGGACAGAGTGCCCTATTTGGACTTTCTGGAGATAAGGTTCTTATCTGTAGTTCTGGATGGGCTGGCACTACCCCAAGTAGACATGATATGCAATATGCAGGTCATCTGAGAGTCACAGCTCCTACTTGAAGTGTAGGTGACAGTGATAGCTTGGGGGACCTTTCCACATCTTCAGGCAGTGCCCCAGTTGCAATCATTTTTGGACCAGGAGGGTCTTTTAAGTACTAATGAATTAGGATGGCTCCTTCCTAAATTTCTTCCTCAGACTGTTAAGCCTTTGGGGACTTCCCTATCTCTGTGCTAGTAAGGCCACAGTTTGAATACTGTGTCCAGTTCTATCACCATGATACAAAAAAGATGCCAAGAAATAATACAGAGAAGAGCAACAAAGACAATAAGGAAAATGGAAGCTAAACTGCATGATAAATGCAGGGGAACTAGCTATGTTTAGTCTTAAGCGAAGCCTTAGGGATGACATGATAATGGTCTTCCAATACTTATAGAGAAGCGGGGGTTGATTTATTCTCCAAAGCACCTGAGGGCAGGAGAAGAAGCAATGAGTGGAAGTTTGTCAGAGAAAAATCCAGTCTGGAACTAAGGAAAAGTTTCCTGACAGAACAATCAATCAGTGGAACAGCCAGAAGTTGATGGTGACCGATCACTGGAGATTTTCCAGAAAAAAAAATGAACAACCATTTGTCTGGGATAGATAAGAACTCACGTCCTGTGAAGAGGGTTGGAATAGAAGACTTCCAAGGTCTCTTATAGCCCAATGATTCTATGATTCTATGGTATCTAAATACTTTTTCTATTATTTAGTGATCAGCAACTTTCCATTTATATCTCTGTTCATTGATTTGGCACATCTCAATGAGACTGAAGTGAGTCCACATGATCCACCCTCATTAAAAAAAGGTGGGGGGGGGCAGAAATGACATTCAGATTCTGAAGAAAAAGGAAATCCCATAGAGGATTCCTCTAACACTTGAATTTAGCTTATAAAATTTCTAGTTGATAAACATTTCTAAATGAATTAGATTACTGTTGTAAAATATTTCTAAATAAGCATACAGCACAAAATCATTTCCTCAAAATTTTCAGCGGTAAAAATATCCATATAGTACTTATAATACCAGCACATTTTCCTATATCACAATGCTGCACATTGGATAAAAGAAAAAGCATTCTGTGAATTTTACAGCTTGCTGCTTTTATTTAGTTTGCTTATTCCATCCCATTTCCTCTGCTTCACTATTTAATTATAATAGGTTTGTAATTAATTCTAAAACATATTAATGTACATTCCTGTTTACATTGGTTCACTGGCACTGAGCAAATGTACAGATATAGAGACATGATTTTCTAGGAGAAGGAAATTAAAATAAAATTCTAAATTATATGCATACAATAATAGATATAGCTATGAACGAGCAAGTCTTTAAAGAGGCAACTTGGCAAGCCAAGCCACAGATTGAGCTTTGAGGCAATTCTCAGGATGCTGATCATCTGACACAGCATTGTAGGAATAGCTTCAAGGCTCAGTATAGTTTTTTGAATGTCTCTGCATTCAGCTAATGAGTTAACCAAGCATGTTCATTTCTCAACTATCCATTTTTCTGATTCCAAATTTGTTATAATAATAAAATAATTTATTTTGTGATCATTTACACTGGAATTCTTACATGTTGTTCTCCATTGCAAAATCTGAGCTATACCGTATACAAGCTTAGCACCTTCTCTCACTGTCTGGTAGAGGTTCTGTACTTTTAACTGCAGTATCTGCCATCCTACATCTGATGGGAGGCTCATGAAAGGGAGCGAAGGGAAGAGAAACGACAAGAAGCGAAGTTTCCTCTTGATGAGCTTGCCCCGAATGTCTTGGCACACGCTCTTTTATTGTGCTTTTTTACAAGAAAATGATTTAATCAAAAAGCTCAAGTCAAACATGGTAATCTCATCAGGATGTGCATGTTTACAAAGCTGCATACCGGACAGATTATTTACAAGGTGGATAAGCTTATTAACAAAACGTCTAGCTCCTTGTCTCTTGTACGTGCCTTGCAAAGGTCACTGAAGAGACAGAAGTTAATGATTACACGTGAATGATACAATGTTGCAAATGCATGAATGATACATAGTTGCAATGATACATAGTTGCAAACACATGAATGATACATAGTTACAACATCTCCTCTGTTTTTATTATTTATGACGAGTCTTCTTCCTCATCCAAGAAGACAGGAACCATTTTTCTGAAATGTTCGCCGTCCCCGTCATCTAGGCAAGAGTGCGACTCGTCAGCGTCAGGGTTGTCCAAGGAGCGGTAACTCAGCAATGACATTTTTTCGTCCGGTGTTGAGGATATAACATGAGCTTGCAATAGCACATTAACATCAGCAGAGGATAATTGATTTTTAAAAATTGCAATATTCTATTAAAACAACAAGGTCCTATAATACATATCAATATAGTGATTATTAACGATCCTGCCAATGCAGTTAAAAAGGTTGTAAGCCATGGCGAAATAGAAAACGAACCCCCCCCCCTGCTATCAACATAAAGACAACATTCTTTTTTAAGCATAGCACACAATCCCCCTTGTTTTAAAAAATAACGATCTAAATCTTTACGATTTTGCAAGAGGGGGTATTCCATGGGTACCTGTAGGGATATAAAATCATCAGAGTTATACACACAAGCCATACTTGAATGCAAAATGATTTGGATTTAACAATTTCATCCCCGTGGACACATGCAATGAAACCGGTGGAACAAGTCCAAACAAAATTATTGCCAGGGATAAATTACATTCCTTTCAGGCGTGATGTTAAAGTTCCTCCTGAAGTGGTGTAGATTGCAGGATATCCCCTGGTTGTGTGGGTGCGTCTGCCAAATCGAATTGAAGTGGTGGGTAGAAGTCTTCTTTGCGAGAAAAATTGGTTGTAGAACTTAAACGAACTCCTTGAAAGTCAGTTATAGTCCAAGCAATATTATATCTTCTATGAGGCTTTTGCGGATCGTCATGGACAGTTCTTTTGAAGCGTTGTTTGTTGACAGGATCAGAGTTCGGGTATATAAAAACATCACAAGCAGGAGAGAGGGCTATGGACAAGTTAGTTGTAGAACATTTGCGAAATGAGGAGGGAATTCAATTAGTAGAAAAAGGATAATAATTACAATAATGACAATAAAGATTAATTTGGTAATTCATCAAGGATGTTAGTTGGGGTGGAGAAACCCATAATACAATAGAAGGACATCTAGGTCCCCCTATTTTTTAGATTGAATAGAGGAAAAGATTTTAAGGTTCCTTTCCATAGGAAGAGTAAAGAAGGAACAAAAGAGCGAGTGGTAGAGTGTTCTGTAAATTAAACAGAAGTGACAGAGTGAAAACTACGGGTAGCATTTTCATGACGTACCCACATGGAGCAAGTATAATAGCCTTCTGCTAATGAAATGGTTTTAACACGAATAGTCTTTTGACAGGAAGCATAGGTTTTGTTGAAGTAAGGTAGAAATTGCAAAGAAGATATAGGCAAGAATATCAGGAAGAGTTTTAAGATACAGATGTAGCAGAGGAATTCCCATGATAGGGTCTTACTGCCCGACCAGGGACCCAGCAAGTGGTTTTGTCTGGCAGTAAGATCGCAGCGTAGCCTCGTCCCCAAATGAGAAGCTCAGTGGGACCCTGCCAGGCAGGATCTGGCAATCTGCGATAATATACCAGAGGTCTGTTAGGCGGGGGTGAGGGGGAGGAAAAATGACACGAAGCAGCAGAAGTGGGAGGAATGCCAGTCAGATTGAGAAAGTTTAAAGTGTAAAGAAAAATATTAAGATAATTTTGCAATGCTGGGAGGTTCGGGTTTTTTTCCCGCAACGAATATCGATCAAGAGCACATTTCAGAGATAAGTTCGCTCGTTCCACAATAGCCTGCCCCTGGCTGTTGTAGGGAATCCCAAACTTGTGGGTTACATCCCATCTGTTACAGAAGTCCTGAAAAGCAGAACTTGTATAGGCAGGTCCATTGTCTGTTTTGATTTCTTTTGGACGTCCCAGCAAGGCAAAGGTACGAATTGAATGATTGATGACATGTTTTACAGTTTCTCCCCTTTGAGGAGTAGCCAGAATAAACCCTGAATATGTATCTATGGAAACGTGCAAATATTTCCAAGGGGCAAAAGATGGATACTGAGTTACATCCATTTGCCAAATTTCACAAGCTTTTAATCCTCTAGGATTTACTCCTATGGGAATGGAATGTCCTTGCTTACTACATGTGGGGCATTGTTGAATAATGGCAGCAGCTTCTGCCTGAGTAAGGGAAAATTGTTTTTGTAATGCTTTTTTATTTTGGTGAAAATAATCATGGCTTTCGGCTGCTGTCAGATTACAAATTGATTTACCGGATGCAGCTGCTGCAGCTGCGTCTGCCACCTTGTTTCCCTCCTGTAATATACCAGGAAGAGGTTGATGGCTCCTGATATGTGCTACAAAGAATGGATGCGTATGGCTGTTGATATATTGCTGTAGAGGAAGCAACAACTTTAACAAAGAAACAGATATGCTAGGAGATAAATAGGCTTGATATATATTTTTCAAAATCTGAGAAACGTATAAGGAATCTACTATTAAATTAAAAGGAGCTTTTTGAAACTGTTGAAATGCAATAAGAGATGCAGCAAGTTCTGCCTGTTGAGCAGAAGATTGCGGAGGGGTAATTTTAGTTTTCCACTCTCCCTCCTGGTACCATGCACAAGCACCATACATTTTTCCCCCATCTGCATAAAGCGTAGGTGCATCTACTAATGGAGATATTGAGAGGGGGGAATGCCATTCAAAAGGGAGAGTTTTAAGAAAAGTGAACCGTGGGTCAGCTGGTAAATGACAAGAAATTTGCCCTGGCCACTCTTCTAAAGCGTATTGTAGTTCTTCTGAATTACACCATAGCATTTCCCACATAGTCAATGAACAAGGAGTGAATATTAAAACAGGCTCACATCCCATGAGTTGTTTACATCTTTGTCGACCTTTAAAGATCAACTGGGAATATGCAGAGGCTTTACTAGTGATTGTGGTCCGTGGGGTGTGAGACAAATGCAGCCATTCTAAAATCAAAACCTGTGTCTGATGAAATTGCATAATGACAGCTGTGGGTCTCTGAACAGTATTTAATAAAGCAATTGATAAAGGACAATTTTCTATAGCTCGATCCACCCATCTAGTAGCCAGTAAATGGGAAATGTCTTTTAATGCCTGCAACTGCTCTTTATTTAGAATGATAACATCGGACGGGGCTTTACCTTGCGTGAGAGCATTAAAGAGAGGAGCTAATGTAGCTGTAGTCAAACCCAAATAAGGATGTGCCCAATTTAAGGTTCCCAGGAACTGTTGTAAGATCACGAGTGTTGGTTTTGGGGGAAGTGTTGGGAGGGGAAGGGAAGGAACAGCAGCTGAAGCAAGTAACTTGTGACCTAAATAGGAAAAGGGAGGTTTGGATTGTATTTTTCCTGGGGCTATAATGAGCCCTGCTTTACCTAAAATGGAGGTCAGGCACGGCAGAGTTTTTAATACCGTGCCCTTTGGGCCAGGTGCAGATACCAATATATCATCCA
Source organism: Hydrophis major (assembly GCA_033807585.1). NCBI lineage: Eukaryota > Metazoa > Chordata > Lepidosauria > Squamata > Elapidae > Hydrophis > Hydrophis major. The sequence continues at coordinate 141,895,530 of CM066343.1, read as the reverse complement.
TGTAATGATAGATTAAAAAATGAGGATATTTGTCCCTGTATGGTTGCAAGGCTAAATCCACAAAAAATTGACACATAGTTGGACTGTTTAACATGCCTTGCGGTAAGACTTTCCATTGATATCATTTGGTAGGTCTTTGATTATTTAAAGTTGGTACTGTAAAAGCAAATAATTTTCTATCTGACTTGTGTAATGGAATGGAGAAAAAGCAGTCTTTTAAATCGATAATGACAAGGTCATACTCTTGAGGAATTATGTTAGGATTTGGAAGACCACATTGCAGGGGTCCCATTGGAAGGAGGACCGAATTCACAGCCCTTAAATCCTGAAGGAGGTGCCAAGCGCCGTTTTTCTTTTTGATAACAAAAACTGGGGTATTATATGGACTCAATGAGGGTTCTAGATGACCTCTATCTAATTGTTCTTGAACAAGAGAATGTAAGGCTTCAAGCTTTATAGAAGGTAGAGGCCACTGATCAATCCACACAGGGTTATTGTTAGTCAAATATAAGCGAAGCATGGTTAATGGAGGGTAAGTTGCGCATTAAACTGTGACATAAGTTCTCTTCCCCACAAATTAGTATACAGAGGAATTACAGCTGGTTTAATATAAACAACACATTGAGACTCAGGGGAATGGGCTTTTACCCAGTTTCTGCTAATGCGAGTCTCCTGGAGTCCCCCCACTCCTCTCACCGCTGGTGCCACATCTGCAGGCCAGGTGTCCGGCCACTCAGCGGTTCGGATGACGGAAATATCCGCTCCAGTATCTAAAAGACCAAGAAAGGATCGACCATTCAATAAGAATGTTACCATAGGTTTCGGTTGACTAATTGGTCTTTCAATTGCATAGAGTTGCTCTTGTTGTTGGTCTAAGAGCACAATCATTTTTGCCACAACATCCCCCTCATTTATAGTAACTTCTGTATTAGCTAGTACAGACAGACAGACATCAGACAATACAGAGGGGTCATGCAGAAAAGGAGAGGCAAGAATACCTTGTTCAGCTAAATCCCTTACAGGAAAGACTAGCACTGGAATATCGGGGGGCATATGAAAAGGCTGAACAGGGTGTACAAAGAGAAAGTCAGTGACACTGAGATAAGTAACAGTTTCATTAGCCACAAGATCGTAAGCGAAAGAAGAAAATTTGCAAGTTTCAGCAGCCTTTGTTGTGGGGCTGCCTGCCTGCCCCGTTTCTAGTTTCCCTGATTCAAAAAAGGTTTTTGAATGATTGTAGGGTTATTCTGCTGTTCATTCTTTTGGACTCTGCACTGACTAGCCCAGTGATAGCCCCTTTGGCATCGAGGGCATGTTGTCATTGGGCGAGCAACCTGGTTTCTTGGCATATTTGCTCCCCTGCCCAGGACCCTGCATTGTCTCTTAAAGTGACCTGGCTTGCCACAATTAAAACAATTACCCATTTTACGAGTATTTTGTTGGGAAATGGGAAGAAGAGAGCCCATGTTCTGCTGCATGCCTTCAGTAATGGCTGTAGCCAGAGTAGACATGGAATGGGATGTGGTTCCTATGATTTGGCAGGCTGTAAGATTATCTGCCAAGGTAACATTTTTCTTATTAATTAATGGTTGCAAAACTTTCTGACAATCAGCGTTTGCGTTTTCATAAGCAAGTTTTAAACTTAATTCATTACAAGCCTCCTCATTATCAATTTGTCTCTCTAAGGCTTCTGTGAGATGGTTTATAAAGGAGGAAAAAGGCTCAGAAGGTCCTTGAATAATCTTAGAGAAAGATTTGGGCACGCATCCCGCATTATCAATTTTTCGAGCCGCGGCCAAAGCACAATCCTGTAATATAGGGAAAGCAGCTGCGTCTGTGGCAGTCTGCTGGGCAATGATAAGCATAGTGCCAGTACCGTTAAGCATATCTAAAGTGACATTTGCCGGCAAGCCTCTAGCGGCTGCGGCTGCGGTACGTTTATGAAATTCTGACTCCCAGACCAAAAATTTTGAAGGCGTGAGGATCATGGTAAATAATGTACGCCAATCAGCATTTATCAAGTCAGTGCCTGGTTGGGTTATTGATCCTAAAAGACCCTGTACATAGCGAGATTGAATACCATTTTCCTTGCAAGCTGCTTTTAAATCCTTAATTATTTTGTACGGCATTGGGGTATACTGAGGAGCTGGGGGATTGCCGGCTTGTATGACAGGATAAAGGGAGGCAGCTGCAAGGGTGTCCTCATCCATTTCCCCTTCATAAAAGGCTTGTTGAATGGCTTTTACAACTCGGGAGGGTGGTGGAGGACACAGGGGCTCTACATTTGTGGAAGTGGATTGAATGGAGGGAGGCTCCCATAATGACTTATGATCATCAGGAGCAGAGGGTTGAAGGATAGAAAAGTTATCATAACTTGGCGGGGGAGATTCAAACACACTCCCTGCTTCTATTTTATAATGGACTTTTAAAGCCTCCATAATTTTCCTCCAAGTGACCAAAATGCCAATAGGTGCATGAGGAGGACTATGGAGATGTTCACCAATTTTTTGCCAAGTGGAAATTTTTAAGGACCCTTCCTCTGAATAATTGGGACAATGTTGCTACACATAAGCCAATAATGTAGCAATAGGTTTCATTTTTACAGGCGAGCCCTTTAAATTAGCAGAATATTTAGAAGAAGAAGCGACTAACTCCCTCAATTCCTTCAGATGCTGCGTCTGTTGTTGAGAAAAGTTTCCACCCATACTTACGAAAGTCGAGACTGTGTTTCAGATCCGATGATGTGCAATTCGCTTCAGGCCTGGCGATGCACAGCTCCCATCAAGCTGATAAGATATGGATGCGTCGCTGCATATCCCCCTTAGGGAAGCACGTCGGGGTCACCAGAATGCGGTATCTGCCATCCCGCATCTGATGGGCGGCTCATGAAAGGGAGCGAAGGGAAGAGAAATGACAGGAAGCGAAGTTTCCTCTTGATGAGCACGCCCCGAATGTCTTGGCACACGCTCTTTTATTGTGCTTTTTTACAAGAAAATGATTTAATCAAAAAGCTCAAGTCAAACATGGTAATCTCATCAGGATGTGCATGTTTACAAAGCTGCATACCGGACAGATTATTTACAAGGTGGATAAGCTTATTAACAAAACGTCTAGCTCCTTGTCTCTTGTACGTGCCTTGCAAAGGTCACTGAAGAGACAGAAGTTAATGATTACACGTGAAAGATACAATGTTGCAAACGCTTGAATGATACATAATTGCAATGATACATAGTTGCAAACACATGAATGATACATAGTTACAACATTTAACAGCTGTTTGCCTGGCAGAAAATAATACTTGGCAGCTCCCTATTGTATATCATCATTTTGCCTGAAAAATCTTGTTTGAGAGGAAGACAAAAAAATGGATAAGTTTGGTGTTAAGAAAGCATCAACATTCAATATCAGGAAGGTTTATTAACAAGTGATTTAATGGTTTTCTAGCTTTAAAACATTTTATTTAGCATTTTAAGATAAGGACAAGAAAAAGGAATTGGATACAAGCAGTCAAATAAAAATAAAGCAGAATCAGCTATAAAATGTAAAGCCTGATTCACCTGCTCAGATATTTGTAAAATACTGTAGTATAAGTTCAACAGACAAAAAGATCCATCATGTTTGTTAATAAATTTATCTACTGAGAATCACCAGCTTTTACAGATAACTATAGAAGTATTATGCCATTGACTTTTTATGGTATTTTCTCAACCTTCCCTTTCTGAGAACTAACCATATCAGCCCCTGCTTATCTTAAGAGCCCTAATGAAGATAACAAATTTCTGACAGCTTCAGAGATCAATTTCTATTATTAATGATGCTATTAACCAGATTTCCTACTTTAGAGAGGTCTGAAACACTTTCCTTTAAGGAGTGTTATTCAAATCTTCTATGAAGCTAAAATGAAGCAAGAATAGGGGTCTTCAAGTGCTCATTAGCAACAATTTCACCAAAAGAATAAACATAAATCTGTTTCTGTCCTTTCCACTATTGCATAGGTACTGTATTTATATTTTATGTGAGAATTTTATTTTTTAAAGTTCATATAAGCAGATATATTTATGTATAATATTTTGCTAATCTCATATTTTGACCTCTTTATATAGAGCATAATAGATAATTTCTAAAGCAGAACTTAATGAAAAGGAACTAAGAAATAGTTCCTAGACAGCAAGGACTATTGTGCTATCATTCAGTTACCAGTGATGTAGGACATAAATTGGGCAAAGCTAATGATTAACAATAACAAGCTGTTTTACATCACAGGCACTGTGGATTTTAAAGAAGACTATACGGTCTTCTGATCTCCTATCGTTTCTTTTCTCACATATAAGAAAAGCAACAATGTGCTTTTCTTATATGTGCTCAACAGCTTATTTTTAAAAAAAAACCAAAATTATTATTTCAGAATAAAGTAAAATAATAATAATAATAAAATAATAATAATAATAATAAAAGATTAAATGGAGGGAAAACCAACGCTTTGCATGGACAGCACTTGAAAAAACATTGAAGGAAAATATGATAACAACTTGACATGGCTTGGCTTAAGAAAGGAACCATCAAGAAAGAAACAGAAGGTTTAATACTTGCTGCTCAAGAACAAGTACTATAAACTAATGCCATGAAAGCGAAAATACAACAATCCACTGACAATCTAAACTGCTGACTTTGCAATGACAAAGTTGAAACTGTTTCACGCTTAATATGTGACTGCAGCAAAATCGCGCAAACTGACTACAAAGCTAGACATGATCGAGTTGCTAAATTAATCCACTGGTCATTGTGTAAAAAATATGGGCTACCTGTATTCAAAAGGTAATGGGAACATAAAGTGGAAAAAGTTGTCAAAAATGAGACGGTGAAGATCTTGGGGGACTTTTTAATACAGACGGTTTGTCTTTGGAATATAACATGTCAGATATTACGGTTGTCAAGGGCCAAAGAGTACAATTTATTGATATAGCTGTTCCAGGAGATGCCAGAGTCGAAGAAAAAGAACTGGAAAAAAACATGAAATATCATGACCTGGCCATCAAAACTACACAGTTATGGATGAAACATGTAACAGTGATACCCATTGTCATTGGGCACTTGGTACCATATCCAAGAATTTTACAAAATACATCAATAAATTTCAGCTTCCTGCAATAACACCAGCAGAACTGCAAAAAAACCGTGCTACTTGGAACAAAGTTTATTTTAAGAAGATACTTGGTTGATACCTAGGACACTGACAGCAACCCATATAAACCATTAACACCAGTCACTGGTATTTGTGATACATTTTATAAATGTTCAGTTGACTGAGATAATAATAATAATAATAATAATAATAATAATAATAATAATAATAATAATAATAATAATAATAATAATAATAATAATTTGGGTGGCCTTGTTTTTCTGGTTCTGCTTTGTAGTAGTATTTCATTACAGTGTGGTTCTCTGACATGGTGTATTCTGCTGCTTCTGAGGTTGTTCAGCTTCCAGTAGCCCTGCAGGCCCATGCCCTGGTTGCTCAGCTATGGGACCCATGGCCTATAGCCCACTTGTCGATGGATGCCCAGGTTCCCCAACACCCGACACGGTCCTTGTTAACCCAGGTGACGACCGAGGCATTCGGTTGTGTTTCACCATGAATCATTGCATGGGTTTTTGGATACACTCAGTTCTGCTCCTTGGCCTAGACCTCTCTGACATGGTTGGACCTGCTAATAGTTTGCACTACCGCCAGCACAGCTCTCAACTTCATTGGAGCAGTTAAGCCCCCTGCCACGTCAAGGCGGCACCCTTGACGGGAGATACGAAAATTGAAAAACCTGAGAAAACGGCAACTAGTCAGTTTTGGAAAGACCCGTAGGAGAATGAGAAATGTTACAACAAAAGTGTTGGATAGATCAGAGACTTTGAGAAGAATTCTCCAAGAACAAAATGGACCAACTGGAAATAACTACTGAAATGATAAGCAACAGAGTGAAAAAAGTCAAGAACTGGATATCGCCTGGCAATGATCAACTGCATGGCTTTTGGCTCAAATACCTGACCAGCCTGCATGGAAAAATGGCTGAACAATTCAATGAGATGCTGCAGACAGGAAACATCAGTGAATAGTTAACAGCTGGGAAAACTTCGATGCAGAAGGATCCAGCAAAAGGGGCAACACCTGCAAATTATAGGCCAATAACATGTCTGCCAACCATGTTCTAGCTGCTGACCAGCATCATAGCTGACAGGACCCAGGACTACCTAGAAGCAAATAACATCTTGCCAGTAGAGCAGAAAGGAAACAAACAAGGAAGCAAAGGCACAAAAGATCAGTTCCTGATTGACAAAATAATTTTAGAGAACTGCAAAAGCTGAAAAACAAATCTGCATACAACTTGGATTGGCTACAAGAAAGCATTTGATTCATTACCCCACAGCTGGATCATTAAGTGCCTGGATGTCATCGGAATATGCAAGTGCATTGGTACTTTCACTGCAAATATGATGAAGCACTGGAAAACAGAACTGTTTATTGGAAGTGAAAGCTACGGACTGGTCAACATCAAAAGAGGAATTTTCCAGGGTGATTCTTTGTCACCTCTGCTGTTCATCATTGCCATGACCCCCTTGTCAAAATTTTTACAGAAAAATAATCTGGGTTATCAAACTGCTAAAAATTCACAGAAAATCTCTCACCTGCTGTACATGGATGATCTGAAATTATACGGAAAATCAGAAATTGAAATCCAGTCACTGACCAATACAGTTCGAATTTTCAGCACTGACATCAGCATGGAGTTTGGCCTGGACAAATGCACCACAGTGGCACTGACAAAAGGGAAGATTGTAGGAAGTGATAGAATTGAAATGCCCAATGGACAAACCATCAAGTGGAACCAACCTGAAGCCTACAAATAACTGGGCATGCTGCAGCTGGACAGTATCAAGCATGGGCAAGTGAAAAATGTGGTCAGCAAAGAATACACACAAAGGGTCAGAAAACTTCTAAAAAGCAAACTGAATGGCGGTAACACCATCAAGGCTATAAATACCTGGGCCATGACGGGTATGGCCCAGGTATTTATATAGGAAAACAGCGATGCAAACTCGGGCTGACAGTTAGTGTAACAAAGCACTGTATGGACAGTTCCTTGAAAAGATCCAAGGAAAAGTAGATGGCTGACCAATGGAACACTGAAGAAAGAAACAGAAGGCCTGATTCTTGCAGCCCAAGAACAAGCCATCAGAACGAATGTAATCAAAGCCAGAATAGGAAAATGTGCTGATGACCCCAAATGCAGACTGGGCAAAGAAGCAGATGAAACCATTGATCACATACTGAGCTGTTGCAAGACAATAGATCAGACTGACTATAAACAATGTCACAATACAGTCGTTCAGATGGTCCACTGGAACTTGTGTCACGACTACCATCTGCCTGTAGCAAAGAACTGGTGGGATCATAAACCTGAAAAAGTGGTCAAAAATGAGCATGCAAAAGTACTGTGGGACTTCTGAATACAGACTGACAAAGTTTTGGAACACAGTACCCCGGATATCACTATTGTGGAGAAGAAAAAAGTGTGGATCGTCTACATTGCCATACCTGGTGATAACAGAATCGACAAGAAACAACTTGAAAAAGTCACCAGATATCAGGACTTGAGAATCGAACTGCAGAGACTCTGGCATAAACCAGTGCAGGTGGTTCACAGTGGTGCTTGGTACATTGGGTGCTGTGCCTAAAGACCGAGGCAAGTACTTAAAAACAATTGGTGCTGACAAGATCACCATTGGTCAGCTGCAGAAGGACACCTTACTGGGATCTGCTCGCATAATCCACCAATACATCACACAGTCCTAAACACTTGTGAAGTGTTTGACTAGTGACTTGTGATACAAAACCCAGCATGGTTATCTCGTCTGCTGTGTATACTGTCATTTTTGTGTACAATAATAATAATGTAATAAACAAATAAGACATAGCAGAATATCAAGATCAGTGCTTATTAGATATATCTCTGCTTTGTGAGTATGGCTATAATATCAAATATCTCCAAATAATTGAGGGTGCTAATTTATGTGGATGGATAGAAGCTATCCTGGATTTTAGACAAGAGCATTTCTTCTTCCCAGTATGCCTGCTATAATAATTTTTGGGCATTCTGGCAAACATTGTCTTCAGTGAAGTGTGAACCAGTTTTTTAAAATTTATTTATGCTTCTAATCGAGCTGAGAATTACTGCTGTAAATTGTGATGGCTATTCAGTGACCATGCTAGATTTTACAATATTGTTTGCAGCAGTTATTAAGCAAACATGCTTTTTTCAATGGGCATTTTTGCCGGAAATAGGACAAAAACTGCCCATAATGTGATCATATGATCACAGGGCTGCAGCCATCAGAATTCAGCAATAAGGAGGAGGGCGGAGCTGGTGTCACAGCGATATGGCATGCAGTCTTGGAGGTCTGAGATCGCTGCTGATATCTTTGCTCCTGGTCGGTCCAATCAGTTCTAAACCATCCCGAAGAGATGGTGAATGAAAAGAGCACATCCTGTCGATCCCAGGGATATTGCAAAGTCCCTGGTAGATCCAGGAGAAGCTCTTTTTTCCAGCGGCAAAGAGGCAGCCATTAAAACTGCTGAAGTTGGGACAGTTCCGAAATGAAAGAGAACGGAAAGAGAAAGTGTGCCGGTTTGGTGAGAACTTATTCTTTATTATAAGATTTGAAAGGACACCCTAAGGAAAAGAAAGAATCTGTAAAAGTTTTGACAGAAGTGATTAAGTGGCGATTTTAAACAGGAATGTCAAAGTAATTTTTTTTCTCATTGCTGGATTTTCTACACATGATTTTATATTTTGAAATTGGACTGTTTTTTTTCTTCTTTCACCTATTCTTTCTCTCCTTTTTGATTTTATAATATTCTAGGATAGAGACTCCCTTTTAGTCATCTTTTTAAATATCTTTTTCCCTTTTTAATTAATTTTTATTATATTTTGTTTGGAAAAGGAGGGGGAAAGTGAAAGCAAAAGAAACTTTGTAACACTGCCAACTAGAGGCTTGGAAATATTCTATTTCTTTTTCTTGACCAGAAAAAGCTGAGAAAGAACTGAGACTTCTTTTCAAGGACATTGCTATTTGATAAGATAGAGGGAAGAGCATGGGAGAGTATTATTGCAGGTGCTCTTCTGGGTTTCTATCAACAGCTGGAATCTGGTGTTGAAGCTTATAGGAAAAAAAGGGTGATAAGACTCTGGAGAAGAGAGTTATAAATTTTAACAAAAGCCTTGGATAACCAAACAAGGTGCAGTGTGCTCTTTTTATTTTTTTTAATCTGCATTATTTCTTACTTTAACAAACCCCCTCCTTACTAGTTTACTTTTTGTAATAGCTATTTGGATTTTTGGCCTTTTGGAGCTTGTTTTGTCTTTCTTTTTGTTTTTTGAAGTCAAATTTTTTACGTTCACATTTTATTTTAAAGGAAAAGCTTTAGTATTAATGATTTCTTTCCTTTTCTTTTTAAGGGAGTAGTCTCTTTTCTTTTTTCTCTCTCCCTCCCTTGTATTTTTTTTAATCCTACATATTGTTTTTTTTTTAATTTATTTTTTTGTGGCTTTCTTTTTTTTCTTATGCATCCTTTTATACCTGAGACCTCTTAATTGGATTAAGGTGTTGAAGAACCTGAAGAACTTTCCTTTTCTCTTTTAGTTTTTTACTTTTCCGTCTTTTTCAGGATTTAACAATTTTTTCTTTTTTGTGTGTGTTTATGGACTTTTCTTCCATTTTTGAGTTTTTACTGCTATCTAGCCAATCAATTTTATTAAGGTATACAAGAACCTGAATAATAATAATAATAATAATAATAATAATAATAATAATAGCTACTATTTGGTTTCTTTTTTCCTACTATTTTTATTTGGAATTGCAATTGGTTATTTCACAAGTGGATTAAGGTCTAGAAGAACCTGAAGATTTTGAATTGTCCGAAATGAGTAGGAAAGTAACAGCCCCTGGTTCATCAACTTCTACTTCTTCCTCCTCACCATCTGGAGGACAACGTTCAATGCAAACAATGTTATAGCAAGAAAAAGAACAGGAAAAAGTGATCTTGCAGATGATTATGCAAGGAATTCAAAATATTCAAAGAAGAACAGAGAATATTGAAAAGAGAACAGAGAACACTGAACAAAGAACAGGGAAAACTGTTGAAAAGGTGGAGAACATTCAACAAATGATGATGAAGTATGATGAGATTCCCAAAAAATTGAAGAAGACAAACAAAGAGATAAGAAGATTGGAGATATTGATAGCAGATTAACTGTGGTTGAACAAGATAAAAGTGGGTTGCTGAGATGGGAGATGGACAGATCAGAATTTTATCTCAGATTCCAAAACATAGAGCAAGAAAAGGGACAAAACCTAGCTGAGATAATGATAGAAATTTTGGCTGAAGCTTTGGAAATTACTAAATAGAAGATGATGGATGGAATATATGAGGTTTATCGAGTCTTCACAAGATATGCAATAGCCTATCAAGAGAAGTTCACATCAGATTTACAAAGAAAGCCATTAAAACGCAAATATTGCAAGTGGCAAGAGAGAAAACATTGAAATAGACAAGGAGATTGTGGTCCTGAAACAAGTACCCAGAAGAGTGAGAGAGATGAGAAGAGAATACCGATTTCTGACCAAAATGCTATTTAAAAAAGAGGTGAATTATAGATGGCTGATTCCAGAAGGTTTAATGTTCACATGGCAAGAACAGAGACATAGAATTTATTCAATTGAGAAAGCTGAATCATTTTACACAGAATTTTTTGGAGGGAAAGAGGAAGAGGCAGAAAAAGAAATCTCACTCATTGAATTCCAAGAGGACTGCCAAATGGCAACTAAAAAATAAGGTGCAGTAAGTGGAAAGGTGGAAGCCAAAGAACAATGTGAACCAAGATCTATGAGAGCTGCTAAACCTAACTACAAAATATAACCATGGAAGAGACAAAACTGATTACAATTAATATAAATGGACTTAACTCAGCTGGTAAAAGAAGGGAAACTTTCCATAAATTAGAAAAATTAAAATTTGATATAATCTGCCTACAAGAAGTACATATCAAAAAGCAACATGAACAATTGTTGATACAGCCAAAATTAGGGAAAATATTTACTTCTTTGACACAATGCAAGAAAAGAGGAGTGGTTTTATACATTAAAGATATTATCGCAGTGAAATTGATCTGTACTGATGACAATGGGAGAATACTAATGGTGGAAATAATGGACAGTAATATGAAAACACTCCTGATTGTAATCTATGCCCTGAATGACAATTAAGAAGAATTTTATAAAAAATTACATATGAAAATAATTGAGCTGGACTATGCTAATATAGTTAGAATGGAAGATTTTAATGGAATTGTAGATAATAAACTGGACTATACAGCACAGAAAACAACAAAGCAAAACAGAAAGACTCTCCCTAAATTTTTTTTAAATGATAGATGAAATAAATTTAAAAGATACATGGAGAGAAAGAAATGCTAAAACTAAACAATACACCTTCTATTCAAATAGACATTTACCATGGTCCAGAATAGACATGATATGGATGTCAACAGAATTGTTAGCTAATATTCAAGAAATAAATATTGAAACAAGTACTTGAGCAGATCACAATCCAATGACAATTAAATGGAAAGGACAAAGAAGAAGATCTAGATGGACGTTAAATAATACTATTTTAAAGGAAAAAGACTTCACACAGTGAATTGAGAAAGAACTGGCTTTCTTCTTTAGAGAAAACAAAAAAGAAGATACATCAATCCAGAACGTATGGGATATAATGAAGGCATACGCTAGAGGCTTGATAATAGACTACACAAAGAAAAGAAATACCATGAAAAGACTAGCCTCTAAGGCATTAGAGAATGAGTACAAAGGATTTGAAAAAGAGCTACAGAAAATGCCACAGAAAAAGGACTTTAAGTTAAAAATGGATATAATTAAACATAAAATGGGTCTAATAGAAAAAGAAGAATTAGCACAGAAAATCAGAGGTGCTAAACAGAACTACTTTGAAGATGCAAATAAACCAGGTAGATGGTTAGCATATAAATTGAGAAAGGAGAAAGAATCAAGGAAAATATTACAATTAATAGATGACCATGGCCAAGTTTGCTATGGTAGTAAAGAGAAGAAGGAAATCATACGAGACTATTATGGGAAACTATACACACAAAAGAATATTGATGAGGAAAGAGTTAAACAATATTTACAGAATGCTAATTTACCCCAGATACCTAAAGAGATTGAAACAATGTTAGAAAACAATATAATGATGATGGTGTTAACTGAAGCACTCAAGAAGCAAAATAATGGAAAGGCACCAGGCCCAGATGGACTTCCAGCAGAGTTTTATAAAACACTACAAGAATCGTTCCATTGCTCGAAGTTATGAATGAAGTTATGTTAAAGAAGATGATACCTAAATCATGGTCAGAAGCTTATATTACACTTGTTCCAAAAGAGGAGGCCAATCTATTACAAATCAAGAACTATAGACCTATTTCCTTTACTAAACGCAGATTATAATTTTTTTGCTTCAATATTGGCAGAAAGACTTAAAAAATACTTAAATAATTTTATCCATTCTGATCAAAATGGATTTCTGCCAAAGAGACAAATTAAAGATAATATGAGAGTAATCTTGGACACTACGAGGCATACCCTGAAAAACATATGGCTTTGATATTTCTAGATGCACAGAAGGCATTTGATAATGTGAATTGGGGATTCAAGATGATACAAGATGATACAAGAACAAGATGATAAACAATTTTATAAAATTTGGGATCTATTCTATCAATGGTTAGACAATAAAATATGGTAATGAAATATGTAGATTCTTAGATAATAATAAATATATAAAGATGTATTCTTTTCTTATTATATCTACAAAATGATTGTAGGATAGATTTGAGATGATAATATGAACTGTCATAAAACAAATTAAGTAAAATATGATTATTTTGTAAAACATGAATGAATAAAAGTATAGTCAAATGTTATTACATTATATTACATTATAATATAATATATAATATATTATAATATAATATAATATATTGTAAATATAGTATAATATAATATATTATGCAATGATATTAATGTATTTAATACTTGATTGAAAATATGAGAATATATACAATGTAATTGTAATTGAAGACTACAAAATGGAAGCACAAAACAATTTGTAAACCAGCCGGCACACTGTATGTATATATATGGAAGATGGCTTGATGTTTTTATGTTTTGTTTGTCTATGTTCATTTTAAAAACTAATAATTTTTTTTTAAAAAAGAACTCAGCAATAAGGTCATAAGTAGTTCTGGGGAGGTCTCTCATAACTTCAAACAGTCATTAAGTGACTAGTCATTAAGCAAGGACTACCTGTATAGCTTTGAAACAGTTGCCAGCTATGTGTTCAATTTCTAATAATCTAACAATTCAATTCTAAGATTTAATTTTAAAAATGTAGTAAGAAATGGAAAGTCTGTGTACAGTATTATCAGTGATTTTTTTTTCTTATCAAAACAGGTAGAGGATTAATTTCAGAGTTCTTTTTTTAAAACCATAATCATAAACAACACAATCCTTATCAAAATCCACATGCTAAATATCAGCTATGGGGGCTCTAGGTTATAACCTTCCAATTTTCCTTTGCAAAGTTTCCACTAAAATAATTAAAATTAGCAGTTATTCCCATTTATGGAAACCCATTTTTAGGACAGTAAACTATTATGGAGCCTTCAAGAAGTTCATGACTTTAAGATTAAATGTTAACTTCACAAATTTAGAGCTTTGAATTAGATTATGTGTTTACATTTTTTCATACTTACATAAAACTGACATACAGATGGTTAGTTTGGGTGGATGGAGAGTAATATCAATAATTCTGCTGTTTTTTTTAAAATCTATTGAACACATACCTTACTGTTGTTTTATGAATCTGAATATGTATATGAATCCAAAATATTCTTGAATTGTTTTTTACACATCCATCAATCATGATATGTTCCTTCTAGTTGCTTACATTGCTAACATGAATTCAAAGTGCTTTTAAACATTCTAAATAATTTATCTGGTAACATATACCATCATTTTATAAAAGTTATCTTTTAGATTATAACATAGTGTAAATTTCATCCTTTCAACTACATATTTCCCATTCTTCCATATGTATATTATAACAAAACTTGCAGACCACTTCATCATATATGTTGTGTTCTGTCCCCTCATTTGTATTCTTGAGATCCCCGCGCTTTGATTGGCCAAAGCGCGGGGCACTCTGATTGGCTAGGCAAGCTGCACCGATTGGCTCGCTGAGAATCTCCCGCGATTGGTCCATTCGGATTCCAGGAGATTCAAAGTGGTGCCATTGGCCGCGGCCGCCGCAGCTTGGAAATAAAAAGCCGCGAAGTTTGCCTTTAGATCCAGTTCGGTTCCTGTACCCAATAAAGAACTAATGCACAAGTCACCAACTCCTGGCATCATTTCCGACGGACACGACACTGGCGACGAAGGTGGGATCCTGATCCTGAACCGAAGCACGTGTCTGACGGAAGCCAGATGAAACTCCACGATGGCAAACATCGCGCCTCCCGCACCCTTCAACCCCGCCAGTGAGGACTGGGAATCATACTCAGACAGATTCCGCATGTTCCTCGAATGCAGCGACCTGAAGGACGCCACCGGCCCGAAGAAGTGAGACGTATTCCTGACCCACTGCAGGGTCGCAGTGTTTAAGATGGCCAAAGCGCTTGCCAAACCCGCCGAAGTGACCACGATGGACTGGGACGACATCGAGCCAATACTCCGGCGACACTACGCTCCAGCCGTGCCCATCTTCATCCGACGACACGAGTTCTACCGTCGGGACCAATGGTCGGGTGAGAGTTTCAGCAACTTCGTCGCAGAACTACAGCGCCTAGGGGGGCTGTGCGAATTCGACAACATGAACGAAGCCCTGCGAGACCGAATCGTGCTCGGCCTTTGAGACCCCGTCCTCCAGAGTCGGCTGATGGCCAAGGGCAACATCGCCCTCGCTGATACCCTCGCCGAAGACACAGCAGCCGAAGCTACCCGAAAGTCCGCCAACCGCATGCGCAGCCAAACGCCGGGGACCGCAGCGGGAACAACCACCCTGCAAGGTCGACCGAGGCCCAACCCGAGACGACCACCCACCAGGACGACGTGCACTCAGCATCGGGCACTTCCGATGAGGAGGAGGAAATCCACCGTCTCCAGGCAGGCCGCGACCCACGGAACCGGCGGGGTCGTAAGTCGAGGACCACCTGCGCCGGTTGCGGAGGCGACCACCCCAGGTCTGAATGCCGGTTCTTCGATTCAATCTGCCAGCATTGCAACAAGAAGGGACACATCGCCCGTGTCTGCCATCTCAAAAAGAACCGCAGCCCTACACGATGGGACAAGAGTGAATGGAGACGAGAGAGCACACCACCCCGGACCAGAGATCGTCCCACTGACAACAGATGGGACCGGAACGGACGATCCCTACGAGGCGGCGAGAGCCGGCGAAGAGAGGAGACCCATCAGATGGTCACCATCGGCCACGCCATAACCAACGACGCCCGGAAGGTCTACGTGGAGGTAGGCATCGAAGGCGAGCCATGTAAAATGGAGGTGGACTCTGGGTCCTACCTCTCCATGGTAACTTGGCAAGAAATAAAACGCTTGGTGCCTACCATCCAGAGAAAAGCCCTAGACAACCAGAGACTAATCGTGAAAGACTACCAGGGAAACCGCATCCCTGTAGTCGGAACCAGACAGTTCAAGGTAACCTACAAAGGACACACCGAAAGACTTCCCTTGACCATCATCGATCGTGACTGCCCAAGCCTACTGGGACTCCAATGGTTCGCACCGCTCGGCATCGCAGTCACGGGTGTCGACCACATTGCCAACGACAACTGGGAGAAACAACTAGCCCGGGAATTCCAAGAGGTGTTCGACGGAAACCTAGGCAAGTACCGAGGGCCCCCTATATCATTCAGCCTAGACCCAAACGTCCTCCCAAAACGCCTAAAACCAAGGCGGGTACCATTAGCGCTTAAACCGAAGATTGACGAGCAAATTGACAAGCTCGTCAAGCAAGGGGTCCTGCAACCCATAGATCACGCCCGGTGGGAGACCCCCATAGTCACCCCAATTAAGCCTGATGAGTCGGTGAGAATCTGTGGGGACTATAAGGCCACCCTAAATGGCGCCTTGCAGCAAAGTGCTTACCCCGTCCCAGTAGTGCAACACCTACTGCATTCCCTGGGAGGGGGCAAGGTTTTCGCTAAACTTGACCTCGCCCAGGCATACCAACAATTGCCAGTCGACGAGGAAACAGCAGAAGCGCAAACCATAGTCACCCACTGGGGAGCCTTTAAATGCAAATGACTCCAATTCAGAGTCAGCGTGGCACCTGGAAAATTCCAAAGCCTAATAGAAAGACTGTTACAAGGCATCAAGGGAGTGGTACCCTACTTCGACGACATCTTAGTGTCGGCAACCAACCAGGCCGAACTAGAGAGTCGCCTAAGGGAGGTCCTAACCAAGTTCAAAAAGACCGGGCTCAAAGTAAAGAGGGAAAAATGCCAATTATACACGGAGTGGGTTAAATTCCTTGGATATCTCCTTGACCGCCACAGCATTCACCCCACCAGCAAAAAGATCAAAGCCATCAAAGAAGCCCCCACACCCAAGTCAAAGACAGAACTACAGGCGTTTCTGGGGCTGCTTAACTTTTATAATGTCTTCCTGCCCCAAAAGGCGACAGCGGCGGAGCCTTTGCATAGGCTCTTGGACAAGGCGGCGACCTGGATTTGGGAGAAACGTGAGGAAGCCGCCTTCAAGAAAAAAAAGGACCTACTCACTTCAGATGCCGTCCTCATCAAGTACAACGAGACCCTACCACTAGCCGTCACATGCGACGCATCACCCTTCGGCGCTGTCCTCAGCCACACTCTCCCCGACGGAAAAGAAGCACCCATCGTGTTCTTTTCAAGGACCCTCACCAAACCGGAGCGGAACTACAGCCAGCTGGACAAAGAGGCTCTGGCTATCGTCACCGCAGTAAAAAGGTTTCACGAGTACCTCTACGGCTGGACATTTACCATCATCACCGACCACAAACTGCTGCTGGGAATCCTTGCAGGGAACAGGGCCACCCCAAACATTCTGTCTCCCCAAATGACAAGGTGGTCCGAGTTCCTGGCCACCTACAACTACGGACTCACACACAGACCGGGTAAGACTATCTCCCATGCGGACGCCTTAAGCCGCTCACCGTTACCGGAACCTGACACTGACCCAGCACCCACGACAACCACCCTCAGCATAGAGACTCTACCCAACCTACCCATAACCGCATCAGACATTGCCCAAGAAACTAATAAAGACAAACGTCTGGCGCGGGTGTTGCATTGGGTAGAAAAAGGGTGGCCGGAAAGGGACAATGACGAGTCCGTCAGGACATTCCAGAACCAGCAAACAGAACTCTCATTACTAAAAGGGTGCATACTATGGGGGGATAGGGTGGTCATCCCCGAAAAACTACAAAGGAAGGTTTTGGAACTGTTACACGAGGGGCACCCGGGCATCGTTAGGACAAAAGCCCTGGCCAGAAGTTACGCTTGGTGACCAGGGATGGACAAACAGATCGAGGCCTGGGTAGCAAGGTGTCAACGATGCCAGGAAACTAGGCCAAGCCCACCCGCAGCACCCATCCTAGAGTGGGAAACCCCCAGGGGACCTTGGTCTAGGATCCACATAGACTTCGCCGGGTCCACAAAAGGACATAACCGTAGACGCTTACTCCAACTGGCTGGAGGTAAGCAACATGAGAACAACTACCATGGAGGCCGTGACCAAAGAACTCGGCAAACTTTTTGCAACACACGGCCTCCCAGACGCCCTCGTTTGCGACAACGGGCCCCAATTCACCTCGCTAGAATTCGAAAAATTCTGAGTGGAGAGGGGCATACAACACGCGCTGACAGCCCCGGCGCATCCGGCGGCGAATGGTAGGACGGAACGGATGGTTCAATTCACAAAGAAAACCATCCAGAAAATAGACCACGGGGAGATCCAGGACAAAATAAATAAATTACTTTTTATCCAACACATAACCCGAAATACCACAATGAATAAAAGCCCAGCCGAACTGCTAATGGGGAGGAAAATAAGGTCCCCACTTGATAGATTATACCCCACATACAACCCAGAGAAACCCACAGACTCAACCAGCAAACACCGAACTTTCGCACCAGGCGACGCCGTCTACACGAAAAACCTAATGGGAGACCCATTATGGGTACCGGCTGTCATAACACAGCTAACAGGCCCACACTCGTACCGGCTACAAACAACCGACGGACGAGCGTGGAAGCGCCACATCGACCAGTTAAGATCGAGGACGACCACCCAGGAGACCACCAACACGCAACCAAGCAAAACCAACCCCCACAACACAAACCAAGAGGGTAGGGAATACCCAGGGAACCAAAACCGAGAAGGAATAAACCAGCCATACTCACCTGAAAGCAGCCAGCACGAAACCTCGCCAGGAAGAGACAGCCAGGCCAGCTCAACCAACCCGGGAAGACCGAGCAGGAGCGGCGAAACCCGTGGCTCAACCAACCCGGGAAGCCCAGGAGGGAGCTGCGGAGAGCGGCCCGGCCAGACAGACCAGGCGGTTCCCACGACGGAGTCCAGAGAAATGAAGACCCCGACCTAACTGGCCGGGATCCAACCTACGACTGACCTGTGCAGGTCCAGTAGGCAGAGACGGAGCCCCGCCTACCTACGGGACTACGCAACATCAGGATTGAACCAAGAGGGGAGGGGTGTTCTGTCCCCTCATTTGCATTCTTGAGATCCCCGCGCTTTGATTGGCCAAAGCGCGGGGCACTCTGATTGGCTAGGCGAGCTGCACCGATTGGCTCGCTGAGAATCTCCCGCGATTGGTCCATTCGGATCGCGGGAGATTCAAAGCGATGCCATTGGCCGCGGCCGCCGCGGCTTGGAAATAAAAAGCCGCGAAGTTTGCCTTTAGATCCAGTTCGGTTCCTGTACCCAATAAAGAGCTAATGCACAAGTCACCGACTCCTGGCATCATTTCCGACAGACACGACATGTTGTGAATTAATAAAAGTGAATTAATAAGTGCTTAATAAAGATTATTAAAACCTTTAGAAAAGTGCAGGGTTCTGACCCTGCACTTCTGATTGGCCGATAATAGCGACATCTGATTGGTCCGTTGAGGAGAATCTGATTGGCTATTAGCGGGCCTCTCTCATTGGTTAAGGGAACTAAGGCTTCCCATTTTTTATTGGTTATTTGATCAGCAGCTTGCCTATAAGAAGTGCTGTTGCTGCCGTAGTTTTTGCTCTGTTCCACAATGTTAAATAAAGAGTTGAAGTTCATTGTTCATCGTCTCGTCTCCAATCCTTGCGCCCATGCGCAGAACTTAACAATATATACTTTCACTTGTTCTTCCTCAAATTTCTAATAGAAATTTATGCATTTTAGCAATGTTCTTCATTTGTGTGTTATTCCTTTTCAAATCATGTGCGAAGGCATATTTGAAAATTGAAAAATGTTGAATACCAAAAACTTTTCTCTCTTTTAATTTTTTCTAAAACTAATTAACCATTGGCAATTATGTGTGTCTGCTAACTTCTCTTGATTTTATTTTGTATTTCCCTTATTAGAATTCTAGTACCTCATAATAAATTAACAATTTGTATTTGCTTATTATTTCCTATCAATAGAATGATTCTTGTACTAAGAGCACAAATATGATTTCAGGCACAGCCTGGATTTGTATCTATTCCATATTATCATTATGAACAGACTGACATAAGGATTTTTAAAATCCATATTAACCTTGACTGTATAGTAGATACCAAATTCTTAGATCTTCTATTTCTCATTAATGCACATTCTTTCATCCTAATTATACAGCAAACTGCAAAACTGATTTCAAATTTGAAATCAGATAGACCCAATCCTCTTCTTTCCTTTGCAATTTATAATATCTTGAGTTTAACTTGTGTTTTTCCCCTGCCATATATCCCTTTGCATCAGTTGTCAAAACAGTAATTGTCTGAAACAAAAATATTTTAGGCAGAACATTCCTTTTTATCAGAAAAATGCTTCTTCACTATGACAATTTTAGTTTTTGGTCCCATCTTAACATATCTATTTAACTTTTTTCTGTTTCTTAATATAATTATTTTGAACTAACATACAATTCATATTCATTATATGATACCCCCAGTATTCTTTTATTTTCAATATTTTAATCCCTATTTAATCATCTTTTATTTTCATGTTTTTTGTTAATATTGAGCTTTCTGTCTTTTATCTTAAAATCTGCTAATGGACCAAATTCTTTTAATTTTCCCATTAATGTTTCAATTCCATTTAAAGAATCTTCCAGAACAAACTCCTACAGTTTATCTGCACATGCCCTTGGCTTTAAGAAACTTAAAATTTATTATAAATCTTTACTCCCACCATTTTCTCATCTTGTTTTATATTTCTTTTAGTTCTTCAAGAACCAAATTAAGAGAGGAGACAATGGGCATCACTGTTTTGTCATTTTTTATATCTCACAAACTTTGTTAAATCTTCATTAATCATTATTTGGTATTCCTGTAGAATAGAAATCAATCTTATTCATTTTACATAGTTTTCTCCCAAGTTCTTATCTTCTAAAACTTTGAAGTTGTCAAAGGCTTCTTCCACTTCTAAGAAAATCAATATGGGTTGTTTTTCATTATGTTGCTCCTAATATTCCAAACTGTCCAACATATTTTTAAGATTGTCAATCAATTGTATTTTTGGTAAAGAAAGTTAGATTGATTCTCATGAATAAATTCTTTTAAAATTATTTTCAGTCTATTACTAAAATTGTTGTAAAGAACTTGTAGCCATTATTGAACAATTATTCCAGACTATGGTTTTTGTGTCAAATCTTCCTCAAGTACATAGTGCTACATTGGCATCTTTTCGACTCGGTGGAACCTTTACATACTGGATTTCCCTGAAAATAAAACCTCCCCTCAAATGAGGCCTTATCATGCTTTTGAGTGCATGTGCTAAAATAAGCTCTACCCCCCCCCTCCCAAATAAGCCCTATTTAAGCGCCTGCACAGCCAGCCCCACCATTTCCTCTGGTTGCTTGCAATGCAGATAAGGTGAGGAGGTGAGGCTGAAGGGAGCAGAAAGGTGGGAGGAACTTGCCCTACATGCCTCACACGCCCTTACCTAATGGTTGTACCTGCTATCATGCAGAGCAACCTTGCAGTGGTCGCTCCAGCAACCCTAGCTACCGCACCCATTCTTTGGTAATGGTGGCCAGAAAAAGAGTGGTAGGACCAGTGATGCGCCTTACACCCTCCTAATGGTGTGATGGTCATAGTAGGTCACCCCCCCATCCACAAAAGAACTGCTTCATGAATGCCTCTCAGGCCATCACCTCCCACAAGCATGGCCACTTTTGCAGACTCATGCCCCATGAGTCACTTGGCCTCCTAGTTGCTTGCAGTGCAGACAACATGAGGTGAGGAGGTGAGGTCAAAAGGGGGAAAGGAGTGAGAAACTTGCCCCATGCACCCACATACCCTTACCTAAAAGTTGCACCGGCTATGGATGCAGAACAGCCTTGCAATGACCATCTAACAACCCTAGCCACCGTGCCCATTCTTCTGCTAATGGCGGCCACAAAAAGATTGATAGGGCTAGAGATGCATCTCGTACCCTCCTTACCTAATGATGTGATGGTTGGAGCAGGCCATCCAACATCCACAAAAGCACTGCTTCAGGAATGCCATTTAGGCCACTGGCTCCAGCAAGCATAGCCACTTTTGTGATTGCAAAAGTAGCAAGAGTCCCAGTGACATGTCTCACGCATTGCTGGGCCTCCTCGTTGCTTGCAGTGCAGACTTCATTAGGTGAGGAGATGAGGCCAGAAGAGGGGAACTTGCCCCACATGCTCTTACCTAGGGGTCTTGTGACCTTCCTGGTTTTATATTTTATATTATTATTATTTTATATTCTATATCTTCCTCATTCTGATCCAAAATTTGCTAAAGCTTTAATAAAGCTATGATATTTTTTATCAGAGTCTCCTGTAATTGTTCTACATGTCAAATAAAATTTTTTTTGAATTCCAGCAATGCCAATCTATTTAATTATCTTTTTCAGCTATCTATTCATAACTTCTGTCTTACTCTCCAGAATTTCCATTTTGTCATTAGTTTATTTTACATATCCATACACTTGTTCTTCAGAGCTTTCTATCTTCCTGATTTTCATTTCTGCTTTGATATTTACAAGTCTTTCATACTTTTTTTTTCAAAATATATCAATTTAGTATCCAGTCCGAGGTACTTTATCTCAAGCTATTTTACTTCAGAGTATTAATGTTGTGGGGAAAATTGAGGAGGAAAAAGAATTAGTAAGTTCATCATCTTGAACTATTTATAAAAATAATTAAAGTGAAGTTAAAAAAATGGAAATCAATAAATAGTTTATTTGTTATCAAGTGTTACTGGCAAGTTATTATCCAATTCCTCAAATATGAAGTACAGTATATTTCCCTCTCTGCAGGTTGGAGTAGTCTTGCTCTTCTCTCTGCCAGTTTTGCTATGATTGCTATTCAGTTGTGATATACAGCAGGTTCTGACTAGTTCTGGAGAACTGGTAGCAGAAATTTTGAGTAGTTCAGAGAACCAGCAAAAATCACCTCTGACTGCCCCTGCCCTCATCTATTCTCTGCTGATTGGCTGGGTCTTCTTGTGTTGTCCTGCACAGGAGAACAGAGCTGGAAAGCAGGTTACTGGGGTGGAGAGGGAATGGAATTTTGCAGTAACCTTCCCCCAGGAGTGGGGTGGGAATGGAGATTTTACAGTATCCTTCCCCTGCCATGCTAACCAAGCTACGCCAACCAAGCCATGCCAAACCAAGCCACAGCACACCCACCAAGCCACACCCACAGAACTGATAGCAAAAAAAATTGAATTCCACCACTGTTGCTATTGTAATCCAAATGTCAGCATTCCAGAAAACCTCCATTCCAATCAGTAACTCCGAGACAAACATATCTAAAAAGTACCTTTATTAGAATAGCAACCCCTGCACATCTGTGGAATCCCGAATCTAAAAGTTTTTGGGCTCTTCACAATTCCCAAACTAAAATCTATCCTCCCTTGGTCATCATCACATCACATGGCCCAATCATGATCTGTCCAAAGTTCTTCTTTAATGACCAATCCTTTGTATATCTGCCTTGTAGGTAAAAGATGGTTATCTCCTAACCCATCTCGTAGCGATAGAAAGCAGCTGCCATGAGTTGGGAAATTCAGGCAAAAGTGAGGAAAACTCCCCCAACCCCAACCCATCGAGGGTCAAATTAGTAACCAATCGGGATTACAGATGTGGCCATGTGACATAAACTACATTTCCCAGGATACCTTTAACTACATTTATCATAATGCATTCCCTTCAGGGGACAGCTCATAATTCCTAAGTAACTATCCAATTCCTATGGACTGGCTGGGACAGCACAATCAACATTGGGGGGGGGGATTATCTTCTTCATAGGGTTCAGTTTTCAAAACAGGTTTAATTTTAATCTGACTCGCCTTGATCTGAGATCTGGGATTTCTATTCATTTGGGCCACGCAGACCCTCATGAGTTCGACTCAGCATTTGAAAAACCATTCAGGATTCTGTTTTACTACTACTTGCTACTGGTCAATATATTGGTGTTGATCTGGGTAACTATTATCTGGGTCAGTAACAATCTGGTGGACTTTTGAAATGATGTCTAGATTAAAACTGCCTTCGGGCTTCCCTTCTTAAAATTCCTCAGCATACACTGAAGAGGTGTCCAGGGGACACTTCCTCCACCACCCATTTCTAGACACTGCCACTGACCTGTGATGCCAGATGTTCCGATGGTCACCAACAGGAACTGCAATGGCTTAACCACCCACACAACTCTTGGACCTCATTAGGATTCACTGATCCTCGGCCCAGGGAGGTGATGAGGCCCCCTCTTCCACTCTCAAACGAGTGGGTCTGCAATTCCCCAATACTTATACTTGCCTGCAGGCAGCTTCTTTCCAGTTGGTGTTATTTTATGATTTATTTTTGATTCCATTTGGATTGGTCAATTGTCCAGATACCTCTACAGTGCCATCTGCCCCTTCTGGATAAATCATCCATGCCAGCTGAAGGGTCAGCGAGATGGCCTTGGCTGGGCACCAGTTGGTCCGTGCCATCACCATAAATGTGGCAGGAAGTCACCATAAGTCCGTGAGTCACCATAAATGTGGCAGGAAATTACAAGACTCAGACCTTGGAATCAAAAAATAAGTTGGTTTTATTTGCACAAACAAGTTCAGAGTATTTTAGTGAGAGTCATTTTTGAACAAATTTCTTATAGGACAGCATATGCCTATATACTTCTTCAGAAGGGGCAAAACACAGAAATATAACTTGTCAGTCATTCATTGGTTACTTGAAACACAGCTTTCCCCCTCCCCTGTTGCGAGGCTAGGATGGCTGGATGTCACAAACCCATCTTGCTAAACTCCCTAGCTTGTGGTTTTGTTACATGTAGACTAGGTTTCTTGGCAAATGTGACCGATAGATGATCCTTGTGTTTTGCCTTTTCACACTTCCTTGTTATTTCTCTTGCTAATACCACATATTTCACTATCTATAAAACTTGTATCATTATTTCTCTAAAATTAATATATTTTTATGTCCTGCCTTAATATTGTGACTAATTTTACATTCAAATTCCATCCTAATATAAATTTATCTTGTGCATGATTTACTTCATCTTCCTAAATTCCATACCCAGTTTTTGTGAATTAGAGAATATGATGACATTTAGCAGTAAAAATTATCTTCAAGGTAGTTCCTGATGACTACATAATCATGTCTGGGTCATTTTCTTCATAAAACTATGGACATGCTTTGCTTTTTCTTTCTTCCAGAATATAGGGGCAGTGGCGGCATGATTCCTGTGTAATCTCCAGCACTGGAATTTTTCTGTACTGTAGTACGACCTCTTTTCCATGATTTGCAAGTTTGGCTTGGTGCTGCCACAAATGATCAAACCAAGTTAATCAAAAATTGGGAGGAGTGGACTCAGTTGTCTCTTTTTTTAGGATTTTACATATATGTGAAATAAACTGTTTTATATCAGACTTGTAAATTGCCATGAACATGACTAAAAACAAGGTTATGAGATATTGTTGCATGGAGATATTGTTGCATGAAGAATGCACTCTATTATTGTCTTGAAATGTGTAATCATCACCCCTGGGACAATTTTCCTAGCCAAGTAATGATGTGTAGTTGCTGAATCTGTGTTTTTTTTTAACCTGACCTTCTTTCATCATGCAGCTTGATGCAGTCACTCTCAAGATAATGAAATCCACCCTCATTTTCTCACTGAAATATGTTAGTGATGATGACAAGAATTGTTTTGCAACTTTAAAAATAGCCATGATTCCCTTGACATATCTGAACAGAAATGAAGAATCATTTAAAAGGAGGGAAAATGAGGTATGTGAGCTCTGGTGCAGGAAGAAATGTATAGGAAGAGAGGAATGTGAAAACATGGATGAGCATCACATACTTACTTTTTCTGGTTACTCTTTCTTCCTAATTTGGAATTGCACTTTCACCTTTGGGAATCTTTAACTTAAATGGGATTTTGGCATAGAAAATCCATACCCCCTTTAAGTAAGGATTGTTTCTCTTTCTACAGGTCATGCGGAATATTACTCAAAATTCATATGGACAAGATTAGGCCTGAAAATACTCTGACAATTCCTGAGATTCAAGTAAAGGAAGCATTTGATATCTCTGACTCACAATGCCAGTTAATTAATATGAATAGGTTTAATCCACTGACACTTTCTAACTACTTTTGAGTTTTAATTTATTTATTTAGGAGATTTATATTGCTGCCTATTCTCACATGGCAACTCAGGCAGCTTACAAAAATAATTCCTTTAAAATCCAGCAGTGGGTGTGCTCCAAATCCCTTTGATTAAATAACACCTGTTGTGACCTAGGAAATGTGCCTTCTTAGGTTTTCTAGGCTTAGCATCCCCTCAATGATTCATATGCTGATCATGCTCAAAAACTGGCTGTTTCTTTTGGGTAGAATAGAGTTGAGCCCCATTTATACTAAATTAACTCAGAGTTATTAATATTTTGGGTGAAATCCTGTACAAATGGATTTCTTCCTTGGGCAGGAATTGGACAAATGTAAAGGAATCTTTGAAAAATATGAATACTATCAAGAATCAGAATTTGGACAAAGGATATTCAATGAGGATACTTTATGCTAATTATATAAAGAATGACTTAAGTACAATACATATTGATTGCCAACGTTTGATAGGACACGGCATTAAAAGAATACAGTTTTGGATATATCTATGAGTGTTCCCCCAATAGTCATATGTAACTGTACATAATTAGATCAAAATATAACTGATCTTTGAACAAATATATTGCATGGTGGGGAAAATCATGAAATGATTTAAAATGGTGGCAATGTGAGATCTTAATTTGCTCTCAGTGAAATAATAGAGACAGAGCTTCTTGGCTATATTTCATATTATTTTCATTATGTGAAAATATTCCATGATTTCTTCTTGTCCATAGATCAGCTTTCTGTGTTAAAAAAAAGAAAATAAATGTCTGTTGTGAGCAACCATTAAACATGTGAAAGAATAAAACATAGGATTTTCCCACTAAACTCTCCATGTTTTACTGCAACAATGCTCATGCTAAAAAATGTTCATGAAATTGGCTATCAAGCAAATCTCTAAAGAGGTTGAAACATGAGACTTAAGTCTTTATATCAGCTGCATTTGAAACAGGAAAGGAAAACATTTAGAGACAGACTGCTCGGCAATTGGAGAAAAACTTCTTAAAGAAATAAATTTTAGATGTATATGTTCATATACATACGAACACACAAAACACATACACTCAACACATACACACTGGTGTGTGTGTGTATGCATGTATATTTTAATGTTCTGAGGTCCCGGGTGCCCTCTGAGCTATGATTGTTTTCTTTCAGACGTTTCATGACCAGACTAGATAACATTATCAATACTACTAAGGAATGGGTTTTGCTTTCAGTTTATACTCTAGTAATTTGTCCTGCCAGTATCAATAGAGGCAATCTTAGAAGTTCTTTGGTTGGGCTGTTAGAATTGTTAAATTGGCAGCGCAAGGAACGGAGGCGAGACATTTTGGAAAGGCTAACAGAGTTTATTCTAACCAGAACAGGTTACCCACAGCAGCCACAAGTTAACGAGTGTGGCTCATGGCGGGCAATAGCTGATACCAACTGACAGTTGTAACAGTATTATGGATAGTGTGTTGGATTAACAAATATTTGGCTAATATAGAGTGCCACTCTTCCCCTTCCATTCTTCTTAAGGTTTCCTTTGCCGATCTCACTGCTCCCTGTCTGACCATTCAAAGCTGGGTGATAAGAGGCAACTAGGGCATGTCAGATACCCTGCTTTGCCAAGAGCATTTCAAAATGGGTAGGACACAAATTGGAGCCCATTATCAGACACCAAGATGTCGGGTCCCGAATACCCGCACCAAAGCCTTTATAACGGCTTCTGATGAAGTAGATTGCATAAGGGTCAACTCTACCCATTTAGATTAAGAGTCAACCAAGATCAAAAAGGTGTGGCCTTTAAAAGGGCCAGCGAGGTCAACGTGAATTCTTGACTAAGTCTCTACAGCTGGCAAGTCTGACATGTTTTAACCTTCTCTGTAATATCTGTGTCTATGCCTGGCCACAAAACATAGCTCCTTGCTAAGGCCTTCATTTGGGCCATCCCAGGGTGTCCCTCGTGCAAACTTCTAATGATTCGGGATTGTAGTTTAGTGGAAACAGCCACTCTGCACCCCCATAGAAGACAACCCAGTTGGGTTGACAGTTCATGCTGCCTGATTTTGAATGGAAGGAATCATGATTCTAGGGGCCCCTCAGGCCACCCACTCCTCACCCAGTCCAAAACAGGGAGGATTACCTCATCTTTTGAAGAAAACTGGGTGACATCAGTGGCAGAAATAGGTAGCTGTTTCTCCTCAATTAAAAGAATCACCATTATTAGTGCTGGGTCTTCAACATGAGTAGGCAAAGGGCAGCAGCTTAATGTGTTGGTATGGCTAAGGGGTTTCCCGTCTCTGTAGGTTAGAGTGTAGCAATAGGCAGCCAGGAACAGAGTCCAATGCATCATCCATGGTGATAGAAGGGGAGGGCTTTGTCGATTTCCCAAAGGAATTGTCAGCAAGGTTTGTGATGATGGTTGAGGAGAGTACATCCTATGATCCCAGGGACACTGCAAAGTCCCTGGTTGATCCAGGAGATGCTCTCCATTCTGGCTGAGGAGGAAGCGGCCATTGAAGCTGCTGAAAGGTTGGGACAGCTCTGTAACAGAAGAAGAAGAGGAAAGAAAGTGTGTCAGCTTTGGGTGAGATTCAACTAACTTTTTTGGGGGAAAGAGAACATCCTAAGGGGGAAATGAAAAATATTGAAGACAGAAGAGGGGCAGCAGCGAAAATGAGCCTGATGTCAAACTAATTTGGCTTTTTTTTTTTTTTTTTAATATACAATATACAAAAGGACTTTCTTTTTAAACTGGACTGGACTTTTTAACTAATAAGTAATGAAGAATTAATATTAACATTTATTTTAAAGAGAGAACTTGGGTTTTTTCGTTAGTTTCCTTTGTTCTCTCTAAAAGGGAACTTTAAACATTTTTTTCCTGTTTTGGTTACATTGTAAAATAGAAGTGAAAGTTGAGCAAAACAAAGCAACACTGCCACCTAGAGGCTAAAAATAATCATTTTTTTTGAACGAAGGAATGAACTTTGAGAAAAATTTTCCAGCCAGACTATTTACACTTTGAGAAGATAGAGAGCTGAGCACTGTAGAAATATTTATGCAGGTGTTCCTCTTGTAAAATAATCTCAATGGCTGGAAACTGGTGTTGAAAGGAAAGAGTTCATGGTGACCTTGAATTTTGCTTTGCTGAAACTTGTTTAAAATTTGATAGTGAGCCTTGGACATTGTATGATGGCAGTGATTTGCTTTGTGATTTTCAAACTGCAAAACTTTTTTTTTGACTGCTGATAGCTGCGCCTGGCCTGGTCCTTCTGGTTTTCCTTTTTGTTTTATTTTTCAACTAGGCCTCAACTTCATTGTTGGAATATAATTTTTTTCTCTATTTCTACCTTACCTTGATTTTTCTTTTTTTAATTCCTTTTTTCTGGATTACTTTTGTATTCTTTTTCTCATTTTTTGGGTCCCCTTATGGAATTGATCTTTTTCTCTTAGATATTTTTTATTTTTATTTTTTATGTTTATATATTTCTCCCTTTCTAATTGGATTAAGGTAAAGAAGAACCTGAAGATTGTGTATTGTTGTTGCAAACTGTTTTTTTCTTTTGCTGATCAGACCTGCACTTAACTTGAAATGAGAATGGCAACTGTCACAAGCTCATCAATACCTACTTCCTCCTCCCCACTTAGTGTCCAGTGATCAATACACATGATGTTGCAACAAGAGAAAAAGAGAGAGAAGGAAAAAGAGAAGGAGATCACACTACAAATGATAAAGCAAGCAACACAAAGAATAGCAGATAGAACAGAGAAAACAGATAAGAAAGTAAAGAATATACAACAAATGATGATGAAGAATAAGGAAAGATTTCAAAAGATAGAAAAAAAAAGTGACCAGAGAGATAAGAAAATTGGCGAAATTGATAGCAGATTGACAGTTGTTGAACACAATAAAGGAAGTGAAGTGCTGAGTTGGGAGGTGGATAAGGCAGAATTTTATCTCAGATTTCAAAACATAGAAGATGTTCTGTCCCCTCATTAGCATTCTTGAGATCCCCGCGCTTTGATTGGCCAAAGCGCGGGGCACTCTGATTGGCTAGGTGAGCCGCGCCGATTGGCTCGCTAGGAATCTCTCACAATTGGTCTATTCGAATCACGGGAGATTCAAAGTGGTGCCATTGGCCGCGGCCGCCGCAGCTAAAGAAATAAAAGCCGCGAAGTTTCTCAATAGCCCCAGTTTGGTTCCCACATCAATAAAAGAGCTTGACACAAAGTCACCGACTCCTGGCATATTTCCGAAGGCACAACACTGGCGACGAGGATGGGATTCTGATCCTGAACCGAAGCACGTGTCCGACGGAAGCCAGACGAAACTCCCCGATGGCGAAAATTGCACCCCCCGCACCCTTCAACCCTGCCAGCGAGGACTGGGAATCATACTCCGACAGATTCCGCATGTTCCTCGAGTGCAGCGACCTGAAGGACGCCACCGGCCACATGAAGCGAGCCGTCTTCCTGACCCACTGCGGGACCAAGATATTTAAGATGGCCAAAGCACTCGCCAAACCCGCCGACGTGAACGCGATGGACTGGGACATCCTCGAGCCAATACTTCGGCGGCACTACGCACCAGAGGAGCCCATCCTCATCCAACGACATGAGTTCTACCGTCGGGACCAATGGTCGGGTGAGAGTTTCAGCGACTTCGTCGCCGAACTACGGCGCCTAGGGGGGCTGTGCGAATTCGACAACCTGAACGACGCCCTGCGAGACTGAATCGTGCCTGGCCTGTGGGACCCCATCCTCCAGAGTCGGCTGATGGCCAAGGGCAACATCACCCTTGCAGATACCCTCACCGAAGCCGCAGCCGCCGAAGCGACCCGAACATCCGCCGACCGCATGCGCCGACCGAACGCTGGGGACCGCAGTGGGAACAACCACCCTGCAAGGTCGGCTGAGACCCAACCCAAGACGACCACCCACCAGGGCGACTTCCACTCAGCATCGGGCACTTCCGACGAGGAGGAGGAAATTCACCGTCTCCAGGTAGGCCGCGACCCACAGAACCGGCGGGGTCGTAAGTCGAGGACCAACTGTGCCGGTTGCAGAGGCGACCACCCCAGGTCCGAATGCCAATTTTTCGAGTCAATCTGCTGGCATTGCGACAAGAAGGGACACATCGCCCGCGTCTGCCGTCTCAAAAAGAACCGCAGCCCGCCACAATGGGACCAGAGTGAACGGAGGCGAGAGAGCACACCACCCCGGACCAGAGATCGCCCCTCTGACAACAGATGGGACCGGAACAGACAATCCCTACGAGGCGGCGAGACCCGGCGAACAGAGGAGACCCATCAGATGGTCACCATCGGCCACGCCACAACCAATGACGCCCGGAAGGTCTACGTGGAGGTAGGCATCGAAGGCGAGCCATGTAAAATGGAGGTGGACTCCGGGTCCTACCTCTCCCTGATAGCATGGCATGAAATAAAGCGCTTGGTGCCTACCATCCAAAGAAAAGGCCTAGACAGCCAGAGACTAATCGTAAAAGACTACCAGGGAAACCGCATCCCTGTAGTTGGAACCGGACAGTTCAACGTAACATACAAAGGCCGCGCCAAAAGGCTTCCCCTGACCATCGTCGATCGCGACCGCCCAAGCCTACTGGGACTGCAATGGTTCACCCCGCTCGGCATCGCAGTCACGGGAATCGACCACATCACCGACGACAGCTGGGAGCAACAACTAGCCCGGGAATTCCAAGAGGTCTTCGACGGAAACCTAGGCAAGTACCGAGGGCCCCTTATATCATTCAGCCTAGACCCAAATGTCCCCCCAAAACGCCTGAAACCAAGGCGGGTGCCATTTGCACTTAAACCCAAGATAGACGAGCAAATTGACAAGCTCGTCAAGCAAGGGGTCCTACAACCAATAGACCACACCCAGTGGGAGACCCCCATAGTCACCCCGATCAAGCCCGATGGGTCGGTGAGAATCTGTGGGGACTATAAGGCCACCCTAAATGGCGCCTTGCAACAAAGCGCCTACCTCGTCCCAGTAGTGCAACACCTACTGCATTCACTGGGAGGGGGCAAGGTTTTCGCCAAACTCGACCTCGCCCAGGCATACCAACAGTTGCCAGTCGATGAGGAAACGGCAGGAGCACAAACCATAGCCACCCACCGGGGAGCATTTAAATGCAACCGGCTCCAATTCGGAGTCAGCGTGGCCCCTGGAATATTCCAAAGCCTAATGGAAAGGCTATTACAAGGCATCAAGGGGGTGGTACCTTACTTCAACGACGTCTTAGTGTCGGCAACCAACCAAGCCGAACTAGAGGGTCATCTAAGGGAGGTCCTAACCGAATTCAAAGAGACCGGGCTCAAGGTAAAGAGGGAGAAATGCCAATTATACATGGAACAGGTTGAATTCCTAGGATATCTCCTAGACTGTCACGGCATTCACCCCACAAACCAAAAAATCAAAGCCATCAAAGAAGCCCCCACACCCAAGTCGAAGACGGAGCTGCAGGCATTTCTGGGGCTACTTAATTTTTATAATGTCTTCCTGCCCCAAAAGGCGATGGTGGCGGAGCCTTTGCATAGGCTCTTGGACAAGGCGGCGACCTGGACTTGGGGGAAACGTGAGCAAGCTGCCTTCCAGAGAACAAAGGACCTCCTCACTTCCGATGCCGTCCTCATCAAGTACAACGAGACCCTACCTCTGGCTGTCACATGCGAGGCATCACCCTTCAGCGTCGGCGCTGTCCTCAGCCATACTCTCCCCGACAGAAAAGAAGCACCCATCGCGTTCTTTTCAAGGACCCTCACCAAACCGGAGCGGAACTACAGCCAGCTGGACAAAGAGGCTCTGGCTATCGTCGCCGCAGTAAAAAGATTCCATGAGTATCTCTACAGCCGGACATTTACCATCATAACTGACCACAAACCGCTGCTAGGAATCCTTGCAGGGAACCGGGCCACCCCGAACATTCTGTCTCCCCGAATGACAAGGTGGTCCGAGTTCCTGGTGGCCTACAATTACGGACTCATACACAGACCGGGTAAGACGATATCCCATGCGGACGCCTTAAGCCGCTCACCGCTCCCAGAACCTGACACCGACCCAGCACCCACGACGACCACCCTCAGCATAGAGACTCTACCCAACCTACCCATAACCGCGTCAGACATTGCCCGAGAAACTAATAAAGACAAATGTCTGGCGCGGGTGTTGCATTGGGTAGAGAAAGGGTGGCCGGAAAGGGATAACGACGAGTCCGTCAAGACATTCCGGAACCAGCAAACGGAACTCTCGTTATTAAAAGGGTGCATACTATGGGGGGGTAGGGTGTCATTCCAGAAAAACTACAAGGGAAGGTTCTGGAACTGCTACACGAGGGGCACCCGGGCATCGTTAGGACTAAAGCCCTGGCCAGAAGTTATGCTTGGTGGCCAGGGATGGACAAACAGATTGAGACCTGGGTAGCAAGGTGCCAACAATGCCAGGAAACTAGGCCAAGCCCACCCACAGCACCTGTCCTAGAGTGGGAAACCCCAAGGGGACCTTGGTCTAGCATCCACATAGATTTCGCCGGGCCCACAAAAGGACACACCTTCCTGATAACAGTAGACGCTTACTCCAACTGGCTGGAGGTAAGCAACATGAGAACAACAACCACGGAGGCCGTGACCAAGGAACTCGGCAAACTCTTTGCAACACACGGCCTCCCAGACGTCGTCGTTTCCGACAACGGGCCCCAATTCACCTCGCTAGAATTCGAAAAATTCCTAGCGGAAAGGGGCATCCGACATGCGCTGACAGCATCGGTGCATCCAGCAGCGAACGGTAGGGCGGAATGGATGATGCAATTCACAAAGAAAAACATCTGGAAAATAGACCACAGGGAGATCCAGGAGAAAATAAATAAATTACTCTTCACCCAACACATAACCCCAAATACCACAACAAATAAGAGCCCAGCCGAACTGTTAATGGGGAGGAAATTAAGGTCCCCAGTCGACAGATTACACCCCACGTATAACCCAGAGAAGCCCCCAGACTCAACCAGCAAACACCGAACCTTCACACCAGGCGACCCCGTGTACGCAAAAAACCTAACGGGAGACCCGTTATGGGTACCGGCCGTCATCACACAAATAACAGGCCCACGTACCGGCTACAAACAACAGACGGATGAGCGTGGAAATGCCACATCGACCAATTAAGATCGAGGACGACCACCCAACAGACCACCGACACACAAGCAGGCAAAACCAACCCCCACAACACAAACCAAGAGTGGAGGGAATACCCAGGGGACCAAAACCAAAGAAGAATAAACCAACCATACTTACCGGAAAGCAGCCAGCACGAAACCTCGCCAGGAAGAGACAGCCAGGCCAGCTCGACCGACCCGGGGAGACCGAGCGGGAGCGGCGAAACTCGCAGCTCAACCAACCCGGGAAGCCCAGGAGGGAGCTACGGAGAGCGGCCCGGCCCGACCAACCAGCCGGTTCCCACGACGGCATCCAGAGAAACAGAGACCCCGACCGAACCGGCCGGGATCCAACCTACGACTGAGCTGCACAGGTCCAGTAGGCTAAGACGGAGCCCCGCCTACCTACGGGACTACGCAATGTAAGGACTAAACCAAGAGGGGAGGGGTGTTCTGTCCCCTCATTAGCATTCTTGAGATCCCCTCGCTTTGATTGGCCAAAGCGCGGGGCACTCTGATTGGCTAGGCGAGCCGCGCCGATTGGCTCGCTAGGAATCTCCCGCGATTGGTCTATTCGAATCGCGAGAGATTCAAAGCGGTGCCATTGGCCGCGGCCGCGGCGGCTAAAGAAATAAAAGCCGCGAAGTTTCTCAATAGCCCCAGTTCAGTTCCCACATCAATAAAAGAGCTTGATACAAAGTCACCGACTCCTGGCATCATTTCCGAAGGCACAACAGAAGAAAAGGGAGAAAACCTTGCTGAAATAATGCTAAAAATGCTGGCAGATGCCTTGAAGATATTCAAAGAGAAAATGATGGATGGAGTAGACGAGGTGTACCAAGTTTTTACAAGATAGGCAAAAAGAAATAAATTACCTAGAGATGTCTATGTAAGATTTACTAAGAAAGCAATTAAAATACAAATACTACAAAGTGCAAGAGATGAACCATTGAAATACAAAGGCAAGGAGATTACGGTCCTAAAACAAGTACCAAGAAAAGTGATAGAAATGAGAAGAGAGTATCAATTCCTGACAAAAAAAATTAATCAAGAAGGGATGGTTGTTTCTTGAAGGCCTCATGTTTACCTGGCAAGAGCAAAGACATAGATTAGACTCAATAGAGAAAGCAGAATTATTCTATGGAGAATATTTCAGAGGAAAAGAAGATTGGAAACTACGAGAGGAGGAAACAGTTAAAATTCAAGAGAAGATGGCTGAAGCAGGAAATAAAGAAAGGCAAGATGAAACAACATGTGAGGAAGGAGCAGTAGGTAGAAGGGTGGACTTCAAAGAAGCAAGGGAGCAAAGATCTACAAGAGCTGTAAACCTTACATATAAAGTATAAATAATGGAAGAAAAGAAATTGATTACAATGAATATAAATGGATTTAATTTGGCCACCAAAAGGAGGAAAAAAATTTATAAATTAGAAAAACTAAAATTAGATATAATGAGCTTGCAAGAAGTTTACATAAAAAAACAACATATTGAAACATCCTAAAATTGGGAATTTATATACTTCACTGGCACAACAAAAAAAGAGTGGCTTTATACATTAAGAATACAATTAAAGCTGAATTAATTTTTACAGATGAAGAAAGAAGAATATTAATGGTGGAAATAATTGACAACAATGTAAAGACACTTTTAGTAGTAATATATGCTCCCAATGAAAAACAAGTTTTTTTTTTTACAAAAAACTGCATAAGAAAATTATAGAACTGGAATATAAAAATTTATGTCTGATGGGAGACATTAATGAGATAGTAGACACAAAATTGGACTATACAACAAGAAAGCCAACAAACAAAATAGAAAGATACTTTCAAAATCCTTCTTCAAAATGATAGGGGAATTAAGCATTAAAGATGTTTGGAGAGAAAGAAATTCAAAGAATTGACAATATAATTTTTACTCCAATAGATATTCATCATGGTCAAAAATAGATATGATTTGGATGTCAATGGAATTAATTTCTAATACACAAGAAGTTAATATTGAAACAAGTATTTGGGCAGATCATAATCCACTATGAATTAAGTGGCAAGGACAAAGGAAAAGATCTAGATGGACTTTGAATAATACAATATTGAAAGAAAAAGAATTTACACAAAAGATGAAAAAATAATTGGCTTTTTTCTTCAAAAAGCTTATGGGATACCATTAAGGCCTATGCCAGAGGACTGATAATAGATTATACAAGAAAAAGAAATACAAAAAAAAAGACGAATGCAACAGATGTTAGAGGACGACTACAAGAAACTTGAGAAGGATTTACAAAGATGTCCACAAAAAAAGGATATTAAAAATCAAATGGACATAGTTAAACACAAAATGAGGTTGATGGAAAAAGAAGAGTTAGCTCAAAAAATTAGGAGTGCTAAACAGAACTTCTTTGGAAATGTGATAAACTGAGTAGATGGTTGGCATATAAATTGAAAAAAGAAAGAGAAATGAAAAAGATAATGCAATTAATAGGTGATCAAGGAAAGACTTGTAATGGGAATGATGAAAAGAAAAAGATAGTACACAAATATTATGAAAAATTATATAACCAAGAGAATACTTATGAAGAAAAAGTTAAACAATATTTGCAAAGAGCAGAGCTGCTCCAAATACCTGAGGACATTAAAATAATGTTAGAAGGGAAAATAACAATGATGGAACTAACTGAGGCATTAAAGGGACAAAATACTGGAAAGCAGGGGTGGGATTCTACCAGTTCACACCTATTCGTGAGAACCAGTTGTTAACATTGTAAGCAGTTCGGAGAACCGGTTGTTAGAAGAAATTACTGGCCTAATCCTATAAGAAAGGCAGGAAGGAAACATTCTGGTGTTGCTTACAGAAAATGCCTCTCTGTTAACCCTTATTACAATCTTGGCAGGAGTAGACTCCCTGTCTTAGGAACTTTTCTGGAGTTTTTTTCCCCCTCCTTTGCTGATACTTTGCTTGTGTGGAGTGACCATTCAAAGTTACAGTGGCACTGAAAAAAGTGACATGACCATTTTTCATGCTTACAACGGTTGCAGCATCCCCACAGTCATGAGAGGCCAGGCAAGGAGATGCGTGCCTCAGTGTGAGTGATGTTGAGTTAGCCACACCCAGCCAATAACATGACCACCAAGCCATGCCCACCAACTAAGCCATGCCCACAGAACCAGTTGTTAAAAAATTTGAATCTCACCCTTGCTGGAAAGGCTCCAGGCCCGGATGGGCTACCAGTGGAATTCTACAAGACATTACGGGAATCTTTAAGTATCCCAATGCTTGAAGTGATGAATGAAGTTTGTCAAAAACTAAAATATGCAACTCATGGACAGAGGCTTATATTACTCTCACACCAAAAGAGGACAATGATCTACAACAAATTAAAAATTATAGATCTATCTCTCTGTTGAACTCAGACTATAAAATTTTTGCCTCAATAATGGCAGAAAGTCTCAAAAGATATTTGAATAACTTTATACATGTTGATCAAAATGGATTTCTGCCAAAGAGGCAAATCAAAGGTAATATAAGAATAATTTTGAATACTTTGGAATATTATGAAACACATCCTGAGAAGCAAATGGCCTTGGTATATTTAGATGCACAAAAAGCTTTTGATAATGTAAATTGTCAGTTTATGATATTACAAATTGAACAAATGGGTTTCGGTGAAAAATTCACTAAAGCTATAGAGGCAATATACTATAAGTAATCTGCCAAAGTAATGATAAATGGAGACTTAACAGACAATATTAATATTAAAAAAGGAACTAGGCAAGGATGTCCACTGTCACCTCTGTTGTTTGTTTTGACTCTGGAAGTAATAAATATTAGAGATGATAGTGAAATAAGGGGAATGAAAATAAAAAAAAGAGGAATACAAGCTACAAGCATTTGCAGATGATCTGGTTTTTATATTAGAGGAACCATTAAAAACAGTG
The DNA here is from genome assembly GCA_033807585.1 of Hydrophis major. NCBI lineage: Eukaryota > Metazoa > Chordata > Lepidosauria > Squamata > Elapidae > Hydrophis > Hydrophis major. The sequence continues at coordinate 141,857,416 of CM066343.1, read as the reverse complement.
CCTAAATTGATAGAAAAGATAGAAGAATATGTACAGGTGGCAAGTTTGAAAATAAATAAAGACAAAACTAAGATTTTAGTTAAGAATATGGAGGAAAAACAAAGGAAAGAATTGATAGAGAGATTGGATGTCCAGATCACAAATAAAGTTCAATATTTATTTACAATTAACAGCAAGATGTAGAACACTTAAAGAAGATAATTATAATAAACTCAAACAACAGATTGTGACAGACTTGAAAAAATTGGAAAATTTACCATTATCTTTAATAGGGAAAATATCTACAATCAAGGTGAACATATTATCAAGGATTTTATATTTGTTTCAGACAATTCCAATTAAATTAGGGAAGGAATATTTTGAGGAGTTAAATAAAATTATACTGAAGTATATATGGCAGGGAAAGAAGGCAAGAATCAAATTAAAATTGTTACAAGATGCCAGAATAAGAGGAGGTTTTGGTTTACTCAATTGGGAATTATATTACCAGGCAGCAACACTGATATGAGTGAAAGAATAGATAGTTTTAAGGAATACTAGATTGTTAATATTAGAAGGTCATGACCTATACTGGGATGGCATGCTTTTTTATGGAATAAGGAAAGCAAAACACATCAGTATTTTAGGAGATGTTATATTTGTGATGCTTTATTTTTAATATGGGAGAAAATAAGGAAACAACATTACATGAAAATACCAGTCTGGTTGTCAACTATAGAAGCATTTGTATATCCAATTGTTTATAAAATGAAACATACAGTAAGATATGGTGAAATATTAAATGAAGAGGGGGTACTCAAATCTAAGCAAGAACTGGAGGAACAAGAAGTAGAGATGAATTGGTATTCATATGTGCAAATACATTCTAGATATGGTAAAGATCATAATGCAGAAGGATTTTATAATGAACTCATTGAACGATGGAATTTTGACATGTACTGATGAGAAGATGATTAAAAAATTATATGGATATTTACTTGGAGTAAAATTAGAAGAACAAGAAGTAAATGAAACAATGAATGCTTGGGGAAATTTTTTTGAATATGAGATAGATTTAGAAAGATGGCAGAAACTATGGTCTCAAAACTATAAAATAACAATGTCAACAGCATATAAAAAGAATTTGTATGTTTTACATGTGGCATCTATCCCCGGCAAGAATAGCAAGGATGTTCAAGAACAAATCGGAGAAATGTTGGAAGTGTCATCAGATACCTGGATCATACTACTACATGAGGTGGGTGTATGTGGAAACCAAGAGATACTGGACTAAAATACATACGTGGCTGGAAAAAATGACAAAACAGCACACAGACTTGAAAGCAGAGATATTTTTATTGGGTATCTTACCTGAAGGATACAATAGAGAATTGACATATTTAATAATAAAAAGTTTTAACAGCAGCTGGAATTGTATTTGCCAAAAACTGGGAAAGTGAAAAAATTCCATTTGAAAGAGGAAGTGATTAGGAAAATAATGGAATATGCAGAAAGGAGTAAATTGACATTAGCAATTAGAGAGCAAGAAGATAAAGAATATTATAAAATTTGGGATTTATTTTATCTGGCTAGATAAGAAAATAGGGAAATAAAATATATTATAATATAAAGATAAAGATAAGAATGTAATGATATGTTATAACTGATTACAATGAAATGAATGATATTATGAATTAGGTTATGTAAAAGTTGAGATTTACTCGAAAAGGATGATGTGAACTTATAATTAAGTCTAATAAGGATTTAACAATAATATAACAATATAATATGCATAGATTATTTATATAATATGAATTTTAATCCAAATTTAGAAGGAAAAGACTATTGATATTATGCACAAAAGACACACTGTACAATGGAAATATGGTTTTATTTGATGTTTCATGTTTGTATTTGTCAATGTTTGTTGTTAAAATAAAATAAAAACTTTTTTTTAAAAAAGAAAAGGCTAACAGAGTTTATTCTAACCAGAACAAGTTACCTATAGCAGCCACAAGCTAAAGAGTGTGGCTCATGGCGGGCAACTGCTGATGCCATCTGACAGTTCCCTTTTATACGCCAGCTGTCAGATGGCCAGCCAATAGGGAACAGCTCCGGCTCCTACCAAAAGTGTGGACCAGAGTTAGAACTTAAACACATCAAGCATGTTTGGCAATTCCTTAATTGGGTATTGTTTACTTCTTGATTGTTGGTCTAATAACAATCTTGGCTTTAATCTCTGCTCATCTGAGTATTGATTGCTGGTAAGGAAGTGTTTTGGTCTTTTTATTTCAATTTTGGTTTTGATTGAACCATATGTAGACATTTTTTATGTCTAGGTGCCTCTTGATTGATGACTGATTTGCTAGAGCCAGGCTTCTAGTAAATCTGTAGTGTTTTTGGACCTGACTTGGGTTAGGATAAGGAGGCAAGCAATTCCCTGCTTACCTACCTGCTGCCGATGTCAGCCCCAGTTGAGTCCCAGCTCCCAGGCCACCTGGTCACCCTTGTTGATGTTGCCCGCCATTGCTGCCTGCATTGCCCAGCCATCATCTTCGCCCAGCCTCCATTGTTGCCTGCCTAATATGCCACTGATCGATGAGTGAGGAGCAAGCAAGCCCTTAACTCTTAAGCTCTTAACTGCTGCTGATACCAGCCGTAATTGAGTCCCAGCTCCCAGGCTGCCTCCGCAGCTGCAGCAAGCTTAGCAAACCCTGGTCGACTTGAGTCCTGGGACAGCCTAGCTGCCTTCGCTGCCAGCCAACTTCACCTATTTTTGATGAGTTGTCTTTTTTATTAATTTATGCATTGCTTTATTTTTAGTATATGTTTTGTTTTTATTCACAAGTATTTATGAATAAAAACAAAAGATATACTAAGAAAAATAAATACATAATTAAATAAAAATTATTCTGTTACACTATTATTGTTATATGTTGATACTTCTGTTTGTTTTTCCTTTGCTTTTGCTTTTGAAAAACAAACATAAGTATCAATATATAACAATAATAGTGCAACAAAATATTTTTTAATTATTTATGTTTTATGTTATGTCCACGTGGAAGGAAGCCAGGAGTCGGTGACTTTGTATCAAGCTCTTTATTGAAGTCAGGAACCGAACTGGCTCTTAGAAAAACTTTGCGGCTTTTTATTCCCAAGCCGCAGCGGCCGCGGCCAATGGCACCACTTTGAATCTCCCACGATTCAAATCTACCAATCGCAGGAGATTCTCAGTGAGCCAATCGGCGCGGCTCGCCTAGCCAATCCGATCGCCCCGCACTTTGGCCAATCAAAGCGTGGGGATCTCAAGAATTCAAATGAAGGTACAGAACACCCCTCCCCTCTTGGTTCAGTCCTACGTAGCGTAGTCCTGTAGGTAGGCGGGGCTCCATCTTTGCCTACTGGACCTGCGCAGGTCAGTCATAGGTTGGATCCCGGCTGGTTCGGTCTCTTCCTGGCGAGGTTTCATGCTGGCTGCTTGCAGGTGAGTATGGCTGGTTTCTTTTTTCTGGGTTTTGGTTCCTGGGGTATCCCCTCCCCTCTTGGTTTGTGTTGAGGGGGTTGGTTTTGTTTGGTTGCGTGTCGGTGGTGTCTTGTGTGGCCATCCTCAATCTTAACTGATCGATGTGGCGTTTCCATGCTCGTCCGTCGGTTGTTTGTAGCTGGTACGAGCGTGGGCCTGTTAGCTGTGTTATGATTGCTGGTACCCATAATGGGTCTCCGTTTAGGTTCTTCGCGTAGATGGCATCGCCTGGTGCGAAGGTTCGGTGTTTGCTGGTGGAGTCTGGGGGTTTCTCTGGGTTGTAAGTGGGGTGTAGTCTATTGAGTGGGGACCTTATTTTCCTCCCCATTAGCAGTTCTGCCGGGCTTTTATTTGTTGTGGTGTTCGGGGTTATGTGCTATATGAAAAGTAATTTATTTATTTTGTCCTGGATCTCCCCGTGATCTATTTTCTGGATGATTTTTTTTGTGAATTGAACCATCCGTTCTGCCCTACCATTCGCCGCTGGATGCACTGGGGCTGTCAGTGCGTGTCGTATGCCCCTTTCCACTAGGAATTTTTCAAATTCTAGCGAGGTGAATTGGGGCCCGTTGTCGGACATGAGGACATCCGGGAGGCCGTGTGTTGCGAAGAGTTTGCAGAGTTCTTTGGTCACGGCTTCCGTGGTGGTTGTTCTCATGTTGCTTACCTCCAGCCAGTTGGAGTAAGTATCTACGGTTATTAAGAAAGTGTGTCCTTTTGTGGGCCCGGCGAAATCTTTGTGGATTCTAGACCAAGGTCCCCTGGGGGTTTCCACTCTAGGATGGGTGCTGTGGGTGGGCTTGGCCTAGTTTCCTGGCATCGTTGACACCTTGCTATCCAGGCCTCGATCTGTTTGTCCATCCCTGGCCACCAAGCGTAACTTCTGGCCAGGGCTTTCGTTCTAACAATGCCCGGGTGCCCCTCGTGTAACAGTTCCAAAACCTTCCCTTGTAGTGTTTCCGGGATGACCACCCTATCCCCCCATAGTATACACCCTTTTAGTAACGAGAGTTCCGTTTGCCGGTTCCAGAATGTCCTGAAGGTCTCGTCGTTGTCCTTTTCCGGCCACCCTTTCTCTACCCAATGCAAAACCCGTGCCAGATGTTTGTCTTTATTAGTTTCTCGGGCAATGTCTGATGCGGTTATGGGTAGGTTGGGTAGAGTCTCTATGCTGAGGGTGGTCGTCGTGGGTGCTGGGTCAGTGTCTGGTTCGGGTAACGGTGAGCGGCTTAAGGCATCCGCATGCGAGATAGTCTTATCGGGTCGGTGTGTGAGCCCGTAATTGTAGGCAGCCAGGAATTTGGACCACCTTGTCATTCGGGGAGACAGAATGTTCGGGGTGGCCCTGTTCCCTATGAGTATTCCCAGCAGCGGTTTGTGGTCGGTGATGATGGTAAATGTCCGGCCGTAGAGGTACTCGTGAAACCTTTTTACTGCAGCGACGATAGCCAAAGCCTCTTTGTCCAGCTAGCTGTAATTCCGCTCCGGTTTGGTGAGGGTCCTTGAAAAGAACGCGATGGGTGCTTCCTTTCTGTTGGGAAGAGTGTGGCTGAGGACAGCACCGACGCCGAAGGGTGATGCATCGCATGTGATTGCTAGAGGTAGGGTCTCGTTGTACTGGATGAGGACGGCATCCGAAATGAGCAGGTCCTTGGTTTTCCTGAAGGTGGCTTCCTCGCGTTTCTCTCAAGTCCAGGTAGCCGCCTTGTCCAAAAGCCTATGCAAAGGCTCCGCCGCGGTCACCTTTTGGGGCAGGAAGACATTATAAAAGTTAAGTAGCCCCAGAAACGCCTGCAGTTCTGTTTTTGACCTGGGTGTGGGGGCTTCCTTGATGGCTTTAATTTTTTTGTCGGTGGGGTGAATGCCATGTCGGTCTAGGAGGTATCCTAGGAATTCGACCCACTCTGTGTACAGCTGGCATTTTTCCCTCTTTACTTTAAGCCCGGTTTCTTTGAATCTCGTTAGCACCTCCCTTAGGCGACTCTCCAGTTCGGCCTGGTTGGTTGCCGATACTAGTACATCGTTGAAGTATGGTACCACCCCCTTGATGCCTTGTAAGAGTCTTTCCATGAGGCTCTGGAAAATTCCAGGTGCCACGCTGACTCCAAATTGGAGGCAGTTGCATCTAAAGGCTCCCTGGTGGGTGACTATGGTTTGCGCCTCTGCAGTTTCCTCGTCGACCGGCAGTTGCTGGTATGCTTGGGCCAGGTCGAGTTTCACAAAAACTTTGCCCCCTCCCAGTGAGTGTAGGAGAGGCTGCACTACGGGGACAGGGTAAGCGCTTTGCTGCAAGGCGCCATTTAGGGTGGCCTTATAGTCCCCGCAGATTCTCACTGATCCATCAGGCTTGATTGGGGTGACTATGGGGGTCTCCCACCGGGCGTAGTCTATGGGTTGTAAGACCCCTTGCTTGATGAGCTTGTCAATTTGCTTGTCGATTTTCGGTTTGAGTGCGAAAGGTACCTGCCTTGGTTTTAGGCATTTCGGGGGAACATTTGGGTCTAGGCTGAAGGATATAGGGGGCCCTCGGTACTTGCCTAGGTTTCTGTCGAACACCTCTTGGAATTCCCGGGCTAGTTGTTTCTCCCAGTTGTCGTTGGCGATGTGGTCGACTCCCGTGACTGCGATGCTGAGCGGGGCGAACCATTGGAGTCCCAGCAGGCTAAGTCAGTCTCGATTGACGATGGTCAGGGGAAGTCTTTCGGTGTGCCCCTTGTATGTCACTATGAATTTTCCTGTTCCGACTGCAGGGATGCGGTTTCCCTGGTAGTCCTTGAGGATTAATCTCTGGTTTTCTAGTTCCCTTCTCTGGATGGTAGGCACCAAGCGTTTAATTTCTTGCCATGCTATCATTGAGAGGTAGGACCCGGAGTCCACCTCCATTTTACAGGGTTCGCCTTCGATGCCTACCTCCACGTAGACCTTTCTGGCATCTGTGGTTGTTGCGTGGCCGATGGTGACCATCTGATGTGTCTCTTCTCTCCGCCGGGTCTCGCCCCCTCGTTGGGCTTGTCCGTTCCATTCCCAATGGTTGTCTGCTGGGCGGTCTCTGGTCCTGGGGGGTGGGCTCTCTCGTTTCTGCTCGCTCGGGTCCCATCGTCTGGGGCTGTGGGTTTTCTTGAGGCGGCAGACGCGGGCTATGTGGCCTTTTTTGTCACAGTGCCGGCAAACGGAATCGAAGAACCGGCATTCGGCTCTGGGGTGGTTGCCTCCACAACCAACACATGCAGTCCTCGATTTACAACTCTGCCGGCTGCGCTGGTCGCGGCCTGCCTGGAGATGGTGGATGTCTTCCTCCTCGTCTGACGTGCCCGAGGTGGAGTGGAGTTCGCCCTGGTGGGTGGTAGTTTCAGGTTGGGCCTCAGTCGACCTTGCAGGTTTGTTGTTTGCGGTGCGGTCCCCGGCGTTTGGTCTCCGCCTGCGATCTGCTGATTGTCGGGTTGCTTCGGCTGCCACGGCTTCGGAGATGGCATCAGTGAGAGCGATGTTGCCCTTAGCCATCAACCGACTTTGGAGAACGGGGTCCCAAAGGCCGAGCATGATTCGGTCCCACAGGGCCTCGTTCATATTGGAGAACTTGCATAGTCCTCCAAGGCACCGCAGCTCTGTGACAAAATCACTGAAATTCTCGCCCGACCACTGGTCCCGCCAATAAAATTCGTGTTGTTGGATGAGGATGGGTACGGCTGAAGCGTAGTGTTTCCGGAGTAATGGCTCGAGGTCCGCCCAATCCATCGCGGTAACATTGGCGGGCTTGGCTAGCGCTTTTGCCATCTTAAACACTGGGGGCCCGCAGTGCGTTAGGAAGATGGCTCGTTTCTTCAGTTCCGTGGCATCCTTCAGGTCATTGCATTCGAGGAACATGTGGAATCTGTCCATGTAAGATTCCCAGTCCTCGCTAGCGGGGTTGAAGGGGGTTGGTGGCACGATGCTGGCCATCTCGTTGGTTGGCTGGCTTCCGTCGGACATGTGCTTTGGTTCAGGATAAGGATCGCACTTTCGTCGCCAGTGTTATGTCCGTGTGGAAGGAAGCCAGGAGTCGGTGACTTTGTATCAAGCTCTTTATTGAAGTCAGGAACCAAACTGGCTCTTAGAAAAACTTTGCGGCTTTTTATTCGCAAGCCGTGGCGGCCGCAGCCAATGACACCGCTTTGAATCTCCCGCGATTCGAATCTACCAATCACGGGAGATTCTCAGCGAGCCAATTGGCACGGCTCGCCTAGCCAATCCGATCGCCCCGCACTTTGGCCAATCAAAATGTGGGGATCTCAAGAATTCAAATGAAGGTACAGAACATTTTAATATATGTTTTGTTTTATTTTTATTCATAAATAGTATTGTATTGTCAGGGCATATCATTTAGGAAAAAGCAAAGGAAAAACAAACAGAAATATCAACATGTAACAATAATAGTAGTGTAATAAAATAATTTTAATTAAATTTCTTTTTGTATTGGCTTATTTAGAATTCTGCCTATTATAACAGCATGTTTATAATTATCAACACTCTTTGTATTTAATTCATACATAGCAATGATCGTTCTTCGCCTAATTTCTACCTGTTATCTCTACTCACTTTTTTAAAAGAAGCATAAAAAATTCAATATTAGTACAGTTGGGTACAATTAATTTTGTGTAATGATAATGATAATAATGTAACATTAATAATCAGTAAATAATTGTTTCTCCCTTTTCATCTATAGGGATCTCTTCATTTTTCCACTGTTGTGCAAACATAATTCTAGCCAGTTAATACATATAAAATTAAATGTATATAGTATTTCCTTTATTATATTTATCTAAAAATAAGAAAAGTATCCAAGTCTTCAATCTAATTTATTATTTGTATTTATCTTTAATTAATGAAACATCAGCAAGTTTCATTTGTAAATTAATGAAATTAATTTTTCTGCCAATTTCATTTGTGTGAAATCTTTTCCGCATATAATTCTTGTAATCTGGCTTTCATAGTCACATTCAAATTAATCTATTTCATCTAATAAAATCTGTTCATCTTCTATAGCTTCTTTTTAAACTCTATTATAGTAACTATCTTAACAGTAATTTCTGAATCCATTGTTTCCAAATACCTTTGAATTTTCTCTAGTCAAATAATATTGATTCATTATATTAATGGATCTCTTTTCCTTTCATTGTAATTTTTAATTCTATCTGCTTCCTTCTAATCAATCTTCAAAGTTCCCTCTTATCAACAATGTGTTTTTTCTCTAATCAACAATATTTTTTCCAAGGTATAATTATACTAATTAGTTTCAAAATCTCCATATAATTATAAATTTTTAAATAACTCACAGGAAATATTCATTCAAGTCTATCTGTCCCCTTAATCCATTTATAACTTTTCAAAATCAACATTCTAATAATCTTTTTGATGATGATTCAATCATAATCATGATCATAATGGCTGGGCCTGGATGGCTATGGGTGCGATCACTATGGTTATGGGATTTCTGGTTTTCAGATCAGTAGTGGCTTAGCCAACCAACCAAGGCACCTACCATCAGCAATGATGAGAAGAAAAGCAACAAAATTCCATACTGGATCGGTCATTGCCCGGGTTAACAAGGACCATTAGATGCAATGGCTCCTGGGCATCTATTGAAAAATGACTAGAGGGCTCAGTTGCTACTGCTGGGCAACCAGGGTATACAACTGTAAAGCAACTGGGACAAAAGTACAAAATTTGGACAACCAAAGAAAATTGAGAAATCATCATAACAAGTAATGATGAATAGGCTGAAGAAACAGTTCCAATACCTGAACAAACTGACCAGTCAGTGGAAGAAACCAACATACAGGATGAAGTTCTTTCTGTGCAACAACTAGAAAATATAGAGCTAATTCATCTAGTGAAAATGCTGAAAGAAAAGATTGAAAACCACATCAAAGAAAACACAGAAAGAAAAAGACTGCCTGCCATTCACAAAGTATACAGCAAATGAAAGATCTACTAAATGCTGTGAACAACATTTTAACTTCCATCCCATCCAGCACACTACATGAAACAAACCAACTACTGTACAGCACAGCTGCCATTATAACTACACAATTGGATTATAAAATACCAAAAACAAAACCCACTGAAACAGCAAGTGGAAAATTAGACTTGAAAATAAAATTTAAAAACTACAAGGAGATGTCAGCAATTTGAAATACTTGAAAGAAGGAAACTTAAAGAATAAAAAGCTGAAAAATAGTTTACACAAAAGATACAACCTGGAGGAAAAAACAATAATAGACATTATGGAAGAACTAAAACAGCATGTAATAGCAACAGCAAAGAAAATAAAAAGATATGAAGGACAGATAAAACAATATTGTGAAAATGTCCAGTTCAGAAGAAATCAATACCTCTTCTACCAGTCACTTGATGAAAGCCAAGTCCATACTACTGTTCAGCCATGCAAAGAAAAACCTTTGAAGTTTTTGAAACAACTGTGGGAAAACTCAGTGGAACACAATAAAATTGCTTCCTGGATCAAAGATACTCAAAAAGAAATAAATACGAAATAAAATGGAAAATATTGTAATAACAACTGATATGGTTCACAACAAGTAAAGAAGATCAAGAACTAGAGCGCACCTAGCCTGGATGAACTGCATAGATACTGGTTAAAACAACTGACCAGCCTCCATCACCACATGGCCACTCAATTTCATTTCCAGACTAGTCAGGCATTTTAGCCATGAAAGTGTAGATAAAAAAATCCATTGACAATCCAAACTGCTGACTTTGCAATGACAAAGTTGAAACTGTTTCACACTTAATTTGTGAGTGCAGCAAAATTGCACAAACTGATTACAAAGCTACACACAACCAAATTGCTAAATTAATCCACTGGTTATTATGTAAAAAAATACGACTTACCTGTATCCAAAAAGTCATGGGAACATAAAGTGGGAAAAGTTGTTGAAAATGAGATGATGAAGATCTTGTGGGACTTTTGAATACAGACTGATTGCCATTTGGAACACAACACGCCAGATATTATGATTGTCGAGGACTGAAACATGCAATTTATTAATATTGCTGTACCAGAAGATACTAGAGTCGAAGGGAAAAAAACTGGAAAAAAATAACGAAATATTGCAACCTGGCAATCAGAACTACACAGTTATAGATGAAACATGTAACAGTGATACCCATTGTCATCGGGGCACTTGGTACCATGTCCAAGAATTTTACAAAACACATCAAGAAATTGTAGCTTCCTGCAATAATACCAGCGGAACTGTAAAAAACTGTGCTACTTGGAACATCGTATATTTTAAGAAAATTCAGTGGAACCTCGGGTCACAAACGCTTCTGTTCGCAACTAAAGTGATTACCAAAAATTTGGGAAAATTGTTGCTTCTGGTTTTGAACAGATCCTTAGGTACTGGTCAGTACAGCTGTGGCTATTTTCCCTTCCACAGTGATTTCCCCTTTCACGCATGTGCAGAAATGTAGGGGCATGCGCAGTCTGTCTCACTTCTGTTTGCAACCAAATCAGGTTGCAACCGAAGTCCTAGAACGGATTATAGCTGTGACCCAAGGTTCCACTGTACTTAGTTGATAACTAGGATGTTGGCAGCAACCTATATCAACCATTAGCTCCAATCACTGGTACTTGTGATACATTTTAAATGTTCTGTTGACTGAGTTTCATGTTTAATGAATAAAAAATGTAATAATAATAATATCCATAAAATTGTATGAAACTTCTTTTATGAACAATAGAAGAAAACTCATCCAGTGTAGTGAAACTTGCCCTTCTGGTGGTTCTTAACATGCAAAAAACCATTACAAGAATTTTCTAAAGTGATGAAGAGAAAAAGTATGTGAATTCAGTGTCATCTGAAGGCACCAAACCATGGTTGGGTAAAATGACTTCCTCACAGACACCAGCGCTTTGAAACCCTTTGGAGACCACTGTCTTACATTCTTCTCATATTCTATCTCCTGGATAGAGCATTTGTGACTGATCCTGGCTCCCTCCTTGTTCCAGAGAAGAATTTTGAGGAGCCAATCCATTTATTGGCTTCTCTTCTTTTTGCAGCCATCACTTCCACTCTCCAAGGAGCCATCTTTATTTTTCCATTACTTCTCCAGAAATTACTAATCTCCAAGCATTTCTTCTTAACTTCTGGAATTCAACTCTCAGACATGACTAGATTAGAATCTTCATTGACAACAAGAATGAAACAATATATAACAGCTGTTTACCGACTAAAGTGTGTGTCTGTGAATTCATATTCATGAGTGCTTCATCTTGAAGATTTTCCTTCTGAATTTTTTTTTTCAATATAATTTATTAGTTTTTACAATTAAAACCAACCAACAATACACACACAAATGAACGAAAGAAAAGAAAAGAAGAAAGAAAAGAAAGAAAAAATTAGAAAAAAAGAAAAGTTAAAAGCATTCTTATTTTTACAGTTTGCAAGATTTTTTCATAACCTTTGATTTATGTCATATACACACACCTATTCTTTATATATATCATTATATCATTATTATAGATTAATACTTTTCTCTAATGCCTTATGATATATAATTTATCTTTGATCAATCCAATTATACCAACAATTCCAGCTATCATAATATAGTGAAGTATCTTTGTTTTTTAGTGCCAAAGTCAGTTTATCGATTTCTGCACATTTTGAAATTTTTTCGACAATCATTTCATCTGATGGAGTTTGATGTTGTTTCCAATATTGAGCGAAGGCTAATCTGGCCTCTGTTAGAATGTGTATTGTTATGTATTTAGCTTTTTTGGAAATTTGTTTATCAAAAATCTCTAACAGGAAGGACTCTGATTTATATTCGATCTGTTCTTTTGTAATTTCTTCCAACCAAGTTTTGATTTTATTCCAGTAATTTTGGGTTTCTGTACATGACCACCACAAATGAAAAAAGGTTCCTTCTTTTTTCCTACACTTCCAGCAATACGGACTCATGTTAGGATGCATCTTCACTAACCTCGAAGGGGGGAGGTGCCATCTATAAAACATTTTATAAAGATTTTCCTTGTCTGCTACCGATTTTGTGATCTTATTATTTCTGCCCCAAACTTTTTCCCATTCCGCTAGTGTAATGCTACATCCTATGTTCCTACTCCAAGCAATCATATTCCCTTTTACGATTTCTTCTAATTCTGTTTCTAATAAATAATTATAAAATCTTGTTATGTTTTTTTTGTCTGATTCTAATAAAATTTTATCTAATTGTTGAAGTTTATTGTTAATTCCAAATTCTTTCTTGTCTTGTTTGTATCTACTTTGAATCGGAAGGTAAACCCATTGATCAATTTTTGTCCTTGCTCTTGAAGTTCCTGCCTCGGTTTCAAATTTCCTTGTGGGTCCAATAAATCTTTATATTTAATCATTTTAGTAATATCCAAATTATTTGGGTGAATCATCGCCTCCATTGTTGAAATCCATATTGGTACTTTTGTATAATGTTTTTTCTGTATTTTCCTCCAATTTGTTAGTAGTGTGTCTTTAATTAAATGTCTATGGAAATATTTTTGACTGGTTTTCCCTACATCCCATAGAAAAGCATGCCACCCCCTTTGTAAATCGTGGCCTTCTAAGAATAATATTCTTTTGTTGGTTAAGTTCACCCAATCCTTCAGCCAATCTAACGAGTTGGCCATATAGTATAACTCCCAGTTTAGAAACGCTAACCCTCCCCTGCTCTTCATATCCTGCATTGCTTTTACATTTATTCTGGGTTTTTTCCCTTGCCAAATAAATTTAAGGGTTATTTTATTGAGTTCTTCAAAAAACTTTTTGTATAATTTAATTGGGATCGTTTGGAATAGGTACAAAAATTTGGGGAGAGTGTTCATTTTAATGGTAGCGATCCGACCTAGTAGTGAAATTTGAAGTTTACCCCATGATTCTAAATCTTTCTTTACCTGATGTATCAATTTATCATAATTATTTTCTTTAAGTGTCTTACACTGTGGTGTTACCCAAATTCCTAAATATTTCACTTTCTTTGTCACTTGTATTTCCATTGTTTCTTCTAATTCTATTTTCTGTTTTTCTGTTAAATTTTTAGTCATTAATTTGGTTTTTTTCCTATTAATTTCGAGTCCTGCTACTGCTCCAAATTTCTCTAATTCATTCATCAATTTTAGTCCCCTGTCTATTGGTTCTTTGATAAAGAAAATCATATCATCCACAAATGCTTGCAATTTATATTCCTCTTTCTTAACCATTAATCCCTTTATATCTGAATTCCACCTAATTCGCATTAATAATGTCTCTAATGATAATATGAAGAGCAGGGGAGAGAGTGGGCAACCCTGTCTCACTCCTTTTTCTATCTTTATTGGGCGAGTATATTACCCATTTATTATTATATTAGCTTGTTGTGTGTCATAGATGGTTGTTATAATATTTTCAAATTTGGTGCCCAGATTCAAATTATAAATTTTTTGAATTAAAAATTGCCAATTTAGATTATCGAAAGCCTTCTCTGCACCTAAGAACATGAGTGCTACTTGTTTCTCGGAGTGGGCTTCATAAAATTCTAGTACATCTAATACTATTCTTAGATTGTTCTTTATTTGCCTAGTTGGGAGAAATCCATTTTGATCTTCGTGTATATACAAATTTAACATTTTTAAAAATCTGTTTGCTATAATAGAAGTGAATATTTTATAATCAGTATTTAAGAGTGAAATCGGCCTATAATTATTTATATATCTGGGATCCGTATCCTCCTTCAGGATCAGCGAAATCAATGCCCCCATCCATGAATCCGGCATCCAGTAAAATATCATTAAAAACTTCCACCATAAGTGGTCCAATTTGTTCTGCTATTGCATTGTACAGCTCCCCTGGAATCCCATCTGGGCCCGGGGTTTTGTTATTTTTCTGGTTCTCCATTGCTGATTTCAATTCCGATTCAGTAATATCTTTATTTAGTAGTTCTACCATTTTTTCCCCAATTGCCTTATCCTTCACTTCATCTAAATAATTCCTTATTCTATCTTCACTGACATCTTCTTTTTTGTACAGATCTTCAAAGTATTTATGAATGATTTCTTTTTTCTGTTCTATTTCCTGGTATATATCTCCCTTACTATCTATTAACTGATATATCAATCTCTTTTATTTCTTTTTTTTTAATTTATAAGATAGCCATCTTCCTGGCTTGTTGGCATGTTCAAAATAGATTTGCCTAGTCAAATTTAAATTCATAATCATTTTCTCTTGTTTAATTAAATTCAGTTTGTGTTTAGCTATACTTATCTGATTTTGCAGTTTTGAATCTTTTGGGGTATTCTGTAGTAGGGTTTTTAGCTCCTTAATTCTTTGTTGTAATTTGTTTTGTTGGGAATATTTTTCCTTATTTCTCTTGGCATTATAAGAGATTGTTATACCTCTTATTACTACCTTCATTGTATCCCAAATATTTTGTTTCGTGGTTTCTCCATTATTGTTTTCTTTTATAAAAATAATTTATAATTCCTCCTTTAATTTATTAATGTATTCTTTCTCTCTTATTAATTGAATATTTAACATCCATCTTTTCTTTGGTTTTGCCCTGCCCTTCCACATTATCTGAATTGGATTGTGGTCTGCCCATTCATTAGGCAAACTTTCCACTTCTTTTATCTCATTTGCTATTTCCCCATTCATCCATGCCATATCAATCCGTGTCCATATTTGGTGGGGATTTGAATAGAATGTAAATTGTTTTTTTTCAGAGTGTAGTCTTCTCCATATATCTGTCAGATTTAACTCTTTCATCATTTCCCTACAAATCTTAGGGAGATCTCTCTTCCCCCTTTTATTATTTCTGCTGTTACTGTGATCTTTTTGATAATCAGCAATAGAGTTGAAATCTCCTATAATACAGATGTTTCTTTTTTGCAATCCAACCATTTTTCCATATAGGTGTTTAAAAAACTCTTTTTGATCTCCATTTGGGACGTAAATTACTACTAAAAGAATTGGAATGTCATTAATCCAGATCTGCAAACCCACAGTCCTTCCTTCCGAATCCGACCATATTAGCTCTGCTTTCAAATCCTCTTTCACATATACTGCAATTCCTTTTTTTCCCCCTCATCTGCTGGTGTGGTAAATAACTTTCCTAATTTCAGGCATTCTAAATATTTTTCATCTTTCTTCTTTATATGAGTTTTTTGTAGGCATATCATATCGGCATTTTGTTTGATTAATTTAGTTAATATCCTTTCTCTTTTATTCGTTGAATTTAAACCATTTATATTTATTGATAGTAATTTTTTTCTTCTCCCATTTATTTAGTTCTGTTTCGCTCTTTGTTGTGTAACAATTCCTATCTCTCCTTGCGTTTGTTTGTGTGGTTCCTTCTGTCTTTTGTTGTAAATGAGTGTTCTCTTGGTTCCCTACAGTTCCAGTTCTATTTTTATGTCCACCATATTCTTCCTGAGAATTTGTTTCCAATTCCTCCCTACTACTTTGCTCCTGTGGACCCACCATCCATTCATAAAAGTCCTGAGCTTTTTCCATAGTGTCTATTTTAATTTTCCTCTCTTTCCATGACTCTAGCATCCCTTCTGGAACAAGCCATTTGAATGTAATTCTTTTTTGGTTTAAATAAGTGCTAGAAACTTATAATCATGCCTTTGATCCCTTACTCTTCTCGGTATCTGTTTAAGAATCACAATTTCTTTATACATTATTGTTTCATCTCTAGACATTCTATATATCATATCTCAGACACATCTTCTAGTGAATCATATATGGACTTCTCTAGGGTATTTGTGGCGTCTTGCGTAATTTGTACTGACCCGGTAAACTTCATCAAACTCTTTTTGAATGTCATCTTTGTCCTTCTTCAGTAGACCGGCCCATATTTCTGCCATCAAGTATTCCAGGTCTTCTTCTTTTGATTCCGCCACATTTTGAAATCTTAAGTAAGTTGCTGCCTTGTCCATCTCTAGAAGGACCAATGAGTCCTCCATTTCTTTGCTTGCGTTTTTTAGATCTTCATCCACCCTTTCTAATTCCCTTTCCGTTTGTTCAGTTCTTTTCTCTACCTCTTTTATTATAACTTCATTTTTCTCCAGGGCCTGCTGCAATACTCCCACTTTATCCTCTACTTTGAAGATGTCCACTTTCATTTCTACCTTTAATTTCCCCATCTCTTCCTTCAGTTCATTATCTGCTCTTGTTTCACTGTGGTTTTTAGTCATTGTTTCTTGCAGTTTTGTCAATGAGTCCTGTAAAGTTAGAAACATTGCTTGAATGTTAGCATTCGAGATGCTAGTTTGCTTCTCTATTAGTAGTGTTTCCTCTATTGTTTTTTGTGCCATGGGTGAAGTTGTTGCCAAGGTAGTTGTTATTGTGGGGTTGACCTTTCTACCAGATGTGGTAGTTGTAGAAGTCATTTCCTTTAAGATTTGTTTTTGTTGTTGTACAATGCTAAATATATTATTCCAAATTGGCATTCAGTGTTCTTGGCTCTATTACTAAAATTGACCAAAATCTATCAATTTGTTAAATAACTATATTCTTAACTAATTGGTAAGATATATATGTATTTCTCTGATTTAACTTAAATGTAAAGTAACTTTAACTACAAAAAATGTTACATTCATAGATATAGTCACACAATGAATTATGATATTGATCTAGAGAGCTCTAAAATTGTTAAATAACTAATACTTAATATTCTTACTGTCTCCCCTATATTCCCATTCAAAATATAACAGTCTCTATTATTAATAACTTAGCTAAATTAAATAATCCAATATTTTAACAATCTAATATTTCTTTACTAAATATGCACATTTATCGAGAGAAAATTAAAAAAAACATAATTCAACATAACATAACATCAACTAATAGAAAGGAAGGGAGAATATTTTAAGTAAATGTATACACAAAGAAGAGAATAAAAAGAAAAGAAGGGAAGCTCTGGAGATAGGATTTTTATTTTCACTTTTCAATTTGGGAGCTTTCACTTCAAGCACACCAGAAATAGGAGATGAAAAGTTGCTGAGTAACAACTATGATTAAGCAGCGTTCCCACTCATTCAAAGGCTTCCAATTTTACTTTGTATTTTAGTGTTCCTTAATTCAATTGTCCTGATTTCCTTCAAAGAGAGAAAAAGAACTGTCTCCTCAAATAGAGCAGTATTCTCAAGTTCCCAGAGATTTGTTGAATAAATTGTATCCATTCAGTCACTTAAATCTATTATTTTGTTGTAGCCACTTCAGCGTTCTAAATACCACCTATGGCGCCGCTCTGTCTTTTTTCCTTCCCCGATCAGCTTCATTCTGCTTTCTGGCTCCGGTTTAATAGAGTCTGTCCAAATGCAAATAATAACTAAATCTTTCCAGTCACTTCCTGATGCTAGTCTTCTGAATTCCTCTTTAAATCTTTGTTATTTCCATCTCTCATCTGTCTGCCGAGCCCCTTCACTTTCACTTGTCAAGTTTTCTTTTAGCCACTTTCTCTTAGGGCTCCCGACAGACGCTCATACAGTATATAACAGCCTAAAGTCAATCTGTACTCTTCCAATTTTCCTCTCTGCCACTAACTTTTACCACCATTCTCTTTCCCAACGAACTTGCAAACTGTCACTCACTCTTTCCTTCGCATTGGTGGCAGTCTGGACTTTGGAGCCTCCATTAAAAGGGGGCTGTTCTTGATCGTTGGGCTCTGGAGGGCTTCCTCTTCATTGCAGGGGGTTGCCTTCCCCACACTACAGTCCAAGGTTCCCCCACACCGGCATGGGTCTCTCCAGCACTCGAACACCCCAAAAGATCGCACCAAACTCAAGAAGAGGTTAGCTGAAACCGCAAGCGGATTTCTGCCCCTCTGTTCATCCTTGCCTTGCCACCAGAAGTCCCAATTTTCCTTCTGAATTAATAGATATTTCACATAGCACTAGGTGAGGCTGATGCCAGGTAATTGTGATATAATTAAGATCTCTAGACTGTATTTCTGGTTCTCACCTTGTCAGCCCCCAAACTTTCACTTATTATCTATCATTTTTGCATTTTCAAAATTCCAATCTGAATTATTAATAAATATAATACACCTGAGAAAGAAGAATGTAAGAAACCATCTGTCAGCAGGCCAAGAGTAGGAAATTATGAATAATAATTTTAAACATGACATTGAAACCTGGTCTCTTGCTTGAATGATATCCATATGCCTGTCAGATTCTTTAAAAGGATATAATCTTCTTTTAAATATTTAAAAGTATGATGTCACCACTGGTGTATTAGAGAGAGGAAGTAAACATATGCTAGACTTTAACTAGAGATAATTAATTGAATGGATTACTATGCTAAACAGTAACAAAAGTTAAGCAGTAACCAAAGTTAACCAATGATGGAGGATAATTAAAAATGTATATAAATGCAAGACTAGGCTCCAATAAAGATCATCATGATTCAGTTGTTCATGATCAAACAACGCGACTGCCTCGTCATTACAACAAGTGGCGCATGAACAGGGACCCTCTTACTTCATCCGGCAAGGATTGGGTGCACCTTCAACCATTTGTGGTTTCTTCAACCTTTTGGTTTCTGTAAGTATGGGGTCTTCCCTTTCTGAGGAACAAAGGAAGCATGTAGATGAATTAGGCTATTTGCTGAAGAAAAATAATACTGAGGTATCACAGAGAAATCTCTTAAGGCTGGTCCAGGAGATTGCAGCTCAGTGCCTATGGTACCCAGAAAAGGGGTCTTTAAAATTAACTGATTGGGAATGTATTGGGAAAACATTGCATACTGAACCTTGAGTAAAAATAGAAGTTTTGCATGTGTGGCATTTATATAGGCATGCAATTGAAACATTTGGTCACAATGAACATTCTCTTTTAACACCTCTACCTTCACGTTATACTAATGCTGTCATTTGTCCCCCTTCTTCATCTGAATATATGTCTTCAATTTCCTCAGCTCCTGCAGATACAGGGCAAAAGCCTCCTGACTCTATTGTTCAATCTTCTTTTCAGAAAATGGTAGAGACTTGTAAAAGGGATGCCTCTGTCTCAGGAACAGAACTTGCAGAATTACTGTCTGTTTGTCCAGTACAATATCATCCTGGTCAGGGGCCACAGCTTGGACTGCAAGTAGCAGAATGGGAGGGTCTGCCTTATCAGATCTTAAAAGAGTTTTAAAAAGGCAGTTACAGACTATGGGATTAGTGGTAATTTTACAAGAGGACTTGTAGAAGGAATAAAAAATGGTTATATAATGATCCCTGAAGATTGGAAGCAAATATTTCACA
Source organism: Hydrophis major (assembly GCA_033807585.1). Lineage (NCBI taxonomy): Eukaryota > Metazoa > Chordata > Lepidosauria > Squamata > Elapidae > Hydrophis > Hydrophis major. The sequence continues at coordinate 141,837,660 of CM066343.1, read as the reverse complement.
TGATTTTAACATCCATGCAATATGTAGTTTGGGAGACTGAATATATGAAACATGCTCAAGCTGCTGCTTTAGGAGGGGGAGGAGCATATACATTTGAGCAGCTATTTGGTTCTGGACCATTTAGTACAATTCCTACTCAAGTTGTTCTTCCTCCAGCTATGTTAACTATTGTTTCTGAATGTGCCTTTTGTGCTTTTCTTAAGGTATCCCAAGCTGGAGAACCTAGAGCAAATTTGATCTTATGCTGACTTTGTTGAGCGTCTGTCCAAAACAATTAGACAGCAGTTTGATCATCAGGAAGCTGCTGGTGAACTTCGCCAGTTAGCTATTGAAAATGCTAATGCAGATTGTAAAAGAGCTTTACAGCCGTTAAAGGCTACTGCTCATTAAACTCTGGCAGATATGCTGCGAGTCTGCCAAGATATTGGAACACAAACTTATAAAATGCATATGTTAGCAGCTGCTATTCAGAAAGGACAGCGACCAATTGGTTACTGTTTTAAGTGTAAGAAGCCTGGCCACTTTCAGGAGAACTGTCATTCTACACCTTCTATGCCTCAGAATCGGCCTTCTAAGAAGTGCCCTATTGGCAAAAAGGGATTTCATTGGGCCAATCAATGTCAGTTTCGGTCGGGAAACTTGCCAATGGGTGTGGCACCCACCAAGAATCCAAAGCGTGCCTTTCCCATCACTCTGACTCCTCCAGCAGTCTCTCTCACTCCTCCCCAGCCACAGCCGTTAGCGCTGGGATCGATTTAATCACTCAAGAGGAAATTGAGTTTAAATTTCCCATGGAAGTTAAAATAGTTCCATCTCAATTTAAAGGTCCTCTTCCTTCAGGATTAGTTGGCTTAATTTTGCCTCATTCTTCTGCACACAAAAAGGGCTGTTTTCTTGTGCCTGGGGTAATAGATTTAGATCACACTGGTATCCTCATGATTCAGATTTGGGTGAATCTTCCTCAAGTTCTTCTTTGTAATTCTTCTGTTGCTCAATTGCTTCTTCTTCCATATGAAAATCCATCTCCTGGTATAGGTAATCATAGGGATGCAGGATTTGGATCAACTTCTTTATCTGTAGGCTTACTTCATCAGCTGAACTCCTCTCGTCCTTTGTTAATGCTCTTCCTTAATAAAAAAACATTTCAGGGGTTATTGGATACTGGAGCCGATGTTACTGTCATCTCCTCTTTACAGTGGCCAGTACAGTGGCCAAAAATGACAATTTCTTCATTGTGGGGAATAGGAGGTTCTACAGCTGCTTGGCAGAGTGTTCAAGAAATTAATGTTACAACATCTGCTGGTAAGTCCCTTTTCCTACAACCATACATTCTAGATATTCATACTAATATTTGGGGCCGTGATATCCTTTCTCTTCTTAATTTCCATTTGATTCTTGATGATGGCTCTTCTTCTTAAATGGCTCCGTTCTACGCCAGTTTGGGTGGAACAATGGCCATTATCAAGGGTAAAACTCGCTGCTTTACAACAATTGGTTCAAGAACAATTGGTTGCTTGTTATGAACTAATAAAAATGCTTAAATAAAGTTTATCAAAGCTTAAAGAAAAAGCAGGGTTCTAATCCTGCATTTCTGATTGGCCGATAATAGCAATATTGGATTGGTCCATTCTGGGGAATCTGATTGGCTGTTAATGAGCCACTCTCATTGGTTCAAGGGTTTAATGCTTCCATGTTCTCATTGGTTAATAGGTCAGCAGCCTGCCCTATAAAAGGCTGCTGCTGCCCCAGGTTTTTGCTCTGTTCATGATGATTAATAAAGAGTTGAAGTTCACTGTTCACTGGCTCGTCTCCGTTCCTTGCACCCATGCACAGAACATAACACTGCTGATCATATAGAACCTTCTACTAGTCCTTGGAATACTCCTGTTTTTGTTATAAAAAAGAAAAATGGGAAATGGTGCCTCCCGCAGGATTTAAGAAAAATTAATAAATGTATCCAACCCATGGATCCTTTACAATGTGGTCTACCAAATCCTAACTTAATTCCTAATTTTTATAAATTTATTGGTAGTTGATCTTAAAGACTGCTTTTTTACTATACCTTTGCAGCCTCAAGACAAAGAAAAATTTGCATTTACTGCCCCAGTTTTTAATAATAGCATGCCCACAGAACGACATCATTGGCGAGTGTTGCTTCAGGGAATGCTTAATTCCCCTACACTTTGTCAATATTTCGTGGATAATGCCCTTCAACCCTTTCGGAATAAATTTCCTTCCTATTTAGTCTATCATAATATGGATGATATATTGATAGCAGCCCTGGATTTTGATGAATCTAAGTTGTTAAAAGAATTAACAGATATTGTGGCACAACAGGGATTGTATATAGCCTCAGACAAAATTCAAAAGGTAGAACCTTATACCTACTTAGGACATAGAATGTTGCACAATTCCTCCATTCCAATTCTTCCTGAATTACAAGTACAGAAATCATATACATTAGTACAATGGCAAAAATTACTTAGCATTATTAATTGGGCACATCCATTCTTCTACATTACAACTGGTCATATGTTGCCCTTATTTCAGTCTTTGAAGGGAGCACAATCACCAGGAGATCTAGTTGTATTAACTGATCCTCAAAGAACATGCCTTCAAGAAATATTGAATAAGTTTAAGCATCAATATGTGGACAGGATAACATCCTTAACAATAGGACTTTGCTTAGCTATTATTCCCACTACACCCTTCCCCACGGGATGTCTTTATTCTAATGCATCCCCACAAGCGGTCAACATTCATGAATTGATTAATTTGTCAGCTACTCTGCCTAGAAACATTTATCCTTATCAATCAGCATTAGAGGATTTGATTATTAAAGGTTGTAAATGAGCCTTACATCTTACAGGACAGGATCTCATTAGCATAGCTTTCACTTGTACAAAAGTTGAACATGAGCATTTGATGATGATTTCAGAATCACATCAGATAGCCTTTTCTCAATATGTGGGAAACTTGTTGTATTCTTTATCCAAGGATCCTAGAATAGTGGTTACTACTACTTTAAATCTGGCCTTTTCTTCCATTTTTGTGCGAAATCCTATTTCTAAAGCTCTTACAGTCTTTATTGATGGATCACCTACAAGGGGTGTGGTTGTCTGGCAGATTCAACAACAATGGTATTCTAAATTTACTGCCATGCAGACTTCAGCTCAATGTGCTGAGCTGGCTGCTGTGATTTTGGCTTTACGATTGTTCAATGACCAACCTATTAACTTGATCGTTGATACTCAATATGTGTATTTAGCTATGCAATCTCTTCCCTTTTCTTATTGTGCTCTCTCTTTGGATAAGAATTTGTTATCCTTGTTTTTATCTTTAAAGAATAGTTCGGAAACTCGCTTGTATTTTTTGTATGTAGAACACATTCGAAGTCATACTCACTTTACTAATGCCTTGACTGAAAGAAATCAGAAGGCAGATGAATCCTTAAAGGATGTTGTGTCTTTGTTTGCTGATCCTGTTGCCAGTCATTCTTAGTTTCATCAAAGTGCCAAATTGCTTGCAAAGCAATTTAAAATTTCATTATCTCAAGCCCGGGATATTGTCCATGCTTGTCCAGCTTGTCAGCAACTGGCAGTTCCCTTTCCAGTAGGTGTCAACCCATGAGGAACCCAAGCTAATCAAATTTGGCAAATGGATGTAACTCAAGTTTCAACCTTTAAGCCATACTGTTATCTTCATACGTCTATTGACACTCATTCACACTTCCTTTGGGTTACTGCTTCAAAACATGAACGTACTTCAGATGTTATTTCTCATTGCCTAGCCTCTTTTGCTATAATGGGTCAGCCTTCTCAGTTTAAAATTGACAATGGCCCCGCTTATATTAGTAAGGAATTTCAAACCGTTTGTCAGAAATGGAATATTATTTTAGTGCACGGAATTCCTTACAACTCTCAGGGTTGAGCTATAATTGAGCAAGCTCATCGTACTTTTAAGGCATTGCTTCAGAAACAATTACAAACTGAGTCTGGCCCTTACCATCTGCGAAAGATTCAAAATCTCATTGCTGTAGCATTATATACTTGGAATTATTTAACCTTTTAAGATTCTCTTGCAGACTCACCTGTTAATTTGCATTTTCAAACTACTTAATCTTTAGCAAGGCCTTTGGTAAAGTATCGCCAAACTCCAGATCCAACTTGGAAAGGCCCTATACCACCTGGGGTCTCAGTTACGCTGCCATGGAAGATCTTTCTACTCGACAAGCAGTGTGGGTTCCAGCGCGCTGTGTTCATCCGTATCATGGCATGGCATCAGGGCCTTCCCAACCCGATTCCAGATTTCAATCTTCATCTGGACATGAAAGTCCGTCTTCCAAGGTCGATGCGCCCACAACCCATCACTTGGGGCCAGGTTAAATCTACTACATATCAAGCTCAACAACAACTGCAACAGGCCTCATTACCTCAGACTCCTGAAAATCTTGTTGCTGCTGTTTTTGCTATTATTACTGCTAACTCTGTTACCATTTTACTTTGTATTTTCTTGTTTATGGTTAATGGTGTTTCTGCTCAAAATGACACTTCTGTGGTTCATCATGACCAATACATGTTTATGACCCATGGCACAAATATTACTTTATACTATGAGCCCCCAATGGCATTTGGTAAAATTTCTTTTACCCCTAACTTGATCATGTCTTCTACATTTATTGTCTCACAACTACAATCTATTCACACTCCTGGCTATTTTCTACACCCCCTATGCAATTGAATTCTAGGGAATTATAGTTATTGTTCTGACTACTATTGGTTGTCAGGTACCTTTAATTCTTCTTTGCATGGAATTAATATAGCTCCTGATATGTATCCTGACAATTTTCCTATTTTTAATGCCTCTGATCAATCTAATACAGGATTGATATGCGCTGGTTGGCAGCTTAAGGATCCTAATATGTGGTTCTTTTTTGATAAATATGCTACTAATGTTCATCCTCAGAATTATCCATGTGCAACTATAGGTTATTTTACTCTACCTGTTCAAATAGGTATGTTCTCATCAACTCGACAGCTGCGTTCCTTTCTGGGGCCTACATGTAATGATGAAGATTATTGACACACAATTGTTCTCTGGTTCTGCATTTGGCCGTGCATTGGCAGGGGCCATTATAGGAGTCCTTACTCTAGGCTCTTATCCTGGTATAATTGCTCAAGAAAACAGACCATCTATTCTTGGTCTCACTTACAGACTTGAAAAATCCATCAATGCTACCTCTGCTATTATTCGTGATTTGCAGCATGAAATAGAAGACTTAAATCAAGATGTCTTACAGCAGTGTTTTGCCATAGACTATCTTTTAGCCCATCAGGAAGGGTTCTGTACGTCAGTTGGACACCGTGGATGTGCTGTGCATTTTCATTCTTTGAATAAAACTATTGAGGATGAGCTTGCCAATTTATAATCATACATTCAAAATAATATCCATGCTCATTACTCGCCTTTTGAGTGGCTAACCAATTGGCTTCCTGATTGGTTTTGGCTCAGAGAGTTTTTCTTTTATGCTATAATTATTATTATTGTACTAATTGCAACTTGTTGTTTTATTCAATGTATTCCAAATTTATTCGCATTGTTTCATCCTGCTTTCCCCTCTCTTAATCCTTTACAATTGTGATACATTCATAAATCTTTGACTCCTCCATTTAAAATAAAAAATGAAGATATATAGAGTTGTAATTGCAGGAATGTTCCAATCTCGGTTGGCAAACCTCAGATAAAGAATGTTTCCAAGCAAATACAACTCAGGTAAACAAAGTCACTAATCTAAAGGCGGATTAGAGAGAGGAAGTAAACATATGTTAGACTTTAACTAGAGATGATTAATTGAATGGATTACTATGCTAAACAGTAACGAAAGTTAAGCAGTAACCAAAGTTAACCAATGATGGAGGATAATTAAAAATGTGTATAAATGCAAGACTAGGCTCCAATAAAGATCATCATGATTCAGTTGTTCATGATCAAACAACTCGACTGCCTCGTCATTACAACAAAAATTAACACAGAATGAACACATTACATAAATAACATGAAATCTGTGGAGATTATAATAACCACAGTAATCTTTTGTTATTGTAATCTACATGCACTATTAAAACCCTTAGCTTTTTTTACCACAAATGTAATTTCATTTCATTTAATTCACTGCATTTTTTCTTTCATTGTCAAATTAATTGTAAATATTTGAGTTTTTTAACTTCCTTCCTCGGATCCATAGCATATAGATAGTACAATTTGACTCAAATGGAATTCTAGATTTTGATTAAGTTTTCTTATTTCAATGTCTTTATTCCAAAAACATTGGAATAAAAGAAAAATCCATATTTATTCTAAATTGCCCAAAATATTAATCAGATTATAATGTCATTTCCCTGTAGTGAATACAGTTAATAAGTTTGCTGTCTAGTAAAGCTCTCAGTTTTCACCACTTAACTAGTGTTATTTTCAAAATTAGATCTGCATTTTATCAATGTCTTTCAGAGTGTTGCTAAAGAAATATCCTGTGTTTTGCTTTCAAATTAATTTTTTTCCAAAAAAAATCTGACAGATGCAGAGGTGGGATTCTATCTGTTCAGACCAGTTTGGGCAAACCGGATATTAAATTTACATCTGGTTCATCAAACTGGTAGTTGAATTGACTGGCTGGCCCTGCCCACCCTGCCTCACCCTTCACAGGTGTCTCCATGTGCTCTGTTTTGGATGCAGGTAAGTGTAGGGTCCGTGCAGAGGTTCTGGGAGTGCGAAAAATGGACTGAACTGGAAGTTCTGGAAGCCCAGAAATGGGCCTATTTCTGGCTTCTGGAGCCCCTTTATAGCCTGGGGGAGGGTGTTTTCACCCTCCTATAAAGGAAGCCTCCGGACTCTGGGAAAGGCAAAAAACGGCTGAACCAGAAGTTCCGGAAGTCCAGAAAGGGGCCTGTTTCTGGCTTCTGGAGGACCTCCGGAACCTGGGAGAGGCTGTTTTCGCCCTTCAAGAGGCCCAAGGAAAACCTCTGAACTGGGCAAGACAAAAAATGGCTGAACCAGAAATTACAAAATTCCAGAAATTGGCCTGTTTCTGGCTTCCGGAGGACATCTGGAGCCCGGGAGAGGCCGTTTTTGCTCTCCCAGAGGCCCGAGGGAAGCCTCTAGACCCTGGGGAAGATGAAAAATGGCCTTCCCAGAAGTTCCGGTAGGCCATGCCTACCATGACCACGCCTACCCAGCAACTGATTCACTGCCTAGTTGCTGGGATTTTTGAATCACATCCCTGCACAGAGCAGTGTAATTTTTTCAGGGAAGGACTGAGAATCATGTGGAAATGTTCACCATTCATAGTTTCCTCATTTTTTGAGGTGGGGGGAGGCGAGTTTGCAGACCACTCTGCCTTACTATGATTCAATTACATTTCCAAATGCTCACTACAGAAGATCCTATGGAGAAGGATATGAATGTATTTTATTCTGCCCTAACTGATGTAGCTGCTAATATCACTCTTATTTCTAGCAACAATCAACAACCTCTCTAACTATTGAGCCAGAGGCAATGCTATTGAAAGAGCCATGTTCTAAAACATCCTCTTCTCCCAGCATTGTGAAGCAGGCAGTTTTTGTTAACAGCATCCGTAAAGTCTATAAACAAAGAAAAGCTGAAGTAAGAGCATAAGTATAATTGCACTTTCATTTAGTGACAGTTTTGCTGAACAATCAAATTGCTTGTCCCAATTGTGGTTGCTGAATGAGGTACTGTATTTGGTACTGTTGATGTTGATGATCTACAGAATCTGATCCAGAGTGCTTTCTTAACCTAGTCTAGATGTCAGATGGTGAGCCTTCTGCCTTTAAAAGATGTGCTCTATGACTTTATAGACACATATTGTATCATGTTAACAGGGTAACCAAAACATTGCCAAAATGAAGAAGTATAATAGTGACATACTGTAGATACCACCCAGAGGGAGGAAGGAAAACATTGAAGATAGCAATACAATATAACAAGAAGCTGTTGCTGACAAACATTCATAATAATGTTCCTAACAACTTCATCCAAATTCTAAATATCTTTAGAATGAGGGGGGGAAAGCTTCAATTGTAGTATGAGAAAACTTTGGGGGGGAAGGGAGAATAAATTTTGGAACATGCCATAATTTTATCAGGGCATACTTGATAATTTTTTAAAAACAATTCTCAGTTTTTCAAACCCAAATTTGAGACAGGAAAAGAAAGAATGCAATCAAATGCAATTATTGGAATTTGTACTGCTAATGGTGAATAATAAGTTGGCATCCTCTCCACAGGCAAGAACAGAATGGTCTGGCAGTTGAATTTTTCTTTAGCATTCCCCTTTATGGGGCCTAAAGACTGCAGGAAAGCTTAGGAAGTGTAGCATTGCATATAATCCTTTTCTCTCAACATTTTACTGCCATCTACTAATATATGCCACCTGAGACATCCATCTCATTCTGCCTAATGGCAGTCTAAATAGATGTTCCAAAATAGATGTTCCATGGCACCAGAACATCCTATCTAAGTACCCAGAGATCACCTGTCAACTAGAATAAAGGATCAGTAGAATGGACATAATATGAGCTGCTTTAAAAGAGTTATTGATACCAATACTCTCTGTCCTATATCAACAGCAGATTTTCTGTTTTGTATATTTATTATTTATAACAAGTGCTTTTAATTGAACGAATCTAAGGCACCTTACAAAATCTGTATAAACAGTCATACCATCGAGAAAATTAACCATGTAATAAAGTCCACAGATTTAGTGTCTAAAATGATGAGGCCTCCAAAATACATAAAGATATGTATTTTAAAGGCCTCATCATTTTAGACACTAAATCTGTAGCATTTTAAAAACATGACATTTCAGAGTTTAGAGCAGGGGTGTCAAACTTGATTTCATTGTGGGCCACATCAAGATTGTGTTTGATCTTGGGGGGGGGCAGGTGGGGGGGCATGGGCAGGGTTGGCATGGCCTGCTCAATGTCACTCACATCAGCGATGCTTTTGATGGCCCAAGCATCTGCCAGAGAAAAGAGCTCCATTTTCAGCTGCGATGGCCTCCTGCAACCCTGCCAATGAAAACAGAGTTTGGGAGGGCCACATGCATTCCTCCTGAACTCCATTTTCACTGGCAGAGGCACCATGGGGCCAGAGTGTTTCCAGGGTGGCCCCATGGGCCAGATCTAATAATTCCATAGGACGGATCTGGTTTAGAGCAATCTTCACCCTTCTACTTTGGCATAAACCAAAAATAATGCTATAAAAAACAAACTTTTTAAGGTCTAATTATAGAGTAAAATTTCCAATGAAATTTGAATGTAGTATGTTATGTTATGTTAAGATATAATGACTGGACCAGGACTCACAGTTAGCTCCATACTTGAGTGGCAATGTGACTTCTGAATCTCCCTTGTATTTAAACAACACATCACTCTACAGATTTGAATATTCAAGAAAAATATTGGGGTGGCACTATTAATTGCAAGCAAAGTAGAAATTAGATTGAAGTAGGCTATATTAATGTGATTGGTGATTAAACTGCACCCAAAGAAAGGTGCTTGCAAAGACAAAAATGAACTGATAATTTTAAATGCCTACTTTAAATCAAAGTATTCAGAGCAACCAGGGATTCCCTTATGCTCCCTCAAATGACTTGCTAAAAGAAAATTGAAGAGTTTCAAAGTTCAGATAGCTTTGCAGTTCATACACCCAAAGTGATGATCACCTTTACATTTCAACACTTAATTTAAGAGCTTCTGTAATTTTAAATTGCTGTGTGCCACTCAGAGTGACAGCTGGTGACTTGAGTGCTTCAAATAGCTTCAAAACACTTCAACACACACTTGAGATATATTTTTCTAATAGAGATTTAGGGAAAGCTAGTTCAGATTTTGTGATCAACAATGCATTGTGAGAAATTGAACCATAATATGCTTGTCAAAATGTAGGAAACCTCAATTTGTTATCTGCTTCTATTTGGAATGGGCCAAAGCTCTAATTGCAAAATTACATCTGTTAGCAAGAGTCCTGTGCCTTCAACAGGCCCACATGTTATGACTCAGCTATTGCAGAAATAGAATAATGTATCTTTACTTTCAGTTGAATATATTGTGTGAAGCATCTGGATTTGTTTTTGAATAAGTTCTTATTTGAATTTGATCTGATGTACTTGTTCTTCCAATGGTGCTCTAGATATCATTATACTATTTCATCTTCTATATTTGTTCTGAAAATCAGGGAATTCTCTATGTTAGGGATAACATTGTTTACCCTAACTGGTTTAGGTAAAATAATAAATATGTTATCATGGTTTATAAGTTAAAGTGTCTGCAACTTTAAATATAGGAATGTAATTAAGGGAGTGGTTGTAAAAAGCACAATAAAACAAGCAAGGAACGTCAGCTTGCTCTCTCTGGCTTGATGATCCCTAATTACTGGATAGACTGAAGACTGCGTTTTTCCCCTACTGAAAAGGAGAGAAAAAGGACTGATTTGTAAGTGAACTGACATAGGATATTCTACACGGATTTTGCTAACTGAATATCCTTGAATGGACTGACTAAAACGATACATGACTAATGGACTGTTATTTTGACTATGCTATAAACTCTAAATGGAATAAACTATCTTTTGATAGCACAAGCGTATCTGTTATTTTTACTGTATGTTAACAAACATACAAACTTATCTCACTCATTTATCTGTGTGCCTATCTGACTAACGCCGCTCATTCTATTTAGTTTGTCTTCTTAACCCTGGTTGGGGAATCCAGGCTTAACACTCTAGCTTCCAAAAGAAAGACAATTCAAACAGGTGTGATCAGATTCAAATTGCTGTCATTCTGTCATTCCAAGCAGTGATTGAGGTCACAATCAAATCCTGCACCAGAATTTCAGGGAAAAAAGAGCTGCAGTTATAATCCTGACTCATTGACCCTGACATCTGAGGCTTATACTCTAATAAAAGTTGCTTACCTCTTGCTTAAAGCATGGAGATTTTTCCCAAACTTTCTTCTTCAAGACATCTAAATGATTGCATGAGGGAATTGATTTCGGGTTTTCATTTTATAATGGTGATTTTAAAAAATCTTATGGGAAAACAAGAATATTCATCTCATCTGTCTGAACAAAGGCTGGATTTTAATAATGTCCTGGTTCTCCTCCATTTGTCCAAGCAAGATAACATGCACGAATAAGTTATCAGGTTGCTTTCTTCCTGAGTAGAATAAATAAATTTCTTGTTATTAAGATTGACTTGAATCCCATACTCATTTATGGTTGAGTTACTTTTACAGTATCCAAGAGAAATGACAGAGTTATAGGTCACTTCATACATCCTGTTAGGTAGAACTCATTTTCAAGAAGTTACAATGATAACTCCTTTTTAGTTAAATTGACCTCTTCCAAACTTTTTCATCCTGATGAGTTTTATCTTATTCTGTGGGTCTCTGTTCCACCTTTTGAAGGAAGGTTGGCAGAACTTTATTATTAAACTTGTTGAAAGTTGTAGAAAGATCAGAATAATGAAAAAACAAATGTTTTACCCCTCATTAATGGCCACTCTCACTTATTGTTTTGTTGATAATCCCTGGGAAGAAGATGCTTTAAAATGTGTTTACAGATCTGGATTAGAGACTTGGGCAATAATATGTCATAAGAGCAATTTCTTCTTTTTGAGTACTGGCAGCTAATATGTCTTTGTGCCTACAAATTGTTATTATTTTAATTTATTTGCCATTTCTAATATAACTGTAAGGTTATTCTGAGTCACTTTCTTGTATTTTCCCCCTCCTCTGAACTAAGGGGTCTTTTCAGTAACAGTCCAGCTCCTGCCTGCAACAGTTTTGTTCTTTCCTTCAATGTTTCTATGATCTGATAAATTATACTACTACACTGTTTTCTATTCCTTGAAGGTTATGTCTTCTATTTAATATCATCAGTGTACAGACTGGTTCACACATCATGGCATCATAGCAAGACAATGTGGTTTGTTAGGAGGTAAACCTAGCTGCTATGATTGTTAAATTGTGATAGCTTTATGTAATATAAGAACCATCCATTTGTACATTATTAATTTTAATAACTTTTATGAAAGACTAAACATTTATGGCCTTTTTGCTGAAAATAGGGAAACATTAATTGGTGATTTATGGATTTTATTAACAGGGATTGAATATGAGGGAAATGAATAAATATGTTTTCTTCAATTTTCAAAATGATAACAGAAATCAGAAAACCATGAGGATCAAAGAAAAGGGACTTTAATCCACATTTTGTTGCAGATACATTAAATGGTGTATGTTAGGAATATAACTCACCTAACAGGTATTTGGGTTGGAAATATATAAACCAGGATAGACATTTTAATACTGTATCTTTAAGAAAATGCAAAAACTGTAGTTGGGTGTGGTTTCTCAAACGGCCATAAGAGTCAGAAACCTGGGTTGTTTAGTCTTAGAAGAAGTCTCAGTAAGTCTCTGTTTCCTTCTGTTGGAGAGTATTGCCATTCCTTCTACTTGACTGTTGTACTTGGATTTGATGTAAGTCTGATACTGAACTGTTTTTGACACTGGACTTTGTTATTGGGTTATCCCTGGATTGAAAACTGACTGATCTTACCTGTGAATGACTTTGGACTGTGTTTGAACTTTGCTTAACATTTCTGAAAGTAAAAACCTACATATACTGTACATTTATTGTATCTGTGTGCTGTACGTGTATTATTCAAACACTTCTCTCAGATACGTCTCCCTGTATGCGCTCATTCTCCTAATGGGGAATTACCTCAACAGTGTAAACAGACAATATTGTTTGTCATCATTTTTGCCTTCGTTTCTCTGAAATCATTTCAAAACTCTATTGTCCTTGAAAATGTCTGACACAAAAAGCCATACAATTCTTTAGATTGAATTTTGCATTAAAATTATATTTTTCAATGCTCCTGCAATATTTTCATCATCTGCATGGCATAATGTAAATATATCCAGAAAGTTTTGACTATTGAGATAATCTCCAAAGCTGATAAGTACTAGTAAGAAATTAAGAACTTTATATCCTTATCAGAACTGTGATATGTACTGATAGAGTTTTTTTTAAATCAGCAATATCTGTAATAATTGCTCTTGTACAGCACCTATACTCTTTTCCAATGGAGAAGCTTTTGTTATTGTGTATATTTTACTTATTGTATATATTGTATATTTTTTACTTTATTATTCAAAAACATTCAGTCTACAAATTCACTGAAATTGCCATTCACCATGAAGGAAGAAAGGAAGGAATGAGAGAGGGAGGGAGGGAGGGAGGAAGGAAGGAGGGAGGGAGGGAGGGAGGGAAGGAGGGAAAGGTTGAAAAGTAGAATTAGTTTTATTGGTTCAAGAGATCATTAATCCAAGGAAGATTGTAAATTCTCGACTTTTCACTTTTATTTTATGCTTGACAGTATCTATCATATATCGCTGTTTCATCATTATCCATATTAAGAAGTGAAAATATGCTCCCATTTCTGGATATGCATGTGATTATTTTGCTGTTTTTGGCATAGTGAACAATGTTTTGAATCAACCAGAGCTCTTTAAGCAGTTTAAGCTCTTTAAGCATTTATATTTCTTGGAAATAAAGCATTGTTTTGTACAGCAAAGTCCTCAAACGAAGCACTTAAGCAGTTTTTGAAAATACTGTTCTGAATTAGAAAAAGAATGATTTTTTTAACAACAGCTTACCAGCTTTTGTACTTGGTACATACTTTCCAGTGCTTTTCAGCTATCTGGACATATTGCATTCTCCCATGTGTCAACCCACAGAGATGCCAAGAGTCATTATCACATGATGCAGTGAGAGAAGAGAGAGTGGATGAGAATGGCCAGCATATGGAACAGAAGCTGCTGCTCCAAAGCTAAAATGCATCCTGGTGTGTAAGTAGTTCTTCATAAGCAGGAAAGTTTTAGAAAACACTTCATTTCTTATTATTGTATTTCAAATAACTGAGTATTTCTATTTCTATATATTTTTTTTAAAATGTTGGCATGGATCTTATTTTTCAAAGCAATATTTTGATTTTAAGATTTGCTTCAGAAGTGAAATATAGCTCTTCTCTCTGTCTCTCGGTGTCTCTCTCAGGATTTCATAGGGCTAGTTTATGCTTTCTTTTGAGAACATAATATTAACCAGCCCTTCGTATTCTATGATAGAAATAATCCAGTAAATTCACTTGCAAAATTAAGAAGTGTTTTCCACTTGTTCCATCAAAAATAGTTTCAGAGCAATGTTATTTCAACAATCTTAATAACAGAATAATCGAGTTGGAAAAGACTGTATTTTAGCAATAGACCAAGGGTATCAAACTCACAACATCACGCAGTGTCACGTGACATATTGTGACTTTTTCCCCCTTTGCTAAACCGGGTATGGGCATAGCTAGTGCATGACAAATCCGGTCCGCAGGCCAGGAGTTTAACAGCCCTGACTTAGATTTATATTCTGCTTCATAGTGCTTTACAGCCCTCACTATGTGGTTTACAGAAGCAGCATATTGTCCCAACAATCTGGGTGGCTCTTCATTTTACTAACTGGTAAGGATTGAAATGCTGGCAGTTGGCAGAATTAGTCTGCAATACTGCACTCTAACCACTGCATCACCATGGCTCTTCTAGTCCAATCCCCTGCACAGCAGGAGACCTATACCATTCTGGATAAATAACTCTTCTTAAAAACTTCCAATGGTGGAGCACTTGGAACCTCTGAAGGCAATCCCTTCACTGTCAAGAAACTTCTTAGTTCTAGGTTTTCTTCTTGGTTCTCTCCTTGATTAGTTTCCATCCTTGCTTCTTCGCTGGACTTCTGGTGCTTTGGAAAATAGGTTGACCACCTCTTCTTTGTGGGAACCTCTCAAATATTTGAACACTGCTATCATATCACCCCTAATCTTTTCACAAGATTAGACATACCCAATCCTGCAAGCATTCTTCATATGTTTTAGCCTCCAGCCTCCTAATCATTTGTTGCTTTTCTCTGCACTCTTTCTAAAATCTTAATATATTTTTTTATTATTGTGACCAGAATTGGATGAATATTCCAGAATTGAATATTCCAAGTGTGATCTTACCAAGACATTATAAAGCAGTATTAACACTTCATGTGATCCTGATTCTATCCCTCTGTTAATGCAGAATTGCATTGGCTTTGTTGGCAGCTACAGCACACTGCTGGCTCTTATTTAAGTGATTGTCCAGTAGGACTCTAAGATCCCTCTCATAGTTACTGCTATTGAGCCAGGTTCTACTTATCTATACCTGTACATTTTTTTTCTTGCCTAGGTATAAAAGCCTTATTTTCTCACTGTTGAATTTCATTTTGTTAGATGGGCCCAATGTTCAAATCTGTCAAGATCTTTCTGGATCTTCAGCTTATTTTCCTGGTTGTTGACTATTGCCAGTTTGTCTTCAAATTTAATTAGTTCCCTTTATATTTTCTCATCTAAATCTTTTATGAAGATATTGAAAAGTAACAAGCTTAAAACAGAATCTTGGGGTGTTGTTTAATTGCAAAATCGTGTCCAACCCATCGTGACCCCATGGACAACATTCCTCCAGGCCTTCCTGTCCTCTACCATCCTCCGGAGTCCATTTAAGCTCATGCCTACTGCTTCAGTGACTCCATCCAGCCACCTCATTCTCTGCTGTCCCCTTCTTTTCTTGCCCTCAATCTTTCCCAGCATTAGGCTCTCCTCCAGTGAGTCCTTGCTTCTCATTAAGTGGCCAAAGTATTTGAATCTTGGGGTACCCCACTGCTTACTTCTCTCCATCTAGATGTAGTTCCATTAAGGACAATATGTTGACTGTGGTGATGCTGTCTATCCCGCATTTTTCTAACTCACTAAGAAAGCAAATGGCTGCTGTCAACAGCATTCTCTCATAATATGCTAAGATTTTAGTAATTACCTTGGGATGAGTTTAAAATGTAAAATGCATTATCTTACTTTGAAATGCCTGACTTTTGCCCCAGAAATTGTTCAGATATTTTTCAATCTTCCCTTATAAAATCATGCTCTTCAACTCATCATGATTCTGAATGGAGGCTCTTCAGATTTTCAAGCATTTGTTTTACTTACTCAGCATTAGTGTTGTGGAAATTATTTGGTTAGAGTAGGCACTTTACTGTAGTAAGAACAAAGAATTTGGATCTTTTACAACAGAAGGTGAGCTAATTGCGCTATACAGCAATAAAAGTTTTTTTCTAAAATTGCTATTTTTAGGCTTTTTCCTTCCACCATCCAAGTCAACAATATTTGGCTGGGAGGCATCTGGTTTTTTTTTTTTTATATAATGTCAACCTGAAAAATGCTGATTCCTACATTAGCATTTTAATTTCTAGTTCTGCACAAATACATTTTGTTAACTTAATTGTTCTCCTTTATTCTTATTACACTCAGAAACTTGTTGGAAATAAAAAGGGATTGCTCATATAGTAATCTCCAGTCTATTAATTAGCTTCTCTTTCAAATGATGTGGAATGAGGTTTCAATAAGCATGCTTTGCCTGTTAAAAAAACACTACATCAATCACAGGGCAGTCAGTGTAGTCTGCTTTATGGAGACTTTGTAGAGAAGAATATATTTATTTTTTTAACCATCTGGATGTGTTTGATAAATAAATGTTGGCTATGCATGTTAGAGAAAATGTGAATAATAACACAACTATTATTTCAGGATTTTTTTTTTCTTATTTTAGCAGAAATTGTAAAATTATCAAAATGACAGCTTTGGTTTGGATAAATGAGGCTATCTGAGCTGTTATAAACTGAAAAGTAATCAATGACCAAATATATGCATGATCATTGGAAATACATAGATATACAGAATACTTTATTGGCCAAGTGTGATTGGACACACAAGAAATTTGTCTTGGTGTAAATACTCTCAGTATACACAAAAGAAAAGATACATTTGTCAGGAGTCACAACACTTAATGATAGTTATAGGGTACAATAAGCAATCAGTCATACTAGGAAACAGTCAATATAAATCTTAAGTATACAAGTGACAAAGTTACAGTCCATGGGTCTGATCATCTTCTAGGTCTCCATTATGTCTCAGTGTGTTTTTGTGGATCAGGCCAGTGATGAACAGACCTATGGAACAGCTGTCCTGCCCTACATAAGAGGTACTACAGACAAAATCAGTAAGATACTACACAGGCATCACATCAAGACTGCCTTCAAGGAAAAGAAGGCGAAGCCTCCTCACCAATGGATGGTAGATCGCAACTCTCTGCAGCTATCATTCATGCTCTTTTGACGGGGAGCCCCAATCACTCTGATTAGGGGCTGAAACTGCCTTGGAGGGGCAGTGGAGAAAGAGGAAGCAGCAAGCCTGATTGTGGGGAGCCGCATCTCCCCCTCCTGGGCTTGGTTTTTTTTCTCCTGAAGACGACTGCCTAGAAGAAGAAACCCTAAAGATAAAATTGACCTGGAAAACCAAGGCATTTATGAAGTCCCCTGTGCATCATGCTCTGCCACATACATTGGACAGACCAACAGAAGAATAAGTACCTGCCTGGATGAACACAAAAATGCAGTAAAAAAGCTGGAACACATTTCCTCACTAGTCCAACACATGAAAGCACAGGTCATCACATCGACTTCAATGGCACCAAAACTCTACCCACTATAGAAAACCCCAGCCAGAGAATCATCAAAGAAGCCATAGAGATTGAAAAAAGACCTGAAAGCATGAATAGAAGAGATGACTTCACCAGACCGTCAATTATCTGGAAGCCTGCACTCACAAACAAACAAAATCTCCACACCACAAGCCAGCCAAACACCTGGGCACAAACAGACCCCCCGATAGCTCCAGCTCAAACAGACCCCAACCAGGCACCCAGATGAAACCTAGCTTTCTAATAAATGATAGCCGTCCGTTTACTTGGAGCCTAGCTGCACTAAAAGCCTCCATTACAGGAAACACAATGTTGCCAGCCAATCACGACCCAAAAACAAGCTACAAAACAGACAGAAGATATTAGAAACACCAATCAAGCAGAACACAGTAAACTCGAAGACCAATAAACACTGACCAAGACTCCCAACCAATCAGGATGAAGAGAAAACCATTCTGGCACAGCAGTAGGCTCACACCAAATTTAAAACAGAAATGGCTGTGAAAGTCTAACTCACAGTCTAAAAGTCTAACTCACAGACGAACACAATACAGAAGCCTGATGATGGCAGATGAGATTCTGCCGAAACGTTGCTACAACTTTAAAAGCACAACTATAATGAGGTGGGAAAATACCCGAACAAAGCTGAATACCATACATATAAATACCTGTGAAAACTCAAGAAATATATATATATGTTCTGTCTCACCTGTGGCCACAAGGTGAGAGTCTAATTGTCCAAAGGAAAAAGCACAAACAGACAATATCAGGAACAACAGAATTAACTTTCCTCTGAAGTCGTCGTTGGCAGCTTTCCCAGAAGCTGTCTACAAACCCAGATAACGAGTAGCACGATAAATCAAATCCGAAAGGCAAACAGAAGACTTCTTCCAAACTGCAAAAGTAATTAACGAAGTTTGACCCAAACAAGGATCTCTAACTAACACGCCTCCTTATATTCCTTGAAGGGGCGTGTCAGTCTCTCTAATTAGTCTCTGATTTGACGTTTCCTTTCAATTTGTGTTTGACGTATCAGCCTACGTCTAGTCCTTGCATCAGCCCCGCATTCATCAGTTTGATCATCACTCAAAGACTCTGGCAAGTTCTGTGGATCAGCTGCTGACACCTGAGGCATAATTGATGTGGAAGGTTTGGGAGAGGATGATGATTCTGACACTTCCTCATTCTCCTGGCTCACATCTGCATCTCCCATTAAAGCAGGCTCAAATCCAAATGCCAAACCCTCCTCATCACTTGAACCTCCCAGTTACAATATGTATGTATGTATGTATGTATGTATGTATGTATGTATGTATGTGTATGTATATATATATGTATGTGTATGTATATATATATATATATATATATATATATATATATATATATATATATATATATATATATATATATATTCTCAAAGGAAAGAAAGATTTGCTCTTCGGGAAAGTTTTTTATTTTTTGTTCAGAATTTTCGGATTTGTTATCTCAAGTCCGTCTTCAGTGAACTGTTAGATGGAGATGTGTCCAGGAAGGAGCTTTGGTCGTTATTTTTATCGTTGGTGTCAGCGTTCTGTGGATTGGCAGCACGGGCATCATCGCGTGATTGACTTGTCAGTTGTTTGGATGCGAGTTGGTTTGTTTTTTGATGTTGTTGATCCAATTATCACGTAAACTTTGATAGTTGGGGTCAATGTCTTTGTGGCGATTAATGCAATTGGTGCCAGTATGCCATGCTTCAATAAATTCACGTGCATAACGTGTTTTGCCTGTGCCAATTATTTTGGTTGCATCCCAGTTAAAGTAATGATTTTGGTCTATGCTGTGTGTTGCTATTTGAGATAGTGGGTCTTTTCTTTTGACAGCTAGTGTGTGTTCATGGATTCTTTCGTGGAGTTGTTTTCCAGTTTGGCCAATGTATTTTTGGGGGCATGTTTTGCATGGTATTTCATATATGACGTTTTTCATTGAAGTGATTGGTAATTTGTCTTTGCCTGATATGAGTGTTTTTCTTAATGAAGTTGTTGGTTTGTGTGCAATATTGATGTTGAATGGTTGTAAGTGTCTTGATATGATTTCTGATACACCTTGTATGTATGGAAGTGAGTACCATTTAGGTGGATTTTGTGGGTTTTTGTTGTTTGTGTCTGTTTGTTTGTGTGATTTATGTGGTTTGTGTCTTAGGCAGTTTTTGATGAAGCTTTTTGGATATCCATTGTTTATGAAGAGGTTGTAGAGAAAATTTAGTTCTTCTTTTCGTATTTTTTTGTCTTGGCAATAAGTGTAGGCTCGTTTAAAAAGTGTTGAGATGCAGCTTCTTTTGTGTGTGGTAGGGTGGTTGCTTCTGTAGTGGAGTATAATGTCAGCATTTGTTTTCTTTCTGTATACGCTTGTTTGTAATTTGCCATTTTCAAGAAGTTTTAAGTTGACATCTAGAAATGATAATTGAGTATTATTCATTTCTTCTCGTGTAAATTGTATATCTGGGTGTATTGAATTGATTGCTTTGTGTAGTTGTTCTAATTCAGTGCGTTTGACAATGACAAATGTGTCATCCACATATCGAAGCCATAGTTTTGGTTTGAGATTTGTAAAAACGGATTTTTCTAGATCTTGTAACACTATTTCAGCTATGAAAGCTGAAATAGGAGCCCATTGGTGTGCCTTTTTTCTGGAGGTAGAATTTATTGTTAAATTGACAGTAGTTGGTTAAGCAAAGGGTGATTAGCTCCATTACTCTGTCAGTGGGGATATTGATGGGTTTTTCTTCTAATTGTTGTTTAATTATATTTTTGGCATGTTCAAGAGGGATCGATGGAAAGAGTGATATAACATCAAAGGATACCATGCATTCATCTGGTTCTATTTGTATTTCTTTGATTCGTTCAAGAAAGGTGTATGCGTTTGTAATACTGTGTTCAGAGTTTGCAATCAAATGTTTGAGGTGTTGAAGAAGCCATTTGGCTAAGTTGTAAGTGGGGGTTCCGATGAGTGAAATTACCATACGAAGTGGAATGTTCGGTTTGTGTATTTTTGGAAGTCCATATGCTCTGGCAATGGAGGGGCTGGTTATTAGGATGAATTTGCTATCTTCATTTGAAATTAATTTTTCTTTGGAAAGTCGTTTGATTGTTGAAATTATTGTATTGTTTTGCTTCTTTGTGGGATCATTTTGTAGTTCTGTGTATGTTGTGGTATCTTCTAGTGATGTAGTTGCTTTGGTGATGTAGTCATCTTTATTCATGATGACTGTAGCTCCTCCTTTGTCTGCAGGGAGGATGACTATGGATTTATCTCTTCGTAAGGACTGTAATGCAAGGTTTTCTTTTTTTGTTAAAATGTGATCTGGGTTTTTTGATCTTAGTAAACCTGTAACTTTGTTTCTTATTGTTGATCTGGTGTTATCAGTTATTTCTGGTTTGGAGAGGATTGCTTCCAGGTCAGCCATGTAATCAATGAATTGTGCATCTTTGGTGTTGAATTTTAGTCCATGGGAGAGTAAATTGATTTCTGTTGTTGTTAACTGTCTTTTTGATAGGTTTACAGTTTTTTGATTTGTTTGTGGAGGTGTTGTATTTGATGTAAGCTTTTGTAATTTGGTTTCAAGAGATGCGCGTTTGGTTTGGCTGCTATTTGATGCTGAAGATTTGATTTTGTCATTAAGTTGAGAGAAAAGTTCTGGAATGAGTTTTTTCTCAAATATTGTTTTTAATTGGCTGGCTTCGGCTTTGAACCGATGAAGCCGGTTTTGAGCGTCTTGAATTAAAACGCGCAGTAAGCGGCGGCCGTTCTGAGCGGCTATTTTGTATCCGAACGGCGATTTGACAGGTGGATTGGATTTTACTGACCTTGGCAATACGTTTGTTTCTCTGCATCGATGTAGGAACCAAAGTTGTTGGCGAGTAGTAGCTTCTCTTCTGGCAAGTTTTTCCCATTTTCGGGCTTGTCGGAGCGTTTCACGCTCTTCGGTATTTCGTAGAATTGTGAAGATTTGCATCCCGAGATATAATCTTCACAATTCTATATATATATATATATATATATGTCTGGCATTCAGCTTTGTTCGGGTATTTTCCCACGTGGTGCTTTTAAAGTTGTAGCAACGTTTCAGCAGAATCTCATCTGCCATCATCAGACTTCTGTATGGTGTTTGTGAGTCAGACTTTTACAGTGGTTTCAGATTTAAATTTGGGGCAGCCTATTGCTGTGTCAGAATGGTTTTTTCTTCCTCCTGATTGGTTGAGAGTCTTGGTCTGTGTTTATTGGTCTTGGAGTTTGCTGTGTTCTGCTACTAGTATCTTCTGTCTGTTTTTTTTGGGGGGGGGGTTCTTTTTGTATCTTGATTGGCTGGCAACATTGTGTTACTTTATTGGAGGCCTTTAGTGCAGCTTGGCTTCGGGTAAATGGACGGCTATCATTCATTAGGAAGCTGGGTTTCATCTGGGTGCCTGGTTGGGGTGTGTTTGAGCTGGAGGTATCAGGGGGGATCTGTTTGTGCCCAGGTGTTTGCCTGGCTTGTGGTGTGGAGACTCTCAACCAATCAGGAGGAAGAAAAAACCATTCTGACACAGCAATAGGCTGCCCCAAATTTAAATCTGAAACCACTGTAAAAGTCTGACTCACAAACACCATACAGAAGCCTGATGATGGCAGATGAGATTCTGCTGAAACGTTGCTACAACTTTAAAAGCACCACGTGGGAAAATACCCGAACAAAGCTGAATGCCAGACATGTAAGTACCCGCGAAAACTTAAGAAAACATATATATATATATATATATATATATATATATATATATATATATATATATATATATATATATATATGTTTTCTTAAGTGTTCGCGGGTACTTACATGTCTGGCATTCAGCTTTGTTCGGGTATTTTCCCAAGTCATAACAGTGGTGCTTTTAAAGTTGTAGCAACGTTTCAGCAGAATCTCATCTGCCATCATCAGGCTTCTGTACAGTGTTTGTCTGTGAGTCAGACTTTTACAGTGGTTTCAGATTTAAATTTGGGGCAGCCTATTGCTGTGTCAGAATGGTTTTTTCTTCCTCCTGATTGGTTGAGAGTCTTGGTCTATGTTTATTGGTCTTGGAGTTTGCTGTGTTCTGCTTTTAATATCTTCTGTCTGTTTTTTTGGCTCTTGTTGTATCTTGATTGGCTGGCAACATTGTGTTACTTTATTGGAGGCCTTTAGTGCAGCTTGGCCACTTCTTGGAAATGATCAAAGATCTACACGTGGAGCAAGAAGATCTTCTTGTAAGTTTTGACGTGGTTTCATTATTCACTCAAGTCCCGATAAAAGAGACCCTTGAAATCATCAAAAACAAATACCAACCAGCTAAACACCTCATGGAACTAACAGAACACTGCTTAACCAACACATATTTCATATACAAAGGACAAAGATACAAACAAATTGAAGAAGCCCCCATGGGATCACCACTGTCACCTGTCATTGCAAACCTGTTCATGGAAGAATTCGAATCCAGAGCCCTGGCCAATGCCATCCTCAAACCCAAACTATGGTTAAGATATATCGATGACACATTCGAGATTTGGCCCCATGGACAAGAAAACCTAAACAATTTCCTAACACACCTATACAGCGCACACCCCAAAATCAAGTTCACCATGGAAACAGAAACAAACAAACAACTACCATTCCTAGAGGTACTAATCTACAAAAAAACAGATGGCACACTAGGACACACCATATACCAGAAGAAAACACACACCAACCGCTACCTCAACGCCCAATCCCACCACCACCCAGCACAGATAAATTCCGTGGCTAAAACACTAATTACTAGAACCAAACGCCTGGCAGATAAGACACACATTAAGACTGAACTATGCACCCTGACTAAAATATTGACAGCCAACGGCTTCCACAAAAGCAAAATCACCAACTTGATCCACAAAAACACACTGAGATATAATAGAGACCCAGAAGATGAACAGACCTATGGAACAGCTATCCTGCCCTACATAAGAGGCACTACAGACAAAATTAGTAAGATTCTATACAGACACCACATCAAGACTGCCTTCAAAACAGACAGAAAAATAGCAGCCATCCTCAGGAACCCCAAAGACAAAATTGACCTGGAAAACCAAAGCATATATGAAGTCCCCTGTGCATCATGCCCGGCCACATACATTGGACAGACCAATAGAAGAATAAGCACCCGCCTGGATGAACACAAAAATGCAGTCAAAAAGCTGGAACACACTTCCTCACTAGTCCAACACATGGAAACCACAGGTCATAGCATCAACTTCAATGGCACCAAAACCCTAGCCACTATAGAAAATCCCAGCCACAGAATCATCAGAGAAGCCATAGAGATTGAAAAAAGACGGGGAATTTCCGGTTTGCGTGGCTTCGGAGCAGCAGGAATTCGCGACAGCTCGCGATTCCTGCTGGCTAGCTGCCGAGGTACCCCCGATCCAGATGGGTCAGGGGGTTATGGCTGCCCTGTAGGGACAGCTGAAGATAGAGGGGAGCCGGTTAGGGAGGTGGGGGCATCGCAGACCCCCCCCTTCTCCGGGAAAACCCCTTTTTCCCAAGGCGGTGGAGCGGCGGTCAGCAATGGCCGCCACGAAGAAGCCAGCAACCGGGTAAGAACTGTGCTGGAGGAAGTGTGAAAAGTGAAAGTTCTGTCTGAGCCGGGTCAAGTAACAACTTTTAAATCTCCTGGAATTGAGCTGCTTGTTGCTGGAGGATACATTGTATCCCTAAGAAGATCGAAAGCGGCGGAGAAGCTGTTAAAGGGAACTTTTTTTTTTTTTATTTTTTTTTTACTCTCTCATCCCACGGAAAAAGCAGAAATATTTGGATGTATTAGACACTGAAAGTGGATTGCTTTGAAAGCTAAGCTAAGAGACAAAGGGATTTTTGGACATTGAAAAATTTAAGAAATTGGAGAATCTCTGCTGGAGGTATGGATTTTTGATTATTTAAAATTGTTATTGCAAGTGGGAAGGGAGAAAGAAAAATTGGAGCAGAAACTGAAAAAGGAGGAGACTGTCTAGAACGTCTTGGTGGATCCCAAAAGAAGATATATGGTAATTGGACCTCTTTGATCAAAAATTAATTTGGAAAGAGAAAGAGAAGAAGGAAGAAAAGTATTAACTTTTGGAACTTTTTTCTTTTTTTCCTTTTTTTAATTGCTTTTGATTGTCTTGGATTAAAAATACTTGTGGTTGTTTTGGAAAAAGTTTCCCTTTTCATAATGGCATTCTCTGTGGATGAACTAGAGATTGAATATCAAAAATATAAAAAAGAAGATACTTTGGGCGCTTTGTTCCAATTCTTAGAAATGGCGTTATGTTCCTTAGAAAAGTTGACGCAGCAGAAGGACTGGGACAAGGAAGAAGAAGAAGAAGCCATCTTTGATGAACAATGGGTTCCTTCCGGAGAGGAGGAGAAAAAGGATAAGAAAAAGGGGTTTTTAAGAATTATAAAAACAACCAAAAGAGAGAAAAATGAGCGAAGAGATGGAGGCAAGGTTAGAAAACAAAAGAAAAGGAGCAAGAAAAGCGAAGGGAAAAAGCAAAGGGGTAGAAAGGGCAAGGAGAAGAATAAGCAAGAGAGAAAAGGGGGGAGGAGAAGCCTTAATGGGGGGAAGCAAGATTTAAAGAAAAAAAGTTTATTTAGAGACAATGGGTGAATTTAATTTAGATTAAAAGAGGGATTCTGGAGGGTATTTAAGAGTGTGTTTTTATATGTATGTATATTTAGAATAAAAAATTTATTATGTAATTTTAAGAATTTTTTAAACAGAATCCCAAGAAAGATTTATATGTAGTATTTTTAAGTTAGGTAATGTGTTATAGATGCAACTCCAATTGGTTTACAGGAGAAGTATAGTAAAAGAAAAAAGATGAATGGATGTTTGGAAATAGAACAGACAAAGAATGTTGTTGAAAATGGTAATAATGGAAGGATATATATGCTTTTTTTTTGATTTTGTATATTGATAAAAGGCAATAAAATTTTAATTGATAAATAATTTGGATGGAAAAGAGAAGTAGGGATAAGATATGAAGTTAATATTATATGAAATATTGATATTATAATCTGGAAATGTTATGTTTTATTGGTCTATCATTATTATTATTTTTTTAGAAAAGAATTTATAAGCTGTTATGCCTTGATTTTGTGTGTATTGATTTTAGAAAACTGATAAAAATGGTTTTTATATACATATATAAAAAAGAAAATGATAATAAGATATAGAAGGAGACTTAGGTTGAATATGATGTTTGAATTTGTGTCTGTGTAAAGAGTGTTTAACCCGGGAACAGACAACCTTCAGAAAAGATCTTGTAGTTTTGTCTATGTTTTGTGTTTGTATGTTTGTGTATTATGCTTATGATAAAACTAACAAAATTTGTTTTTTATTAAAAAAAAGGAAAAAAGAATCAATAAAACCTTGGAGGAATGTTAGATGAGAATAATTTAAACAAGTCAGAAAGAAAAGAATATGATGATTATAAAATGGATAAATATGGAAGAGAAATGAAATTGAATTGGAGTAAAGAGAAATAATGAGAAACTTGATGAAAGATATTTGCGTGTCCATATGGGGATGGGATAAATTGAAATTATGTTGTATAAAAATATTGTTTTGTTTGACTTGTAAGGATTTACAATATTAAGAGGTTTTATGTGTTTATGTATTTAATGGTTAATGATGTGTTGTTTTATCTTTAAAATTAATAAAATTTGTTTCAAAAAAAAAAAAAGAAAAAAGACCAGAAAGCATGAACAGAAGAGATGATTCCACCAGGCTGTCAATCATTTGGAAGCCTGCACTCACAAACAAAAAAATCTCCACACCACAAGCCAGACAAACACCTGGGCACAAACAGATCCCAGATGAAACCCAGCTTCCTAACTAATGATAGCCATCCATTTACCCGAAGCCAAGCTGCACTAAAGGCCTCCAATAAAGTAACACAATGTTGCCAGCCAATCAAGATACAAAAAGAGACCCCCCCAAAAAAAACAGACAGAAGATATTAGAAGCAGAACACAGCAAACTCCAAGACCAATAAACACAGACCAAGACTCTCAACCAATCAGGAGGAAGAAAAAACCATTCTGACACAGCAATAGGCTGCCCCAAATTTAAATCTGAAACCACTGTAAAAGTCTGACTCACAGACAAACACTATACAGAAGCCTGATGATGGCAGATGAGATTCTGCTGAAACGTTGCACAACTTTAAAAGCACCACTACTATGACGTGGGAAAATACCCGAACAAAGCTGAATGCCAGACATGTAAGTACCCGCGAAAACTTAAGAAAACATACACACACACATATATATGTGTGTGTGTGTGTGTGTGTGTGTTTGTGTGTTTTCTGAGGTTCTCGTGGGTATTTGTATGTGGATCTTTGGTTATTCGGGTTTTCTTCCGCGTAAGATTGAATGTATCTAGGCAACGTTTCGATGAAGTCTCATTCATCATCTTCAGGCTTGGTCTTCAGCTCTGTGCTTCTCAGAGTGATGTGAGCTTGCAGCTGCTTCTTCCTTTTAACTGCTAGTGGGGGTGTGACTTGATTGGGTGGGGGCTTGGCTGTGTTCTGATGGGGTGGGGGTGTGTTCTCATTGGTTGGGGGTTTGGCTGTGTTCTGATTGGTTGGGGGTTGGCTGTGTTCTGATTGGCTGGAGGCGTGTTTTGTTCAGGTGGGGGCTTGGTTGTGCTCAGGTTAGTCTTAGTTGCTGGGGGATTTGAGCTGGTGAGCTGTGATCTTGCTGTTTGGCTTCAAGTTCGTGGTCGTGCTGCTTCTCCATGGTGGGGGTCAGTTCGCTTAATGTATGGCTCAGAGGGGTTTAAAGTGGGTAGTGATGCAGCTGCAGTGCGGCTTCTGGTCCGTGGTCATGTCACATCTTCTGTGTGGGTTGAGTCTGTTTTCTACGTGGAAGTGTGGTGGTGGCATCTTGTGTGGCTCTCAGGGGTGTGGGTCTGGTGTCATTCTTCATGTTCGGTACTCGTCTGTTCATGAG
Organism: Hydrophis major; assembly: GCA_033807585.1. Taxonomy (NCBI): domain Eukaryota; kingdom Metazoa; phylum Chordata; class Lepidosauria; order Squamata; family Elapidae; genus Hydrophis; species Hydrophis major. The sequence continues at coordinate 141,809,963 of CM066343.1, read as the reverse complement.
GGCGGGTTTCCAAATGGCTGGTAGGCGGGAGGTATCATCTCATTTATTTATGCTGTGTGGGCGTTTTTCTATCTCAATGGCTTCTCTGATTATTCTGCTGCTGAAGTGTTCGGTTTTGGCGATAGTTCTGGTATTTTTAAAGTCAATCTCATGCCCTGTGGCTTTGAGGTGTTAGACCAGGGAAGAAGTCAGTTCTTCCTTTTTGATTGAGTTCCTATGTTCTTCAATGCGTGCACTTATTCTTCTGTTAGTTTGTCCAATGTATGTGGTGGGGCAGGCAGTGCAAGGGATTTCGTATACTCCTTGATTTTCTAACTCGATTTTGTCCTTAGGGTTTCAGGATGGTGGATATCTTTCTGTTTGTGCAGAATGCTGTCTTAATATTGTGTTTTTGGAGGATTTTGTTGATTTTGTCTGTAGTGCCTTTTATATATGGGAGGAAGGCTTTGCCATTCTCTTGTTCTCTGTCTTGGATTTTGGTTGGGATTTCTTTTTGGATTAGGTGGGTGATCTTCTTTCTTTGGAATCCATTGGCTGTCCGCATGCCGGTGAGAGTGTGTAGATTGGTTTCTAGATGTTTTTCATCGGCTAAGCATTTTGTTCTGGAGATGAGTGTCTTGGCTACGGAATTGATCTGTACTGGGTGGTGGTGTGGGAGTGCGTGTAGATAGCGGTTTGTATGTGTTTTCTTCTGGTAGATGGTGTGTCCTAGGAAGCCATTGGATTTTTTGTATACCAAGACATCTAGGAAGGGAAGTTGGTTGTTAGCTTCTGTTTCCATGGTGAATTGTATTTTGGGGTGTAGGCTGCTGAAGTGTGTGAGGAAGTTGTTCAGTTTTTCTTTCCCATGTGGCCAGATTATGAAGGTGTCATCTACGTATCTGAGCCAGAGTTTGGGTTTGTGATCATATTTTTCTAGAGCTTGTGTTTCAAAGTGTTCCATGTAGAGGTTAGCAATGACAGGTGAGAGGGGTGATCCCATGGGTGCTCCTTCTATTTGTTTGTATTTTTGTCCATTGTAGGTGAAGTATGTATTGGATAGGCAGTGGTTGGTCAGATCTAGGATGTGCTTGGGAGGGTTGTATTTGTTTTGGATGGCTGTCAAGGCTTCTTTTATTGGCACTTGGGTGAAGAGGGGTATGACATTGAAGCTCACTAGTAGGTCACTGGGTTGTAAGTTAGACCCCCACCCAATCAGAACACAGCCAAGCCCCCACCCAATCAAGTCACACCCCCACTAGCAGTTAAAAGGAAGAAGCAGCTGCAAGCTCACATCATTCTGAGAAGCACAGAGCTGAAGACCAAGTCTGAAGATGATGAATGAGACTTCATCAAAACGTTGCCTAGATACTTTCAATCTTACACGGGAGAAAACTTGAATAACCAAAGATCCACATACAAATACCCGCGAGAACCTCAGAAAACATACACACACACACACACACACACACACACACACACACACACATACACATACATACATACATACATACATACATACATACATACATACATATATATTGTAACTGGGAGGTTCAAGTGATGAGGAGGGTTTGGCATTTGGATTTGAGCCTGCTTTAATGGGAGATGCAGACGTGAGCCAGGAGAATGAGGAAGTGTCAGAATCATCATCCTCTCCCAAACCTTCCACATCAATTATGCCTCAGGTGTCAGCAGCTGATCCACAGAATTTTCCCACATCATAGTAGTGGTGCTTTTAAAGTTTTTAAAAGCTGAATGCCATACATGTAAGTACCCGCGAAAACTTAAGAAAACACACACACAAACAAACACACACACACATATATATATATTTGTTTTCTGAGGTTCTCACGGGTATTTGTATGTGGATCTTTGGTTATTCAGGTTTTCTCCTGCGCATTTCTTCTACTTCCAATCTTACACGGGAGAAAACCCAAATAACTAAAGATCCATATATATATGTTTTCTTAAGTTTTCGTGGGTACTTACATGTTTGGCATTCAGATTGATCTCCTCTAGGACTGACCAGTTTGATCGCCTTGTAATCCAAACGACTCTCTCCACCACTATAGTTCAAAGGCCTCAATTCTTTGCACTCAGCCTTCCTTATGGTCCAACTTTCACAGCCATACCTTGTAACTGGGAAAACCATAGCCTTGACTATACGCAGTTTTGTTGGCAGGGTGATGTCTCTGCTTTTTAGTATGCTGTCTAAATTTTCCATAGCTTTCCTCCTCAAGAGTAAACGTCTTTTAATTTCTTGGCTATAGTCCCCATTTGTGGTGATCTTGAAGTTCAGGAAAATAAAACATGTCACTACCTCCATTTCTTCCCCATCTATTTGCCAGGAATTGAGAGGACCAGATGCCATGATCTTAGTTTTCTTAATGTTGAGTTTCAAGCCAACTTTTGTACTCTCCTCCTTCACCCACATCAACAGGCTCTTTAGTTCTTCTTCACTTTCTGCCATTAGAGTGGTATCACCTGAATTTCTGAGGTTGTTATTTCTCCTGGGAATCTTAATTCAAACTTGTGATTCCTCAAGCCCCACCTTTCTCATGATGTGATGAAGTTAAATAGGCAGGGCGACAGTATACAGCCTGCCAAACTCCTTTCTCAATTTTGAACCAATCAGTGATTCCGTGTTCAGTTCTCACTGTTGCTTCTTGACCCACATATAGGTCTCTCAAGAGATAAATAAGATGGTCTGGGACTCCCATCACTTTAAGAACATGCCACAATTTGTTGTGATCCATACAATCAAAGGCTTTAGCATATCAATGAAGCAGAAGTAGGTGTTTTTCTGGAACTCCCTAGCTTTCTCCATGATCCAGCGTATGTTGGCAATTTGATCTCTAGTTGCTCTGCCTCTTCAAAATCCTGCCTATAATTCTGGTAGTTCTCGTCCACATACTGTTGGAGCCTAGCTTGTAGGATTTTGAGCATAACTTTATTAGCATATGAAATGAGTGCAATGGTTCAGTAGTTTGAATATTCTTTAGCACTGGCCTTCTTTGGAATTGGAATGTAAACTGACCTTTTCCAATCCTGTGGCAAAGGCAAAGGTTTTCCAAATTTGCTGGCATAATGAATGCAGCACTTTTATTGCATCATCTTTTAAGATTTTGAATACTCAGCTGGGATACTGTCATCTCCACTGTTCATGCTCAGACTTCCTAAGGCCCATTTGATTTCACATTTCTGGATGTCTGGCTCAAGGTCAGTGACCACCCCATCATGGTTATCAGGGATGTTAAGTTTGTTCTTGTGTTAATAATATTTGTTACTTAAATCATACTTATGAAATTGTAATGTTATTATACATATTTATGTTAAACTATAGACCTGTGATGACCCGTAGTCTCTCAAAATAACCCAAAACCCAAAACATACATTAAAGTCTGGTAATGCCTTCAACTTAAACTTCACTGTTTTATTAGGCACAATTTAAAGTCACAAAAATAAATAATGAGGCAAAAGAAATACCAAAACAAACCGCATTGATGAGAGTTCCAAAGCAAGCCAAGATAATTATTCATACAATCCAGGAAAATAGTGGGGAGATTCCATGGGAAGAACACCAACACAGATAAACCTCTTTCAAAGGAAACAATTAAACTTTGTCTCCAGCAATTCTAACTGTGTAGTTACAAACTTATATATATAGCTCCCAGCTGCAAACCACGAGGAGGATCATGATAATTTCCTCTTGAGTAGACCTCGCTTTTCCCTGATCCTCTCCTCCCTGCGTGACCCAGGATGCATAGGGGATGGGCCTGGATCCTCCTCTGACTGCTCAGCCAGCCTCTACCCTTCCCCAGCCTCCACCACCTCTGGAGCCACACTCCCACTCCCTGTTGGCTGTTCCTCCTCTTCCTCAGTCAGTCTCCACGAGGGGCATGAAAGACCTTCATTAAAACATACATAGTGTCACTATCTTTCAACATCTAATCTTTACATCTAGGTATTATTTTTAGTTACATAGTTATATATACTTTTATATTATATAGAAATATGTATAATAATATTTTCCCTATTTCTTGTTTCTGCCTCTGTTCTAGTTCCTAGTAAAGCCAATCTTGTGTTGCAAAACATTTCCTCTATCCATCATCTCTTGTTTGTTTCAATATTTCAATTCTTATCAGTTTTTTGACTTGCCTGTATATCTTTCCTGTTTATTTATTTATTATTTATTTATGTATTTTTGTCAATTGCTTACAAGATAATATGAATAAGTAAAAACATAGTTATGAATACATGGATACATATAAGAAAAATAAAAAAAATAAAGAAACAATAGGACAGGGATGGTAGGCACGTTGGTGTGCTTATGCCTGCCCCCTACAGACCTCTTAGGAAAGGGGTGAGGTCAATAGTAGACAGTCTAAGGTTAAAGTTTTTGAGGTTTGGGGAAGAAATCACAGAGTCAGCTAGAGTATTCCAGACATTGACCACTCTGTTGCTGAAGTCATATTTCCTGCAATCAAGTTTGGTGCAATTAACCTTGAGTTTGTATCTATTGTTTGCTCTTGTGTTGTTATGGTTGAAACTGAAGTACTCATTGACAGGTAGGACATTGCAATGTATGATTTTATATATTATACTTAGATTGGACCAAAGGCGGCGTAGTTCTAGGTTTTCTAGGTCTAAATTTTCAAGTTTGGTGGCATAAGGTATTCTGCAATGAGTAGAGGAGCGGAGAACTCTTCTTGTGAAATATTTCTGGACTTTCTCAACTGTGTTAATATCAGATACATAATGTGCGTTCCAGACTGATGAGCTGTATTCGAGTATTGGTCTAGCAAATGTTTTGTATGCTATAGTTACTCGTGTGATATTACCGGAAAAAAAGCTACACAGGATTAGGTTAACAATTCTTAATACCTTTTTGGCTGTGTAGTTACAGTGGGCTCTAGCACTTAGATCATTAGAGATGAGTACTCAAGATCCTTAACAGAGTTTGGATCATCAACAAGGTCTTGACTATTCAGCTTGTATTTTATTTTCTATTTTTTTTGCTAATATATAAGACAGAGCATTTATTTGTTGAGATTTGAAGTTGCCATTGTTTGATCATTCTGACACATAGCCCAAGTCTTTTTGAAGGGTAGCAGTATTGTCGGTGGTGTTGAATAGCTTTACATCATCAGCAAAAAGAACAGTTGCTCTTAATATCATCACAGAGGTCATTTTTGTAGAGTATGAAAAGAGTTGGTCCTAGAACACTCCCTTGTGGGACACTACACACTGTTGACAGGTACAGGATTTGATAGGACGCTCCCAATTTTGACCATTTTGTTGTCTGTTTGACAGGAATGCTTCTATCCAGTTATGCAAGTGTCCAGAGATACCATAAAATTTTAGTTTTAGTAGTAGTTTGTCATGTTCCACTGAATCAAAGGCTTTACAGAAGTCTATGTAAATTGCGTCTATTGCTTTGCCCTGATCGAGTTGTGTAGTCCATATGTTTTTGCAGTGTAAGAGTTGCAGATTACAGGATAGTTTTTTTCTGAAACCAAATTATTTGTTGGAGAGTTGTTTGTTTGTTTCTTAGTGGAGGATGATGGAATGGTTAATAATTGATTCCATGACTTTACAGGTGATGCAGCATAAAGAGATTGGTTTATAATTTTCAACTAGGCTGGGGTCTCCCTTTTTGAAGATGGGGATGACCGTGGCTAGTGACCATAGATTTCGCAAGGAACTGGTCCTGAAAGATTTTTCAAAGATTATGCTCAGAGGTTCGGGTATGGCAGTGGATAGCTTTTTTAAGAAGTAGGTACACATTCCATCCGGACCAATAGATAGAGATGGTTTTAGATTGCATAGTGCTTTTTCAACATTGTCTTCTGTAAAATCAATATGTATTATATCATTGTAGTTGTCTGTGGTTTGACTAGGAAATATTGAGCATGATTACAAATACTGAGCCAAAGAATGTGTTAAAGAGGTTGGCTTTAATGGTGTCATCGTTGCAGTCTTTACCATTAGGTCCTTTAGGTCCATTAGGTCTTTACCATTAGGTGGGATAGACCTTGAGTCTTTTAGTTTGTTATTTACAAAACTGTAGAAAGCACGGATAGAATTGGTGTGTAGAAGGTTTTCCTCTTGTTTAATGTGATAATCGGTGCATTCAGTCTTTATCTGGTGGCAAAAAAATTTGTATCGGCTTTTAAAGTTGGCAACGTTACCAGATTTATTTTTCCGCCAAAGGGATTTCTTTTTGGATTGGAGCTTCCTTATTGTTATGGGTAATTTGGTTTTTTGTTCTGTTTTTGGAGTTGTTATTGGTACATATAGTTTGATGACTTTTGACTTCAAGTAAAAATATGTTGTAATGGTCTTCAACAGTATTGCATCCAGTGAATATAAATTGCCAATCAAGAGATGAGAGATCATTGTCCATAAGATCATAGTTGCCTTTTTTGAGGTTATAATTGGGGATCCAGTCATTACGATGATTTTTGTGAGGATGTATGTTGAGACAAAAGTCAATCGCGCTGTGGTCACTGTTGGAAAAGGGTTCTTTAATTTGTATTCTGTAATCTGAATTCAAACTATTGCAGAAGATGAGATTGAGGTAGTTGTTAAGTCTAGTATTGTTGGTTACTAATTATTCCAGTCCCAGATTTGTTACAGCATTGTAGGGGGTTGCATGTATGGGTTCAGTTGTACATTTGTTTAGGGTCCAGTTAATATGAAGTCACTAAGAAAGATAAAAGCATGTGGGTAGGATGTTGCCCATGTTAGTAGTGAATTTAACTTGTTTACATGTTCAATGTTATAGTCAAGGGCTCTGTAACATAGTAAGAATCGAAATGTGATATTTAAGGACAGACGATGGTCTCAGGAAGAGCAAGCTCCTGAGTAACTTGGATGTTTTTTAGATGTAGGGACTTTTTATAGAAGAAAGTAACACCACCTCCTCTACAGAGGAGGTAAACATGATTGTCTCTTACTGCGGTCATGAAGTCAGGGAGAGATGCTTTGAGCCATGTTTCACAGACAAATTTGTGAAATTTAGCCATATTTAGTAAGAGGAGAAATACAGGGATTTCATTTACAAGCCTTTTTGCATTGAGTAGCTTACATTTTAAGGGCAGTTGTAGTTGGAATTGAGGTAGTTAGGGGTGTGCATGCCTAGTTTTGGGTGATGGTGGATTGGATGAAGTAGAGTTGGATGCTGAGTTGTGGGTTGTGTGACTTACTTTTGATACAATCAGCACGACAGTATAGATCCTTTTCTCCATTGTCTAGATGTTTTTGAGTTCTGCGCAGAGTTCACGGGAGCGGCTTCTTTGCAGTATGGATAAGTCTGGTCATGAGTGAAGTTTGTTATGGATGGGATTGGTTTTAGTAATGGCATTTATTGTATGAATGAATATCTGTTTGCTGGACACATTTTTGCAAACAACTCTACAGAATCTTGGGGCTGCCGAGCCATTATTGTATTTGAACTCGGGGCCATCTCTGGTTATTTCAATATCTTCAGGAGAGATGTTTGTTGTATTGGAGTTGCTTATGATATTGCAAACTTTGGAGATTCGTTGGTGTCTTCAAGACCAAATAAGATGGCATTTAGATGTTTCTGATCATGTTCCATGATGCCTCTGATGAGTAAGGGGATATCATTTGTGGTATTATTTGATGGGATAGTGATTATTTGTGGCTGTGGTTTGGTGGTTATTTTTGGTTGTAGTTGTGATTGTAGTTGAGGTAATAGTTCTGGTAGTGGTTGTTGAGTTGAGTTGATTTTGAGTTGTTAAGTGTTCGCTTATCTGTGCTGTATTTTTTTTCAAGAGAGATTAGGCTTGCTTGTATAGTTGTTTCAAAATGTGTTACTAAGTGTTCTTCTATTGAGTGAATGATTCTATGCTTTCAACTCTATCAGACAGGTTACTTAGTTTGTTTAGTTTAGGTAAACATGATGGACATAGACAAGGAAATGTATTTGATGTTTGTAGGAGATCAGCTAGGTTTTTGGTTAAGTTTAAGCAGGTGAGGTGGGCTTGATTGTCACATAGGTGGCATTTAATGTTATTTTTGCTTTCATTGATGGTTTTAAGACATTTGAAGCCTGTGAGGAGTCTGGGAGGTCTTTGGTAGATATTTTTTTGTTGTTGTTGGAGTTTGGTAGTGGAGGGTTTGGAATTTTTGACTGGCATGGTCAGTGACAATAGTACACTAAACAATTACAATAGCTAATTAATGTGATAGTTACTTAGTGAATGTTGGTAATTAATAAATGTTAATTGATAAGTTAGAGAACAAATCAAAAGTAAGGTTACTTATTATGGGGGGCTTCCAGTTGGAGCTTCTTCGGCGACAGACTGAATCTGTGATCATGCGCGGTTTTGATCTGTGCTCGCCGCTGGAGCGCCCCATGCCGGCTGGATTCTGGGCTAAGCCATCCAGTAGAGGTGGTGAAGAGGGGGGGGGACTGCCAGCAGGGTCAAGGAGAGCCGCATCTCTCCTCCTCAGCTGGCCATTATTCCCTTTCCTGAAGGCAGTTGCAGCAGTGGTCAGAAATGGCCATTTCAAAGACTAACTCAACCGGAAAAGAATGTGCAGGAGGAAGATAAGAACAGAAAGTTTTGGTTGACCAGGATGAACTGAAAAAGCAACAACGTAAGGTACTCTGGAATTTGAATTATAAAAAATAACATTGTTCCCAAAGAAGATTTTGAAGCAGCGAAGGAGAAAGAGAAGGGAAAGGATTTGGCTTTTTTCCCCCTCCCTTCCTTATACTGACAGCTAAGAGATTTAAGTAAGAAATTGACAAAAATACACTTTGATATCAGTAGGCATTTAAGCTGAAAATAAAATGTCAAAGGGATAATAGACTTTTGGATACTCAAAAACCTTTAAAAGCAGGAGAGAAAAGGAAAGAATAAAAGGGCGGGATCTGGAAAAATGGAGGAGACTGCCTGGAACTAAAAGGAACTTATAGTGAAACCTTAACAAGGTTCCTAAAGGTACATTCTAACTGAAACTTTCTAACAAAATAATAGAACCCTAGGAAGAGAAAGTGGAAAAAAGAAACAAGAAGATTATTTGGATTACTTGGTGATTTTTGGATTGTTGGCTATTGGATTTAAATGACTAAAATCAGGTGGTTGTTTAAAAGTGTTTAAAATGGCATCACTTTTGGAAGAAGATGCACAAGAAGGAAGAGATTCTTTTGGCTTTGTATTTCAATTTTTAGAAATGGAGATCTGGAACTATGAGAAACAAGAAACGCTTGTAGAACAAGAAAGTTGGGACAAAGAAGAAGCCATCTTTTATGATCAAGTAACTTTATGTGGGGAGGGGGAAGGAAAGGGGAGGAAAGAGAGTGAAAAGTTTAAGATTTGAAAAAAACCTCCCCAAAAAGAATAGTTTGAAAGATAATTACAATATTAGGAAGCAACAGAAGAGAGGATTACAGAAGAGAGAATTAGAAGTAGAGAGACAAGGGGGCAAAAAGGGGACAGAGAAGAAGAGGGGGAAGAAGGAAATGAAAAGAAGTTATAAAAGACAGAAACAAGATATAGAGAAATAGATAAAATGTATAAGGATTGAAAGTATAAGCCTATTTAGAGATAATGGGTGAAAATTTAACTGAAAAGGGGATTCCGCAAAGGTACATAAGATAGTATTATTATATTAGAAATAGAAATAATTTTAGAAAATATGAAACAATGTATGATTAAAATAATGGATAAAATACTTATGGTAATGCAGTGGAATGTTTGTTAATAAGTAAATGAAATAAAGAGAATGAGAGAATGAAATTAGGAAAGGATGGGAACATTTTAATTATTATTAATGATTTATAAAAATATAAGTGAAGAGAAATATGAAAAAAAGAATTAATTATGGAAAGTTTATAAGCGTTCCCAAGGAAGTATGATATTCAATTGAAAAGAATTGTTAAAGACATTAAGATTGTAACTAATATTAATGATAGAATTGAATTGGAATGGAATGGCATGAGTGTTTTATTTACTATTGTTATATATACATATACATACACACACACACACAGAGACACACAGATATGAACATAGTGTGTATTTTAAGAATGTACCAAGCAGGTTTTCCGGTTTCGCATGGCTTCGGAGCAGCAGGAATTCGCGACAGCTCGCGATTCCTGCTGTGCTAGCCGTCGAAGTACCCCCGACCCAGATGGGTCAGGGGGATATGGCTGCCCTGTAGGGACAGCTGAAGAGAGAGGGGAGTCGGACAGGGAGGTGGGGGAGTCGCAGACCCCCCCTTCTCCGGAAAAACCCCTTTTTCCCAAGGCGGTGGAGCGGCGGTCAGCAATGGCCGCCATGAAGAAGCCAGCAACCGGGTAAGATTGCGCTGGAGGAAATGTGAAGAGTGAAAGTTTTGTCTGAGCCGGGTCAAGTAACATCCTTTAAATTGCCTGGAACTGAGCTGTTTGAATTGCTGGAGGATACATTGTATCCCTAAGAAGAGCGAAAGCGGCGGAGAAGCTGTTAAAGGGAACTTTCGTTTTTTCTTCACTCTCCCACCCCATGGAAACAGCAGAAATGTTTGGATATATTGGACATCGAAAGTGAATTGTTTTGAGAGTTGAAGCTAAGGAACAAAAGGATTTTTGGACATTGAAAAATTTAAGAAATTGGAAAACCCTTGTTGGAGGTATGGATTTCTGATTATTTAAAATTGACATTTTAAGTGGGAAGGGAGAGGAAAAAAAATTGGAGCAGAAGCTGAAAAAGGAGGAGATTGCCTAGAATCCCAAAGAAAGATATATGATAATTGGACCTCTTTGACTAAACATTAACCCCAGAAAGAGAAAGAGAAGAAGGAAGAAAAGTATTAACTTTTGGAATTTTCTTTTTCAATTGTTTTTGATTAAAAATACTTGTGGTTGTTTTGGGAAAAATTTCTCTTTTCATAATGGCATTGTTTGTGGATGAACTAAAGACTGAATATCAAAAATATAAAAAGGAAGATACTTTGGGCGCTTTGTTTCAATTCTTAGAAATGGCGTTATGTACTTATGAAAAGTTGATTACGCAGCAGAAGGACTGGGACAAGGAAGAAGAGGAAGAAGAAGCCATCTTTGATGAACAATGGGTCCCTTCCGGAGAGGAGGAGAAAAAGGATAAGAAAAAGGGGATTTTAAGAATTATAAAAACAACCAAAAAAGAGAAAAATGAGCGAAAAGGTGGAGGCAAGGTTAGAAAGCAAAGGAAAAGGAGTAAGAAAAGAAAGGAGAAAAAACAAAGGGGTAAAAAGGGCAAGGAGAAGAATAAGCAAGAAAGGGGGGGAGGAGAAGCCTTAATGGGGGGAAGCAAGATCTAAAGAAAAAAAGTTTATTTAGAGACAATGGGTGAATTTAATTTAGGATAAAAGAGGGATTCTGGAGGGTACATAAGTTTGTGTTTTTATATGTGTATTTAGAGTATAAAATTCATTATGTAATTTTAGAATCTTTTAAACAGAATCCCAAGAAAAATTGTTACACGAAGTACTTTTAAGTTAGGGTAATGAGTTATAGATGTTACTCCAATTGGTGTATAGGAGAAGTATAGTAAAAGAAAAAAGATGAATGGATAGTTGGAAATAAAACAGACAAAGAATGTTATTGAAAATGGTATTAAGATATGGAAGGATATATAAAGGCTTTGTTATGGTTTTTTTTTTTTTTTTGGATTTTGTATATTGATAAAAGGTAATAAAATTTTAATTAACAAGAAATAATTTGGATGAAAAGGAGAAGTAGGGATAAGATATGAAGTTAAATAGATAAAGTATTGATACTATAATTTGGAATTGTTATGCTCTATTGGTTTTTTATTATTATTTTTTCCTAGAAAAGAATTTATAAGCTGTTATGCCTTGATTCTTTGTGCATTGTTTTTATAAAAATGGTTTATATATATATATATTAAAAAAGAAAATGATAATAAGATATGGAAGGATATATGGGGTGAATATGATATTTGAATTTGTGTCTGTGTGAAGAGTTTTAACCCGGGATCAGACAATCTTCAGAAAAAAGCTTTTAGTTTTGTTTATGTTTTGTGTTTTGTATGTTTGTGTATTGTGTCTTAATTATTAAAAAAAAATTTTTTTTTTTTTTAAAAGAATTAATAAAACCTTGGAGGAATGTAATTGTAAACAAGTCAGAAAGAAATGAATATGATGACTTTAAAATGGATAAATATAGAAAAGAAATGAAATTGAATAAGAGTAAAGAGAAATAATGAGAAATTTGCTGAAAGATATTTATGTGTCCATATGGAAATGGGATAAATTAGAATTATGTTGTATAAAAATAATGTTTTATCCGACTTGTAAAAATTTATAATGCTAAGAGGTTTTATGCACCTAATGGTTAATGATGTGTTGTTTGTCTTTAAAATTAATAAAATTTGTTTCAAAAAAAAAAAGAATGTACCAAGCAGAATTCGACTGGACTATATTGAATGTTATAATTTTAAATTTTATAATTTTAAAGGCATTAATTGAAGTTTAAATAAGAGTTGAATGGATAAAATTAAAAGATATAAAAGTGTCATACTCCAATTAGTAACTACAGGAGAAAATTTGTTTAATGAGAAAAGACAATATGAAATTGAAACAGGACAGACAAAAGTATAAATACAATGAATAGAAAGACACTGAAACTTAGAAAAAGATATATAATTTAATTTAGATATGAGATAATTAAAAATATAGTTGAGAAAACCAAGGGAGGGGAAAAATTTTTGAGAAAATATTAAAATAGTGATAAGATATGGAATAGAACACAAAGATGAATATGAAATTGAGTTAGTGTCTGTATGGAGAAGTGATAACCCGGGATCATGCTATTCTCAAAAAAAAGATGTTTTATTTGTATTATGTTTTTGTGAAAACCCAAATAAAGTTTATATTAAAAAAAAAGTGTTTACTTATTACTAAAAAAATCAATCAATCAACTAGATAATCAATGATACAGTATTAAATCACTATCAATCAATCAGTAAATTAGTGGTCATTTAACAATTATTATACTATTAAATGATAAATCAATTATTTTAGGCAAAGCATTATCTATCAATAATTGGTCTTGAGGTAATAAAACAGTGGAGGTAGTGAAGTATTGGAAGTTGGTAGTGAACAGTTCCTTTGTTTTTCCTTAAAGGCATGTTGTTTGGTTTTTGCTTTGTTTTGTTTTTAAAGAGGAAGCGTTGCTTGAGGGAGTTTTATTAGTGTTCCGTGGAAGGCACTTTTATCAGTACATATTATTAGATCATGGAGGTCTTCCAATCAGCTGCTTGATAAATTTGAATGGAGAAGATTTGAATGAACTCTCCAATCATCTACTTGGGAGTTTGGAATGGATGAGATTTGGATGGGGATTAAGTGGCGGTTGTCCAATCATCTGATTGGGGATTTAAATGGAGGCTGACTAATCAGCTGGGTGACTTAAATGGAGACTGTTTAGATTATTCCTCTCAGGTAGGATCTATCGATTCTCTGTGAGTCTCCTCAGATCTCCGCAATTCTTGGCCATTCAGAATCACACTCTCCTGGTCTCCTCCAGTCCCAGCTCTTTTTCGGATGTTTAGGATCACCCTCTCTTTCGTCTCTTTCACTGCAATTCAGACTTACACTCATTCCATGCTGCTCAGAATCAGTGATTCTCAGAATCACTCTCTCTGTAAGTGTCAGAATCACACTCTCATCTAATCCCAGCTCATCGCGGCTCTTTGCATTATCCGGTCTCCGGTCTCTGCTCTCTGCACGCTCTTTGCACTATCCACATTATTCCCTATCCGCCAGTCCCAGTTCTTTACAAGTCTCACCCATTCAGAATGGCGTTCTATGGAATGGAATCTTGGACTCTTCATTCAGGATGGTGTCCTGGCCTCTCTGCTCTCTCTCTCTCTCTCTCTCTGCTCTCTCTCAGGATTACCAGCAAGTTCTCTGTTCTCGGAACCTTCTGAAACCTTCTGATAGTAGATCGATAACTGAGGTAGATCGCAGCTCGTTGGCCTCAGACCCCACTACCCATCTCCCCGTGGTTAGGCATTCAACTCGATCGCCATCTTGCATTCAGGTTGCTTCATTCATTCTATTATGCTTCATGATGATACCTTTGTGAACCAGTTTAAATTCATTAGCTGACATACTCAAACACATATATAAACATTCTCTGAGGAAAGAGTATACAACTTGGCTCATGTAGACATTTTAAAAACTTCTTGTGGGCAATCATGGAAGTATTTTCATTTAGTACAAGATTTTAAATTAAAATGATTAATTAAAAGTTTTTTTAAGCAATAGGAATTAGTGTGTCAGCTGTGTCAGATAGTTGGGCACAAATTCTCTTACACTAAGAGGTAAGTAGCTTAAATGATAATTTATGAATAGCATCATAATATCTTATGACTAATCTCAGTACAATAATTATCTGACCTGGCATGCTACATGCTTAATTATCAGCAGAAATACTTTAGCAGGGAATTCTGTTACTTGCAAACAATTCCTTCAGCATTCGATGTTACTTGCAAACCATTTCTTCAGGATTCACTGCATATTGTCTTGATCAGATGTCTCTGTCAGAAGCATTTCAATTAGTACTGTACAACTGTACAACCACCACTTATTGCATACAATAATCCAGTCTAGTTATTGTCTTCAGAGAGAATTAGTGAGGTAATTTCATTTCGAATCAGAAAGAAGTCCAAATGATGTGTTGTGACATCATAGTGCAAGCTCCACACTTTTGAGCTTGTGTTATGATACTGTATGCAAGTACATAAGTAATGGGATTTCCGTCCCCCCCCCCAAAAAAAAAAAAAAAAAAAGGTTTGATCAGTCAGGATATGTTTCTACTCTGGTTACAAATGAGAAAACTCAGAGGCTTTCTTCATGTGATATTTGTTTACTAATTGCTATCATGGAGTTTGTGTGATAAAAATCAAGATTATAGATAGTCCTTGACTTACAACCACAATTAGTACTAGAATTTTCATTGCTAAACAAGGTGATTGCTAAGTCACACCTGATTTTACAATCTTGTTTTATCATAGTTAAGCAAATAATTGCAATTCTTAAGTTAATCATGCAGTCATTAAATGCTTCTGACTTCCTCTATCAACTTTGCCTATTGAAAGGCATCTGGGAAGGTTGCAAAAGGCAATCACATGATCTTGGGTCACTGCAGCAGTCATAAAGTTGCCAATTGCCAAGTGCCCTAATTTTGATAAAATGATTGTGAATATGCTATGATGGTTTTAAAAAACCTTTCTTACATTTAGGAACTTACCCTCAGAGGCAGACACCTATATTTGACTTGCAATCATGCTAAAACACTGAGTTTTGTTTGCTTGCATAAAATGAACTGGGATAGGAAGAGAAGGCAGTACTACTGTATAACTAGTGGAGAGATCTGGCCTCAAATCACAGTTACCTTTGCAATTAATCTATCAACTATAACTCAATCTCAGACTGCTAGACAAATGGCAATCTCATTCAGTCAAATTTGGTTAGAATCAAATTTCATAACTGCCCAGATTCTGGCCTTGAATAACATTATACTCTATCTGAATAATAATATCTGATTTTTTTCATTATCCTAATTCCCATATTTGGTTGGTTTTATTAAAACAAGTTTGTTTATCCATTTTTCAGTTCTTTTCTGTCTTGCCTTTTTTGCAACGTATTTACAGTTGTGTTGCTCTTTATTTAATTTTTTTTTAATTTAACTTATATTTTCTAAATAAATGATCATCCTGAAAAGGTTATTGATAATTAACTTTTTTATTAGGTTAAAAACATATTTTAGTCAATTGCAGTAGTTTTTAGACTACCACAGAAGTTTCTAGTCAAGTTGTTTAAATTGAAAGAGTGTGTGTGGAAATTCAGCAATAATTTCTATGACATTTGATATTTCATTTCTTTATAATGGTCTAGTTTTTTAAAGCTTCATCCTATTCTGAGAAAAAGCAAAAATGAGCATTTTAATAAATTACATTTTAAAAAACAGTAACTAGAAAACAATGATTCGACAAAAGTTGTTCCCTTCTGATAGAAAACAAAACAGATATAGGGACTAAAGACAGTTTGTTTTTTTTTAGGTTGGTAATTGAAAAGCATATTTTTCCCATTTTATGTTCCAACATTGGAAAGAGTTGAAAGAGGCCACTTCCTGACTATTTGAATCAGCCAAGTCAAGTTGGCCTCTTTATTGTCCTAGTAAAAGATAAAAATAAAACTAGATATGATTTATTGTTATTGTTGTTAAATGAAGTTAAGAATATTAGAACATTTGCACTTTGAAAATATTATTCTATGTCCTGGAATCTAATTTTTTGCCTAATATAGACCATAACTTTGGTACAAGGATGTAAAGTAATTTCTGTCCCAAGCCATCATGAGACTATATAGCTTGCTGACAAAGAAATCAGAAGTTCTAAAAGGAACTAATTGCCATTTGTGAATACAGATATCATAGAGTTGAAGCTCATAGAAATACTTCTCGGCATTGAGTTTAATGCATACACATGTGTAAATAAATCATTTCTTTTGTAAAGATTTTTCATTTACATCTGCATCCATTACTGATAAAAGATCGATATGAATCCTTTGCAAAAACAACCAAAGAAAGAACTTTATATGCTCGAGAACTAGAGGCTTTATTATTATTTTTCTTCTTATGCCAAGACAAAAACAGCTCTTGTAATTAATTTGAGTTTAATTCTTCCTATTTTAGTATAGCCAGTCAGCTCACCTTCATGGAAAATATTAATTGTAGCTTAGATAGTTAGCAAAGGTACTCGGTGAAATAGGTTGTTGGACTAGACAACTTTTAACCTTTCCAAATCTTATTTATAAAATATATGCTTTTTAAATATGTCTCAAACAAATGATATAACTCTTACAAATACATTATAATATTGTACATCCCAGACTTAGAAGCCAAACATTATAGCAATAGTATTCACTCACATACTAGGAATATACTTATGTTACAGAAAAAAGTATGAAAATTAATAAAACAATTGAAACATAGTACAATATCTAGATCTGGAGCCTTGATTACTTCACTTAAAATAAGAGAAATGCCCAAGAGAGAGGAAAACAAACAAACAAGAAGTGGCATTTAGAGTTAACTATAGGCTACAGTTAACTACAGGCTACAGGTTAACTACAGGTTAGCTAGAATATTGACACAATGAAGAGTGCTGTGCTCTTAAACTAAAGTATTGGGGATTAATAGTGTCTCACTGTTCTGCACTTTATTGATTTCTGACATAACTAGATAAATATGTGCTTAAAATTAAAAAAAAATGTTTACAGTTTTTATGAAATCAAGTTGGCAGCTCTTTTCATTGTTTAGTTGGCAGCTCCTTTCATTGTTTAGGTAAGGCACATTCTAGAGTACGGGGTGGTGGTGTCATAGGGATATCATAAAATTTCTCAAGTGAGAATACAGCATCCTTTATTTCTTGAAGATTTTCTTTATAGTGCATGAAAAAAATATTTCTATTAGGAAAGGAAAGATCCTGAGGTAGATTTCAGAACCTTCATATTCAAGAGATTATTGTCGCCTTTATCACTGTCAAAATATTTTGGAAAGGCAACTCAGGGAAAATTCGCAGTTGCAGTAAGTAAATGTTAAGAATATTGTTATTATGGGTATGTTGTTATCAATGTACATGTAATATATATTGCATGTAGGTAAGCATATGCAGCAATGCATCCTTAAATTGTGACATAATGTTGAGAAATGATGTCTGTGATAAAAAATTAGCTGAAGAAAATGGGTTAGTCAAGCACTTTTCTCTAATGTCTGATTCTCTTCTAATAGCTCTTCCTTCCAGTGCTGGATTCAAAATATAGTGATGCCTTATCACTTCTCAAATAGTCCTGACCCTGCCACTGATGCTTCCAATAGTGTTGTACATTTTCACAAATATGATAAAGATTTCTATGCAATCTAGTATCTATGGGAAGAAATCCTGAACTAATTAGGTTCCCTCTGGAATGGAGGAGTTTCTTCATTTTCATCAGGATGTTATCCAAGCCAGACAAAATGTACCAAAAATAGATGAGGAGATTCAAACTTACTTTACTGTATGAGGGCTCTTCTAAAAATCTTTCAAAAGAATTTTTATCAAAGTTAATTGGTTGGGAATATGAATACATATCTAGTTTTGTATGCTCGCTATCTTCACATTTTGTCTAAAATGGATTTATTAATATTTAAACTGTTTCTATTTTCAAACAAACTCTGAAGAGAGCAAATCAAAAATTTCCAGGAACAAACATTAAAAATGAAAACTAGAATAGATTGAAATAAGAGAAATGTATTTAAACTATTTATATTTTGCCATTGTAGAATTGTATATTACTGTGAATGGTCTTACATATTTGAATGAATAATAAAATGAAAAATAGTAGGTAGTAAAAATTTGTGGAAGTAGTTTTCATAGTTCAAATATATTAGTACATTGCTTTTCCAAGAGAGTCTCCTCTGCAGTTATATAAGAGAGGAGTGGATGAAGTGATAAAAATATTTATTTAGTGCAACTTGCATAAAATGTGCTTTACAATTGCATCAGGAATACAAAAGTCCCTGCCAACAAATTATAGAAAGCTGATCTCCCTTCTTAATTCACAATTTTTGTTATGTAAGATATTTTATTAAGCATGTGAATGGCCAAACTTATATCATATTGGAATTCTTAGCCAGATTGCTATGGAGGTACACCAGTGATTCTACTCTTTCACTTTTCCAGGCTGACCACAATGGTGATTTTATTTAAATAAGTAAGTAAGTTTTACAAAACACTGAATGTGCTTATATATGACATAAAAAGGAACAGAAATATCTTCAAATTGAACTCAGTTCCCAGCAACTGCATTCTTGTAGAAGTGATTTTCAAGGTATTTTTTAACAATCCAATTTAACCAGTATGTGATATATAATACCTAAATCAATACATCTAGCTATATGAATAGATGTGTTTCTATGAAGAAAAAGTTGTGCTTTTCTTGTTTGCTTTTGATGCAGCAAATATTATTACCTAATTTATTTTGTACTTAATATTTCTTAAAGAAAATTCTTGTATATGATCAGTTGCTTACTAGAATTCTTAGTGTTATGTATGTACCATAGTTAATAAAGTATGAGCTTGAGGTTGAGTGCAGGGTTCTGGCCCTGCACTTCTGATTGGCTGTTAGGCGGCCAGATCGGATTGGCTAGTTCTTAGGAATCCGATTGGCCCTTAACAGAGGATTATTATTGGTTTAAAGTACTTGCGTTCATAGCTCGCTATTGGACAATTCTCACAAAGGTTGCCTATATAAGGCAGGGTTCACTGTTGTTGTTTTGAGAAGTCACTATGCTAATAAAGAGCTGAAAGTTCATATTCAAAGACTGTCTCCATTTACTCCAACCCATGTCCAAGTACATAACACTGGCGACGAGGATGGGATTTGGAGACGTCTGAACCTAAGAAGTCAGGAAGCAAGACCGAGCACGTGGAAGACGACACCAACAACGGAACCATGTCCAGCAGCATCATACCACTCGCTCCGTTCGATCCAAACCAAGAGGATTGGGAATCCTACATGGATCGCTTCCAAATGTTTCTTGAGACGAATAATTTGAAGGACGCCACACCAGCAAAAAAGCGGGCACTGTTCCTGACGCACTGTGGCCCAGCTGTTTTTAAAATGGCAAAAGCACTCGCCAAACCTCGAGAAGTGAAAGCCATGAGCTGGGACGACCTCGAACCCATCCTGAGAGATCATTACGCGCCAACCGTGCCTACACTCGTGAGATGCCACGAGTTTTATCAAAGGAACCAGCGAAAAGGAGAGAGTATGGCCAATTTCATGGCAGACATCCGAAATTTAGGAGGCCTCTGCGGGTTCGCCGATTTAGAAGAAGCACTAAGAGACCGATTAATTCTGGGATTAGAGGCACTAGGCGTGCAAAGCAAGCTGATGGCAAAAGGCAACATCAGCCTTGCTGACGCCATCGCTGAAGCCACGGCTGCGGAGGGACCAAAAAGTCAGCTGCACAACTACGGCGAAGCCGCACTCCGGTACCACCACCGACAAGTGACATTTTATTCAAGTCTGAAGGACAGCTACTAATGATGCACCACGAGGACCTCTCTTCGTCGTCAGACAGCGACGAAGAAGGGGTCCATTGACTGCGGTCCGACCGGGACCCTCGCCCTAAGCCCTTACGCCCTTGCGCTGGCTGTGGAGCAAACCATGCCAGGGCCGAATGCAAATTCCGCGACGCACTCTGCCATGAGTGCGGGAAACGAGGTCACATCAGCCGGGTCTGCCACAGCTTACCAGGACCCAGCCAGGCCTCAAAAGGGGCCAACTATCGCCAATCGACAGGAAACCGTCCTGTAAGGCAAGAACCAGTAAACCACTCCTACAGAAATCGCGCTTTGCAAAAAGAAGAGGCTCACCATACTATCACTATAGGTCACGCCTCAGTCATGGACACTAAGAAAATTCGAGTCACAGTAGCCATCGAGAACCAGCCTTGCCACATGGAGGTCGACTCGGGATCATCCCTCTCGATGGTGTCTTGGAAGACACTCAAGCAACTTATCCCCACAATCCAACGCCAAGACCTCCAATTTCAACGCCTCATTCTCAAG
Source organism: Hydrophis major (assembly GCA_033807585.1). NCBI lineage: Eukaryota > Metazoa > Chordata > Lepidosauria > Squamata > Elapidae > Hydrophis > Hydrophis major. Next base: position 141,789,339 of record CM066343.1, on the reverse strand, counting down.
GACTACCAAGGAAATCGAATCCCTGTGGTCGGGTCCTGCCGAGTCGGAGTCTCCTTCAAAAAACATACAGCGTATTTACCTCTAACGATCATTGATAGAGATAGGCCTAGTCTATTAGGCCTCCAATGGTTCGCGCCACTAGGCATCGAGGTGGCCGGAGTGAACCGAGTCGGTGGTTTTGAGTGGGAGGAAGACCTTGTTTCTGAGTTCAGCGACTTCTTCGCGGACCATTTAGGCGAGTATAAGGGGACCCCAATCTCATTTAGTTTAGATCCAAAAGTAGCCCCAATTCGCTTGAAGCCCCGTCGAGTTCCATTCGCTCTTAAAGCTAAGATCGACGAACAACTCGATAAGTTAATTGCTCAAGGGGTGTTGAAGCCCATCGATCACTCTCCATGGGAAACCCCTATTGTAACGCCCATTAAGCCAGATGGGTCAATCCAAATTTGTGGGGACTACCGGGCCACTTTAAACCACGCCCTACAGCAGAATGCGTATCCAGTTCCGGTGGTGCAGCACCTCCTCCATTCCTTGGGGGGCGGAAAGGTTTTCACTAAATTAGATTTAGCTCAAGCTTATCAACAACTACCAGTGGATGAAAAGACGGCTCAGGCCCAAACAATTGTAACGCACAGAGGTGCTTTTAAATGTACTCGATTGCAATTTGGGGTTAGTGTAGCCCCGGGGATATTCCAAAGCCTCATGGAAAGGTTGTTACAGGGAATCAAGGACGTGGTTCCGTATTTTGATGACGTATTAATTGCAGCCCCTACCAAAAAAATCTTGCAGGATCATTTGAAAAGTGTTCTTAAAAAATTCCAAGAGGCAGGACTTAAGGTGAAAAAAAACAAATGTCACTTATATACTGACAGTGTTGAGTTTCTAGGGTACAGGATTGATAGCCAGGGCATCCACCCTACTGAAAGTAAATTAAAGACGATAAAAAATGCCCCCAGGCCACGTAACAAGACCGATCTCCAGGCATTCTTAGGCCTCATTAATTTTTATAATGTATTTTTACCGCATAAGGCGACTGTTGCTGAACCGTTACACCGGTTATTAGATAAAAAAGCATTGTGGGTATGGGGTTACCGGGAAGAACAAGCGTTCCGGAATGTTAAAAAATTGCTCAAATCTGACTCTGTACTTATGCAGTATAACGAGACTTTACCATTAGTTATAACCTGCGATGCCTCGCCTTTCTGGGTGGGCGCCATTTGAGTCATGTACTGCCTAATGGGAATGAAGCCCCTGTTGCATACTTTTCGAAGACTCTTTCACATGCAGAGCGGAACTATGGACAAATTGATAAAGAAGCTCTCGCAATCGTTGCAGCTGTAAAGAAATTTCATGAATATGTGTATGGAAGGACATTCACCATTATAACTGACCACAAACCGTTGCTAGAGATAATAGCCGGGGACAAGCCAACCCCCTACATATTATCCCCTAGAATGACCTGATGGTCAGAATTTCTTGCTGCTTATAATTATCACCTTCAATATCGCCCGGGGAAAGCCATTCCCCACGCCGACGCATTAAGCCGAGCACCGCTTCCAGAGACTCTCGACGATCCGGCACCAATGGCAACCACGTTGCAGATCGAAACACTCAACTCGCCGCCTATGACCGCCCGAGACATCGCGAGAGAAACCAAACGAGACCACACCCTAGCTCGAGTCCTAGGCTGGGTAGAACGCGGATGGCCATTGGACCAAGTCCCAGATGACTTCGCGCCATTTAAAGCAAGACAGGCTGAACTTTTTTCACAAAAAGGCTGTGTCATCTGGGGCGATAGAGTCGTTGTTCCAGAACGACTCCGGAAGGTGCTACTACAAACCTTGCACGAGGGCCACCCCGGCATCGTGCGGATGAAAGCGCTCGCACGAAGCTATGCATGGTGGCCGGGCATGGACTGGCAAATCGAGCAGTGGGCCAAAGCATGTACCAGTTGCCAACAAGCCAGCAACGCCCCACCAAAAGCCATGCCTACTGAATGGGAAACGCCACGTGGACCCTGATCCAGAATCCACCTGGATTTCGCAGGGCCAACCAAAGGATATACCTTCCTGCTGACAGTTGACGCATATTCCAATTGGTTAGAAGTTCATCATATGACGGCCACAACTTCTGAGGCAGTGATTAAGATCCTAAATAGACTCTTTGCAACCCATGGATTGCCTGACATCCTGGTGTCCGATAATGGGCCACAGTTCACGGCATTGATGTTCGAGCAGTACCTCGCTGACCGCGGCATCCGCCATGCGCTTACCTTGCCTGCGCACCCTGCGACCAATGGCCGAGCGGAACGCATGGTCCAATTTGTTAAAAAGACTTTGCAAAAAATGGACTATGACAATATCGATGACAAAGTCAACCAAATTCTCTTTTTGCAACACATAACTCCACATAGCATCACCGGCAGAACTTCCGCAGAACTACTGATGGGACGAAGACTCCGTTCCCACCTCGACCGGTTGCACCCTGCTTACGAACCGGAAAAGCCAATAGGATCCAGTGGCCGCTGTCGCACGTTCCAGGTAGGAGACCGCGTTTACGCATGGAACTTATCAGGCGACCCGTTATGGATAGAGGCAACGGTAGTACGAGTGACCGGCCCCAGATCCTACGTAGGGAAATGCTGTGACAACAGACTGTGGAAACGGCATATCGACCAATTACGGTCACGACTCATAACAGCCAGTCAACAACTCCCCCATGACCAAACCGAGGGGGGGGAGGTACAGAAGAAGAAGATGACGTTCCAGGGAACCTGCTCGAAGAGAGCGACGAATCAAGTGAGACTCAAGAAATGGAGCAGGAAGGAGAATTGTTGGCACCACAAGAAATTGCACCTGAGCAAGAAGCAGAGACACTGCCAAACAACAATCTACCTCAACAGGATTGCAATCAACCAGTCCAACGAAAATCCGAAAGACTTAAAAGACAACCATCCTACTTAAAGGATTATATAACTACACCATAATTAAGAAGCCAGGGGGAAGGGGTGTTATGTATGTACCATAGTTAATAAAGTATGAGCTTGAGGTTGAGTGCAGGGTTCTGGCCCTGCACTTCTGATTGGCTGTTAGGCGGCCAGATCGGATTGGCTAGTTCTTAGGAATCCGATTGGCCCTTAACAGAGGATTATTATTGGTTTAAAGTACTTGCGTTCATAGCTCGCTATTGGACAATTCTCACAAAGGTTGCCTATATAAGGCAGGGTTCACTGTTGTTGTTTTGAGAAGTCACTATGCTAATAAAGAGCTGAAAGTTCACATTCAAAGACTGTCTCCATTTACTCCAACCCATGTCCAAGTACATAACACTTAGTGTATTTCTGATTCATGAAATGGCATAATCTACTTATTTAACAGTATACAAATATCTCACAAGTGAGGAATATATAATGTTACATGGTTTGAACTCAAGATTATACTTATTTTATTTATTAAAAAAATCAAAATGATTGTGGAAGAAATACCTGTGTATTTTGTACATGTGCTAAAGTTGGTGTAGTTAAAATAAATGTCCAAAAGTGTATTTCTTATTATATGCCTGTTATAAATGAAATTGAATGAGCAAGAATGGCAACTTTTCTAGATTGCTTAAATGAAATGTCAAAACAGTAATCCTAATTATTAGAATAAAAAGGTTGTGATAAAACTAAATCATATACAGACAGGTCTTCTGGTTTTCAATGATCTTTCTAAGTAACATTTTTCAAGTCAGAAGTTTATGGGAGACATATGAGACTAATTTCATGGCTATTAGGAAAGCACACCAGGGTATCCATTTTCTATTCTCTATGGCTATATGAGAAAATAGTTCCTGCTCTAGGTAGGAATAAACAGAGTTTACAGCAAATTGATAGCTCTGTTTGAAAACAGCTCAGTTAGAGGTATATTTATGGATCTATGGTGTGATTCTTCAATGAATCTTAAAAAAGAAATTCATATAATTATTTAAAATTGAGATTTCCAATTACAACTCTTATGGTATTGAATTTCCATAATGACTTCCTGAAAAATTATACATAAACTGATTTGCTGGAATGCTTCAGAAATTCAAAGTAATCTTAGAAACTCTCGAGATTGAAGTATGACTAATCTTTATTTTTAATCTGATTTTTACAGAAAAAAATATCGAAAAGTACATGACATTGCAATTAACTTTCACTTATATATTTATACAGTAATATGGACTACATGGGATGTCAGTTTTAGCAACAAATATGTCCCCTTGTTAAAGTAAATCTAACTCCACGTAATCTATATTGTTAAACTGCTTTTAAGATTCTCCCACTATATGTGAAAAAGGATGTTTTCTAAAGCTATAAACAGTATAACAGATCTCTTATTGTTGCTACAAGCTGCCTTGGAAGTCAGTCATTAAATAATCTATTTCTTTAAACTGTTCAGTTATGCTCTCTATGCATTCTCCAGCCACAAAAGCTTTCCCATCAATTATAATACAGTCTTCTTCAGTGCTGATTTCCATTGGTCTTCTTTCTTTGCTAGCTTCTGAATAGCAGTTAAGTATCTAGAGCCCCCCCCAAAAAATATTCATTCATATTGTGACTATATTATGTAACTTTGTGACTACTTTCATGAAGATAGAAAGACATACTAATTCCCACAATGGAAAAATTGGTGGTAATAAATAACTGGATTTCCTTTGAAGCTTGGCCTGAGGCTCATGATTTAATTAGGGCATCAGTCGGAACCCGCAAGCCAACTCTCTCAAAACTAATAAAAACAACCGGGATTCCTGAGCCCCAGACTCTCCATTCACTCCATGGCAGAGGGCAGACTACCTGAAGAGAGCCTGCTCCAGGCAACCCAGAGTGGGGTAGAACTTTCCCAACCCAGGGAACTCCAGGAACCAGCAGCCGAATCAGAACCAAATTACAGTCCTCCCTGGACATCAAAGCCAAAATGCCTGTCTCAGCAACCAAAACTAAAAAGGATGAGTATTGGTGGAAAAAAGTCCTGAAAGTGACTGAGGTTGAGCTCCCCAACTCTAGTGCCCAGGGCTGGGGGAAACCCCTGAGCAAGCTAGGAAGGCTGGAATGGATGAGGGACTGGGAACAAGCCAGATTCCCCAAAACTCTGATGGAACTCTTGGGGGGATCCTTACAACAGGTGAAGGAGAAATTTGATTGAGCCACCCTTCATGATGAGGGGCTGTTCTGCTGCCCAAAAGAGAAGGGAGTTGCAACTGAGCTCTTTGAAGTGAGGAGAAGCAGATGGGAACGAAGCCTCCTTTCTCCACCCACCAGAAAGAGAATGAGCCCAAAGTTGCTCTTGACTCTTCTGCGCAACAGGCAAGCCGCCCAAAGCAGGAGGTTCCCCCCTCTCTATGAACTAGAGTTGTTTTGAGTAAAGAGCAGAAACATCCAAACTGACTGCCTCAAAACTAAATTCTATGAACATAACCCAACAATGCCTGGGAGGGATCGCACCCCTAAAATCTATATCTGTACTCAAACTTTTTTTGCTTTCCACAGGTTGCCTACAGGAAATAAGGGAAGTTGAATGTCAACTCGCAATGCATCCTTGGCCTGCTCTCAAGTTGCCATAGGCTGGGGGATGGGGACTCAAGCCTTGCAGCTGCATCAAGGAACTTAATGTAAAAACGAAGGAACTTGATGTAAAAACAAAGCACATTTCAGCCAGCAATTCAAGGTCATCTCCACGGAGATCCATAGTGGCCAGAGGGAGTGACTTCTACAACCCCCCCAAATTGCTTCATTGTGGAATGTGACTGATGACACACATTGGGAGAGGGGGAAACAAGGTCACAGCCAAGGCGCGAATTAAGTGAGGTCAGAGTTGGCTTCACTAGGTCCATGCCAACACGAAGCTCCTAATAAATAACTGGATTTCCTTTGAAGCCTGGCCTGAGGCTCATTATTTTATTAAGGTATCGGTCAGAACCCTGAGACATGACCAGCTTGATATCACTTGCTTTGGGGGTGCCTGTGGTGCCCGAAACACTCTGCCAGTGAAAATGGGCTCCCGAGCCTCTTGGAACCCCCTCCAGCCCTCACGAGATCCGTTTTTGGTTGTGACACCTCCTGCAACCCTCTACCGGCAAAAACAGAACTCAGAAGGGCCACGTCCAGGGCTGGTCCTTTGCTGTTTCCAGGATGGCCCCATAGGCCAGATCTAAGCACCCAATGGGCCAACTCCAGCCCATGAGCCTTGAGTTTGACACCCCTAGCATAGATGGTAAAAATAATTGTTTCAATTTTTAAAAAATCTAGTTTTTTGTTTCTAATTGGAAAGTGCTTCTGGATTTTTTTTTTTTTACAAACTGACAGAAAATGAAACTGTAGGTTTTGATTATTAGCGTGGATTTGTAATTATAGAAATTACTTGACATGTTGTGAAATGTAAAGTACCTGTTGTGTTGTTTTTATTATTTACTGCACAGAAGTCACAATTTTTCTAGTCTTTTTGTATTTTTTTTTCTTAATTTTCTAACTTTTGTTTCTTTTATATTTTTACTTTACAATAAAATTTAATAAAATATAGTAATGTTACACTTGATTCAACAAAAGATGGTTCATTATATTTGCATAGCTAATGATTAGCTTCACACTTCCTTCTAACCTATAAAGTGGTTTATTGATGAAGTTGTTTATACTTCATTTTGAATTGTTTCGATTGTTGTTCATTATAGACACAGTCTTGTGGATTGTGATTCAACTAGAATTTGTTGGAAAATTGTGTAACAGATGTAATTTATATATAAATGAGTAAATCTACCTGAAGTGCTATAGCATTTCCACATTGCTATTAAGTGAATAGCAAACAATTTTTTTAAAAAAAGATAATATTTTTTAAAATAAACAAACTGTTTAGAATCTGGCCATACTTCTTGTTCTCTACATAATCTTGGAAATAATCAATACATGCATTAATATAAAGTTTTGTGTGTGTGTGTTATATCTATATATAATAAAAGAGCATAAATTAATATAGAATTGTTTTGTAATATGTGTGGAAAATGTCCAGACGTAAACATAAATATTTGTACATTCATATAGCACTCTCTTTATAAATACAGAGTTGCACTGTCACAGTGGAAAAATAGTATTAAAATGACAGGTTTTTTTGATATGCCCAAAATAAAAATATGTTCGTTTGTCAGTATACTGGTATCCTATTGATAACTATTTTATTTATTCATTAAAATATATTTATTTCAAGGTTATGTCCTTTTATTTCTCAAATAAACAGTGAAATTATTTCTTTTCATGTTTGAAGTAAACATTTGTTGCAAATGCATTCTAAAATCAGCCTATATGTGCTTATTCAAGCTAAATCTCATTGATTTCAATGGGACTTATCCTTAGATAAGCATGCATTGGATTTTATCCCTCCCCCCTCCTCCCTCCATTAATAGCAGTTTCTGGACTTCAAGTTAATAATTCATACCTCTTCTCTTTCATTATTGTCTTCTCGATTCCCAGATGATTCCAAAGGTTTGGAAGTGACTAAGACTTGACTGAGAATTTGGTCCAAATCTTTCAATATATTTTTTGTCTCTGTTACAACTAAAAACAAGCAATAATATTTTCACTAAAAAATACAATATTACCATAATTCTAAAGATTGCTTAATTTAATTTAATTCAATTACATTAACAGGCATTAACTGGAAATAGCAATCATTACAATGTTTTATGTTTCATATGTTAATCTATTAATAAATTCATTTTAAAATGTTTTGCTCTTTGTCATACCAATTTCAAATTTATTTAGGATTAATAAGATGGAATCCAATTTTGTATGACTAATCTGCATGAAAAGTTTACTTATACTTTATTTATTTATTGTACCTTTTTACAAGAATTAAAAACAATTAACATAAAGCACCCTTTTCAAATATTATTCCCATAACAACTTCCCATAATTTTCTTAGCAAGACATTGTGACTAGTCCAGTCTTTACTTTTCCAATGTTATTCTGATTTTTTTCTACTGGTTTGTATGTTTTATGCTTGTGCATAAGCATAAATATAGGAATAGCAATTTCATTCACTATTCTTTTATTTATTTTTCTTCAAGGGACAATTTGAATTTTTCCTACTCTAATCTGAATATGTATTCACTAACAACGATCTTTTCATTGCTTGTTGTTGAATTATTAATTTTATATATATTTAGAAGGCAATTGTATATGAATATTTTTTAAAAAATGGAATTTTGATGTGACCATGGGTCTCTTGAAGGCTGAATATATTATCTTATGCATGTCACATTACATAATTAGTAATATATTAGTTTCACCTTTTAAGTTGCATTACTGAAATAAATGAACTTTTGCACAATATTTCAAGTTTCACCTGTATATCGTTCATGTTGCCAAATGGATGTGTCAAATATATTATTCAAATATTGTTTTAAGCTATATTATCATAAATATTCAACAGGTCTCATTAAATTTTATGATTCTTTTATTAAATAATTATTGTTTTCTCTAAGTTACCTTAAAATATTGATTTTTTAAGAAATGTTTGATACAAGCTTTAGAACAGTTTTCTTAACATGGCCATTTTAAGATACAGAAACTTCAATCACAGAATTCTTCAGCTGGCTATGTAGAGCTTTAAATGAATGCTAATTTAGAGCCTACAACATTTCCTTGGCTCCCATTTATTTTACAGTAAGTCTGTAAAAACAGATATCATATATCTGATATTAGTACAATTTAATAGGTTCAGAACAGTGGTGGGATTCAAATGTTTTTACTATCAGTTCTGTGGGCGTGGTTTGATGGGCTTGGCAGGGGAAGGATACTGTAAAATCTTCAGTCAGAGATGGTATTTGCCGGTTCTCTAAATTACTCAAAATTTCCACTACCGGTTCTCCAGCAGAACCTGCTGGATACCACCTCTGGTTCAGAAGTATTTTATGGAAAAGTTTTGCACTCTTCTGTACATATTAAAATTAGGATATTAGGCTACTAGGCTTGAAATTCTTGCTTCGGATAATCTGGAACTCCGTCACTTGCACTCAGACTTAAGTATTGCATACAAAATTGTACGTAGCAATGTTTTACTTGTTAATGACTTTTTCTGTTTTAATCGCAATAATACATGCACAAACAACTGTTATAAACTCAATGTAAACCATTCTAAACTTGAGTGTAAAAAATACGATTTTTGTAATAGAGTTGTTATAGTCTGGAATCTACCTTCTTCAGTTGTCTCAGCTACAAATTTTCACAGTTTTAGTCACAAATTGACTTCCGTGGACTTTACATCATGCATTAGAGATCTGTAAAGGGAGCATGCATAAGTGCACAAATGTGTTGCCTATCGTGCCTGTCATTGTTTTTATATTACTCCCATTTTTGTTTTTGTTTGACAATTTATAATAAATAAATAAATATTCTATAGCAAATCTGATACACGTTCTATTCAGAAGTAAATTTTGCCAGATTCTGTGGTGTTTACATGCAGGTAATATTTTAAGTTAAAGTCCAATATTCAGATATTTTAGAATCTTGGTGAGCTTTGCAGACATTTCATACTTACCTTCTTTTTTCAGAATACCTTGATAAGCTGAATAAACATACTTTTTTTTCAAAATCAATCTCTGCTTTCTATACCATGAAAAGTACATAGTTCTGTACTTGTACATATGAACACCAACCTAGACTTTCTCTTGATAGGATATCTTCTGATCTTGCTATTTTGCAAGGAAATGTTAACATTCTTTGTCTGAAAATTGAGAAAGTTGTTCATATTTGTTATGAATCAGTAATCAAGAATAGGTAGAAAAAAACCCAACAATGGAAATGGCTAAAATCCGGTTTTAATTAAATTAGGAGTAGACCCAGTGAAAACAATAAGTTATAAGCTACAAATGAATTTTGATTGTAACCTATTTCTAACTATGATTGTTTCATCTAATAAAAATATTGATAACTATTTATGAACTGTATAATTTTATTAAAACTCATATAAACTTAAGCACATCTTACAATATTTGCATTGTAAGACCAATTAAAATCATACTGCTTATTTAAATTTGAATTAAATTTTTGTCATTGACATTTTCTACAAATCCTGAAATTTAGTTGCCAGTCTGCCAATCAAGCTGAAGAGTCCACATTGTAAATAAAATGTTTAAAATGATTTAAAGTAGCAAAACGAACTCTTCAAAGACAGCTTAAAAATTATGTATTTTATATAATTTTGAAATGTAAACCACTATGAATATCTGAATTGAACTCTGGCTATACATAGTTTAGGTATAGGTTTCTTCAGCTTTAAGCTAAAGGTTTATTTCAAATAAAGCATTTCCTTTTAAGTCTTTTTTTTTTTTTGAAACAAATTTTTATTAATTTTAAAGATAAAACAACACATCATTAGCCATTAAATACATAAACACATAAAACCTCTTAACATTGTAAATCCTTACAAGTCAAACAAAACATTATTTTTATACAGCATAATTCCAATTTATCCCATCTCCATATGGACACACAAACATCTTTCAGCAAATTTCTCATTATTACTCTTTACTCCTATTCAATTTCATTTCTCTTCCATATTTATCCATTTTATAGTCATCATATTCTTTTCTTTCTGGCTTGTATAAATTATTCTCGTCTAACATTCCTCCAAGGTTTTATTGATTCTTTCCTTTTTTTTTTTTTTATAAAAAACAAATTTTGTTAGTTTTACCATAAGCACAATACACAAACATACAAACACAAAACATAAACAAAACTAAAAGATCTTTTCTGAAGGTTGTCTGTTCCCGGGTTAAAACTCTTTACACAGACACAAATTCAAACATCATATTCAACCCATATCTCCTTCCAAATCTTATTATCATTTTCTTTTTTATATATATATATAAAAACCATTTTTATCAGTTTTATAAAAACAATGCACAAAAAATCAAGGCATAACAGCTTATAAATTCTTTTCTAAGAAAAAATAATAATAATAGACCAATAAGGCATAACATTTCCAGATTATAATATCAATATTTCATATAATATTAACTTCATATCTTGTCCCTACTTCTCTTTTCCATCCAAATTATTTATTAATTAAAATTTTATTGCCTTTTATCAATATACAAAATCCAAAAAAAAAAAAGCATATATATCCTTCCATATCTTATTACCATTTTCAACAACATTCTTTGTCTGTTCTATTTCCAATTATCCATTCATCTTTTTTTTCTTTTACTATACTTCTCCTGTACACCAATTGGAGTAACATCTATAACTCATTACCCTAACTTAGAAATACTACATATAGCAATCTTTCTTGGGATTCTGTTTAAAAAAATTCTAAAATTACATAATAAATTTTATATTCTAAATATACATATAAAAACACACTCTTATATACCCTCCAGAATCCCTCTTTTAATCTAAATTAAATTCACCCATTGTCTCTAAATAAACTTTTTTTCCTTAGGTCTTGCTTCCCCCCATTAAGGCTTCTCCTCCCCCCCTTTCTCTCTTGCTTATTCTTCTCCTTGCCCTTTCTACCCCTTTGCTTTTTCTCTTCGCTTTTCTTGCTCCTTTTCCTTTGCTTTCTAACCTTGCCTCCATCTTTTCGCTCATTTTTCTCTCTTTTGGTTGTTTTTATAATTCTTAAAATCCCCTTTTTCTTATCCTTTTTCTCCTCCTCTCCAGAAGGGACCCATTGTTCATCAAAGATGGCTTCTTCTTCCTCTTCTTCCTTGTCCCAGTCCTTCTGCTGCGTAATCAACTTTTCAAAGGAACATAACGCCATTTCTAAGAATTGAAACAAAGCACCCAAAGTATCTTCTTTTTTATATTTTTGATATTCAATCTCTAGTTCATCCACAGACGATGCCATTATGAAAAGGGAAAACTTTTTCCAAAACAACCACAAGAATTTTTAATCAAAGACAATCAAAAGCAATTAAAAAAAGAAAAAAAGTTCCAAAAGTTAATACTTTTCTTCCTTCTTCTCTTTCTCTTTCTGAATTAATTTTTAATCAAAGAGGTCCAATTACCATATATCTTCTTTTGGGATCCACAAAGACGTTCTAATCAATCTCCTCCTTTTTCAGCTTCTGCTCCAATTTTTTTTTTCTCCCTTCCCACTTGCAATGAGAATTTTAATAATCAAAAATCCATACCTCCAGCAGAGATTTTCCAATTTCTCACATTTTTCAATGTCCAAAAATCCCTTTGTCTCTTATCTTAGCTTTCAAAGCAATCCACTTTCAATGTCTAATATATCCAAATATTTCTGCTTTTTCCGTGGGGTGGGAGAGTAAAAAAAAAAAAAAATTCCCTTTAACAGCTTCTCCGCCGCTTTTCGCTCTTCTTAGGGATACAATGTATCCTCCAGCAACAAGCAGCTCAATTCCAGGCAATTTAAGAGGTGTTACTTGACCCGGCTCAGACAGAACTTTCACTCTTCACACTTCCTCCAGCACAGTTCTTACCCGGTTGCTGGCTTCTTCGTGGCGGCCATTGCTGACCGCCGCTCCACCGCCTTGGGAAAAAGGGGTTTTCCCGGAGAAGGGGGGGTCTGCGATGCCCCCACCTCCCTTTCCGACTCCCCTCTGTCTTCAGCTGTCCCTACAGGGCAGCCATATCCCCCTGACCCATCTGGATCGGGGGTACCTCGACGGCTAGCACAGCAGGAATCGCGAGCTGTCGCGAATTCCTGCTGCCCCGAAGCCACGCAAACCGGAAGTCAGCATTTCCTTTTAAGTCTTAAAACACAGTTCATCGTTGAGGGGGGATATTGCATTGGAATGTACAATATTTATTTATTAGAATATTTCTATTCTGCCTTGTATTCAAACATTTCTGCAATTGCTTATAAAACTTTTATGTTGATTAGCATAATGTGATGAATTCAGATTTAGTAGCATGCATAATAGATCTGCTGAAATCTATTACAAATTTAGAGCACAATCCTACAGTTTACAAGAATGGTAACTATGGAGTAGAAATCAAACTCTAGAGTTCTTTTTATCTTCCCAAGAAGGCTTGGAATTTAGTATTTCCTAATATGTGAAATCATGCCAAGAATAAAATGGGAGGAGGTGGCTAGAGAAGACACGGCTACATTAAAAGCCTTTCCAGCTAAGACATCCTCAAAATAAGCTTTATCACAATTAGGAGGTTTAGGGGATTGTTTTTCTCTTACTATAATCAGTTAAGAGAGAATTCAGAAAAGGGAAGAAGGGAGGAAGAAATGCACTTCATCCTTCAGTTCTCTCCTGTCAGCAATTGGGCATGGGCTTTAAGCTTTACCGTGCAAGATTATTCTGCTAAGAATTTTCAGTGGCATTACTTTTTCCAATACAGGCCTTGTACAGAACCTTCCCAAGCTTCAGCGGTCTTTTTCCAAGGCATTAGTCCAGGGGTCTCCAACCTTGGGCCACAGCCCACTATGGACCATGACCTAATCAGAATTGGGCCGACTTTGCAAGTGACGGCCTGGTGCGTGTGTGCGCACGTACACACACACACACACATGTGCAGCTCAATTTGCACAAGTCAAGCTACATGCATATGCATGCCAGCCACCCAAGCCTGCCACTTAGGAAAGTCAAACTTTGTGCATCTGCCAGCCTGCTGCTTGTGCAGCCCAGTTCCCCTCTCTGGACAACCAGGAGGTGATTCATTAATACAATCATATGCAATGAATAGCAGGGGTGGGATTCTACCGGTTCGGACAGGATCTATAGAACCAGTTATTATGATTCTGTGCAGTTCAGAGAACCAGCAAATGCTGGCCCCGCCCCTCTCTGCACACCCCTACCCTCCCTGCCTGGTCAGTCCTTATTGCACATGTGCAACATCGTGTGCATACTTGCCATTGCTGACTGCATTCTTTCCCACCCAGTCACTCCTTAAGGTATTTCTTTCTCCCCCAACGATCAGCTGTTCCTATGATCAGCTGTGCTGGGATTACCTTCACTTTGGCTTCACCCAAGAGGCTTCCCTGAGGCCAAGGAAGGCAAAAAAATGGAGTGGGGGGTGCAGATCCCCCACTCCTCTCTTCCACGCTTCATTTTTTGCCTTCCTGGGCCCCAGGGAAGCTTCCTTGGGAGCAAAAACACCCCCAGGAGGGTTCCCTGAGGCCCAGAAAGTCCCAAAATGGAGCGGGGGGTGCTGAGTGCCCCCACCAGGCTCCATTTTTTGTCTTCCTGGGCCTCTAGGAAGCCTTCTGGGAGCAAAAACAATCCCCCAGGAGGCTTCCGTAAGGCCCAGAAGGCCCCAAAATGGAGCGGGGGATGTTGTGCGCCCCCACCAGGCTCCATTTTTTACCTTTCTGGACCCCAAGGAAACTTTTTGGGAGCAAAAACAGTTCCCCCAGGAGGTTTCCCTGAAGCCCAGAAGGCCCAAAAAACAGGGGGGAGATTGCTGGAAAAAAGGCATGCCCACCCAGTCACATGGCTATGCCCACCTACCCCTACCCACAGAACTGGTTGTTAAAAAAATTGAATCCCACCCCTGGGCACATTCATTGCATAGCAATATACTAGGCCAAATAAATGTTTGGAAGTTATAGAACTAAGATTTGAATACAGATTCCTGGCATCTTACAAAATTCTTCTGAAGAATAGAATATAATATAGAATGGATCAGCATGATATATGCTGGATGTATCATGTTTAGCAGTGGTGGGATTCAAATTTGTGGTAGGCGTAGTTTGGTGGGCATGGCAGGAGAAGGATATTGTAAAATCTCCAGTCAGAGATGGTATTTGCTGGTTTTCCAAACTACTCAAAATTTCCACTACTAGTTCTCCAGAAGTGGTCAGCACCTGCTGAATACCACCTCTGATGTTTAGTGTGCTTTTGAAATAAAGTGGTATTGGAGTTTGTAGGGATCCAGCCAGCACACAAACAAATAATTCAGCAGGATTCATTATATAGAAAAAACTTCTTTATATACAATAATATAAAACATGTATACAATACCCTTCATTGCTCTTGCAATGAAGAAGTAGCAAGTCTTTTCAATGAAACAAAGATCATCCAGTGTGGTAGAGAGAAGAAGTAGCAAGTACAAGAATAAGCACACAGAACTCTGAAGCAAAGACAAAATGAATTCTTTTATGCACAGAATAATTAAGCTAAGCCACACCCAGGTTTCAAGCCATCTTGCATGGCTCACACAACAAATCCTATGTCTCAGCCACCAAACAGTCCCCATTGGTTGACTTGTTGTCATGCCTATTCCAGTTCATGAATCCTTATACACTGACAAGTGGGTGATAGGGATTTTCAGCTATTGGCTATGAATTTAATGTATATTAGATACCATACTAAAATAGTGGGTTCCAATGGGTTTTAACAGTTTTGATGGCTGATATGATTTGCTGATACTGAAATATACTGCTGATATTTAATCACTTCATTGTAACTTTTTAAATATGTTGTATATCACTCTAATTTTTTTTTAAAATCAGAGGGCAGGCTAAGTATATTTAAATAAATAAAAGACATATAGTTCTTATATCCTGGAAAAATCAATATACTTGAATTTGCTATCCATGTTTTTGTATCTTTCCTTGTCTAGTGAAAAATCACAATATTTTAAGACCATCACATGATAACTAAAGAAACTTACTTTCTTCCATTTCTACAGCTAGTTTTCTTCCCATATTTTTTTGTATAATGTTTAATCTGAAAAATAGGTAATTATTTTTGAATATACAGTATATTTAATAGCACTCAACAGTTGTTTCCGAAGTAGAGAGTTTTCCTTTTAATTTCAACAGCTGTTCCCTCACAGATATTTAATGGGTAAGTTCACTCATTTTATTAAATTATATATTTCAGCCTTGTATCTTTCTTTTATGTGTATTATAGAAAAGGGTGTTGGAAGAGTTTTTTTGTTTTCTCATGGTTAGATAATCACAATTTCTTGTATATACAAACAGTGGTGGGATTCAATTTTTTTTACTACTGGTTTTGCCAGTGTGCTTGGTGGGTGTGGCTTGGTGGTCATGGCTAGGTGGTCATGTGAGTGGGTGGGCATGGCCAACTCCACATTACACTCACATCGAGGGGCGCCTTGTCTTGCCCCACTTGCCTGGCCTCCCAAGTTCTTTTTGTCTTTATTAATTTGTCTACTACTATAGTATCTGGCTGATTATTTAATGCCTGCCCATCCTTCTGAAACTCCCAGAGATTCTTAGCTCTATTATTCTCCACAATCTTCTGTGGAAACTTCTTTTTCTTGAGATTATGCAGATGCCTTTCTTCCCCAGAAAGGGACATATTTTGTTTAAAGAATTGTAGACAAATGCATCCCTATCCACCATAAGAAAGCACAGTCCTATACTTATAATTTTTCTGTTTTTTTAAATACAGGTGGATGCACTTCTAAACAAAATACTGGCTGCAGATAGCTCTCTTTTTCCCATTGCAGGAAAGTTCAGAAATGGCTCAGTGAGTTAACAACTAATTGGCTGATGTTGGGCCAGTCATTCCCTCTCTCAGCCCAGCCTAGTTCACAGGACTGTGATGGGGAAAATAGGAGGAGAGATATTTGCTTTGAATTACTTAAAAAAATAATGTTTTTTAGAAAGATAAAGAAAGAAAGAAATGATTTTTCTGGAGGATGGTGTTTTGCTTTGTGGCAAGTCAGCCATTTTTTTAAAAAGTTTAAACATATTTTGAAGAATATATAAATACAGATGGAGTAGATAAATTGCCGAGCTATTAGTGAGGTATGCACAGGCATACGTTGGCCCTTTGGGTGGTACAAATGAGGACTGCAGGCTTCAGATAATTGGTAGAACTTATTGATCAGTGATTAAATCACCATTCTCTATCTTCTTTTTAAATACTGCAAATCTATCCTTGTCAGAGGACCCTTTGTGCAAATTCAGAGAGCCTATCAAAATAGTCAACATGAACAGTTTATAGGAAAACTTACCACATGAGCTTATTTAAATAATTGGAAAATACAATACAAGGTAACTGTGGAAATAGGGTCCAATATTTTTATTTTCATAAAGCATTGTTGCCAACTTGTTTTCAATTCTAAGGTACTTCTAACATATTACCATTAAATATCTTTTGCTCTCAGTCACCACAAGTGAATACTTCCCAAAGTTTCCAAGAGCTTAATCCCAAATCTATAGTGTCATTAGGAGTTGACATATAATCCATTCCAACACCACAAATGTGCAGAACTTTCAAACAGCATTTGGATAAGCTAGTCATTTAAACGAGTTTTATGACCAGCCTGTGTAATGAAAACTATCTGGGGTCATCTTGAAACTTTAATCGGTGCCAGGGGTCATTAGATAGCACTTCTAGACAGGAGACGGGGCAGTCAAGAGGGAGAATATGTAAACAAATAAGTGCACATTAGTCCCCCCCTCTTCTTTTCAAGGACTTCTTCTTTTTCCCACTCTTTAAAATGGAAGGGGAAATCAGAGTTATGAGTTACAAATATTTAAAAAAGGCATCATTGCCTATAGGAAATAAAAGATATCCTGCAAAATTTTCAAAAAGAAAGACGCAGGAAAAGGAAAATAAAATCCATTGTCTGTTCCCTTCCTCAGGAAGGTCACGGGGAAGGCAGAGGAGCATGGTGGACTGAATACTGCATGGAAGGGAGAAGGGAAGTGTGCTGGGCCTCGAGGATCATGGGGCAATGTAGGAGACAGCTAGGCCGGGATTCAGGATTTGTTCATCCAGACTGCCAGAAGATCAGGGCACCTCAGCTGAGCCATGCAGAGAGTGCCGCATGGGATGCAGCCAAAGGAAGGCAAGCTGGCTGGTCCTCAGAGACCATGTGGTCAAGACAAGCCAGGGAGCCAGATGGAGAGCAGCAGCAGCTATGCCAGGCGAACGGACGAGATGAGAAGTGACTGAGTGGGGTGAACGGGGCAGGGCAGGGCAGGGGTGGGCGGGACCAGCCCAAATTATCGCTACCGGTTCACCCAAACTGGTCAGAACCAGCTGAATTCCACCACTGTATCTAAACCACAACTTTAGTTAATTATAGTTAACATATGATCAAGTCATAACTGAATTGGTTTATGTTAAATTAATTAAAAATTAACCATAGTTGATCACTCCATAAGAATGATCAAATGATAAATTATGTAACAGAAGTTTTTGAAACTTTCTTGGCTATTTATATAGAAGATTAAATGAGCCTGAAGCTTCTGCCATCTTATCCATACCACACAAAAAATATCAGAAATGATGTTCAGAGGCCAGTATAATTATACCAGTATAATTACTTTACTAACTATAGTATTTTCTTCAGGTATTTATTCCCTTTCACTTTTCTTACCCCAAATCAAACAGGTTTTCTTTAAATTATTATGAAGCATAGAATAATAAAATGATAAAATTATGTCCATTTTCATATTAATATAAAATGCTTATAACATTAGTAAGTTACTAATTTCATCAAGCTGCCAAACAAACACATTTCATATAGATAAAAATTGATATGATAATATTTCTATTTAGAAAGAATAGCTGAAACAAATATTGCAAAGCAAGTTGTCCAATAATCAGTTAAAATTGTATTTTAAAATTTATATTTAAATCTTACCATTTTTTTATGTTCTATTTTATCAGTTTTTCTTTTGGCTTCACCATTTACTGTATCTAAAAATCATTTTAAAAATAATTAAGGCACAATTAGATTATAATGATTCACAAAAGATTTTATATGATTTTTTCTGATCTGAGCTCAATTGTTATGTTATAAATGCAACAATATTATGGAAATAGGAATCTACATCAAACTACTCAACTATCACATGGTGGGCTGTGATACCATATTTGCTGAAAGAACACGGTCCAAATCAGAACTTGGTTAATCTTACATGATAAATAGATCCTCATGTCTACAGTAAGAATCCAAAGATATTTTACAGAGTATATTGATCATTAAAGAGATATAGTTGTAAGAACTCGTATTTCATTAAACATGATATCTATCATATAAAATGTACAGGTTCCTAAGTGAATAATACAGATTACTCTGAAAAGGGTATTTATTTATTCTTTTGTTTATGAAACTTTTGTTGATGTGATGTAGGAATCAGTACTAATACTAGCAGTATTAGTATTTAGTAAAGATACTATCATTAATTCATGCCACAATTATTGGGAAATTATTTGCACAGATAAAAATTCAAATGTTTGTGTATAATAACAAATAAAAGGCCAGATAATTGTACCTTTTTTTGATAGGTAGCATTTGTCGAGCCTTTGCTGAGCAGAACATGCAAGTAATTTGTTTGCCTCTTCCAATGCACTTTTATACCAGGCTTTTTTCCTCTTACATTCATCTGTCTAAGGAATTTACATATAAATATATATCCAGCTATATTAATGTGTTTCATTATTTTTTCTAAACTTCTCAGTATAAAATGCAGACATCTTTTTACAGTATATTTGGTTAGTTACATGCATTATATAAACTGCAGAAACAATGAACACACAATTTAAACCAAACATGAAATTATTTTAATTTTAGAAAAAGGCATTATTTTATATTAGAAAACTGTGGAGAGGGGAGAAAGTAGAGAAAGAGACAGAGAAAGAGAGCTCGCAAATAGCAAATTTGTGATGCTATTAAAGAAAAGACCCTTTTTCCTTTTAAAAAAAGGAAAGAACATAAAATGTACAGCTTTTCTTGTAGGACTGAAAGTAACCCCTTTACAACTAGATCTTAATTAGGCTAACATGTTTACACCGTATATTCTTAAGTCAACTACAAACAACTCATTATAAAATATCTCTACAGAAATTTATAGCAATAAAGTTTTAACGTGAATGTAAGAAGTAACCCATTAACATGTCTATTCTTAATTGTATTATTTGTATTATCTCTGGTTAGCTTGATAAACATTGATTTGTTTTGAATGAATCAGAAATATATTTTCTGAAGTGAAAAGAAAACTATGAAAAAGCATGCCTAAACATTAATGTGAAAGATTTTGCAATTCAGTATAAGGAAATAGAGTCTCTGTACAGTGTACTATGTTATAATATGGTTTATACGGTCAGGGCTTGTGTGAACTTGCATATTTTATTCAAGAATCTAATGTTAAAAACTACATCTTACAATGTATTAATAAGTAAATATGATTTTAATAGAATTGACTAGATCTCTTGAAGCAGGACTATGGAAACAATATAACTTAGTATGTGGTCTATGCTTCTGCTATTTATTTTAGTTATTATTTTACCTTTCTTACAATTTCATTGCAGTGAATTGTCCTATTGAAATCTTGGGGAAAAATTAATTATACAATGCAATGCAGTACTTGCATATCAAAAGATATACGGCAACATATAGTACATCTGAAATAAACATTTACTGTTTGTAAATGTTCAGGTTCATAACCTAGACTACAAAGCTATTTAAGCTCAGAGCATTACCTTTATGTTTTGGTATTAAATAATTCTAACATAAATGTTTTTAGCTTGTTGCTAGGCGTTAACAACTGAATTCAGTACTGAGCCACTACTCATGCAGAAACCACAATTTGTAACTCCCTTAGTAATAAAGATAATAAGTTAGAAGTTATTGATACTTTCTATTTTTACCATCCTATTATCAACAGACTCTGGACTAAAGTATAGGAGCCTCAGTTATATATTTCTCCTGTGGAAAGATATGGGGCACATCGGCCAGTATGGGAAAAAAAATAGAATCCACAGCTTTTAATATTTAATCCGGGAAACACATAAAACAGAAGGTCAGTTTAGCTTTTGTATATGTTTAAACAAATTATATACTCAGATTTTTAATTATTACCAACCCACTTATTGGTTATCTGAGCCAAATTATGTTTGATTTAAACAAGCTCAATACTTACATTGTGTCATCAAATATTTCTAATAAAATTTATTTTATTTTTCTGATTTTCAAACCATTGTCAGATTAATGCTGTTGTTTTTTCTCACTCATTTATTCCTCTCAGTGAAATCTTCAGCAAAGTTAACTATTAGCATTCCTTTAATTCATAAACTCCTAAATATTCCAGGTAATTTTTTTAAATAGAACAAACTAGCTGGTATATTTGCTATGTAATAAATCAAAGTAAATGTAAAGTAACAGAACAGAAAAAAGGATGTTTGTAATCTTTCAATTAAAAAAATATCAAGTGAAATTATAATATATTGGAATGTTTTTTTAGATTTCTGCACTTGGTTCTATTTATATAATTTTGCCTTGTTTTCTGAATAATTTGAAAGGAAATATATTTACTTTAATTCCTTTGAATTTTTGCAAATGAAGTATTATATTAGCTAACTTTCTTTGTTCTTCAGCAATATCTGATTTTGTAACACCTTGTTCATTGAAGAAACTTAGAAATCTTACAGCTTGTTTTCTTAAAATAACATTTAACCTTAAACTTCTTTTAAGTTACAATCATTTTCCTCCATCAACAAATTTACGGAAATAACGTAATGAACTATAAATCTCTGTGTTATATGCATTCATCACATAATATATGATTTACTATGACACACAAAAAGATTGGGTTAATAGACTATGATTCATCTAACTATGGCCAGGTGTGCTATACAAATAGAGTTTTGATAATTAGGATGAGTTATCAGATATTATGCCTAATTACCACTGTGTACTGCAGCATCACTTCTGTGAATAACTTTTTAAAAAGTCTTGCACAAAAATTCCAAGGTGTATGACTTTATATGCCTACTTGTTTTATAATTATACCTTTTGCAGCATGTTATCTATTGTTAAATAATAAAAACACAGATCAATATTTTTCAGACTTCTCAAGTATCAATATTTCATATGTTGCTGATATTTTAAAAAGTGTTACTTTCTCTGAAATAAATGGCTTTAATAAAGTTTTTCAGGAAAATAATACCTAATTATCAGCAGAAATGTCATTTATATTATCCCAATTATTAAGTAATGAATAAATAATATTTACTTAAAGCCTATTAGTGTTGGTTAATGTTATGCTAACATGAGAAGGTAGGCAAACTGCCAGTTTCAATCATTGGAAAGATGTGCTAGTCAAAATAAAAAAAGATGACAATTATTCCATTTTTTTTAGTGATTTTGTAAAAATGTGTTCATATTGATTTTTGTTATAGATGAATGGAATGAACTATGCCAAATAGCAGCTAGCTTGAATATCTTGATCTGGTGGGGGGAAACTTGCTTTGGAAAGAGAGCTCTAGTAAACATTACAGTTCCATTTTGCTTTCTTCAAAATTCTTACAATTTGCTTGAATGACTTCACAATAGCTCTGTAAATGATGCATATTTTAAAATTATGGCCCAATGTTATATTTTTGCAGAGATTAAATCATTATCAATATAATATTAGCATACCATAAATTTCCAATAAAATTAGAAAGAATATGGAAGCTAGGGAACAGAAATTCAATTTATTAATCGATGTGTGCCACCTTGTGGTGGAATGCTATTATTCTGATGATGTTATACTAGTTTAGCTAATAAAACATCTGCAAGAAAACAACCAAGTTCAAGAGATCATCAAGGACCCCTTTTTATTATTTCAAAAATAATATGACTAGAACATAATAAAATATAAGTTATTTACTTAAAATAGGTTAAGAGTGAAAATATAGAGCTGCTGAAAAACATTTCATCAAATTTTTCACTTAAAGTTGTACCTTCCATAAATATCTGTTAAATTTCAGTGAAATTAAACATGAATTACCTTCTACTACATTTTGCATAATTTCTTAGCTATTTATTTAGGTATTTTTCTTGCTGCTATTTTGAATTTAAATTGAAGATGTATCATTACAGTGGATTACTCACTATTCAGGTCAATTCTATAAATATATGTGATCCACATATTAATCAATATCAATTACGTAATATCTACTCTGCTAGTCACTGGAAAAAAATGAATGAAAATTATTATAAAAAATCATGTAACATCCAAATGTATTTGGAGATTATTAGTCATTTCTGTATTTGGGAAAATGATTTTAAAATGCTACAATGGTTCGGAAATACAAGTACCGGTAGCATCATAAGAATATTATATGTATTTATAAAAAACTGAGTCTCTATTAATCTACATTTTCTAAATTTCTATTACTTCATGATTACATTTTACTGATGTTATTAATAATATGGACATATGGATAATTAAAATTTAAAGTAATGTTTTAATAGTTTTTAGTAAACTTGGATTGAATTCAAGCATAGGTTTCAAGCCTATAAAAACTTTGTTAGAAGCAAGTACCTTTCAGTTCTATAAGACTTATCTTTGACAAACACATAAATTTGCAATTACTTGATTTTTTAGCCCAATTTAATTTTTTATTGCTTCAATAGGAATGTTTAGTTAGTTGTAACTTATATCCCATATATTTAAAAATCTGAGATACCTGAGCAGTACCTTAGCGATACATGATACCTTAGCGATACATGTATCGCTAAAAAAACCAGTTCTTCGTGTTCTTGACTTGCTGCAGATTTCTACTACTGTAATGGTCATTGGTTGCTGCTCTGGTAGATTACTGTAGTCTGCTGTCAGTCCTGCAGTCACTTTGCACTGGTGTTTTTTATATGTGTGTGTGTGTGTGTGTGTGTGTGTGTGCGCGTGTGTGTAAGTCTAGGTGTGTTCGGGTCTTTTCCCGTATAAGATTAAGAGTATCTTGGTGACGTTTCAGCGAGGTCCCACTCGCCATCCTCAGGCTTTCGGCTTCGTGCCAGTGCAAGCAGTGTGTGATCGGAGCTGCCGTCTCTCTATAAATACTGGTGGTGGGGGCTGGTGTGCTGGGCTGGTTGGCTGAGCTTCTGCCTCTTGATTGGTTGATGGAGTTGATGTTGGTATAATGGGCTGTGTGATGGCCTTGTGAGTTTTGTTGTGGAGATATCCTGGATCTTGTGCTGTAATCTCCTGGGTCGTTTCTTTTGTAGTGATCTTTTTTCCATTAGCCTCTCATGTTTTAATGGCTTGGGTAATTGGTTGTGTGATGGGCTTGTGAGTTCTTTTGTTGTGGTATCCTGGGTCCTGCGTTGTAATCTCCTGGGTCATTTGTGTTTTGATCTCTTTTCCATTAGCTTCCTGTGTAATAACGGCTTGGGTAATGGGTTGTGTGATGACCTTGTGAGACTTATTGCTGTGGTATCCTTGGTCTTGTGCTGTGATATCCTGGGTCATTTGCTGTATTACAACTTCTTGAGTTCTTGTGGTGTAATTTCCTGAGTTTTCTGATGTGATATCCTGAGCGGGTGGCTGTGATGTAGCATTCTGGGTTTCAGTCTGGCTTCGAGTTTGGGGTCTGGGTCTGTATTTGGCGTGTGTCAGCTTGTTTGGTTTTGGGGTCGGGGGTGTGACAGCTGGTGAGGTAGCCATGGTCTGTTTTCTGGATGGTGGTTGTCCTTCGTTTATAGGATGGGCTTGGGCCTGGGTCTGATGATGGGGATTGGTGGTGGTGTCCCATATTGTTTTGGGTCTGGTGTTGGTTTTCGTGGCTGGGAATCGTTTGTTGGTGAGGGCTAGCTTCCAGATGTTTGGTAGGTGGGAGGTATCATCCCGTCTATTCATGTTATGGGGGTGTTTCTCTATCTCGATGGCTTCCCTGATTATTCTCTTGCTGGAGTGTTCAGTGTTGGATATTAATTTGGTTCCTTCGAAATTAATTTCATGTCCTGTGGCTTTAAGGTGCTGGAAGAGAGAGGAAGTATTTTCTTCTCTTCTGACTGCATTTTTGTGTTCTGCGATGCATGCATTTATTCTCCTGTTGGTTTGTCCAATGTATGTGGCTGGGCAATTGTTGCATGGTATTTCATAAACTCCTTAGTTTTCTAGCTGGATCTTGTCTTTGGGGTTTCTTAGGATGTTGGCTATTTTTTGGTCAGTGCCGAAGGCTGTCCTGATATTGTGTTTGTGGAGATTTTTGCTGATTTTGTCTGTGGTGCCTTTGATGTAGGGGAGGAGTGCAATATATATATAATTTATTTAAAATTTCTTTTGCTAAAATTAATGAAAATCACGTGTTTTTAATTAGACAATCCAAAGGTTACTGAAAAAGAGTTAATAGGCAATTTCCAAAACTGATTAGAATAGAATAGAATAAAATAGAATAGAATAGAATAGAATTCTTTATTGGCCAAGTGTGATTGGACACACAAGGAATTTGTCTTGGTGCAAATGCTCTCCGTGTACATAAGAGAAAAGATACATTCATCAAGAGTTAAGAATCATAAGGTACAACACTTAATAATAGTCATATGATACAATAAGCAATCAAATCATACTAGGGAACAGTCAATATAAATCGTAAGGATACAAGTGACAAAGTTACAGTCATACAGTCAAAAGTGGGAGGGGATGGGTGATGAGTGATGAGAACATTACTAGTAATAGTAATGTAGACTTTGTAAATAGTTGGACAGTGTTAAGGGAATTATTTGTTTAGCAGAGTGATGGCATTTGGGAAAACCTGTTCTTGTGTCTAGTTCTGGTGTGCAGTGCTCTATAGTGTCATTTTGAGGGTAGGAGTTGAAACAGTTTTTGTCCGGGATATAAGGGGTCTGTAAATATTTCCACAGCCCTCTTTTTGACTCATGAGGTATACAGGTCCTCAGTGGAAGGCAGGTTGATAGCAATGTTTTTTTTCTGCAGTCCTAATTACGCTCTGAAGTCTGTGTCTGTCTTGTTGGGTTGCAAAACCAAACCAGACAGTTATAGAGGTGCAAATAACAGATTCAATAATTCCTCTGTAGAACTATATCAGCAGCTCCTTGGGCAGTTTGAGCTTTCTGAGTTGGCGCAGAAAGAACATTCTTTGTTGTGCTTTTTTGATGATGTTTTTGATGATAGGTGTCCATTTTAGGTCTTGAGATATGATAGAACCTAGAAATTTGAAGATCACTAATGTGATACTGTGTTGTCTAGTATTGTAAGAGATGGTAGCATGGAAGGGTTTCTCCTAAAGTCTACCACCATTTCTACGATTTTCAGTGTGTTCAGTTTCAAATTGTTCCAGTTTCATAATGAGGCAAGTTGTAGAAAAGGAAATACATGAATCATGTGTCCATAGAAGTGCTGACAATGTTTGAGTGAAAATGGCATTTCTTCATCTCCCAGAGCTTTAAACCAATCAGAGACTTCTGCCTTGCAGTCTTCTCATGAAAAGCATCTGCTTGGAGCCCTTGTAGGCAATCTCAGTATTAGAAAATAGGACATATTGAAGGATATTTGTATGCATTGAATTTGAAGTTAATTTTAAGAGTGTCACTAAGAAGTTGTGGCCTTCCTGTCTCTTGAATAAAAGGGGAACAAGCTAAAAAAAGAGCTGCCCAAAGAATCAAAGATATAGAAGCACAATATAGCTCTCCTTAGTAAGGATGTGTTGTGACCCAAGCCTCATCCAAATCAAACAAACGCAAAACATAGATAAAAGCAAAACCTTTTTAATGTGTCTCTGTAAATTCTGTTCATTCATAGCAAAGCGCTATTAAAACTAATTGTCCCAGATAAGAGCATGCCCTGTCAAGGTTGTGCAAGGCTGCCAAGCACACAAGATTAAACGCAAAGAAATATTCAAAGCCAAAAGTCTCCAAAAACAAACCAGGATAGATCGAACTTCCACGAGGACTTGAAGTGCAAAAACTTATTTTCTCCTTGCAAAGAACCCAACCCCTGAGGGCTGATTTTTATCTCTTAAGGGAAGGGCCATCACCTTGCAGCCTTACTCCCGAGTCGTCCATGCTGCCAGCAGCTGGTCTTTCCTTCGAGCAGCCCTGTGTGCACGCACACTGGGCACAGCTCCTTGGCGTCCTCTGCATCACCGCTGCCACAAGCTCCGAAGGCAGCACAAGCTCCGAAGGCAGCACCCACTCTCCAATAGTCCTGGCCCCATTCCTGCATCACACGCAGGCTCCTCATCCGAGTCCTTGCTCTCAGAGACCTCAGCCGTCTGCACCTGCTGCCGGCGAACTACAACAGGTTGCTAACTTGAAATGGCTGAGCAAACATACTTTCCAAATAGACAGCTATTTAAATTTACAACTGCCAAAACATCTTAGAGAGATATTTATCCAAGTAAGATATGAACAGTTTGACACAATAGTCAGATATGGGAGATTTGCAGGGGTGGGATTCTACCAGTTCAGACTGGTTCTATAGAACCGGTTGTAATGACTCTGCGCAGTTCAGAGAACCGGCAAATCATGCCCCTGGTTGGCCTCAACCTGCGCTTCTCTGCCCACTTCTCCCCTCCCCACCCAGTCAGCCCTTAAGGTATTTCTTTCTTTTTTTCCCTTCTGACGATCAGCTGTTCCGATGATCAGCTGTGCCGGGATCCCCCTCACTGTCTTACTGCTTCACCCAGGAGGCTTCCTTGAGGCCCCAAAAGCCCAAAAACAGATCATAGGGGGGGTGCTGTGCACCCCCTACAGGCTCCATTTTTTGCTTTCCTGGGCCTCAGGGAAGACTTCTGGTAGCAATAATGCCCCCCCCCCCCGGGAAACTTCCCTGAGATCCAGAAGGCAAAAAAATGGGGGGGGGAAATGCTGCAAAAAAAGCCATGCCCACCCAGTCACATGGTCACGCCCACCTAGCCACACCTACAGAACTGGTTGTTAAAATATTTGAATCCCACCCCTGGAGATTCCATTCTATATCCTATAATGTATGTCTGTATTTGTGGAATGGGAGAGGTGAAAAACCCGACTCACATCCTATTTGATTATTGCCTGTATAAGAGCGTCAGAGACAGGTACCACAGTCCATGTACTAAATGAATGATCCATTGGGAATCCCATATCAAAACAACTTACCTGATGTGTGGCAGAATTTGAAAACAAGATTTAATATAGCACACTACTTGGGCAAAATAGTTCTGTTGAGAACAGCATATGTGGGATTGATTGGGATAAATTGTAGGGGTAGCACTGAAATATAATTTTATCGTATTTTATTTATCTGTATATTAAATCATTGTATTTTATTCCAATCTCATTTTAAATTGTATTTTATTCCAATTTCATTTTAAATTGTATTTATTCCAATTTAATTCAAAATTATATTTTATTCCAATTCCATTTTAAATTGTTTTTATTGGATGTTAGTAATAATTTGTACACTGTGATATGGCCCATGGGCTAATCAATAAAGTAAAGTAACTACATTCTTATTCTTTCTTTTTTGCACTATTTTCCCCATAGGTTTAATTTTTATTTTATTTTTTTTAGTTTGCATATTTTTTTTATTTTTTTATCATAATATTTAATAAAATTACATTAAAAGATTGCATACACCTATCCATGTTTTTATTTTTTTATTATGTTGGATAGCAATTTTCATTATTTTCAGTCACAATGACAAATAATGGGGGAGGTGGGGGAGAACGCTTAGCTTAGCATATCTGAATTATACTTGTTAATGTTTACTGAATATGTGAGTTTAAAAAGACTGGGGTTTATCAGAAATAAATAGAATGAGGCAGCAACCTCAGGCAAGAGATTGGGAACAATAGTAGAGCAGGTAGAATTTAAAGAAGAAAATATACAAGATAATGACATTTGATTGTGATCAGCGTGTACCTGTTGTTTCTGTGGTTAGATAATTGCCATTTCAAGACAGTTCATGTTTCTAAAATGGAAAAGTAGGAGGAAGCAGCAAAAAAAAAAACAAAAAAACAGCAGCAGCAACAACAACAACAACAACAACAAAAACCCAAAGCAGCCTGGCAATTTGAATATCAGTTCATTCCCTGCCAAAAAGGAAAATATGAATTGCCTGGCAATGTATGAATAAACAAAACAGCAAAAAGGCAATATTTTTAAATATTTTATTCTAGCTCATTTCCTGATGAAGATAAAGTAGGTTTTTTCATTTCTTTTCCCGTGTCCCCATTCCAGCTTTGACCCAATTCAGCCACCTTACTTGATCTAAATTAATATATGAAAAGAAAGAGATACAGAAAGACACAGAACATATCCACAGTTAAATAGCCCAGATCAAACAGCCCAGATTTTATACTGGGAGATGCTGCTTCCCAAAAGTGTCCAGAGTTTTCTGCAGTCTTCAAGCTATTCCATTATATATGGGAGATACTGTGTTGTCCAATGTTGAAATAAAATTCAATGTCCAGCCAAATTCTGCACATATTATAGTATTAGAACAAAACCATCTTTTCTATCCATAAGAAAGGACGAACTTGTTCAATTATATCCGAATCTGAAGTTCTAGAAGTTGGCTATTTCTAATTTAAAGATTCTCCTGATATTGATTATATTCATGACTAGTGGCCAGTAGAGTTCAATTAAGCTGGTATAGTTGAAGCTAAACCATTTATTTTTTTCCCATACATTCTGAAAGTTGAATAAGATTTGGAAGAGACAATAAATAAAAATATATTTTGTAAATCAATTTCAATATTTTCTGTATTTCCATTAATACGAGGACTAAATAGATTACATTTTCGTCTGTGGCAAGAAGGGGCGGAGCTAGCGTGGCCATCTTTGGTCTGTGCATCCACCGCTCAGTCTGCATCTAGTCGTGCTAGTGGGAGGTTCATATCATTGCCCGTTATTTCACAGAAAACGTTTGAAATGTGTGCAGCAATTGAAAATCCCGCGAGTTGTGAGGTGCAATCAGTGATAAGGTTTTTGTTGGCAAAAAACCATAAACTGATTCAAATTTTAATTGAAAAAATGAAAAACTAAGAAAAGCAATTCAGAACAAGCATAGAGGAAAGTTAAGCTTAAAATTTTTGTTCCAAGCCAGGTCTTCATCCTCGGAAACAAGTGATAGTCGCTTGGTGCAAGATCGGGGCTGTAGAGCGGATGAGGAAAAATCTCCCACTTGAAAGCATTCAGGACTTCTCGAGTGCGATTTGCTGTGTGTGGTTGGGCACTGTCATGCAAAAACAAAATTTTGAGCTTAACTTTCCTCTACACTTGTTCTGAATTGCTTTTCTTAGTTTTTCAATTTTTCAATTAAAATTTCAATTGGTTTATGGTTTTTTGCCAACAAAAACCTTATCTCTGATTGCACCTCACAACTCGCGGGATTTTCAATTGCAGCACACATTTCAAATGTTTGCTGTAAAATAATAGGCAACGATACGAACCTCCTACTAGCACGACTAGATGCAGACTGAGCGGCAGATACACAGACCAAAGATGGCCGCGCTAGCTCTGCCCCTTCTTGCTACAGACAAAAACGTAATCTGTTTTGTGGACAGCCCTCGTAACATGAAAAGTGGCTGAGAAATCAATTCTATAATCTATGATTGGCCTTGAATTTGATAAAAGGAAGGAGTAGACTTGCAATGTTACATAACAAGAAAATGGGAGCTTCTGGTTTTGAACTTCCCCGAAGACGGACAGCTAACAGTGATTGTCCGCGGCTTTGGTCCATACTTCTTTGTCAGAGAGCCCCGATCGGTTAGATTTGGGGCAGAAGGCACCTCATGGAGTGGCGGAGGAAGGAGAGACCATCAGCTGGGTAGAGGGGAGTAGCAAATCCCCTCCCTGGCTTGGCAATTTCTGCCTCCTGAAGTTGTCTGAAGCAGTGGTCTAAAATGGCCACCCTGAAGGGGAAGATTAAGCTGGAATAAGATTGTGCAGGAGAGAGAAAGAAGCGGATAGCAGGAGGAATGGGACATTATAATTAAATAGAAAGTACCCCAGAATTAATTTTTAAAGAATTTTTAAGAAAGGATTTAAAGCAACGAAGAGAAAGGAGAGAAAAAAAAGGTGTGAATTGTTTTTGACAGTGGCGGGGCTTTGAACTGTGAAAGGTAGAAGCTGGAAGAAGAAAACATCTAATTAATTTGGATAAGTATACTCTGATTCTATATAGGCATTAACTAAGCTGAACTAGAGATTGTCAAAGGAAATTTAATACCAATTGGATTTGATTTTTTTTTCTTGAAAGACTATAGAATTGTGGTTTAAAAAGCTCTGAATATATGAAAAAGGGGGTGAAGATCTGTTATAACAAAGAATGACATCTAATGGTTAAATCTAACTTGTTTGCTTTTCTAAAATATTGTTACTTAAAAATTGTAAGGAAAATTGAAACAATAAAACAAGAACTTTGAAAAACTGAAACATTGAAACAAAGAAAGAAACAGGAAGATTCTGGCCTTGGACTAACTGTTGGTTTTGGCATGGATCTGGTATTGGATTAGCTGAGAACTCAAACCTGAGAGGAATAAAACAAAAGCTGACTGTTGGAAAATAACCTTATAGACACTATTTGGATTAAATTGTTAACCAGAAAGGTGTAAAATGGGGATATCTCTTCTGGAATTAAAAATTGAATTTAGAAACATGAAAGGAACACTACAAGAGTGAGGTGAATTGTTGGGCTCTGCTTTAAAATTTATGAAAAACGTGATTGCAGAACACGAACAACAAAGACAAAAGACAGAAGAGGAGGTGGAGCAGACTACAGAAGAGGCCATTTTTAATTACCACCAAGAACAAAGAATTCTGGAAAGGAGAAGGAAAAGAGTGGAAATAAGAATAGATGTAAGAAGTTAAATAAAGAGGGGAATATCCGGAAAATTAAAAAAGATAAAAAGAATCAGCAGAAAGTTGAAGGGTGGAAGGAAGCTATAAATAGAGAGGGGGATAAAAACTGGAGAGAAAGAATAAAGGGGAAAATGGAAGGGGAAAGAAACAGGATCTGGAAACAGAAATATGGGAATTGTAAAAAAAATGGAAAAAATTGCTTAATTAAAAGACACAGAGATAATGGCTGATTAATATTTAAAAAGGGATTCTGCAAGTTGATGGGGGGGGTAGCATAAACAAATTTAAAGTCATGAAATAGGGACACATAGACTGATAAGATGGGAAATAGAACTGTTACTCTTTGATATTGGAATTTAAGCTCTTTTCTTTGAGAAAGAAAAACAAGAAATCCAAGAAGAAACCAGCATGGCTACACAAAGATCTCTCTGGCAAATTGAAAGAAAAAAAGGCCAAGTACAAAAAATGGAAAGAAAGATGTACAACTAAGGCAGAATATCAGCAGATAGCCAGAATCTGCAAAGACAAAGTCAGGATAGCAAAGGCTCAGAACGAACAAAGACTTGCAACAAAAGTCTTCCAACATATAAATAACAAGAAAAAAATCAAGGAAACAGTCAGTCCACCAAAGAGAGAAGATGGCAAGGAAGTAACAGGCAACAGAGAGAAAGCAGAACTGCTTAAACTCATTCATTGCATCCGCCTTAATGCAAAAAGAATTAAGAAACTATAGAAACTATAGCTCAACCCACCAAAAACATAACTGTAAAAGACAGACCAGAAATAAAAGTTAAAATAAGCAAAAAAATAGTAAGAGAATACCTGTCTGATCTTGATGAAAACAAATCACATCCCAGAGTTTACATCCCAGAGTTTTAAAGGAGCTGGCAGAGGTCATCTCAAAACCACTGCACCATATCTTTCAAAAATCCTGGAGCACCGGGGAACTACCAGAAGACTGGGAAAGAGCTGATGTAGTTCCCATCTTCAAAAACGGAAAAAAAACAGACCCAGGAAACTATCAGCCTAATATCAATCAGCCTAACATCAATACCTAGGAAGATACTGGAAAAGATAATAAAAAAAACAGATCTCCCAACACCTAGAAACAAGTAAAGTAATAACTAGCAATCAGTATGGGTTTGTTAAAAACAGATCATGCCAAACCAATCTTATTTCATTCTTCAACACAGTGAATAAATTAGTAGACCAGCAAAATACTGTGGACATAATATATTTAGATTTCAGCAAGGCATTTGATAAAGTAGACCACAACCTACTTCTTAGTAAGCTAGAAAAAAGTGGAATAGATAGCACCACCACTAAATGGATTCACAAGTGGCTGGCAAACTGTATTCAACGAGTAGTCCTTAATGGGTCTAAGTCTACATGGAGGAAAGTAAGCAGTGGGGTGCCACAAGGTTCCTTCTTAGGCCCAGTACTCTTCAATATCTTCATTAACGACTTAGATGAGGGAATAGAAGGGGAACTTACCAAATTTGCAGATGATACTAAGCTGGCAGGAATAGCTAACACTCAAGAGGATAGGCTCAAGATCCAAATGGATCTTGACAGACAAGAACACTGGGCCATATCTAATAAAATGAAATTCAATATAGAGAAAAGTAAAGTCCTACACTTAGGCAAGAAAAACCAAAAGTACACATATAAACTGGATGAAACCAGGCTCAATAGCAGTAACTGTGAGAGGGATCTTGGAGTCTTAGTGGACAACCAGCTAAATATGAGCAAGCAGTGTGCAGCGGCAGCCAAAAAAGCTAATGCAACCCTAAGTTGTATTAACAGAGGGATACAGTCAAGATAAAGGGAAGTACTAATACCACTCTATAAAGCCTTAGTAAGACCACACCTAGAGTACTGCATCCAGTTTTGGTTACCACATTACAAAAAAGATGTTGAGACTCTAGAAATAGTACAGAGAAGAACAACTAGGGGACTGGAGGCTAAAACATACAATGAACGGTTGCAGGAACTGGGCTTGGCTAGTCTAGTAAAGAGAAGAACAAGGGGAGACATGATAGCGGTCTTCCAATATATGAGGGGCTGCCACAGGGAGGAGGGGGTCAAGCTATTTTCTAAAGTTCCTATAGGCCAGACAAGGAATGATGGATGGAAACTGAACAAGGAGAGATTTAACCTGGAAACAAGGAGAAACTTTCTGACAGTGAGATCAATCAACCAATGGAACAGTTTACCCTTGGAAATTGTGGGAGTGTCATCACTTGAGACTTTCAAGAAGAGATTGGACTGCCATTTGTCAGAAATGGTATAGAATCTCCCGCTTGGGCGGGGGGTTGGACTAGATGATCTACAAGGTCCCTTCCAACTCTGATTATCTGTAAATCTGTAATGTATAGAGATAACTGCAATAACTAATGTAATATGTTTATTAAATGTATTGAAATAATTGTAAGAAATATGTGTATTAAATATACTGAAATAAATGAAATGATATAAAAGGAGAGCTGAAATGGACTTAACATTAGGGTTCAGGATCAAATGAGTAGATTAATATGTCTTCTTTTTTTGAAATTGTAAACAAATCTTATGGAATTAAGACGGGGAAAAACCATGCAGAATCTGATTGATATATGCTTTGTAGTTTTAAAGGGATAATTAATTTTAATGTTTTAGGTAATAAAAAGTTAAATGTTTTATGTGATTTAAAAGGGGAGATAATTAATGATTATATAGTACTTAGAGGTGGTGCATTTAATTTGATAATTCATAAATTTCAAATGTGGAAGGTCCAGAAAAGAAGCACACCCAGAAGTACTTGCTCTAACTTTAGTTTATAGAGTTTATTTGTCATTACACTCGCAAGCGGGTGCAACGAAATGAGGTGCTCTTCCACAAGTAAAAACTGGACAAACACCACTAAAAGAAAAAAAATTAAATTAAATTAAAACTAAACACAACTGACCATACAATGATCTCTATGCAATTTAAAAATGTAAAACATTGTAAGTGACATTAACAGAATCTTGCAAGTCTGAAAATATAACTCTCTTCTGCACTCTTACAGTCCAAGTAGCTAGGGTGGGTCTCTTCTGAGATATTTTTATCCCACATTCTCACTGCTGCTTGTCTGACTGTTGTTTAGTCTATGGCTCTTTCACCTGTCTCCCTTGTAATACCTACATGCAATTAAAACGAGTATCTAGTGGCCTTTAGGGATACTGTGCCAGACATATTGTAATTCATACCTGAATGTGAAATTCCCTTTGTGCAATTGGCCATAGGCCATAGTCTATTGCAGTGTTTCCCAAAGGGGGCAGTGGGATCACTTGGGGGGCACTAAGAGGCAAGGTGGGAGGGAGGTGCTAAGAGGCAAGGGGAGTGGTAGACAAGTGCTGGAGGTGGGTCCCTCGCAGGGCATAAT
The DNA here is from genome assembly GCA_033807585.1 of Hydrophis major. NCBI lineage: Eukaryota > Metazoa > Chordata > Lepidosauria > Squamata > Elapidae > Hydrophis > Hydrophis major. Next base: position 141,754,447 of record CM066343.1, on the reverse strand, counting down.
TCAGAGATGGGATTCTACCAGTTCATTACCGTTCCAAAATTGTTCAGAAAACCAGTAAATAAATAAATCTGTTGATGAAATTTTCCAGACTTATGGTTCTAAGAGACTTCAACCTGGTTTCATTGGACCTGGGCTTAGAAGTGGCTTGAAATTAATGGCCACCATGACAATTGTGGATCTGATCTAATTTATTAATGGTCCAACCTACAACAGAAATCACTCACTAAATCTGGTTTTGTCCTGGGGCAATGACATAGTGGTTTGGCTTTGGAGGAAGTTAACACCATTCCTTTGGTGGAATGTAGTCTGGATTCCCAGGAGGAAGGGGATGAAATCCAGAGGGCAAAAGGGCAGCAAAGCTTAAATGGTTTGGTTGGAAGAAAGAGAGTTAATAAGGATCCTCCATAGCAGTTCTCAGATTTTATCCACAATATGGTGATACAAATAGTTGCTTTACTTTGGCAAAATTTCTGTCTACAGATGAAGAACAGTAAAGAAAACTTTTCAGAAGTAATTCCACATGTCTTTGTTGTTGGGCCTAGCAATTCTCTTGCCATAATCAGACAACTGCTATAACTTCCAATGGAGCTTCCTACTTCCTATATATATTAAGCATATAAATTGAATAAGGATCAATTCTCATTCTTTTCACAACCTTCAGCCAACCTATTTCATCATGTTCCTTCCAACTTGTGGTTTCTTGGTTTCTTATCCTGTGTATAAATTTTTCATGTGGACAATGAGATGTTCTGAGTTTCCTATTTTTTCTAAGCATATCATACTACTTGCAGTATAATTGAAGACCGTTCTTTAATCAATGAAGCACGTATTGACTTTTTTAGTATCATTTCTTAATTATGCAGTATGCATCAGAAATAATGTTATTTTCTAAATATATTATTTTCTGATTATATAGCATAATTCTTTCATGTAGGACTCTAATATGTTTTGGATTATCCTAAAAATTATTTATCTAGCACATGAAGAATACCTGTAATTTATTGAATGGTCAGTCAAAATTCCTTGGAACCCAAACTATTAGCATGAATTTATTATATGTTTTTAGTAAATGACACAAACCATTTCATAGTTTCATCATGTATTGGTATATCAATAGTGTGGCTTTAAAAAAAAAAATCTGTATTTTACCTGACTATAAGAGGCAACCTATGAATTTAAATAATTTAATGTAATGGTTTATCTGGAGGTTTTTTTTTTTTTTAACCTACCTTAAATGAACTGGGATAAGGATCAATATATTTTATGGAAGTCCAACTCCTGGAATGGGGATTCCCCAGAAACTCTACATGATGACTTTCAACATGTCCATTAAAATCGTATTTCACATACTGTCCATCAATAGGATCAGGAGAAAGAATGCCAGGCCATCTTAAAATAAAATGTTTTTAAAAATAAGTCCAGATAAAAATAAAATGCATAGGTCTATGCTATATCTAGGAAGAAATATGTTTGGAGACATATCAGCAAAAGACTTATTGAATAACCAGTACAGCAATTGTAAGTTAGAGGAAAAAAGCAGACATAAGGTAATAAGAAATTAAAGATCTTATACTTATAAAATCTTGGTAAGAATTGAAGATGAGTAGTTTTTCAAAATATAAAGTTGTTATTGTTTCAAACATACACTTTCCTATTGAAACCAACTGGGAAGTCTAATTACTGGATTCAGGAGATCCACAGACATGCTAGCCCACCTCTTCTATCTTGTGCTCCAATTTCATGGGCTTGCCAAGGACTTCTAGTTGACTTTTGCTTACTTTACTTTATTGTCATTGCACCTCGTACAACGAAATCAAATACTATCTCCAATGTATATCATGACCATGACCATGAAAATAAACACAAACACACATCCTTCAGCCTTCACACATTGAACCGAAAACTCCCAACACCACACCAACACTGCACTATACAGTAGAATTCAAAAGAGCTACTGCCCTGGGATAAAAGCTGTTTTTCAGCCTATTTGTCCTTGTTTTTATTATTCTGTACCATCTGCCAGATGGTAATAGTTCAAAAAAAGGGTTCCCAGGATGAGATGGATCTTTGAGAATGTTTTGAACTTTCTTAAGGCAGCAGGAGCTATAAAGCTCTTCCAAAGAGGGGAGAGGACAACCAATATTCTTCTGGACAATGATGTTAACCCTCTGGAGTGCTTTCCTATCTGCCACTGTGCAATTGGCAAACCATACAGAGGTGCAGTATGTTAAAATACTCTCTATGGTGCAGTGGTAGAAGGTTACCAGCAGTTTTTCATTCAATTATTGTTTTATGAGAAGTCTCAGGTAATATAATCTTTGCTGGGCCCTTTTGACCAGGGCTGCAATGTGGGCACCCCAGGTCAGGTCCCTTTCTAGGGTAACACCCAGAAACTTAAAACTTGCTCCAATCGGTCTCCATTGATAAGCAAGGGCTGGATGTCTGATCTGTTACCTCTATAATCCACTATAAGCTCCTTGGTCTTATTGGCGTTGAGGACCAAGTTATTGTCTCCACACCACAAAAGCAACCTTATCTCGGTAGGCAGACTCACCTCCCCTGTGATGGACTCTTTGAATTACATTCACCCTATGAATTTACATATTAAGATTGTGTTGTTAATTTCATTTCTTGACAGAAATCCCAAAATGCTATAATTATATTTCCTATATTTTCCATGTTTCTTCCACAAATTTAAGAGGCAATGTTTAAGTTATTAAAAATATTTTCTTTTATTAACCACAATTCTTCTTCATAAATATATTGGTCTGGCATGTTTTGGTTTATAGTAATAGCAATAGCACTTAGACTTATATACCACTTTGGAATATATACCACTTAAAAGACTCCAGGCTGTCACCAAGATAAAGGAGAGTGTGCTACATGACCTTCTTTTTGCTGATGACTGTGCCCTGAATGCTGGATCAGAGCAGGAAATGCAAGCCAGTGTGGACAAATGTGTCTGAATGGTCTGAATATGTGTCTGAATGGTCAATTAGCAACTCCAAATCTCGACCAACAAATGCTCTGTCCTACACATTGATTAAAAAAAAATCAGTACACCAAATAAAAGGTAGGCGGATATGACCTCACTGACAACCCTCACTCTATCAAGGATCTTGGAGTACTCATATCAAATGACTTAAGCACCAGACCTCACTGTAACAGCATTGACAAAAAAGCACTAAGAATTGTAAATCTAATCTTATGAAGCTTCTCCTCTGGTAATATTGAATTACTAACTAGGGCATACAAAATCTTTACTAGACCAATACTCAAATACAGATCATGTATCTGGAATCCACACTGTATATCATACATTAATACAATTGAGTAAGTCCAGAAGTATTTAATGAGAAGGGCACTACACTCTTCTGCCCTATACCACCAGCCTTGACATTTTGGGCTTGGACAACCTAGAACTACGCCATCTATGGTTGGACCTAATCGTAGTACACAAAATTATCTGACATAATGTCCTACCAATCAATGACCACTTCAGCTTCAGCTTCAACTGCAACAATACAAGAGCACACAACAGAAACAAACTCAATGTAAATCATTCTAAACTTGATTGCAGAAAATATGACTTCAGCAACAGAGTGGTCAATGCCTGGAATGCACTACCTGACTCTGTTGTTACATCCTCAAATCCCCACTCCTTTAACCTTAAACTATCTACTATTGACCTCACCCCATTCCTAAGAGTCTGTAAGGGGCGTGCATAAGTGCACAATTGTGCCTACCATCCTTGTCCTATTGTCCCCATTTATTCATACCTATTTCCTGTATTCATATTCATGTTTATATTTATATCTATTATCTTGTAAGCGATTGACAAATCAGCTAAATAAATACATAAAATAAATAATAAATAAATTTGCTGCAACTTTGCAACTTTGGTCTCCTCATTAACACAACGAAGACCGAAGTGATACACCAGCCAGCTCCAAATGCCCAACACGAAGAGCCCACCATCACAAAGAAGGGACAAAAACTGCAAGCAGTGGACCAATTTACATACCTTTCCTGCACAGTGACAATTGACATTTGAGATCAACTGCAGAATTACCAAGGCAAGCTCTGCATATGGCACAGTACTGACCAACGTGTGGAACCTCCATGGAATAAGTCTTGCTACAAAGCTCAAAGTCTATTGAGCAATAGTGCTAACTACCCTGATGTATGTCAGTGAGACTTGGACAGTATATAGGAGGCACACTAGGCAATTGAACCACTTGCACATGACCTGCCTCCATAGATGTCTGAGGATCTGGTGGTAGGACAAGGTGCCAGATACAGAAGTCCTCTTCAGAGCAGGCCTGCCATCAGTTCACATCCTGCTGATGAAAGCCCAGACATGCTGGGCAGGCCCAGCTACAAGGATACCAGACCATCGCACCCCTAAACAGCTCCTCTATGGTGAGCTGTCTCAAGGAAACTGATTGCATGGAGGACAAGGGAAAAGATATAAAGACACATTGAAAGCCTCCTTCAAGTCTCTGGATATCGACACCATCTCCTGGGAAACCCTGGTACAAGATCAATTGATATGGCACACATTGATCCACCACGGCTATCAGACATTTGAAAACAGAAGAACAACCATAGCACAAGAGAAGCGAGCACTCCGCAAAGCCAGAGCTGCAAATGCTGCAACAATGGTGTCCACACATCTGCCTGACATGTGGCAGAACATTCTGTGCCTGTACAGGCCTTAACAGCCACCTGCAGACACACCTGGACCTGTTAGATGTCAAGGTCCTCTTCAAACACTATGGACGAACATCATCATCATCATATACCATTTCATAGTGTTTTAGAGTCCTCTCTAAGTGGTTTGCAAAGTCAGCATATTGTCCCCAACAATCTGAATCCTCGTTTTACCAACTTCAGAAGGATGGAAGGCTGAGGCAACCTTGAGCTAGTCAGAACTGAACTCCTGATAGTGAGCAGAGAGTTAGTCTGCAATACTGCATTCTAATCACTGTGCCACCACAGTTTATACTTTCAAATTGTTGGAGAACTGTAATGGAAGCTAAATAGAAAATAATAAATATAGAAATTAAAGCAGAACAAACAGATAAGAGACTGGAAGGGATGGACAGAAAAGTAACAGAGATGAACAGAGACTTGGAAGACTCAATAATCCATTTGGAAATGGAACACACAACATTTTATTTGTGGTTCCAGAACATCCCAGAATCTAAGGATGAAGATCTAGGAGACATAATGTCTCAATTAATAGCAGAAGCATTGCAGAGGGACCAACAAGAGATTGTAAAAGAACTTGATGAGGTTTTTCGAATCTACACAAATTACGTGAGGCAAAATACACTGCCAAGGGAGATCCACATTAGGTTCACCAGGAAAAATGTGAGAAATATTGTATATAAAATTACAAAGGATGAGGTTTATAAAGAAATTACATAAGGTTTAAAAATCCAGAGATGAGGTTTATAAAGAAAAGGAAATCATGACCTTAAAGCAGATCCCGAGGTAGGTGAGAAAGTTAAGGAAGGATTATAGATCTCTGGCAGCACTTCTGAACATACAAAATATTTGGTTCCGATGGCTGGTGCCAGAAGGAATGCTGGTGATGTGGCAAGAAAGAAGAATAAAAATTGATAACATCGACAAGGTGCTAGAATTCTGTGACCAGATGGTAGAAATAGAATAAGGGAGTAGTAAGGAAGAGCTGGAATGTAAGAGTCAGGAGGACCAACAAGAAGACCAACAACAGGAAACATGGGAAACGGAACAAGAAGAGAAAGGTAAAGAAGAGAAAGAACAATCAAGAAGAGAAGGATTAAGAACAAGACCACAAAGAGAAGCAAGAGTCAACAGAAGATGGAGACAGACCAATAATCAATAATGGAAGAAGAAATTAAATTACTCTCAATAAACATCAATGGATTAAACTTCCAGATTAAGAGAAAACAAATATTGAACGAATCAACAAAACAAAATATGTTACATTATATGTTTACAAGAAGTACATATTATATGTTTACAAGAAGTACACATCCAAAAACAACATAGAAAATATCTAGACCGCCCCAAATTAGGTGTACTATTTACAGCATTGGCAAATCAAAAAAAAAAAGGGGGGGGGGAATAGTAATTTATGTTAAAAAAGGGATAAATGTAAAACAAATTTACGCAGATGAATAAGGTAGATTTCTAATGGTACAAATTAATATGTATCAAAAACAAATATTATTGGTGGGGATATATGCCCCTAATGATAATCAAAAGGAGTTCTATAAGAGATTATACGATAAAATAATGAGTATGGGTCAAGAAAATATTTGCTTAATAAGGGACTTTAATGCCATTGTAAATGTAGAAAAGGTCTATATTAGTGTGGAACAAATTAGGAAGAAAAAAAAGAAAACTCTACCAAAAACCTTTTTTGACCTAATAAAAGAAACTAATTTGGAAGATATATGGCAGAAGAGAAACCCAAATGAGAAGGATTATACATTTTATTCTAGTCCACAAAAATCTTGGTCGAGAATTGACATGGTGTGGGCGAATGGGGCAATTGAGAAAGATATCATTGCAGTAGAAATAATGCCCAATATATGGGCCGACTATAACCCGGTGAAAATTACTTGGAGAGGACAGAGGAAAAGAAAAAGGAGATGGGTGTTAAACTCACAAATAATAAAAGAAAAAGAATACAGTCAGAGAATTAAGGATGAATTAGAAATAATTTTTAACCACACACCAATTTACAAAATTTATGGGACACTACAAAGGCCTATGTGAGAGCTATATCAATAGCTTGTACAGCCAAGAAAAACAAAGAAAAATGGAAGAAACAGAATGAATTACGAAAGGATTAAAAATATGAATGTGAATTCCAAAAAGATCCAAAAAATATTGAAGCGAAGAAAAAAATAGGGATGGCTAGGCATAAATTAAATTTGATATTTACAAAGGAAAATGCATGCAATTTAAAATTTGTCAAACAACTTTTTTGAATCAGCAAATAAGCCTGGCAGGTGGTTATCTCATAAATTAAAGATAGAGAAAGAAAAAAGGTTAATTCAGCAACTTAAAGATGAGGAAGGGAATATATGTTATCAAATGGAGGAGAAAAAGAAAATTGTGCAAAGCTATTTTGGTGAACTTTATAAACAAGAAGAAATTATGAAAGAAAATATTATATACTACCTAGAGGAAAATGATCTGAGCCCACTCTCTGACGAAAAAAGAGAAATACTCAAGAAAGAAATAACATTGGTAGAGCTGCAAAAGGCAATACAAAAACAAAATAATAATAAAACCCCAGGCCCGATGGTCTGCCTGGTGAATTATATAAAAATTTGCATGAAATATTCGAACCAATACTACTAGATTTATATAATGAGGCATTAATAGAAGCTAGACTCCCAAGGTCCTGGTCTGAGGTATACATCTCCCTAATTTCAAAAGATGGCACTGATCAACAATTTCAAATTATAGGCCAATCTCGTTGCTAAATACAGATTATAAGATATTTATGACAATATTGGCAGAAAAAATGAAGCCGATTTTGAGTGAAATTATACATCCAGACCAGAATGGTTACTTACCAAACAGACAAATTAAAAATAACATTAGAACAGTATTAAATTCAATTGAATATTATGAAGCACATTCAGAAAAACAGGCAGCTCTAATTTTTTTGGATGCGCAAAAGGCATTTAATAATCTTAATTGGCAATTTATGCCATACCAAACTAAAAAATTGAATTTTGGAACCAACATAGAAAAAACACTACAAGAAATATATTCAAATCAAAAAGCAAGTGTACTGAGAAATGGAGATCGCACGGATGATTTTGAAATTGTGAAAGGAGTGAGACAAGAGTGTCCATTATCACCTCTGCTATTTATCTTGTCCCTAGAAGTGCTCCTAGGCAACCAGGCAAAACCCAATGATACAAGGGATTAAAATTAGAAACAAAGAGTATACAGTTCAGGTATTTGCAGATGATCTGGTATTTATAGTGGAAGACCCAATGAACATGGGACAAATATTGTTACAACAAATAGAAAAATTCAGGGAAATGGCAGGACTCAAAATAAACAAAAATAAAACTAAGATGATAGTTAAAAACTGTACTATAAAGCGGAAAACAGAATTGGAAAATAACATGGGACTGCAGATAGCAAAAAAGGTGAAATATTTGGGAATTTGGCTATCTCCCAGATGTTCGTCAATAAAAGATTATCAATAAAAGTTATACTAAATTGGTAAAGCAAATTAGAAAAGAACTGGAACAATGGGCAAAACTCAAACTGTCTTTATTGGGAAGAATAGTGGTATTGAAAATGAATACCTTACTGAAATTAATATATTTATTTCAAATGATCCTGATTAAATTAGGACAGATTTTTTGACAGAATTAAATAAAATGACGTCCAAATTTGTCTGGTTGGGCAGGAAGCCACGTATTAAAATGAAACTATTACAAGATAATAGGAGCAGAGATGGTCTTGGACTACCAGAATGGGAACTCTACTATCAAGCAGCGGTGCTGAATTGGGTTAAGGACTGGGTCAAGTTAAAAGACAAGAGAATTCTAACACTAGAAGGCCATGTCCTCCAGATAGGTTCGCATGCATTTTTGTGGGAGAAAAAAAGTAATATACATACTTACTTCAATCATAATTTAATAAGAGATCCATTCATTAGAACATGGAGGAAAATTAAAAATAAACATTATATGGAAATACCACGTTGGCTGTCAACCATGGAGGTCATGATCCACCCAAATAGATCAGATTTAAGGAAAATGGTAAGTTATGAGGAATTATTAGATAGTCAAGATAAATTAAAATCAAATCAAAAACTAAAGGAAAATGGAATTATAATCGATTGGTGGCCATATTTGCAAATCCAAAGTAAATATAAAAAAAGATTTGGAAGATTTTGGATTTGATAATGGGCAAAACCAATTAGACAAAATTTTAATGGGACTGGAACAAAAATTTATAACAAAAATATATAAATATTTATTAGATTTTAAAATGGAAGAGGAAACAGTGAAAGGTACAATGATAGCTTGGCTGCAGAATTTTGGATATAACATAGAATATGGGGAATAAGAGAAAATATAGAACGTAAATTATAAGCTAACTATATCTTCAGCAGACAAAGAAAATCCGTATAAAATGTTTTACGGATGGTATTTGGCCCGAGATTAGCAAAAATATATTCCAACATAAGGCCAAAATGTTGGAAATGTAAAAAAGTTGACGGTACATTTTACCATATGTGGTGGCTATGCCCTGAGACCAGGACATTCTGGATCCAAATTAAAAACTGGGTACAAGGGATCACTGGTCATCAGATTGAGCTCAGACCGGAAACCTTTCTTCTAGGAATGATCAAAGATCAAATCGCAAAAGAAGTAAAATATCTATTGCTACATATCACAACAGCCATCAGAATAGCTTTTGCACAATATCACAACAGCCATCAGAATAGCTTTTGCACAAGTATGGAAAACTCCTAATATTCCCAATGAAGAATTAATATTACAAAAAATAATGGAAAGTGATGAAATGAACATGTTAACACTGAAACTGAAGGAAAGAGAAGACTCTAAATATTTCTTAATCTGGAATGATTGGGTAGCAAACAGAAACAAGAAATAAGACAAGAAATCTAACTGTAAGAAGCCTTAAGAAAATAAAATGTAAATACGTAAAATATAAAAGAATATAAGAATAACAATTATAGAAAAAGTCATTATTCAATATTAATCTAAATACAATGTCTTAAGCTATACAAGATAAAAATCTGTATAGATGTAAAAAAATGCTGTTGAAATCATAATGTTTTTATGTTTTAATAACAGAAATGTAATAAAAATATATTTTAGAAACAGAAAATAATTATGGTCTGCTAAGGTTAAAGAACATTTGTATATCATATCATTTTTTAAAGTTGCAATTAATCTAAATTATCTGTAATTAATGCTTAACTTCTTAAAATCTTACCTTGGCCATGTGTGCATTTTTGCCAGAACCAAGCTTCCTAATGGAAACTTAGAATAAATATATTTCAATCCATATTTTTGAAATTGAGACTCCTTGGGAAAATATTCTTCAGCAACAGAACATTTATTAAACTGTGTATCAATATTCATATAGCAGTACCATGGTGCATTAGAATCAATATTTCCTGCATCATCTTTCAGTAACAGTCTCCATTTTAAACAGCTTCTGTTCTCACATTGTATCCACACTCTACCTATGTCAAATTCTTTTACAGAATCCATATAACAGGTCTTTATTCTTCTAGTTCGTAGAATATTTTGTTCCCTCTGAAACATAAATAACTATATTAAACATAAATCAAATTCCCATGAAACTTGTATTTCTATCTCTGTTAATAATAATAAAATACTAACTGCTCTCAAAAGTACCATATTTGCTGGCGTATAAGACGACTTTTTTACCCTGAAAAACAAGCCTCCAAGTGGGGGGGGGGGTCGTCTTATACACCGGTATATCCACTGCCGGCTATCAGATGCTTGTGGGACGCAGCAAAGGCGTCTTTGGCTTCCCGGATCCCCTGTGTCGCTTCCGCCAAGAGCTTCCCCACGTCGCTTCCGCCAAGAGCCTCCCCGCGTCTCTGAGTCAGGTTCAAATCCTGCTCGCCTCGCTCCGCCAGAGGCTGCAGCGACTGGTGGGAGCGAGAGCATGGGTTGCTCCTGTCGCCCCAGGCAGGGCCATGTGAAGGCTGCCCGCCTTCCTGCTCCTCCCACGGCCCCTGGCACTCCATCCTGCCGCTGCAGCCCCGGGGATTTCTGGAGGGCGTTTCTGGTGACCCCGCTGGGATCGTTTGGCTGACCAACACAGAATAACATGCACACTGTGTAAATATTGGATGATTAGTTACTGGGGGGGGGGGTGTCATCTTATATGCCGGCAAATACGGTAAGTACAGTATACTCTAGTTAACTTCTACAGCTTGTGAAAAATACAGTGACTATGTGGGTAGAAATTATACTTAACTTATGAAAACATGTAAAGATAGTTCTCAATTATAACTGAGCTATAGGTAATACAGACAGTTTTCATGAACAGGTAGTTCTCAACTACAACTTACAGTCCAAAATTATGGTTGTAAGTTGCTGCAGTGATTAGGCAGGTCACTATTTTTACTATCTTTCCTGTGGCAATCATTAAGCAAAAACTGTGATCATTAAGCTTATCTATTTTATCCAATGTCTGGTTTTCACTAGAAACCAGAGGCAAATAGTGGAAACCATCTAGAACTGTCAAAAATCAGTCACGTGACACTGCTCTAAATGGTTCTAAAATGAGTTGGTTGCCAAAATGTGATCACATGACTGTGCAGGGTATATTTGTGATTATTGAAACTGAAATCAGGTCAAATGACAGATTTTATGAAAAGCAAACTGCTTCTGTAATTATGCTTGCATGAACTTTTCTTGCTAGTTCATTATGAAGCTCATTTAGTCCTATTAAACAGATCCTTAATATGTGGCCTAGAACAGGCAAAATAGCGTTCCGAAAAGATAGCTGAAATGGCATGCTTGTAAAACAGCAAATATCTTACCTCATACAGAATGGTTGGCATAAGTTGCAAATAATTGCTTATAAAGTCAGATTTAAAAAGTCTGAAATAATAATGGTTATCATTAGTATTTAATGCAGCATTTCACCCTATTCATAAGCAAAGAACAGCCAGAAACTCCAAATAAGTAACACAACAGGCAAGGAGCCATAGCTGACAAGATTAGCTCAAACAAAACACCAAGGATTTGCATTTCCCCTTTTACCTGTAAAGCCAGCTTTGGCCGCTGCATGACCCCATAGGAATATGGCCATAGCAATTAAATTATTAAAGGACATATTCTTGCACAGGAACATGCATCTCAATTACAAGGTCCCAAAGAATGCATAAAAGCCCACCTACTCTCAAGCCCCACTTTGTCAGCAGTATACCAAAAACGTGCTGTTGTCACTGAAGTTTCTAGTTACCATATAAACAGAAACCTTTCCTACAGCCTGTCTCCATTTTATTTCAGCATCTTTCTCCCAGCTTGGAACTGGACTTGAGTTTTCTTCCAACACTAGCCTGAGCTATTTCAAGTTCTATGAGAAAAATCTTCACAGAAAGGAACAAAATAAAATGGAACTTGAAAACTAAGAAGTTTAACTACTGGAGTTTAAAAAGTCTTTGTAGAATTTAGTTCAGCATTCAATATCATCATTCCAGATATTCGTCTAACTAACCTAAATGAACTAGCAGTACCTGAACACACTTGTAAGTGGAGCATAAGCTTCCTAACAGATAGGAAGCAGCAGGTGAAACTAGGCAGAATCACAGCTAATACCTGTACAATTAGCACAGGGGTCCCCCAAGGCTGTGTGCTTTCTCCTCTTCTCCCTATATATACCAATGACTACATCTCAAACAATCCATCTATTGAAATACTGAAGTTTGCAGATGATACAACAGTGATCGGTCTCATTCAATGACGAATCCGCATACAGACGAGGTTGTACAACTTGCTTTGTGGTGTGACCAGAACAATCTAGAACTGAACACGCTCAAAACTGTGGTGGTAGACTTTAGGAGAAACCCTCCCATACTACCAGCTCTTACAATACGAGACAACACAGTATCAACAGAAGAGAGCTTCAAATTTCTAGATTCTATCATATCTCAAGACCTAAAATGGACACCTAACAAAAAAAAATCATAAAAAAGCACAACAAAGCACCAACTCAGAAAGTTCAAACTGCCCAAGGAGTTACTGATACAGTTCTATAGAGAAATGGTTGAGTCTGTCATCTGCACCTCTGTAACTGTCTGGTTTGGTTCTGCCACCCAACAAGACAGACACAGACTTCAGAAAGTAATTAGGTCTGCAGAAAAAAACATTGCTATCAACCTGCCTTGAGGACCTGTATACTGCATGAGCCAAAAAGAGGGCTGTGAAAGTATTTAGAGACCCCTCACATCCCGGACATAAACTGTTTCAACTCTTACCCTCAAAACGACACTATAGAGCACTGCACATCAGAACTAGTCACAAGGACAGTTTTTTCCTGAACGCCATCATTCTACTAAACAAATAATTCCCTCAACACTGTCAAACTGTTTACTAAGTCTGCGCTACTATTACTATTAATCTCTCATCACTCCTTATCATACATCCCTTCCCACTTATGACTGTATGACTATAACTTTGTCACTTGTATCCTAATGATTTTGACTGTTTCCTGGTATGATTTGATTACTTATGGTATCCCATGACTATTATTAAGTATTGTACCTGATGATTCTTGAGTCTTGATGAATGTATTTTTTCTTTTATGTACACTGAGAGCACATGCACCAAGACAATTTCCTTGTGTGATCAATCACACTGGCCAATAAAAAAAAATTGGAATATGACTATATTTTTGTACAAAACTCGTCTTTAATTATTTTATCTTAGATTACTTACTGTAATTAGTATCAGCCTTTGAAGTGATGAAAGCATGACATGTATGGATACATGTATGAATGCATGTAGGTATGTGTATTATATGACACATATACATCTTATATGACATGTCTCAGTATATATCTCAGAATGTTATATATATTATTCTGACATATGTGTACATGTAATATATGTACAGAATGTTGATGCATATTGTTTATATGTTTTAAACCAATCTGGGAAGATTTAATTCTAAAATGAAGCCTACAGATTACATTAAATTAGGGGTGTCAAACTCAGAGCCCGAGGGCTGGATGCGTTGCATGCTGGCCCTGCACCAGCCCTGTTTAGCAAAGGGAGGGAAAAGTCCCCATACATCACATGACGCTGCCGTGATGACAGGAGTTTGACACCCTTGCATTAAATAAATTGATGTTTGTCCATATGCAGTTTTCTATAATTTAACATCTTCAACAGAAGCTCTTCTCCAAATGCCTTCTCAGTTTTTATTGCTTCAATTGTGAAATGTTTTCCCTAACATGTAAAAGTTTATCTTTGTAACATTTTAATTCCAACCATATACAGTTGGTCTAATCTAAAAGTTGTACTGACAATCAATTTTAAGCCAATACTTTATAGACTAACAATATTTGAACAATTACAATCTCTCAAGCATCCATGTCATCAGCCTTAAAAACAGATACAAGAAATATAATTTATAATAATTATATTGCCTTTGAATTCTTTTTTATTGTTTTTTTCTCGTTTCAGGTCAATTCATATGTTTTTTAAATCAATCACTGTATATTGTAGTTGAGGGACTTTTTCACGTGTTCATTTGGTGCTTCATCTGATTGGTTTCATTTTCTTTTGTTCAATGCACTGACAGCACTGCTATTACATTTCTGTACAATTCATGCATATAATATGAACAAATAAACAGGGCTATTTCACAACGAGAAACCGGAGTACGTGGCCAGCAGCTTTTACTCCTCTGAGGGGGGAATAAAGACCATATCTCACCACGTGAGGTAACTCCGTAGCATTCTGACAAACCGGCCAGCAAAGATGGACTACAATTCCCTTCTCTCCTTCTTCTCTCACCCCGCACCCCCCTCTCACCCGCAACTTCTCATTGCATGCCGGGAATAGAACTGCCCCAGAAGAGAATTGCCGGGGCGGGTTTCGGTTCTATGGCTTCGCAAAATCAGTGAGAAGACTACGAATCCCGCCATGCCTCACTACAGATATCAATTTCCCCTACTGAAGTGGGAGGTTATTACTTACAGACGTTACAGTCATGTGAGATGATGGAAGTCAGAGATTCCTGGTGAGTCTGAGGGAGTGAAGGGAGGAAAGAGGAAAAAAGGTATCGTGCGCTGCCGGGGACTTTGATTGAAGTTACATCTGCTTTTGGGCTGCGTGGAGAAATTGAAAAGTCTAAGCTAAAGTGGGCCCCATTTCTTGTTTCCCCCCCGCAGCGACCCTGTCCAATTAACTGGTGCGTACGGAGACGAAAGCGCCCCGCCCACTTCTGCCGCGAGCTTGCTGGCTGCAGGTAACTCTTAGTATTCCGCAGCGTTTTCCCTCCTGGTTGTTGGCCTCTCTTCCCTGGCCCGCCAATCTAGGGGCCTTAGTCAAGTTTCCAAGAAAAAGGTCGCGTGGCCTATTTTTCCTAAGCAAAATTGTGGCCCCAATTTGGCATGCGGTAGTTCAGCACAGGCCAGAATTTTGTTTATTTAACCACTGTTTCCAGCACTGGTTACTGAATTAACCCATTGGTGATTTTGTAGAATTTATTGAACCACAAACTGACTATGAGATCTATATGCAAATAAGATACAACAAGGTCAACATAACCAACCTTGGCATTTTGTGCAAATTCCTGTGCGGAGTTTTGTCCAATAAAACATTACAAGAATTTCAAGCCTTGCTGCCGTGTATGCATGCATATGATTGCAATTTTCCTTTATATAGAAAATAATTGCTTAACTACTGCTAATTGGTTTTTTTTTCCAGAAATGAGATAATTTGATATGGACTGTTAGTCTGACACACAAAACACTAAAGGTCAAGCTATATTCCTTTTCCTTTTATTTATGAGAATTCAGGTTCTCTAAAACTTTTGTTTATAAATCACATTTATAGCTGCCTAGAATTGTTATGAGTTGAGCCATCTATAAAAGTGATTTATAAATAAAGTTTTCCTTGAAACATCTCTGTGAATGTCTAGAACTTTCAGTTTTGAAATGGTGTGCAGAGGTCACCAGAATCCTTGCCCTTGCATAAGAACTGAATATTTGAGACTTGAATTTGATTGTTAATGAAAGGATAAGAAGAAATAGAATGAAAAATATCTGACAACATTTCAGAAAGAGAAATATACTATCCATTCATGGAAGTTATCAGGGATAACATGTCATTTTGTTCAATTTCTAAAACATGGCCAATAGAAATGTACATTTCAAACGAAAGATACAAGAAACTGACAGTGCTGTTTGTGATTAGACATAATTAAGCTTTGCAGAATAAATTGTAGGTTGATATAAGTGCTCGGTTTGGAATACAGATCTCATTTAGTGCTGGTCTCATTTAGTGACAGTTTGCAGTTACAGTGGTGATGAAAAATAACTTTGCAACCAATCCACGTGGTCTTTAAGTCTGTAAAGGAAAGGAAAGCTAAAGCAAGTGTGATTTCACTTAGTGACTGCTTTGCTTAATGACTGAGTGCCAGGTCCAATTGTGATCAAAAACTACTTGTATTTGACAAAAGGAATGGGCAAAAGCTTTCTGCCTTTTCATTTTTGGTATCAAGTAAGTTATAATAAGTGAGAATATATGATAACCAAAGCTTAATTTTAAGAAGTTGTTATCTTGTTGTAAGTACTATTATTTAAATGCTTATGTTATTCAACATATATGTAATTCTGAGATTTGTTCTTTTAATAATTTAAGACAATTTAATTGACTCCTCATCCCTAATTTTTTTATATATATTTTAAATCTAACTTTGTTTCTTCTAAGTTTCACTGTTATATAGGAAAACTTAGGAGTAATCGGGATGGGTTTTTTTTAGTTGTATATTCCATGCCCATCCATATCTCCTCTTTGGTTTCTAACAACAGAGTTAGAAACCAAAATGACATCCCCTTCTCATTGAAATAATGAGAATAACTTTAAAAATAATGTATTATATTTTTTTAAAATTGCTGGAGAAATGGAAAAGCTTATTTGAAAGTTAGGTTAAACAGTCAGAATTAGATGAACATATTCAAGATTTAGTTAACTTTTTGGTACTGCATAAAGATAAATTCTGTTGTATTAAGTTTACATCTTTCTGTAAAATTTTGAAGATACCTGTTCTTCTCTCTCGTATCTGCCTGATACTTGGTCTTCTTGTTACAATGCAAGTTTAAATGTTTCATTATATAGAATCCTCTTTCTAAAAATGTATTTTCAAACACAACTCTTTGATTTGTATCCTGAAAAGACCACTTTTAGGTACCTGTAATATTCCTTTTTAGAAATGTTCTTCAAAAAGTCAGTCTTCACCAGCTATCTCAATGAATTAATTGAGAATTTATGGAAGAAGTTAAGAAAATGTATATGGCTAGCCAACACATGGTTGTTCCAGGTGGCTTACAAAAATAAAGTACAAAACCAATAAATTTCCACTCCCCTGGTGACAATAATTTAGATAGTCTTTCTGAAGGCAATATATAATTAACACAATCATCACCAAATAGCCAGAATGACAGTGATTAAGATGTGGTAAAATAGAAGAGATCTAAGTTCGAGTCCACCATAGATATGGAAGTGCTTACTAAAACCAGGACAAGTTTCTCTCTCTCTCTCTCTCTCTCTCTCTCTCTCTCTCTCTCTCTCGGCTCATCTATTCTGGAGAAAAGAGTCCCATGTATGTCTATGGAGATTCTCAATTATTCAGATCATAGTTGTTCCATTTGTGCTTTTCAAAAGGCTTCTCATCCAAGAAGCTTTTTGAGTTCTGACTTAATTCTGGGGAATGGAAGGATTTGTATTCTTTGCAATCATCTGGCTGTTAGTGTTTGCTTTCTGAGACTCATGGGGGGGAGTTAATCTGAGTCACCTAAGAATATAGATTCACCTGAATCAGAGTGCAAATGGGTGTGGAACCTTCCTGGAACTGCTGAAAGGACTGTTGAGGACAGGATAGGGATGATGTCATATCCCTCCCCTTCTGTTGAGAGAGGGTTGTTCAATTTTAACAGAGATTACTTTTTGGTCCATTTTCCAAGCAATTCAAAGAGGTCCTTTTGTTGGCTACTTCTTCTCTGAAAGCTAATATATCTAAAATTTAGGACAAGAATTGATGCTAAATAGAAATTGATGTAACTTACTCAAAGGGGAAAATGTCAGCTGGCTTTGTAAGTCTCTTTTAAAGCCTTTGGATAAAATGCCATTATCCAATACTGCTAAAGCAGACTGAAACAGCTCTATTTTTGTTGCTTTTGTAATAATACTTTTATTTTAAGCCTACTATCATCCCATGCCAAAGAAGCCCTCCATCAGAGAACTGAATGATTACAGACCAGTTGCTCTTACCTGAAAACCATCACAAATCCACTGTTAGATCCCATGCAGTTTGCATACTGAGCAAATAGATTGACAGATGATGCTGTTAATATGGCTCTGCACTACATCCTATAACACATTGAATCTCCAAATGCAAGGGTCCTCTTTGTAGACTTCAGTTGAGCATTCAATACCATCAGTCCAGATATTCTTCTAAGTAAATTAAACCAATTAGCGATACCTGAACATACTTGTAAGTGGATCATAAGTTTCTAAAGACAGGAAGCATCAGGTGAAGCTAGGCAGAATCACATCAGATAACCTGTACAATTAGCACAGGGGTCCCCCAAGGCTGTGTACTTTCTCCTCTTCTCCCTATATACCAATGACTACATCTCAAACAATCCATCTATTGAAATACTGAAGTTTGCAGATGATACAACAGTGATTGGTCTCATTCGAGACAATGATGAGTCCGCATACAGACGACAATTTGCCTCGTGGTATAACAGGAACAGTCTGGAATTGAACACACTCAAAACCGTAGAAATGGTGGTAGACTTTAGGAGAAACCCTCCCATACTACCACCTCTTACAATACGAGACAACACATTATCAACAGTAGAGATCTTCAAATTTCTAGATTCTATCATATCTCAAGACCTAAAATGGACACCTAACATAAAAAAGTCATTAAAAAGCACAACAAAGCACCAACTCAGAAAGTTCAAACTGCCCAAGGAGTTAATGATACAGTTCTATAGAGGAATGGTTGAGTCTGTCATCTGCACCTCTGTAACTGTCTGGTTTGGTTCTGCCACCCAACAAGACAGACACAGACTTCAGAAAGTAATTAGGTCTGCAGAAAAAAACATTGCTATCAACCTGCCTTGAGGACCTGTATACTGCATGAGTCAAAAAGAGGGCTGTGAAAGTATTTACAGACCCTTCACATCCTGGACATAAACTGTTTCAACTCCTACCTTCAAAATGACATCATAGAACATTGCACACCAGAACAACTAGACACAAAGACAGTTTTTTTCCTGAACACCATCATTCTTTAAACAATTCCCTCAACACTGTCCAACTATTTAAAAAGTTTGCACTATTATTACTATTAATCTTCTCATCACTCTTTATCACCCATCCCCTCCCACTTGTGACTATATGACTGTAACTTTGTCACTTGTATCCTTATTGTACTCTATGACTGTTATAAAGTATTGTACCTTATGATTTTTTATTCTTGATGAATGTATCTTTTATGTACACTGAGAGCATTTCCATCAAGACAAATTCCTTGTGCGTCCAGTCACACTTGGCCAATAAAGAATTCTATTCTATTCTATTCTATTCTATTCTATTCTATTCTATTCTATTCTATTCTATACTACACTGCTCAAAAAAATAAAGGGAACACAAAAATAAGACGTCCTAGATCTGAATGAATGAAATATTCTTATTAAATACTTCATTCATTACATAGTTGAATGTGCTGACAAGAAAATCACACAAAAATTATCAATGGAAATCAAATTTAGCAACCCATGGAGGTCTGGGTTTGGAGTTACACTCAAAATTAAAGTGGAAAAAAACACTACAGGCTGATCCAACTTTGATGTAATGTCCTTAAAACAAGTCAAAATGAGGCTCAGTAGTGTGTATGACCTCCCTACAATGCCTGGGCATGCTCCTGATGAGACCAGCATATGGTCTCACAAGGGGCAGATGGTCTCCTGAGAAATCTCCTCCCACACCTGAACTAAAGCATCCCCCAACTCCTGGACAGTCTGTGGTGCAATGTGGTGTTGGTAGATGGAGCGAGACATGATGTCCCAGATGTGCTTAATTGTATTCAGGTCTGGGGAATAGGCGGGCCAATCCATAGCATCAATGCCTTCATCTTGCAGGAACTGCTGACACACTCCAGCCACATGAGGTCTAGCATTGTCTTGCATTAGGAGGAACTCAGGCCCAACCGCACCAGCATATGATCTCACAAGGGGTCTGAGGATCTCATCTCGGTACCTAATGGCAGTCAGGCTACCTCTAACGAGCACATGGGGGGCTGTGCGGTCCCCCAAAGAAATGCCACCCCACAGCATTACTGACCCACTGCCAAACCGGTCATGCTCAAGGTTGTTGCAGGCAGCAGAACATTCTCCATGGCGTCTCCAGACCCTGTCATGTCTGTCACACGTGCTCAGTGTGAACCAGCTTTCATCTGTGAAGAACACAGGGTGCCAGTGGCGAATTTGCCAATCTTGGTGTTCTCTGGCAAATGCCAAATGTCCTGCACGGTGTTGGGCTGTAAGCACAACCCCTACCTGTGGACGTCGAGCCCTCATACCACCCTCATGGAGTCTGTTTCTGACTGTTTGAGCAGCCACATGCACATTTGTGGCCCGCTAGAGGTCATTTTGCAGGGCTCTGGCAGTGCTCCTCCTGTCCCTCCTTACACAAAGGCAGAGGTAGTGGTCCTGATGCTGGGTTGCTGCCCTTCTATGGCCTCCTCCACTTCTCCTGATATACTGGCCTGTCTCCTGGTAGCGCATCCATGCTCTGGAAACTACGCTGACAGACACAGCAAACCTTCTTGCCACAGCTCACATTGATGTACCATCCTGGATGAGCTGCACTACCTGAGCCACTTGTGTGGGTTGTAGACTCCGTCTCATGCTACCACTAGAGTGAAAGCACCGCGTTCAAAAGTGACTAAACCATCAGCCAGAAAGCATAGGAACTGAGAAGTGGTCTGTGGTCACCACCTGCAGAACCACTCCTTTATTGAGGATGTCTTGCTAACTGCCTATGCTTTCCACCTGTTGTCTATTCCATTTGCACAACAGCATGTGAAAATGATTGTCAATCAGTGTTGCTATCTAAGTGCACAGTTTGATTTCACAGAAGTGTGATTGACTTGGAGTTACATTGTGTTGTTTTAGTGTTCCCTTTATTTTTTTGAGCAGTGTATTTTAATGGGACTAACTTTTAACATTTCAATTATATTTTATATTGCTGTTGCATTTGAATGAAATCTAGATCTTTTTCCAAATATTTTATCTTTAAAGTGGGAAGTCTCTTAGATTTTCTGGAAACAGATTAATAGAAATATAATGGTTTTTTTTTCTTTTTAATCTTCTTTGAGGGGCATTGTCACATTGCTTTTCCTTCGGTGTCATTTTTTAATATGATACATAGTGAAAATATGGGATGAAAACATACTGAAATGTAAAAATGAGATGATAAATAAACATACTATCTTAAAATAAAAGTTCAATAGAACATTGACATTCCATAAGTTCAAATTGTGTTCATCCTTTCCAAAATAGACATCTTTAAGTAGAAGTTTTAGGAAAAGGAGCTTTTGGGAAAGTTGCACCTATACTTTAAAAGAATGGGAAACAAAGAACAGATGAATCTTTTTCTATGTATACACTACAGCCCTTTCCAACTCTTCTCCGGAATGTTGCAAGGCCTGCCAAAGCAGATGGTAGTAGGGTAAGTAGCAGGAAGGGTAGAAGATTAACAGGAAATCCTGTTGTTTTATGGAAGACAATTCAAACAGGATTGGATATAGCCCAATATTTTGTCAGAATTGCAAAAATCCAACAAATGCCGTGTGTGTGTGTGTGTGTGTGTGTGTGTGCATGTATGTGTGTATTTGCTTATTGGATGCTTAACAATGTTATGATTGTTTTTAAACAATGCAGTTAAAATGAATAGTGGTAGGTACAATCAGTCATTTTGTACTAAATTACAATAATATGGTAAAAAGCAACATGGAATATAGGGCTAGCGAGAGTGTTTGTTAAACAAGTGATGTATGCGGAAAACCAGCTCATGACAAACCTTATGCCCACAGAAAGCAAAGATTGACATACAGTTGTTTTTGCTTGAGATTTCAATCGATTGATGGCAACCATTTCAGCGAAACGCAGAAAACGAGAGTTCCTGTGGTGCAGCAAACTTGAATGCAGTGTTTGAATTGACTTGGTGATGTGTAGCTATTATATGTCTCGCAATAGCAGAAGAAGGCATTTTGTGGCCGTGGTTTGCTGTTGGATTACCCTGTACTGTCTGAACCCATTTCAGAAATTGCTCCTTCATTTTGAAAACCAGGCACCTATTAGTTCTACTGGTGTAATTGTCTCCACAATTACAAACAAATTGGTAAATACAATGGGCTTTGAAGCTCACAGGTTGTGTGCTTCCTTGATTGATAGTAATGGTGTAGTCTCTGGGTTTGATACAGTACATACAACTTGGCCATACTGACTGATTCAATTAGGTGCTTAAACATTGGGTCATCAGGCATGCTATCTGATCTTCCTTAAACAGCAGCTCAATAATATTTTCTTTTTACTGGCAGTTGAAATTGTCAGTTTTGGGTCTCTATTATTTTCATTTTTGATTATTTTATTTTTATTCAGGTATCATGGAAGAACTAGCTGAAGATGACATTGATATCCTGAACCATGAAAAAGCAGACACTCATCAGAGACAAGATGGACAACTTCCTATTCCAGTGTCTTCAGGAGAAGAATCAGTTGCTTCACATTTTGCACTTGTCACTGCTTACGAAGATATTAAAAAGCGCCTAAAAGAAACAGAAAGAGAAAATTCTTTCTTAAAGAAAAGAGTAAGATTGTTAGAAGAAAAGGCAAGTAATTTTAGCAATATATTTTTCTTTCAAGGTTATATCATTCAAAATTATTAATGTTAGTATGATTTTTAAAAACTAGCTTTTATCTTAAGTAATGTGTAAAGTAATTAAGCACATGTGAAACAGATACATTCATTACTTGGAAGTTATTGCCTAATACTTATGGCCAGCACTAAGGAAATTCACTTGGTTTAACATTAAATACTTATTTGAAAATATTTGAATAATGATTAAGCCACATCTTGTTGTAATCTTTTAGCTTCTTGAATCCCATTTGGAAGAAGCAACAAGTTATGTGGGTCGTGAGCAAGTTAACAAAGCTTATCAAGCATATCGGGAATCTTGTATTGAACGAGATAATCTGAAAAGTCAATTGGATAAAACGGTATGATTTTGGAGTAGCATAAAATAAAACAATGTTGCATGAACTTCATATAGAAAAATATTTTAACATGGAGCAAATTAAGTTTGGATCACTAAAGATATTGAGTATGATCTAAAGATATTAAGTATGAGCTAACAAAAGATAAGTATTAACTTATTCATTTCTATGTATGTTTAAAATGAGTATGTATCATTTTTTAATATCAAAACAGTTCAATTAAGGAATATTTATATGTGTCAATCCTGGATATTTAAAAATATTGAATTTCTGAATATCCACCTTGATTGATATTTTCTCTTTTTTTCAGTGACCCCATTTGTCTCCTAATTGTTCTGATATTAAATGTCTAAATTTGCTGTTTGAATGAATGAGAGTGAGATTCACATTAAAAACATAGGTTGTCAAAGATCCAGTGATTCAGTACAAATCACTACAGGTAGTCCTCAATTTACAACAATTCGATTAATGACTATTTGATGTTACAATGGCACTGAAAAAAGTGATTTATACCCATTTTTTTACACTAAAGACCATTGCAGCCTCTTCATGGTCGCATGCTCAAAATATAGACAAATTTAGATTTAGGCTTGGCATCTGGCTCATATTTATGACTTTGCAATGTCCTGTGGTCATGTGATCACTTTTTGTAACTTTCTAACAAGCAAAGTCAATGGGGATGCCAGATTCAGTAACAACCATGTTTCTATCCTAACAACTACAGTGATTAACTTAGCATCTATAGCTATACAGATCATAAAGTGGGGCAAAACTCACTTAACAAATGTCTCTTTTAGTAATAGAAATTTTGGGCTCAATTGTGGTGGTAAGTTGAGGGCTACCTTATATATCTTTTTTAAAATTAAGTGGAGTGCAAAAACTTTGTAGATGAAAAATAGATTGAATAAAAAGTTGGTGATCAATTTGGAAAGCATGCTAGCTAACTGAGTGCAGTGTGATGTATAATTTAATTAATTGATTATTAGTAATTAACAATAATTTTTTTCTCCCCTCTAAAAGCAAAACAATATTCACATGCTATTTTTTTTTTCTACTGCATTTGAAACAGTAAAAGAAACATAGTAATTTGGCCAGATCTTTATGAAGAACCAACTGATCTTTAGACTCAGACTTCAACTAGGATAATGATAAAGCCCTGACAATTTATATATTTCTCAAATTAGATGAAAGAGAACATGGAATATGTGAAAATCTTGAATGAGCAGTTGCAGTCTAAAGAAGTAGAACTCTTACAGCTAAGAACAGAAGTGGAAACTCAACAAGGTGCACTTTGTCTATCTGAGTGTATAACAGTATCCATTTATGCCAAGTGCTGTGACCTGCAATCCTTTTTTAAAAGTTAATATATATTTTTAATGTAACTGAGGCATTGCTATTACTGGTGTGGTGTAATGTTCAGTAGTGATTAAGGTCTTGGAAAGTATTAATTAAGATTGGGAAACCCAACTTCAAATTTCAGCAATGGAAGTTCACCAAGTGCCTGTAACAGGATATAAATCCAACACATAATGATAACAAAGTATGCATCTTAGGGCAATTTCAGAACATGTGAGAATTTAATGCAAACATTTTTTTGTTATAAAAACTTAGAAACCTATCTTAAGTTGATACAAGAGCAACATCCTAGTTGGTATGGCCCCATCTCACTGGAGAGAGAATTCTGTAAGCAAGAGCCAATTTTATGTAGGCCTGTATATACATAAAGAATTGGACTCATTCTTACTGTCCCTATGATAAGGTAACTTTAGCAATCAAAACAAGGACTTTTTAGTTGAGCCTTGAAATAAACCGGGTTAATTTTACAGTTGGCAAACATACAAGCAATATGTTACTCATGAAATATCCCAGTTCTGCAACCTTGTGGTTGTATTTTGATCTAACTGCAGTTGCGGAACCATCTTTAAAGGCAGATTCACAATTAAGAGCAATATAATTCAGTAGAGATCTCATTATGGCTCACCGAACACCAGTTCTTTCTCATTAGATGGATTGAGACTAGAACACTAATCCATGCTTAAGAGACAGCTTAATTTTTTATGACATCTTTGGCTTGGATCAGTGACATCCTAAGATTGCAGACTTCTTATTGAAGTTTGTGTAGAGGTATACAATCTTCTCAAGTGCAGTATGACTATTAATTTGGTCAAAAGAACCATTTATCATCCTAGCATTTTTTTTCTTGGATTGAGATTCTATTTATTGAGCACAAAAATTCCCTTATTGCATCTCTGCATCACTTAATGCTGCCATAACTTTACATGTATCATGAAAATATAAAATCAGGTGATACCATATATAGCTGATAAAACTGAAAATTTCACCCCAATACATTCCATTCCAATTTTGTAGACAACTCCAATGTCTAACCAGGCTGTTTTGATCTTGAAACATTTTGCACTTCTCTACTTCATGATACTTCACCCCAGACTTTTTGATAGCTTCATTCAGAAATATGTTCATATCAGAAACTCAGAAGAGAGCAAATTAAAGTGATTTCAGACAATGAAGTCAATGTTTAACCAGCACCTTTTTTGAACATGGCAATTAAAATAATAATTTAATTATCTAAGCACAATACCTTCAGTACCCAATGTAGAGACCCTGTCTGAAGAGTATCCTACTACCCAAAACCTCTGACAGTTCTGGAAATCATGCTTTCTTTTCTTGATTAGAACAAACCTAGTGCTAGATTTAAATATTAAGAAGTTTTAAAAGAAACTACTAATTCAAACACTGTACCCTAGAAATAAATCTGGCTGTTGAAAGATTTGTGAAGAAAACACCTTTTCTGTAGCAATTATATATTTGTCTCTTAAGGTAGATTGGATTACTTCCCTCTCAAGGAACCATATTTTTTTTCTAGACTTAGCTGCAAAATCATTACTGCTAATATAATAATAAGCATGTATAATAATAAGCATGCATAAGAATGCAGAGAATACCTGACTTTACAGTTTGGCTCCTGGCTGAGTAAGTAAAATTGTCAAATTCCTGGAAAATGTGGTCCGAGTCTGATATCTACAAGAATGTCTTCTAGCAGCATTTCAAATTCAAATAATCAGAAAAAAAAAGAATATAGTTTTCAAAAATCCAGAACATCCCAAAATAAATGAGGAGTGATACATTAAAAATATGCTGATAAGTTTCATTCTTATCCCAGCAACATTTGCTTGTTAGATAAGATCTAGTATGGCACGCTCTTTATGTGTTTCATCAGTTCGAGATGGCAGTCCTCATGGACTATGAACCACAGCTTGTTAGTTATTACTGCCTTTCCATGGAATAATATCTCCCTGATATTCAAATGCTTTGGTTTGCTATAATTGCAGGTATTCCTCGAGTTAGTAATGTAATGGAGCAAATTCCATTTGTAACCCAAGGATTTGTGGAAAAAAATATTGTGCCTTGAATGAGGTCACTCCCTGCTTTCACCCACGCATTTGATAATTGAATGTGTGGCTTGTTAAGTGCACATGAAATATCTTGGGAGTGAGGCCATGGAGCGGGCTAGTGATGTAACAGGCCACCTGCTTAAGACAACCCAAGGCCTCTTCTGACCCACAGATACCTCATTCTCCCTCCCCTAAGGTCCCTACTGCGCAATCTCCCTGTAGGCTTTGGCAAGAAAATGGCAAACAGAAGGAATGCCTGAACTACCAAAGCCTTTCCAATGTTTGGCCTCTGTTCTCTGCAAATACACCAAAAGCCTGAAACAATGAAGCAGGCAAAGAAACTATGACAAAGAGGGAATGCTTGTAACCTGAGGATTACCTGTATTATTCCTAAATGTGAACTGATTTCTATTTCTTTCAGTTTTGTGCTATTACAATATATTGTTTTGATTCACTGGTTTAATCCCAATTATATATTGGGGGGGATGTATGGCATGCAGAATCAGTTAGTTTATCTACAGTCTATAAGCCCTGTAAAAATAAATAAAATAAATTATGATTATCCAGTTGGTATATTAGTCTCAAGCTTCAACAACTGAAACAATAGTCATTAATATTGAATAATTTGCTTTGGATAATTCCATAGACTTACTGTGTTGGTTTTTTCTTTTTCAAAGTCCCAATTAAAAATTAATTGAGATTGTTATTGAGGATTAATTATTTTTATATTTTAAAATATATGTATTTTGTTATAAAGAAATATATTCAGCCTTTTAACTTTTTTAAAAACTGGTAATTTATTGAACTTGAAGATTTTGTGTCTATTTATAGATTAATATCAGAGAGCATATACATTACAATACATTTCTATTGGAACTCTTTCTTTGCTGAGCGGTTATTAACATACTTGGTGTTAGTGAAAAAAACTTTATATACAAAAAGTAAGATTGGATTCAAATTTATCTTATACACAGAAAGATATATGAGAAATGAGTTTTAGCACCATTTTCATTATCTAATTTGATTATTCTGAGAAAATAAATGTTTTGTTTCCTTTCAGTGATGAAGAGTTTCAATTCTAACCCATCTAACTGGGAAATAGACAAACTGAACAGTGAGCTGAAGCTGCACAATTTGGAGCTGGATTTGGAGAAACTGAGGGAAGAATGCAATCATCTTAGGAAGGAATTGCAAAAATCTGTAAGGAAATAATTTCTAAATTACGATTTCTGTTATGAGGAAGGTACACAAAGGGGTAAAATTAAATGTTGATATGTACAATTTCTGCCTCTGAGTTTAATGAGATCAACATGTTTAGATTTTGGTAAACTAAATTAATGTTTATTGAGACTTCTAATTTTTTGGTTTTCAAAAGTTCAGTGACTTTTGGTATCCTTTTAAAATAATCTCAAAAACAGGCTTTGTTTTTTTATACCTTTAGTTCATTTTAGTCCTAATAAGATGGTTACAATTACTGTTATTTTGGTAGGTTTAAAAATATATTTTAGTTTACTCTTGCCCAGATGAAATTAAACTGCACATTTTTAGAATGCCACTAGATAGTGATAAAACCAGAATACCCAAAGTAGTCTAATAATTGTAGCTTGATAATTCTCTTAGAAAGAAAATATTTTGCAATCTGCTGCCTAAAATTTGCTGAACTATGTAATTAATGACACTTATTTGTGAATCTATTAATTAGAGTAAGATTATTCATTTCAAACTTTATTTCAATTGTTTCTCAGAAGTTAGTAATCTAAGTTTCATTTTTAGATAGGTTTTTTTATATATTTGTAATGCTCATCCTTTTCAGTAACCTCTTAGTTCTAAAATTAAGTGTGACTTAAGAACTGGAGTATGACACACATAGAATCACAATAATATCAAACTAAAATTTAAATCTTAACCTGTGTCATAAGGAAACTTGATTGTACAATGATGTTTATTTAAGTTGCTAATGGAAAGAGTAATTTTTCTTAATACTTTGATATTTAAACCCAAGGTTCAACATATATTATTTTAAAATTGGTTTAAATAAGCCAGAAGATTCCAGTTATTGGAAAGATTAGAAATGAAATAATTTCACTAAATCATTCTGAAATTTAGGTTTTTGTTTTTTGTTTTTGACTTAACATAATGTGCAATCCTATCCAATGTGACTTAACAGTATGAACTACAAAACTTGCTCAATAAATTGTTAAAAAATCATAGGTTAATGTGAAATGTTGGCCCAAATAATATAGTCTTAGGGAACTGTATTTAGGGACATTTGAATTAGGATTAGAGATATAAACTTGTACAATAGAATAAAAAATAGAATAGAAAGATTTCTTAAAATATTGTTTCTGTAAGAAGAACTATTTCATAAAAATGCATAATGAATTATGTGGTCAGGCAAACATCCCCCCTGATTCTAACACTCTTTTTTTTAAAAAAAAGTATATTACATGTATATTTGTTCATGGTATTTATAAGACACTTTATGGGATTTGTATTCTGAAAGGAAAGTTAAATGCAACTGCAAATTTAAAAAAAAATTAAAATATTTTATTAACACTAACATTTTTGGTATGTCTTGAAAAGGTTAGTTTTTTTCTTTGTACAAGTGAGGCAGATCTTTAAAAGCCAATAGGACCTCTCTGTTTTGGCTTCCTTTCAGGTTGAATCCCAAGGAAGTTTAATAAATGGAGAGCTTATCCAACAGCAAAATATCCATAGGTATGCTTTTATTTACTTTAATGCATTTCAGCTAAATTCATTTGATTAGCTTATTGAAGTCCAAGGAAATTAATTGTTTTGGATAAGGATTATGTCACTCAAGTAATGATCTCACATTTACTTAGCACATAGCTGCCTTTGCCAAACATGATAATTGATCAAAAATGCAGAGCAGGCTATATAAGACACTGATCCTCAATCATTTATTGGTTTCCAGGTGTTGATTTTAATTTCTGTATGGGACTATCATTAATCCAAAAATTCAACTATCCAAACTAAGATTATTAATGATCTTATAACAAGTAACTTTCTCTTCTCTCAGAAATTTTGTTAAATTGTTATGAGGGATAGAACAGATTTTTCTTCTGAAGGTATGTTTTACTTCATTTTTATAATTAGCTTTTCCCGGCCTTTGCTTTCTAATATATTTGGCACATTTCATTGGCTACGGTGTTTGGGAATTTTGATAATTGCAGTCCAATACCACATGTAATAGCTTGAGAAAGATTTGTCTAAATAATGTGCAAAACATATTGCTAGTGAAGCAAAATAATTTCTAGTGTCTTAACTGTTAGGCTTCTGTACGTTACTTGGCTCTTTATTCACTGGTGCCACAGGTGCTATTTTGGAAATTGGAATAGATTAATCTAGATGTTTTTTAGAATTTGATTGTGGCACTTCTTGATTTCAGTTGTTAATTCTAAATATGACAAAACTTGCATCTAACATAGTGCTTTTATTCCTGTAAATGAAAAGCTGAAGTAAAAGCATTTTTGAACAGATAAGGAATATGGGTATGTCGGATGAAAATATAGAATTTCAAGCTGAAGAAAAGTATATTTTGGAAAGTTGTTATCAGCTAACTTATCTTCTTCTAAAAGCTGATAGATTGAGGCCCATTAGGGTTTTTATGTTACAGCCAATCTTTTCCTGTGATTTACTTGTAAATAAAGACAGAGCGTTTTAGAAAAGCCCCATAAAACAGATAGCAAATAGTAATTGTCTACTTGAGACATATTGAAAGAATATATTTACAGTATTTAAAATGTTTATAATTTATGTTTTAGTTAAAAAGTGATTCTCAAGTGAGTAAAAGAGATCATCACTACTTTTGGCTTTACAGCTGAGACACATATCACTTAAACAAATAACACACAACTTTTATATAGATCTTAAGAAGTGGTGGGATTCAGTTTTTTTTACTACCAGTTCTGTGGGTGTGGCTTGGTGGGTGTGGCAGGGGAAGGATACTGTAAAATCGTTGTTCCCTCCCTATTCCTGTGGGAAGGTTACTGCAAAATTCCATTCCCTCCCCACCCCACTAACCTGCTTTCCAGCTCCATTCCCCTGTGCAGGGCAACAAGAGAAGACCCAGCTGATCAGCTGATACTCGGGAGGCAGAGAATAGATGGGGGCAGAGCCAGTCAGAGGTGGTCTTTGCTGGTTCTCCAAACTAAAAAATTCTGCTACCTGTTTTCCAGAACTGATCAGAACCTGCTGAATACCACCTCTGATCTTAACATAGCCGGTAATTATGCCATCTTCTTAACATCATTACTTAAGGTGGATGTTGCAGCACTGTTAGAAACATGGCAAACAATGAATTGTGCAGCACTGTTATGCAAATGTCACAACTTACGTATTTGTGTGATGACATCACTGTACACATGTCACTTTGACATCATGAGAGTTTGCTTTTGGCATTGATAATCATGTTAGCCAGAGACAGAGGGCAAATTCTCCTATTTTCTGATGAATGGCTTTGGGAGAAATAAAAATATATAAAGAATCTAACTTTTTTTTGTATATATTTTTTTATTTCTTCTTATTTACAAACATATTGTGTGAACACTGTGGTACCAGGCTGTCTTATATTTTAAAACAAATATGACAATATTGTTCATATTCAATACAGTTGAAAATCTTATAAATTTTCATGTTAATAATATATTCTTTGATTTTGCACCATTTTAGTATTTTATTTTTATGTCAATCTCCATGTTCTAAATATCCCTCTTTTTCTACAGGTAGAATATTATTAATCATATTTGTAGTGTTTAATAGATTTATGTGATTCCAGTAATAATTCACCAATTTATATTGAATTATAATTATATTAGTATTTATTATTTAATCCCTTCTCATTTTAAATTTTGCCACTATTATATTTTAAAAATATCCCCTTTCTAATCACATTTTGCAAACTTAATGACAGATAAAATAATAATCATCATATTTATGTTTGACAAGTTATGTAATTATAGCAAATTATATAATTTTAATACAATTGTCTCTA
The DNA here is from genome assembly GCA_033807585.1 of Hydrophis major. Taxonomy (NCBI): domain Eukaryota; kingdom Metazoa; phylum Chordata; class Lepidosauria; order Squamata; family Elapidae; genus Hydrophis; species Hydrophis major. The sequence goes on along the minus strand of CM066343.1, from coordinate 141,722,949 downwards.
TATTCTTAACATCACTCCTTTTACTATAGATATATTAAGTCATATTTGCAGTATTTAATAATTTATATAATTCTCATAACCATTCATAAATTCATATTGATTTATATTTTCCCATTATTTATCCCTTTTAGTTTTTAATTTGCCACTATTTTTAAAGAAAAGTCCCTTTCTAGTCACATTTTAATACAAATAAAAAAATATTCCTCATGTTTACATTTAACAAATTGTGCAATTCTAATAATATAATTACATCTATCTTGTGTTATATTTCACTGCATTATTTTTGTGTCAATCAGGTTCCACATATTTCTTTTCCTACCATAGAATGTTAATATTCATGTTTATTACATTTAACAATTGTATATCTTTACTAATAATAACGCTCATTTATGTGAAACTATAACATTTTTTCCACTTTAGCCATCATCTTTTACTCGCTTTAAACTTTGATTAATTGTTTCTTAGCTTGGCTCCCATATTCCTCTCTTGATTTTTGTCTCTATCATTTTTGACCATCCCTCTTAATCATTCCTCCCTTCTCTACTATATTCCATTGTCCTATTTTCAAGTTATCTACTCTTACTCTGGTCTTTCTCCCAAAAAATTCTCCCTGGAATTCCAGTTCCTGTTTGACTTCCTTTAAAACACTCTCCCCTTGCTTTATTACGTCAATCATGATTTTTATTTTTATTTCCTTTTTGTCATTTCTTTTTATTTATTGTTGCATCTGTTCTGTTTTACTGGTTACTCTTCCAGTTGATTCCTCTTCTTCCTGGATCTCCTGTTTTCCTTCTGTCATTTGCGTCTCCATTTCCAGATCTAGTTCCAGGGTTTGTATTTTATTCAAAATGTCCTCAAATCTTCTGCCATTGTGTTTTTAAAGTCCTGAAATTCGAATGCAATTTCTTTGCAAATTCCACTCATCTTTGTTTTTATTTAATCTATTTCTTTCTGTCCAATTGTCTAATAGTCCTTTATTCAAACCTGTCACTTTTCAAACTAAAAATCCAAAGTCCAGGAATTTTTATATCTCAACATTAATTGTTCTATTAAGTAGTCCAAGGACGAAATCTTGATAAATTCCTCAACCAGTTAAATCTTGTATTGTAGCTTTCTGGGCTCTTTAATAATAAAAGCCTCTTATTTCTCACTTTGGTTCTCCTTAAACCAGGTCTTATCAAAACTTTGGGAGTCTGTAGTATCTTCTTTTAACAGCAGATGGCACTCTTGAATCAATTTTCACTTTTTTTTCCTTTCTCATCAAATTTTACCAATATTTTTGGAAATTTATATTCCTTTTTAATTTTTTTAAAAATAAACCTTATTCAGTTTTTGTTATGCCCCTGTTGGAATCTGATTCCGGGGGGGAGGGGGGGTTGAGCAGCTAACAGGGAGTGGGAGTGTGGTTCTGGTGGCTGTGGAAGAAACTGGGAAAGGGCACAATCCGGCTGGGCATTCAGAGGAAGACCCAGGTCCCCCTCTTCATCCTAGGGCACATAGGGAGGAACGGAAAAGGGAGCAACATGTGTTACAGGGGAGAAGAGGGCCATGATTCCCTTTATTAGCTGCAGTTGGGAAAACAATTTTAAAAGGGCGTTTGCACTCAGCATCTTGCTTGAAGCAAAGCATGAATTATCTTTCTCAACTCTTATCAGGGTTCTGATGTCCTCCCAACTGTGTGTTTCGTTTATCTTTTGAAGTATGCAATTCTTTATCCTGCTCTGTCTCGTTAATTGCTGTTTGTGTTGGTTTTTATTTATAATTTATATGTACTTTGGGTTTGGACTAAATTTCTTCCCTTTAAAAATTGTTCTTGGGAGTTTTTTCTCCAGCTGATGATAACTGGACATTGGGGGCTAATTTGGAGGTATTAAAGGGACTTTACCTACTTTTGTGACTTTGTTGCTTTTGTGCCATGCCCCAGGTCATCACAGTTTTCCAACAATTTAAAAACATAAAAAAACACAATTGCATCAACGTTGAAGACATTGTACTTTGCCTATACCTGCATGTAAAGCCACCAGTCAATGTCTATATTTTGCTGTTTTAATTCCTGTATTGTTTTTAATCTTCCTTGTTTATTGAGCAAATCCTTGTATTTTCTCATTTTGGCCAGGTCCATTGCATTTGGGTATATTAGTGCCTCCATTGTCAACAGCCAACTTGGTATTTTAGTATAGTGGTCATTCTTGATTTTATCCTATACTTGAATAAGTGCATTCCTAATTTTTTCCCATTTTTTTTTGTTTTTCAATCTGCATATGCACAACAATACACTAACAGTGTGCATCAATATATCACATATTTTAGTATAGCAAAATAATAATATCAATCATATCTCTCAATACATATATTTCACATTAATTCATAATCCTTCAATGCTTATTTTCAATCTTTCAAAACTTTCTCCAAATGCCTACCACCATATCAGTTAAGCATACCTGGTAATTCCTTTATTCAATTTTCTCCCTGCTTTTATTTTATTTTTTAAAATAAAAAATTTTCATTTGGCAAGTAGTGTGGTTCCAGGTTTCATATCTCAATACAAACATGACTATAGTTCATTATAGTTGTTTAGTTTCATATTGCATCATCCTTATTATTGTTAAATATTAAGCTTATCCAATTCCAAGTCAGGTTATATTAATACATTATCATATCTTATTTTACAATGTTATCTAAAATTCTCGCCTCATTTCTGTTGTCATTTCTCATATTACTTTTTTCTGTCACATTTGTCATTTTATCAAGCCGTATCTGTAAATATAATTGTCCCCTCTGGTTAATAATTCAAGCTAACCACCTTCATTCTACCTTAATATCAATCTCCCTATCTAGTATATAACACAAATATATATATTTTTCTCAGATTCCGCATTATACTTTCTCAAACACCTTATGAATCATCACAAAATACTCATTACAAACAATCATTACAGAATACTGTTTTCAATATATTCTTATACATCACAACATATTACCTTGTGGAATCTCCTTCCTTATCCTTTTTTTTTTTCCACCCATTATCTCTCACTCTTTGGATAATGTACTTCCTTTTCATCCTTGTTTGTTTCCTATTCCTCTTTGTTTTCTGGTCCTTTCTCTTAATTCCCTTTTTTCCCATTCTTATTCCCCTCCATTTCTCATTCCAGTTATTAAAACTTTTCTCTCTCCCTCTTGATTTTTCTTTTGCCCTTCTGTTTTTTTCCTCTCCCTTTATCCATTTTCTGAACCATTCTCCCTTTTTTCATCCCATCAAATTTTTAATTCTAATTCCTTTCCATCCCTACTTAAATAATTGTTGTTCGTTTTGTTCTTCCATGTTGGCTTTTTTTTTTATAGAACTCCTCCCGCTCTGGTTTATTTTGTTCTTGTGTATGCTGAGTCATCATTTCTAATTTCCGTAATACATAATTTGCACATTTCAAGTTTAATTTTTATCATGTCCCTTATATCTTGCAAATCCAATCTTATATCAACAAATAGTTTCTCCATTATATCTTCTACTTTTTTCTCTCTTCCTTAACAGTTAAAATCCTCTTCTTTAATAGATATATTCAATCCCAGAGTCTAGTATATTATTTCAGCCAATATCTTTTGAATTTATTTTCAACAATCTATACTCTTGTGTCTTTGTTCGGATGGTTCTATAACAATAATAAAGTTTCTTTTATTTTCTTTAAGTTCCAAAATCCAAACTCTTGAAAAGACCAGACACTTTTTAAAATGTACTAAAGTTTTCCTGTACCATCAGGTGGCACTCGAGTCTTTTTAACTTTCTTTATTGAATATAATACATTTATTAAGTTTGCTAATTTCAATCATTAACTATTTCTTTTCTTTTCAACACACTCAATTTCAGCATTTAATTATGCCCTATAAGTGCCCATAATTCAATAGTTATCCAGTTTAATTTCTAAACCTTTGTTGTGTTAAAGAATTTTCCTTTAAATTTTCTCCTCCAAATTAATCCAATCCAAGTTTTATAAGATCCAATTTCGTTCTCACTTTCTCTGGTTGCTGCTTCCACACACTTCCCTCCAAGATAGCCCTTTATTTTAATACATGGGTACCTCAAAAGCGATGTCCTTTGCCTGGTTCATACTCTGCTCGCTACTTCTCTGCTCCAGCATAAAACATAGTTTCCCGGAGTGTTCTTTGTCTTCATGGTGGCCATTTTAGGACCACCACTGCAGTTTGCCTTTGGGAGGGATTTTCTTGTCAGGAAGGGGAGTTGTGACTCCCCTTGACCCTCCAGGCAATTTCTCCCTTCTTCACCACCCCACTAGGGTGGTTCTGATTTCAATCGGGACCCTCCAGTAAGTGAACTCGGGTGAAACTGCGCACAGATTCCGTTCCGACTCCGATGAGGAACAAACTGGAAATCACCAAGTGCATCCCTAATTTGATGCTCTCAGCCAGTCTTTGAAAACTTGCAGATTTGCACACCATGCAGAGTAGTTCTTCTCCCAGGCAACCCCTTCTGACCAGGGGATGCAGCCACAGCATCATAGAACCACCAAAATTGCCTTTTGGCTAAATGTAATTTTTTAAAGAATCCATAATGTCCAGCTTGTCGAACATCATGGCAATAGCATAATACTTTAGTTCTCAAGACTTCAGATATATACAATTTCGTCCCTCTCCATGCAATCCTATTGTGGATATCACATTGCGTTCGTTTTTTTTATATCCACGTGTCCCTTTTTAGAGCATTTGGTAGATCCTGAGCCAATAATTGCACCCTTAATGATTGTAATGTCTTTCTCTCCTGGATAATCTGCTGTACTATCAGCTCTTGTCTGCTGTCATATTGTGATAACCATGACAAAGCATAAAACATCCTTTCCTGCTGGTACGTACTTTAGGACGAAATTGACAAAAATATAGGCCCATTGGACCTGCTTAGAAGATAATCGTCAAGGTGATTGGAGTGCTTCCAGATTCTTATGATCCATCCATACTTTGAATGGACACTGGGAGCCTTCAAGGAATTGTCTTCATGTCAGTAATGCCCAATGTACAGCATAGGCATCTTTCTCCCACACAGCCCAATTTCTCTTAGTTGGACTTAATTTTCTTTGATATATAAGCACATGGTTGCAAGCTACCTTTTTCATTCTGTTGTAAAAGAACAGCTCCCACTGCCACATCTCTGGCATCTGCCTGAATCACAAATAGCAATTCCATATTTGGATACTTCAGAACTGGCTGTTGAGCAAACATCCGCTTGAGGGAATTGAATGCTAATTGACATGTCTCTGACCATGTGATGGATTGTCCTGGACAAAGTTTTATGGTCTGTCTTGGTTTTGTTTTTAACAAATCAGTTAATGGTAGGGCAAGAGCAGCAAACGGGATAAATTGCCTGTAGAAATTAGCGAACCCTAAAAAGCTTTGTAGTTGTTTCCTCGCAGTAGGAGCTTGCCAGTTTAATACAGTACCTTAATGGGGTCCATTTCAATTCCTTCACTCAGGATACGATATCTAAGATAACTGCCCAAAGGACAATTGAAAGTGGTCTTCCACTCATCACCAGGATGTATATGGACTCTGTAGTAGGTTTCATGTAGATCCAACTTTGTAAAGTATTTCCCTTTCGCTACAGTAGCCAATAGATCTTTTATAAGTGGTAATGGATATAAGGGCTCCTTACAAATAGCATTCAACCCCCGAAAGTCCACACATAACTTGGCCCGCCATCCTTCTTTTCCCTAAACAAAACCGGGGCTGCAATATGCACTCTTCCCAGCTTTAATCCAATTTAGTACGATGGAATTTGCACTTTAAATAACACTGTAAGGCAGAAGTTTCCAATGCTAACCTAGACTGGTTGGGATACCATTCTTGTTGGATGGAAAATTTGTTGCTTGACATTAAAAACCCTTGGAACCTGCTTTCTGCTCTGCATGGTAGTTTGTGTGCAAATCTGCAAGTATTCACTTATTCAAGTATGGGATAAAATTGCTCACATGATCTTTTTTGGGGTTCACTACTGCGTTAAAATCACCTACCAGACATATATTTTCATACTTCATCTCTGTCAGTTTCCTATATAGTTTATGCTTAAAATCCCTTCTGTTTTTCATTCGGTGCATATATAACTGTAAGTATTACTTTCTTATAAAGTATTATTATTTCAAGCATTAGAATTCTCTCCAACTCATCTGCATAAGCCTGTTTAGATTGTAGCTGTTTTCTAACATATACCGCTATCCCTCTTTTGTTGTTGTTGAGCCAAGGATAAATATAAATTTCCCAATTTTGCTGATGTCAAAATTTTGTTATAGTGTTTTTGTATATGTGTTTCCTGAAGACATATGATGTCTATGTTTTGTTTCTGTAGTTAATATTTTTTTCCTTTTTGCTGGTGAGTTAATCCATTGACATTTATAAAGCTTAGCTTGATTTCTTCTTCCATCCGATTTTTGATGTTACTTGTTGGTGTCTGTTTGCTCTTACTTCTCTCTGTTATCTTGTTCTTACAACCTCTCTTGTTGTTCAATTTCCTCTTGTTCTCTTTCTTCTTGTTCTATTTCTCTTTCCTCTAACTGTTGTCCTTCCTGGCTTCTTTGCTGACTTGATCTTCCTCTGATGTTACATAAATGTCAAAGAATTCCCGTGCTTTCTCTATACTGTCTATTTTGAATTTCTTTTCCTGCCACGATATCCACATCCCTTCTGGGATGAGCCATCTGTTTATTCTATTGTGACTCCAGGTATTCCTTTTAAAAAAAATAATTACAGCATTTTGAAAATGCCTATTCAAAGCCAATGTCTGTTCAATCAAAAAGTCCAGTTTTCTGTATTTTTAACATTTTCCCCTTTATTTTACTTTACTTCCTTCTTTCTGTTTCTAGTACTTTATAATTCTACTACAGTGTTAGGTTGCTGCCAATTTAAAATCATTAAGAGTCCTCTTTTCTGAGTATTCTTAGCAGGGTTGTACATAAAAGTTCAAAAGTATTCTCTTACCCAGTTCACACACCATTCATCGTCTTTTTGCTCCTGCACTGTCTTGGGTATTGAGACTGTCTCCAGCTTTATGGCAGCCATTTTGATTGCCACTGCGCTCCGTCTTTAGATGAGGTGGATTTCCAGATCAGGGAGGAGAGATGGGGCTCTTCTCGACCTGCCAGGAAGTCCCCTTTACTTCACCACCCTTTCAGGCTATGACTCCAATTGGAGCTCGAACTCGAAATGGGGCAGCGGAGCTCATGATCCTCGCTTCCAATAGCACCAGAAGTACAGCCAGAAGCCAAGAATCTAACTTCTTGATAAATGTGACAGGGTTGTACTTTCCCTTTCTTTTTCTGACCTGATAGAATACTACTTAAGATGCTATTCTGTGTAAAAAATATGCACACTTATTCTCATAAATATTACCTCTGCTGAATAACTAAACTACCTAAATAATACTATATTTCTCTGAAAATAATACTTATCCCAAAAATAAACCCTATGATGATTAGCTTGATTATTGGGAGTGGGTCTGATATATGCCCTACCCCAAAAAATGTTCTAGTGAGGGGGTGGGCGTGGCCAGAACAGGAAGCAGCTGTTTCCTTCCCCAGTCATCTCCTGGCTACTCGGCCCCTTAATCAAGCCTACAGATCAGCTGAGCCAGCAAGGGCCAGAAGCTTTTTCTCCTTCCTTCTCTCCGGGTGCACTCTATTCCTTTCAAGCAATGTCACTTGAGAAAAGGACCACATCCCAGGATTGCAATGTTGAAGGCTTGGGTAGGAGTCTATTTGGGATGTCTGTCTGTGCTGAGCTTGATGAAAGGATGGCAAACAGAAAAATCCCCCTCCCCAATTTCCTGCCATTTGCCAAGAAGGTTCCATTCCGAGCCTTCAGCATTTCAATCCTGGGATATGCTGAAGGCTCGGAATGGAGCCTTTTTGACAAATGGCAAAAAAATGGGGAGGGGGATTTTTCTGCCTGCCATCCTTTCCTCAAGCTCAGCACAGACTACCAGCTTCGTGGATGGTCTCCTACAATCCTTTGGGAAGCTGGCACAAGGAGCCATTCACCCTTCCCACGTTCTATTGGTACATGGGAAAAAATGAACACCCCCCAAAAAAGAAGCCCTAGCAATTTTTTCAGGAGTCAAAAGAAAATAAGACCTGGTCTTATTTTCTGGGAATCACGGTATTTTAAAATGGGAATTAGAATGGGACCTGGAATCATTTTATTTCTTATTAGCTGATAATCTGGCATTGCCCAGGTATTTATTTATCCCAATCCTGTATTAGACAGAAAAAGGAATTATAGCTATTGTGCCAAAGCAATAGTAGAATATACAAATTATAAATGTTTTTTTTTAAAAAAAGAACCAATCCCCCTTACCAAAGGGGAGCCCTTTGTAGAGTACTGTGAAGCCATTACCATGGCAACTCCACTGTGCTGTATAGTAGAAGGCACAACAGGTTGTATCTTAACAGAGCTTGAATCTAAAATGCACACTATCACTGTCAAAAGTACTGTGATTTGACACCATAGATATACTTTATTCCTTTCCATTTCAGTGGCCCAGGCATTCCAGAGTTACGCTGGAACATCACACCCACACCCCGAGGAATGTTAGGGGTGTCTTATCCCCACACTATTTTGTTCCAGAGAGTAAGTCATCATGCACCAAGTATGGTTGAAATTGCTCATGGCATACCAGAGTTATGCTGGAACACACACACACACGTTCACACACATCCATTTTTATATAGATATTTGTTTCTGAGGTACCTTTCTTAAAAATACTTTTATTGTGAGCTGTCCAAAATCAGGGAATTGGGTAGCATACAAATTTATTAATAAACGTTAGACCCATTAAAATTAGTAAAACATACCTTACACATATGAACAAAGTCAACATTACCTCTGTTTTAGCAATAATTATACTATTTTTGTTTTTTGCAGTTGACAACATATGGTACTCCAAATTTGTAAAAATAATGCATTTTGATGGAGATGAATCCTGGTGTTGAATTTTGTTCAACCACTGCCTTTTTCAGAATGCTGTAGGAAACTGCTTCTTGACAATACTTACTTCTTGGCATTAGCTGCTTGTGTAATATTCATTGCAAGATTATGGATGAATCCACAACAGAAATTGGTGTGATGACAAAGTATCTAGTGCTAGTATATTTTTCTAAATAAGGAACATTATGGGGGTAGTTAAGTATATAATATTGCATGTTGAGCCCAAATAGAGATGGAATTCAGTTACAAGTCCTTTCTTCAAAACATTATTTATACAGTTGTTTATATAGAAGTTAAGAAAATTGTATAAATTTAAAAAAGGCACAAAAAATGTAACAACTGAATTAATATTTTTAATTTTCACAAATGCATTTTCCTTGTTTTCCACTTGATGGAGTAATAAGACTTTATTATAAGAAGTTATTTTATTTGTGACTTGTGTCAAAGAAAAAGTAGATGGATGTGTAAAAGTATATTTGGTTTCCATTCTATTGCTATCTCACTTAATTTGTCTCATAATCTTGGCTATTTAATTAATTGGCCAGTGTTTTTGCTTTTCTCCTCTCCCCACAAAATAGGTATTTGGTGTGTGATATTATCAGTCCATCATCATTTGTTTTATTTTTTTCCCATGTGTTTTTTTAAATTCACAATCAAAACATAGCTAACCAAAACACAAAACATAAAACTTCTTTTGAAAAGTGGCTTAGCCCCGGGTTACATCTTTTTTGACAGGCCTAAATCAAGTTCGTGCTCACCTTATATACCATTCATATCTTATTAACCATTCTATATTTTCTATATAACTTCTCCCTTCTTTTCACTCTCTTAGTTATATTTTGTTTATTTCATCTTATTTTAGAATCATTATATTTGTATCTTTTATCTGTTCTTTTCCAATCATCTATTTATCTCTTCTCTTTAGCAAAATAATTTCCCCTGTAATCACTTTTAAAGTGTGATGCCTTTCCCTAAAATAACACTTAAAATAATACATAATTTTTATCCTGATTCTGCTTAGTACATTCTACATATTGCATTTTGAAAAGAAAAAGAATAAACTTATAATATAATTAAATATATAATTTCCATTCTAATTCTAATTCTATTAATAGTATAACTAAACATTAATCATTTTACACATTCTCTTTGATATTTTGTTAAATATTGAAATCTATCATTATAAAACATTTTAATATTGTTAAATCTTATAATATTCCAATAGACTATTTCAAATGCAAATACTACAATACTATCTTATGTACTCTTGCAGAATCTTTCTTAAATTATACATCCTTTATCCTTTATCTCTAAAAAAAATATCTTGTTCCAGACCGTGGCTTTTTTTCCCTTTTTCCCTCCCTTTTTTCTCCAGTCTGATCTTTTTGTCCCCCCCTTCTCCTAATCTCCCCCTTTTTAGCTTCCCTTCTCTGTTGTAATTCTATTTTCAATTGTTTTCTAACATTGTACCTTTTTTTCACCTTATTTTTCTTTTTCTTGGTTGTTTTATTGAATCTTAAATTCTCATTTTTCCTCTCTTCCTATTTTCTTTCTTAATTAAACGTTTTTGTAAAAATGGCTTCCTTTTCTTCTTCTTCTTCTTCTTCTCCTTCTCCTTCTTCATCAAGTATTTGCTGGTACGTAGAAACTGCCATTTCTAAAAAGTGGAAGACAGCTCCCAATGAATTCTTGCCATTTGATTCTCTTTCTTTTAATTTTTCATATTCCATTTTTAGTTGATCCAGAGATGGTGCCATTGTAAATTTTTTAAAAAACAACCCAGATATTTTTAGTCTTAAGGTAATTTGCAAATGTCAAAGTTATCAAACAGTCCAAACAGCCAGAAATTATTTCCTCTTCTTCTCTTTGCAACTTTTACTCCTGGGGCAAAATCCCAAATATATTTTAAAGCCATATTACAATTAGTTGTTGGTCTTATAATCTTCAAAGCGTCTCCTCTAACCAGTTTTAAAAGATTTTTTTTTTTAGTCCTTTCCTTCCCACTTATAACAATGAGCTTGTTTTTACCTTAAAGCAGCAGGTTTTTTAGTGCTCATTTGCTTTCTCCATAAGGAAGGGGAGTGAACTTTCCTTTCAGCACTTTCGCCGTTTTAACAACTTTTTTTGGAAACAAATGTATCAATCCAAAAGTCAGGTTTTCCAGGGTGTTTAAAAGTATCTTAATGTCCCTGTTCAGCCAAGAAAACTTCTCCTTCTGATTCTTCCTCCTGCACAACTCTTATCCGGTTGAAGATTCCTTTGAGGCTGTCATTTCTGACAGCTGCTCCACCACCTCAGGAAAAAGGAGTGTAGCCGGCTGGGGAAAGGGGGTGCGATATCCCCAGACCCCTGCCCGGATCTCCTCTGTCTTCCGCTGCCTCTTTGGGGAAGCGACAACCCCCAAATCCAATTGGATCGGGGGTTCCTCAGCGGCGAGTGCAGCAGGGACCCGCAGAGAAGCGGATTCCTGCCGCCGCCAAAGCCTTGCAACCGGATATTTTCATCATTAGTTTTATTTTTAAAACATCTTTCCTGTATTAATCTTTTATACAAATAAGGATGTACAGATTTTATATTGTAACACCAGCTGTAATTCATATCACCTGTGAAAGCAAGTCTACAGTTTTTTTCACACCTAAAAGAACTTGTTTTAAATGTTTGTTTCAGTAAGTACCCTTTGATTTAATGTGGCTGTCGATATTCAACTGCTAATATGCTTGTAAAATGTTTGTCACTTCTCACTGATAGGAAAGTATGTGATCAAATATGAATGTTTAGTTTTAACAATTTTTACAATGCTTATGCAGTTGTGTATATTATGTTGGTGCAAAATAATTTTGATATGATTAACAAAGTATATTGCATTGCTTGTGTTAGGGATAACATTGTTTTACCCTAACTGGTTTAGGTAAATAATAATATGTAATCATATTTTGTATGTTAAAGTGTCTGCAACTTTAACTGTGGGATAGTAATTAAGGGAGTGGTTGTGAAAGCACTTTAAAAGAAGCAAGGCTGCAGCTTGCTCACTCTCTGGCTTTGATGATCCCTGATTACTGCAAGGAAACAAGTCTGCATTGCTCGAACGGGAGAGAAAACAAAGGACATACTTGTAAGTGAATTGACATAGGATATTCTAACACGGACTTTGCTAACTGAATATCCCTGAATGGACTGACTAAATGATACATGACTACTGGACTGTTATTTTGACTATGCTATGAACTCATAATGGAATAAACTATATATTTGATAGCACAAGCGTATCTGTTATTTTTACTGTATGTTAATAAACATACAAGCTTAGCTCACTCATTTATCTGTGTGCCTATCTGACTAACGCTGCACATTCTGTTTAGCTTGTCTCCCTAACCCTGGTTGGGGAAACCAGGCTTAACACTGGTTATGGGCCCAGAGGCTGCAAAGTCAGTTTAACTAGGATAAAACAGATTTATGTTAAAAGTGAGAATTTGTGTTGTTATACATTACAGTAAACAGACAGCTGTGTTTTATTAATTATAGTTTTATATCCATAGAAGAAAACATGGCACAAGTCAATTTACAAAGTTTGTCCCTTATATCCAAGTTGGATGGAACAAACTATGTATCATGGTCTATGAAATGTAGTCTGCTTCTACGAAGAGAAGGTTTGTGGAACATAATTGAAAATCCACCAAACGTAGAAGAATGGGATCCAGAGGATAAGGAAGATAAATTAAAGATAGAAGAATTTATGCATAAAAATCAGCAAGCTATTTGCATTATTGCTTTAACCTTAACTGATATGCAACTTGTTTATATCCATGGAGAAAAAAACAGCTGTTGGGTGTTGGCAGAAGCTGAAGAGGATTTATGTTCGAGATAATGTTGGTGCTCACATAAATCTAACACGGAAACTTTTCAGTACACATCTCCATAAGAATGGTGATATGCTGAGTCATTTGAAAACTATGCAAAGCATTTTTCAAGAACTGCACGAGAAAGAGCTTATTTTCTCTGAACTACACCAAGTCTATATAATACTATCTTCCCTCGACGAAAGCTATGACAACTACGTAACTTCCCTTGAAATATTGCCAAAGGAAAGCCTAACTTTAACTGATATAACTGGCAGATTGATTGAAGAGGCCAGAAGAAGGCTTGAAAGAGACGAGTTAAGGAGGCAGCAACCTCAAAAAGAAGATAATGAAACTCCTACTGCATATGCAATTAAAAGGTGCTTTAATTGTGGAGGAAGAGGACATTTGGCAAGATTTTGTAAAAAAGCAAAACACCAGAACGCTGGCCAAAATACTGAAAGTCATCAAAAGATAAATAAAAATTTAGAGTTAGCCATGTATACTAACGGAGCTGTAAAAAATAATTTATGGGTGGTTGACAGTGGAGCATCACATTGTATAACTAATGATAAGAAACATTTTATTAAAATGTCCAAGAGTACACAGCGGATATCGTTAGCCAATGGCTGGAAACTGAAAGCTAAAGGTCAAGGTATAGCATATTGTTCTTTTATAAAAGAGAATGTAAAAATGTTATATGTACCACAACTTAAGTTTAATTTAATTTCAGTTAGAATTTTGGTTAAACTAGGATATGTAGTTACATTTAAAGGAGATAACTGCATAATTGAGAAAGAAGATAAGAGAATTACTGCATCTTTAAGAGGTGAATTATATGTGTTAAATGATGATGGTTTAAAAGTGGCTAACACAGTTTATGAAAATAAGAAACCTCATGATGAATGTATTCACTTGTTACATCGAAGGCTAGGGCATTTAAATTTTAAAATGCTTAAGAAAACTGTTGAATTATCTAAGGGAATAAGTTTGAAACCTTGTAATAAGCATTTGCAATGTAATGCCTGTAATCAAAGCAAAGCCAGGGTCACACCGGCTAATAGAGTTGATGGATTTACAACCAAAGAGCCTTTAGAGGTAGTATTTGCAGATTTAATAGGTCCTAAAAAACCAAGTGTAGGAGGAGCTCGTTACATATTAAGTATAATGGACCACTATTCTAGATATGGGTTTTGCTATTTAATGAAGAGCAAAACTGAAACGTATCAAAATCTCTTTAATTGGATTAAATTTGCAGAAAGGAAAACTAAAAAGAAATTAGTAACTCTTATAACAGATAATGGTACGGAATTTACAAATAATAAATTCCAGAACAGACTAAGAATGTTAGGTATTCAACATAAAAAGTCTGCACCATATAGGCCACAACATAATGCCTTTATAGAGAGAAGAGGCCAAACATTACAATCAATGGCACGAACTATGATGTCTGATTCAGGATTACGTGACAATTTATGGGGAGAAGCAATAATGTGTGGTAATCATATATTAAATAATGTTGTTAATTCAACAACAGGTGAATTACCATTCACACTGTGGCATGGTACAAAACCTGATTTAAGTTACATGCACACATTTGGAGCACCAGCATGGGTGCATATCCCTACACAACTTAGACAAAAAGGACAACATAGAGCTAAAAGATTATATTTTGTAGGATATACATCTAATCATAGATCTTATAGATTCTGGGAACCAGGTACATCTAGAGTTTACACCAGTGCCAGTGCTAAATTCCTAGAACATGTAGGATGGAATAGATTAGAGCAAGATTTAAATAATGAAGTAATTATTGAACCCTACAAAAGGCAGAAAGATCAGATTAGTTATAAGAAGAGTCCAATTAAAGAAGAAGTCCATGAAGAGCAAATAGGACCAGAACAAGAGGAAACAGTTGATCAGGAAGAGTTAGATAATCAAGAAGAGTTAATAAGTGAAAGTCCACCTGTAAGTCCTGTAATACCTAGACGTACTACACGTGTAACTAGACCACCTGATAGGTATCAAGCAAGTATAGTTTGCCAAGTAACTAAAGTTCCAACTAGTGTAGATGAACTTAGGATGTATCCTGCTAAGGATCAGGAGAATTGGCAAAAGGCAATGGAAAAGGAACTAAATTCATTAAAGGTAATGAAAGTTTATGAAGATGCTAAATTACCTCCAGGAGAAAAATCAATTGGGTGCAAATGGATATTTAAAGTAAAAACTGGAAATGATGGGACTGCTACCCATAAAGCTAGGTTAGCAGCTCAAGGATTTAATCAAACTGCATCTGATTATGATGAAGTTTTTGCACCAAGTCTTAAAGCAACATCTTTAAGAGCAGCATTAGTGTGGGCAGCTAAGAAAAACTATGTCATTAACCATTTAGATGTAGAAACTGCTTATCTACATGCACCATTGCAGCACACTATATATTTAAGAAAACCAGCAGGTATAAAGGATAAAGTAAATAGTAATGATTGTTGGAAACTCAAAAAGAGTCTTGAAACAATCTGGGTTTTTGAGTGGAACCAATATATTGTGAAAGAGTTAAACAATATAGGTTTTAAATCTGGTTTAGCAGATCCATGTCTGTTTAAAAGAGAAAATAATGGAACGGTGTCATTATTGTTATTATTTACAGATGATATTGCTTTGATAACTAAGACTAATAATGAAGCTAATGAAATTATATCATTATTAGCCAAAAAGATAAAATTAAAGCATTTAGGTGAAATTAAAAGGTATCTAGGATTGACAATTAACAAAACAAAAAATGGTTTTAAGATATCTCAAGAAGATAAAATTTGCCAATTAATTAAAACGTTTAAAATGGAACTTTGTAAACCGGCAAAGACTCCAATGAGTCAGGAAGTTTGCCAAATTGATGATCAAAGTCCCAAATTTGATAAGTCCACATATCAATCTTTGATTGGCAGCTTATCATATATAAGCAATTGGTCAAGGCCAGATATAACTTATAGTGTAAATCAGCTGGCACGTTTTAATTCAGATCCACATCAATGTCATTGGCAATCATTGAAAAGAATTTTAAGATATCTTAAAGGAACAATGAACCATGCATTGTATATAGAACCAAAGAGTGATTTGAGTCTTAGTGCCTATGCAGATGCAAGTTTTGAAACTGATATAAACACAAGAAAATCAACATCTGGGATGGCTATATTATTTGGTAAGACACTAATAGGGTGGAGGTCAATCAGACAACAGCATATCAGCTTGTCCACGATGGAAGCAGAATTTTCATGTCTGTCATTACTATGCACTGATTTGATTTTGTACAAACAGTTATTATTAGACATGGGTATAACTGTAAAAGATTCCATTATTGTGTTCGAGGATAACCAAGCAGCTATAAAGTTAGCTACTAGTATTGCTGTAAAAACTAGATCAAAGTATACTGATTTAAGATTCTTAAATGTTAGAGAATCTGTAAAGAATGGGCTAATTAAATTGGAATACTGCATGACGGAAGAAAACATTGCAGACCAATTTTCAAAAGCTCAAGGAGTAACTAAGTTTAAAGAAAGTTGTAACAAATATGATTTAAAGATGTAAATAGTTTTATTATTATTTCCTAAAAGGGGAGAATGTTAGGGATAACATTGTTTTACCCTAACTGGTTTAGGTAAATAATAATATGTTATCATGGTTTGTTAGTTAAAGTGTCTGCAACTTTAACTGTGGGATAGTAATTAAGGGAGTGGTTGTGAAAGCACTTTAAAAGAAGCAAGGCTGCAGCTTGCTCACTCTCTGGCTTTGATGATCCCTGATTACTGCAAGGAAACAAGTCTGCATTGCTCGAACGGGAGAGAAAACAAAGGACATACTTGTAAGTGAATTGACATAGGATATTCTAACACGGACTTTGCTAACTGAATATCCCTGAATGGACTGACTAAATGATACATGACTATTGGACTGTTATTTTGACTATGCTATGAACTCATAATGGAATAAACTATATATTTGATAGCACAAGCGTATCTGTTATTTTTATTGTATGTTAATAAACTTACAAGCTTAGCTCACTCATTTATCTGTGTGCCTATCTGACTAACGCTGCACATTCTGTTTAGCTTGTCTCCCTAACCCTGGTTGGGGAAACCAGGCTTAACAGCTTGTATAGTAAGAGGTGTTGTTATAAACAATAAAGGTTTTTTACCTTTCATACATATGTTAGGTTTACCTTTTGAGAAATAGTTGTTTTGTGACTACAATAGCAGGTATTTTATTACATTGTCCAAACTCTGCTCTTAAAAGTTGGTCTGCAGATTTTGGCCAAAAAATTGCCTATTCCTTTAATTTAAAAAAAGGTAGATCTAAAAGCTAGCAGTTCAATGTACTAAATGGTATTCTAGTAGAAAAAATGTTGTAATTGAAAGTATACAGTACTTGTTCTTTGTATGTAAACTGAGCCTTAATCTATCTAATCCTTCACATCAACAAAATAGGGGCATGTTTACCAAAAATAGTTCCCAGTGATGAGTTGACCAGATGTTTTCTGAGATGTAGATACTTTGCAGATGTGGTCAGCAGATATTATCATTTCCCCATTAGAAATACAAGAATTAGTATCCCTTAATTTCTGGATCAGCTATGGTTAAAGCAACAGAACAGAAACCAGAAGACTGAGTTCTTGTTTCAGTTTAGGCATGAAAGCTTCTTGGATAACTTTTGGCTAGTTACTTTCTCTAAGATAGAGTATCAAACTCAAGGCCCGCGGGTCAATGTGGCCCACGGGATGCTTAAATCTGGCCTGTGGGGCCAGCCTGGAAATAGCAAAGGACTGGCCCACAATGCCTCTGCTAGCAAAAATGGGGCGCGAAGGGGTGTGTGTGCCCCCACCGTGCCCCATTTTCAGCCTGGGTGGCCTCCTGCAGCACTCTGCCAGTCAAAATGGGGCACAAGGAGCCATGCACACCCTGTTTTGGCCAGCAAAGTGCTTCAGGAGGCATCTATCCCATCTCACCCCCACACACACCTGGCTGGCTGCGGAGAACTACAGTACTGATTAGGCCCTCAAAGAAATCCAGTTTGACACACCTGTTCTAAGACCAGTTAATCTCATAGAGTTGTTATTGTAGAAAATGGGGAGGATGGAGTACATTCACTACCCTGAATTATTTATAAAAATAGAAAAGTGAGATAAAAATACTTTTTTTTTTACTCAAAGTAACATTAGGGCAAACTCACTGAAGGCTGCATCAGGGTTGAGTTTGACTGTGGGGTGGGGTGTGGCCAAGGTGGGTGTGGTCAGCTCAACATCATTTATGTCAGGGGTGCCTACGGTGGCCCAGGCAGAGTTGAGGGAGTCCATTGCTGAAGAATGGAGGAAGTAGAGACCATGGAGATCCTCCAGAGGAGCCTCATCATCCCTCTCAGGCCATGTGGAAAGCTTCCAGATGGCGACACAGGCTGTCCAGAGGCCTAGGCAGCAGAGGGCAAGCACCCAGCCTGGCCCTCAAGCTCCCAGGCACTGCAAGCCCACAGCCCAGCTGAACCCCGCTTCCCTGAGGGCTGTGTTTACCTCCTAGGTTGCTGCTGCTATTCTCATTCTCCTTGGTGAGGTTGCTCAGGGTGTGTGTAGGAGGGCAAAGTGTGTGGGTCAGAGGGAGGCCCACTCCCTTCTCCTTCCAAGGAGACCCAGCTTTGTAACCAAAGCATCCTCAGCAATAGTATGGAATACCAACAGATGTCAGGAGGAGGAGACGAGGATGGCGAAAGGGCAATAGGGTCACTGGTGGCCAAGTGCGAAGGCAGGACTTCTTTCAAAACCTCCCTCCCTCTCAATATAATCTTCCTTCCCTTTTTCTTTCTTCCCTTCTTTCTTCCTTCCCTTCTTTTTCCTTCCTTGGTCTCATCCCCTTTCCTTCTTTTTCTTTCCTCTTCTCCTTTTGTGCAAATAAAAAAGGGCCGGCACATTATGCAACAAGGTCACATAAAGGGTTAGGGACTTCTGTCCTCACTGTGAGTTGTGTTGGGGGGAGTGCATGAAGGGGCTCAGCCAATCTGATCCATGGAGCTCAGGATCGCCACATTTTTGGCTGCGATAGTTCCTGCAGCACTCTGCCAGAGAAAACAAGCTCCATTTCCTGCTGCGATGGACTCCTACTGTTCTCTGTCAGTAAAAACTGAACTCAGAAGAGCTGTGAAAGCCTCCTGGAGCACTTTGCCAGTGAAAACAGAGCTCAGGAGGGCTACATGCATTTTCGGTTGCAACAGCCTCCTGCAGTCCTCTATCAGCAAAAATGGAGCTCTGGAGGGCCACATATGGCCCTCCCAAGTTCCATTTTCGCTGGCAGAGGCACCATGGGCCAGTCTTTCACTGTTTTCAAGGCGGCTCTATGGGCCACACCTAAGCATCCCATGGGCCTTGAGTATGACAACCCTGATCTATGAAGATACTGGTGTTACTGCCTTACAAGAAGGCTAGGAACATAAAAGTTTGTATGGTTGCATAGCAAGAAACAGGCATTTATGGTGACTGAATCATCTTTCTATACTGCAATATAGAATTTAATCACATGGTCTGTTTGTCCCCATGACCATTGCTATTAACTGCAATAATTTTTTCAGCTACCCACATTTTTCAATTCTTTTATTAGCTATTCCACACATTAGGTAACAATTTTGAGAAGCGATTGTGTGATATCTAAAAGTAGTCAATTTTGACAGCCAGTTATTAGGGAAAGACTAAAAAAACATTTTAAGCATTCTGATACTTAGTTGACATGAGAATTTATTAGAAATATGCTTGTATATTTTTTGTCTAGAGGTTAGGTATTGGAAGTCAAGTAAGTGACTTGGGGTCAGTCATTCTCCTCAGCCCTTGGAACAGTGCAATGCAAACCACTTCTATAAACAGTGCCTAGAAAACTGCATAGACTTGTTTGTTTATTCACCTAAAGTCAAGTCTAACTCAAACAAAAAGAGAGGAAAGACTCCTATATTTTACGGGTCCTTCTGAGTATAACACCGATCAGTGGTAGGGCAGGTGTAGGTAGCAAATTATTATTTTTTTGATAATTTTAGAACTAGGGATTGCTCAATGAAACTATTAGTGATAGTTCAGTGTGAGTAAATAAGTGTGTGTGTGCGTGTGCATCTTAAAATGAGATTGTTAAGCAAAAGCCATCAACGCCAAATACAGTACTAATTAAAATACATTAAAAAAATGTGGATAAGCACTAATGCAGAGCCATTATTAAGACAGATAGTATTTGGCTTGCAATGGCAATTGAACCCAAGTGGCCATTGCTTAGTAATTCTGGAAGTCTGATTGCTGTTGTTAAGTGAGGACCTCATGTGACTTTTGACTTCCTGCTAGCTTCCCCATTGAACTTACTTATGCAAAGCTGGTTGGATTTTGTGAGCATGTGACCATGGCTTGCTACAGTGTTGTAGCTGTGTGCTGTGACCATGGGGACATTGCAGTGACTGGAACTTTGAGGACAAGTCTTAAGTATCATTTGTTTAGCTTTATTGCTATATTGAACAGTTACTGAAGAAATATTTATAAACATAAGAATAACGTGTACATCTTTTTTGCATTCATTTGCTGAAGCTGTACTTTCTCTTCATCTGTTGCCACACAGCAGTATTTTGTTAAACCAATTAATCAAAAGTATATTTTGTATAAATTAAGGAGTCTTTCAGTCTTTTATAGTGAGATGTTGCAGCCTTCCTCTTGTCTTTGATTCATTATCTTTTGCAGTTTATCTATTTAAACTTTTAAAATGTATTTTAGTGAACGCATTCAGCAGATTTACAGGGAACTGAAGAGGGAGATGTCTAATTTGCATCTGGTGACTAAAGTGCAAGCTGAGATGCTGAAGAAACTGAAATTGGTTCCATCTACAACTAAGAAAGGCAAGTACATATTTGTGTAGTTAAAAATCTGAAAACAATGCATAGAATTGTTGAAATTTTGAAATACAGCTTGTTACTGTATCTTAACTCAATTGTATCAATTTAGGCTGATAGGTCTCATTTTTATTGTAATTCCAATCTGCTTTCTTTCTGTAGCTGGTCAACTTCACACATAAAGGTGTTGCTGATGCGGCTTTCCATTTTATGCTGTATTCTCTTGTCATTTTCCTCCCTCAATCAGATGTTATTTGTACAAGGCTGAGGTGTTAATTGTATTTGACCCTTTATTGCAACTATTTTATATTTTTAAAAAAGTTCGATAACTTTTCAGTTTTCAAATGTACTTTTACACATAGTTAACTTTTTAAGAATATAAAAACAAAAGCTATTCATTTATTACCTTTTTACTACGGTAATTTTTAATCTTAAGCTTCATTTTATACACAATATTTCTACAGAGAAAGTGCTTTTGATAATTAAATTACAAACTTATTTTTAAATGGAAAATTCTTGACTGCTCAGGAAATTTTTTGCACTCTCAAAATTCTTAAAGTCACACTCTTTCTTCCAAGATTGAAAAGCACTTGAATAAAAATTGTTAAGTTTTTATGTTAATGGAAGCCAAATTAAATATGTATATTTAATTGGCCCATGATGATGTCATAAGTGAAATAGATGAAAATTGCACTTTAAAATGAATTTAAGGGAACGTACAGTACTCTAACTCTGGTGTATTAAAAGTAAAAAAGGCCATCCATAAGGTACAGGTTATATAGGAATAAATATGGGAACTGATCAAAGAAAGAACAAGCTTCCTACAATCACAAGGCAGTAAGAAATAAATTTGTAATTAGAACAGATATCTGCTAGGTACTGTTAATAGCATCTGAATTGTATTAAGTGTAAATGATTCACAGTAGCCCCCAAATTAAATATATTTGGTTCTTTCCACAGTGCCATCCTATACCTCTGTTCAGCGTATTGAAGATCTTGAAAGGGATGCTACCAACCTCCACTTAGGTGCTTCTGGAGCAATATGCAGAAATAGATTACTTCAAACAAGTGATGATGTTTTTGGTAATCTTGCATCATCCTCACCATGTACTAATGAGAAATTTAGTTCTGCATGTGACTCTCCATTTCTGGAACATAACTCCTATGGAAAAAATTCTCTGGAAGATAATTCTTGGGTATTTCCAAGCCCTCCAAAACCTAGTGAAACAGTATTTTGGGAAATGAAAAACAGAGTGACTCACTTAAACTTTCCAGGAAATAATTTAGATCAATATAACCAAAATTGCTTGCATAAGAGCTAAGAACAGAAGGAGGAACTTGAAAGTAGTCCTGAACAAGGTCTTGAACTTGTTAGTAGAAAATAAGAATGGAGAGGAATATAATCAACTTTCAAGCTGCATGAGATTTTCCCTGTTATCTAAACTTGAAAAACAGTGAATTCAAAGAAATATGGTGAATGAATCTGTTATATTCTCAATTTTCTGATTGCACATTGGCAGATTTCTAAAATATTAAATTGTGGAATAAAACAAAAACATCATGTGGCATGAATAATATTGGTCCAAAGTATGTTACATTCAAACATTTTGACAAGCTATGAGAAGGATTTAGTTTTTGGACAAGTTTTGATTTAAGCTCGGGTAATAATATATTCAATTCTGAATATATTCAATTCCCTGGCTTTTTATTAATGTATGATATGCTGAAAAGGAGTAAATAATGTAGAAATTACTTTCATTCCTTTTTTCAATTTATCAACTTATCCTCATTACCCTATGATAAAAAAATTGAAATATGGTAAAATAGAAAAGTTTCTAAATGCTGCAGTAAAATATTTCATCACTTCACAAATAATATTATGTATTTATTGCTTCTTTTGGAGGAGATTTCCTGTCCAAAATGCAGTAATTGTTTTGAAGTGAAATATCCAGGCTCCTTAATACAGCGAGGAAGAACTGTAATATTCCAAATATTGTAATATTTCTATGATTCCACATTTCTGATATATTCTATACTAAAGATGCATTTGATCCAAAATACTGGATCCATTGGTAACCTCATTATTTTACAGCATTGAAATAATTTTACATCTTTTCTGTCTCATTTTATTAGCACTAAATTTCGGTTGAACTCGTATACTCTTAAATCAGTAGAGAGGCTTTTATCAGTATTTAAGTAGGTAGATTTCTAACAATAGTTTTATGTTCCTGGTATTTTGAGATACTGAAACAGCAGGGAAAAGGGTCAGAAGGACCTGACAATATAATGATGGACCAGCTGCAAGTTTTGTTTACTTCAGTGCCCAGATCTCATCTGGTAATTCCCATATGTAGAATTCAAGTATTCTGCCATTTCCCATTTGTTTCTGAATGGGTACTTGAAAGATGAATGGAGAAAAGTAAAATCTATACTGGAAGAAATAATTGTATGTTCCTAAAAGATAAAGCTTCTCATTTGGTTGTGTAGATGAACAGCACAACCATATCAGTGCTATCTTTCCTTTCTTCCTTTCCATTTGCATTTGATATAATTCAATACTGGTGCTTTCTATTTTATATTACTAAAGAGAATATAACCTATGGAGGCAAGTGAAAGCATGGAGTTTTTTTCCTGTGTTAATGAATGGCACACATAAATAATGTTCCTCAGATTTTTTAAAATCTTGTCTTGTTCATCCTACCTTGTCTGTGATTAATGGAAATGGTGTCATGCAGGAATTTATTCTGACCAATGAACTCGTAGCTGACTCATGGGAGTACAATCCTCTTGTAGAGTAATAGAACAAACCCCAATATGCATATAGTAAATCTAAGCCACTGATTTCAGCTGATAGAACCAACTATCTGTGTAATAAAAAGAAGTAGCAGTAGCCATTTCTCATGTGGCTGCATAGCTCTAATGTTTCTCAGGACTGCTTTTTTGGATTAGATTCTTGAATAAGTTACCATTATTCAACATGCCAAGCCATTTCTTTTTTTTTTTTTTGAAACAAAATTTTATTAATTTTAAAGACAAACAACACATCATTAACCATTAAGTACATAAAACCTCTTAACATTATAAATTTTTACAAGTCGAATAAAACATTATTTTTATACAACATAATTCTAATTTATCCCATTTCCATATGGACACATAAATATCTTTCAGCAAATTTCTCATTATTTCTCTTTACTCTTATTCAATTTCATTTCTTTTCTATATTTATCCATTTTATCGTCACCATATTCATTTCTTTCTGGCTTGTTTACAATTATTCTCATCTAACATTCCTCCAAGGTTTTATTGATTTTTTTTTTTTTTAATAAAAAACAAATTTTATTAGTTTTACAAAAAACACAATACACAAACATACAAAACACAAAACATAAACAAAACTAAAAGATCTTTTCTGAAGGTTGTCTGTTCCCGGGTTAAAACTCTTCACACAGACACAAATTCAAACATCATATTCATCCCATATATCCTTCCATATCTTATTATCGTTTTCTTTTATATATATATATATAAAAACCATTTTTATCAGTTTTATAAAAACAATGCACAAAGAATCAAGGCATAGCAGCTTATAAATTCTTTTCTAGGAAAAAATAATAATAAAAGACCAATAAGGCATAACAATTCCAAATTATAGTATCAATACTTCATATAGTATTAACTTCATATCTTATCCCTACTTCTCCTTTTCATCCAAATTATTTCTTATTAATTAAAATTTTATTGCCTTTTATCAATATACAAAATCCAAAATATATATATATATATATATCCTTCCATATCTTATTACCATTTTCAACAACATTCTTTGTCTGTTCTATTTCCAATTATCCATTCATCTTTTTTATTTTACAATACTTCTCCTACACACCAATTGGAGTAATGTCTATAACTCATTACCCTAACTTAAAAATACTTCGTATAGCAATTTTTCTTGGGATTCTGTTTAAAAGATTTTAAGATTACATAATGAATTTTATACTCTAAATACACATATAAAAACACAAACTTATGTACCCTCCAGAATCCCTCTTTTATCCTAAATTAAATTCACCCATTGTCTCTAAATAAACTTTTTTTCTTTAGGTCTTGCTTCCCCCCATTAAGGCTTCTCCTCCCCCCCTTTCTCTCTTGCTTATTCTTCTCCTTGCCCTTTTTACCCCTTTGCTTTTTCTCCTCACTTTTCTTGCTCCTTTTCCTTTGCTTTCTAACCTTGCCTCCACCTTTTCGCTCATTTTTCTCTCTTTTGGTTGTTTTTATAATTCTTAAAATCCCCTTTTTCTTATCCTTTTTCTCCTCCTCTCCGGAAGGGACCCATTGTTCATCAAAGTTGGCTTCTTCTTCCTCTTCTTCCTTGTCCCAGTCCTTCTGCTGCGTAATCAACTTTTCATAAGTACATAACGCCATTTCTAAGAATTGAAACAAAGTGCCCAAAGTATCTTCTTTTTTATATTTTTGATATTCAATCTCTAGTTCATCCACAAACGATGCCATTATGAAAAGGGAAACTTTTTCCAAAACAACCACAAGAGTTTTTAATCAAAGACAATCAAAAACAATTAAAAAAAAGTTCCAAAAGTTAATACTTTTCTTCCTTCTTCCCTTTCTCTTTCTGGGGTTAATTTTTAATCAAAGAGGTCCAATTACCATATATCTTCCTTTGGGATTCTAGGCAATCTCCTCCTTTTTCAGCTTCTGCTCCAATTTTTTTTTTCTCTCCCTTCCCACTTGCAATGTCAATTTTAAATAATCAGAAATCCATACCTCCAACAAGGGTTTTCCAATTTCTTAAATTTTTCAATGTCCAAGAATCCTTTTGTCTTTTAGCTTCAACTCTCAAAGCAATTCACTTTCAATGTCCAATATATCCAAATATTTCTGCTGTTTCCATGGGGTGGGAGAGTAAAGAAAAAAAAAAAGTTCCCTTTAACAGCTTCTCCGCCGCTTTTCGCTCTTCTTAGGGATACAATGTATCCTCCAGCAATTCAAACAGCTCAGTTCCAGGCAATTTAAAAGATGTTACTTGACCCGGCTCAGACAAAACTTTCACTCTTCACACTTCCTCCAGCACAATCTTACCCGGTTGCTGGCTTCTTCGTGGCAGCCATTGCTGACCGCCGCTCCACCGCCTTGGGAAAAAGGGGTTTTTCCGGAGAAGGGGGGGTCTGCGACACCCCCACCTCCCTATCCGACTCCCCTCTCTCTTCAGCTGTCCCTACAGGGCAGCCATATCCCCCTGACCCATCTGGATGGGGGTTCCTCGACGGCTAGCACAGCAGGAATCGCGAGCTGTCGCGAATTCCTGCTGCCCCGAAGCCACGCGAAACCAGAAACCCCAAGCCATTTCTTTTTAATGATGTAGAGATGATACAGCCATGTGTTTAAATAATTTATTTTTGTTTGAAACAATTGGATGAAAATTGGTAGAAATCTTTTTTTATTTTGAATGCTCTGCACTGTATATTCACCTATACTAATTAGAATCTTAAATTTGAGCAAATTCTGATTATAACCCAATTCTGTATCTGAGTGGAAAACAAAATCTGGAGTGGTTTCATTGTTATAATTAGGAATGTGTAAACTTCTTTCAATTTAGGAATGTAGCATTCTCTTCCCCTTCCAAATCAAGACATTCTTAGGGTAGAAAGGCTTTAAATTGACCCTAACATTCAATTATTTCATTTATATATCTAAAATAATATCTTACTTAAAATTTATATTTTTAAAGAGATCAAAATGGAATACATTAGAAAAGGAAGTGAAGAAAAAAGAAAAAAAACTCTAGTACCAAATATAAAAGATTAGGTGAATCATTTCTAATGAGGCCTGTTGTGTTTTATGAGTTGCTCTGAGACACAGAAATGATATTTTAATCTCTTAAAACTTCTTGATACAGAAACCCTATATTAATGTGGTTTTTCTTAAATGAAAGGAAACCTAGATGGCTAATTCATAGAAAATAAACATTTTTTTAAATCTGAGAAATGGTCACTTTTAGATTCTCACTACGTTAAAAACTGAGTTCAAAGTCATGAAGTATCATGAAGTATTCATGAAATTATAAATCTGCTTACGAGGTAAATTTAATCAGAGTTTGCCTCCTAACTTACTGGTGCTAATGAAAAGATAATACGTTTTCTTTCAAGTTTCATGCAAATAGCACCATTTGAAAAATTATTTTGAGCTGCCAATGTACTCTTGGAATGAGTATTTCTAGTGTTTCTGTCATAAGTAATAACTAAATTTAAAGATCAGCTATTCCTTGAAACAGCAGTCCCAAACTTTCTGGCTTGGCAGATCAATGGAGGTGGAGGGGAATAGTTCCATGTGAGCAGCAGG
This sequence comes from Hydrophis major, assembly GCA_033807585.1. NCBI lineage: Eukaryota > Metazoa > Chordata > Lepidosauria > Squamata > Elapidae > Hydrophis > Hydrophis major. The sequence continues at coordinate 141,695,887 of CM066343.1, read as the reverse complement.
TGTACATACAAGTGTGCGCAATTCCATTTGCACTTGTGAGGATGAGCTTAATGTGCACAACTACATTTGCACTTGTGAGGGTGAGCTTCATGTACAAGAATGAGTGTCCATCATTCATGCAAATGGAGCTTTGTGCATTGCCCAGTTCAAACAGGCCATGGCCCGGTAGTGGACAGTAGCATGGGGGCTGATTATCCCTTATATAAAAGACAACAGCATTAAAAGGATAACATCATTTTTTTCCTTTTTTAAAAAGCCCTGTGGCTCAATTTTCTGTAAGCTCTCTAATTTTTTTATATTGATTGTCTGCTGATGCTTCTTAGTTGGCTGAAATTATAGCAGAACCCTAGAGCTAATAGGTTGCACGTGCACACTAAAAAGTTCAATGTCAAAGACTAGACATCTTTATATCTTCAGGAAATATATATTTGCGTGTATACACATCCAAAACTGCTTGCAAGGTAAACTGCAGTACGCTGTTCATGCAATCTGCCCAATTGTTTGTGGACTTTCATATAGCAAAGTTCAGAGAAAAGCAATTTTCAAGGCAGACTTTTGTCTGACCATATGTTTAAATGTTCTTTCAACACTTCCTTGCCCCATTCATCCTGGCTAAAACTGATAGCAACAGGGACTTGACTTATCTCTGCTGCACTGTTTAGAAAAGTTTGAAAAAAGCAACCAAATCATAAGTCATAAAATAGTTGCTTAACTGTAGGAGTCAGAATGGGACTGTGTTTTGTTTTTCATACACAGCACACTCAGAGCAGTAATTAAGAGGGCAGATTCCAAAGGCATAACATTTTATACCTCAATATTCTTCACTGATCAATCTTTTGCTGCCCTAGCTCCTTATTTCAGATATCTTTAAAAAAAGGGACCATCTATTTTATATATAGAAACTCAACCAGCTGATTAATTCAAAAGAATGTGAAAGCTGGAAATTCTTTGCCATGTGCATAGATTTCTTTGCAAATGAAATGAGGGAATAAGTATATAACAATGAAAAATCAGTTAACTTTCAGTCAACTGAGATAAGTCTTTATATACTACTTACTTAATATGACATAAGTGGTACAATATATTTTGTGATATTTGTGATACTCTAAGTTGGGGGAAAAGCAAAACACTAAAATTCATGAAGCAAAGGGTTGCATAAGAAGTTAAATAGAGAAACATTTTTTGTTATTTGATGCTCTTAAAATAGCCCTTTATAAAGGTCAACCCCACATTATAAAGCTTATTCTGTTTCCCACTTTTGTCTTGGCTTTCACATAACCTATTTTATCTGGATTCTTTGATAGGACATTCAATTCTATTTCTTTGCCTCTCATATATAACTCAATAAATAATATCCTAAAACCACAATACTCTACATTTTGAAGGTAGAATAGATGAATATCAGATGTAAAGTAATGTTGACATTGTCTTCACTCTTCAAATGTTGTATTTTAAATTTCTCACAAATCCAAGATCTGCAAATGGAACAAATTTATTTCCCTAAATACCATTTCCCTGAAAATAAAACTATCTGGAAATAATCCCTAGAGTTTTTTCCGCATGCGCCTAATATAAGCGCTGCAGCCAAAATAAGCCCTACTTAAGACCTGATCAGCCAGACGGCCGGCTGTTTTGTCTGGTTGGTCACGGTGCCGCAGCCATGAGGCAAGGCAAGATGGGAAAGTGTTGCTGCCCACATGCCCAATTAGAAACCTGTTTTCCATGTACACAAATGCCTCAATAATAAGAGCACTAGAGCCTTAAAAGCAAAGAACAGTTTGGTATTCAACATCCCATTACTTCATGTGTAACTTAAACTAATCAGCCAATTTATAGTCAGTAAGGAGTAGGCTGAGCTCTGTTATTCCTGTCCAATAGTACATATTTTCTTGGTAAGATATATTTACTGATGCATGTTACAGAAAGATTAGCAGAATGGCTTATTTTCATATTTAACAAGCAATTTATATAGATAGCCCTCAATGTATGACAGCAATTGAGCCCAAAATGTCTGTTCCTAGTGAGACAGTTTGCTTTATTTTACTATCTTTTTTTGCCACGGTTATTAAGTGAATCACTATAGTTGTTAAATTAGTAACATGGTTGTTAAGTGAATTTGACTTTCCCATTGACTGCTTGTCAGAAGGTTTCAAAAGATGATAACATGCATGACAACTGGGACACTGCAACTGTCATAAATGTGAGTCAATTGCCAAGTATATGAATTTTGATTTGTAACCATGGAGATGCTGCAACAGTTATGTGAAAAACAGTCAAAAGTCACTTTTCAGTACTGTTACAACTTTGAACAGTCACTAAACTAACTTATAAGTCAACAACTACCTGCATTCTATTGTTTTTTGAACCATTCATTTCCCTTCCTAAAAGCTTTCCAACAGCGTTCTTAAATTCAGTGATTATTAGATGGGTTGGGACTTCAAAATGAGGATTATATTTTCATGTATCTAACACTCATCAGGTGGCAATCTGTAGGAACTCTTCTCAAGCAATTCTACTTTTAAAATTTTATGTGGAATTTCTCTAAAAGATACTCATTCAGTTCAGATATATCATTCTTTGGAGGACATTCACATGACAAATCAAACCCTAATAGGTAGTTAGAGAATGAAGAAATCTTGCAAAGGACCTCTGCTCTGTTATTAATCACGTGCAACCAAATATTTCACTTGTGATAGAATCAAAAGTGGAATGGCATTAACATTAAAAAAAGAACTATTGGAATCAGCACATAATCTTCCTTTTCCAAAGAACTCCATTCTATTGTATTTTAAATATTGTAAAATTTATATTGTCCAAACAAATAAGAACAAAAGATGTAGATTTATTTTGCAGTATCCTGAAAAATAGGTATATACAGTGATTGAATGTGCTGCATGTTTAAATGAACTGAGGAATTACTTCTGATTTACTAAATTGAATAGCCAGATTTGATTAGCATAGGCATGTTCTTCAGGATTTCTGTATTTTAGTTTCACTTATTTTGAGAGATTTAGATTAAAGAAATCAGAAAGAAGTTGCTGTGCTTGCATAAGTTCAAGTTTCAAATATCAGCCATACAACTTGCCTAGGTGCTAGTAGAATGCTTCTGATGAGGAACACCCCTGTGTTCTTCCCTGGTTTTCAAATATTCAGCCTTGCATTCTTCATAAAATGCTGGATCACTATAGCTAAAAACATAGGCAAAATATGTGCATTAATTTATCCACTCAATTACATGGAAAAGTTATAGAGCAAGAAGGAATAGTGCTGGGAACCTCTTAACGTCAACTATTTAAGGGGAATCAAACTCGATTTCATTGAGTTTCAAGGTTGTGTTTGATCTCGGAGGGCCAGGGGTTTGTATGGCCAGGGATGGGTGTAGTCATAATGGGCCTGGGCATGGTGGGCATTTGACACACACTCAAGATGCATTTTTTCTCCTTCTTTCCACAGTTCTTTGCTCTCTTACCAGATATTACTGGCAAACATATTACTTATTCTTCATAATCCACTAAACCTTTTATTTCTAAATTTATACTAAATTTAATTTTATTTATAAATTTATGCAAACAGGCCACACAGGAACCTCGTGGTGCTTCTGCGTGGCCTGTTTTCAGCTGGCAGAGTGCTGCTGAAAGCTGTGGAGGCTAAAGAACAGGTTGTTGGGTGGGGGGCTTATGGTGCCTCTGTACGGCCAGTGTACCCCTCACACCCGTGTCCAATGGAAGGCTTTATTTGCAAGTATTCTTTGCATACACAAACATTTTCCCTGGGTCTGAAAGCCAAGTAGTTGTGCAAAAACACAAATGGGAAAATTCAAAGTAGCTACTATATGTTGAACCTTTTGGAGGATGTGGATGTCACAATAAACCATGGAAGGAACAATGTTAGGCCTTGTGAAATGTTTTGCAAAGTCCTATGAAAAAATCATAGGCACGAGTGAACAATTTTGTCTATTAAAATAAAAGCATATAACCCAGCAGGTACAAAATTCAGTAATGGAAGAATATAAACTTCCCCATGGGAAAGAAAAAGAAAACAAGTAGTCCTTATTTACTGACCAACTATTTTAGTGATCAAAGTTATGATGGCACTGGAAGAGAGGAATCTATGTCTTAATGGTTATAGCTATCAGCATCTCCACAGTAACTTGATTGTGATTAGAGTGCTGGGCAACTGATTCACAATTATGATAGTTGCATTATTCTGTAGACACATGATAGCCATTTGTGACTTTCATTGCTGATAAAATCAATGGGGAAGCTGGCAGGAGTTTACAAATAGTCATGTAACAATTGCAACTGGAAGGGCCACAACTGCTGTCCTAAGTTTTTGCAGTCATATGATGATATGCTTTACATTCATAAGTTAACCCTTAGTTGTTGGTCCTAATTACCACAATTAAGCATTTGTATTCTATTCAAGATGGAATTCTCAATTATTTAACAATATATTAGCCTGTAACCAATTTCTGATAAACAGTATAAGTTTCAAATTACAGAACCTGATACATTTAATTAAATTTACATTTTGTCTTAGGTCTACCTTTTCCTTTTTTGTTCTAATACCTGACTTAATCCTCCATAGTAGTACAGAACATTTCAGATCCCTTCACGAAACTGAATTTCCATATTTACAATATTAATGCAATTTTAAAAAAACGTTTAAACAGTTTAACTTTGGTGTGTTTTTTTTAATGGAAGAATCCCTGTCCAATACTTGCCTCCCCCCCAAGACAAAATCTTATTTATGTAAACATTTTTTTCATTTTTCCTTTCAATACAGGATTTTTTTAAGTTATCTGTTTGATTTTGTTTAACATTCCCTTAATGCTTAGTCAAGTCAAATCATTTTAAAAATAGAGACACCGCACATCTTTCATATATCATAAACTTTCTGAATAAATCTAACAATTCTACAGCTTTCAAATATATGCAATAAATAAATCATTTTGGTCTTAGGAGAATGAAGCTGCCATTTGTTTCCCTAATGTGTTAGGCAGACAACTCCCATTATCATAGACCACCATAATCTAATTAGCTGGAGATGCTGAGAGTTGGAGTTTAACTTGACTGGACAATGGCTGTGATACAGATATTCCTCCTCAAAATATCCATCATGAAGAGTTGTATTCTTTTATGAAGAATCTGCTACACTGATGGCAACAAAAAGAACAAATGGGGGGAAATGATAAGGAACAAATAAATAAAAAACAGTGCTAGTTATCTCGTGTTCTGATATAGATTTTCCCAACTTAAAGCCTTTTTAGATTTGTCAGCTAGCCAATACAATGTTAATATTGAAGAATTAAAGCAACAGCTTTATCATACCATTTAAAAAAACCACAACCCAGCAATGGATGCTCTGAAGGGTGGAGATTTCCCATTCAGTGCCTTTATACTTACTAGCCAGTGAGACATTCTTTCAGCAGTTTGTTTTCCTTTTGGCATTTTATCACCATAAGAAAACCAGTGTCTTTGCAACATTTGGTAAAGTCTGAAAAAAAACAAAGAGATGCAAAGTGGTTATGCTTCAGCAAAGGAACAGGTTAATATATCCTCATAAGAATGATCCTTATTTTTGTGATTGGTGCTTAAATTATTCATTCACAGTAGAAGTTCCTCCTACTTATTATTAATTATAATATAATATCATACATTAAAGAATGTGCGATAACATGGGCTAAGAACTTTTGTTATACTATATAGATGAATCAGTGGAAAATGTTATTAATAGATTGAAATTTACATTGTTATATTAAAATGAATTTTTATAAAATGGTGCATCATTGGTATATGACGTCAAGAGAAATCCAGAAGGTATAAAGGCATTTCAAATGTATGTTCAAAATATGAACAATGTCCATCATGTCTGGTGCACGGTAAGAAAGAGCTTTAAAAATAGATTCAATTATATCTATTGATAGATTGTTTTAAATAAATAATAAATTGAATCTAGAACATTTCTTTTAGGATTAATGGGTAAACAGAAAAGAGTTTTATAAGATTATTTCAATTTATGATTACTGTGATGAGATTACTATATGCACTAAGTTGGAAATATTGGATATTACTGATTATAGAGGAATGCTTGGTGAAATTGACAGAATTTGCAATATGGACAAATTGACTTCTTTGATTAGAGAAAGATCATTACTGGCATTCATCACTGATTGGAAACCCTGTATGGGCCTTTTGTGTGAGAAAGATAAGAATTTTGTGATTTACAGTTTTAATGATTAGAAAATAAGTTATAAAAAGAATAGAGTTATGATGTAATTATGAAAGTGGTTTGACTAGAGTTATATGCATATCTGCTTATATTGGAAGGAATTTCTTTATATATTTCATGCTTTCTGTCTTTTTGCTTTTATTTTACTTTTTCCATTTTTTTTCTTTTTCACATTCATCCTGTTTATTTTATATGACTAGCACATTTTGTAAATGACTGTAAACTGCCTAGAATCGCCTTTACAAGATGTATGGCATAGAATTTTAATAAATAAATAAATGAATTTTTTTTCTTTCTTTGAATGTATTTGATAAATAAAATTTATCAATAAAAATTATTAGAAAAAAAATTCATTCAGAATATTTTTCTGAATGAAAATTTGGTGAATTTTGGTTTCTGAAAAGTTTAACTAAAAATGTTACTCATTTTTAAAAAGCAATATAGTAAGATTTCTTATTTATATTGAATCTCTTTAATGCTGAGATTAGAGGCAAGCAAGGTATAATTGGAAGGTTCTGCCAATTTCTGCCAGTAAAAAACTAAGTATGCTAAAAAAAAATTAACTAAGCCAGAGTTCAGAGTCCTCCAATGCAACCCTGTTTTATCGGAATTATCCCTGCCCATTGACATGATGTCATGACATATACCGTATATACTCGAGTATAAGTTGACCCGAATATAAGCCGAGGCACCTAATTTAACCACAAAAAACTGGGAAAACTTATTGACTCGAGTATAAGCCGAGGGTGGGAAATGCAGCAGCTACTGGTAAATTTCAAAAATAAAAATAGATACCAATAAAAACTTTCACTAGGACAGTTGAGAATAAGTTTGACGTTCACAATTTCCTCTTTGAAAGAGACCAGTAAATAGGAAACAAGAAGATGAAGAAAAAGAAGTGTGTTTTTTCACACTGCAGTGAACAAAAATGGCATCATAAGAACAGGCTTATTCTCAGTCCAAAGGTTTGTTTCTGATTTCTTCCCTGATTTAAGGGAAATTTGGGAAACGATCTCACTATCATGAAAGGTTTAATTGATTCACTAACCCAAAAGATGATGATGATGACAGTGGGAGGCAGGAGTCACTCTCTCCCTTGCAAGAAAAAAGCAAGAGCCGTTCTTATGATCTCTCCCTCTCTCTCTCTCTCCCCGTAATACAGTCAAGCCCTTTCCAGCACGCGCGATCTGCCTTCGCCACTTTGCACCTTGCAAATGCAAAATCCTGGGGTTTTTGCATTTGCAAGGTGCAAAGCGGCGGGGGATGGATCCCGCGTGCTGGAAAGGGCTTGACTGTATTACGGGGAGAGAGAGGGAGAGGGAGAGATCATAAGAACGGCTCTTGCTTTTTTCTTGCAAGGGAGAGAGTGATTCCTGCCTCCCACTGTCATCAACATCATCTTCTTTTGGATTAGTGAATCAATTAATTTGGGAAATGATCTCACTATCAGAAAACGTGAGCTGCCACTACCACCTCCTCCTCCCCCTCCTCCCGAGTGGACTGAAAGCAGCTGGAGCTGAGGAAATGAAGCTGAGTGGAGCGACCTCGGCTCGCGTTGTTTTCTCAGCCTAGAGCTCAGAAAACAACGCGAGCCGCCACCACCACCTCTTCCCCCTCCTCCCGAGTGGACTGAAAGCAGCTGGAGCTGAGGAAACGAAGCTGAGTGGAGCCGAAGCAACCTCGGCTCGCGTTGTTTTCTCAGCCTAGAGAAAGGGGAAGGGGGTTCATCTGGACCAAGGGTGAGTCTCCCCCTCAGTTTCCCCTGAAGGATCTTCCGTCGCTTTTGCCTTCTCCCTACATCTTCCCTCTGTTAAAATCCCACACACACACACTTATTTTCGGTCAGATAGATTTCGTGTCAGCATTCTCACATGGCGGTGGGTCTTCCCCTCCTAAAAACAGTTAAAAAAAGAAAAAACAATATATCCTCAAGCAAGAACTTTTCTGCTTTCGATTACCCCCATGCTTAAAAGTTGCAAAGGAAACACGGAAGTAGGGAAGCGGCTGCCCAGCTTCGGAGCTCCACACCATTTTTTTTCAGAGGGGAATCTGACTCGAGTATAAGCCGAGGGGGTTTTTTTCAGCACAAAAAATGTGCTGAAAAACTCGGCTTATACTCGAGTATATACGGTATGCTGTATAAATTTCTATATTCGATTGAGAATTAATAAAACCTTGATGGAAATATAATTGAATAAAAGTGAAGGGAGAAATAATGAGAAATTTGGAAAAGATATATATGTGCTTAAATGGAAATGTGACAATGTGGAACTATGCCTTAAAAATGATGTTTTATTTGCCTTGTTAAAACATAAGTAATTTTTAAAAAGGAGGTTTTATGCTTTTATGTCCTATGTTTTGTTTGTCTTCAAAAATTAATAAAATTTGTTTTTTTAAAAAAAGAATGTCTCCTTTGTCATGCTGTGCACAAGCATACATGTGCACACACAAACACACCATTCTAAGCTTGGAGACTTTTATCCACATCTGAGCTTGCAACTGCCAATCAAGCTTGAGCTTGGGGAGAAGGCCCTCTCCTTCCTCTGTGGATCAAAGTGCCCAAACTTGGAATGCTGTATATGTGTGTTTGTGCACATGCATGTGCTTGGCTGCCAGCAGCTTGGGGAGATGAGGAACTTGTGTTGCACGAAATTGTCCGCACATCGAGTTAGCCAGTACAACTTGTTCTGTCCTGACCTAGTCATCCTGAGTCAGCCACGCTCAATGAGCAACATCAAGCTGACCACACCCACACAACCATGCCCATCTGGCCACTGTGAATCGTCAGTCTTATATGCAACTGGCTGCCCTCTATGAAATTAAGTTTGACATCCCTGGATTAGAAGAAGGAAGATTAAACTTCTAATATAAAAGCAGTTTTATACATCTGTTTTTCAAACAAGGATCTTTGCCCTGTAAGATCTGTATTATAGCATAAATGTTTACAACAACTTCTTAGTGGAGCATGCACAAGCACACAGAAGCATTAAAACAAAATTATTTCAATTATTTTTTTGCATCAGTTAATTTCATTGACCAAGCTCTACTAAAAGGATACTTAAACAATAAAAATATTAATGTTAATAATATATATATTAATTTCAGTAATGAAATCATGGAATTTCCCACAGACCTACTTGTCTCCTAGTCAATTAAAATATTATTTATCCAAGAATATAAATCTGCCTAAGCATGTTTTATTTCATTAAAAAGAACCAACTTTTCTTTTATCAATAAAAGACTTAATATAAAAATAGAATTACTATGGAAAAATACAAATCACAAACCAAATATAAGTAAACTTCAGAGTTTTCTTGTGCTATCTTTCACTGAAAAGCACAAGAGCAAATAAATTCTTTACAAGAACTACTGATAGCATATTAGCAATTTAGACAGTATTTAATCCTTACGCTGTTTTCAAATTTGCTGAATTAAGCAACTTATCTTAGCCATCTTGGAGGAAAGATAATGAATTACTTATCTACTCACCCCTTCCATTCCTTACTGAACAGATCTTAAATATTTTCAGCTCTTTGATATCAGGTGAATATTATAACATTTTATTTGTAATAAATAGAAATTTCCAAATGTTGAAATTTAGTAGGATTAAAGTCTTTTAAAATATCAATCATATTGGTATTTCACCACATTTTGCCAACAACAATAACCACAAACAGCTGCAGGTATTTTAATGCTTTCCTATAATTGCTTATCATAATTTTTTTTTTAAAAGTCTCAAAGTGCCCAAATCATGAATCCAGGCTAAATTATATTCTGTTCAATTTCCAATTTGAGTCAAAGTGGAATTCATTTGCACAGGCCCAGAAAATAACTCCTAGTAGGGGAAGTATTTCATTTCCTCATTTAATGATGCAATCTGATCTGCAATGTTAGCCCTTCCTGGCCTGCTGCCTCAAGCTTTTGTAAGCTTGTTTAGAACAGGGTTGTAATTAGGATTTTCTTATCATACTATGTAACAAATTAACACAGTTCATACTTGACTTTCTTTTCAATATTATCAAACTATTTATGAAATTGTATTCCTTTCTAACAAATTCAAGAGTGAAAACTTTCTCTTTCATACTGCTTTCAACAAATCACACCCTATGTGATAACATTGTTAGCCTTTGCATAGTATTCTGTATTGCTGTTTCTGATGCCCAGAATCATGTAGTCTATTTGTTCTGCAGTCAGAAAGCCAGTCTAACTTCACACTGTGCAGTAAATACAACATATATTCTGTCATACATATAAATACTCTTTGACGGAAATTCTGAAAATGAATGGCTCTCATATAGCAGACACATCAGCACTCCTATTATGCAGACGTGTGCAAAAAGTGTTTCATCACACATCAGGTTACATTCTTCTTTTAGTCTTAAATTTATTAAAGAGGAAATTGCACATCCAATCTCCTATGAGAACTGTATTCATACTAAAAAAATGAATAACTGTACAATTATGGATAGTATACTTAATTGGTTAGATTAATTAATTTAAGTTCCTTAATACTAGTGCTTATTTTATAAAACCAAGGCTAAGAGCAGTAGAACTATGCACTGCAAACATTTTAAGAGATAACCCCCTTTATTCTTTTACATAATCATAATATCTCATATTACTAGATCTGCCTTCCTAATGGTTGGTGAAACTAATGGGACAGAATTCAGCAATGCTAAAATTATATCAGGATAACCAGGTTTTAATCTACCCTCAGCCATGGAAACTCACTAGGTACCACAAAGTAAATACAGCCTTGTAGCTCAAATTATCTTGTGGGGTTGTATTTGTGGGGTAAAACAGAAGACAAGAACACTCCCATCAACACCAAACAGGACAAAGCACTAAAATACAATCAGCCAAGCTCAGCGACTTTCCTTATAGGTACACAAACATAATCACCTCCCCCAACCATGTGGTTTTAACAGATATGACTGCTTTAATCTCCATACACAGCAATAGCACTTATACCGCTTCACAGTGCTTTACAGCACTCTAAGTGGTTTACAGAGTCAACATATTGCCCTCAACAATCTGGGTCCATATTCTACCAACTTCAGAAGGTTGGAAGGCTAAGTCAACCTTGAGCCAGTGAGACCTGAACTGCCAAACTGCTGACAGGTGTTAATCAGCAGAAGTAGCCTGCAGTACTGCATTCTAACACTGCACCACCATTAATCAATTATTAATTATTAATAATATTCTCCAGCAACAGTCTTATTTTATGTATAAAAGATGGAACTATAAATTTATATTTTGTTAAAAAATCCATATTAAAATATATTTTGAGGAGATATACTTTGGACACATGGTATCTTAATAGTTTTAAAGCTTCTATAGTTTTAAAGCTTCTCCCATCTTCTATAACAGGTGTCAAACTTGATTTCATTGAGGACCACATCAGGGTTCTATTTGACCTGGGGGGGTAGGGGGGAGTGTCCAGGGTGGGCATGGGCAGCCCAATGTCACTTTTGTCGGAGATACCTGTGGTGGTCCAAACACTCTGCCAGTGAAAATGGGCTCCTGAGCTCTGTTTTTGGCTGTGACGGCTGTCTGCAATCCTCTGCTGTTGTAACTATGTATCATTCATGTGTTTGCAACTATGTATCATTGCAACTATGTATCATTCAAGCATTTGCAACATTGTATCTTTCACGTGTAATCATTAACTTCTGTCTCTTCAGTGACCTTTGCAAGGCACGTACAAGGGACAAGGAGCTAGACGGTTGTTAATAAGCTTATCCACATTGTAAATGATCTGTCCGGTATGCAGCTTTGTAAACATGCACATCCTGATGAGATTAACATGTTTGACTTGAGCTTTTTAATTAAATCATTTTCTTGTAAAAAAGCACAATAAAAGAGCGTGTGCCAAGACATTCGGGGCGTGCTCATCAAGAGGAAACTTCGCTTCCTGTCGTTTCTCTTCCCTTCGCTCCCTTTCATGAGCCGCCCATCAGATGCGGGATGGCAGATACCGCACTCTGCTAGTAAAAACTCGGGAGGGCTGTGTGCAGCCCTCATTAGCTCTGTTTTCGACTGTGATTTCCTCTGCAAGAAATAAATGAAGCTTAGGAAGGTGGAGTGCAGCTCTTGCGAGCTCCATTTTCACTGGCAGAGGCACCACAGGCCAGTTCTTTGCTGTTTCCAGGACAGCCTTGTGGGCCAGATCTAAGCACCCTGCAGGCCAGATCTGGCCCAGGGGGCTTGAGTTTGACACCCCTGTTCTTAAGGTCCTCTTGGAGTCCTAATGAACAATCATTTAAATATGAGCCAACAGTGTGCTGCAGCTGCCAAAAAAAGGCAACACAGTTCTAGACTGCATAAACAGAGGAATAGAATCAAGATCATGCGCAATTTTTTTTGTAAAAAAGTTTTTTTTATTTTTATATTTCAAAAACATCTCTTGGTGAACAATGCGATTCCAGGTTTTTACATTTCCATACAAACATGACTTTAGTTACATATTCATCTTTTCCATTCAATTTCGTATCATATCATTACATCTCATATTCTCTGTAAATTTTCTCAAATATTCTTATATTCTTCACATTTATTTTATATATTTTCATATCTTATTTTTTTCTTTAAATAATTCTCCTGTCTTCATATTCATTATACTTTTATCTGTCATATTTGCAATTTCATTGCATACTCTTATTTCATTATTCAAAAAGTTCTGTCTTAATTCTAATTAAAAAAAAATTAATTACTAATTTGAGTATACCACCCCTTCATCTTATACATCATATAATTATAAGCTCACCTTTGATTATAACAATGATTTATCACAATACAGTCACTTTTTAATTATCACTTTATAAGTTAGTAACAATCTCATAACTACTACATAACCTATATGCATTTTAGGCCAGATTCCGCATGGTATTTTCTCCTTTCATTAGGTTCTAAGTCATTTATTATTTCAAATATACTGCTTAAAAAAAATAAAGGGAACACTTAAAACAACACAATGGAGTTCCAAGTCAATCACACTTCTGTGAAATCAAACTGTCTGCTTACATAGCAACACTGATTGACAATCAATTTCACATGCTGTTGTGCAAATGGAATAGACAACAGCTGGAAAGCATAGGCAGTTAGCAAGACATCCTCAATAAAGGAATGGTTCTGCAGGTGGTGACCACAGACCACTTCTCAGTTCCTATGCTTTCTGGCTGATGGTTTGGTCACTTTTGAATGCTGGCGGTGCTTTCACTCTAGTGGTAGCATGAGACAGAGTCTACAACCCACACAAGTGGCTCAGGTAGTGCAGCTCATCCAGGATGGCACATCAATGCGAGCTGTGGCAAGAAGGTTTGCTGTGTCTGTCCAGAGCATGGAGGCACTACCAGGAGACAGGCCAGTACATCAGGAGATGTGAAGGAGGCCAACAACCCAGCATCAGGACCGCTACCTCTGCCTTTGTGCAAGGAGGGACAGGAGGAGCACTGCCAGAGCCCTGAAAAATGACCTCCAGCGGGCCACAAATGTGCATGTGGCTGCTCAAACGGTCAGAAACAGACTCCATGAGGGTGTTATGAGGGCCCGACGTCCACAGGTGGGGGTTGTGCTTACAGCCCAATACCGTGCAGGACATTTAACATTTGCCAGAGAACACCAAGATTGGCAAATTCACCATTGGCACCCTGTGCTCTTCACAGATGAAAGCAGGTTTACACTGAGCACATGTGACAGACATGACAGGGTCTGGAGACGCCGTGGAGAATGTTCTGCTGCCTGCAACATCCTCCAGCATGACTGGTTTGGCAGTGGGTCAGTAATGGTGGGGGGTGGCATTTCTTTAGGGGGTCGCACAGCCCTCCATGTGCTCGCCAGAGGTAGCCTGACTGCCATTAGGTACCAAGATGAGCTCTTCAGACCCCTTGTGAGACCATATGCTGGTGCGGTTGGCCCTGGGCTCCTTCTAATGCACGACAATGCTAGACCTCATGTGGCTGGAGTGTAACAGCAGTTCCTGCAAGGCAAAGGCACTGATGCTATGGACTGGCCCGCCCATTCCCCAGACCTGAATCCAATTGAGTACATCTGGGACATCATGTCTCGCTCCAGCCACCAATGCCACATTGTACCACAGGCTGTCCAGGAATTGGAGGATGCTTTAGTTCAGGTGTGGGAGGAGATTCCTCAGGAGACCATCTGCCACTTCATCAGGAGCATGCCCAGGCGTTGTAGGGAAGTCATACGGGCACGTGGAGGCCACACACACTACTGAGCCTCATTTTGACTTATTTTAAGGACATGACATCAAAGTTGGATCAGCCTGTAGTGTTTTTTTCCACTTTAATTTTGAGTGTAACTCCAAATCCAGACCTCCATGGGTTACTAAATTTGATTTCCATTGATAATTATTGTGTGATTTTGTTGTCAGCACATTCAACTATGTAATAAACAAAGTATTTAATAAGAATATTTCATTCATTCAGATCTAGATGTCTTATTTTTGTGTTCCATTTATTTTTTGAGCAGTGTACATTAATCTATTTCATTAATCATAGAGACATGTTTATTTTTTTTGTAACAATCCTCATGGTTCATTTTAACTATATTAATTTTATTAAACATATTTATCATACTTACCATAGCTTGCCTTTTCCACATTTATTCCAATTATATCTATGTGTAGTTTAACAGTATCATCACCCAGTAGCAAAAAAAACTCCATCAGTTCTTATATTTTTTTTACCTTCTGAATCATTTATTATTTCAAATGCATTTCTTTACAACTCATTACTTTGCAGAATCCCCTTTCTTAGTGCTATTATCTCTATGTCTTCTAATTAAATGATTTTTTCATTTTTATTCAGTTTCCATATACCCTTATTTCCTGGTCCTTTCTCTTATTATCTTTTTTTCCCTTCATTTTTTCCCTCCATTTCTGTAGGGTTGTAATTGCAGGAATGTTCCAATCTCAGATGGCAAACCTCAGATAAAGAATGTTTCCAAACAAATACAACTCAGGCAAACAAAGTCAGTAATCTAAAGAAGAATTAGAGAGAGGAAGTAAACATATGTTATACTATAACTAGAGATAATTAATTGTATTAATTACTGTGCCAAACAGTAACAAAAGTTAAGCAATAACCAAAGTTAACCAATGGCAGAGGATAACTAAAAATGTGTATAAATGCAAGACTAGACTCCAATAAAGATCATCATGATTCAGTTGTCCATGATCAAACAACTCGACTGCCTCGTCATTACAACAAGTGGCGCCTGAACAGGGACCCTCTTACTTTGTCTGGCAAGGATTTGGTGCACCTTCAATCCTTTGTGGTTTCTTCAACCTTTTGGTTTCTGTAAGTATGGGGCCTTTGCTTTCTGAGGAACGAAGGAAGCATGTAGATGAATTAGGCTATTTGTTGAAGAAAAATAATACCGAGGTACCACAGATAAATCTCTTAAGGTTGGTCCAAGAGATTGCCGCTCAGTGCCTATGGTATCCAGAAAAGGGGTCTTTAAAATTAACTGATTGGGAACGTATTGGGAAAACATTGCATACTGAACCTCGAGCAAAAATAGAAGTTTTGCATGTGTGGCATTTAAGTAGGCATGCAATTGAAACATTTGGTCACAATGAACTTTCTCTTTTAACACCTCTACCTTCATGTTATACTAATGCTGTCATTTGTCCCCCTTCTTCACCTGAATATATGTCTTCAATTCCCTCAGCTCCTGCAGATACAGGGCAAAAGCCTCCTGACTCTATTGTTCAATCTTCTTTTCAGAAAATGGTAGAGACTTGTAAAAGGGATACCTCTGTCTCAGGAGCAGAACTTGCAGAATTACTGTCTGTTTGTCCAGTACAATATCATCCTGGTCAGGGGCCACAGCTTGGACTGCAAGTAGCAGAATGGGAGGATCTGCCTTATCAGATCTTAAGAGAGTTTAAAAAAAGGCAGTTACAGACTATGGGATTAGTGGTAATTTTACAAGAGGACTTGCAAAAGGAATAAAAAATGGTTATACAATGATCCCTGAAGATTGGAAGCAAATATTACTTGACTCCTCCAGCAGTCTCTCTCACTCCTCCCCAGCCACAGCTGGTAGCACTGGGATCGATTTAATCACTCAAGAGGAAACTGACTTTAAATTTCCCATGGAAGTTAAAATAGTTCCATCTCAATTTAAAGGTCCTCTTCCTTTGGGATTAGTTGGCTTAATTTTGCCTCGTTCTTCTGCACACAAAAAGGGCTGTTTTCTTGTGCCTGGGGTAATAGATTTAGATTACACTGGTATCCTCATGATTCAGATTTGGGTGAATCTTCCTCAAGTTCTTCCTTGTAATTCTTCTGTTGCTCAATTGCTTCTTCTGCCATATGAAAACCCATCCCTTGGTATAGGTAATCGTGGGGATGCAGGATTTGGATCAACTTCTTTATCTGTAGGCTTACTTCATCAGCTGAACTCCTTTCATCCTTTGTTAACGCTCTTCCTTAATAAACAACCATTTCAAGGGTTATTGGATACTGGAGCCGATGTTATTGTCATCTCCTCTTTACAGTGGCCAGTACAGTGGCCAAAAATGACAGTTTCTTCATTGTGGGGAATAGGAGGTTCTACAGCTGCTTGGCAGAGTGTTCATGAAGTTAATGTTACAACATCTGCTGGTAAATACTTTTTCCTACAACCATACATTCTAGATATCCATACTAATATTTGGGGCTGTGATATCCTTTCTCTTCTTAATGCCCATTTGATTCTTGATGATGGCTCTTCCTCTTAAATGGCTCTGTTCTACGCTGGTTTGGGTGGAACAATGGCCATTATCAAGGGAAAAAGTCGCTTGTATGCTTTGTATGTAGAACACATTCAAAGTCATACTCACTTTACTAATGCCTTGACTGAAGGAAATCAGAAGGCAGATGAATCCTTAAAGGATGTTGCGTCTTTGTTTGCTGATCCTGTTGCCAGTCATTCTTAGTTTCATCAAAATGCCAAATCGCTTGCAAAGCAATTTAAAATTTCATTATCTCAAGCCCAGGATATTGTCCATGCTTGTCCAGCTTGTCAGCAACTGGCAGCTCCCTTTCCAGTAGGTGTCAACCCATGAGGAACCCAAGCTAATCAAATTTGGCAAATGGATGTAACTCAAGTTTCAACCTTTAAGCCATACTGTTATCTTCATATGTCTATTGACACTCATTCACACTTCCTTTGGGTTTCTGCTTCAAAACATGAATGTACTTCAGATGTTGTTTCTCATTGCCTGTCCTGTTTTGCTGTAATGGGTCGGCCTTCTCAGTTTAAAACTGACAATGGCCCCGCTTATATTAGTAAGGAATTTCAAACCTTTTGTCAGAAATGGAATATTACTTTATTGCACGGAATGCCTTACAACTCTCAGGGTCAAGCTATAGTTGAGCGAGCTCATCGTACTTTTAAGGTATTGCTTCAGAAACAATTACAAACTGAGTCTGGCCCTTACCATCTGTGAAAGATTTAAAATCTCATTGCTGTAGCATTATATACTTGGAATTATTTAACCTTTTTAGATTCTCTTGCAGACTCACCTGTTAATTTGCATTTTCGAACTACTGAATCTTTAGCAAGGCCTTTGGTAAAGTATCGCCAAGCTCCAGATCCAACCTGGAAAGGCCCTACACCGCTGATCACCTGGGGTCATGGTTACACCACCGTGGAAGATCTTTCTACTGGACAAGCAGTGTGGGTTCCAGCACACTGTGTTCGTCTGTATCATGGCATGGCATCAGGGCCTTCACAACCCAATTCCGGATTTCAATCTTCATCTAAACATGGAAGTCCGTCTTCCAAGGTCAACGCACCTACAACCCATCACTTGGGGCCAGGTTAAATCTACTACATATCAAGTTCAACAACAACTGTAACAGGCTTCATTACCTCCGACTCCTGAAAATCTTGTTGCTGCTGTTTTTGCTATTATTACTGCTAACTCTGTTACCATTTTACTTTGTATTTTCTTGTTTATGGTTAATGGTGTTTCTGCTCAAAATGACACTTCTGTGGTTCGTCATGCCCAATACATGTTTATGACCCATGGCACAAATATTACTTTATACTATGAGCCCCCAATGGCATTTGGTCAAATTTCTTTTACCCCTAACTTGATCATGTCTTCTACATTTATTGTCTCACAACTACAATCTATTCACACTCCTGGCTATTTTCTACACCCCCTATGCAATTGAATTCTGTCCGTTGGCGTTACTTGAAAGTTAGACAATTTACAAGGGGTCTGTGTTTCTGTTGTCACGCTAAACACACTTGGCTTCATAATTGGTCTGATTATGATGCTGCTCAGCACATGTTTAAAAAGCTAGGGAATTATAGTTATTGTTCTGACTACTATTGGTTGTCAGGTACCTTTAATTCTTCTTTGTATGAAATTAATATAGCTCCTGATATGTATCCTGACAATTTTCCCATTTTTAATGCCTCTGATCAATCTAATACAGGATCGATATGCACTGGTTGGCCGCTTAAGGATCCTAATACGTGGTTCTTTTTTGATAAATATGCTACTAATGTTCATCCTCAAAATTATCAATGTGCAATTATAGGTTATTTTACTCTACCTGTTCAAATAGGTACGCTCCCATCAACTTGACAGTGGCGTTCCTCTCTGGGGCCTACATGTAATGATGAAGTCATTATTGACACACAATTGTCTTCTGGTTCTACATTTGGCCGTGCATTGGCAGGGGCCGTTACAGGAATCCTTACTCTAGGCTTTTATCCTGGCATAATTGCTCAAGAAAACAGACCATCTATTCTTGGTCTCACCTGCAGACTTGAAAAATCCATCAATGCTACTGCTGCTATTATTCGTGATTTGCAGCATGAAATAGAAGAGTTCAATCAAGATGTCTTACAGCAGTGTTTTGTCATACACTATCTTTTAGCCCATCAGGAAGGGTTCTGTACGTTAGTTGGACACCGTGGATGTGCTGTGCATTTTCATTTTTTGAATAAAACTATTGAGGATGAGCTTGCCAATTTATAATCATACATTCAAAATAATATCCATGCTCATTACTCGCCTTTTGAATGGCTAACCAATTGGCTCCCTGATTGGTCTTGGCTCAGACAGTTTTTCTTTTATGCTATAATTATTATTATTGTACTAATTGCAACCTGTTGTTTTATTCAATGTATTCCAAATTTATTCGCATTGTTTCATCCTGCTTCCCCCTCTCTTAATCCTCTACAATTGCGATACGTTCATAAATCTTTGAATCCTCCATTTAAAATAAAAAATGAAGATATATAGAGTTGTAATTGCAGGAATGTTCCAATCTCGGTTGGCAAACTTCAGATAAAGAATGTTTCCAAGCAAATACAACTCAGGTAAACAAAGTCACTAATCTAAAGGCGGATTAGAGAGAGGAAGTAAACATATGTTAGACTTTAACTAGAGATGATTAATTGAATGGATTACTATTCTAAACAGTAACGAAAGTTAAGCAGTAACCAAAGTTAACCAATGATGGAGGATAACTAAAAATGTGTATAAATGCAAGACTAGACTCCAATAAAGATAATCATGATTCAGTTGTTCATGATCAAACAACTCGACTGCCTCGTCATTACAATTTCTTACTCTAATTTTTATCCCCTTCCCTCTTGAAAACATTCTTCTGTAATTCCCTTTTCTGCTGTTTCCTTTTTCTTTGTTTGGCTTTCCAAACATTTCCCTTTTTAATTGTCTCCTCAAGCCTCCCAGTTTTAGTTTTTATTTTTTCCCCTTTGTTTTAATGTTCATTGTTCCATTTGTTCATCAAAGCTGGCTTCTTCTTTAGTCGACTCCTCCTCTTCTGGCAGTCCTTATTGTTCTTTGTTCTCCAGAATCGCCATTTCTATTAGTTGTAAGGCAATACAGCATTTTTCATTTCTTTCCGTAATATTATGTTTCTTAGTTCCATTTTTATTTCTATGAAAAAAATCTGCCATTTTTATATACTTCTTTTAGATTTTTCCCCTTTCTTTAATATTTAAGTCCAAACCAATTGTCCAGTAATTTAATTCAACCAGCATCTTTGATGTTATTTTCAACTATCAGCTTCTATTAATTCCTCTTTGGGTTTTCTCCAGAGTGTCAAATAATCCAATATCCATAAGTTTAGAGTTGTGCCAAAATCACCAAACAATCCCAAAGTAATCTTCCTACTTCTTTCTTTTATCCTAATATTCTGTATCTTCACTTTTCAGTGTTTATATTTTATTGTAACAAAGTTCTTTTTTGTATCAAGTTCCATTTTTGAAAGAATCAAGCACTTTTTAAAGTCACTGAAATATTTCCTTTACCATTAAGTGGCACTATCTGTTATGTCCAAGTTCCACCCTTTCTTTCCACTTTCTTTTCCCTATTTAGGGCTTTTAAGTTTCAACAATCCAATAAATCCAATTATCAATTACTATTTTTTTTTTACAGATTCAAGTTCAGCTTTTGATTTGTTTAGTGCCAAAATGTATATTTATCCAATTTAAGCAAATATTTTCTTTTAATCTCCTCCTTAAATTTAACTCCTTTCAAAGTTCAAAGGCACTTTTATCTGTCAACTTTTCTTTTCACTTTCTCTGGTCGCCGCTTTCACAGTCTTTCTTTAAAATTTCTTAGTATCTTAATTCTGGGGTACCTTTATGGCCAAATACCATGCCTGGTTATCCTGGTCTTCACACTGTCTTCTACTTCACTGCTCCAGCACCATCTTTGTCCCAGTTAATTCTATGTCTTCAGGGTGACCATGTTTGGTCACCACTACAGCCGGTCTTTGGAGGGAGCATACCTAGCCAGGAAGGTAGATGCAGCTCCCCTCGACCCAACTGGCGGTCTCCCTCTTTTTCACCACACTTCAGGGTGGCTCAGGCCCCGTTCAGAGCCCTCCAACTGGCAGAGCACAGATCAAAGCAGCACATGATCGTGGTCTTCAGTCCATCCACAATGGAAACACCACTGGAAGTCCCAAGATCATGTGAAATGTTAATTCCACTTTATAATGCCTTGGTAATGCTACACTTGCAATATTACATCCAGTTTTGGTTGCCACGGTATAAAAAAGATATTGAGATTCTAGAAAGAGTGCAAAGAAGAGCAACAAAGATGATTAGGGGACTGGAGGCTAAAACATATAAAGAATGGTTGCTGGAACTGGGTATGTCTAGTCTGATGAAAAGAAGGACTAAGGGGAACATGATATCAATCTCCCAATATCTCAGGGGTTGCCACAAAGAAGAGGGAGTCAAGCTATTTTCCAAAGCACCAGAGGGTAGGACAAGAAGCAATGGGTGAAAATTAATCAAGGAGAGAAGCAACTTAGAACTAAGCAGAAATTTCCTGACAGAACAATTAATCAGTGGAACAACTTGCCTTCAAAGGTTATGAAAGCTCCAACATTGGAAATTTTTAAGAAGAGTTTGGATAACAATTTGTCTGAAGTGGTGTAGGGTTTTCTGCCTAAGCTGGAGGTTGGACTACAAGACCTCCAAGGTCTCTTCCAATTCTATTATTCAATTCTAAATATATACATAGCCTAACTCGCTTGGAGGTATCCAAGCACATTCTTGGCAGAAATATACAGAGTTTTTGGGTGGATCATAAAGACAGATATTTTCATCATTTCAAATGAATATGCTGCCTATAATTAGCAGAAAAAAATGTTGGCATTTTCAAGCTTAACATTTGATGCAGAGAGCAATTAAGATTTCTGCTTCCCATTGGTAGTTGTTTAAGTAGCGTAATAGCCCTGACAACAGTTTTTCTTTCTCTTGTAATCATTCATCCTGAAAGCTGTGAAGCAAAAACACATATGTGCAGACCCAAACAAAATAAAATAAGAGGCTGAGATAATGGGAGGTCTCTCTCACTTGTTAAGTCACCAGCTTCAGCTGGTTAAAGGTGTGATAGCCTAGTGAATGAAGACTGAACTGACAACAGAGGGACCATAGCCCAAAAAGACTCATTGCAGATTGCAGTGCATGGGCCACAGGAAGAATGATCACAATGTGATAAAAATGCTTCCAGCTACAAAGCTTTGTGATGTTAATGCTAAATAAAAATGAAAAGAAGCGAAGGGGAAAGGAAGCAGGCTCAAGAATATTAGAATTCTATCAAGGGATATATAATTATGATATAATTACTATGGGCTCCTGTAACCTCAATCCTTGCGTGTGTGTGTGGTGTGTGTGTGTGTGTAATTCAGACCATTCATTTTCAAATGTTTACTAGAAGCTGTCAAGGAATTTGAAAAACATGGCAGTGTTCATTTTTATTAAACAGTTTTGATCATTCAAGAAATTTTCTTCCCCCACCTTGGATATCTGCCCCCAGAACATTCAGTACAGCTTCACGATTAATTTTTAAAAAGGGAAATGCTGACATGAGGAGTTGAAGGGCAAAATGTGAGTTGACACATGCTTGGATGTGCATACAACACCTGTGAAGAACCCTGAAGCCAAGCACTTCCTTTCTCAGTACTTGTGGCAGCTGTGCAAGCCCAGAAAAAGATATAGCTGCTTCAAGGTGTTCCCAATAAGTACTATGTCCCAATCATATGTCATCATTTGAATCTGGATCTCTGCCCAACCTTATTAAAAAAGACTCAATTCTCACAAAACCTAACTTGCAGTACTTCTTCCCTCTGGTTTCCCTCTGGTTTCCTTTCGTACCTATTTCTATATTTAGATGTTACCCTGAGGATGGTCAAAACTAGCTGCACTAATAAAAACAAGCTTTAGAAAGACAGCCTACAGATAAACAATGTGTTTAATGTTTTTACAGTGTTATCCATAATGTAAAAAATAAAGTAACAATTGCAAGGCAGCAGACATCTAACAATCAGACTGAATGATCAGAATGTTAAATGAGGAACTGTAGGTCTTCAGATCCAGTCTCACACTCAAAGAGAAGAAAAAACAAGCCATCCAAAAATCTTTTGTTAATTTATTTGAGCCTGCTTAAAATTAATAATCATTTGGCTTGTAGCAAAAAATAATAAAACCAATTTATTGTGGTTAAAAGATTACAGTATGCAAATGAGAAAAATATGTCTGTGAGGCTACATTGCTATATAGCTTTAAGTCATTGTTCAAAAGTCTGGAGATAGTTTTCTTTTAAATGCAACTAGATTTCTCATTTTTATAGCTAAAAAAGTATATTCATAAGTATAGTACTAGTAACTATAGTACTAGTAATGGGAATTTAAACAAAACACACACATAAAAATTCCAAGAACAAAACAAATTGCATTCTTTAAATTAATATATTTCTTTCAAATTGGATCAGCCAGTAAACATATTTGGCTTTATCTTGTAATTCTGGGAATTACACTAACAGTTTCTTTAAACTAGAAATAGTTCTCATTTAGTGACAACAATTGAGGCTGACAATCCAGTCATTAAATGAAATGGTTGTTCAATGAAACCATGACTGTGCTTCCAATGTTACTTGAACTTTCTTATACTTTTCTGATCTGCAAATGTTGTAAATGTGAAGATTAGTCACAAATTTACTTTTTTATCACTGTTGTAACTTTGAGCAGTTGCTAAATGAGTCAGTTGCTAAAGAAGAATTACCTATATCTATTTAATATATTACATACATACATCTATCTTTGTACCTGGACAGATGGAGGGACAGACAACATGCATTCATGCACCTATCCAGATGCTGGCCATATATTTTAAAAAATACTTTTCAAATATTCAACAAATTAAAAAGCTCTTACATTTTACTATAAGGAAATCATTTCCATTCCACATCTGTTTCTCAATTAGCCATTGCGTATTATTTGGATATAAAACATTAAATCTCTTGTATTTTCTTTTTTTTTATTTTTTTATTTTTATTTTGTTTTTTTTTAAGTAAAAGTTTTATTGACTTTGACAACAAACAAAAACACATAAAACATAAGACATCAAACATAAAAGCATCATCCTCCTTCATAAATTTACAGACAATGTATCGGTTGGTTTGCCACACTTTTTTGTGCATCCATTTCATAGTCATCATTGTAATTATGTTACATAATAACTCATATTATCAATCAACAATTATATGTCCTAATATCATTATTAAACAATCATTTGACTATAATTTTATTAATTCATACTTAAGCGAGATAACTATAATTTACTTACTTTATTTTATAACAGATCATAAAATCATACCAAGTCTATCTTAATCAAATTTTATAAAGATGTTATCAAAGCAACAGAAAACAAAAAAAATGTATATTTATTATTTCCTTGGTTTCTAAGTATTCTATTATTATATTGTATTATCTAACCATTGATAAAAAAGATCCCAAACTTCATAAAATTGTTTATCTTCTTGTTCTCTAATTTCAAATGTCAATCTACTCATTTCAGCACATTCCAATATTTTCTTAAAATCTCTTGTATTTTCAAATTACAATTTTTATCTCACTTATGCCAAGATTCGTTTTTAAAAGAAACCTGTGTGTCATATTTCAACATTCACTCGATATAATCTTTAGCATACACAGTTGTGTTATGCTGCCCATTTGTAATAAACTAGATATTGAATTACAATGGCTATTGAGACTGGAACTGTTCTAAACGATGTAGTTTGTAAAATGCAATAAATACCACATGCTCAAATCACAATGATGGCAATCCTGGTCTCAGTTGCTGTTGTAAACTTAGGATTGTGGGAAGAGATAGGAGTCCCAAGCAAGGAGTCATAAGCAGAAGCTACATAGCATGGATGTGTTAATGAGTACTGCTTAGAGATGTGTTAACGAGTTAATGAGTTCTGTTAAGAGATCTGGGGAGGGTTCATGGAGGTCATATGGGAGAATGGGAAGCCAAGGCTGTACAAAGGCAGGAGGCTTCTGAAGATGATATTGTGGAGTATGAGATTCCTGGATTCTCTGAGAGAAAAATGTGATGGGACCAACTTACTGGAGTGACTTGCAACATTCCCTGGCAGTTTCTTCTTTGACTCTGCTTGCAGGAAGCTGGCAGGGAAAGACATGGTGATAATATGTCCATCATTTACTATGACATAATTGTAATCCAGGCACTCAAGCATTTAGATCACAGTCATGTGACCAAGAGGGTGCTGCAATGCCCAAAACTTCCTGAAACTCTGAATATTCACTGAACAAATGGATATAAACCGACAACTATATGTAAATATAATTCAAATAAGCTCACACAATCAGATCCAAATTTACCTTTTCTGGATTAGACCATGACGGTACCTTTAGATCATTTAACTTTTCCTTCCAGATAGCAACCTATTGCCCAAAAATCCTTTTCATTCATTTGGGGACTGAACCAAATGAGAAGAATATGATCTAGAAATACCGTAGCTACAGATTCAACTTAACAGAACTCTCCTGATTTCGACATAATAGGATGTTTCCAGGGGTGGGATACTACTGGTTCAGGCCAGTTCTATAGAACCTGCAGCTGCAATGAGCAGCTGACACCGAATTGGTTCAGTGTTTGGCCCACCTGCCTGCCGGGCTCTAAACTGTCCTTTATTCCCTGCTTTTCCCTCCTCAGCTGCTTTGTGTGACATAGCTGAGGTTGAAAAAGCAGGAAGCAAGAGGATTTTCAAATGCTGCACACCCGAGCGCAGCACTTGTCAGCTGCACAGCTGATGATTCCTTGCAAACTCTGCACACTGCGCAGCTCGGAGAACCGGCAAAGTTGTTATTTTTCCTTTTTTTCCCCCCGACCATCAGCTATTCAGCTCTGCCAGGAGATTTAGATTAGCTAAAAAGTAGGAAATCCTTGGATTTTTTTTGCTTTCTAGCTAATCTAAAAAGCAGAGCCGAACCTTTCTTAGGACTGAAGTTTTCAGTGCAGACTCAGGTAGACGATTGCAGATAGATAGATCTCTAAGTTAATCTGTGATTCTGTGCGCAACTCAATCTGCCTGCCTGCTTTGTTTGCTTTTGGGTAAAAGTTGCTTTTTTTTAATAAAAAAAATCAATATTTACATAAATATAGTATTTACATACAAGCCATGCCCATCCAGTCACATGATCACAAAGCCATGCCCAGTCAGCAAGCCATGCCTACCCAATCACATGCCCACCAAGCCACACCCATAAATTAGGTCACACCCACAGAACTGGTTGTTAAGAAATTTGAATCCCACCCCTGGATGTTTCTATAAGATCCAGCACACATCACTGTTTCTTCGTACAATGATTTATCCAATGTATGCCTTATATTAAAATAAGCGTATGTAAGAAAGGGATTCTAATATTAACCTTAAATTGCTTAGTATAAGGCATTTATATAGTACTTAGCAGATAAACTAGTTCAAAATAATTTACTACTATTATCTCATCATCTGCAATAATCTGTATCATACAGCATGGGAAAGGGAAAATGCTAGTACATTATTTTATAAGGGAAACAGATTCTTTCTAGAATCAGAAGTTAGCTGAATGGAGCTACTGACTACCTTGAATTTATATGAATACTAGTAGGCTGACAATGCTTTATATTTATTTACTGGCCAGACAAAAACTGATTGGATGAAAGTTATTTTCAAACTTTAGATCACAAATAGACAGACATGACTGGCACATTGTATCTTGATGTTCAAACAGATATCTGAGTACTCAAAAGCAGATTGGTATCTATCTTGGGTATATGTTAAATTGGATTGAGAAAAACTAGAAGGCAGAAAAAATAGTATATATGTGAAAGCCATCAAGTAGGCTTTAAGAAAAGAAAAATACAGAAACAATAAAACCACAATCTTACCAAACCAAATTCCTTTAATTTGCCAACATCATGTCTCTACCTTCACCCTCTGCAAATCAAGGCCACTTTCCCTCCCCCCAAAATAAGTTCTTTTATGCGGAAATATTGTCTATCCTCTTTTATGTTTTTAAGATTTAAGTATTAATATTTTTAAAACTGAAGTCAAATATACTGGTTTTCCTGTGTGCAATTTATAAATATGAGCATTCTGAGAATTAATCATTCTATGGCATGACACAAACAGACATTATAGTTTTAAGTATGTCTTACAATTTATCATTCAACAATCAATTCAGTCAAAATTATTACCATGAATGGATTAATTTTCTAATATCTATTTCTACATTTCAAGCTGGTCAAAGATCAAAATAAGCTGTATATTAAAACTGAAATGTTGAACATGTGACACTCCAGAATATCAGTGTGTATGTGTATGTGTGAGTGTACTTTTCTTACATTCAGTAAAATCCAACTATTACCTATAATCAAAGCATCACTGATAATAATCTTAGAAGGTGCTCTGCAGTTTATATGAAGGGTTTACAATTTTACTACTTAAGAACTGGTCCTATGGAGGTGTTATCTCACCATTTATATTTTCTTCAACACTTATGATATTGCTATCACACTCTTAAAATAGGAAAACATCTACCATGAACCAGAACAAGCTTAGTTATATTCTCCCACTGTGACGTGTGTGTGTGTGTAAATAATATCATTACCAGCTTGAATCAATCCATTGCAGGATGAAAGTCTCATCCCTGAAGGTTAGGGATTGTAATATACCACATTGATCAAATATGGTTTGGCAGATTGATACTTCTTCACTTCCCATTCTAGGGATGAAAAGCTAGGGCTGACCAGTCACCTAGTCAGTTTCTATGCTTAAAGAGTACTAGAAACTAGATCTCCTATTTCCAGCCCAGCTGCTTAATTACTACAAGTATACCTCTCTTTTTCCTGTCACATACAAACACACACACACACACGAAAGTATTTTTTTAGCTACCATTGAATAAAATCACAGGCACTGAAAAATATTTAGGTATTGTACGATATGTTGGTTATTTGAATCATCTGATTGGGAAGACATCCAAAAGATGTTGAATTATTTAAAAAAAGCACCAATAAACATGCTCATTTTTAAAAACATGTTTTAACACATAGTAATTATTTTGAATATTATATATTTACAAATAATACATTTATGGATATATGTCATGATGCAAATTGTAAGTACAGCGAACATGAAAAGACTGTTTCACGTTTTAGTGCATAAGCTATTTGTTATTTCTGACACAGTACAAAAGGCAGCTTCTCTGTAGATTGATCATGGTTCAGTTAACATCACTGAATATCTAATACCTCCAACTCAATTAATTCTCACCTTATTAAGATCAGACTGATATTCAAACTAAATCAGGTCTCCAGTCAAGTAGAAATCAATATTTCTTATTTTACTTTTAAATTATAGCAACAAATAAAATATACACATCATCAATGTGCCAGGAATGGCTTTCCTAGCCTGGCCCACTATGGCATGCATAACAGAACTGATTAAAGAATTATTCTAATTTGAATAGGAACATATAGCAAAACAAGATCAATCTAAATATGGTAGAGAGAAGTAATTATGAGGCCAGCAAAAGACTGATATAGCATAAGGTTTTATTCTCTGCTAATAATTGTGTACTAAATAATGAACCTTTCTTTGTAAGACCTCTGTAGCAAATTGAATACATTTATCTTAACATACCCATTCAAAATTTGGAAAAACATATTGACACAGTGTGGAATGTTTTAAGAAGATAGGAGACAGAATAAAATCTTATAGAAGGGAGTTGTATTGTGATAGCAATATACTATACCATCAGATAAAAGTGAGTTCACCATTCAAACAATACGAGAAAGCTGAGTAGGTTGCAGATTGTCTCATTTCAAGACATGATTTAAGGACACAAAATTCACTTATCTCACTGGGGATAAAGTGACAAGGACGGGAAAAAATCCTAGGGTTGCTTTAAAATACAGTATATCAAAAGTTGCGTCTCTGAAACACCAAGTGACTTGCAAATTCAGGCAGTCGTCAACTTATGACAATTGGGACCACGATTACCATTAGTAAGAGCAAGGTGGTTTTTAAGAGTCCCATTTGATTTTACAACTTTTTTGCCAAAGTTGTTGAGTGAAACTTTGCAGTTATTAAATGAACCATATGGTTGTTAAATTCAGCTTTCCCCATTATCTTTGCTGGTTGGAAGACCCATTGACTTTTGCTAGGAAGGTTTCAAATGGCAATTATAGGACCCTGGGATACTGCAACATTCATAACTACATGCCTGTTGCCAAGCACCAGAAATCTGATTACATGACTGTGAGAATGCTGCAATAGTTGTAAGAGAAGATGAACTGTCGATAATTTTTTATACAAGATAAAAACTTTAATGTCTTAAATATTCAGTTAGGTAATGATAGCAATTTCAAATTCATTGCAGAAGACAATGATGCTAGGAATGGTTAGTGGAGGAAGAAGAGGCAAACAAAGAACACGCTTGATAACATCAAATCCGATACAAAGTTGAACATCAATAATTGAAAGAAACTGTACTTGACAGGATGGCATGAACTTGCCAATGTAGTTGCCAAGTATTGGACATGACTAAATGGTTAAAACCACAACAAATGATAGCAGTATATAACAGAACACACAATATCTAAGTCTGTAGTAATACCAACTAACTATACACCATCCACAGAATTCCAGAATCAATTAAAATTGATATATACAAATCTTTTGTATATTCAAACAACACAATGAAGAAAAACTGAGTAGGTTCTTTTGTACATAAACAAAATGTTACAAGATTACCAGCAAGCACTGGTATTTTTTCATAGCCTTCTGTGACAAAAGAAGAAAGTGTAAGCCTGGTCCTAACAGCATTACTCTACTATGAATTGTTTTTCTTGACCCCCTTTGGCCAGGATCTTACTTTAGCTTTATCAAAGTAAACTAAAGATTTTTCTGAGAATTCAAACAATTGCACCTGTTTTCAAAAAATCTCTCACAAATTATACGCAGCTGTATCTTAAAAATATAAAGGGTTGGCACCTCAATGCTCTACCACAAGGTGGCAAGTATGATATGAAATATTGGGTGATATATTATTCTAAGAATCTCATTTCATTTTAAGCTGAAAATTCACTACAGCGTGTCTTGGAAATGTTCCTAGCTTACTTCATTTGCTTTTCTTGTATCCAAAGGATACACAGTATATACATTCCCTTCATATCTTCCTTTTTAGTAGGCTAAACAGACCTACTGGGGTAATTGTTCTCAAACACATCACACTGCAAACTATTTCCTCACATCCTATCACCAGAGCTGGTATTCAGCTGGTTTGGACTGGTTCCGGATCAGTAGAAGAAATTTTGACTGGTTCGAAGAACCACCAAATACCACCTCTGGATATCCCCACTCCTTCCAGGAGTCCCCACATGCCCCATTTTGGCTCCCAGATAAGTGCAGGGAGGCTTACTAGGTTCAGAATGAGGCGTGGGGGTATGGTGTGGCCCCCTGTGGCCAATTTTTGCTCTGAAAAGGCTGCAGGAGGCCTATTAGGCCCAAAACAGAGTGTGGGCGCAGCACCCCCCCATGGCCTGTTTTTGCTCCTGGAGGTGCAGAAGGCCGAGTGCTGCCTGTCATATCCCCTGGCCACACCCACCATGGCCACACTCGGCCACACAGTCATTAGAGCAGAGAATTGGTTGTTAAATTATTTGAATCCCACCACTGCCTATCACCTTTAATAAAAAGAAGGCTTTATCAGGAGGCAAATTTAAGTTATATGGAAAATATAGACTCTTTAGCTATCCAGTCTTCTTTTTTCAAAAGAACAATTATCTCTGGGAAAAATATATATATATTTCAGTTTTGTTTCTTGCCTCTATATAAAAAAATTCTCGACATTGAGCATTAGAGCACTAGACTTGGAAAAAGGATGAACTATTTAACATGCAAAAAAAATTATTCAGCTTTCATCCATCAGCACCCTTATTGCTACATTTACCTACCGTATATACTCGAGTATAAGCCGAATTTTTCAGCCCATTCTTTGTGCTGAAAAAACCGCCCTCGGCTTATACTCGAGTCAGATTCCCCTCTGAAAAAAAAAATGGTGTGGAGCTCCGGAGCTGGGCAGCCGCTTTCCTGCAGGCAAGCCCCACTTCATGGACTCCGTCCATCCTCGCTCCCATCCACCCACCCACCCAAAGCGACGAAGTCCCCCAATCGCGCAGCCCAGAATTGCCCTTCCCTCAGGGGGCAGCAACGATGCCCGGTGTTTCCCGAGACAAGAAGCTCCACCGTGCAATGAAAGCGCCCTGGCTCTAGGCTCAGAAAACAACGCGAGGCGAGGTCGCTTCGGCTCCGCTGAGTTTCGTTTCCTAGCTGTTTTCAGTCCGCTCAGGAGGAGGGGGAAGAGGTGGTGGCGGCAGCTTGCGTTGTTTTCTGAGCTCTAGGCTCACGGGTTCAGAAAACAACGCGAGGCGAGGTCGCTTCGGCTCCGCTCAGCTTCGTTTCCTAGCTGCTTTCAGTCCGTTCGGGAGGAGGGGGAGGAGGTGGTGGCGGCAGCTTGCGTTGTTTTCTGAGCTCTAGGCTCGCCTCCTCCGAGCAGACTGAAAGCAGCTAGGAAACGAAGCTGAGCGGAGCCGAAGCGACCTCGCCTCGCGTTGTTTTCTGAACCCGCGAGCCTAGAGCTCAGAAAACAATGCAAGCTGCCGCCACCACCTCCTCCCCCTCCTCCCGAGTGGACTGAAAGCAGCTAGGAAACGAAGCTGAGCAGAGCCGAAGCGACCTCGCCTCGCATTGTTTTCTGAACCCGCGAGCCTAGAGCTCAGAAAACGCAAGCTGCCGCCACCACCTCCTCCCCCTCCTCCCGAACGGACTGAAAGCAGGTAGGAAACGAAGCTGAGCGGAGCTGAAGCGACCTCGCCTCGTGTTGTTTTCTGAACCCGCGAGCCTAGAGCCAGGGCGCTTTCATTGCACGGCGGAGCTTCATCTCGGGAAATACTGGGCGTCGTTGCTGCACTGAGGGGAGGGCGATTCTGGGCTGCGCAATTGGGGGACTTTGTGGCTTTGGGTAGGTGGGAGCGAGGACGTTGACTTTAAGCGCTGCCGACCAATTGTTTCACAAATACCAGTGGGACCTCCGTCCACCACCACCCCTCCCTCTTTTGCCTCCTTCCTTCTGATCAATCAGGTTTTCCCAGTATTTGCTCACAGCTGCGTTTTCTCTTCTGCCGTGCTAGGCATTGAACGTGGGGATTTCTGATTCCCCTTACACACGCGTGGATATGCCGCAGGGCATTTTCTTCCAAATGCCCCACTGGCAGAGAACACTGACTTTCATAATAGTGAGATCATTTCCCAAATTAATTGATTCACTAACCCAAAAGAAGATGTCAATTGCAGTGGGAGGCAGGAGTCACTCTCTCCCTTGCAAGAAAAAAGCAAGAGCCGTTCTTATGATCTCTCTCTCTCTTCCCGTAATACAGTCAAGCCCTTTCCAGCACGCGGGATCTGCCCCCACCACTTTGCAGCTTGCAAATGCAAAAACCCCGGGATTTTGCATTTGCAGGGTGCAAAGCGGTGGCGGCAGATCGCGTGTGCTGGAAAGGGCTTGACTGTATTAGGGGTGGGGGGGAGAGAGAGAGAGAGAGAGATCATAAGAATGGCTCTTGCTTTTTTCTTGCAAGGGAGAGAGTGACTCCTGCCTCCCACTGTCATCGTCATCTTCTTTTGGGCTAGTGAATCAATTAAACCTTTCATGATAGTGAGATCGTTTCCCAAATTGATTAATCTGTTTTTCTTTGAAATAAATATTCAAAAACATTTAATCTACTAATGCCTCAATTAATGTAATTTTATTAGTATCTATTTTTATTTTTGAAATTTACCAGTAGCTGCTGCATTTCCCACCCTCGGCTTATACTCGAGTCAATAAGTTTTCCCAGTTTTTTTGTGGTAAAATTAGGTGCCTCGGCTTATATTCGGGTCGACTTATACTCGAGTATATATGGTATGTCAAACTCCAGCATCATATAGCCTCAGTCTAAATTTGTCCATATCCTTTAACATAAATAGTTCCATTTAGAAAAAAGTAACTAGACAATGACAGGTGTGATATAGAGACTAAATTGCAGACAGTTCATTGCAGTAAGATATAGGAATGGTATGTGCTGATCTACAATTGGGGAAAAAATAGAACAGAATAAAATAAAATCCACTTTTCAGAAATTAAAGGTTAAACAAAATGCATGCTTGGTGGGAAATTTACTTCTTCTCACCACAAGATGGGGATAAAGGAGATTAAACTTTGTTATTGCATCTGCTTTTAAGATGTTTTTGTGCTTCAAAGTTCTTGGCCAAACAGTCATTTTTGATTGAACAAAGAATTCTACATTGATTCCCATTTTTTCCCCATGAACATATATTTTCTGCTCAAATACAAAAATGAAAGGCATTTCATTCCTCTTGTCCTTAGTGGGCAGCAGGACTAAGCCTAATAGGGCTTCTGGGAATTTAAAGAAAAAAGATAACTTCATTCTTTCAAATGTTATTGAACACAGATCAGGAATTACCCAAAAGTCAAGAAGATAATTTAAATTCACAAAGAAAATATGAAATGTACCTTTTCATTGACTGTACATGTAAATTCTCCAAAGTGTCCACAACATATATTTAATATAAAACATATAAAATCATTCCAATATTTACTCATGCTTCAGGAAATCTAAAAAATGGTAGTCACTAAAATGTCCTACTCTGTGTCATACTATCTGTAATTCTGTT
The DNA here is from genome assembly GCA_033807585.1 of Hydrophis major. Classification (NCBI taxonomy): domain Eukaryota; kingdom Metazoa; phylum Chordata; class Lepidosauria; order Squamata; family Elapidae; genus Hydrophis; species Hydrophis major. Next base: position 141,662,055 of record CM066343.1, on the reverse strand, counting down.
CAATCTCCTAAAATCGATGTGAATATCAAATTAAGTCCCTATACCTTATCTGTAGGAAAAGGCTGTGAGTGGATTAAGGACATGCTGAATTTTTAATTATTCTATTGTAATAAATCAGATTATGGAAAAAGAGTGTGTTTGTGTAGATTAGATATAATTCTATCAGGCAAATTCTATCAAATAATTAGGATAATATACTTTATGAATGTCTATCCAGGACACATCACCAAAACTAAGACTGACTTGAAAGTACAACACAACTGTTTGCTGATCATAGCATACGAAGCTGAACAAAGTCTTCAGAGATTATGTGATTTGGAGTACAAGATCCATGACCATATTTTTAAAAATATTATAATTTAATTTAGCTTTTAAGCATAAATAACAAATAAACAGCCCTTCCAACTCTGTTATTCTTACAAAGAAATTTATTCATTTAAAAGATTTATATGTCTGCCCATCTTAATCAACTCTGGCAGCTCACAACTAATTGAAATTGGACTCATCTTATATCTAAATCTTATAGAATATCACTTTTTATTACTAAATTTGTATTTTTTAAAGTAATGATAGTATTTCATCAATACAATGGGAATTTGTGTGTTCCATTTATTACCCATGAGCATTATTTGTGAAGAAAGTATATTTTGGGACAAATTGTGCATGTTCTTTTGGCTTATTAAGAAAACAAGAAAATCTATAACAAGGTAAGTTCTCATTAAACTTCTATCTGCTTTCCTCTAGCTATAAAAGCTGAGGAAATTATTCAGGTTTAATTTAATATAAGTACTGTCACATTTTTTGTATTAGGATAGACTTGAAACAATGAGGCAAGTAAACAAGAATTAAGGAACCTGATAGCTAGATTAGAACTTTAGTACTTCAATAAGTATTAAGTTATAAAATTTAAAAGCTATTACATATTAAATGTTAAAATTTATTATATCATTTTCTCCTGCTCACTCTACATAAGAAATAATTTGGGTTGTGTGAGAGGGAGATAAAATTTACACCTGTTTTTTTGTCCAACTAATGATTCGATATTGTTCCAGGATGTTTATTTTTGGCTATATGAGAATTAATTTTCACAAGTATATTTTAGATCATAGAAATTCAACATTCGTAAAGGATATCCTATTTAATACAAATGACTAGTTATTTAGATGTTGAAAATCCTTTACCTGGTAGAATATCAAGCATATTGCCTAAGAATACAATGCACGTTCTGCAGGAAATTGTAAGGAGCAAGATTAAATGGCAGGATTAAATTTTTGGATTAATAGAAATCTGCTTATTAAATGCCTATTTACTTTGAATTAATTAAAACCCTAGGATCAGATAAATTGCAAGCTAGGGCACTGAAAAAACTTTCTGATGGTATTATTAGGGCTTGCAGCAATCCCTATTTGAGTATGTATGTGAAGTTCATATTGAGAGCATCTTAAATCTTGGGGGTGGGAGGGGAGGATTTTATGCTTCAATAGACTATTCCAAGTAATTAGGGAGCACGATGAAATATAACATATTGTAATAGAAAAGGTATGGGGTTTGTTGGCTATTCATTGAAGAAGGTAACAACTACCTGTTGGTTACCATTCTCTTTCAAACAAGTTCAGACTTGTTTTATTCTCACAACCCCAATGAGGAATGATTAAAGAACCACTTTGCCCCCACTCTTTTTATACCTAATCATTACAGCTAGGGCTGAACAGCTCCATATTTATAAAGGAGAGAGCTCATGATTTTATAAGCAGGAAGACTTTTTGCAAAAGAAATACTATAGTAGCAACTATTCCTATATTCTGGCTCGATGCACAGTATACCTAATGAAAGAAGCGGATTTTGTTTCATTGTCAGTAAATCAGAAGATTGTAGATGGAATCCATATATTGAACTTATTTTCTTTTTCTTTTAATCCAAATGGACTTCATTTTTCTGGAGTTCTTCTTTGAAAGAAGGCAAAAGAAATGGCAAATGACAAAAGAAGCCCATCACTTGGCTCACTACAGACACTTCTTGTTTACATATGGAAGGCAAATACTTTCCTTTCTCCCTTTCTCCTCTAATTATTCTTTCTACTCACCTTCACTTTTGTTCCTCCATTTCTGTTCCCTTCCTTTCTTCTTTTCCAGCGCTTACCTCTTCTCTTGCTACCCTGCTCATTCTTTTCTACTAGAAGGGTGTGTATATGTGTGGTTTTGTATTTCTGAGAAAATGAGATCTGCAGAAAGGGGATGAATTAAGTATATAAATGGAGTGCCTAATTTTTTGAGAAGTCATTTTAACTAACTGCTATTAATTCAATTGTCACTGGATTCTTCACTTTACCTATTGTTTTCTGGAGTACAATTTCTAGGCAGTTATGTACAAATATATAAGTATCACATGCACACATTTATTTGAAAACAATCTTCAGGATTGTTTTCAATTAGAGTTATTAATCAAGTAGACAATGGAAACTGCCATTATGCAGAATTTTTAGGCATATATATTTGAAATCGTGAGGGAATCTTCGGCTAATCCCTACTGATTAGCTTTGGATAATAAAACTTTAGAAAACCTTAGGACTATAGTTGAAGGATGGAAAAGCATCCTGGAAAAAGAAAAAGACAAACCACTTCCATATTATTGACAAGGTAAAAGTGCATGCTATGCATTCAGCTGTCATTAAGCTTGTCTCAAGGGATAATTTACTCTTTTCCTTTGGACCATATAAGATTTGTTCAGGAGTTTATATTGCTAAATTGTCTGCTTTATATACAACTAAACTAGTTATGTACAAATATATATACCAATGTATGATAGTTTGCTGAGCAATTTATTGTTGCCAGATTATACATCATACTATTACTGGATTTATATTTCTGAAAAATTAAAAATAATTTAATCATGTTATAGTTTAGTATTATTGTAAACTTATGTTAATTTATGTATCAATACATGAATATTCCATACAACTTAATTCTATGTGTTCTATTTTAAACTATGTTGTTTTATCTGAGATAGACTCAAATAATTGGTATGTTACATCTCATCCCTTTTCTAGGTGAGCAAGCGAATAAGGAATAGAGAAGCCATTTTAAAACAGCATAGCACAAGTGACAATAAAGAATCAGAATTTGACAAATACACTATATATCTACATTTTACTTATAAAAAATTAAAGCAGGAATATTATTATGGCTACTGGAAAAAAATACTGCTTCATGATGTATACTGATTTTTGCAAGCTACACAAGAAACATTTTGTTATTATTCAATTTTTTAGAAAAGTGAGGTTGGAGACTTGAAACAAGTCTCTGTGACCTGATTGAGGAATTCCCTTTTCAGAATTATTAGAATTTAGTTTGATTGCCTTTTTATGTGCTTTTAGATGATTGTTGAAAAATTATACTATTTAACCAAATTTTGATCAAGGCTGACTGAATTATCTTTTCTCCGTGCAAAATGGGCGTTGGTCCTTACCTGACATGCCATTTCTCTGGAGCCGGGAGGATCATCCAGAGAGTGGGAGGTGCTTCAGTCTGCGTCGTTGAAGGCTGAGCTTAATTACTAAGTAATGCTCCGCCCTCCATCACGTGGCTCCTTGCATTCCCCAGTTTATGCGAAGTCGAGAGTGAAGAGAAGATCGTGCTGTCATCTTACGATGCTAAAAGGTTCATTGGCCGAAACAAGACCCCACCAGATGGTGAAATAAAAGGGTGGGGCTGGATTATCCTCCCAGCTCCAGAGAAATGGCATGTCAGGTAAGGACCAATGCCCATTCTCCTGAGAGCCGGTCGAATCATCCAAAGAGTGTGACATACCAAAGCTTGGCTGTCCTACGGGAGGGACTCCGTCTGGTTCTGTAGTCCCTGCGGTTCTTTGAGGACTCGCTGGAGAACTCGTCTACCAAACGAAGTCTCTGCCGAGGCAAATATGTCAATCTTATAGTGCCTGATGAAGGAAGATGGGGATGCCCAGGTGGCTGCCCGACAAATATCCGCAATTGGAGCCTGGGTGGCCCTAGCTGCCAAGGTGGCTGCCCTTCTGGTGGAGTGTGCTGTTATTCCGCTGGGAACCGGCAGAGCTTGGGACAAGTATGCTTTGGAAATAGTAGCTCTAATCCAGCAGCCAATGGTTGACGGGGACACCTTATGGCCTAATGATTTGGGCTGAAAGGAAAGGAATAGGGATTCAGGCCTCCTGAAGGGCTGGGTACACTTAATCTAAATGCGGAGGCCCCGTCTTACAACCAGGGTATGCCAAAGCTTCTCCCTTTCCCGCGAGGAATTGGGGTAGAAGTTCGGAAGTATAAGTTCCTGTGCCCTATGGAAGGCTGAGTTGACCTTGGCAAGAAGGTAGGGTCCGGTCAGAGAACCACCCGATCGGCATGGAAGATGCAAAGATCTCTCCTCACCAACAAGGCTGCTATCTCCGATAGGAACACGACTTTGAATGTTAGGAACTAGAGTGAGGATTCCCTTAGAGGCTCGAAGGGTTGTTTAGTAAGGGACACCAGGACCTTATTGAGGTCCCGGGTAGGGTATCTATGTACGGTTGGGGGACACAAGTTAGAGTCTCCTCTGAGAAATGCCCTAATGCGAGGGTGGAGGGAAAGGGAACCCAGGTTGTCGCAAACAATGATGGTTGAGAGGGCTGTGACCTGACGCCTCGGGGAAAGACCTTTCCTCAGACCGTCTTGGAGGAATTCCAAAACTTGAGGGATGGAGGGTGAGAGCGGGTTGACCTGGAAATTATGGCACCACTTGCAGAAGCTATTCCGAATCGAAGACCTGGTGAAGAATGAAGCGGCTGTGGCCGATCTAATGGCCCAGGTGTCCGCTTGATGGGCCCTACGTAAGGCCAGTTCGGACCTCTTGTCCTCAGGTTTCAGAGCCTCCAGGGGATCACTGGGGGAGGATGAGGGTGCTAAGCCCACGATGGGCTCATCTGCCTCGGGAGTGTTAAACAGGTTGCAGAAGCTCGACTCGAGGTTAAAGAACCTCTTGTCCTGGTTGAATGGGGCTGGAGGGGCTCTTGTAGAGTCCAAATGGTTCGAAACTAGGTTGTGAAATATGGGTGGGGCTGGAATAACCTCCGCCTCCACCACGGGCTGCCTAAAAATGGCGTCCTCTTGTCCCTCCACCAGGGAAAGGAGAACCGAGGAGGACTGAACAGACAGGCCAGAAATGTTCTTGGCCTAAATCGGAGCGATTTAAACATGTGTGGCTTGAACAGACCCACAACGGTTCCATCGGGTCTATCTCCGATAGGGCTTCCCCTTGGTGTGTAGAACCCCATTCAAATTCCTCCTCCTCCCCAAACCGATCCAGGTCCTCTATGGCCTCCTCCAGTTTCCCTTCTGGGAGAGGACTGTCCCCCTGCAAAGGTACCTGACCATGAGTAGGGTCCAATCTGGGCAAGGACCTGGCTGATGGCGAGTCGTGTTCGGGCACCATCGGGGGGGGGACTGGACCTGGACATCTGTTGAAGGCTGTCTGCTATCCCCTGGCGGATAGCCCGTTCCATCCATGCTGTATGTATGCAGGGATCTCGACTGTGGCGGCCTCCTCCTGGCGCAGACCAGCGGCCGTGGGCATGAATGTAGCTTCGGGCGGTCGTCTGATGGCTGGTCCGGGGACCTGGTGTCCCTGGGATGAGTTGTGCCTGGAGAGGGAAGAGCAATCTGGAGGAGGGGGGATGTCTGGAGGTAGAAGGAACAGAGGATGGTAGGGCTGGAAGCATGGGTTGTGCCTCTCTAGATCGCCTGTCAAATTCTTTCTCCATTGCCCTATGACGTCTTAGGGCGTCTCTCTGAGAAGCCTTGGAAGTATTCTTAGAGGCTTCCTTAGCCTGTTTGCGCAGGTGGTAGGATTTAGATCTGGCCTTCAAAAGAGGGCCTTTTGTGGAAATGTCATCTGCCATTATAGAAGAAAGGACTAAAATACCAATTTAAGGTGGTTGGCTCGCCAAGGGTTTGACCTACAACAAAGGCCGGGTGTCCTTTCAGCTGGCCCGTGCCCCCTTTTGGAATTTAGACGTATACAGCCTATAAAATTAAATTTGTTATAATTATTAATATATATAAAACAATTAGTTTTGAAACTGTGTAATAGTCCTTTAGCGAGAAAGTTTATATATCTATATATGCCTATATATATATATATATATATATATATATATATATATATAATATTTCTTAATATTATTATTATTATTGTTATTCTTATTGTTGTTTTGTTATTATTATTATTATTATTATTATTATTATTATTATTATTATTATTATTTCATAATATTTAATTCGGGGTCTGGTTCAATGCTCCTAGGAAGGAGTGGCCCCAGAGGTTGCTGTAAGTTATCACCAATCTGCCAAATGAACGCCTGAGGTTGGAATGAGGCCTCTGGCAGCTGGAGCTCCCAGGCAACAACCAGGAGGGATAGGCTGCAAGCTTCTGCCCTGAGCGTGCTGCGGAAGCCAACTAGTGTATGCCAATTGTGATTAAAATCTAGTAGCTCTCACAGGCTGGAAGGCCTATGACTAGAGCTAGTCCCTTCGCCCTTCGCCCAATGAGGCCTTTAAATATAGCGCCCGACACGCGGCAGCGCCCAAAATGGCGGCCGCCCACGATCTCTTATCCACGGGCCGCTCAAAGCAATTAAAAAGCCTCTCTGGCACGTCTAGAGGCCGGAAAGGCAGCCAGGTAAACTATTCGCCCTTTCCTGGGGCGATCAGCGTTCGCGGTGGGGGAGAACACCAGCTGCGCTTATCAGCACGATCGAATGGAGCCGCTGCAATTGCGGCGCAGAGAAGCGGCAGTGAAAGGAGCCGAATTGGGGGGGGAGGATTGGCACCGGAGCACGAAAGCCACCTGCTCGTTATCCCCCCTGGGGGCGAAAAAATGCGCTCCCCTGCTACAGCTACCTGAAGTGCACAGAGGTTAAGGAAGAGCCAAGAATAAAAGGCAAACCTGAAAAAGTAAAGGACTTTGCAGCAATTAGCTTGAATTGGCCAAGGAGTGGAAATATACAGCCTACTCTCACGAAGGCTGAGCATAAACTGGGGAATGCAAGGAGCCACGTGATGGAGGGCGGAGCATTCCTCAGTAATTAAGCTCAGCCTTCAACGACGCAGACTGAAGCACCTCCCACTCTCTGGATGATCCAACCGGCTCTCAGGAGAATATACATGTCATTCTTTTTTATGGTATTCTATCTATTGTGCATCACTTTCAGCTTTTGGGAAGTTAAAGGTGTAATTCAAAAACAAATTTGGCTGATAGTTGATAGAATATATTTAAAATGTGCAGTCAATCTAATTAAAGCAGAAAGCTCTTTTGAATTACTAAAGAAGCTATTCTTCATCTATCAAATAAACAATTTCCAGGAAAGATATGAGATAATTGTAATAAAAATAAGCAATTTCTACTGCAAAACCTGTTCAACAACTTACATTCCATATAAATATGCCATATACATCTCTGTAAAGAATATACTTAGATATTTCTTTGTAAAATATATTATACAAATATTAACCAAATTAACCTTGTCTGCAACATGAAAAGAGAAGCCCAATGATTTAGAATACAGTAAAGCACTAATAATTATTTTCATGGTAGCTGATTTATAGCAAATTCCCTCATTTTCATATTTTATTTCTTTGCAAATAATTACTGGTATGTTTACTTTCTGCCACTATCATGAAAACATACCCTGCTACATAATTTTTAGAGCAGTCAAGTGGCATATACCACATTATTTGGTGATATTTCTATTTTCAGTTACAAGTGCAATATTAATTGCTCAGAGACAAAACCAAATCCTCAAACAAGCAACAAAAACAAGTAAACAAATGCTCTGCAGGGATGTACAAAAAATACAAAAATCAATGAATATCATTTCTAAAAACCCAATTCTTTATGGACTAATTTGGGGTTATTAACTCAGTGACATTTTACTTGCAAAGAAAAATGAATGCAATTCAATGGTACAGAACCTGCTTGCTATATATAATGTTCCAGGTTTTATATCTCTTCCTGTGGTTATGAGAGCTAAGGTAAGAGATAAAGACAGACAACAGAAAATTCAACATTGTTAATAGGAAGGCAAATTTTTAAATGTGCAGCAACAGTAGTATTTTCTTAAAACCATGCAATGCTACAAAGAGTAGGGCTAAAAACAACAGACATAATAATTGTGAGCTTGGAAATAAACCAAAGCCAGGATTTCCATAATTTGGGTAGGGTAAGACTTGAGAACATTGATACAATATGTTCTCATACAACATAAATATTTTTCAACATAAAAAGCCAAAACTCTCCAATATTTGTCCGCTTTTCAGAGACATAATAACTAGGTGATACATGGAAACATGACTTAATTAGCACTAAGAAATTTAGTGCTGCCATCTCAGATACATTTGAACAAAGTCCATAGTTGTAATAGAGTAGACCCATCGTGACCATTACAAAGATCATGAAATCCTGGACCCTAAATCAATTCACTAAATTCCCTTTTCTTTGAAAATTTAATAATAAGTATTATAGATAGTGAAGCAGTGCATTGACTCAGTGATTAAGATACTGAGCTTATTAGCTGGAAAGCTGACAGCTTGGGTTTGAAACCTGAACACTATGTGATGAGATGAACTTTCATTACTTCCCCAAGCTCCTGCCAACCTAGCAGTTCAAAAGCAAGCAAATACAAGTAGATAAAGAGATACTGCTTCACTGGGAAAGATACTGTGTTCTGTATTTTTATGTTGGCCACGTTATGATAGAAATGTCTGTCAACAGCACAGATTCCTGCAGCTGAGAATCGGAGATGAATACCACTTCCTTGAGTAGTCACAATAAAGGAAATCTTTAAATCTTTAATTATAGACTGCAATAGTGTAGCTGTATGAACAAAATTATATACCTAAAACAATAGTTTATTCCTCCTGTTCATGAATCCACTTGCCCCATCATCAAAAAACTAAGAAGTCAGCTCAACATTTCCATGACCCTTCCATAGATACAGGTAGATCTTGAGTTATGAAAGTCACTTAGTGATAGTTCAAAATTACGGCAGCCCTGCCAAAAGTACTTACAACTTGGGTCCCAAACTTATATATTGCAGAACCATAAGGGTTGTTCGCATTTACAACTGATCACAGAGACACTGCAACATGCTCCCCAGCTATTTCCCCCACACCCTGCCTGTTGCACCTCCAAAGGCCCTGGTCCTGCTTTCCTAGCCCATTGGATTCCATGCATTCCTTCCCACTTCTCACAGAAACTTACTTACCTTTTTAAGATCTCCAGAATAGGTTAGGCCATACGGCAGAAAATCAGCCATCTTTTTCTCAAATGCCAGTGAAGCTGTTTCATAAGTGTGTGTTCTTATATACACTTGTTTTTGCACATAGATGGAATTGCCCATAATGATTGATTGATTGATTGATTGATTGAATTTATATTGCTGCCTATTCACCCATGGTGACGTGAGACGGCTTACAGAATGTTAAACCATATTTAAAATAAAAAACAATAAAAACTAACAATAAATTAATAAAGTACAATAGAACAAAATAAATAATAAATAAAAATAGGGCAAAGGCCCTCCTGGCCATGACCATCACTTGCTCTTTGAGCAGGACTCGTGAGTCCAGGAAAACCCCTAGATTATGCACAGGGTCTGTTTGGGATAGTACCACCCCATCCAAGACCAAAGGTGGCAATTCTCCTTGAGCCAACAAACCCCAAACCCAGAGCCACTCAGTCTTGCAAAGGTTTAGTTTCAACCTTTTACTTCCCATCTATCCCCTAATAGCCTCCAGGCTCTGCAAGAGGGAGAACACAGCAACACTTAACTCATCACGTGCCAAGACATACAGTTGAGTATCATCAGCATATTGGTGATACCTCAAGTCCATAGTGATGGATGATCTCACCCAGCGGCTTCACAGAAATGTTGAACAAGAGTGGAGAGTACCAAGCCCTGTGGAACCCCATAAAGCAGTGGGAGAGGGCTGGATCTCTCCCGTCCTATCAGTACTGACTGAGAGTGGCCACAGAGTAAAGAAGTGAACCAGGATAGCACAAGGCCTCCCACTCCCTATGGCCAGCAGGTACTTCCCTATCCACCTTATCTCTCCCACAGCAAGTGCAGCAGGACAAACTAGAGCATCAAGCTCTCCATTTCTTCCATCCAGACCTCACCAATTGTGCAGCCACAGAGACAAAGAACCGAAGGCACTAGAGGGGAGCATAAACGGGCAACACGAGGTTCCCAAGCAAGGCACCCAATAACTGCAATGACTTGGCTCACTGTGAAGGGCTCAGCTATTTCTGGCCACAGCACTGCTGCAAGGAGCTCGATTTTTCCAATACAATCTTGGCCACCTGCAATCCTGTCAAAACTAGATTTCAGGCTACAGCTCATTTGAATCCCTGCAGCACAAAAACAGTGCTAGTGGCACTATGCAGGCTGGAACAAAAGAGGCCTACAGGGACACAATAAAGTTCACATTCTCACAGATGATTCCATATGTGTGCAAAAATGACAGTGTGTAAAACATGAGATTGAAGGGGAAAAAACCCACATTTCCCAACTGTTTTGAAAAAGAAAATCATCTGCTGTATGGCTCAGCCTGTTCTGGAACTCTGGAGATCTTCAAAAATTAAGTAATAATAATAGGGGGTTGGAAACTTCCGGTGGTGGCATGTGGCCGAGTGGCACAGGGAGACAGCGCTCTGCCCCTTGTTACACCTTCAGCATTCTGGTGGCCATCCGAGGCAAAATCGGTCCTGGGAGGATTGGTGACAGAGAGGGGAACCTTTGGAGCTGAAGAGGGAAGGTGCGATCCCCAGCAGTGAGTTTGGAGGAGCCCTCAAAGCTGGAGCTGAAGAGTTGGATCTTAATGGCCAATCCAGAGACCAGATGACCCACAGGATAGGAAAAGGAAGTAAAGAGAGAGAACAGTGTGAATATGTGGTATGAGCGGAGAAGCTTGGAACTGCCAAAACGAGCCCAGAAAGAGACGGTGAAAGTGAAAGCTCAAAGCAGCACCTGGACAGAGACAACGGTGAGGAAAGTGGAAAAGGAAGAGGATAAAGGGGGTGCCAGCAATAGCTAAGGAAAGATCAAAGAAGAGAAAGTAACAGACTGTATACAAGTTAAGAGTTGAGGGGAGGCAAAAGTGGATTGATTGAAACAGGATGGTTGAAACTTTTGAGTTTGTTAGGGATAACATTGTTTACCCTAACTGGTTTAGGTAAATAATAATATGTAATCATAGTTTGTATGTTAAAGTGTCTGCAACTTTAACTGTGGGACAGTAATTAAGGGAGTGGTTGTGAAAGCACTTTAAAAGAAGCAAGGCTGCAGCTTGCTCTCTCTCTGGCTTTGATGATCCCTGATTACTGCAAGGACTCAAGACTGCATTGCTCGAACGGGAGAGAAAACAAAGGACTGACTTGTAAGTGAACTGACATAGGATATTCTAAACGGACTTTGCTAACTGAATATCCCTGAATGGACTGACTAAATGATACATGACTATTGGACTGTTATATTGACTATGCTATGAACTCATAATGGAATAAACTATATTTTTGATAGCACAAGCGTATCTGTTATTTTTACTGTATGTTAATAAACATACAAGCTTAGCTCACTCATTTATCTGTGTGCCTATCTGACTAACGCTGCACATTCTGTTTAGCTTGTCTTCCTAACCCTGGTTGGGGAAACCAGGCTTAACACTGGTTATGGGCCCAGAGGCTACAAAGTCAGTTTAACTAGGATAAAACAGATTTATGTAAAAGTGAGAATTTGTGTTGTTATACATTACAGTAAACAGACAGCTGTGTTTTATTAATAAAAGTTTTATATCCATATAAAGAAAACATGGCACAAGTCAATCTACAAAGTTTGTCCCTTATATCCAAGTTGGATGGAACAAACTATGTATCATGGTCTATGAAATGTAGTCTGCTTCTACGAAGAGAAGGTTTGTGGAACATAATTGAAAATCCACCAAACGTAGAAGAATGGGATGCAGAGGATGATGAAGATAGATTAAAGATAGAAGAATTTATGCATAAAAATCAACAAGCTATTTGCATAATTGGGTTAACCTTAACTGATCAACAGCTTGTTTATATCCACGGAGAGAAAACGGCTGTTGGGTGTTGGCAGAAGCTGAAGAGGATTTATGTTCGAGATAATGTTGGTGCTCACATAAATCTAACATGGAAGCTTTTCAGTACGCATCTCCAGATGAATGGTGATATGCTGAGTCATTTGAAAACTATGCAAAGCATTTTTCAAGAACTGCACGAGAAAGAGCTTATTTTCTCTGAACAACACCAAGTCTACATAATTCTATCTTCTCTTGATGAAAGTTATGACAACTACGTAACTTCCCTTGAAATATTGCCAAAGGAAAGTCTAACTTTAACTGATATAACTGACAGATTGATTGAAGAGGCCAGAAGAAGGCTTGAAAGAAATGAGTTAAGGAGGCAGCAACCTCAAAAAGAAGATAATGAATCTCCTACTGCATACGCAATTAAAAAGTGCTTTAATTGTGGAGGAAGAGGACATTTGGCAAGATTTTGTAAAAAGGCAAAGTGCCAGAATGCTGGCCAGAATACTAAAAGTCATCAAAATAAAAATAAAAATTTAGAGTTAGCCATGTATAGTAACGAAGCTGTAAAAAATAATTTATGGGTGGTTGACAGTGGAGCATCCCATTGTATAACAAATGATAACAAAATTTTTATTAAAATGTCCCACAGTACACAGCAGATATCGTTAGCCAATGGCTGGAAACTGAAAGCTAAAGGTCAAGGTATAGCATATTGTTCTTTTATAAAAGAGAATGTAAAAATGTTATATGTACCACAACTTAAGTTTAATTTACTTTCAGTTAGAATTTTGGTTAAACTAGGATATGTAGTTACTTTTAAAGGAGATAACTGCATAATTGAGAAAGAAGATAAGAAAATTACTGCATCTTTAAGAGGTGAATTATATGTGTTAAATGATAATGGTTTAAAGGTGGCTAACACAGTTTATGAAAATAAGAAACCTCATGATGAATGTATTCACTTGTTACATCGAAGGCTAGGGCATTTAAATTTTAAAATGCTTAAGAAAACTGTTGAATTATCTAAGGGAATAAGTTTGAAACCTTGTAATAAGTATTTGCAATGTAATATCTGTAATCAAAGCAAAGGCTGGGTCACACCGGCTAATAGAGTTGATGGATTTACTACCAAAGAGCCTTTAGAGGTAGTATTTGCAGATTTAATAGGTCCGAAAAAACCAAGCGTAGGAGGAGCTCGTTACATATTAAGCATAATGGACCACTATTCTAGATATGGGTTTTGCTATTTAATGAAGAGCAAAACTGAAACGTATCAAAATCTCTTTAATTGGATAAAATTTGCTGAAAGGAAAACTAAAAAGAAATTAGTAACTCTTATAACAGATAATGGTACGGAATTTACAAATAATAAATTCCAGAACAGACTAAGAATGTTAGGTATTCAACATAAAATGTCTGCACCATATAGGCCACAACATAATGCCTTTATAGAGAGAAGAGGCCAAACATTACAATGGCACGAACTATGGTGTCTGATTCAGGATTACCTGACAATTTATGGGGAGAAGCAATAATGTGTGGTAATCATATATTAAATAATGTTGTTAATTCAACAACAGGTGAATTACCATTCACATTGTGGCATGGTACAAAACCTGATTTAAGTTACATGCACACATTTGGAGCACCAGCATGGGTGCATATCCCTACACAACTTAGACACAAAGGACAGCATAGAGCTAAAAGATTATATTTTGTAGGATATACATCTAATCATAGATCTTATAGATTCTGGGAACCAGGTACATCTAGAGTTTACACCAGTGCTAGTGCTAAATTCCTAGAACATGTAGGATGGAATAGATTAGAGCAAGATTTAAATAATGAAGTAATTATTGAACCCTACAAAAGGCAGAAAAATCAGATTAGTTATAAGAAGAGTCCAATTAAAGAAGAAGTCCAGGAAGAGCAAATAGGACCAGAACAAGAGGAAACAGATGATCAGTAAGAGTTAGATAATCAAGAACAGTTAACAAAGGAAAGTCCACCTGTAAGTCCTGTAATACCTAGACGTACTACACGTGTAACTAGACCACCTGATAGATATCAAGCAATTATAGTTTGCCAAGTAACTAAAGTTCCAACTAGTGTAGATGAACTTAGGATGTATCCTGCTAAGGATCAGGAGAATTGGCAAAAAGCAATGGAAAAAGAACTCAATTCATTAAAAGTAATGAAAGTTTATGAAGATGCTAAATTACCTCCAGGAGAAAAATCCATTGGGTGCAAATGGATATTTAAAGTAAAAACTGGAAATGATGGAACTGTTACCCATAAAGCTAGGTTAATAGCTCAAGGATTTAATCAAACTGCATCTGATTACGATGAAGTTTTTGCACCAAGTCTTAAAGCAACATCTTTAAGAGCAGCATTAGTGTGGGCAACTAAGAAAAACTATGTCATTAACCATGTAGATGTAGAAACTGCTTATTTGCATGCACATTGCAGCACACTATATATTTGAAAAAACCAGTAGGTATAAAAGACAATAAAGTAAATAGTAATGATTGTTGGAAACTCAAAGAGTCTTTACGGGTTGAAACAATCTGGGTTTGAGTGGAACCAATATATTGTGAAAGAGTTAAACAATATAGGTTTTAAATCTGGTTTAGCAGATCCATGTGTGTTTAAAAGAGAAAATAATGGAACGGTGTCATTATTGTTATTATTTACAGATGATATTGCTTTGATAACTAAGACTAATAATGAAGCTAATGAGATTATATCATTATTAGCCAAAAAGATAAAATTAAAGCATTTAGATGAAATTAAAAAGTATCTAGGATTGACAATTAACAAAACAAAAAATGGTTTTAAGATATCTCAAGAAGATAAAATTTGCCAATTAATTAAAACGTTTAAAATGGAACTTTGTAAACCGGCAAAGACTCCAATGAGTCAGGAAGTTTGCCAAACTGATGATCAAAGTCCCAAATTTGATAAGTCCATATATCAATCTTTGATTGGTAGCTTATCATATATAAGCAATTGGTCTAGGCCAGATATAGCTTATAGTGTAAATCAGCTGGCACGTTTTAATTCTGATCCACATCAATGTCATTGGCAATCATTAAAGAGAATTTTAAGATATCTTAAAGGAACAATGAACCATGCATTGTATATAGAACCAAAGGGTGATTTGAGTCTTAGTGCCTATGCAGATGCAAGTTTTGCAACTGATATAAACACAAGAAAATCAACATCTGGGATGGCTATATTATTTGGTAAGACACTAATAGGGTGGAGGTCAATCAGACAACAGCATATCAGCTTGTCCACGATGGAAGCGGAATTTTCATGTCTGTCATTATTATGCACTGACTTGATTTTGTACAAACAGTTATTATTAGACATGGGTATAACTGTAAAAGATTCCATTATTGTGTACGAGGATAACCAAGCAGCTATAAAGTTAGCTACTAGTATTGCTGTTAAAACTAGATCAAAGCATACTGATTTAAGAAACTTAAATGTTAGAGAATCTGTAAAGAATGGGCTAATTAAATTGGAATACTGCATGACAGAAGAAAACATTGCAGACCAATTTACAAAAGCTCAAGGAGTAACTAAGTTTAAAGAAAGTTGTAACAAATATGATTTAAAGATGTAAATAGTTATATTATTATTTAACCTAAAAGGGGAGAATGTTAGGGATAACATTGTTTACCCTAACTGGTTTAGGTAAATAATAATATGTAATCATAGTTTGTATGTTAAAGTGTCTGCAACTTTAACTGTGGGACAGTAATTAAGGGAGTGGTTGTGAAAGCACTTCAAAAGAAGCAAGGCTGCAGCTTGCTCTCTCTCTGGCTTTGATGATCCCTGATTACTGCAAGGACTCAAGACTGCATTGCTCGAACGGGAGAGAAAACAAAGGACTGACTTGTAAGTGAATTGACATAGGATATTCTAAACGGACTTTGCTAACTGAATATCCCTGAATGGACTGACTAAATGATACATGACTATTGGACTGTTATTTTGACTATGCTATGAACTCATAATGGAATAAACTATATTTTTGATAGCACAAGCGTATCTGTTATTTTTACTGTATGTTAATAAACATACAAGCTTAGCTCACTCATTTATCTGTGTGCCTATCTGACTAATGCTGCACATTCTGTTTAGCTTGTCTCCCTAACCCTGGTTGGGGAAACCAGGCTTAACAGAGTTCCTAAAATAACACTATTGCAGCAGAAAAAGAAACAAAGAAGCAGATAAAAAGACTGAAAAGGAAAGTGACTGTGATAGTGCAAAATTAGAAAGCCCGACATTTTGGAGAGAAGTAAAAATTAACCTATTAAACTCCCAGCTTTCAACATTGCAGTAAGTTCTAAGCAATCTGGTCAGAACCTTTAAAACATCTTTTCCTAAAATTAATGGACAATAGTGATTGTAAAATTTTTATTTATATACTTAAAAATATTGTGATTAGGTGCTTTTTTTTTTCTTTTCTCTTTTTCTTTCTTTTTCTCTTTTTTCTCTCTCTCTCCTTTGTGTTTATATTATACAATAAAATATTCAAATTATTGATAGAATCATATAGTGAATAGAGTGTAAAGAAAAATATATATATAGAGAGAAAAGTGAATGTTTAAATAATATATTTTTATAAGTTAAAGAATTTAATGTACATATCCTTAAGAACTACATTAACTAACCCATTTAGAATATTGTTTGTTTTCTTCTATTAGTAAAGTATTATTGCTATTAAAAGTATACTGGATTATAGAATAGTAACTTTATAAATTTAAATTGACTATTAGTGATAGGAATTTAATTGTATAAGTTAATTGTTAAATAATCAACTGTTTAAACATTTAATTACTTAAAGTATTAAAATAATTTAAAGTACCGAGGAATTAACAAATAGAAGTATACAATAATATTTAGAAGTAATAGATTGGTAAATCGTTAATATAAGTGTGGCTTTGGATATTGGGATTGATTTGTAAAACTGCACAGGATAATTAATTTTTTGAAATTTATTGAACCATTTAGGATTTAGTACGAGATATAGAGCAGTAGATTGCAGGGTAGAATAAAGATAGTGACAGAAACTAGGGGAACATTGAATGGTGTTGTGGGATAGATAGAAAGAATATTAGGACAACAAAATAGAATACTACAAGAAATGACAAGAGCAGGCGAAACTCAAAAAATTAGAATATCATGCAAAAGTTCATTTATTTCAGTAATGCAACTTAAAAGGTGAAACTAATACATGAGATAGACTGATTACATGCAGAGCAAGATAGTTCAAGCTGTCATGTGTCATAATTGAGATGACTATGGCTTCAGCTCATGAAAACCCCAAATCCACAATCTCAGAAAATTAGAATATTGTGAAAAGGTTCAATATTCTAGGCTCAAAGTATCCCACTTGAATCAGCTAATTAAGCCATAACACCTGCAAAGGGTTCCTGAGCCTTTAATGGTCTCTCAGTCTGGTTCAGTAGGAATCACAATCATGGGACAGACTGCTGACGTGACAGTTGTGCAGAGAACTATCATTGACACCCTCCATAAGGAGGGAAAGCCTCAAAAGGTAATTGCAAAAGAATTTGGATGTTCCCAAAATGCTGTATCAAAGCACATTAATAGAAAGTTATGTGGAAGGGAAAAGTGTGGAAGAAAAAGGTGTACAAGCAGCAGGGATGACTGCAGCCTGGAGAGGATTGTCAGGAAAAGGCCATTCAAAAGTGTTGGGGACTTTCACAAGGTGTGGACTAAGGCTGGAGTCAGTGCATCAAGAGTCACCACACACAGATGGATCCTGGACATGGGCTTCAAATGTCATATTCCTCTTGTCAAGCTACTCCTGAACAACAAACGTCAGAAGCATCTTACCTGGGCTAAAGAAAAACAGAATTGGTCTGTTTCTCAGTCGTCCAAAGTCCTCTTTTGCATCTCATTTGGAAACCAAGGATCCAGAGTCTGGAGGAAGAATGGAGAGGCACACACTGCAAGATGTTTGAAGTCCAGTGTGAAGTTTCCACAGTCTGTGTTGATTTGGGAAGCCATGTCATCTGCTGGTGTTGGTCCACTGTGCTTCATTAAGTCCAGGGTCAACGCAGCCGTCTACCAGGAGATTTTGGAACACTTCATGCTTCCTTCTGCAGATGAGCTTTATGGAGATGCTGACTTCATTTTCAAGCAGGACTTGGCACCTGCCCACACTGCCAAAAGCACCAAAACCTGGTTCAGTGACTGTGAGATTACTGTGCTTGATTGGCCAGCAAACTCGCCTGACCTGCACCCCATAGAGAATCTATGAGGCATTGCCAAGAGAAAGATGAGAGATGAGACCGAACAATGCAGAAGAGCTGAAGGCTGCTATTGAAGCATCCTTGTCTTCCATAACACCTCAGCAGTGCCACAGGCTGATAGCTTCCATGCCACGCTGCATTGAGGCAGTAATTGCTGCAAAAGGGGTCCAAACCAAGTACTGAATATGCTTATACTTTTCAGAGGTATATTGTTCTATGTACAATCCTTGTTTTATTGATTGCATGTAATATTCTAATTTTCTGAGATTGTGGATTTGGGGTTTTTTGTTGTAACTATGTATCATTCATGTGTTTGCAACTATGTATCATTGCAACTATGTATCATTCAAGCATTTGCAACATTGTATCATTCACGTGTAATCATTAACTTCTGTCTCTTCAGTGACCTTTGCAAGGCACGTACAAGAGACAAGGAGATAGACATTTTGTTAATAAGCTTATCCACTTTGTAAATAATCTGTCTGGTATGCAGCTTTGTAAACATGCACATCCTGATGAGATTAACATGTTTGACTTGAGCTTTTTAATTAAATCATTTTCTTGTAAAAAAGCACAATAAAAGAGCATGTGCCAAGACATTCGGGGCGCGCTCATCAAGAGGAAACTTCGCTTCCTGTCGTTTCTCTTCCCTTCGCTCCCTTTCATGAGCCGCCCATCAGATGCGGGATGGCAGATACCGCATTCTGGTGACCCCGACGTGATTCCCTAAGGGGAATACGCAGCGACGCGCCCATATCTTATCAGCTCGATGGGAGCTGTGCATCGCCAGGCCTGAAGCGAATTGCACATCATCGGATCTGAAACACGGTCTCGACTTTCGTAAGTATGGGTGGAAACTTTTCTCAACAGCAGACGCAGCATCTGAAGGAATTGAGGGAGTTAGTCGCTTCTTCTAAATACTCTGCTAATTTAAAGGGCTCGCCTGTAAAAATGAAACCTATTGCTACATTATTGGCTTATGTGTGGCAACATTGTCCCAATTATTCAGAGGAAGGGTCCTTAAAAATTTCCATTTGGCAAAAAATTGGTGAACATCTCCATAGTCCTCCTCGTGCACCTATTGGCATTTTGGTCACTTGGAGGAAAATTATGGAGGCTTTAAAAGTCCATTATAAAATAGAAGCAGGGAGTGTGTTTGAATCTCCCCTGCCAAGTTATGATAACTTTTCAATTTGCTCTAACTCAGGCAGAAGCTGCTGCTATTATTCAACAATGCCCCACATGTAGTAAGCAAGGACATTCCATTCCCATAGGAGTAAATCCTAGAGGATTAAAAGCTTGTGAAATTTGGCAAATGGATGTAACTCAGTATCCACCTTTTGCCCCTTGGAAATATTTGCACGTTTCAATAGATACATATTCAGGGTTTATTCTGGCTACTCCTCAAAGGGGAGAAACTGTAAAACATGTCATCAATCATTCAATTCGTACCTTTGCCTCGCTGGGACGTCCAAAAGAAATCAAAATAGACAATGGACCTGCCTATACAAGTTCTGCTTTTCAGGACTTCTGTAACAGATGGGATGTAACTCACAAGTTTGGGATTCCCTACAACAGCCAGGGGCAGCCTATTGTGGAACGAGCGAACTTGTCTCTGAAAAGTGCTCTTGATCGATATTTGTTGCGGGAAAAGCCCCCGAACCTCCCAGCATTGCAAAATTCTCTTAATATTTGTCTTTACACTTTAAACTTTCTCAATCTGACTGGCATTCCTCCCACTTCTGCTGCTTCGTGTCATTTTTCCTCCCCCTCACCCCCGCCTAACAGACCTCTGGTATATTATCGCAGATTGCCAGATCCTGCCTGGCAGGGTCCCGCTGAGCTTCTCACTTGGGGACGAGGCTACGCTGCGATCTTACTGCCAGACAAAACCACTTGCTGGATCCCTGGTCGGGCAGTCAGACCCTATCATGGGAATTCCTCTGCTACATCTGTATCTTAAAACTCTTCCTGATATTCTTGCCTATATCCTACTTACAGAACACTACCACTCGCTCTTTTGTTCCTTCTT
Organism: Hydrophis major; assembly: GCA_033807585.1. Taxonomy (NCBI): domain Eukaryota; kingdom Metazoa; phylum Chordata; class Lepidosauria; order Squamata; family Elapidae; genus Hydrophis; species Hydrophis major. The sequence continues at coordinate 141,641,612 of CM066343.1, read as the reverse complement.
TACTCTTCCTATGGAAAGGAACCTTAAAATCTTTTCCTCTATTTAATCTAAAACATAGGGGGACCTAGATGTCCTTATATTGTATTATGGGTTTCCCCACCCCAACTAACATCCTTGATGAATTACCAAATTAATCTTTATTGTCATTATTGTAATTATTATCCTTTTTCTACGAATTGAATTCCCTCCTCATTTCGCAAACGTTCTACAACTAACTTGTCCATAGCTCTCTCTCCTACTTGTCATGCCTTTATATACCCGAACTCTGATCCTGTCAACAAACGACGCTTCAAAAGAACTGTCCATGACGATCCGCAGAAGCCTCATAGAAGATATAATATTGCTTGGACTATAACTGACTTTCAAGGAGTTCGTTTAAGTTCTACAACCAATTTTTCTCGCATAGAAGACTTCTACCCACCACTTCAATTCGATTTGGCAGACGCACCCACACAACCAGGGGATATCCTGCAATCTACACCACTGCAGGAGGAACTTTAACATCACGTCTGAAAGGAATGTATTTTATCCCTGGCAATAATTTTGTTTGGACTTGTTACACCGGTTTCATGGCATGTATCCACGGGGATGAAATTGTTAAATCCAAATCTTTTTGCATTCAAGTATGGCTTGTGGGTATAACTCTGATGATTTTATATCCCTACAGGTACCCATGGAATACCCCCTCTTGCAAAATCGTAAAGATTTAGATCGTTATTTTTTAAAACAAGGGGGATTGTGTGCTGCGCTTAAAGAAGAATGTTGTCTTTATGCTGATAGCGGGGGGGGGTCGTTTTCTAATTCACCATGGCTTACAACCTTTTTAACTGCATTGGCAGGATCATTAATAATCACTATATTGATATGTGTTATAGGACCTTATTGTTTTAATAGAATATTACAATTTTTAAAAATTAATTATCCTCTGCTGATGTTAATGTGCTATTGCAAGCTCATGTTATGTCCTCAACAACGGACAAAAAAATGTCATTGCTGAGTTACCGCTCTTTGGACAACCCTGACGCTGACGGGTCGCACTCTTGCCTAGATGACAGGGACGGCGAACATTTCAGAAAAATGGTTCCTGTCTTCTTGGACGAGGAAGAAGCCTCGTCATAAATAATAAAAACAGAGATGTTGTAACTATGTATCATTCATGTGTTTGCAATTATGTATCATTGCAACTATGTATCATTCAATCGTTTGCAACATTGTATCATTCACGTGTAATCATTAACTTCTGTCTCTTCAGTGACCTTTGCAAGGCACGTACAAGAGACAAGGAGATAGACATTTTGTTAATAAGCTTATCCACTTTGTAAATAATCTGTCTGGTATGCAGCTTTGTAAACATGCACATCCTGATGAGATTAACATGTTTGACTTGAGCTTTTTAATTAAATCATTTTCTTGTAAAAAAGCACAATAAAAGAGCGTGTGCCAAGACATTCGGGGCGCGCTCATCAAGAGGAAACTTCGCTTCCTGTCGTTTCTCTTCCCTTCGCTCCCTTTCATGAGCCGCCCATCAGATGCGGGATGGCAGATACCGCAGTTTTCATGAGCTGTAAGCCACAATCATCACAATTATGACAAATCATGGCTTGAACTATCTTTTGCACGATATTCTAATTTTTCGAGTTCACCTGTATTACTACAATTGTTGTGAAGACTGGGAAGAAGCCCAGCCCAGCAACAACTACAACGGTACCATCCCCATCTACACAAAGATCCATAGAAGAAATGCTTACAACAGATAAAACAACAGCAGCGATGAACACATAGATCATGCAGGCCACCCTGTTTTCAATGCAAAAGATGATAATGAAGCTACAGGAAAACATGACTAGGAATCACGGAGAAATAAAAATAGAAATGGAGGAGGTGAAAAGAGAAGTAAGAAATGACATTCAGAAGTTTGATGAGGGGACTTCCGGTTTTGCGTGGCTTTGGCAGAGCAGGAATTCGCTTGTCTGCGATTCCTGCTGTGCTTGCTGCCAAGGTGCCCCCGATCCAAATGGGTCTGGGGGATATGGCTGCCCTGTAGAGGCAGCCAAAGAGAGAGGCGATCCGGACAGGGGTTTGGGGGTGTTGCAGACCCTCTCCCCAGTCGGAAAAACCCCTTTTTCCCAAGGTGGTGGAGCGGCGGTCAGTGATGGCCGTCACAAAGAAGCCTGCAGCTGGGTAAGATTTGTGCTGGAGGAAGCAGGAGAAGTGAAAGTGCTGGCTGAGCCAAGACAATAACAACTCTTAATTACCCTGGAAACTGAACTATTTGAATTGCCTGAGGATACATTGTTTCCCAAAGAAGACTGGAAAGCTGCGGTTAAAGCTGTTAAGGGGAAAAATTTTTTTTTCTTAACTCTCCCTCCCTATAGAAATAGCAGACGGAGATCTGGAAAATCTACTTGGGCACAGAAGGTAACTCAATTTGAAATTTAAAGCCAAGGGATAAAGGATTTCTGGGCATTGGATTTTTTTAAAAAAAAATCTTTTTATTTTTTACAAGGGGAAGGGAAGAGATAAAGACATTATCAGATTGTACTGAAGGAGGTTGCTTTGAGCTTATAAGAACAGGATTAAAAAACATTAAGACTTCTCGAAGATCATCTTGGAAGTGTGTATTTGAATTCTACCCCAGGAGGTGAAAATATAGAAAGAAGAAAGTGCTAAATGAAACTGTTTGTTTTGATTTGGTTTGCTTTGTGACTTTGAGATCTCTGTGACATTTTGTTTTTTAGAAAAAGGGACTAAAGACATTAGGGTTGCATTAAAAAAGAAAGAAAGAAAAAATGGCATTATCTTTTGAAGGACTACAAATGGAATTTCAAAAACTGAAAAAAGAAGATAAGGGCTTGTTTGGATCTATCTTTCACTTTTTGGAAATGGTGATTTCTACCTACCAAGAAATACGACAGGAAGGCTGGGATGAAGGAGAAGAAGCCATCTTTAATGGACAAACACATTTAGTGGAGGAAGAAAAGTGGAAGGGGGGCAAGGAAAAGATGAACTTAGAACTTAAAAAAGCAACCAAGAAAAAGGAGATGAAAAAGTGATATGATGTCAGAAAGCAACAGAAAAGAAAAATACAACAGAGAGGGAAGACTAAGAGAGTGAAATTGGAGAGATGAGGGGGGTCAAAAAGTTAGAATGGAGAAGAAAGAAAGGGGGAAAGGAAAGAGAAGTCATAAAGGCTTTAAACAAGGTGCTAAAAAACGATTTTTTTTCAGAGATAAGGGGTGAGATAATTTTTTAAAAAAAATGATTCTGCAAAAGTACATAAAAATGCATTGTAGACATTAGTATTTGAAATTGAGTTAGAAAATTAGAATATTATATGATTTAAAAATGTATTAAAGCAAAGGCATGATTTAATTATAGTTTAATTTCTTATGAAATAGTATTTTTATTGCTTAAGAATTAATAATAGAATTTAATTTCTTATGAAACATTGTTTTTACTATATTATAAATTTAATATTTCTTTTTTACTTGTTTTTAGTTTTATTATTACTTATTAAACTCAATATTATTTGTTTGTTTTGAAATGTAATACTCTGAATGTACGGAGCAGAATCACCACGGAAAATATGTATTATTTTAAGTGTTATTTAGGGGGAAGATAAAAAGTTGTCATACTTCAATCTGGGTTTACAGGAGAAATATTGTATTAGATAGAAAGGATAAATAGATGATTGAAAGAAAACAGACCAAAGATGCAAATATAATTATTTAATTGAGATGGAATAAATAAAATAGAATTAAAAGAATGAGTAGGAGAGAGAAAATATATGGAAAATAGAGAATGCCAAATAAGATATGAAATAGTATATTAAGTGAGTATAAATTCTGATTGATGTCTGTATAAAAAGAGTTAACTCGGGGTAAGCCGCCTTCCAAAAAGAAGCTTTATGTATTTATGTTTTCTGTAATGTTTGTTTAAGTCTGACAGGATGTGGAAGAATACTAATGAAAATATATTCAATGAGTATATATTTTTAAGGCAGAAGAAATATGATTAAATAGAACGAAAGGGAGTAATAAAGAAAAGTTTTGAAAAGATATGAAGTTGATTAGATAAGATAAATATATATATAGAAGTGTGATAATTTGGAATTATCTTCTTTTTAAATAAGATGGTTTATTTGTTTCTTCCAGAAAAGATATTTTATGTTACTACATCCTATGTTTTGTTTGTGTGTGTTAAAAAAAAATTAATAAAGTTTGTTATAAAAAAAAAAAAGAAGTTAGATGAGAAAGTGGGCCTGATTCGAGAGGTCTTACAAAAGAATGACCAAAGACTCCAAATGATTGAGAAAAGAACAGAAAAAACAGAACAGAAAAAACAGAACAGAAATTAGAGTCGATAGATCAGCGAACGAAAGAAAGGAATAAAGAAGAGAACTCACTGATCTAGCTGGAAATGGAGAGGGCCTCATTTTACCTGCGATTTCAGAATGGGCATTGGTCCTTACCTGACAGCCATTTCTCTGGAGCCGGGAGGATCATCCAGAGAGTGGGAGGTGCTTCAGTCTGCGTTGTTGAAGGCTGAGCTTAATTACTGAGGAATGCTCCGCCCTCCGTCATGTGGCTCCCTTGCATTCCCCAGTTTACGCGAAGATGAGAGTGAAGAGAAGATCGTGCTCTCATCTTACTATGCTAAGCAGTTCCTTGGCCGAAACAAGACCCCACCAGACGGTGAACTTAAAAGGGTGGGGCTGGATGATCCTCCTGGCTCCAGAGAAATGATGTGTCAGGTAAGGACCAATGCCCATTCTCCTGAGAGCCGGTCAGATCATCCAGAGAGTGGAACATACCAAAGTTTGGCCATCCTACGGGAGGGACTCCGTCTGGTTCTGAAGTTCCTGCGGTTCCTTGAGAACTCGCTGGAGAACTTGTCTCCCAAACAAAGCCTCCACCGAGGCAAATATGTCGATCTTATAATGCCTAATGAAGGGAGATGGGGAGGCCCAGGTGACCGCCCGACAAATATCAGCAATTGGAGCCTGGGTGGCCCAAGCTGCCAAGGTGGCTGCACTTCTGGTGGAATGTGCTGTTATGCTGCTGGGCACCGGCAGAGCCTGGGACAAGTAAGCTTTGGAAATAGTAGCTCTAATCCAGCGGCCGATGGTTGCCGGGAACACTTTGTGTCCTAAGGATTTAGGTTGAAAGGAAAGGAATAAGGATTTGGACTTCCTAAAGGGCTGGGTACGTTTAATGTAAATGCGGAGGCCCCGTCTTACAACCAGGGTATGCCAAAGCTTCTCCCTTTCCCACGAGGGATTTGGGCAGAAGTTCGGAAGTGTGAGTTCCTGTGCCCTGTGGAAGGCTGAATTGACCTTAGGCAAGAAGGTAGGGTCCGGCCGTAGAACCACCCAGTTGGCATTGAAGATGCAAAGGTCTTTCCTCACCGACAAGGCGGCTATCTCCAATATTCGGCAAGCTGAAGTAATGGCCACCAGGAATACGACTTTGAAAGTTAGGAACTGGAGTGAGGATTCCCTGAGAGGCTCAAAGGGATGTTTAGTAAGGGATGTCAGGACCTTGTTGAGGTCCTAGATAGGGTATCTGTGTATAGTTGGGGGACACAAGTTAGTTGCTCCCCTAAGGAATGCCCTAATGCAAGGGTGGAGGGAGAGGGTATCCAGATTGTCGCAAATAATCACAGTTGAAAGGGCTGCTACCTGATGCCTCAGGGTGTTCGGAGAAAGTCCCTTCCTCAGACCTTCTAGGAGGAATTCCAAAACTTGAGCAATGGAGGGTGAAAGAGAGTTGATCTGGAAATTATGGCACCACTTGCAGAAGCTATTCCAAGTGGCATTGTATATTCGGGTTGAGGGCCGCCTTTTGGCTAAAATGGTATCAATAACCTGGTCAGAGAACTGCTCCTTCCTTAGACGTTCCCGCTCAACCTCCAAACGGCTAACTGGAGCCACTGAGGGTCCGGGTGTTGGAGGGGCACCTGGGAAAGGGATATCCTGTGCGGGGGAATTTTCCAGGGGGGGGCCACCGATAGATAGCGGAGGTCCACAAACTATGGACGCCTGGGCCAGTAGGGTGCCACTAAAATCAGCTCTGCTTTCTCGGAGATGAGCTTCTGGATGACCCTAGGGACCAGGGCCAACGGAGGGAATGCATATCTAAGCCCTGTGGGCCAGGGGCAGCGGAGGGCGTTGTGATTCTCGGCCCCGTGGGAGGGATACCTCGAGAAAAACATGGGGAGTTGGGTGTTGAGCAGGGATGCGAAGAGGTCTACTGACGGGAGGCTGAACATCACAGTCGCTTCCCTGAACAGTGACGGGTGAATGCGCCACTCGGACTGGTCCACCGTGGTCCTGCTCAGCCAATCTGCTTGAGTGTTTGAGACCCCTGAGATGTGCTTGGCTTTGAGAGGAGATTGCGCTCCGCCCAACGGCAGAGGCGCTCGGCCTCTCTCATCAGACTTATGGACTGGGTGCCCCCTTGTCGGTTGACGTGAGCCTTGGCGGTGATGTCCATGAGTATCAGGACATGCCGCCCGCGTACGTGGGGAAGGAAGTTGCGCAGGGCCAGGTGGATGGCACGAAGTTCCAACCAGTTTATACTGCATGTGCGTTCTACCTGTGACCATTTGCCCTGTGTCAAGAGTGAGTGGATGTGAGTGCCCCATCCGGACAGGCGGGCGTCTGTGGTGAGGATGAGGCATTGGGGTTCCTTGAAGCAGTGTCCCCTGTTGATGGCAGGACTGGTCCACCAGAGGAGAGACGTGAGGACCCTTGAAGACACCTTGACCGCGGCCTTTGAATTGCTTCTGGAGGTCCTTTGGAATGGGAGCAGGAACCATTGTAGGGATCTAGTGTGTAAATGGGCCCAGGGAACAATGGAAATACATGAGACCATTTTACCGAGTAATTTAGACAATTCTAAAAGTGTTACCTTTCTTGATCGTCTGATATGTTTGACAGTCTCCTGGATGCTACGGAATCTCTCAGAGGAAAGGAAGACCTTTCCCTGAACCGGACCCCAAGTGGGTGATCCGTGTAGATGGTAACAGATGGCTCTTTTGCCAGTTTACTAGGAACCCATGATCTTGGAGGCCAGAAAGAGTAGCTCTGATATCATTTTCTGCTTGGGGTCTGGAGTGAGACAGGATGAGGATGTCACCCAGGTAACAGTAGAGATGAACCGGGAGGTCCCTGAGGTGGGCCGCTAGGGCCGCAAGGACCTTAGTGAAGGTTCTCGGGGCAGAGGCCAATCCAAAGGGAAGTGCTACATATTGGAAGTGGTGATGATTGTAGCAGAACCTGAGGAATTTAGAATGGGAGGGCCGGATTGGGATGTGAAGGTACGCCTCTGAAAGGTCTATGGAGGATAGCCAGTCCCCCTGCCTGATGCCTAGTAGAATGGATTGTAGGGTGTGCATCTTAAACCTGCGGTAGGTCAGGTAACAGTTAAGGCGTTTCAGGTCTAGAATAGCCCTCCATCCCCCTGAAGATTTGGGGACCACGAAGAGGTGAGTAAAACCCCTGCCTCCGCTGGGATGGTGGTACAGCTTGTATGGCCTGTATGGAGAGGAGATGGTGGATATCTGAATCCATTAGGTTGCGTTTGGTGAGATCCTTGGAGGGGGGGATGCCATAAAAAATTCAGGGGGGGCGCGCTGAAATTCAAGCGCAAGGCCCATTCTGATGGTCTTCCTGACCCAGGCATCAGAGGTGGAAGAGTCCCACCGGTCGGCGAAATGCTTGAGGCATCCACCGATGGGGAGGGGTGGATGGGGTCTATCTGTTGCGCCAGAAGGGCTTCCCTCCTGAACCCCTGAAGGGGCGCCTGTAGCTGCCGCCCCTCCTGCTCCTGTCACCCGGATCGGCTTGATCCTGGGCTGGAAAGCCAGAAGGAGGGGGGTCTCAGGTACCTGGGCGGGAAAGGAAACTGGTAGAAAGGTCGTGAGGAACCTCTCCGAAAGGGCTGTGCTCTTGAGTCTGACCTACAGAAAAGGGGGGGAAAGAAATTTTTTCTTGCTTCTGGTTTCTGATAGACGGTGCCGAATAATTTGTCCCCTTTTATGGGGGCAGTGGCCAGCTTAACCTTGTTTTTTACGTCCGCCTGCCAGTGCTTGAGCCAGAGCAGGCGGCGAGCTGTAACATGAGAGGATATTGCTCGGGCAGAGAACTTAACCGCGTGGTGTGTGGCATCGGCTGAGAATTCTGCCGCAGCCGTCAATTTTGCTATGTCCTGGTGTGCCCTTGTGTTAGAGGGGGGGACATGCTGCCTCAGTTGACGGAGCCACCAGATCGAAGACCTGGTGAAGAAGGAAGCGGCAGTGGCCAATCTAATGTCCCAGGTGTCCGCTTGGTGCCCCCTACGTAAAGCAAGCTCGGACCTCTTGTCCTCGGGCTTCAGGACCTCCAGGGGATCACTGCGGGAGGATGAGGATGCCAAACCAATGATGGGCTCATCTACCTCGGGAGTGTTAAGCAGGTTGCAGAAGCTCCTGTCCTGGCTAGATGGGGCAGGGGGGGCCCTTGTGGAGTCTAACTGGTTTGAGACTGTCATGAAAAATGGGCGGGGCAGGGATCACCTCCGCCTCCACCACGGGCTGCCTAAAGATGGCGTCCTCCTGTCCCTCTGCTGAGGAAGGGAGAGCCGAGGAGGACTGTACAGACAGGCCAGAAATGTTCCTGGCCTTAAATAGAAGTGATTTAAAAATGTGCGGCTTGAACAGGCCCACAAAGGTGGGTTGATCCGGGGTGAGGCCTTCGTCCTCGGACATGTCCCCCTCCATAGGGTCTATCTCCAATAGGGGCTCCCCCTGGTGCATAGACCCCCATTCCAATTCCTCCTCCTCCCCGAACCGATCTAGGTCCTCCATGGCCTCCTCCAGATCCCTTTCTGAGAGAGGACTGCCCTCCTGTAAAGGTACCTGACCAAAAGTGGGGTCCAATCTAGGCGAGGACCTGACTGATGGCAAGTCGTGTTCGGACGCCATCGAGGGAGGCGAATAGCCCATTCCATCCATGCCTGCATGTGCGCAGGGATCTCAACTGTGGCAACCTCCTCATGGCGCAGACCAGCGGCCGTGGGCGTAAATGTTGCTTCCGGCATCCACCTGGTCATTGGTCCGGGAACCTGGTGTCCCTGGGAGCGGCTGCACCTGGAGAGGGAAGAGCAATCTGGAGGAGGGGGGTATCTGGAGGTAGAGGGAGCAGAGGCTGGGGAGGCTGGAAATACCGGTTGTGTCTCTCTAGATCGTCTGTCAAATTCTTTCTCCAATGCCTTATGACGTCTTAGAGCGTCCCTCTGAGAAGCTTTGGAAGTTTCTTTAGGGGCTTTCTTAGCCTGTTTGTGCAGGTGGTAGGATTTAGATTTGGCCTTCAAAGAAGGGCCTTTAGTGGAATTGTCATCTGCCATTGTAGAGGAAAGGACTGTAATACAAATGTAAAGGCGGTTGGTTCGCCAAGGGTTCGACCTACAACAAAGGCCGGGTGTTCTTTCGCTGGCCCGCACCCCCTTTTGGAATTTTCAATGTATATAAACTAATATAATTATTAATACCTTTATGCCTAAGCATACAATCAAGATATATAAGCCAAGCAGTGTTGGCAATGTGAAATAGCCAAATATTGATAAGATGTAAATATATATATATGCAAATACGTATATCTATCTATCTATCTATCTATCTATCTATCTATCTATCTATCAATCTAATCGTGTATCTAAATATATTTAGATATCTATGTAATGATAAATATTACTATTAGTATTATTATTATTATTTACAATATTTAATCCAAGGTCTGGTTGGAGCTCCCAGGAAGGACTGACCCCTGGAATTGCTGTTAATATTGCCAATGTGCCAAATAAAATGCCTGAGGCTGGAGTGAGGCCTCGGGCAGCTGGAGCTCCCAGGCAACAACCAGGAGGGATAGGCTGCTATTTCCTGCCCTGAGCGTGCTGCGGAAAGCCAACAAATTTGCCAATTCCCCTAAATATCTGATAGCTCTCACAGGCTGGAAGGCCTATAATTAGAGCTAGTCCCTTCGCAGCTCAATGAGGCCTCTAAAAGCGGCGCCCGACACGCGGTAGCGCCCAAAATGGTGGCCGCCCACGCTCCCTTACTCACGGGCTGCTCAGGGCCAAAATCAGCCTCTCCGGCACGTCTAGGGACCGAGAGAGGCAGCCAGGTGATTTTCGCCCCTTCCTGGGGCGATCGGCGTTTACAGTGGGGGGGGACACCAGCTGCGCTATTACAGCGCTATCAAATAAAGCTGCTACGAGTGCGGTGTAGAAAAGCAGCAGGAAGAGGATCGAATTGAGGGGGGGGAATTGGCGCCGGAGCACGGAAGCCGCCCACTGTGCAGCCCCCCCCGGGGCGAAGAAACGCGCTCCCCTGTTAAATCACTATCCCAATGCGCTTAGAGGCTAAGGAGAACCGGGGCAATGATAATCAAACCTGATGAAAAAAGAGCTCTTGAATCGGCCAAGGAGTGGTGAAGTACACAGCCTACTCTCACGAAGGCTGAGCGTAAACTGGGGAATGCAAGGGAGCCATGTGACGGAGGGCAGAGCATTCCTCAGTAATTAAGCTCAGCCTTCAACAACGCAGACTGAAGCACCTCCCACTCTCTGGATGATCCGACCGGCTCTCAGGAGAATGTAGAAGAGACGAAGGGATTATTGCAGAGGCACTCCAAAAAGAAGAGATAATTAATGAATTAGACGAAGTCTATCGAGTCTACACAAATTATGCCAGAAGATTCAGACTGCCAAAAGAAGTTCACGTCCGCTTCACACAGAAAAAAGTGAGGGATATAATCTATAAAATAACTATAGATGAGCCTATCTCATATAAAGGAAAAGAGGTCCTAACTTTAAAACAAATCCCAAAAAGAATACATGAACAAAGGAAAGAATACCATTTTCTTGCTGCCCGACTTAATAAAAATAATATGCTGTTCAGATGTATAACACTAGAGGGAATGTTGGTGTCATGGCAAAGGAAGAAGATTAAGATAGACATTCTGGATAAAGCGCAAGATTTCCACACCCAACTAATAGGCACAGAAGAACTCGGTAGCAGCAGAGAAGAATTGGAATAGGCTAGTCAAGACAACCAACAATTGGAAAAGACTGGAAAAGAGCAGGAAGAGGAGGAAGAGAGGAAGGAAGAAAAACCACAAGAGGAGAACAGAGTAAGAACAAGGGCACAAACAGAGGCAAAGGAACAATAGGAACTAATTAGTAGCGGCAAAGAGAGAAAATGGAAAATAATTTGAAAAAATTGTCAGTAAACATAAATGGACTTAATTCTCCATTGAAACGGAACCAAGCCCTGAAGAAATTGGCAAAACAAAAAATGGATATAGTGTGCCTCCAGGAGGAACACATTAGAGCTCAGGATAAGAAATATCTACAATATAAAAAAATTAGGAAAACTTTATGCAGCATTAGCAGAAGAAAAAAAGAGGGGTAATAATGTATGTTAGAAAAGGAATAGAGGCAGAAGTTCTATATGCAGATTCAGTAGGGAGAACATTAATGTTAGAAGTTGTATGGGAACAGAGGAAACTCTTACTCGTTGCAATATATGCTCCTAATAAACAACAAGAAACTTACTACAAAAAAATACATGAGAAAATTTTAGAATTTTAGGTAAAGAAGATATTTGTACGGTAGGAGATGTCAACGCAGTCATAGACACAAAAAAGGACAACCAAAGTACTAGTAAAAAAAAAAAATCACCCTTCCAAAAACATTTTTTAATATGGCAGAAGAACAAAATAGATACTTGGAGAACATATAGCCCAAAAGAAAAGCAGTTCACCTTTTATTCCATTCCCCACAAATCATGGTTGAGAATTGATATGGCGTGGATAAGTAAAACCCTAATGAAAGACATAGTGCAAGTGGAAATAGCACCAAATGTATGGGCAGACCATAACCCTCTAAGAGTAACATGGAAAGGCCAACCAAAATAAAGAGGGAGATTGATGTTGAATCCACAAATTCTGAGAGATAAAGAATATTCAGTAAAATTTAAAAAATAAGAAATGTGTTTTGAAGTAAATATAAAAGAACACACTTCTTTACAGAATTTGTGGGATACAAAGAAAGCCTACCTAAGAGGATTAACAATTGCATGTAATGCCAGAAAGAAAAAAGAAAAAGAAAGTAATGAGTTATAGAATGATATTAGAAAATTGGAAAAACAAGCACAATTAACACCAGAGAATGAGCAAATTATAAGCAAATGTAGTTTATCCAAACATAAACTGAACATATTAGAACAGGAAAGAAATTTAAGAGCATTGAAATTAGTAAAGCAAAATTATTTTGAAAATGCAAATAAGTCGGGAAGGTGGTTTACATATAGGTTAAGGAAGGAAAAAGAAAAGTGATGGATTCAGCAATTACAAGATAAGGAGGGAAAGATACAAAAAATATGGAAAAGAAAAAAGAAATAATACTGGAATATTTAAGTGAACTTTATAAACAAGAAGATATGAGTGAAGAGAAAATCAGTACTTAGAGGAAGAAAATATTCTAATACTAACAGAAGAAGAAAGGGAAAAATTAAATGAAGAGATCACTAAGGAGGAACTAAAAGAGGCAATTAGTAAACAAAAAAATAACAAACCCCCCAGAACAGATGGATTAGCTGCAGAATTATATAAAAACTTAGGTGAAATATTCAATCTAATTCTTTTAGAAATTTATCATGAAGTACTTACAGGGGCAAAGCTACCAATATCATGGAAAGAAGCATACATTACATTAATACCGAAGGAGAGCGCAGATACCACCCACATAAAAAATTATAGACCAATTTCTTTATTGAATGCTGACTACAAAATTTAATATTTATGAATGGCTGAAAGATTAAAAAAAATATTGAGTAGATTACATACATATAGATCAAAATAGTTTCCTTCCAACAAGACAACTAAAAAATAATACAAGGACAGTATTAGATATTTTGGAGTACTATGAGGCACACCCAGAAAAACAGGCTGCTTTAGTTTTTCTGGATGCTCAAAAAGCCTTTGATAAAGTAAATTGGCAATTCATGAGGCAGCAAGTAAAGGAGATGAAATTTGGGGATAAATTTGAAAAAATGTTAGGGTCAATATATTCAAACCAAAAAACACAGATAATAATTAATGGAGGAATAACAAACTCATTTGATAGGAAAAGGAGTCAGGCAGGGTTTCACCTCTGCTTTCACCTCTGCTCTTTATCATGACACTAGAAATCTTATTGAGGAGAGTCAGACAGAATTTGGAAATAAAAGGACTATCAAACAAGAAGAATACAAGGCCCAAGCATTTGTGGATGACCTTGTATTCTTCGTAGAAGAACCAATAAAATCAGGACCAAATTTAATTAAAGAGATAGATATGGAGAAGTGGCAGGTTTAACAATAAGGACAAAACTAAAATGATAACAAAAATTTAACAGAGAAACAAAAAAAGAAATTAGTAGAAGCAATGAGTATACAAATTGTTAAAAAAATTAAATATCTAGGAATTTGGCTCACGGCAAGATGTTCAACAATAAAAGAAAATAATTATGTAAAACTAATACTAGAAATAAAAAAGGATTTAGAAAAATGGAGTTAACTACAATTATCAATGTTAGGGAGAATTGTGAGCATCAAAATGAACATCTTGCCAAGAATACTATTTCTTTTTCAAACTATTCCAATTAAATTAGACAATTTTTTTTTTAATGAATTAAACAAAATTAGCATAAAATTTATTTGGTCAGGGAAAAGAGTAAGAATAAAACCAAGCACATTACAGGATAATAGATGCAGAGGTGGATTTGGACTCCCCGCCTGGGAACTATACTATAAAGCAGCAGTCTTAACAGGGATTAAAGAATGGGCCAACCTGAGAAGCAAAAGAATTTTAACCCTTGAAGGGCACAATCTGGAGGAGGAGGGGCATGCCTTCGTGTGAAACCCTGGAAATAAGAGCTGTACACTTCAATAGGCGTGTAATTCGAAGCTCATTATGGAAAGTGTGGAAAGAGATAAAACATAAACATTATATGAAGACCCAGGGTGGGTATCCCTCATGGAGGCATTGATCCACCCCAATGTTTTAGAAACAGGAAGAAAAATTAGATATTATGATGTCGTAAACTCCCAAGGAGGATTAAAGATGAACCAAGAACTTAGAGAGCAAGGGATAAAAATAGAGTGGTGGCCATATTTACAACTTAAGACAAGGTATAAAAAAGACATAGAAGAATATGGAATTGAGGTAAAACCGAACCAATTAGATAAAATATTAGAGGGAATAGATGAAAAATTAATTTCTAAAATGTACAATTACCTATTAGTATTTGAAATGGCGGAAGAAATAGTTAAAGGCCCAATGATTGCATGGGCAATGAATGTAGGGCACTACATTAATCTGGAAGATTGGGAAAAGGTCTGGAAACAAAACTACAAAATAACAAAATCGGCTGTCTATAAAGAAAATCAATATAAAATGTGTTACCAGTGGTACCTGGCACCCTCAAAGTTAGCGAATATGTACCCAAACTTAAGTCCAACTTGCTGGAAATGTAAACAAACGAGGGGTACCTTCTTTCACACTTGGTGGTTTTGCCCAAAAAGTAAAAAGTACTGGAAAAAAATAGAATTTGGATAAAAGAAATTACAAATATCCAACTAGAATTTAAGGCCGAAATATTTTTGTTGGGAATGTTAAAAGGGGACTATGGAAAAGAAACGAAATATTTAATTCGCCATATAATTATGGCAGCAAGAATTGCGTTGGCACAATGCTGGAAGGGTGACCAAATGCCAACAAATAATTTAATCATTCAGAAGGTTCTTGACTGCGCTGAAGGTTCTTGACTTACCCAAAAACTTAGAGATAAGGTAGACTCAAAATATAGTACAGCTTGCGAAAAATGATACAATTGGATCAAAGATAAAAACCAGGGAATTAAAAGATAAGGATTTGACAAATGAAGTGGTTAGATTAAGAGCATTTACCAAAAATAGGAAATGAATATTAGTAAAATTATTTTCAATAAAGGATCACACTGTCTTAGCTCATTAGAAATATATGTTTTTATATATTTGTATATTGATTTTGTTTGCAACAAAATGTTGTATTCTACATATTGTATATATTTTTTCTTTTTAATCTTTAATAAAGTTTTTTTTTTTTAAAAAAAAAAAAAAAAATAGGGAGTTGGTGTGGAGAAGGCCGAAGTAGCCATGGAGCCCCAAGGAAGGGAAGCAAACATGAGATACCTCAGTAGATATGGGGAGGCCTTGAGTGGCTGGACCCAGGTGGTCTTGTTCCTGTACTAGTCTCTCCATGATCTGGCCATTACTGAGGATTTTCATGCACACTTAACAATCTGCTCATTCAATTAACAAATGCATTGGGAAGAGGAGAGATGGGGATCATTCATTTAACATGATTCAGTTAATGTTATGATCATAAGAGGCAGACTCCATTATGGTCGTACCTCAAAGATTACCTGTAATTGAATTAAGCTAATATTCTCCAGATTGTGAATCTCTGATCTAAAATATTAGTGCTTCTCCTATTGCTGGAACAATCTGGGCCATAATTGCAAAATAATATTGGGTAGGACAAAATTGTGATGTTTTCATTATCTGTTTGAATATTGCAAACTTAATCTCCAACAGGCAACAACAGCACAAGAATCCGGAATGATATAAGTGGAATAAAATTACCAGCAGCATAGTGCCAAGGATAAAAATCCAAAGATAAAAGTACATAAGTTCTAGAACAGTAACATATTTACTGCAAAATTTCACCAAAATTCAACTGCAAGTCATCAGTGAGGTTTTTATAGAGTGCCTTTCCACATAAAAAGTGTTGCATTTCTTTCTTTAAACCTGAATTTCTAGACATAATCTTTTTGATATTGACATCCTTATATCTAAAACACATTTTTCTTTCTGGATCAGAGATAGAATCTCCATTCTCCGTGTTCCAAAAAATCATGATGGAAGATGTCTATCTTCCAAGAGACATACTCTTCCTGAACAAGCTCAGCATTATTAAAAACAAATGGCTTCCCAGAGAACTTCAGATCTTCTGTTGATGAATTCTCCAGAGGGAACATGTCATTGATTTTGAAAAGGCATGAATTAACAGAAGTTTAAAATAAAAATGCTAACATTTTCTAAAGCTTTTCATTCTAGAAATGTGAGATAAAATCAATGCTACTGTCAAAACTCTGCTTCTCACCAATGGGAAGAGTTATGAAAATTAAACAGTTGATTAATACACTTTTGGAACATACAGTTGTCCTTCTATGGATAAAGGTCAATGTTATAAATATTCATCAAGCAATAAAATCCCACTGAAAACAATAGGCTGTTTTCCAAGAAACATGTGATCAAGCTTCATCATTTTATAGCCTTCTAGAATATTCTGCTCTGAACCTAGATGCCCACGTTAACACATCACCACATTTTTCGCATATCATCAGAATATTTAATGATAAAGATGTGCTTAATTAACAAGCCATGATTTAAGCCTCAGGAATTGGCTGCATGTGAATTCTTCATTTGTATATTAATGCAAATATATTCAGGGAATGCACTGGGATTAAACACCTCTCAGTTAATGGCAGTTTTAACCCAATGGCTTAACTACCTATATTACATTTATTAAAATAATAATGACATAGTGACCTCAAATTATACAAAATTCTGAATTTTAGCTAAAGCTCAAGACTAATATCAATTGTTCAAAGAATTAAAATGAAAGTTGAAAAAAAATAAGTAAATCTTCATTATGTGTACCACTTTTAGATCTGACACTGGAGAATAGGCAGTTACAAACTATACTGAAGGTAATATCAAATTTAAGGTAGAATCAATTGTAATAGAGCAACCTGGCTTAAATTGATATTCATTAGGGTATTCCTTGTATGAATAGGAACCATTTGGACTTGGTAGTTTTATAAGAGCCCAGCTGGTTATGGTTGAAGGTTAATGCTTTACCCTATTCTGTTCAATGTTCTATCCTAATTAGTCATCTAAATCTATAGCTGTGAGCACCAAGTGTCTGTGCTGAAAAGAAACTAATTAATGCTAGCAAATTAGATCAAGTCCAAAGATCCAACAGCCAAACTCTTAAATGCTCCTTGTTAATAGGAAGTGTAGCTGTCAATAACTGCTGTTGGTGGCTATAATGAGGCCTCTTTCTTTCACTGAAAGTGATTTCATTTCTCTTTGTCCTCACAAAAGCTGTTCCATTCCTTTTTTTAAAAAAGTAGTTTCAATAAGGATGTTAGCTGCCTGACCCATTCTCGTGATCAGCTTGAATAAAATGACATGCAAAAACCCAAGAAGGATAAGTCTCTCATACTCATATTATGTTTCAAATAAGTTTCCATGTTTGAAGCCCTGATGTTTGAAGCCCTGATATCAAGTTTTCTTCACCACTGAGTATTTAAATGAACTATTGTGGAATCTGTTTAGTTATTATGGAAAGCAATATCCACAGGAGAAAGAAGCAACTGTATCAAAAACCTTTATCTCTGAAACACAATTTTAAGGTAAAAAAATGGATTCTTCACACATTGTAAGAATAAAAGACACTGAAGATTCAGCATAGCTTGTTGCGTACACAGTGACAAATGTATTTGTTTCTTCCATTAGGCATATATTGTGATGCATGCCCTCTGAATTCATCTATGTTGAACTTGTTTATCTCTCATATAGCTTATTGTAGCAGTGCATCATTATTTTATTCTAGGACTACACTCCAAGCCACACAAGCATGAACTAAAAGAATATCAGTGAGAAGTATTAATTACCCACAGTAGTAATTATGGTTGCAATTTTCTATTAGCAGCAACTATGAAACTCCTCTCCTAGCCTTATCTATTCCTACTGTACTATTAGCCACCTGTCTAGCATGTGCTCTAAGAGAGTTCCGAGTTGAAGTAGGGATAGCGTAGTCTGTTTGAGAGCACTCTATTATTGATTCTATAGTGTTCTCAAAAATTCTTCTTCTTATAGATAGTCCTTGACTTACTTGATTTGTTTAGTGATTGTTCAAAGTTACAATGGCACCGAAAAAAATGACTTAACAACTGATCCTCACACTTTCAACCACTGCAGCATTTTCACGGTCACATGTTCAAAGTTTGAGTACTTGGCAGCCAGCATGTTTTATGTATGATCCACATCAAACAAGATACTATTTTTTTTTTGTGTGTGTGTGTGTGTGTGTGTGTGTATGTATGTATGTATGTATGTATGTATGTATGTATGTATGTATGGTATTCAGCTTTGTTCGGGTATTTTCCCACATCATATTAGTTGTGCTTTTAAAGTTGTAGCAACATTTCGGCAGAATCTCATCTGCCATCATCAGGCTTGTGTATTGTGTTGGTCTATGAGTCAGGCTTTCACAGCTGTTTCTGTTTTAAATTTGATGCTAGCCTACTGTTGTATTAGAATGTTTTTTTCTTCATCCTGATTGGTTAGGAGTCTTGTTCTGTGTTTATTGGTCTTGGAGTTTGCTGTGTTCTGCTTGATTGGTGTTTCTAATATCTTCTGTTTGTTTTGTAGCATTTTTTTTATCTTAATTGGCTGGCAACATTGTGCTTCCTGTATTGGAGGCTTCTAGTGCGGCTTGGCTTCGGGTATTATATGCAGGTCTTGGCATGTTCGGGTCTTTTCCCGTGTAGATTGTGAGTATCTTGGCAACGTTTAGACGAGGTCCCACTCGCTATCTTCAGGCTGGTGCTTTCAGCTTTGTGCTTGTGCAAGCAAAGCATGATCGGACCTGCCGTCTCCCTATATAAACTGTTGGGAAGGTTGGCTGTGTTGTCATTTCTTGATTGGTTGATG
This sequence comes from Hydrophis major, assembly GCA_033807585.1. NCBI lineage: Eukaryota > Metazoa > Chordata > Lepidosauria > Squamata > Elapidae > Hydrophis > Hydrophis major. The sequence continues at coordinate 141,622,766 of CM066343.1, read as the reverse complement.
GAGTTGATGTTTGCAGATTGGCTGGCTTTTTTGTAAGAACATGTGAGGCTGAGGTATTGGCTGTGTGTCTATCAGCCTCCTGGGTTGTAATGACCTGGGTTGTGGCTGTGTAATGACCTTCTGAGTTCTATTGTTGTGACATTCTGGGTCTTGTGCTGTAATCTCCTGGGTCGTTGGCTGTGTTGCAACATCCTGAGGTTTTGTACTATAACCTCCTGAGTTCTGTGATGTGATATCCTGAGCGGGTGGCTGTGATGTGACGTTCCGGGTTTTGGTTTGGCTCCGAGTTTGAGGCCTGGATATGTGTTCATGGCATGTGTCTGTTTGCTTGGTTTGGGGGTTGGGATGTGTGGCAGCTGTGATGCAGCCGTGGTCTGGTTTCTGGTTGTCCATGGGATGGGTTTGGGTTTGGGTTTGAGTCTGGTGAGGGAGAATGGTGGTGCTGTCATGTGTTGTTTTGGGTCCGGTGTTGGTTTTCGTGGCTGGGACTCGTTTGTTGATCAAGGCTAGTTTCCAGGTGTCTGGTAGGCAGGAGGCATTGTCCCGTTTATTCATGTTATGGGGGTATTTCTCTATTTTGATGGTTTCCTTGATTATTCTCTTGTTGAAGTGTTCAGTATTGGCGATTAATTTGGTTCCCTCAAAATTAATTTCATATCCTGTGGCTTTAAGGTGCTGGAAATGGAAGGAAGTATTTTCTTCTTTTCTGACTGCGTTTTTGTGTTCTGCAATACGTGCATTTATTCTCTTTTTGGTTTGTCCAATGTATGTGGCTGGGCAATTGTTGCATGGTATTTCATAAATTCCTTGGTTTTCTAGCTGGATCTTGTCTTTGGGGTTTCTTAGGAGGTTGGCTATTTTTTGGTCAGTGCCGAAGGTTGTTCTAATATTGTGTTTGTGGAGAATTTTGCTGATTTTATCTTTGATGTAGGGGAGGGGGAGATACCATTGTCCTGTTCTATGTGAGTATCTTGGCAACGTTTAGACAAGGTCCCACTTGCCATCTTCAGGCTGGTGCTTTCAGCTTTGTGCTTGTGCCTCTGGGGGTGTCTCCCTTAGGATTAAATTGGTAATTGTGCTTCTTTGGAATCTGTTGGAAATTAATACATTAGTGAGGGTGTGTAATTCTGTTCTCAGGTGGTCTTTGTCGGCTAGGTGTTTGGTTCTGGAGATTGATCTGTGCAGGGTGGTGATAGGATTGTGTGTTTTAGTAGTGGTTGGTGTGTGCTTTCTTCCAGTGGATGATGTGTCCTAGGGAGCCATTGGCTTTTTTGTAAATTAGGATGTCCAGGAACATCCAGGACATTACAGCACAAGACCCAGGTTGTCAAAACAATAGAACTCAGAAGGTCATCACACAGCCCACTACCCAGGTCATTACAACACAGGAGGCTGCTAGACACACAGCCAATACCTCAGCCACACATGTTCTTACGAACAAGCCAGCCAATCTGCAAACTCCATCAACCAATCAAGAAATGACAACACAGCCAACCTACATAGGGAGATGGCAGCTCCAATCACACTTTGCTCGCACAAGCACAAAGCTGAAAGCACCAGCCTGAAATTGGCAAGGGGGACCTTGTCAAAACTTTGCCAAGATACTCACAATCTTACACGGGAAAAGACCCAAACACACCAAGACCTGCATACCTGTACCCATGTATGTATGTATGTATACATACACACACACACACACACACACACACACATGCACACACACACATTTAATGTATATGTCTTGCAAGAAGTTAGGACAGTTAGTAATTTTTTAAACAAACAAATAAATGAAATAGAACCATGTACTCTAATAAAATATCATATAAGGGCATATATTCAAGCCATCAAAATAATTTTAAAGTCTGAATGTCCATTTCCCACAATATGACGTTAGGCAAATCCAGTGTCCAAATAGTAAACAGATTTTTTTTTGCCTTATTAAAAAAATTAACATCTTTCTGTAACTCACATAAATTGCATAATTCTGTAAGATTATAATGTTTACATTTACACCACAGTTTACTGTGATAGGAATGGTGGTTACATCTAGAATATAGTTTACTAAAAATGTGATTACACTTAGGCTATAGTTTACTGTGATTGGAACAACCTAGCAATTCCTTTCTATTCCCATTCACATACTTCATGGGCAAGATTCAGAGCTTGGAAAAAATTTTCACATATTTTCAGCTTGTTTTTAATTTGAAGAAATCAAGAAATTGCATTTAGACATTGTGCTAACATTAATTACGAATATTTCAAACAAACAGTTTTAAACTGTTTTAGTTATTGTTTGAAATGGACTAAAGCAAGATTTGGCAAAATTTTATATTCCTTTGTCACACCTAAAACACATTAGGAGTTTCTGGGGTCCTGTTATGACACAGAATAAACTATAAGTATTTTTTTTGTAAGGACCCAAGACTGAATACTATTAACAAAAACATAATCAAACAGCAGACATGGTTGTTCATACTATGTGGATTCAGTTGTTATTGTTAATGGCTTCATACTTCTCTAAAGTGCCATATTTCTGCATACAGAAAGTGAAATGAAAAAAAAAATAGAATAAGCATGACTGACTCTTCTTCATTTAAATACCAGTTTTTAAATTAATAAATATAATGATTGCCCATTTTATTACATTTATTCCATATAGGATAGAGTTGTCAAACTCAAAGCCCGCAGCTGGATCCGGCCCATGCAATGCTTAAATCTGGTCTGTGGGACCAGCCTGGAAATAGCAAAGGACTAGCCTGTGGTGCCTTTGGCAGTTAAAACAGGGCACAGGGGCCACACGTGGCCCATGCGTGCCCCACTTTCGGCCTGCATGGCCTTCTGCAGCACTTTGCCAACCAAACTGGGCATGGGTGGTTCATGTGCCCCCCCTCACCCTGTTTTGGCCAGCAAACTGCTACGGGAGGTATCCATCCCATTTCCTCCCCCCCTCCCGGGCAGCCTGCAAAGAACTGCAATGCTGATCTGCCCCTCGAAGAATTCCTGTTTGACACCCCTCATATAGGAGATCCTTTCAGTTAAAACCACTTTCTCCCACTTAAATAAAAATTTGTAATTACATGAAGTTGAAAAATTGTAATTCTGTCACATATATGATCTAAATTAAAGCCCAGTCTTTCAGTATAAACCAAATACAGAATTTGAAAATTTGGTTGGCTCATGGAATGACATAGTTTTATACTTAAACAGCAGTAACAAATTTTAATTATGAAAATGCATGTTTTAAAAAAATACTGCTAGCTAACATGCTTAATATTTCAGTGTCTTAGAACTGCAAGTCTTTATGCCCAATAATTTATTGCTCTAGTTCCTTATACAAAGACACTTGCTTTGTCATAGACTATGGAATACACTACAATCAGTTAATAGACTTTGGTACTGTAAGAAAGCACAAAAGATGGCCATAAACCACAGCATGAGATTCTTAAGTATTTCACACTTTCTCTTAATCTACATTTCTGATGAAAGAACTTAAAAATGTTTATAAAGTCCTACTTAAGATGCTTTTGGGTACTTAAATGGAAAGTGTCAACATTTGTTCAAGCTTTTAAATTGCCTTTTTGTTGTTGCAGATCTTGATATGTCAGGTGCAAGGGCCATACTCTAGTGAAGGTAGCCCTGGAACGACATATATTATCCCAGCTACAGTATTATTTATTAACTAAAGAATATTTAAACTACGATTGACATTGGCCTTATTTTACTAAGGAAACCTGAAGTAGTATTTTATTCCATCATCTTTAATAAGTATCAATATACTCCCTGGGGAGAGAAAGAAGAATGGCATTTGGAAGAGATCTTTATTAGAACACTTTCCAAATTATATCTGCATAATTCACCAAATATTTATAATTGTATGGAATTAATCAAACATAATATCTACAAGTATTCATAATAAACGCATTCTTCATTAAAGGTGCTGTATTGAAATTGAACCTGATTGAAATTCTATCATTGATTCCTCATTTGAACAACCTTTAGCCACAATGATAAACTATCTACTTTAGAAGCCTATAAAGTGAAAGCAGAAAATTATTTAGATATTTATTTAATTTATATCCTACCTTTATTATTTTTATTAAAAAAACTTCAAGGTGGTGAGTATATCTATTGGTTTATAGTGGATATAAAAAGTCTACACAACCATTAAAATGCCAGGTTTTTGAGATGTAAAAAAAATCAGACCAAGATGACTTCAGAATTTTTTTCCACCTTTAATATAACATATAATCTGTACAATTCAGTAGAAAAACAAAAAAGTGGCAATAAAACATGTACGATAAGGTGGTTGCACTGAAACCATTCTTTTGTTGATTTGGAGCTATGCTTTAAATTGTTGCTATATTGAAAGGTGAAATTCTTCTCCACCTTCAGCATTTTAGCACAGATTTGAAGATTTTGGGTCAAAATTGATTATTATTTGGAACTGTTCATAATCCTTTCCACCTTGACTAAAGTCCTAGTTTCAGCTAAATAAAAGCAGCCCCAAGCATAACGTGACCACCACCATGCTTCCTTTTGGTGGTATCCTTTTGGTGATGCGTTACAAATACAATTTTGGAATTGTGGCCAAAAGTTCAACCTTGGTCTCATCAAACCATAACACATTTTCTCACATGCTTTTGCAAGACTTGCTGCAGGGTTTGCAAAATGTAGCCAGGTTTGGATGCTTTTCTTTGTAAGAAAAGATTTCTGTCTTGCCACCTTACCCCACACAGCCCAGACAATAGAAGAATATGGGAGATGGTTGTCACATGCAATACACAACCAGTACTTGCCAAAAATTCCTACTTCTCCTTTCATGTTTCTATAGGCCTCTTGGTGGTTTCTTGTACATTTCTTCTTATTTTTTCATAAGTTTTGGAGGGACATCTAGGTCTTTATAATATTGTAATATTGTTGTGCCATATTTTTTCCACTTGTTGGCTTCACTGTTTTCCATGGTATACACAATGCCTGGAAATTTTCTTCTTCCTTTTCTTCCTTCTCCTCACCAATAATTTCCAACAAAGAGATCCCTTTGATGCATTCTAGGCTCTTTTGCAAACCATGGCTTTTGCTATAAGAAATAACTGAATAAATGTCAAAAAAAAATCCTACTAGAACTGAACTTTATATGGGCTTGATTAGAATTACTTTAATTTATGACAGGTTAAGTACTGACTATTTAACATTGGCTTCAATGTCACTGGTTAATTCTGAACACGCCTATATCCCTTCATATAAGAGGGTGTGGACAGTTATACAGCCACAATATTCTGAGTGAAAAGCCCCTGCAAGCCACCACCAGCAGTTCCAGCAGCTGGGCAAAGGGACAGGGGAGAGCCAATCCTGACATACCACACACCTTTCTGTCTCGTTATAGCAACAGCCAAACCAAGACCTGAGCTCCAGTGCCCCAGGAGCAACAGTGCAGGCAGAGGGTGGGGCGCGCTGAGAGCTTGGCCCATTGCAACCACAGGCAAGTAGACAGTGGGTTGGAGGGCAGGGGCTGGTGGTAGCAGCACTACCACTCTGATTTCCTCCTGAGCTTGCCACCTCCTGTAGATGGGGAAAAAAAAGACATCCCTGAAAATAAGCCCTAGCGCTTATTTATGAACCCAAAAGAAAATAAAGCCAGGTCTTATTTTCAGAGAAACATGGTAGACATGCTGAAGGATATTTTTCTTTTCACTCTTTTATTTTTTAAAAATTTGCATTAATTTTTACTGTTGTAGCTGTCATTTTTTTTTTAGAAAAGATACTTTTAAAAGATCACAAAAAATTCCAAATATTCTTTCCTACCTAATGTTGGCCATCATAATTTAATAAAAATATCAACTATCTATAAAAGATATATGGGACACATACTTTTAGAGGAATTAAAACCCCTTATACATATATACTCCTTATTGTTTTTCAAGCATTCCACTTTGCAAGCATGATTAAATATATCAGTAATGAATCTAAAATGATTTTTGGTGACATTAAAAAAATTAGAAATAGAAGAAATCTCTCAATATCCTGGGCCATGTCAGTTATCATAAACATATTTAAAAAGTTTACAAGACAACAGAAGACAGCACAAAAACTATTCTAACATGCTACCACTGATCCAGTTTCCTCAACAAGTGGTCTGCAGCATTATGTACTAGTTAAAAACTTTACCTAACTACAATTAGTAACCCCATCACAAGCTACATTCCAATTGTCTGGTCTCCATGCTATAAAGTACTCATAGTCAATACAGATATTTTCCAGAAGTGCTGAGTTCAATTTACTAAATTCTGAAAAATAATGTTGAATGGTTGAATTTGGAACTTGAAGTCCAAGAAAGGTGGTTGTCAAGGCAGGATTGAAAATTGATGGTTCTGATTCAGTAAAAATATGTCAAATTAAATGACATATTAGTGAATATAAATGGTTCACTGTAAGATGAAATTTGTAATAATATATTAACATGGTATATAGGAGGATTGTCAGTGCATGTTAATGCTCTGTAAACAGAGAATAGAAATTTAAAATAAAAAATAAATCCAATCCTGTAAGCCTCTCTCTCTCCCCCCCCCTCACACACACACCTCTCTCATACATTCTCTCCCCCACCCTCTCTTCCTCCCTCCCTCCCCCTCTCCCTCTCTCTCTCACACACACACGATGATGATATCTATTCAAATATATGTATCAATACTGAATTTTCTCTCTGATGTTGGGAAGAAAATGAAAACGCTGTATCAAAGCAATCAGATTAATAGAAATGTATGGAAAGGGAATTCTCTTTGTTTGTGTTTTATTCACACCTAGACAACATGATCACAACACATATGTGAAAGTGTAAACTTGAATACTGTGGATTTTACAATGTATCACAATTATGAGAACACCTGTATTCAATATTCCATAGCTTTCTTAACAGATTTCAGTGCAGTTTGGAATGCAACTTTTTAATATAAGGGTAAAACCAGTATAAGAAACAGAAGTTTGTATGTATGAGGGCTATTCTCGTCTCAGGAAATAAAGATGACCCATATCATTCTCCGGGTTTTTCCCTTCAATTTTCAGAAAGAGATTTTAGAAATTATCAAAGGTTGTACTATGCTGGGAAAACAGAGAAATTCAATTTGATAATGATAATTCTATAGTATTTGCAATGAAATTGAACTATTTATACCATGCACAGTTGTGCCACTGATTAATGATAGTCTTTTCAAAAGTGATACATTTGTTATTGTTAGTTGAGAAGTCACGTCAGACCCATTGCAATCCCATGGACAACGTTCCAACAGGCCTTCCTGACCTCTACCATCTTCTGGAGTCCATTTAAGCTCACACCTACTGCTTCAGTGCCTCCAGCCAGCCAGCTCATTCTCTGTCATCCCCTTCTTCTATTACCCTCAATCTTTCCCAGCATTAAGCTTTTCTCCAGTGAGTCCTTTCTTCTCATTAGGTGGCCAAAGTATTTGAATTTCATCTTCAGGATCTGGCCTTCTAAAGAGCAGTCAGGGTTGATCTTCTCTAGGACTCATCAGTTTGGTCGCCTTGCAGTCCAATGAATTCGCAGAAGTTTTCTCCAGCACCATAGTTCAAAGGCCTCAATTTTTTGGCGCTCAGTCTTTTTTATGGTCCAACTTTCACAACCATACATTGCAACTGGGAAAACCATAGCCTTGACTATATGCACTTTTGTTGGCAGGGTGATGTATCTGCTTTTTAATATGCTGTCTAGATTTACCATAGCTTTCCTCCCCAGGAGCAAACATCTTTTTAACTTTTTGGCTGCAGTTCCCATATACAGTGATCTTGGAGCCCAGGAAAATAAAATCTGTCACTACCTCAATTTCTTCCCCATCTATTTGCAGGAATTGAGAGGGCCGGATGCCATGATCTTAGTTTTCTTAATGTTGAGTTTCAAACCAACTTTTGCACTTTCTTTCACCCACATCAAGAAGCTCTTTAGTTCCTCTTCACTTTCTGCCCTTTGAGTGATATCATCTGAGTATCTGAGATTGTTGATATTTCTCCGGGCAATCTTAATTCAAACTTGTGATTCATCTAGCTCTGCCTTTCTCATGATGTGCTCTGGATATAAGTTAAATAGGCAGGGCGACAGTATACAGCCTTGCCAGACTCCTTTCCAATTTTGAGCCAATCAGTGTCCAGTATAACTTTACTAGCATGTGAAATTAGTCCAATGGTGCAATAGTTTGAACATTCTTTGGCATTGCCTTTCTTTGGAATTGGAATGTAAACTGACTTTTTCCAATCCTGTGGCCACTGTTGAGTTTTCCAAATTTGCTGGCAAATTGAGCGTAGCACTGTTTCTGTATCGTCTTTTAAGATTTTGAATAGCTCAGCTGGAATATTGTCACCTCCACTAACTTTGTTGTTGCTCAGATTTCCTAAGGCCCATTTCACTTCACATACTAGGATGTCTGGCTCAAGGTCAATGATCATCCCATCATGGTTATCAGGGACGTTCAGCTCATTCTTGTATAGTACTTCTGTATAATTTTGCCACCTCTTCTTAATCTCTTCTGCCTCTATTAGGTCCCTGACATTTTGATCCTTTATCATGCCCATCCTTGCATGAAACTTTCCCTTCATGTCTCCAATTTTCTTGAAGAGATCTCTGGTCCTCTCTATTCTATTATTTTCTTCTATTTCTTTGCAATGTTTATTTAAGAAGACATTCTTATTTCTTCTAGCTTTGCTGCATTCAATTGGGTATATCTTTCTCCCTTGCCTTTTGCTTCCCTTCTTTCCACAGCTATTTGCAAAGCTTCCTCACACAGCCATTTTGCTTTCTTGCATTTGTTTCTCTCTGGGATGGTTTTAGTTGCTATCTCTATGTTGCGAACCTTTGTCCATAGTTCTTCAGGCACTCTGTTTATCAGATCTAATTCATTAAATCTATCTGTCACCTCTACTGTATATTCATCAGGGATATGATTTAGTTCATACCTGAGTGGCCTGGTGCTTTTCCCTACTTTCTTCAATTTTAGCCTAAATTTTGCAACGAGAAGCTCATCATCTGAGCCACAGTCAGGTCCTGGTCTTGTTTTTACTGACTGTATAGAGCTTCTCCATCTTTGGCTGCAGAGCATATAGTCAATCTGATTTCTGTATTCACCGTCTGGTGATGTCCATGTGTAGAACCATCTCTTAGGTTGTTGGAAAAGAGTGTTTGCTATGACCATCGTATTCTCTTGACAAAAGGGTTGTTGGTTCTCACCTAATATGACCTTTCTCTTTGGGTGGAAATAGTATTCAGAATTGGGTAATCAGTCACCGCTTGCTGATTGGATTGTCAAATCTTTGAAGACACTCCCTCTGTTGCTAGGATCCTCCCAGGAATATTGACAGACTAATCTGCTCTCCTGTAACAATAACATACTCCATTACATTCGTAACAGACCAAAACAGGGTGGGACTGAATGCTATCTCCACCCAAAGAGAAAGGTCGTATCAGGTGAGAACCAATGACCCTTCTCCATTGTGGTGGAGATAGCATTCAGAATTGGGACATACCAAAGCTGGCTGTCCTATGGGTGGGCCTAATGAGGTCTGAATCCCCTAGACAGGGTGGACCTTTTGAAGAACTCTCCGTCCAAAAGCTGCCTCAGCATAAGCAAGAGTCCAGCTTATAGTGTCTGATGAACGGAGAAGGTGAGGCCCAGGTAGCCACCCTGCAAACCTCCTCCAGAAAGGCTCACGCCGCTGATGTGGCTGCACTCCTCGTTGAGTGTGCTGTTATTCTTGGAGGAACTGCAAGTCCTGGGTTTGGTAGGCTTTGGATATGCACAGCCTTATTCATCTCCCCACAGTTGTTGAAGTAACCTTGCTGCCCATAGTAGAAGGTTGAAAGGAAATAAGAGGGATCCAGATCTCCTGAAGGGTGATATCTGCTTAACATAAATCCGCAAGGCCCTCCAAAAGTCCAGAGTATGCCATCTTCTTTCTAATGCATGCATCAGATGCAGGCAAAAATCAGGTAAGATTAGTTCCTGGGCTCTGTGGAACCACGAGTTCACCTATGGCAGGGTCTAATCTTAACACAACTAGGTTAGTGTGAAACACTCAAAAGTCCTTCCTGACAGATAAAGCTACCAAGTCCAAAATTCTTCTGGCAGAAGTAATTGCAACTAGGAAGGCCACCTTGCAAGATAAAAATTGCAGGGAAGTGGATCTCAGTGGTTCAAATGGGGCCTCAGTCAGCGACTGCAGTACCTTAGAGAGGTCCCATGTCGAATATCTATGAACTACTGGAGTTTGTAGCACCCTTCAGAAACTTGAGGACTGTGGCATGTCTAGATAAAGATTCCACTCCCCGCCCCCCAAGGATAGAAGAGAGGACAAGGCTGCAACCTGCCTCCGCAATGTTTTAGGTGAAAGTCCCTAGGCCCTCTTGGAGGAAGTCCAGCACTTGGGCAATTGAGGACTCAGTAAGATCAGTCAGACTTATAACACCATTCGCTGAAAGCCTTCCAGGTTCCATCGTAGATGCAGATGGTGGAGGATCTCCTGGAGGCTTAGATAGTTCTTATCACTTTGGAGGAAAAACTGTCCCAGATCAGAGATCCCTGCTCAATCTACAGGCTGCCAATTGAAGCCACTGGGGCTCTCGATGCAATACTGGCCCCTGGCTGAGTGACACTCTGTCCTCTGGTATCCTCCAAGGCCTGGAGACTGAAAAGTTTACTAAGTCCACAAACCATAGCCTTCTGGGCCAATGAGGGGCTACAAGGATAAGTTCTGCTCTTTCCGCAAACAGTTTCTGGATCACCCTTGGGATCAGGGGCAGAGGGGGAAAGGCATAAAGGAGCTCCCGTGGCCAAAGGCTGTGTAAAGCATTCATTCCCTCCGCCTCCAGAACCGCAAATCTGGAGTAGAATCTCAGGAGTTGCATGTTGTCCTGGGAAGTGAAGAGATCCACAGCTGGCACTCCAAAGTGCTCCGATAGCTCCTGAAACAAATTGGGGTGCAAACACCACTCTGCGTGGTCATTGGTGGCTCTGCTAAGCCAGTCAGCCTCAACATTGGCCACGCCTGCAATGTGCTCAGCTCTAAGTGATACTTGGTGTCTCTCTGCCCATAAGCAGAGTTATTCTGCCTCCAGCATCAATGGCCATGAATGTAGCCCACCCTGGTGGTTAATGTGCGCCTGGGTTGACACGTCAGTCAAGACTAGGATGTCCTTATCTGAGAAGTATCCTCTAAGTGTTTCAGGGTCAGATGGACCGCCCTAAGCTCCAGCCAATTAATATGATGGACCAAATCTGCATGGGACCATTGTCCTTGGACCACCTGGATTGAATATGGGCTCCCCAGCCATAAGGACTGGCATCTGTGGTCAGCACTAACCTATCAGGGTCTTGAATAAGAGTCACAGGGAAAGTGCCTCAGACGACCACCATCGTAAAGATCCAAAGACCAGCGGAGTTAATCTGACCTGTAGAAGGGAACAACTCCTACCTGGCTTCTGATAAGGGAGAAGAAACTATTGGAGTGGCCTGGCATGCAATCTAGCCGAGGGCACAATATTAATGCATGATATGAGGAGGGCAGAGCTGGCGTCACGACGATACAGCATGCGATCTCGAAGGTCTGAGATCGCAGCCGATATCTTTGCCCCTGGATGGTCCAAACGGATCTAAACCGTCCCGAAAAGATGGCGAAAGTGAAGAGCGTATCCTGTTGATTCCAGGGATACCGCAAAGTCCCTGGTAGATCCAGGAGAAGCTCTTCTTGCCAGCAGCAAAGAGGCAGCCATTAAAGCTGCTGAAGTTGGGACAGCTCCGAAATGGAAGAGAGCAGAAAGAGAAAGTGTGCCGGTTTGGTGAGAACTTTTTTATTCTAAGACTTGAAAGGACACCCTAAGGAAAAGAATTTGTAAAAGTTTTGACAGAAGTGATTAAGCGGCAATTTTAAACGGAAGTGTCAAAGTAAGGTTTTGGGGGTTTTTTGTTTTGTTTTCATTGCTGAATTTCTATACGCGATTCTGTATTTTGAAACTGGACTAGTTCTTTTTTTATTTATACCTATCTTTTCCTCTCCTTTTTGATTTTGCAATATTTTAGGCTAGAGGCTCCCTTTAGTTACTCTGTTATTTCCCTTTTTTAATATTTCTTTCCTTTTTTGGGGTAATTTTTATTACATTTTGCTTGGGAAAGGAGGGGGAAAGTGAGAGCAAAGAAACTTTGTAACACTGCCAACTAGAGGCTTGAAAATGCTTTATTTCCTGTGATCAGACGAAGCTGAGAAAGAAAGAATTGAGACTCCTTTTCAAGGACATTGCTATGTGATAAGATAGAGGGAAGAGCATGGGAGAGTGTTATTGCAGGGGCTCTTCTGGATTTCTATCAACAGCTGGAGCCTGGTGTTGAAGCTTACGAAAAGAAAAGGTGATAAGTCTTTGGAGAAGAGAGTTATAATAACCTTGGATAATTATACAAAGTGCAGTGTGCTCTTTTTATTTTTTCTAAGTTGTGCTATCCCTCCTTACCAGCTTTACTGTATTTTTTTTTTAAATCTTTATTCTTGTAATAACTATTTGGGTTTTTGGCCTGGTTGGAGCTTGTTTTTGTCTTTTTTTCTTTTTGGAAGTCCTATCTCCACGTTTGCTTTTCATTTTAAAGGGAAAGTCTTAAAAGCCTTTTCTCTTTTCTTTCTTGGCATTTTTTGTTTTTTTCATCTACCTTTTTGGTTCATTTTTATGCACTTTTTTCTATTTGAGACCTTTCAATTGGATTAAGGTGTTGAAGAATCTGAAGAATTTTCTCCCTTCTCTTGTTCTTTTAAGTCTTTTTCTTTATTTAACTACTGATTGGATTAAAGTTTACAAGAACCTGAAGAAACTTTGTCTCCCCCATTTTTATTACTATTGGGCTTTTTCTCTCTCTAACATTCTTATTTTTTACTCAGAATTATAATTGGCTACTTCACAATTGGATTAAGGTTTAGAAGAACCTGAAGATTTTGAATTGTTTAAAATGAGTAGGAAATTTACAGCTCCTGGTTCCTCAACTTCTACTTCTGCCTCTCCACCATCTGGAGGACAATGTTAAAGCAAGAAAAAGAACAAGAAAAAGTGACTTTACAGATGATTATGCAAGGAATCCAAGGTATTAAAGCAAGTTCAGAGACTATTGAAAAGAGAATAGAGAACATCGAACAGAGAACATTGAACAAAAAACAGGGAAAACTGATGAAAAAGTGGAGAACATTCAACAAATGATGTCGAAGTATGATGAGAGATTCCAAAAAATTGAAGAAGATAAACAAAGAGACAAGAAGATTGGAGACACTGATAACAGATTAACTGTGGTTGAACAAGATAAAAGTGGTATGCTGAGATGGGAGATGGACCGATCAGAATTTTATCTAAGATTCCAAAATATAGAGGAAGAAAAAGGACAAAATCTAGCTGAGATAATGATAGAAATATTGGCTGAAGCTTTAGAAATAACTGAAGAGAAGATGATGGATGGAATAGATGAGTTATATCGAGTCTTTACAAGATATGCGATGAGAAATAGCTTACCAAGAGAAGTTCATATTCTTTTTACAAAGAAAGCCATTAAAACGCAAATATTGCAAGTGGCAAGAGAGAAAACATTGAAATACAAAGGCAAGGAGATTGTGGTTTTAAAACAAATACCCAGAAGAGTAAGAGAGATGAGAAGAGAATACCAATTCCTGACTAAAATGCTACTTTAAAAAGAGATGAATTATAGATGGCTGATTCCAGAAAGGTTAATGTTCACATGGCAAGACAGAGATATAGAATTGACTCAATCGAGAAAGCAGAATTATTTTATGAAGAATTTTTTAGAAGGAAAGAGGAAGAGGAAGAAAAAGAGATCTCACTAATTGAATTCCAAGAGGACTGTCAAATGGTGACCGAAAAAGAAGAAGGCGCAGTAGGTGGAAAGGTGGGAGCCAAAGAACAACGTGAACCAAGATCTACGAGAACTGCTAAACCCAACTATAAAATATAACCATGGAAGAGAAAAAAATGATTACAATTAATATAAATGGGCTTAACTCAGCCGCTAAAAGAAGGAAAACTTTCACAAATTAGAGAAATTAAAATTTGATATAATTTGTCTACAAGAAGTATATTATTAAAAAACAATATGAACAATTGTTGGTACAGCCAAAATTAGGGAAAATATTTACTTCCTTGACCCAATGTAAGAAAAGAGGAGTAGTTTTATACATTAGAGACCACCCCAGCAAAATTGATCTATACTGATGAAGATGGAAGAGTACGAATGGTGGAAATAATGATATAACAATAATATGAAAACACTCCTGATTGCAATCTATGCTCCGAATGACAAACAAGAAGAATTTTACAAAAAATTACATATGAAAATAATTAAACTGGACTATGCCAATATAGTTATGATGGGAGATTTTAATGGAATTGTAGACAATAAATTGGACTATACAGCAGCAACAACAAAGCAAAACAGAAAGACTCTCCCAAAATCCTTTTTTTAAATGGTTGATGAATTAAATGTAAAAGATACATGGAGAGAAAGGAATATTAAAACTAAACAATATACCTTCTATTCAAATAGACATTTATCATGGTCCAGAATAGATATGATATGGATGTCAACAGAATTAATATCTAATATTCAAGAAATAAATATTGAAACAAGTACTTAGGCAGATCACGATCCAATGACAATTAAATGGAAAGGACAAAAAAGAAGATTGAGATGGACATTAAATAATACTATTTTAAAGGAAAAAGACTTCACACAGCGGATGGAGAAAGAATTGGCCCTTAGAGAAAATAAAAAAGAAGATACATCAATTCAGAATGTATGGGATACAATGAAGGCATATGCTAGAGGCTTGATAATAGATTATACAAGGAAAAGGAATGCTAGGAAAAGGCAAGCCTCTAAAGCTCTAGAGGATAAGCATAAAAGACTTGAAAAAGAGCTACAGAAAAAGGACATTAAGTTAAAAATGGATATAATTAAACACAAAATGGGTCAAATAGAGAAAGAAGAATTAGCACAGAAAATTAGAGGTGCCAAACAAAACTACTTTGAAGATGCAAACAAACCAGGTAGATGGTTAGCATATAAACTGAGAAAGGAGAAAGAATCAAGGAAAATATTGCAATTAATAGATGATCAAGGCCAAGTTTGCCATGGCAGTAAAGAGAAGAAGGAAATCATTTATTGGAAATTATATAAGCAAGAGAATATTGATGAGAAAAGAATTAAGCAGTATTTACCCAAAATACCTAAAGAGACTGAAAAAATGTTAGAAATCAATATAACTATGATGGAGTTAACTGAAGCACTTAAGAAGCAAAACATTGGAAAGGCACCAGGCCCAGATGGACTTCCGGCAGAATTTTAAAAAACATTACAAGAATCGTTGAATCTCCCATTGCTAGAAGTTATGAATGAACTTATGTTAAAGAAGAAGATACCCAAATCGTGGTCAGAAGCTTATATCACACTTATTCCAAAAGAGGAGGCTGATCCATTGCAAATTAAGAACTATAGATCTATTTCTCTAAATGCATATTATAAAATTTTTGCTTCAATATTGGCAGAAAGACTTAAAAAATATTTAAATAACTTTATCCATTCTGACTAAAATGGATTTCTGCCAAAGAGACAAATTAAAGATAATATGAGAGTAATTTTGGATACCTTGGAATATGTTTTTCAGGCATATCCTGAAAAACAAATGGCTTTGATATTTCTAGATGCACAAAAGGCATTTGATAATGTGAATTGGCGATTCATGTTATTATTGTTGAAACAGATGGGTTTTGCTAGAAAATTTATTCAAGCAATAGAAGCTATATACTATAAGCAAACAGCAAAGGTAATGATAGAGGGAGAATTGACAGATTCTCTTAACATAAGAAAAGGAACAAGACAAGGATGCCCACTGTTAAGCCTGTGTTCCCCAACCAGGGTTAAGGAGACAAGCTAAACAGAATGTGCAGCATTAGTCAGATAGGCATACAGACAAATGAGTGAGATAAGCTTGTATGTTTGTTAACATACAGTAAAAATAACAGATACGCTTGTGCTATCAAAAATATAGTTTATTCCATTTAGAATTTATAGCATAGTCAAAATAACAGTCCATTAGTCATGTATCCTTTAGTCAGTCCATTCAAGGATATTCAGTTAGCAAAGTCCGTGTAGAATATCCAATGTCAGTTCACTTACAATAAATCAGTCCTTTATCTCTCTCCCATTCGAGTAAAGAAAAACGCAGTCTTCATCCAGTAATTAGGGATCATCAAGCCAGAGAGAGCAAGCTGACGTTCCTTGCTTCTTTTATGGTGCTATTACAACCACTCCCTTAATTACATTCCTACAGTTAAAGTTGCAGACACTTTAACTAACAAACTTTGATAACATATTTATTATTTTACCTAAACCAGTCAGGGTAAACAATGTTATCCCTAACACCCACTATCATCTTTGCTATTCGGAAGTGTTAAACAGAAATATTAGAGATGAAAAGAGTATAAAAGGAATGAAAATTAAAAAAGGAAAAATTTAAGCTGCAAGTCTTTGAGGATGATTTGGTTTTTATCTTAGAAGACCCTTTAGAAACAGCACCAAAATTCTTGGAAAAAATAGAGGCATATGGCAAGGTGGCTGGTTTGAAAATAAACAAAGATAAGACAAAGATTTTGACAAAGAATATGTTATCAAGACAAAAGGAAAAATTGGCAGATCTATTGAAAATTCAAGTCATGAATAAGATCAAGTATTTGGGGATACTTTTGACAGCAAGATGTAGTACATTAAAAGAGAATAATTATATCAAACTTAAACAGTAGACTTGGACTTGGCGAAATGGGAAAATCTACAAATGTCACTAATAGGGAGAATTTCAACAATCAAGATGAATATATTACCCAGAATTTTATATTTGTTCCAAACAATTCCAATTAGGCTTGGAAAAGACTATTTTGAAGATTTAAATAAAATTGTGTTGAAATATATATGGCAAGGTAAGAAAGCGAGAATAAAGTTAAAACTTTTGCAAGATGCCAGAATAAAAGGAGGATTTGGTTTGCCTAATTGGGAGTTTTATTACCAAGCTACAAATTTGATGTGGGTTAAGGAATGGATAACATTAAGAAATACTAGATTGTTGACATTAGAAGGACATGATTTGTTGTTGGGGTGGCACGCTTTTTTATGGGGAAATGTTGAATGAAAAGGGGGAACTTAAATCTATGCAAAAACTAGAGGAACAAGGTATAAAGATGAATTGGTTCTCATATGCGCAAATACATTCAAGGTATGATAAAGATTTTAAAACAAAAGGTTTCTATGATAAATTGACTGATCTAGATAAGATTTTGACAGGTACTGATAAAAAGGTGATTAAAAAACTGTATGGATATTTATTAGAAATTAAACTAGAAGAACAAGTTAAAGAAACTATGATTGCTTGGGGAAAGAACTTTGGATATGGGATTGATTTAGAGAAATGGCCTCAAAATTATAAAATGACAATGTCAACAGCTTATAAAGAAAATTTGTACAAGATGTTTTACAGGTGGCATTTCCCCCCAACAAGAATAGCAAGAATGTTCAAGAATAAATCCGAAAAATGTTGGAAATGTCATCAGACACCTGGCTCATATTACCATATGTGGTGGACTTGTGCGGACGCTAAAAAATACTGGACTAAAATCCACATGTGGTTGGAAAAAATAACAAAAAAAACATATAGATTTGAAACCAGAGATATTTTTATTGGGAATTTTACCTGAAACATATAGCAAGATTTGAAATACCTGATTGTAAATGTATTAACAGCGGATAGGATTGTATTTGTAAAAACTGGAAAAATGAGAAAATACCATCGCAAGAGGAAACCATTAAGAAAATATTGGAATGTGCTGAAATGAGTAGATTGACATTTGAAATTAAAGAACAAGAGGATAAACAATTTTATAAAATTTGGGACCTTTTCTATCAATGGTTAGATAATAAAATACAGTAATGAAATATGTAGATTTTTAGAAAATAATAAATATATAAAGATGTACTTTTTATTATATCTACAAAATGTAGATATTGGGAAGATAACATGAATCGTTATATAATAAACTAAGTAAATTATGGTTATCTCGTAAAATATGAATGAATAAATCTATAGTCAAATGATTGATTAATAATGATATTAGGGTATTTAATTTTTGATTGATAATATGAGCTTTTATGTAATGTAACTGTAATTGAAGACTACAAAATGGATGCACAAAATGATTTGTAAACCAATCAGCACACTGTTTATATATCTATGGAAGAAAGTTTGATGTTTTTGATGTTTTGTTTGTTTATGTTTGTTTTTAAAAACCAATAAAATTTACAAAAAAAATTTTTATTAATGCATGATATCATTTCCCCCAGGAGCTTGGAAAGTGTAGCCAGGGGCACCCTATGTTTAGAGTTTAGCTGCCCAATTAACTCCCTGAAACTATCCTGATGTTCCTTGGATAAGGACACCTTGCAGGAAATGGTTTCTATTACAACTCCCAGATGGAGTAGAGAATTGGTGGGAGTGAAGTGGCTTTTGGCCTCATTGACAGAGAAGCCATGCTCTTGGAGCACCTGAATGGTGATTTCCAAATCCTCTGTTGCTTGAGATGGGGAGGATGACTGGACCAGTATATCACCCAGGTAATACTGGACTCTTACTGGGATTGCCCTAAGATGGGCTGCCAGGGTTGCCAACAGTTTTGTAAATGTTCTGGGGATTGAAGAAAACCCAAAGGGCAAGGTCCTGTATTGATAATGCCTCCCATTATAATAGAATCTGAGGAATTGTCTACGGGCTGGAAGAATGGGAACATGAAGGTAGGCCTCCGTTAAATCTATGGAGGTCAGGAAATCCCCTTTCCTAATTCCCTACAGAATGGATTGGAGACAATGCATCTTAAACCGCTTGTATTTTACCCGGAGGTTAAAACACTTCTAGTCCAGAATTATCCTCCACCCTAACGAGGCTTTTGGGATTACAAACAAGATGGAATAAAGTACCATGCTCTGTTGGCCCTCAGGCACCAGCTGAGTAGCCTGGATTTCCAGCAGGTGCTGAATAGCTGTTTCCATTAGGACCTTTCTCTATTGCTTAGAGACAGGACAAGGAATAAAAAACCTCAGGGGTATAGAGAGGAATTCTATAGAAGGGCCCAAACGGACCGTTTCCAGGTGTCTGTGATTACTTCCTCCCAATGCCTGGCAAACAAGGCCAGATGGCCCCCAATGGGAGGGTTGACATCAGATTTATCCGGGGCATTGCAAGGGATGACCCCCAGTCCCTCGAAAGGGCCGCTTATTGTTGAATGGACGATTTATAGCTGTCTTGTCCTGGGGTTGTTCCTGCCTGGGGACGAAAGGCCTCTGGGTCCTAGAGAACCTCCCCTCCTACTTCAGGGGTCCTATAATAGGAGCGTCTGACATAGGGTGTTGATCTAAATTCACCCCTTCTGGATCTGAGGACCTTACCTTTGTCTTTGAAGTCCACCAGCACCTTGTCCAGGGCTTCTCCAAACATATTCTCCCCCTTAAACGGGGCAGTGGCCAACCTCCACTCATATCTCATATCAGCCTGCCATTGTCTTAGCCAGAGCAGATAAAGAGAGGTCACAGTCCCCTCTATTGCCCTAGATGCAAATTTGGCCACACAATGGGTGGCATCAGCTGAAAATTCCACTGCTGCTAATAGCTTGTTTAAATGTTGGTGAGACCTGACATCGTCCAGTAGAATTCTCTCTTGTAGCTCTTGAAACCAGATGAGACAGACCCTGTTAAAAATAGATGTGGCCATGGAGGCCTTCACTGCCCATGCTGCTGACAGGTGTGTTCTCTGCAATGTTTATTCAAACCCCCCCCCCTTGTCCTCTGCTTTCAGCAAGTCCTCAGGCTCCCCAGGAATATCAGTGTTGGCTTGCAGGACCACAACTGGGGCGTCGACAGCGGGCACTTCCAGGGCCTTGGAGAGATCACTTCCCACGTTGAATATCTTCTTGTCCAGGGAGGAAGGGCTTGGACCCGACCCAAAGGATGACCACTGCCTTTGGATAACTGTGGTGAACCTCCTTGACGCAGGGATGACATCAGCTGTTACTGGTTTTTTGGAAAAAAAAGTGGGTCATTGGGGTCTTCAAAAAGGTCTGTAGGCTCCTGTGGTTCAGGAACCAAGCCCCGTCCTGTGGCTTTTTTAGCCTTGAAGAGGAGTGACCTGAATATAGCTGGTTGGAACATGCCTGGCATAGAGATTTGGTCGACGTTTAGGCCTTCATCTTCTGAGTAATTTCTGTCCATCACACATATTCTGTCCATCACACATATGAAGGACATCATCACAAAATTTTCAGAACCATAAAGCCTACAAATTTGAAATTTGATACATATGTTCCTCTTGGCTTTTAGGTGCTTACTAAGAAAGGTTTTTTCGAAATGACCATCAGAGCATTAGTATTTTGTATATTATTATTAACATGCTCATGCTAAGTAGTTCTCATGTCCCTCCCTACCTGAAAAGAAATCTGTTCCAAATGCAAAACCGAAGCAGAGAAGTTTCAGTTTTAGAGCACCAAACAGCTTTAGCCATGCCCAGGATCCTTGCTGTCTCTTTCTTGCTCACATAACAATTACTGTTTCAGTTTCCAAACAGCCTCACATACTGACAGGACACTAGCCAGATGAATACTGATGGATGCTGGTAGGCAGAGGCAGAATTTTTCCCCCTTATATTCCTCCCCAAAAACAAAGCCCGACTACATAGTTTTACAGCGAAGCACGGGTATCGAGCTAGTGATAGTATATATTTATTATATAGAAAGAACTAATTATACTTATACAGATCTACACATCTAAGCTAATCGTAAGACAGCCTTGTCATTAAGGAACTATTTCATGTATTGGATCTTCTTCCCTTAAATGAATGCTTTCAGTTTTTCTACCTTCTGTTTCTCACAAAATAAGGCCAGGCCTTATTTTATTTTGACCCTCAAAAAAACAGCTAGGCCGTCTTTTTGGGGGTGACTTAATTCCCCCCCCCTTGCATCCTTGGGCAGGCGGCAATGGCTTGGATTGGGCATTGGTGGGGCACTTCGCATCGGGAGACCTTTCACCACCGTTGCTTTTCCTTTTCCCCGTGCTGCCGCGGCATTTAGAGCAACGCTGCGGCATTTGGCGCAGCCACGCGCAGCCAGCCAGGGCTCATCCCTGCAACCGGAGCCCTGCAGAGACATTTGGCTTCAGGTGGTCCTGCCACCGCCTTCCCTTCGCCTTCGAACGCAAAGCCAATTCTTTTAAAAATGACGCCCTACTACCGGTACAACAAAGCCTCCCCTGCCCGAGAGGGCAGCCCAACCCCACGTGGGGAGGCAAATCTCCTGGGGACGCAGCATAGGATCGGCCCACCCCGGGAGAAGCGCCCAGCCACCATCCCTGCCTGGTGCCAGGCAGAATGGAAAAGCTTCACCTGGGATGCCCAGCGCAGCTGACAGGCGGGCCTCCTGCCCGGCGGCAGAGCTCTCGCCAAGGCAGCGAGTGCCTCCCCATGCCCTCCATTCATCCCACCAGGGCTGCACCAGAGCTGTGCCAGAGCCGTGCGGGCTGGACAGAGCCGGGAAAGCAAGCCGCGGGTACATGCCTGCCTGCCAAGCGAAAGAGCCGGGCCAACCCGAGCTTGGCTTCCTTCCCAAATCCCTCCAGCCCAAACCCAAAGGGGCCACTGGGAGAGGCTGCCCGAGGCAGTGATAGCGCCTACCCATCCGTGAACAGGGAGGCAAAGCGACAGCCTGCGCCGCGTTCTCCTCCGAGCTGAGCCCTGCCAAGTGAGAGCCTCTGCCCAATGCCTGTGCCGCTGCAGCGTTTGGAACTGCTGGCACATTTGGACATGCATGGGGATGGGGACAAGCTGGGTGAGGGGTGGAAAGGACGGGCGGTTTTGGGCTCTCTCCACCGGACCCGCCAGCCAGGGAAGCAGCGCTGCCGTTGCCTCGCCTCCCTGTCCGCAGACGAGTGGGCACTATCATTGCCTCGGGCAGCCTCTCACGGTGGCCCCTTCACGTTCAGGCTGGAGGGACTTGGGAAGGAAGCCAAGCTCAGGTTGGCCCGGCTCCTTCGTCTGGCAGGCAGGCACGCACCTGCGGCTTGCTTTCCCGGCTCTGCCCAGCCCACATGGCTCTAGTGCGGCCCTGGAAGGATGAGCGGAAGGCCTGGTGGGGAGGCACTCGCTGCCTTGGCGAGAGCTCCACCGCCAGGCAGGAAGGCCCGCCTGTCAGCTGCGTTGGGCACCCTAGGCAATGCTCTTCGTGCTCTGCCCGGCGCCAGGCAGGGATGGTAGCTGGAGGCTTCTCTGGGGTGGGCTGATCCTGCGCTGCGGCCCCGAGAGATTCGCCTCCCCATGTGGGGTTGGGCTGCCCTCTTGGGCAGGGGAGGCTTTGTTGTACTGGTAGTAGGACGTTGCTTTTAAAAGAATTGGCTTTGTGTTCGAAGGCGAAGGGAAGGCGGCGACAGGAGCACCTGAAGCCAAGTGTCTCTGCCGGACTCCGGTTGCAGGGAGGAGCCCTGGATGGCCCTGGATGGCTGCACCAAATGCTGGCAGCATGGGGAAAAGGGACAGCAACAGTGGCAGAAGGTCTCCCAATACAAAGTGCCCCACCAATGCCAAAGTCAATGCAGGCAGCACCATATCCCGGTATGAAACAAAAGTACTTCCTAACGGCAAGGCCCCCTGCTCCATATAATGACAGTTTAGAAATAGGAATCTTATGCTGTTTTTAAAGCACTCTCATTCCCTCAGCTATCATAGATAATTATAA
The DNA here is from genome assembly GCA_033807585.1 of Hydrophis major. NCBI lineage: Eukaryota > Metazoa > Chordata > Lepidosauria > Squamata > Elapidae > Hydrophis > Hydrophis major. The sequence continues at coordinate 141,599,914 of CM066343.1, read as the reverse complement.
ATAATTTATAATTTATTTTTATTCAATAACCATTGTAAATATATGGAAGACTAGAAAGACTTGAGCCAGGCAAACCCATACTACTAATTCAAGGTCATTCAAATTTATAGTTCTAATAGTGATAATTGTTAATACCTTGTAACTGTTCGTTACAAAATGAACAAAAACAAACAAGACATCTTTCCTTTCCCTTCTGCAAGCAAACATATGTTCTAGCTGGAATAGAAATTTTATCCTTCTCTAATTATTAAAGTATGCAAAATGACTAATTTTCATAGCCCTACACTATGTCCATCTGTGTTCCGTTTTAATGTAGAATGCAATACTATTTCCAGAATCATTTCACCTAACCTGAAACTATAAAATGTTGATTAATGCTATTTTTTATTCTTTTTCTCGTGCATGTGTCCATTAATGTATGTCAGAACAGGAATCACTGTATTTTAGGTTCATCGTCCTAGACAGATGATTGTATTTCTCAACTTTCCACTGTTGAAGAAATACAAACCTTGCATCCGGATCCGACAATAAATCTGGAGAGAGACTTAAGCTTTTGGAGGCAATTATTAGTTTACAATCCCTCAACACACATATTACAATTACAATTGTGGGCTTAAAATAATAATTTGGATATATTAATGATACTCAATACCAAAGAAAATAAGTTCATGGCTTAAATAAAAGGACTAGGTTTCAAAAGAGGAAGAATGAACAGAGCATAATGGATAGGCCCATCTCAGATGATAATTAGGCTTTAAAGAAATGCTGCCAGGGAAGGCTTGATTTGATTACATAGAAAAGAAATCTGACTTCAAATATCACTCTCATCTAGTTATTTACAGCACCTAAAAATGGGAGAGAGAAAACGGGTATTTTCTTCCTCTATCTTACAATACTTTATCCCGCAACTTCAATGTTTTTTTCTTTTCTTTAACTTATTGGAGGCTGGAAGAATTGGTAAAAGATCAGATTATGGCTGCATTCTGATAATAAACAGAACCAATAGAAGTTTGTTTTGTTATAATATCAATCTCTAGTTTTAGCTGCAATTTACAAAGTTACCAACATAAAAAATCCTTTAATCTACTAAATATAATATTGCACAATTATTATTTTGTATTATCTTCCATGAATGAAGACAAATGGATCCCGTATTATCTTTTCCTATAATGTCTTCTAGACTTCATTTTTCAATGTGATATCCCAATTAACATCCCCATGAATAAATGTGCTCCATGGTCATTTTTATACAAATTTAATCTATTCAGATGTTCCAGATCAGTGGTCACCAACTGGTGGACCGCGGCCTATCAGTGGTCCGCAGCCCACTGGTTGGTGGCCACTGATCTGAAAAGAAAATTTTGGTGGTCCACAGAGAAATGTCACCCCCAAAGCACCCCGCAAAGCAATTAATCCAGGCTGTATGAGTCATTTGCATGCAAACAACATGGGGTAATGAGAGGAGGGCAGAAAGGGCGGAAGGGGAGAACTTGCCCACTTGCCCCACGCACCTTCTGCTTCTTCCTTCTGCTTTGGACTGCATGCAAGGAAAGCAGCAAAAGTCTTTCTTTCTCTCTCCCAAACACTACCAGAAATGAGTCTTTCTGCAAGGCATCCTGCTCCAAGAGGCTGCACTGGCAGACTCATTTCTTGCGGAGTTTGGGGGAGAGAAAAAAAGACTTCTGCTGCTTCTGCTGCTTCCGTGCATGAAGCCAAAAGTCTCTTTCTCTCTCTCTCTCCCCCTGAGAACGGAGCTGGAGATGGTACTCTGCGATCCCAAATAATGATCGATCGGTAGGAAAATAGAGTGGAGAATTTTCCTGCAGACCAGAAGCCAGCAAGGAAATGGCAGAAAAGAGGAGGAAAGGAGCCCTAAAAAAAAGGGGAGGAGAAAGGACACCCAAGTGTGGGGGGGATGACTCCCCAAGGAAGAAGGAAGCTCAGAGCGGTAGAGGCTGCTCTTAACCAGCAGCAGTCTGAGAGGGATGAGGCAAGGGAATAAGGAAAAATGACCATGCAAAGTGCCCAGGCAGCGCATTGCAGCTGCTGGACAAGCAAAGTCCCATCCGTTGCCATTGCTGCTGCTTTTTCACTCTCACTTCCAGAGAGCGCTTCTGCCACCATTGAGCAGCCCAGCGCTTGCTCTGCCAATGTGCCTGGATTGATCTGGTCACACACATGCACACGTGCTCTGCCTCTCGGCCCAAGTTAGGAATCCTCTCCAAATGCCCCGCATTGACAAAGAAGGCATGGCTGGTTTGGCTGGAGAAATTGCTTCATGGCTTTTCCCTCCTTTCTTTCTCCGCTCTCTGGCCTGCCCTATGGAAGGACTCTTGCAGCCATGGAGCAGACCGGTGGCCCCTGCAATGGTGTTGCAACTTTGTCGGAAGAGCCATTGGCCAAGAAGGTAGGGAAACAAAGACCCAGGCAGGGTTTTTAGGGTTTTGCTTTCCAGTTCTCTAGAAACTCAGATGCGGCTTTGGTGACAAGCCTGGCAGCTGTATGCATCCCAAGAACATGTCCTCCTCCTCCCTAAATCTAAGAAAGCAGGGGTTCTGAGCTAGTAAAATCGGTGTTTAAGTGAAGTTCAGAAGCCTGTCTATATCAACTGTCATCCAGACCAGGATCTCCAACCTTGGCAACTTTAAGCCTGGCGGAGTTCAATTCCCAGAATACCCCAGCCAGCTTTATTAGTGATCCATGGAATTTAAAATTATGAGTTTGCTGGTCCCTGAGGTCCAAAAGGTTGGCAACTCCTGTTCCAGATTGATATATCAATTGGAACTGGTACTGAAGTATGCATTTTTACAATGCTATTCACAACTCCAAATCCACGCCCAGGTACCCATATATATGTTATAAACACATGCACTAACAATGCATCTTCTAGATAAAATACATTGTGTGCATACAAATATAGGTTGATGTTTAATTAGATGATTGATTCTCAAATGGAAATGCTGATATGCAGTTTTGATTGGAAAACTAAGATTTTGAAGAATTCACTACTCTCAGTGAACTGTAACCTTAGTTACAAATAAGCAAATTATTTTGACAAATTATATAAACCTATCATCATCTTAAATAATAATGAATTTGCAGTACACATAGATTTACTGCTACTGTGGCAATCTGACCAGGAAAGAAAACCTTAAAAAATTAAAATTCAGGTCACGTAAATTCTTAGATTTGATATCTAGTTGAATTTCACTCTCACCTTTCACTTGTTCAGAACACAGCTCCTTGGCTTTGTCTTTCATTATTTTTGGAATCAAAATATCCTTTTCTACATGTCTGAGCTTTGGTTCCTCTGCAAGAAAAAAATATACATAATATTTCCAACCATAGATAAAAGTCATAGCTGAATTCATAGATTAAGATGCAACATGTGAAGTCCAAAATTCTGAACAAGAAATAATATAATTTATATTATGGAGTTTTAAGCTATTTTTAATTAATCATAACTTTCTTTTAGCAATTCAGAAGTTTCACTGAGATTTTACTACTCATATATTTGTAAATAATATATCCAAGAAGGCCACTGGCTAGGATAATCCCATTTTATCTGCATACCATTTCTGATTTCACTATATCTAAGCACTATATCTTGTGTGTGTGTGCTCATTTAATTATAACAAAATTGTAACTAATAACTGTGGAGCAGAGTGAAGGGAAAGAAGGGTCCTCTCTCATCCTTTGGAGGGAAAGAGGGAGGATTTAACACTACTAGGATTCAAAAGAAACCACATGGTACCTGGAGGCTGGGAAGATCTGGACGGGGAGGAACTGGCTTCCTCTCAAATGGAAGTAAAGCAGAGCCACCCCTAATCTGGTCTCCTTTCATTTCATATCTCCCCCAAGTCAGAGGAAACCTCTCCCTCCTTTGCCAGATGTGGCTGCCTGTAGTTGGGGGAGGGAAGGAGAGCTGGAAGCACTGAGGAAGACGGGCTCCTAATAACCAGGCAATGCTCCCCCTTTCGGCCTCCACACAAGAGGACTCCCCGAGGCGAAGCTCCAGGTTTCTCCTGCCACTTCCAAACATAGAACAGTCCCTCCCTATGTGGAGGCTGAAGGGGGTGGGGTGTTGAGGCCAGAAAAGCTCAAGTTCTCGCCTGCACAAACAGGCTGGTTATTAGGACCCCGTCTTTTTCTGTACTCCTTTGGTCTGGGCATTTGGTCTTCCCCCCGCCCCATGCCAAAGGAAAGCCAGCCGGGCTTCTCCTTCCTTCCTACCCTTCTCTCTGCTCCCTTCCCCTCACTCAATCTTATTTCGGGACAGAGGAAAGCGCACTGGAAACATATGTTGGCATTTCCAACACGCATTTCTCCAGGCCTGGCTTGCTGAGGGGGGAAAGCAGCCCTGACATCTCTGCTGCCCCCCCACAGCCACAGCCATTGCTGCCTGGAGAAGGCACAGGAAAAGAAAGCAAGCAGAAACATAGTTCTCGCTGGGGCGAAAGAGCGGAGATCGGGGAAGGCACAGGCAACAGAAAATGGCACTTTTCAAAGGCGACAGCTTGCATCTTCTCTTACCTGTACCTTCCTTGATCTCAGATCTTTCGCCCCAGCAAGAGCTATGTTTCTGCTCACTTTTCCTGTGCCTCTGGGGAGTGATGGCTGGGGCCATGGGAGGGCAGCAGAGCAGAGCGCTGAGAGGGACGAGAAAACTGACGATGCCCCATTCCGGACCTCTGAACTGGATGGTGAGCTCAGACTTGCCCAGTCTACCTCCTCCCATCATCACCAGCCAGTACTTTTCCTGCCCTAAGCCATCCCTATAGCCCGCAGCCAGGAGAGGCAAGCTGGAAGGTGCGGGAGTGCCACGCAAATGCAAGTACCTGCACCTTCCAGCCATCTTCATCACTTCAGCCCACCTGTGCCGCCAGCCCCTCTTGCTGCAACAGCACAATTACTTCATCATGGCTGCTGAGGGCTGCGCTGCTTTTTGCAGGTTTGCACTTGGCCAAAGGGTGGGGGCCAGCAGGCAGGTGGTACAGCATTAGGTTGCCTCACAGCCTGGATTGCTTTGGAGGATGCTTTGTGGGGACATTTCTCTGTGAACCACCAAAATTTTCTCATGGCCCACCAACACCCTGCCCAAGAAGGAGATCTTATACTTATATAAAATTAGTGATAATTCCTTTTTTCCTTTCCACTTATATTTTTGTTTAATTAGCTATTACACTTATTATATATAGGTTATTGAATTTTCTGTAGTACAATATTCAAAACAAGTATCAAGTGTATTAACTAAGATCCATTTTAAAGATGGGACATATTGCTCCAATCTGTTTTATTTCAGCTCCATTTTGCCAATGAAGCCCCTTCATATAATAAACAATTGTAACTCTTATAGGGTTTGATCAAATAAAATATAGCAATTTTTGAGTCATCTGTTATGAGAAAGGAATAGCTACTGACAATTAGATGATCCTTGTTCTCTCTTTTTTTTTTTTGTTAAGTCATCCATGTATGCATTAATAACTGTGTGAGCAAATAACTTGGTGGATTTAGGAGGACTGATTTCTAAATCTCACTTTAGTGACAATTTTTGAGATAAAGAAGCATTTTATCAAAGTAATGCTTCTACATGCCGAAATCTTTATAAAGACTTTTTTAGTTGAAACATGATGTAGCTGTCTTAGATCACCAGGCAGCATCTGAGTAGTTCTGGTAGATTGTTTACCTTAGTCAAGCATCAGACCCAAATGATTCTGTTTAACAATTTCACTGCTTTATTAGTCTTGAATTTATTTGATTAATAATTATGAAACTAAGGTGAATTACTATGTACAATTGCTTGGGAGTTAGTTCTACTAAATTAGGTAAGATTTCCAAATGCATGAAGATAACAGAACTCAAATTCTAAGCAGTTTGTTTCATTTTCTAGCTTAAAATTCTTCAGAAAATTGCATATATTTCTATTATCCTTAACTTTTAAATTTTGAGATTTTACTATTTTACATTTGCATCAATTCAAATTAAGACAGAGAGTAAGGATGACACTACCAGGAGAAAAAAATTCAAAGCTTAAACTTCTCACTATGCTATCATCACCTTGAAGTCAATTTTCACCTTTTTCACTGGCTGAATCTGTTATTTTACATTTTGCTTTGGGGCTCATGTGTTCTTGCAATATAGCAGTACTGGATTATGAGAATTCTGACAAGCATGTTTGCAAAAAAAAAAGTCACAATGCTTACATTCCTGAAAGTAGAAAATCAGATTCCGAACTGGAATCAGATTCTATAACAACTAGTGAAATAAATATAAAAATATGACTAGAGATTGAGAGCAACTATACAAACAAATCAGTGACTCAGGTTCAATCAAATATAAAAGTGAATAAGAATAATAATCAAAAGAAAAATAAATATATCAATATTAATTCTTACTTTTGCAAATACAGTACTGTCCATTCAACAAAAAACAAGAGATCAGTCAAACCTTTGAAATTAAAGGAAACTACAATAACTAGAATACAGGGACACAAGAGAAATTATGGGGATCACAGCTAGCAAGAAAAGAATTCAACTTCCTTGCATGCTACTTTAATGTAAGTTCTCCTTGTGTTCAGTATTCATTAAAAAGCATTATCTACACACCACACAAAATATTAGGTCAACTGGCTTCCAATCACAGAGATGATGTTAATTTTCTGCATCATATTCTAATAGAAGCTGTGTGATGAAATATCAATTAGTGCATTTGAATTTAAACTACTTCTATTAAAATCTCTATGATTTAAATCAGCTTAATTTAGTTTAATAACAACCATACTTATATCAAATGTTTCAGATTAATGTATTTTTGTTCAGAACTTGAGTTTCTCAAATATGCCTTGTACCTAACTATATCACTTCATTCCCCATTCTCTACTTTCCAAGATGCTATACAAATATCAAATATGGTACCTCTTACCATAATTCTTAACCAATCCAAAGGCAATGTATGCATCTCTGAACATATACATGAATGTAATTATGGAAATGCAAAATTCCACAGCTAGAGAACAAACATATTATTAGGATATAGGTGATGCTGGACTATATCTCCCATAATCTTATTCACTGGGAATACTTATTTAAATTAATACAACTAGAAGCTACCAATTAGAAAAGAGGGACTTGAACTTTATCACTGTTTTACTATGTACCACGCAGAGCAGGGTCTTCCGAAAGAACATATTTCCATTATTTTATTTCTACAAAAATAAAGTAGGGGGGGTGAAAGAAACTTGGAAGCAAAATTAATATTAGTAATAAGTTATTTATAATTATATTTCCCACTATTAAATTTTACAAAACTATTATCCTAGGAGTCAATTGAAGAATTCAGTATAATATATACCTCTAAGTATAACTAATGCAGCATGTATATAAAATATTTTGCAGTCAATGGGCTGCAATCATGGAATGTCCTAATCTGACTCAGAATTGACTATTCTGTTTGTTCCAGAAGCGGTTCAATCTCAAAATAGCTACCACAATTTATTTCATGACCAAAATAGATATCCCAAAGTCAGATAATTTCTGGTACCCATGAAATATTTTGACCATGAAGTATTTTGTACACTTCTGTAGTATTAACTATACAGACCAACTGAGAAGTAGTATAACAAGCTAATTAAGCAAAATGGAAAAAATGAATCAAATCATAAGTTCCTGAAGTAACAAAGAAACATGGGGAGGAGATATGATGAGTGCCCCCAACTATTGAGGTTTTTATTCAAATGAGTAAGCAAATTACAGGATACATTCAGATTGCTGAATCCACCAACATTTTCAAAATATTTTTCCATTTGTAAATGGCACATATAAAAGAGTGCTCCACAAATGAGAATGCTCCTCAACAGAACATGGCATCAAGAAGTATTTTATAGAGAAAGTGAAAACATAAGACAGAACCTTCATACCTATGACACTATGTGCAGTAGGGAAAATCTAGATAAACATATGAATTAATAAAACATGCTTCTAGAATTCTTATGTGAGAAAGATAGATGAAATCAACAAGTTCAACAGGTAGAGGATGTATGGTTAAAATCACTTTAGAACTAGTGTGGATTTCCTTTAAAATGAATACTAATCAGTTTTTCATCTGTTTTCATCATTCAAGCCAACATTAGGTTAAATTATTTTTATTTTAGACAGGGTAGAAATTTAATACTAATCAGTTTTTCATCTGTTTTTCATCATTCAAGACAACATTAGGTTAAATTATTTTTATTTTAGACAGGGTAGAAATTTAATATTAATCAGTTTTTCATCTGTTTTTCATCATTCAAAACAATATTAGGTTAAATTATTTTTATTTTAGACAGAGTGGAAATAAATGTCTTTAGCTTCTGTAAATTGGACTCAAAACATCTCTTCCTAGACCTAAACTGAAATAGGAAAAAGTATAGAAGTAGAAAGCAGTTGTTTCCCAAAATAATTGAGAAGTATGATATGCCTATCAAGTATTAACCTGTTTATGAACTATTTTTAAAAAGTAACCATAATAAATCCATGTTTTGTTTTCCATTCAGCTCTTTCTGGTATCCGACTGCTTAATAAGCTAAACTTGTGAACTGTATGCATTCAGCTAAGGTGCCATACTTTTTAGTATTTAAACAGCATCCAAAGTTGCAATGAATGGACAAGAAAAAATATATTTTCCACATGACCCTGATAGAAATCAACTTATGAAGCTGTTGTTTGCACAGTAAAGCATATTTCTACTACTAATAGTGGAATCTTTTCTTGCTACATAAATAGCTACATCTGGGAGATTTTTTATATAAGAATATAATTCATTTTTCCCTCCCACATCTTCCCATTTTTTAAAGAAGCATGCTAATTGCTTTTGTTTGGTTAATATTAAATTTATTAATGTGCCCTAAAGCTATTTGATAAGCTTTGAGGCTTTGTTCAATTTGCTCCTTTAATAAGCACTGATAATGTAAAATTAGGATTAGCATTTATGAAACTGTAAGATAGTTTGTTTTATGTTATGTAAATGGAATAATATCTAAACCAGCCATAAAGGCCTGGGAGAATATTTTAAACAAAGATTTAAAACAGCTCTTGCAATCTGTTCAGGATGTATTTAAAATCAATTAAAATAATTTACAAGCAAAACATGTAAGTGTAAATGCAGCCCAAAAAGTATCAATAAATTTAATTTTCAATTCAACAATATTTACGTTTGTTCCAAAAGATTGTATTTGTATCTTCAATTCAACAACTTTCAGGCTTGTTGCATAAAAACATTTATGTCATCTTTTGTTTGACTAACAATTGTTAAGGTGGAATATGCAAAATATAGCTAATATTCAATGCCTCATATGACATACCTATTTTCCTATTATAATAATACTTTATTTGTGGTCACAGACCAAAACACAAGTACAACAAAAGAAGAACATGGGAAAATTAGTCACGAACAATTGGTCACCAAAAACTTAACTAAGGGGAATTACAGCATTCTCCTCTGATGGTTATGTTAGGGATAACATTGTTTACCCTAACTGGTTTAGGTAAAATAATAAATATGTTATCATAGTTTGTTAGTTAAAGTGTCTGCAACTTTAACTGTAGGAATGTAATTAAGGGAGTGGTTGTGAAAGCACTTTAAAAGAAGCAAGGAACGTCAGCTTGCTCTCTCTGGCTTGATGATCTCTAATTACTGGATGAAGACTGCGTTTTTCCTTACTCGAACGGGAGAGAGATAAAGGACTGATTTATTGTAAGTGAACTGACATTGGATATTCTACACGGATTTTGCTAATTGAATATCCTTGAATGGACTGACTAAAATGATACATGACTAAAGGACTGTTATTTTGACTATGCTATAAACTCTAAATGGACTAAACTATATTTTGATAGCACAAGCGTATCTGTTATTTTTACTGTATGTTAACAAACATACAAGCTTATCTCACTCATTTATCTGTGTGCCTATCTGACTAACGCTGCACATTCTGTTTAGCTTGTCTCCTTAACCCTGGTTGGAGAACCCAGCCTTAACAGGTTACAGCTCTTAAAATTTTTGGGAAACCTGAGAAGTGATGTATAAGGAGTTATCCCCTAAAAAATTAAGAACAAATGACTAACATTGGGTCTAGAAGGGTCTATTTCAATGAGAGACAGTAACTTAGATCTGCCTATATTATACATAGGGCAATATAAAAGGACATGCTCCACAGTTTCAACCTCAGCTCTGTCACAAGGGCATAGCCGCTCGTTAATCGGGAGCCTCTTAAATCGCCAATCCAGTAGTGCTGAGGGCAAGACATTAAAGCGAGCTAGGGAGAAAGCTCTTCTATACTTGGGAATGGTTAGAGTATAAAAATAGGAAGCCATCCTCAGTCCGTAATTATTAAATTGGCTGAAGATCAGAGGGGAGCAAATTTTGTTAGCTCTGGCTCGTAGATATTGCAAGTCAATGTCCACAAGCCATTGGACTACCCTAAATTGGGCGTCCTTAAGGCCATAATCTCCCAGGGCATTCCCCGTAAAACCTAGCAGGTGTAATTTCTTCATCAGCTCCCTCTCCCAACGAGAAATATGAGAGTCAGCAAACGCCAGGAGAGGTAGCTACCAGGAACTGCCAGAAAGAGCACCCGAACCCACCATTTAAAGGTGTTAATCCACGCCATACATTCAACTGATTGAGTACCCAGCTCCAGGTACATCAGAGCAAAACCAACACAAGGAGGAGGACCCAGAAGTTTTCTAAGAAAGACAGCCTGGGTTCTTTCAATACAATCCTTGAAGTCCCGTATCCATATGGGAATTCCGTAAAGAGTTTGAGCCAAAGTTTTAGTTCTGTAAATACGCAGAGCAGAAGGAATAAACTGGCATCCTTGGGTATAAAAAAATCTTAAAATCTGCTGATGACTACAGGAGGCCGAATTCAGCACCTGGGTTCAATGTCTAGTCCAAGCACCAGTGTTCTGAAATTGTATACCTAAATACTTAAAATGGAAAACCTGCTTAACAGCATTATCATTGACAGCCCAGTTATACAATTTCCACGCTCTAGAGAACACCAATACTTTGGATTTGTCATAATTAATGGACAAGTGGTTCTCAGCATAGTAAGAGCCAAATGCAGAAAGTAATCTTTTCAGATCTTCAGCTTTGCAAACCTCCCTTAGGACTAAAGATTCTATTATTCAATTGCAGACTCAGATAGCCAATGGCAGAAACACAGATCTCTAAATGAATCTGTGATTCTGTGAGCAACTCAATCTAAATGAATCTGTAATTCTGTGAGCAACTCAATCTGCCTGCCTGCTTTGCCTGATTTTGGGTAAAAGTTGCTCTTTTTTTAATAAAAAAAATCAATATTTACATACATGGTATCTTGTGAGTTAATTTTGTGAGTTTGCTTGCAAGCAAATTTTATGTGACAGACTCAGGTAGCCAATGGTAGAAAGATAAATCTCTGAATCTGTGACCAACTCAATCTGCCTGCCTGCTTTGCCTGATTTTGGGTAAAAGTTGCTCTTTTTTAATTAAAAAAAAAAATCAATATTTACATATATGGTGTCTTGTGGGTTAATATTGTGAGTTTGCTTGCAAGCAAATTTTATGTGACAGACTCAGGTATCCGATGGTAGAAAGATATATCTCTGAATCTGTGATCAACTCAATCTGCCTGCCTGCTTTGCCTGATTTTGGGTAAAAGTTGCTCGTTTTTTAATTTAAAAAAAATCAATATTTACATAAATATTTATAATGTTTACATACAAGCCATGCCCACCCAGTCACATGACCACCAAGCCACACCCACAAATTAGGCCACATCCAAGAACTGGTTGTTAAGAAATTTGAATCCCAGCCCTGCCTCTGTGTGTTTGTGTGTGGAGGGGGGGGGGGAGCCAAGAAGGTAACTTCATTCTGGTAGTTTAAAGTTTGATCTAGATACAGAAAAAGAAGAACTTAGTGATTGTTTTGCATGATGCCTGGGTCACTAGTCATTAAATAAGGCTGCGTGTATGGCCTTTTTCATTTCCAAAAGTTTCTGTGTTATTATGGAATGGGAAAGCAGCTTCCAAATATATACTGCAGTTATCTCAACAGAATCTCAACAGATGCGAAGCAGAAAAGAAAGCAATCTAAAAAGTCATTATTATAAGGTTTAGGATTATATTTTGAATTAAAATTACCTAACTATGTTACCATTTTAACTAGGGCCACTGTGGACCTAGAAAGGGCAGCAGATTTGTAATAGTTCTGAATGCAAAACATCCCTGGTTCATTTTGCATATGTTTGGTTAAAAAGATCAAGTAATAGGAGCTAAAATCTCTGGCTGATAAACCAACAAACCACTGTTAGAACAATGGAGATTAGATTTAATGGAGAACTACACTGTTCACACATTGTACTAATCTGTAATACAATGCAGTCATTATAGGCAAATTATGTATACAACAATGTTTTTCAAATATGGCAACTTTAAGATGTGTGGGATGCAAGTAGAAGTTTTAAAGTTGAAAAAACATTGGCTTAGAACAATGTATAAGTATGCACAGGTTATAGAACTATATATATGTAAGTATGTATGTATGTATGTATGTATGTATGTATATGTATATGCATATGTATATGTTTTCTTAAGTTTTCGCGGGTACTTTCATATATGGTATTCGGGTATTTTCCCACGTCATTATAGTTGTGCTTTTAAAGTTGTAGCAGCATTTCGGCAGAATCTCATCTGCCATCATCAGGCTTCTGTATTGTGTTCGTCAGTCAGATGAACTTTTACAGTTGTTTTAGTTTTAAATTTGGGGCTAGCCTACTGCTGTGCCAGAATGGTTTTTTCTTCATCCTGATTGGTTGGGAGTCTTGGTCTGTGTTTATTGGTCTTGGAGTTTGCTGTGTTCTGCTTGATTGGTGTTTCTAATATCTTCTGTCTGCTTTGTGGCTTTTTTTGTTTTGGTTGGCTGGCAACATTGTGTTCCTTTATTGGAGGCTTTTGGTGCAGCTTGGCTCCGAGTAAATGGATGGCTATCATTTGTTAGGAAGCTAGGTTTCATCTGGGTGCCTGGTTGGGGTATGTTTGAGCTGGAGGTATCAGGGGGGATCTGTTTGTGCCCAGGTGTTTACCTGGCTTGTGGTGAGAAGATTTTTTTGTTTGTGAGTGCAGGCTTCCAAATAATTGACAGTCTGGTGGAATCATTTCTTCTATTCATGCTTTCAGATCTTTTTTCAATCTCTATGGCTTTTCTGATTATTCTGTGGCTGGGGTTTTCTATAGTGGCTAGGGTTTTGGTGCTATTGAAGTTGATGCTATGACCTGTGGCTTTCATGTGTTGGACTAGTGAGGAAGTGTGTTCCTGCATTTTTACTGCATTTTTGTCTTCATCCAGGCGGGTACTTATTCTTCTGTTGTTCTGTCCAATGTATGTGGCCAGGCATGACGCACAGGGGACTTCATATATGCCTTGGTTTTCCAGGTCAATTTTATCTTTGGAGTTTCTAAGGATGGCTGCTATTTTTCTGTCTGTTTTGAAAGGAGTCTTGATGTGATCTGCCGAAACGCTGCTACAATTTTAAAAGCACAACTATAATGATATGGGAAAATACCTGAACAAAACTGAATAACATACATACATACATACATACATACATACAATTTGTTTGATTGCCAGGCTAGCTTTGTACAGGATATTTCTTTCAGCAATGGCATTCTGGCTTGGAAAAAAGGCACCATAGAAGTTAAGTAAAACATATAAATAAAACTTTAGCAACAGCTTAGAAGAAAAAGCAAGAGGGAGGTAAAAGCAGTCCCAATCAATGTAACATGTTCAATGTTATCACAGCATCATAGTTTATAAATACTGAGGGATATTTGTAGCATACAAACTAGCATACAAAGTTGTTTAAGACATATGTCTTCCTTAGAAATCTATTATCTCTGAGCCACCTTTGCCCTTAGCCACATTGTATGCCTTTACTACAACTAACTCTAATCTGATGAAGATCATTCCCTCAGAAACTCAAGTTTGCATAGTATTCTGTAAACCTGGAGATTCCTAATAAAAATATTTTAACATAGTTTTATATTATCTCTCTTCCCACTCAAGATTAGGATAGTTCTTTTTATATTTTTAGTAAATTGTTGTATTGTTTAAAGAGTAATATATGTAATCATTCTGATCATTTGGGAACACAAATAGGTTAAAACTGCTGCATTCTGACTTAATATAAATGAAAATAATCTTCCTTGGTCAACATCATTTTTGCCCACTAGAAAGTGAAACGTGGGAGCACTAAAACCACTCACAAATCTTGAGTCAAAAAGCAACACTGCCTCTTTAATATAACTTCAGTCTCTAATGACTCAATAATCCAGAGTTTCAAGAATGGAACAATGAATCTGGAAATCTGCTTACTAGGAAAAGCATGGGATGTTTAAAGCATTGTTTTGATAGCCTCAATATTTTCTCCACCTTTCTATCCAGCCTTCTATTCCTTGCTGGCTGGGAACTGCAATCCCAAACTATCTGCAAAACCCCAGTATAAATTCAGAGAAAAATAAAAGCAGAATTACAACATATGAGAGGGAAAGGGCAGTGCTGCTGATTGTAGAAGCCCTTCACCACACTGTGAGTCCTGTGCATAAATAGCAGGGGAAATAACTGCCCCTACCTGCAGTACTACAGACAGACTCCATCAACAGCTCCTTGCCTTAAAGAGCAGTTACTGCTCGAAGCAGGAAACAATCCATACGCAAACTCACAGCCCCGGAAATGCGACCTCTACAGCCTTTGTCCTCTACGTCACCCGACAAAAACATCCTCCTGCGCTCGTACCGCCCCTGCATCAAAGAGATTCTGTAGCGGATAGAGAAGAGCGGTCCCGCAGAAAGTGCGAAGCAGCGGCCCCTAAGTATTGGAGGGTATTGACCTGGGAGAGCGAACGCTGTTACCTAGTTTTTCTTTGAAGACTTTTCGCTTCTCATCCAAAAAACTTCTTTAGCGAAACGTCTTCGAAGAAAAACCAGGAAATCCATTGCCTCTTGAAAACGTGCCTTTGGGACAACCATGATCTGAATGACTGAGAATCTGAGACATTAAGCTGAGAAAAGAGAAGTTTGAAGAATCAATGTGGCATCTTCTCCCTTTTCAGGAAAAGTCCCCAGGTGTGTGCGGATTGAAAGACTGAGAGAAGTTGGCACTAACAACTTTTAAGGGGATATAGGGACAAATTCATGCAGTTTCATGCAAGGAGTTGTCACCATCTTCTGGATAGTTTATTGACTTTCCTGCAGCTAGGATTCTAGAATCCTGCAGCTAGAATCCTGCAGCTAGGCTAGGATTTGGTGGTGGTACTTTTCTAGCCTGACCTTTCTAAGGTTTTTTTAGGTCACTTTTCATAGCCTACCAAAAAATCCTAATTTTTTTTAGGATTTAATTTTTCAAGATTAACAATTTCATCAAATTGAAAGATTTAATAAATGAATTTATTTGTTATCTTTTCTGTTCAATTCATTTCAAATGTTTGTTTTGCAACTCAGATTTAATTTTCTGTATTTCAAACCAGGTGAATCTATTTAGAGTTGACAGTCACTTTTCTGTTCAGTGTATATTCATTCAATACCTATTTATTCTTAATTCTTAACTTCCTTCTACATTGTTTCTTCACAAGAAACTACATAATACATAATGTAATTTACTTGCTCTTGTTTCTTGCATACCTTGTACTCTTACCTTTCTGTTAAGCACAACTATTGCATCTTTCACAATTAACTTTTGGTAAAATATTTCTTATGCAATACAATATTTTTGAAGCATTAATTTTTGGTATCTTATTTCTTACTGTATCACTACAAATATCAGACCTCAGTCAACAGCACAGTGCCTTCTGCATAAAAAGTACACATACATTCATACTCTCAGTCTTCTAATAGCACTCTTTCATAGGCAACATGTTTTGCAGTTATCTGTAGATAAGGGGACATGATCATGCATTCTTGTTTTAAAGAATTATGCTCAATTGAAGTCCAAGGCAAATTTTTCAGTACAATGTTAATCCCAGTCTATGCTCTAACAATAAATAGTAAGGACACCAATACTAAATAGTTCTATGCTAATTTGCAATACAATATTAGTACAGTACAAAAAAGCTTAATATTAATTGCATGTAAGGCTAAAATCAGTAGTAAATAATCTGGAATAACAGAAAAATTGGGATTTCGTATACGAAACTGATAGACTAGCAATGTTCTGCAAAGATATAGTGATATGATTTCTTTTGAAAATAATTTTTAAGATAAAATATAACTTTATATAAAGAGATCATCAGATGGATATCAATGAAATCAAATGGATGTCCCAAAGGAGCTTTTTCTGAAGAGGCTGAAGAAACTTCTTAGATGAGAAGCAAAATGTCTTCAAGGAAAAACAAAGTCAAATTGCCTTATAAAAAAGCACCTTTGGAATAACCATGATCTAGATGACTAAGAATCTCCATGGAAATCAAATGGACTACATACTTTGAAAGAAAATCCAGAGTTTTACTTAATCAACAAAAAGCCTCACATTTGGAAGTGAAATACATGGGCCCTAGAAAATGTTGCTAACAACAGAGCTTGAGAAGTTGATAAAATACAAGGTAACTGTTTAGAATCTTACAAAGTAGTGTAATTAATGCGCTTCATATAGTTTGTAAATATGTATAGCAAAAAAACAGTGGCCGAGGGATTCAGAAAAAAAAAATTAAACTTTTTTTTCAAGTTACATTTAAGGTATTTTTTCCAAGTTATATTGTAATATCAAAAAAGATAGTATAAAGAATGCTCAAAGAATTGAAGCGTTCCACTTATCTGTCTGGTAAGATAGCACTCAGGACTTTGCAACTATGAATTAACAATACATTGAATGACAAAGCCCAGATGTGCAAACTGGATTCAGAGAAGGTAGGGCACTTAAGATGCTATCGTCATCCATCATAATGAATGATGGAAACAGCAGAGAAATTCCAAAAAGACATCTATTGTATTTCTACTTAATACACTGCTCAAAAAAATAAAGGGAACACAAAAATAAGACATCCTAGATTTTTTTTTGGTTTCCGGTTCCGCATGGCTTCGGTGGCAGCAGAAATTCGTGACCGTTCGCGATTCCTGCTGCGCTTGCCGCCAAGGTACCCCCGATCCAAATGGGTCAGTATAGCTGCCCTGTAGGGACAGCCGAAGAGAGAGGGGAGCCAGACAGGAGGTTGGGGGTGTTGCAGACCCCCTCCTCGTCCGGAAAAACCTCTTTTTCCCAAGGTCAGCAATGGCTGCCACGAAGAAGCCTGCAACCGGGTAAGATTGTGCTGGAGGAAGCAAGAAAAGTGGAAGTGCTGGCTGAGCCGGGTCAATCAACATCTTTTAAATTCGCTGGAACTGAGCTGTCTGAATTGCTGGAAGATACATTGTATCCCTAAGAAGATTGAAAGCGGCGGAGAAGCTATTAAAGGGAACTTTTTTTTTCTTCACTCTCCCACCCCATGGAAACAGCAGATGAAGATTTGAAATTTATTTGGGCACTGAAGGTGAACTATTCTGAAAGTTGAAGTTAAGGAACAAAAGAGTTCTTGGACATTGGACTTAAAAATTTAAGAAATTGAACTTCCGGTTTGCGTGGCTTCGGGGCAGCAGGAATTCGCGACAGCTCGCGATTCCTGCTGTGCTAGCCGTCGAGGTACCCCCGATCCAGATGGGTCAGGGGGATATGGCTGCCCTGTAGGGACAGCTGAAGACAGAGGGGAGTCGGAAAGGGAGGTGGGGGCATCGCAGACCCCCCCTTTCTCCGGGAAAACCCCTTTTTCCCAAGGCGGTGGAGCGGCGGTCAGCAATGGCCGCCACGAAGAAGCCAGCAACCGGGTAAGAACTGTGCTGGAGGAAGTGTGAAGAATGAAAGTTCTGTCTGAGCCGGGTCAAGTAACACCTTTTAAATTGCCTGGAATTGAGCTGTTTGTTGCTGGAGGATACATTGTATCCCTAAGAAGAGCGAAAAGCGGCGGAGAAGCTGTTAAAGGGAATTTTTTTTTTTTTTTACTCTCCCACCCCACGGAAAAAGCAGAAATATTTGGATATATTAGACATTGAAAGTGGATTGTTTTGAAAGCTAAGATAAGAGACAAAGGGATTTTTGGACATTGAAAAATGTGAGAAATTGGAAAATCTCTGCTGGAGGTATGGATTTTTGATTATTAAAATTCTCATTGCAAGTGGGAAGGGAGAAAAAAAAAATTGGAGCAGAAGCTGAAAAAGGAGGAGATTGATTAGAACGTCTTTGTGGATCCCAAAAGAAGATATATGGTAATTGGACCTCTTTGATTAAAAATTAATTCAGAAAGAGAAAGAGAAGAAGGAAGAAAAGTATTAACTTTTGGAACTTTTTTTTCTTTTTTTTAATTGCTTTTGATTGTCTTTGATTAAAAATTATTGTGGTTGTTTTGGAAAAAGTCTCCCTTTTCATAATGGCATCGTCTGTGGATGAACTAGAGATTGAATATCAAAAATATAAAAAAGAAGATACTTTGGGCGCTTTGTTTCAATTTTTAGAAATGGCGTTATGTTCCTTTGAAAAGTTGATTACGCAGCAGAAGGACTGGGACAAGGAAGAAGAGGAAGAAGAAGCCATCTTTGATGAACAATGGGTCCCTTCTGGAGAGGAGGAGAAAAAGGATAAGAAAAAGGGGATTTTAAGAATTATAAAAACAACCAAAAGAGAGAAAAATGAGCGAAAAGATGGAGGCAAGGTTAGAAAGCAAAGGAAAAGGAGCAAGAAAAGCGAAGAGAAAAAGCAAAGGGGTAGAAAGGGCAAGGAGAAGAATAAGCAAGAGAGAAAGGGGGGGAGGAGAAGCCTTAATGGGGGGAAGCAAGACCTAAGGAAAAAAAGTTTATTTAGAGACAATGGGTGAATTTAATTTAGATTAAAAGAGGGATTCTGGAGGGTATATAAGAGTGTGTTTTTATATGTATATTTAGAATATAAAATTTATTATGTAATTTTAGAATTTTTTTTAAACAGAATCCCAAGAAAGATTGCTATATGTAGTATTTCTAAGTTAGGGTAATGAGTTATAGATGTTACTCCAATTGGTGTACAGGAGAAGTATAGTAAAAGAAAAAAAAGATGAATGGATAATTGGAAATAGAACAGACAAAGAATGTTGTTGAAAATGGTAATAAGATATGGAAGGATATATATGCTTTTTTTTTTTGGATTTTGTATATTGATAAAAGGCAATAAAATTTTAATTAATAAATAATTTGGATGGAAAAGAGAAGTAGGGACAAGATATGAAGTTAATATTATATGAAATATTGATATTATAATCTGGAAATGTTATGCCTTATTGGTCTATTATTATTATTTTTTCTTAGAAAAGAATTTATAAGCTGCTATGCCTTGATTCTTTGTGCATTGTTTTTATAAAACTGATAAAAATGGTTTTTATATATATATATATAAAAGAAAATGATAATAAGATTTGGAAGGAGATATGGGTTGAATATGATGTTTGAATTTGTGTCTGTGTAAAGAGTTTTAACCCGGGAACAGACAACCTTCAGAAAAGATCTTTTAGTTTTGTTTATGTTTTGTGTTTGTATGTTTGTGTATTGTGCTTATGGTAAAACTAACAAAATTTTTTTTTTATAAAAAAAAAAAAAAAGGAAAGAATCAATAAAACCTTGGAGGAATGTTAGATGAGAATAATTTATACAAGCCAGAAAGAAAAGAATATGATGACTATAAAATGGATAAATATGGAAGAGAAATGAAATTGAATAGGAGTAAAGAGAAAAAATGAGAAATTTGCTGAAAGATGTTTGTGTGTCCATATGGAGATGGGATAAATTGGAATTATGCTGTATAAAAATAATGTTTTGTTTGACTTGTAAGGATTTACAATGTTAAGAGGTTTTATGTGTTTATGTATTTAATAGTTAATGATGTGTTGTTTTATCTTTAAAATCAATAAAAATTTGTTTCAAAAAAAAAAAAATTTAAGAAATTGGAAAACCCTTATTAGAGGTATGGATTTCTGATCATTTAAAAATTGATGTTGCAAGTGGGAAGGGAGAGGAAAAAAATTGGAGCAGAAGTGGAAAAAGGAGGAGATTGCATAGAATCTCAAAGAAAGATATATGGTAATTGGATCTCTTTGATTAAACAGTAACCCCAGAAAGAGAAATAGAAGAAGGAAGAAAAGTATTAACTTTTGGAACTTTTTTTGAATTATTTTTGATTAAAAATACTTGGTTGGTTGTTTTGGGGAAAGTTTCTCTTTTCAGGATGGCATCGCTTGTGGATGAACTAAAGACTGAATATCAAAAATATAAAAAGGAAGAACAAGATGGAAAAGATACTTTGGGCACTTTATTTCAATTTTTAGAAATGGCGTTATGTACTTATGAAAAGTTGATTATGCAACAGAATGACTGGGACAAAGAAGAAGAGGAAGAAGAAGCCATCTTTGATGAACAATGGGTTTTTTCTGGGGAGGAGGAGAAAGAGGATAAGAAAAAGGGGATTTTAAGGTTTGAAAAAACAACCAAAAAAGAGAAAAATGAGAGGAAAGATGGATGCAAGGTTAGAAAGCAAAGGAAAGGGAGTAAGAAAAGGGAGGAGGAGAGACAAAGGGGTAAAAAGGGCAAGGAGAAGAATAAGCAAGAGAGAAAGGGGGGGAGGAGAAGCCTCAATGGTGGGAAGCAAGATCTAAAGAAAAAAAGTTTATTTAGAGACAATGGGTGAATCTAATTAAGGATAAAAGGGGGATTCTGGAAGGTACATAAGATTGTGTTTTTATATGTGTATTTAGAGTATAAAATTTATTGTGTAATTTTAGAATCTACTAAACAGAATCCCAAGATAAATTAAGTGTTATATGAAGTATTTTTAAGTTAGGGTAATGAGTTAAAGGCGTCACTCCAATTAGTGTATAGGAGAAGTATAGTAAAAGAAAAAAGATGAATGGATAGTTGGAAATAGATCAGACAAAGAATGTTATTGAAAATGGTAATAAGATATGGAAGGTTATATAAAGGTTTTGTTATGTTTTTTTGGGTTTTGTATGATAAAAGGCAATAAAATTTTAATTAACAAATAATTTGGAAGTTGGGATAAGATATGAAGTTAAATAGATAAAGTAAATATTGATATTATAATTGGGAATCATTATGTTCTATTGGTTTTCTTCTTTAATTATCACAATTTTTTTTAAGAAAAGAATTTATAAGCTGTTATGCCTTGATTGTTTGTGCACTGTTTTTGTAAAATTAATAAAATTGGTTTATCAAAAAAAAATGATAATAAGATATGGAAGGATATATAAAGTGAATATGATGTTTGAATTTGTGTCTGTGAGAAGAGTTTCAACCAGGGATCAGGCAGCCTTCAGAAAAGATGTTTTAGTTCTGGTTTTTTTTCTGTGTTCTGTGTTTTTTATGTTTATGAAAGGCAATAAAATTTTAATAAGCAAGAAATATAATTTGGATAAAAGGAGAAGTCTGGATAAGATATGAAGTTAAATAGATAATGTAAATATTGATATTACAATTTGAAATTATTTTGTATGTTCTATTGGCTCTCTTTCATTATTATTATTTTTTTTTAGAAAAGATTTTTCAAGTTGTTATGCCTGGATTGTGTATTGTTTTTGTAAAATTAATAACATTTGTTATAATAAAAAAAATAGGGCAAATCGACCTAGATTGTGAATATTGTGCTAATAATATGAATGTTAATGATTTAATACGGAAATATGTTTGTATGTATGGCACAGTAATGCACTGTGTTTGATATTTATAGTTGTAAACAGGAATATTTTTTAAAAAGAATGTTAAATTATTATATTACTTATAATTAAATTATTATCTTAATAAAAATTATTATATTAACAGAAAATATTTTTTAAGATAAAATATAACTTTATATAAAGAGATCATCAGATGGATATCAATGAAATCAAATGGATGTCCCAAAGGAGCTTTTTCTGAAGAGGCTGAAGAAACTTCTTAGATGAGAAGCAAAATGTCTTCAAGGAAAAACAAAGTCAAATTGCCTTTTAAAAAAGCACCTTTGGAATAACCATGATCTAGATGACTAAGAATCTCCATGGAAATCAAATGGACTACATACTTTGAAAGAAAATCCAGAGTTTTACTTAATCAACAAAAAGCCTCACAGTTGGAAGTGAAATACATGGGCCCTAGAAAATGTTGCTAACAACAGAGCTTGAGAAGTTGATAAAATACAAGGTAACTGTTTAGAATCTTACAAAGTAGTGTAATTAATGCGCTTCATATAGTTTATAAATATGTATAGCAAAAAAACAGTGGCCGAGGGATTCAGAAAAAAAAATTAAACTTTTTTTTCAAGTTATATTTAAGGTATTTTTTCCAAGTTATATTGTAATATCAAAAAAGATAGTATAAAGAATGCTCAAAGAATTGAAGCGTTCCACTTATCTGTCCGGTAAGATAGCACTCAGGACTTTGCAACTATGAATTAACAATACATTGAATGACAAAGCCCAGATGTGCAAACTGGATTCAGAGAAGGTAGGGCACTTAAGATGCTATCATCATCCATCATAATGAATGATGGAAACAGCAGAGAAATTCCAAAAACACATCTATTGTATTTCTACTTAATACACTGCTCAAAAAAATAAAGGGAACACAAAAATAAGACATCTTAGATATGAATGAATGAAATATTCTTATTAAATGCTTTGTTCATTACATAGTTGAATGTGCTGACAACAAAATCACACAAAAATTATCAATGGAAATAAAATTTAGCAACCCATGGAGGTCTGGATTTGGAGTTACACTCAAAATTAAAGTGATAAAAAACACTACAGGCTGATCCAACTTTGATGTAATGTCCTTAAAACAAGTCAAAATGAGGCTTAATAGTGTGTGTGGCCTCCATGTGCCTGTAGGACCTCCCTACAATGCCTGGGCATGCTCCTGATGAGGTGGCGGATGCTCTCCTGAGGGATCTCCTCCCACACCTGGACTAAAGCATCCCCCAACTCCTGGACAGTCTGTGGTGCAATGTGGCCTTGGTGGATAGAGCGAGACATGATGTCCCAGATGTACTCAATTAGATTCAGGTCTGGGGAACAGGCGGGCCAGTGCATAGAATCAATGCCTTTGTCTTGCAGGAACTGCTGACACACTTCAACCACATGAGGTCTAGCATTGTCGTGCATTAGGAGGAACCCAGGGCCAACCGCACCAGCATATGGTCTCACAAGGGGTCTGAAGAGCTCATCTCGGTACCTAATGGCAATCAGGCTACCTCTGGCGAGCACATGGAGGGCTGTGCGGCCCCCTAAAGAAATGCCACTCCACACCATTACTGACCCACTGCCAAACCGGTCATGCTGGAGGATGTTGCAGGCAGAAGAACGTTCCCCACGGCATCTCCAAACCCTGTCACGTCTGTCACATGTGCTCAGTGTGAACCTGCTTTCATCTGTGAAGAGCACAGGGCACCAGTGGCGAATTTGCCAATCATGGTGTTCTCTGGCAAATGCCAAATGTCCTGCACGGTGTTGGGATATAAGCACAACCCCCACCTGTGGACATCGGGCTCTCATACCACCCTCATGGAGTCTGTTTCTGATTGTTTGAGCAGCCACATGCACATTTGTGGCCTGTTGGAGGTCATTTTTCAGGGCTCTGGCAGTGCTCCTCCTGTCCCTCCTTGCACAAAGGCAGAGGTAGCGGTCCTGATGCTGGGTTGTTGCCCTCCTACGGCCTCCTCCACATCTCCTGTTGTACTGGCCTATCTCCTGGTAGCGTCTCCATGCTCTGGAAACTACACTGACAGATACAGCAAACCTTCTTGCCACAGCTCGCATTGATATGCCATCCTGGATGAGTTGCACTACCTGAGCCACTTGTGTGGGTTGTAGATTCCGTCTCATGCTACCACTAGAGTGAAAGCACCGCCAGCATTTAAAATTGACCAAACCATCAGCCAAAAAGCATAGGAACTGAGAAGTGGTCTGTGGTCACCACCTGCAGAACCATTCCTTTATTGGGGATGTCTTGCTAATTGCCTATGCTTTCCACCTGTTGTCTAATCCATTTGTGCAACAGCATGTGAAATTGATTGTCAATCAGTGTTGTTACCTAAGTGGACAGTTTGATTTCACACAAGTGTGATTGTCTTGGATTTACATTGTGTTGTTTAAGTGTTCCCTTTATTTTTTTGAGCAGTATATATGGCAGCATACCTTGTATTAGGTATATGTGAAAATAGAGAGGGGTTATAGGAGGATTTCATGTTACATGCTCTAATCAGGCATGAATGTGGCCCTAAATTTTTTTGAGAAGTATACCAGTATTGCTTCTAACATGTGAAACTCTACAAAAAAACCCACCAATTCCACTACTGCTATCCTTTTTGATGATATTGTTTTCATACACACATATAGGTACAAACACATACCAATATTTCTTAACAGCTGCTGTTTGCTGACCTTGTTTACCTTCGAAGGCTCAACAAATCTAACATACTTTGCCTGCATCCCACCAGGTAAGAATCATGTACAGTCAACAAACATGCTCAGTGTATGTGTGTGTGTACATATATCTGTGTATATACATGTGCATATATGTATATGTGTGTACATATACATGCATACATACATATATACATACATACACACAACCCATTGTTCTGTGTGAGAGGACAGAAGGCAATGGTAAAAGGAAGAGTGATAGATAGAAGACATATCTGTATGAAACACTCCTTAATAAACATTTTTTCCCATTTCAAATTAGAGACATTTAATCCTTTGGCTGTTTTAGTCATGTATCGAGTAGCATCTGTTAGAAAGAGAAAGATGTTTCTCTTTCCATCCGGCCAGAGCAGTTTCATAAAATCATCAAAGAAGACAGGACTAGTGGAATTGTTTATTTTTTGTAGAATTTCATGTTAGAAGGAGTGGTGGGCTTCAAAGAATTTAACAACCAGTTTTCTGCCAGTTGCTGGTGGGCATGGCATGGTGTATGTGGCCTAGTTGGCCTCCTGCACCATCCTGGGAGCAAAAACAGGCCAGGGGGACCCGTTTTTGCTCTCCCCAGGCTCCGGAAGCTCTCTGGAAGGATGGAAATGGGCTCATTTCCAGACTCCTGGAACTTCCAGAGGCCATTTTTTGCCCTCCACAAGCTCCAGAGGCTTTCCCTGAGCCTCTTGGAGGTCCATTTTGCCCTCAATATGTTCCGGAGGCTCTTGAGGCTGGAAACATACATTTCTGGCCTTCTGGAGCCTTCTGAAAACGGACCCATTTCTACCCTTCCAGAGTCTCTGGGAGGCCCATTTTTCACCCTCCCCAGGCTCCAGAGTCTTTCCTCAAGGCTTTGGGAGGTCCATTTTCACCCTCCCCATGTTTCAGAGGCTCTCTTGAGGCTGGAAAAAACACATTTCTAGCCTTCTGGAGCCTCTGGGAGGCCCGTTTTTTGCCCTCCCCAAGCCTCTGCACTTACCTGCAATCCAAAATGGGCCACATGGGGATTCCTGGGAGGGACAGGGTAGGCTGGGCCAGCCAGGCATCGGAACTACTGGTTTGCTGAACTGTCTGGTTTGGCCAAATCTGCATGAATCGGCTGAAGCCCACGCCTGGTTAGAAGCAGTATTTCACCAGGGCCTGACACATTTCAGGGTGCCAATAATAACATTGGCCACATATCATTCTATTTACATGTTTCATCTATTGAAACCCATATCTTATTGTTGTCATCAGCAGAACTTATCTTTCCTAATACATCTTCATAGCAGGCAGAAATGTAAGTTTTCCTTGGAAGTGATTCATTTGGAATCGAGTGTCTGGTGTACTACTTTTTCAAAAAAAATTCCCAAGGCTACCATGACCCAATTTCCCTAAAGTGATAGTTGAAGTAACCATCATTGTAGAGAGATTTTTACAAAATTTTGACTGGATATTTGATGAACCTGCAGTTGTAGAAGAAGCTCTCTCAAAAAGTAGATATTACCTATTGTTCTCAATGAAGGTAAATTTCGCTAAATAACTCTTGTGTTTCACAGTTTCACAATGTTGTTGAGTATTAAAATGCTTTTGGGCCAATATCTTAACTTCACACAATTTACAGAACAAAATACCATCATCGCTATTGAAAATCTTCCCAAATTCTTGAACAAGACGCCATAATTTTACATTGGCTGGACATCTACTTTTAGGCAGGTTGAAATCAGATTGCAACTTTCATGTGTCTCCATCATCTCAAACACATACATACACCTGAGCTGTAGAACAAATAAAAAACAAAACAGGCAAATTCTCACCTTTTTGTCAGGCCTGGTCATGAGAGAAGCCTTTGTTCTCTTTCTCTCTCTTACATAGATACAGACACTCTCTGACTTGGGAAACTAATAAAAAAGAAAAAAACAGGTGAATTCTCACTTTCTTTGCTGGCTTAAACTTGCTGGCTTAATTTAAGGGTTTCCAAAGACAAAAATATAATCAAAATATGACTTTTTTTTTTTTACAAAAGTTAGCAGAAATATGACATATCACTTTTAAAAAGTCAAAATATGACTTTTCAGGCAAAATAAAAGTATCTAATTCTCACCAGATTATTCTAAAATATCTTTTAACTTTCTTATAAATCCAAATATAGGAAATCCTTGCCCTACTCATTACAGTTCACTATTGGAGTGAACATGTGGCCAAAGGAAGAGAGAGATTGCTAGATTAAATTGGTGCAGGGCCGTAATTATGAAACTGAACCATACTGAATACAAAACTACTGAAGTACAAGAAACTGCAATTTATAAATAATAAATTGGACAAAATGTGGCTGTTCATAAATAGCTCCACCTTGCAGTCATTTTTGTGTTTGTCTACCATTCATATTGTCATTTGATTAACTAATCACCTGTTTTCTAAAGTGCGAATGTGTTTTTACACTTCAACCAAGACAGTGTTAACTATGAAACTATAGATAGCAAAAGAGATTAATTATCTATTTCAGAAGTCTCCACACCTTCTGTATCTGAGAGAAAGGGAACTATAATCTGTTTAATGTGTGGTTAACAAAATAAAATAAAATAAAAAGTCAAATCACTCTGGACAAAGAGTTCAACAATATTTAATGTAATCGCAAAACAAACTCTATGTAACTTGTCTTCTATAAACTTCAGTTTATTAAATGTATTATTTATTTATTTATTTAATTTATATTGCTGCCTATTCGTCCATGGCAACTCGAGGCGGCTTATAGAATATAAAGCCACATTTAAAACAATAAAAACTAACAAAAAGAATCAAATAAATTAATAAAGTTTATTAATAAATAAATTATCCTCTCGTGAATCATGAAAATACTTTCAATAAGAAGCAAAAGTAAAACGAATGTTAATTGCATTCAAAGGGAAAGGAGGTTGGGAAATTAATTTCAACTTTTGACATACACAGACCATTGTTTGGAAGTTTTTCATATTGGTTGTATGTTTCTGTTTCTTAGTATAATGCTTTCTGTATATGGTATGGTTACATAGTTAAGAGTTCACTGAAGATTTATGAGGGCACTGGAGAAAGCATCGTTTGGTGGAAATTGTAAGTGAATGTTAAAGAGTTCTGCCATGGTTATTTCAAATTGTTTTCCACAAAAGGGGTTTCAGTAATCCAAGTAGACTTCCAGACCATAAATCACTTCAAAATATGTATCTGTTTAGATAGATAATCAGTTAGCAACAACTGAACAGTTGAGATATTGAATCCAGAAGTATGATGAAAAATAAATTGAAAAGTGAATTTGATCCTATAAAGAGAATAGTTTTTTCTGGAAAAAATGAATAGAACAGGTAAAATTAATTGGAAAAATGACCCATTGGAGTCTCAGTTGATTCGCTTTGTTCCAGACCATTACTATTGCTTTTGTTACTATTATGCAAAAAGAGAGGAGGTTCAAGTGTGCATTGGCAAAACCTCAATCTAATATGAACTATGGCGCCTACAAAGAATGCATTATTTGCTTTAGGATTTCATACAAATTGCCAACATGTTTTATAATTTAAAGAACTAGAATTTAGAATGAGCACACCAATATTTTTCTGTCCCACCCCCCACTTGTCTAGCCAGAAGAGTCCCAGTATGACTGCATCTGTCATTTTGGGGGCCACTAGAATCAAATTGTTTCCCAGTGATCCACTAGCTCCAGCTGCACTGGTTCGGTTAAGTGAGTGGCATGGGGCTCTCCCATCAACCTGTTCAAACCAGATCGGGTGGGCCAGCCTTGTGGCTGCCCCTTTAGTAATATGAACAAAAGTTGTTCAAATGTAATGTGACAGAATTGTATTGATAGTATTTTCCTTGCATGTAATAAAACCTGGAAGATGTGGAAAAATGAGAATAAAGGAGACATCTAAAGCCATTTTTATTGTGAATAAATGGAATGACATTTTCCTCAGCTAAACTAAATAATTGATGCTAATCTAGCTTATGAAACCTATTTATATTTGTTGGAAATATGAACTATGTCAATAAATAAATTGAAATTTATGAAGGATTTTATTTATTTATTTATTTGTCAATCGCTTACAAGATAATAGATGTAAATATAAACATGAGTAAGAATACAGGAAATAGGTACAAATAAATGGGGACAATAGGACAGGAACGGTAGGCACGATAGTGCACTTATGCACACCCCTTACAGACCTCTTAGGAATGGGGTGAGGTCAATAGTGGTTAGTTTGAGGTTAAAGGAGTGGGGATTAGAGGATGTAACAACAGAGTCAGGTAGTGCATTCCTGGCATTGACCACTTTGTTGCTGAAGTTGACCACTCTGTTGCTGAAGTTTTTAAAATTTGCTACATAGCTAGTTTTGTTTTTACGCCATAGTGATCTTTTTTTTTTTAATTGAAGTTTCCTTATTGTTATGGGTAATTTGTTTTTTTGTTTTGTTTTTGGGTTTTACTAATGGTACATATAGTTTAATGACTCTTTCAAGTTCAAACAAGAATGCATTATAATGATCTTCTGTAGTATTATAGCTAGAGAACAGAATGTGCTAATCAAGAGATCAGCATCTATGAGATCATAGTTGGTTTTTCTGAAGTTGTATTTTGGGGATCCATCATTATGATCTTTTTTGTGAGGGCGTAAATTGAGACAAAAGTCGATCATATTGTGGTCACTGTTTGAAAAGAGTTATTGTATTTGTAGGCCATATATTTGAGCTGTTGCAGAAGATAAGGTCGAAGCAGTTATTGAGTCTAGTGTTGTTAGTTACTAATTGATCCAGTTCCAGAGATTTGTTCTGATCTCCTCCCACCTTCAATTTTCAGTCTGATTGATCCGTTGGGAAAGGCTAGTGTTGAAGGCAGTCTTAAGTTCATAGTTATAATTTTACCATGTTTAGTTGAATGTGGTTACATCTTTGTTACAGACTTCCCCTGTCAAAAATGTGCCCTTTCGGTGAATAGATTGATTCATTTTGAGATTTCACAAATATATCATTTGAAATAGAATTTTACCTCATCAGATTTCCCATTCAACTCAGTGATAGGATTTTTACAACTCATTGTGAGAGGAACTAACCATAGATATTAAGAATATTATCTAAACTGGCAATAACTATCTATTTGAAAACAGTATGGCTATATTTATACAACTCTCTAACTATTTCTTCAATTAATTGTGTTTTTCTCAACCAATTTTCTGAATTTTCAGAATATATTGAATCATGGTCTGTGTTCTATCGCCAGAACAAAACAGACTCGAGACCGGAGTTGAATTCAGCTCTTTATTAACTGTTAGTAACTTCAACTAAAGTCGAGCCGCGGCAGCCCCTTTTATAGCAGCTGCTCGCAGCTCGCAACCAATGGCATTTATTTAAAACTCCCGCCACTTAGGCAGCCAATCATAACTGTTATTATCTACCAATTGCTGGGCGGCAGTATTTGTCCAATAGGAATGCAGTATTACGAGTATGCAAAGCAAGTATACAATACTGCTCCCCTCTTGGTTTGATCCAACATTACGTGATGCAGTCGCGTAAGTAGGTGGGGCTTTTGTGGGTCCTAGTTGACCTGCGCAGTTCAGTCTCTGCATTGATCTCGGTCGGTTCGGACAGGATTGCCGTCTCTCCTGTTCTTCTCTCTGGAACTTCCTGGAAGGGTGAGCCAGTCCTGCTGCTCCCGCCGTGCTTTGTTAGGTTGGTTGGGTTGTCGCTCCCTCCTGGCAAACTCAGGCAGGTAGAGTCAGCTCGGCTGCTTCTTTCCTCCAACTCTCTTCTTTCAAACTCACCTAACGGTAAGTAGTTTTTATTTGTTCTTGAGTTTTCTGTTGCTGGTTGGTGACCTGTTTTTAATTGGGTTAAGAGAGGGTCTTCCTTTTCTTTATTATTTAAGGGTTCCCCCCCTCTGATTTTATTATTAATTATTGACGGTTTTGTGTGACTTTGCTCTATGTTTCAGTTTGTGTCAGTGTTGCATTCGAGATATCGATATTGTAGTTGGTCTATGTGCCTTTTCCAGGTTTGGCCGTCCATCGTTTCTAATCAGTATGACCGGGGGCCTGTTATTTGTGTTATCATTGATGGTAACCACAATGAGTCTCCAGTAAGATTTTTCGCGTATACCAGGTCGCCTGGTATAAACATGCAGTACTTACTGGAGGAGTCTGGTGGCTTTTCGGGGTTGTAGATGGAGTGTAGTCTGTCCAAATAGGTGCGTAATTTTCTGCCCATTAAAAGTTCAGCTGGGCTCTTGTTTGTTGATGTGCATGGTATTATATGTTGAATGGTGAGCATGGTATTGATTTTGTCTTGCATGTCGCCTCATTCAAGTTTTTCTAATGCTTCTTTCGTATATCGAACCATGTGTTCCGCCCTTCCATGAGCTGGTGCTGTCAGAGCATGTCGTATGCCTTGTTCTGCGAGGAATTGTTCAAAAGCTAAAGCTGTGAACTGTGGGCCATTGTCCGATACTAATAAATCTGGTAGACCATGAGTGGTGAAGAGTTTCTTGAGTTGTTTAGTGATGGCTTCAGTCATTGTTGAACTCATGATGCTGACCTCTAACCAGTTCGAGTAGGCATCGACGATGATTACAAAGGTATATCCTTTTGTGGGTCCGCTGAAGTCTATGTGGATTCGATCAGGGGCCTCTGGGTGTTTCCCATTCAAGGACAGGTGCTAAACGGGGGGTAGGTCTGGATGACTGGCATTTATTACATGTTCTTACCTAGGTTTCAATGTCTTTGTCTATTCCTGGCCACCAGACGTAGCTTCTGGCCAGGGACTTCATTTTTACCATGCCCGGATGTCCCTCATGTAACATGTTTAGTATGTCTTCTTGTAATTTTCATGGAACAACAACCCTATCCCCCCACAAGATGCATCCTTTTTCAATTGACAGTTCAGTTTGGCAGTTTTTGAATGGTTTAAAAGTCTCATTTTTGTCATTTTCCGGCCAGCCCCTCCCCACCCAGTTCAGGAGTCGGGCCATTAGCGCATCCTTTGCGCTTTCCCTCACAATGTCCAATGCGGTGATGGGCAGGTTCGATATTGTTTCAATATGCAGGGTGCGTGTGGTGGGAGCTGGGTCGTCGTCATGGTCTGGTAGGGGCGAGCGGCTCAATGCGTCGGTGTGGGGTATGGCTTTTCCTGGCCGATAGATGAGCTTGTAATTTTAGGCTGCAAGAAATTCCGACCATCTTGTCATTCTTGGAGACAGGATGTTGGGGGTGGCCTTGTCTCTGGCCAGGATTCCTAGCAGTGGCTTGTGGTCAGTAATCAAAGAAAATGTCCTACCATAAAGATATTCATGAAAACATTTTACCCCCGAGATAGCGGCCAAGGCTTCTCTATCCAGTTGGCTGTAGTTTCTTTCAGCTTTGGACAACGTTTTGGAATAAAAGGCGATCGGTGACTCTCTGCCATCAGGTAGTATGCGCCTATGCCAAATGGTGAAGCGTCACAGGTGACAGTCAGTGGTAGCATGTCGCTGTATTGGATCAATACAGATTTAGATGTAACTAAGTCCTTAATTCTTTGGAATGCAGCTTCTTCTTGTCGGCCCCATTTTCAGATGGCTTTTTTATCGAGTAGTCTATGCAGTCATTCTGCTATTGTTGCCTTCTGTGGCAAAAAGACATTATAAAAATTAATGAGTCCCAAGAATGCCTGCAAATCCATTTTGTTTTTGGGTCTGGGTGCTTCTTTTTTCGCTCGTATTTTGGGGGGTGAGGGGGTGGGGTAGATTCCTGCTTCATCAATAAGATATCCTAGGAACTCAACCTGATTTGTGGCAAGTTGATATTTTTCTTTTTTGACCTTGAGTCCTGCTTCTTTAAACTTTTGCAAGACTGCCCTTAGCCAGTCCT
The DNA here is from genome assembly GCA_033807585.1 of Hydrophis major. Taxonomy (NCBI): domain Eukaryota; kingdom Metazoa; phylum Chordata; class Lepidosauria; order Squamata; family Elapidae; genus Hydrophis; species Hydrophis major. The sequence continues at coordinate 141,567,549 of CM066343.1, read as the reverse complement.
TTAGTTGTTTTTTATTTCCGGCTGATATCAATACATCATCAAAATAGGGAACCTTTTAGTCCTTGGAGGAGGCATTCCATCAGGCTTTGGAAAATGCCAGGGGCCACGCTGACACCAAATTGTAATCTGTTGCATTTAAAAGCTCCCCTATGTATTACGATAGTTTGTGCCTCTGCCGTCTCGGAATCAACTGGCAACTGTTGATATGCCTGCGTGAGATCGAGCTTTGCAAAAATTTTTCCATCCCCCCCCCAACGAATGCAAAAGGTGCTGGACTACTGGAATGAGGTATGCGCTCTGCTGCAATGTGTGGTTCAGGTTGGCCTTATAGTCACCAGAGATGCGCATGGACCCATCTGGTTTCACGGGAGTCACAATCGGGGTTTCCCATCTTGTATGGTCAGTTGGCTCAAGCACCCCTTGTGTGATGAGTTTGTTCAGCTGCTCATCGATTTTTGGCTTTAACACAAAGGGGACGCATCTGGCTTTTAGCCTGATGGGGGCTATGTTCGGGTTTAGGCTAAATGAGATAGGGGTCCCACGGTACTTGCCTAACGTCCCATTGAATACGTCTTGGAACTCCTCCATCAGGTCTTTTTCCCAGTCTGTCTCGATAATGCTGTTGATTCCTGTCACTTAGATTCCTAGAGGCACAAACCATTCTAAACCAAGCAGACTGGGGTGGTCTCGGTCAACGATGGTCAATGGAAGAATATCAGTGTGTTTCTTGAATTTTACTTTGAAATGTCCCAATCCAACTACCAGAATCTTGTTTCCCTGGTAGTCTTTTAATGTCAGGCTTTGCTCTTCGAGTTCTTTTTGTCGTATGTCTGGTATCAAGTTTTTTTATTGTGTTCCATGATACCATTGATATATATGAGCCGGAGTCTACTTCCATTTCGCATGGCTCCCCTTCTATCTTGACATTTATTTGAACCTTTTTAGTATCAGTTGCTCTGGCATTCCCAATAATAATAGTCTGATGTGTTTCTTCCTTCTCGTTGAGTCGTTGACTTCTATTTTCCTGGCTCCAATGACTTCTGGTTGGCTTCTCCTTAGTTCTGGGGGGGGGGGTGCTGCCTCGTCTTTTTGGACTATAGTTCTTTTTGTTTCGGCAGACCCTTGCAATGTGCCCCCGGCACACTGAAAATCAGGTTTTCTCCCTCTACTTTCTCACCGGTTCCGCTCTGACTGGAGTCTGTTTACCTCTTCGTCTTCTTCCTCAGAGTCAGTAGATGACTCGATGTCTTCATGGTGGGTGGTTGCGGTAGTGTGTTTCTGGATACCTTCCACTTTCTTTTCTCTGCTCTGGCTTGGACTGTTGATTGTATTCATTTGCTTCATTTTTGCCGAAGATTTTTTTGCTGTCTCAGCTGTGGTTGCTTCAGTGATGGCTTTATTTATGGTAATGTTGGGTAGATTAAGCAGTTTGCTCTGCAGGGTATCGTCTCTCAGTCCGAGGACTATGCAATCCTTCATGGCTTCATCCATGTTGAGGAATTCGCATGCTCCTCCAATGTCCCTTAGTGCTGCTATGAAGTCCCCAATACTCTCACCTTCTCATTGATCCTGTTTATAAAATTTGTGTCTTCAAATGAGGTTTGACACAACAGGCGTGTAATGGGCTCTCAGCATCCAATTCAGATCCGGCCATGCCATCTATTTGATAACATTCAGTTTCGCCAATGCCTTCACCATTTTAAAGATGGTCGGACCACAATGTGTCAGGAATACGGCTCTCTTCCTCTGGTCAGTGATTCCTTGTAGTTCGTTGCTTTCCAGGAACATCAGGAACCTGTCAATATATGATTCCCAGTCTTCTTTGGCTGGGTTGAATGGTGCTGGTGGCGAGTTGTTGCCGGCCATCTTGTTGATTTTTCGGCTTCCGTTGCCACGTGCTTACGGTCTTTGTTCCTTCGATCCCACCTTCGTCGCCAGTGTTCTATCGCCAGAACAAAACAGACTTGAGACCGGAGTTGAATCCAGCTTTTTATTAACTGTTAGTAACTTCAACTAAAGTCGAGCCACGGCAGCCCCTTTTATAGTGGCTGTTCGCGGCTCGCAACCAATGGCATTTATTTAAAACTCCCGCCGCTTAGGCGGCCAATCATAACTGTTATCTACCAATCACTGGCCAGCAGTATTTGTCCAATAGGAATGCAGTATTACGAGTATGCAAAGCAAGTATACAACAGTCTGATTCTACAAATGCTTTGTAAAGCATAGTAAACCAAAGTAGTTTAAAATATAATTTGATACCCATTATAATCCCTTTTATAGTACAAGATCCTCCCCAATAATTTTTGGCATTAAATATTTGGAGCTTTTTTGCATATTCTGATTCTAAAAACCTCCAAAGCACTTAATACATGAACATAATTGAAATATCAATTTAATCTGGTAAAATTTTCTCATTTTCCAGAGGTACATTATCTCAGAGGTACATATACACAACAAACTACTCCTAAAACTAAATCTTATGGCAACTCCGGACACCTGCATAACTGGATAGATGTATTCCTGTCAAACAGGCAACAAATGGTCAAAATAGGGAACACTCTATCAAATCCTGTACCTGTCAACAGTGGTGTCCCCCAAGGAAGCGTTCTAGGACCAACTCTCTTTATACTTTACATAAATGATCTCTGTGATCATATTAAGAGCAACTGCGTTCTGTTTGCTAATGATGTAAAGCTATTCAACACCACTGACAATGCTGCTACACTTCAAAATGACCTCAATTATGTGTCAGAATGGTCAAACAAATGGCAACTTCAAATCTCAACAAACAAATGCTCTGTCTTACATATTGGCAAAAAAATCAGAAAATAAAATACAAGCTGAATAATCAAGACCTTGTTGATGACCCCAACTATGTCAAGGACCTTGGAGTACTCATCTCTAATGATCTAAGTGGTAGAGCCCACTATAACTACATAGCCAAAAAGGCATTAAGAGTTGTTAACTGCATAGCTTTTTCACCTGTAATATCATACTACTGACTAGCGCATACAAAACATTTGCTAAACCAATACTTGAATACAGTCATCAGTTTGGAATCTGCATTATATAACAGATATTAATACAGTCGAGAAAGTCCAGAAATACTTCACGAGAAGAAGTTCTCCACTCCTCTACTCATACCAGAATACCTTATGCCACCAGACTTGAAATTTTAGACCTAGACAACCTAGAACTATGCCGCCTTTGGTCCGATCTAAGTATGGTACATAAAATCATCTACTGCAATGTCCTACTTGTCAATGAATACTTCAGCTTCAACCACAACAATACAAGAGCCCACAATAGATACAAACTCAAGGTAAACTGCACCAAACTTTATTACAGGAAATACAACTTTAGCAATAGAGTGGTCAATGTCTGGAATACTCTTCCTGACTCTGTGGTTTCTTCCCCAAACCCCAAAACTTTAATCTTAGTCTATCTACTATTGACCTCACCCCTTTCCTAAGAGGTCTGTGGGGGGCGTGCATAAGTGCACCAATGTGCCTACCGTCCCTGTCCTATTGTTTCTTTTTTATTCATATCCATTTCATGTATTCATAACCATGCTTATACTTATACATGTTATCTAATACTTCCTTGACAAATAAAATAAATAATATAATATTGATAAAAGGATCTTATTTCATAACCTACCTCTTGCCAGAATTGAGAGGTGTAGAAACCATGCTGTATAATAAAAAATTCTGACATTCTTAAATTATTGCTGCATTTTTGGCTTTTAGTGATAACTTATCAATGAATCTGATAAAATTATAGAATTCTCCATCCAGATTCATTTATTAAAAAAACTTAAATCCATGAAAAATAAACTCAAGAGTTGTCTCACATTACCAAGCATCTTATTAGATTACTATTATTGCATCATCAGAAACCAAGGTTATGAAAGGTTTTATTTAACCTATAGCTCCATTGTGTCTTCATTCTCACTCCATTATGTTTACCATCGATTGTTTTTCTTGATTTCCTTGTAATTTTATTGTTGTGAGCCAGAGTCATTGATAGTCTAATGTCATACAAGTTTCATAAGCTATGCGTGTTATCTACTGTTAAATTCATAATCTGAAACTGCTGGAAACTTAATTCGATACTAAGCAAGGACCTAAAAATAAAGGAGTTGCAAGTAGAGTAGCTTTTTGTAAAAATTAGGAACAGGTTCAATAAAGTCAATATTGCAATAAATGTCACCAAAATAGTGGATCATCATTATCTTATATTATAGAGTTATGAAAAAAGGATTCAGCTACACTTGTACATTGTATTGTCATGTGTATGAATCTTTGCTCAGATTAATCTTATATCAATTGGACCTTTTGTGTCACACATGGCTTAATCAACTCTCTTTAGGGCTATTGAATTGTCCTCTATAGAAGATCATCTGATGGTTCAGAATGCAGTGACATAGTCAGTCAGAGGTGAGTTTTGATATAAAGTGATACTGCTGCTATATGAGATGCACTAGTTGCCAGTTTCTTCTGGATGGAATTCAGTGTCTTAATGATCATTCTTAAAGTCTTTCATGTTAGGGTCTGAATATTTGATGGACTACCTTTCTCCCAATTGTCTCTGTGCACCCCATAAGGATTGGCTTAATTGTCATGTTTTAGTTCTTCTTACTGAAGAAATATCAGTTTATGGGATCTCAGAAATGTCCCTGCTTTGTAGCTGCCCCTGTCCTCTGGAACAGTAGTACTCCTGAGATCCACATGAACCTAATCCTGAAGTTTATAAATATCTGGCTGTTCCAACTGACCCTAATCATGCATTTTGTAATTCAACTAGTATGTTGTAGTTCTCCCATCCCCACCCCATAATTACTTGATATTTAATTTTTCCCCATGGTTCTGTTGATTTTTAACATAATCTGGAATTGCTTTGAGTTGTTTGATGATCAGCCTTACAATTCAAAACCTTATTTTAAAAAAATAGTAATATATTATCAAGTAATATTAATATTTAATAAATTTATTAAATTTAAATTATTAAAATATAAAATTGAATTTATTAAATTCAGTTAATAACATTATTAAATGTGTGACTATACTATTAAAACTATACCTTCTATATTTATAACAATATAGAATAACATAACAATAAATATGAAATCAAATTTAGTTTTTCTCCTAGTCTTACCCACTATATTCTGAAGTGTGATCACCTGCAAAGTGTGCAAGCCTCAGGCCCAGGGAAATGTGTGGTCTTTTTAGTTTATGAGTTATGTATAAAGCAGAACAGTATGGCTTACTCAACTATAAATTGGTTCAACGCAATCTGTTTACCTAGCCATTTGCCCTCTCACACATGGGCAAACAATTTCAATGCTGTGTTATGAAGAAAAAACATGCCATGAATAATCCTGCCAATCCTGTTTTATTGCAAGGGAAACATTCCTTCAGCATACACCTCACATAGTCCTGTATTTTCTATGCATCATCTGTATTCTCTTTCTGCTGACCCAGATTCACAAAGATGGAAAATTGCTGGTATATTAGTCTGATAGTTGCTTCCATGCATCATCGAAAATACTTCAATGGAAGTCTGATTTTATTATGGTGGACAACATTCTTGTAGTGATGGTCTCTCTTAGATCTTTTTCTTCTTCAAATAATAAGCTAGTGAGATTGGTTTAAGAAAAAAAAAAGATAGGTTACAGGATTCTTTGGCAATTTAAAGGCCATGTTTGATCTTTTAGGCAGGCAGAACATTAATGTTTCTCTCAGGCTGGTTTCTTTTTTTCTTTTCCCTTCTTTTTGTTTGTAGATTTAAACCCACTTAAAGAAGGGAAAGGATTGGCTTTCTAGCGGGTTTTGCTGTAGGTAGGTCGCCTATTGTATTTCCTTGGCATGACCTGTCTCAGAGCACTTTGCACATCTGAAGAAATGATGGAAGGACGCCGATCTTTTCTTCTCAGGCGTTCAGCTTCCCCAGAGACTTTTCTGTAGATGCCATCCACATAGGAATGCAGCATGCCTGCAGCATCTCTGGTCATTCGGATCTTCCTGGGTTTTAATCTCTTTGGCAATTTAGAAGTCATTCTAGTTGAGCGAATGTTTCTTCGGAACCTTTTCTTATTTCTCATCCTTCTCTTTCGGACGATATGTCTTCTCCGTCTGGCTTTTACTCTGTATCGTGGTCTTCTTCGCATTGTTCTCCTTGAAGCCATTGTTTCATATATCAAGATTGTTTGCTTGCTTACCTGTCTGCCTGTCTGCCTGCAAATGCCTGTGACTTTATTCTAGTTGTACTCTTTTATAAGGGTAAGAATTCAAATGAGCAGTTACTTCTCTGATCAGTGATTGGCTGCTAAGAACAAAGACCCAGATCTGTATGTCATACTGCCATACTATGATGTATATTGAAATGAAGGTCATAAAAACTCTTTGCCATATACAAAAATGATTAGGTTATGAAAGGCATATTTTCCCAGTATGTCATTAATTTTCGAAGCTAAATTATATCCTTGTAAAATAGTTTATTTTAATTGAATTGTTATGTGTATTTCAATACAATAAATAATTGTCCCCTACACAATTATGTACCAATTTGGCTAAGAAGGGAATATGAATGTGAAAGTTTATTGAAATGGCTTTGAATCAGAAGAGAATAGGTAGTGAAATATATGAGTGGCGTTAACTAATTAAATGACTAAACATAATGAAAATCAGATTAAAATCCTGGTTCAAATATTCATTTAGCAATTGGAGATCATTGTATAACCCTGACGCATTCACTTTTTAATCTAACATTTATGAAGTTACACTGAAAGTAGGGATTTATATAATTTTTCCTTCAATCAAGCCTCTTGTTTCACCATATTGGATGACTCATATGTGGCTAGGTCTTCTCATTGCTTTTCTTTTTTTAAACTCTGTTTGCTAGTCCTCTTGCTTTGCCTAGTTTCTTTTTTTAATGTTTGGGTGAATGGATTTCTTCACACCTTTCCCATGATTTCTCTTCTGGCACAAATGCAGAGTTTTCCCCCTTACTTACTATACATTCGTTGCTCTATACTACAATAATTAAAATATACACATCTTTGTTTATTCTTATATTCCACTTAGGTTTATAGAAATTTTCTACCCAATCAGAACTGGAGTTGTTATTAAAATGAAAAAGGACATGAAAATGCTGGCATACAGTAGTTTGAAGCAGGTAGAGTGATACAATTGACTAGATTAAACATTGTCATTTGTTTCTATATTTTAAGCAATCAGTGGCCCATAGAAGTGCAAGACCAAGCAGAAAATGCAATTTATTCTGAGTTTTAGTTATTTATTCAACAACTTGCGTTTGATATCTCCCTCACTTTTCCTGAAAGGAGAAAGGAGGGATCAGTGGCGAGCTTGATTGTACAGTAGAAAAAGAAATGAATGAATGAAGAAACTTGTACATATTTAATAGGGAATTGGAAAGAAAGGAGGAGTACAGATATATTATTAACTTGTTATTTCTATTTTTAGCTATCCAATCCTGAGTTAGGATTCTAGCTGGAGGCTTTAGTTTCTGCTAATATTGTGATATGGGAGTTGCCTAAATATTATGTGTGACAGAATGGTTCAACTTTTTCTTCTGTGATCTACCTCGCTGGAGTCCCCTCTGTCCTAATTACCTCTCAACAACTTCAGAAAAATCTTCTTAGAATGTATTTGTCATATTCTTATACATCTGCTTCAGTTTTCCATGGCAGCTCCAAAGATCTAAAAGTTTCTATCAGGAGAGATTTCACTGAGGGACAATCAATGTTTCATATACGAGAGGGTAATTTTAACTTTTGAGCATCACTTAACACATGGAATATATACATTATGAAAATAATGAAATATATAATTAGCAGAAATACAACTCAGATTCAACCTTTAACAAACTAAAAATCAATTTCTTTTCCTATAATTCAACAGATGATAAGCTTTTGCTGTATTTTGCTGTGTCTGTATATCTGATTCTTTAAAGGATTGAAAGCCTTGACAAAACTTGGTCTTGTAGCATGGTATATAAATATTTAGTTTAAGTAAAAGTGAGTACATCTAAGAATTGCTTCACATCCTGAACTCAAGATATTTCTTATGTTCCATTTTGCTCTGGAAATTGTGACTCTATAGGAAAGGCTGGGTAGAATCCCAGGAACAGAAAGGATTTTGATTGCATTAGTTATAAGTATCCATGAATCCTGATTTAAGATGCAGAGTGCCACTGATTAGATACACAATGTGTATTGCCTATCTAAGTACTATTTCACTTGCCACCAAAAACACTGAAAACTGAACATTTCAATTGGCCAAACTACATTCAATTGCTAGGAGGAAGCAATCCCATTATGACATTTTATAACTCTGCCCAAATCACACAGTTCATGACATCATAAAAGCGAGTATGCAACACAGGATGAGAGGCTTACAAGCCATCTCTCATTACTGTTGATGGTTGCTAGAATTGTTAATTCTGTAGTTCAGCTCTTTCAGAAGTTCCCCACCCTTGTGAACCTTTCTCTTTTTTTTCGACTTTCCTGTCCTCAGACAAGTATGCAATCAAGCAAGTTACTAAGAATTTCTACTCAACAGCCAAATATATATTTGCTGCTTTTTGTTCATCCAATAAACAAAACATTTAGCCGTTCGATGTCACTATTTGGAATTCAGTAACTATACTATACTTGAGTCCAGGTATTTGTCCACTTGTGGTGAAACTTGCTGTGTATATGTTTGCAGTATCTGCCATCCCGCATCTGATGGGCGGCTCATGAAAGGGAGCGAAGGGAAGAGAAACGACAGGAAGCGAAGTTTCCTCTTGATGAGCGCGCCCCGAATGTCTTGGCACACGCTCTTTTATTGTGCTTTTTTACAAGAAAATGATTTAATCAAAAAGCTCAAGTCAAACATGGTAATCTCATCAGGATGTGCATGTTTACAAAGCTGCATACTGGACAGATTATTTACAATGTGGATAAGCTTATTAACAAACGTCTATCTCCTTGTCTCTTGTACGTGCCTTGCAAAGGTCACTGAAGAGACAGAAGTTAATGATTACACGTGAATGATACAATGTTGCAAACGCATGAATGATACATAGTTGCAATGATACATAGTTGCAAACACATGAATGATACATAGTTACAACATATGTTGTATTTTCCAGAGAAATTCCAAGACTTCATTTTGAATTTCATGATTCTTATCTAGCATTGTATTCCCATGTTTTTCTTGTCCCTATCCAGATTTCCCAGATAAAAATATTTTTGTGGATTTGATGGTATGCAGCAAATATAGAGGAAAATAAGCAGCTTTGTATAAAGACCTTGTAATTCTGCTTTTAAAAACCTGTGAATTCTTGAGATTTTTGAAAATCTATTTCTTGATTTCTTTTTCAAATGGCATGAATCATTTGTTAGCTCATTAAAGCAATCTTTCTTCTTCTTACAGGTTCCACTTCCCTCTCTTATTAATTGTGTACACTGTGACATCTAATATAAGAAAATGACAATTAACACAAACAATAATTGGCTGCCAAAGCTGAATTGAAAATCAGAGTTTAAAATAGGCTTCCAATTCTGACTTAGAAACAATTTGTGATTGGTAATTTGGTTGATTTGATTTGACCTATAGTCCAAATTATAATTATTGCAAAGCAAGGAAGATAATTAGATATTCAGGAAAAGTTTATAACGCCAATAGATGGGTTAAAGATCAGCTGAAATACTAGAATCACATTGTTATGTATTGAAAATGGTATACTCGAAATCCCCGAGCCTTGATTGGCCAAGGCACGGGGATTTCTGATTGGCCCGATTTAGGTCTCCCGCGATTGGTGCAAACCGAGAGCGGGAGACTTGAATCGCTGCCATTGGCCGCGGCAGCCTTGCGAAAGGTATAAAAGCCGCGGGCTTTTTACCTTTCGCCGGTTCGGTTCACTTGTTGAAAATAAAGAGCTTTTAATTGAAGTCACCGACTCTGAGCTTATTTCCGGACACGACACTGGCGACGAGGATGGGATCTCGCCCCTGAACTGAACCCCGTGTCCACCTAAGAACCAGCGACAGCACTAAGATGGCGAAGATAGCACCGCCCGCCCCCTTCAACCCTGCCGCCGAAGATTGGGAATCGTATTCGGATCGGTTCCGAATGTACCTAGAATGCGCCGGCATGAAGGACGCCCCGGGCCCGCTGAAACGCACTGTCTTTCTTACACACTGCGGACCAGAGGTCTTCCAGATGGCTAAGGCATTAGCCAAGCCGGCAGACGCAACCGCCATGGATTGGGACGTCCTCGAACCAATACTGCGGCGCCATTATGCCCCCGAGGTCCCCATCCTAATACGGCGCAACGAGTTTTACCGCCGAAACCAGAAGCCCGACGAAAAATTGAGCGATTTCGTCGCAGAACTGCGGCGCCTGGGAGGACTCTGTGAGTTCGAGGGTCTCAACAGTCTCATAAGAGACCGCTTCGTACTCAGGTTATGGGATCCTACACTGCAGAGCCGACTTATGGCCAAGGGCGACATCAGCCTAGCCGATGCCCTTACAGCCGCCGCAGCCGCTGAAGCAACACGCACGTCGGCAGACAGCATGCGAAGATCTGACGCGAAGGGCGGGAACAACAACCCGGCAAGGTCGGCCGACGCAAGAAGTGAAGCGACCGCACACTACGGTGAATACCAGTCAAACTCCAGCACGTCTGAAGACGAGGAGGACATTTACCGAGTACAGACGGGACGCGGCGATCAATGAAGTCGAAAAGGCCGTAAGTCGAGGACCAGCTGCGCCGGGTGCGGCGGCGACCACCCCAGGTCAGAATGCCGATTTTTTGACTCTATCTGCAGGCATTGTGAACGAAGGGGTCACATCGCCCGAGTTTGCCGCCAAAAGAAGACTCGCAGCCCGCCCAAATGGGAACAGCACGAGATACGGAGAGAAAACTCCCCGCCCAGAACCAGAGAACGACAGCCAGACGGTCGATGGGACCGCGCTCAACGATCTCAAAGAAGCGGCGACGGTCGACGGAAAGAAGAGACCCATCAGACGGTGACCATCGGCCACGCCACCTCCGACGGCGCCAGAAAAATACATGTAGAGGTATATATAGAAGGCCAGCCATGCAAGATGGAAGTGGACTCTGGGTCCTACCTTTCCATGATTGCATGGCGTGAAATCAAAAGACTGGTGCCCACTCTACAAAAGAGAAACGTGCAGACACAAAAGATCATCATTAAAGACTACCAAGGGAACCGTGTCCCGGTAGTAGGCACCAAGAATTTCAACATAACCTACAAAGGCCACACCGAACAACTACCACTCACAATCGTCGATCGCGACTGCCCAAGCCTACTGGGTCTACAATGGTTCGCCCCGCTTAACATCGCGCTGACGGGTGTCAACCAAGTCACCATCGAAGCTTGGGAACAGCGGCTAACCCAGGAGTTCCAGGAGGTGTTCGATGGAGGCTTGGGCAAGTACCAGGGGCCCCTTATCTCATTTGACTTAGATCCAAGGGTCCCCCCTAAGAGACTTAAACCTAGAAGGGTACCGTTTGCATTAAAACCAAAAATTGACGAGCAGCTTGACAAACTCGTCAAACAGGGGGTATTACAACCGATAGACCATGCCAGATGGGAAACCCCCATAGTGACCCCAGTAAAACCGGACGGGTCAGTGAGAATTTGCGGGGACTATAAGGCCACCCTAAATGGCGCGTTACAACAAAGCGCCTACCCAGTCCCTATAGTACAACATTTACTACACTCGCTAGGAGGGGGCAAAGTCTTTGCAAAACTCGACCTTGCTCAGGCATATCAGCAGCTGCCGGTAGACGAGAAAACGGCGGAAGCCCAAACAATAGTAACCCATCGGGGGGCCTTCAGGTGTAACCGGCTCCAATTCGGAGTCAGCGTGGCACCAGGCATTTTTCAAAGCCTGATGGAACGTTTGTTACAGGGCATAAAAGGGGTGGTGCCCTATTTTGACGACGTACTAATAGCGGCGCCAAATGAAGCCGAGTTAGAGACGCGACTCAGACAAGTCTTAACAAAATTTAAAGAAACAGGACTTAAGGTTAAGCGAGAGAAATGCAATCTATGTACAAAGCAAGTAGAGTTTTTGGGCTATCTCCTAGACCAAAAGGGCATTCACCCTACAACTAAAAAAATAAAAGCCATCAAGGAAGCCCCCACCCCAAGATCCAAAACGGAATTACAAGCATTCCTAGGATTACTAAATTTCTATAATGTTTTCCTACCTCAAAAGGCAACGGCGGCGGAGCCCTTACATAGACTCCTAGACAAGAAGGCAGCCTGGACTTGGGGGAGGCGAGAACAAGCCGCTTTTCAAAAAACCAAGGACCTCCTCACCTCCGATGCTGTCCTGATGCAATTTAGTGAGACTTTACCACTAGCTGTCACTTGCGACGCATCACCCTTCGGCGTCGGCGCTGTCCTCAGCCACACCCTCCCAGACCAGAGAGAAGCACCCATCGCCTTTTTCTCCAGGACTCTGACCAAACCAGAGCGCAACTATAGCCAGCTGGACAAGGAAGCTTTGGCTATAGTTGCCGCCGTTAAACGTTTTCATGAATACTTGTACGGCCGCCCGTTCACCATCGTGACGGATCACAAGCCTCTGTTGGGCATCCTCCCGGGAAACCGAGCCACGCCCAACATCTTGTCACCCCGAATGACAAGATGGTCGGAATTCCTGGCAGCCTACAATTACGAACTGTTACACAAGCCAGGTAAGAAAATCTCGCACGCAGACGCTTTAAGCCGCTCGCCCTTACCTAACTCTGAAACTGACCCAGCACCTACCACAAATACCCTGAGCATAGAAAGTTTACCTATTACTGCATCCGACATTGCCAGGGAAACCATTAAGGACAGGCGTCTGGCACGAATCTTACACTGGTTAGAAAAGGGCTGGCTGGAAAAGGACTGTGACGAGACTTTTAAAACATTCCGCCAGCGCCAGACCGAACTGTCACTACTGAAGGGATGCATTCTATGGGGTGACCGGGTGGTAATTCCAGATAGATTACAAGAAAAAGTCTTGAGGATGCTACATGAGGGTCATCCTGGCATCATCAGGACTAAAGCCCTGGCCAGAAGCTACGCTTGGTGGCCAGGGATGGACAAGCAAATTGAGGCATGGGTCGCCAAATGCCACCGATGCCAGGAGACCAGATCCAACCCACCCACAGCACCCATCCGGGATTGGGAAACACCACGAGGGCCCTGGTCCAGAATCCATCTCGACTTTGCGGGCCCCACAAATGGACACACGTTCTTAATCACAGTCGACGCATACTCAAATTGGCTAGAGGTGGCTGACATGAAATCCACCACCACAGAGGCTGTCATAAAAGAACTGAGCAAACTGTTCTCCACTCACGGCCTCCCAGACGTCATCGTCTCAGACAACGGGCCCCAATTCACCTCCATCGATTTCGAACGGTTCCTGGCAGAGAAGGGCATCCGCCACGCGTTGACAGCACCGGCGCATCCGGCGGCGAACGGTAGGGCGGAACGCATGGTCCAATTTACAAAAAAGACACTCAGGAAAATGGACCACGCGGAGATCAACGACAAAATCAACCGCCTACTCTTCATACAACACATCACTCCCAACACTACAACCAACAAGAGTCCGGCAGAGCTGTTAATGGGCAGGAAGCTGAGGTCTCCACTCGACAGACTGCACCCGACCTACAACCTGGAGCAGCCCCCAGACTCCAGCTCCAGGTTCCGGACATTTAACCCAGGCGACCTGGTTTACGCAAAAAACATGACGGGGGACCCCCTATGGATCCCAGCCGTCATAACACAAGTCACTGGTCCAAAGTCGTACCGGCTCCAAACCACGGATGGGCGAGCCTGGAAACGGCATATTGACCAGTTAAGGTCCCGAACGGCAACTGACCTCAACCCCCAAGAAGCGAACCAAGGGGGGAGGGAATACCCGGAAAGACAATTGCAAAATAAAATAAACCAAAAATACTCACCAGAAAACAGCCATCGCGAGTCCCCTCCGGAGAAGAACCGTCTGGCCAGCTCTACCGACTCGGAGAAGCCAAGCGGGAGCGGCGAAATCCGCAGCTCAACCGACCCGGTAGGCCCAGGCGGGAGCCACGGCGAAAGAACCGGCCCGATCATCCAGCCGGTTCGCGAAGAGGCAGGAGCAGCCAAAGGAACGACCGCTCCGGCCGAGATACAACAGGGAAGTGAGTTGCGCAGGTCAACTAGGACTCGACGGAGCCCCGCCTACCTGCGTGACTACACCACCTGACGGACCGTACCAAGGGGGGAGGGGTGTTATGTATTGAAAATGGTATACTCGAAATCCCCGAGCCTTGATTGGCCAAGGCACAGGGATTTCTGATTGGCCCGATTTAGGTCTCCCGCGATTGGTGCAAACCGAGAGCGGGAGACTTGAATCGCTGCCATTGGCCGCGGCAGCCTTGCGAAAGGTATAAAAGCCGCGGGCTTTTTACCTTTCGCCGGTTCGGTTCACTTGTTGAAAATAAAGAGCTTTTAATTGAAGTCACCGACTCTGAGCTTATTTCCGGACACGACACACATCACTCTTAATTAATCAGGAACTAAATTTATACAGCCTAGAAGAGAATACAAATACAGTATATAACATGCTAAAGCCACTGTATGTCAGATGTTGATTCAAAAGTGATTGTGGACTATAAAGTGGTTTCAATCATACTCTATTAAAATAATGCTATCAAATTTATTTCTAGTTATCCAGACTTTGTCCTCATTTAAGTTGATGATTATGAACAACGGTACTGTAATAAACACAACATGTATGTGTGTTCTTACTTTTTTGGTTTATATTGGATCATATAATCCTATTTATTTCAACTTTAAATTTACTTCAGGATGATAAAAAGTAATTTACAAAAACATACAATATTAAGCAATAGTGTTTATTCATAGTGTACTATATCTGCTAATGAATGAGATAACATAATATTTGAAAAATGAGGGGGGGGTAATTAAAAAACGGGGGCACACCATAGTTACCTAGTATAGCATATAATTCTACAACAGTCTTTCCCAAATTAATACTATATGGAATAACAATTCCTATCAGGCTTGGTCTAACTCAACCACAGAACATCAAGCAGAGACTAGTGATTACTTGAGTTAAGACTTCATTGAGTTAAAAGTTATAAAATAAATTAATAACCAAGAATACATGGACATGAAATAGCTAAATTAAAATATACTGATTTAAAATAAACTATCAAGCTTATTTTAAACTGAAAAGCCAGATTTGTGCAATTAACTTCTAATCAAGAAACTGATTTTTAGTTAGTCTGATAAAAGATTATTGCTAAGCACACCCACTGTTTCTGATTAAGACTTTTTAAAACAGCCTCATAGTGGTAACCTTGATGTTATTATTGCCAAAGTAAATTGAAGAAGAGAAAAGAAAGATTAAGACTATTTGTAGGGTTTTTTTTACATTAAGAAAAAGAAAATGGCCTTAATCCAGTTTTTATATAATCTTTTGCAAGTCATCTTTATGGATAATTGGTATTGGAGCTAAAGCCTATCACCAATCAAATCTATTTTTCTTGTGCATCCTCTTTATTGCACAAACATGTAAATCTTTTCCAGCACCTTAATCTGTATTCAGATAAGATCTAAAAGACTGATTGAAGTGTGATGAATCAATTCCCATGATAAGACGCATAAGCTTGTGGATGCTGAATTTCACCACTGCCTGGAAATATAACATCAGATTATGGCACAACATTTAGATATTAATGTATGCACATTTACAGCAAATAATTTCAATCCACTATAATGAAATTTTTTTTGTTATGAAGCATTTATTTTTCTTTCTTTCTATCTGCCCACTTATGTATTCATGTACTTTCTTTTCTTAAATTACCTATTATGGTTATACATAGAAATATAAAAGAGAAAAACTAATTTTTGCTTAGCAAAATATAATAACTGCCTTTGTGAATTGTTTTTATGTTTACTAAAGTTTGACTTTTTTGAGGGGGGGGGGAATCTGCCATGTATGCCAGAGACTTGCCAGTATTTACTCTCTGTTTCATCCTTACCAGTTGATCTAATTTATACAATCAACAAATTCTGCAAGGTCAGAGAGTTTTTCAGGCATTTAAGAACATAAGACAAATCCTAATGGATCAGACAACAGCCCACCTAATTCAGTGTCCACTGTCTAACTGTGGATAAATACAGGCAAGAAAACAGTATGTTTCTTTTCTTTTTTTATATTTTTTTAAAATCCACCCTTATTATTTTTATATGTAATAACAGCTGTGAACATACCTAATACTTCCTCATCCTCTTATTTTTCCCACAACTCTACTTCTTTTTAGTTATTTAGCTGTTGCTTTCCATCAGCTGGCACTTAAGGGTGTTGCCTTTGATTTAGACAATATACAAATATCAATACTAACAACTGTTGTTATTAGTCACTAGTACTTCAAGAATTTTGCACCCATTACTACTGTAATAGAGTCCATCCACCTTGTTGCTACATGTCTTTTTCTCTTTCCTTCAACCTTTCTTGGCATTATGGACTTTTCAGAGGATCATAGTCTTTGCCTAATTTGTCCAACCTATACTAATTTGAACCTAGTTTTGTGCTTCAAGGGAACATCCTGGATTGATTTGTTTTATGATCCATTTGTTTGCTTTCTGGGCTTTCCATAGCATTCTCAAAGAGTATTCTTAAACCCTAAAATGTAAAAGCCTCACCAAAAAATCTGTTCTGCTTCTTCAGAAGTCAACTTTAGTTTTTCATGTCACAGGAAAATCTATTGTCTGCATGGTTCTCATGATGGTTGATACAGACATATCACAATAGCTGAATATTTTTTCCAAAGCCTTTTGTGCCCTGTGAAGTGCTAGCCTGTGACATCATTTTTGACTGCTGATTATTTTTACTGAAACACAGAAGCTAGGCCTCACTTTAATGATTTATTGTCAGCTATAAGAGTGTTATAATTAGCTTGACATTCTTTATGTTAGTATCATTTTTATTTGACTTTTATTACTAGAGCTTCCAGATAATTTGCATTTTTCAGTTTTAAGTAATATGATCAAGATAGTGCCAATTATTTTTTTATTCCTCCAGTTTTAAACTGCACTCTTCAACTTCCAATGCAGCCTCCATCATAGATATTCAATTTATAGTTTAATAAATGTACAGCTTGTTTCTCTCTTTTGCCAACTTGGAATTTCTGTATGTTATATTCAGAGCATGGTTTCCTGCACTGTGAATAGATTTTGTTTTAGGACAATGAGATGTTCTGGGATTCCCATTTTCCCCTGAACATTCTGCAGCTCAATATGGTCAATACAATCAAAATCATTTATTAGTAAGAGACATAGTGAATTATTTTTGGTATTGCTCATGCAAGATGTATCAATACTAGGTCTCTTGTTCCCTAACATTTTCTAAAATGCTAAGGAACATCTAGAATTTTACTTTCCATATAGGACTTTAATCTGTGTTGGATGATTTTAAAAGTTATTTGGCTAACATGCAAAACTGATATTTTGTATTAGTTCACACATTTGTTGGCAATGATATGTTAATGTTTCTATCTATTAGACCCCGTGGTTCTCCATATTTACTATCATAGTTAGAACATTTACTTATTCTTCTTTTGTTATTTGCTATATTTTTGAAGATATTCCATCAATTCTTGTTGTCTTCCAACTTGGTAATTTTACTGATTTAGCTTTATCTCTAAGTAATAGAGATTCTTCTAAGTGCAGACTATATTGAATATTAACTACTGCACTTGTTAAGTCTGGGAGATCGTGCCCAGGTAGATCGGGTCGCAAGGAGACGCGAGACTCAAAGTGCACATTCAGCTCTTTATTGGAGAATATACAGTTCTGCCCAGGACCTGTGAGCCACTTGGCTTTATTCAGCTGGTCAGCGGCTTGGCGGCCAACAGCAGCGCTTCGAATTTCCCGTGATCGGCTCGGCCAATTGCAGTAGATTCTTAGCGTGCCAATCACAGTCATTGAGTCAGCCAATCGGGTTGCGGTCCGCAGGGACCAATCAGAACTCAGGATTTGGAGAATGTTAATATAGAACACCCCTCCCCTCTTGGTCTCGCCCAACGGAACGTGGTGACATAGTCGCGCAGGTAGGCGGGGCTCCGTACCTGCCTAGTTGACTTGTGCGGCTCAGTCTGTGTATGATCGTCAGTCGGTTTGGACGGGGTCCTCGTCGCTCTCAACCCCATCGATGGAACCACCTGGAAGGGTGAGCTGGGCCTATTGCTGCAGCTCCTGCCCGGTCTACTTGGGTCAGTCGAGCTGCGGTTTCTGCTGTTCCCGCCTGATCTTTCTGGGCTGGTTGAACTGGCTTGGCTGCTTCTTCCAGGTGAAGCTCCCGTCTGCAACGGTTCGAGGTCTACCGGTGAGTATGGCTGGTTTATTATTTGGGGTTGGCTTGTTCTAGTTGGGGGGTGCTCTGCTTGTGTTTGGGGATATTCTGCCTGCGTGTTAGGCCTTTTATCTTCCCCTTGCTTGGTTGTTGCAGTTGCCCCCCCTCTGGTTTCTTTAGTCATTGTTGTTGGGGTGTCAGGGCTGTTAGCGGTTAGTCTTGACCGTAGCTGGTCGATGTGCCGCTTCCAGCTCCTTCTGTCAGTGGTTTACAGTCTGTATGATTGGGGGCCCATTACTTGGGTTATTTGTGCCGGTATCCAGAGTGGGTCTTTCATGAAGTTTTTTGCATAGACCATGTCTCCGATGTTAAATGCTCAGTGTCTACTGGATGAGCCTGGGGGTTTTTCTGGGTTGTATGTGGGGTGCAATCACTCCAGCAGGGATCTTAATTTTCTGCCCATCAATAGTTCTGCTGGGCTTTTATTAGTGGTCGTGTTAGGTGTAATGTGCTGTATGAATAGCATTTTATTTATTTTCTCCTGTATTTTGCCGGTTTTTATTTTTTGGATGGGTTTTTTTGTCTATTGAACCATCTGTTCCGCCCATCTGTTCGCCACCGGGTGAGCTGGTGAGGTTAACGCATGCCTGATTCCCCGTTTGGCCAGGTATTTTTCAAAGGCTAGTACCGTGAACTGTGGGCCGTTGTCCGACACTAGTACGTCTGGCAACCCGTGCGTCGTGAAAAGTTTGTTCAGTTTATCTATGATGGCTTCTGTTGTTGTTGTTCTCATGGTGCTTACTTCTAGCCAGTTGGAGTAAGCATCCACGGTAATGAGAAATGTATGTCCCTTGGTTTGCCCGGCGAAGTCTATATGGATTCGCAACCATGGGCCTCTGGGGTTTTCCCATTCCAGGACTGGAGCGGCGGGGGAGGTGGAACTCGTCTCTAGGCACCTGTTGCATCCAGCTAAACCATGTCTCAATTTGTTTGTCCATACCTGGCCACCAAGCATAACTTCTGGCCAGGGCTTTCATCTTGACCATACGTGGGTGCCCTTCATGCAGCATTGTTAGTACTTTTTTTTGTAATGTCTCTGGTATAACCACCCAGTCCCCCCAAAGTATGCACCCCTTCTGTGTGAACCATTTAGTTTGCCGGTTCCGGAAGGCTTTGAACTGTTCGCTGCCGTCGCTTTCCGGCCACCCCCTCTCTACCCAGCTCAATACCCATGCCAGCAGTTTGTCTTTATTTGTTTCTCGGGCAATGTCTGGCGTGGTTAGGAGCGGGCTGGGTAGAGTCTCTATTTGCAGGGTTGTTGTTGTGGGTGCTGGGTCGTCATCCAGGTCTGGTAGGGGGGATTGGCTTAGTGAGTCTACATGCAAAATGTCCTTGCCAGGTCAGTGTGTCAGTTTGTAGGTGTAGGCGGCAAGGAACTTGGACCACCTTGTCATCCTGGGTGACAGGATGTTCAGGGTGGCCTTGTTCCCTGCCAGTATCTCAAGTAGAGGTTTGTGATCTGTGATGATTGAAAAGGTCCTGCCGTAAAGGTACTCGTGGAAACTTTTCACTCCGGAGATAATTGCCAGGGCTTCTTTGTCCAGCTGGCTGTAATTCCTCTCCGGCTTGGACAGCGTTCTCGAGAAGAAGGCGATGGGTGCTTCCTTCCCGTCCAGTAGGGTGTGACTGAGGACTGCACCGATGCCAAAGGGTGATGCGTCACATGTAACCGTCAGCGGCAGGGTCTCGCTGTACTGGATCAGGACGGCGTCTGACATTAGCAGGTTTTGGTCTGTTGGAATATGTGTTTTTTGCTCCCGCTTCCCCCAAGTCCAGGTGGCTGTTTTATCCAGCAGCCTATGCTAAGGTTCCGCCGTGGTTGCCTTTTGGGGTATGAAAACATTGTAAAAGTTAATGAGTCCCAAAAACGCCTGTTCCGCCTTATTCGTGGGTGTGGGGGCTTCCTTGATGGCTGTAAGTTTCTTTCCAGTGGGGTGGATTCTGTGTCGGTCTAGGAGGTACCCCAAGAATTTGACCCTTTTAGTGCAGAACTGGCATTTCCCTTTTTTAACTTTAAGGCCGGCGTCTTTGAACTTTTGCAGCACTGCCCTTAGTCGGGTTTCCAATTGTTTTTTGTTGGTGGCTGCCACCAGCACGTCATTAAAGTAGGGCACCATTCCTTTGATCCCCTGGAGGAGTCTTTCCATGAGGCTTTGGAAGACTCCTGGCACGACGCTGACTCCAAACTGGAGTTGGTTGCATCGGAATGCCCCCCAGTGTGTAACAATCATTTGCGCCTCGGCTGTTTCGGCGTCGACCGGCAGTTGCTGATAGGCTTGCACCAGGTCGAGCTTTGTGAAGAGCCAGCCTCCCCCTAGTGAGTGCAGAAGGTGCTGTACTACTGGGACGGGGTAGGCACTTTGCTGCAGGGCATGGTTGAGGGTGGCCTTATAGTCACTGCAGATTCTTACTGAGCCATCTGATTTGATGGGGGTGACTATGGGCATTTCCCAGCGGGCATGGTCAATTGGTTCTAAGACCCCTTGTGCAATGAGCTTGTCTAGCTGCTCATTGATTTTGGGCTTGAGCGCAAATGGCACTCGCCACGGTTTGAGGCGGGTTGGGGTGACGTTTGGGTTAATGTTGAAAGAAATAGGGGCCCCTTGGTACTTGCCTAGGGTGTCATCGAAGACTTCCTGGAAGTCCCTCATGAGCGCTGCTTCCCAGTCTGCCTTGTCGGTATGGCAGACACCCCTCACCTCGATTCCCAGTGGGGAAAACCATTCCAGTCTGAGTAGGCTGGGGCAGTCTCTGTCTATGATCATGAGTGGCAGTACCTTAGTGTGGCCTTTGAAAGTGATCTTGAAGTGTCCAATGCCGACTACAGTGATGTGGTTTCCCTGGTAGTCCTTCAGGGTTAGCTTTTGGTTGTCCAGTTCGCGGCGGTGGATGGTAGGCACTAGGCACTTGATTGTGCACCAGGAGACCATGGAGAGATAGGACCCAGAGTCCACCTCCATTTTGCAGGGTTGGTATTTGATGCCTACCTCCACGCATACCTTCTGGGCGTTGGTGGTTGAGGAATGGCCGATGACGACCGTCTGGTGTGTTTCCTCTCATCGCTGCATTTCGCTGAGTCGCCTGCTCCGGCCGTCTCGGCTCCACCGGCTCTCAGCTTGGTGGTCTTGGTTCCTCAGGGGGGTGCCGTCTCATCGTTGGGGGCTGCTCTTCTGCTTGTTCTGGCATATCTTGGCGATGTGTCCCCACTTCTCGCAATGCCGGCAGATAGCATCGAGAAAACGGCATTTGGAGCAGGGGTGATCGCCGTGGAATCCGGGCTTACGTCCCCTCCGGTCCCGCCGATCGCACTTTGCCTGGAGCTGGTGGATCTCCTCCTCCTCGTCATTGGTGTCGGAGTGGGAATCGACGTCACCATGGTGGGTGGTCGTTTCTCGATGGCTGGTCTCCATGGTTCTTGCTGGTGCTGGGGTCGTCTCGGTGGTCATTGGTCATTCCATCGCATTCGCTTGCCTCATTCGGGACGCCGATTTGCGGGTGGCCTCGGCTGCAGTCGCCTCTGTGAGGGTGTCGGCGAGGGAGATGTCACCCTTGGCCATCAGCCTGCTTTGCAGCATGGGATCTCTGAGTCCGAGGACGACTTGGTCACGTAGGGCCTCGTCCAGGTCGGTAAACCCGCACAGCCCTCCGAGATCTCGCAGCTGGGCCACAAAGTCGCTGATGGCTTCACTTTCATGCTGATCCTGCTGGTAGAAGTCGTGCCTTTGGATGAGGGTAGGCACGGCCGGGGCGTAATGGTGATGCAGGATGGGCTCGAGGTCAGCCCAGTCCATCTCCTTTACATCGGTGGGCTTTGCTAACGCTTTGGCCATCTTGAACACTGCGGGCCCGCAGTGTGTCAAGAAGATGGCTCATTTTCTCTGCCCGTTGGCATCCTTAAGATTCCAGGAACATCTGGAATCAGTCGGTGTATGATTCCCAGTCCTTGGTGGCTGGGTCGAAGGGAGCGGGTGGCGGGGTGCTGTTGGCCATTTTGCTGGTCATTTCATGCCATTTGCCACGTGCTTGCTGGTCTTTCGTCTCATGATCCCATTCTCGTTGCCAGTGTTAAGTCTGGGAGATCGGGCCCGGGTAGATCGGTCCCTGGTAGATCGGGTCGCAAGGAGACGCGAGACTCAAAGTGCACATTCAACTCTTTATTGGAGAATATACAGTTCTGCCCAGGACCTGCAAGCCACTTGGCTTTATTCAGTCGGCCAGAGGCTCGGCAGCCAATGGCAGCGCTTCGAATTTTCCACGATCGGCTCGGCCAATTGCGGTAGATTCTTAGTACACCAATCACAGTTGTTGAGTCAGCCAATCAGGTTGCGGTCCGCAGGGACCAATCAGAACTCAGGATTTGGAGAATGTTAATATAGAACAGCATTGTACTTTTAGTGTATTCCTTTCTTTAAATCCTTAAATAGGTTACTATCTGTCCTTTGGTGACTGTTAGCACACTAAACCAAACCCATTCTATATTGGAATTTCATTCTGAGTTTGCAGATGTTGGAAAATACTTTCCTTCTTTTTTGTAACTGTTTTCAACTGTGATATCATTACAATTGTCATGCAATACTTATATCTTTTAATGGTTCCCTAAAATTCTTGTTTGATTTCAATTCCACAATTTTTCTAGTTGTCTTTCAACAAAATTCAGGGCTTCAAAGCTATTCCCAATTTTATTCTTGAAAATGGGGACATGTACTTAAAATGATATCAGGAAAAGTGCTTTGTTCTTCTATTTTAGCTTAACTTGAAACTGCTCAGATTTATTCCACAGTCAGTCTCTGCCTATCTCTTTTCTATTATAACTGAGCTCTTCTACATATTTACACCAGTGATATAGACAATTGGGTTTCTGGTGATGTCCATAAATATCTGTTCTGTTTGTTTAAGGATATTTATGGACAATATTAGACAGAACATAAAGAAACCCAGTTGTGTATAAGGTACATAAAATGAAGTGATTTTATTCTTTTCTTTTGATTTCTGTAATATCTCTGTGACAAAAAATTCCCTTCTGAAAGTTTATTTTCTAAGTTACTTAAGAGAAAATATAAGTATTATTAATTTGCGAAATGTAATAAAGGACCGTAATTCCATTTCAAATTGCATATTTGACATTTATACAAAAAGCAAAAATTCTTGCCTCCATAGACTTCCCCTGGCATAAATGTATTCTCTAGAATTAGAGTTTAAACATTCAACACTCATTTTCTACTCACTTTTCTTAAAGATCTTTCATTAATTAAGGGAAACTGGAGAACTCTGGAAAGTGAAGGGTTTTTTGTGTTTACTGAAGTTTTAAAACTATATGGAATTATTTGAGATATCTGAGTTGAAATGGGCAAACTGAATACACTCTTGCTGTGTATTAATGTCAATGTTTTTTTCAATACAAAATTATCTTTTAATTTGGTACCCAGCTGAAAATCATTTAACATGGCCTGTTTTCAGTTCCACTTGCTCACTATTTATCATATAAGAATTTTTATTACTAAGATGTTACATGTGATTTTAATTGAATAATTATGTAATGGAAATAGGAATGCATTATCTATCAGCATCTTGGCAAATCTTGAATTTACTAAAAACTTTCTTAGAGAACTCAAAATAACCCATGAATCAAAATAACCCATGCTCAGAACAGAGTGGCGTGAGGTTGTATAAAATGGGGGGAAAAAAGTGACTGACTAATTTTATTCCCTCCTGAACCCAATCCAAATGATTTGAGTGCATTACAAACCTCATCATGCACCAGAGGTTGAAAATCTCTGGGAATACTAAAATGTCTTATGCCACTCCTGGTGGAACTGAAATTGTAGTGAATAGAATGCTGGAACTATGTTGTATTATCAAAGGACACAAAACCACTTATTCCAACTAAACACTTTGTGCTGTCATGCTGGAGTGACAGTGAATGGCACTAAAGCATAGACAAATACTGTACTATCTAACATTAAGTAAAAACATTAGTTTGTCAAACCTCTTTTTTTAGATCTGCAAAACTGTTAGTGGAAGTTGCAGATATAAAAAGTAAGACAATTATATTTTTTCTTAGAGGTCATGTACTTTTAGTAATTTTGTGAGTAGGGAGTGCAAGGTAAGGGAAGCATGTTTCCCAGGAATTTAAAACTATGTAGTATAGTTGGAAATATAATTGGATATATAAAAGCAGATAATCTTTTAAAAGATAATTATTTCTGTCATAATAGGTTTGGAGTCTTTACTACTAAAAAGATGAGTTCAGATTATGCAATATTTTAATTTCAGAAATTATACTCTTTCCAATAATACACATTGTTTAAACAACCATTTAAAATAGTGGTTCCCAAACTTTTTCAGTCCATTCCTCCTTGGTGCTACAAACTCATCCTTGGTGCCCCCCACCCAGGGGTGGGATTCAAATTTCTGTGGGCATGGCCTAATTTGAGGGTGTGACTTGCTGGTCATGTGGCTGGGTGGGCGTGGCTTGCTGGTCATGTGACTGGGTAAGTGTGGTTTGGTGGTCATGTGACTGGGTGGGCATGGCTGGGTGACTGGCAAACCAAGTATAAGTGGTCCTCACTTAATGGCCAGTTGTGTAGCAAGTGTTCTAATTTATGACTGGCCTCCCCAGAACTACTTGATCTGTTTTTGGAGTTTTGACAGCCATGCAGACACATACACACACATTGCCTCCAACTCTGCTGGAGCAGGTCATTGGACTAGAATCGGCAAAGCATCTCTGATTAGATTCTAGTAGCAAATAGAATCTAATCAGAGATGCTTTGCCGATTCTTGTTGATTTTTATTTGTATTTCTTTATTTTATGTTGCTGAATTGCATTAACACGTGTGGCCCTTCTTGTGCACAAGCCAGAAGCTTTTGTGATTCTTTGTAGCAAAAATTACCGACCTCTGGCTTCGTTCTACTTTTCAAATGTTCAGCCACTGCTGTGTTCTAGGTGCCAGCCCTGCAGGTCCACCCCATTGAGCCTGCTGCACCGGAGGGACCTGCCCAAGCAGTCCGAGCAGAGCAGTGCACCAAGTCAATGGGGTGAGCCTGAGAGAGGGAAAGAGAGAGAGAGAAAAGAGAGAGAGAAAGAGAAAGGGAAGAAAAGAAAGAGAAAAGGTAAAGAAAGAAAAAGGGACAGACAAAGAAAGGGGGGGTGGAAGGAAGGGATAGAAAGAAAAAGAAATAAAGGAGGGAGAGAGGGAGGAGAAAGATGAGATATTTATTCTAGTCCAATCACCTGCTCCAGCAGGATTAGAAAGGAGTGTGTTTGTATGTGTTCTTCTTGTAATTTACCAGTACATTTTGGTTTTGCCTTCTTCAGAATTGGCACTGTAATACATTGTGAAAAAGTAATTTTTAGGGTGGGTATCTGGTCCAATGGATCCTGTTTAAAGCCTCAACAAAATGCGAGAGCTTCCTGATAGTCTTGACCATGTTTCACCCAAAAAACCTTTAATAGAAGCCAAAGAGGTTTCAATGTGCTGGCAAAGATGTTTCAATGTGTAAAAGGGCCTCAGTCTAAACTAGGCCTCATTTCAATCTGATGCATCATCTCTCTCTCTCTATATATATATATACATATACATATACATATACATATACATATACATATACATATACATATACATATACATATACATATACATACAAACATATATATCTATATCTATATATATATATTCCTCGCTCCCTCCCAGACTGGCTTTGCTCTACTTTCCCAATGTGCCTGAGGGGCTGGCGCTTCAAACATGGATGGATGGATGGATGAACAGAGAGAGAGAGAGACAGGTAGGTAGATAGGTAGGTAGGTAGATAGATATATTGGTAGATAGGTAGGTAGGTAGGCAGGCAGGCAAGCAAGCAGGAAGACAGACAGACAGACAGACAGACAGACTGTAACAGCGGCAGCACTTTGGGGAAAGTAGAGCTACTTTCCCAATTTGCTGCTGCCGCTGAGTTCAACACACCGGCTCCACAGGCTCACCCCATTGACCCCTTGCACCACTCTGGTGCAACAGTCAATGGAGTGAGCCTGCAGGGCTGGTACCTCGAATGCCCCCTCTCACCTCTTAGCATCCCCAAGGGGGTCGGCAGAGGAGTGCTAAGATGCAGCAGGGGGGTGCTCAAGGTGCCAGCCCCACAGGCTCACCCCATTGACTATTGTACCTGTCAACCTTTAAGATTTTCTTCCTTTGCTTTGCATCTTTCAGCTGTCATAAGTAAAGGGGGGGGAGGAGGCGGGACATGGTTATGGGAAGCAAGCTGGAGGTGTTCCAAAACAGAACTGTATAAGTTGGGAGGAAGGTTCTTGCTTAGGCTTCTATCCTATGCTATGCACAGCTGCAACTCTTTATCAAAATATGTCAAGGTCAATGGTCAGAGGCCTCATCACCACCTGGAGATACCCACATGATGCTATACACAACTTTTAATTGGATGAGCCAATTGAATTATTGGGGGTGGGACCGTTGCCATCACTTTGTATATGGTGATTTAAGCGCTTATTTTCTCAGATTCGGAATTCTTTTGTTGCTACCACTTGACTTCAGTAAAAGATATCTTTTCTGTAATTAATGGAACCTAAGTACGGAGCACCATCTGACATTATTCTGAATCTGACTTTACCAGCCCACCTGGAAAATTAATAAATTTTCTTCCAAGGGGGTCTGAATACAATGTCTAATCCATCCAGCAACCAAGAAGACCAGGGAATGACTGAAGGACCAGATTCCCTGCTGTTAGAGGTGGCAGGGAAACTGACTTGTTAGCAGAATTAAGTCTTGGCGAAAAACCATCTGTAAAACTCAAATGGTCCCTGGGAGTCGGCTGGAAGGATCCTGATGAAAAACCTCCTTCAGGAGTGACCACTACACATCGGCGTAGAAGAGGAGAGCCATGGCAAGAGAAGGAAAGAAAGAATTTTTTACTAACTCAAGCCCTGCATCTTCTAAATAAAGCTGTCAGAGAAACTCAGACTGATCAAAGGTATGAGGGGGAAGAGGGGGAGACAGCCCCAGCCAGAAAAATCAGAGCAGCTACCCCCATAAATCAGCCCAGGCCGGTGCAACAGGCAGCAGCAGCCCAGGGCAGGGGGAGTAATTGCCAGAAGGCATAGAACTCCAAAGGTGCCTCTGTTGGAAGTAAAATATGGGGGGGGGGATCCCAAGGAGTTAGGATTCTTTCTGGAACAAGTCTGGAGCCATATGAAGGAATATGGAGAGGATTTTCCTTGGAAGCAGCCAAAGTTAGATGTGTTACCAGGGCTCTTGAGGGAACAGCTGCAAAGTGGATGGTGACTCAGCATAATGATAATGCCCCCCAGCTGATGAATGATGACCTGTTCATGACTGCGCTGCAGGCCAGGTTTGAAGACCCACTTGCTGAATGTTAGGCCAGAATTAGGATGAAGACCATAAATCAGGGTGGAGATCTGTGGCCGATCACACCCAGGAATTTAGAGAGCTGGCATGTCATATTCTAGGCTGGTCCCAGGGAGCCCTGATAGAAGCTTTTAAAGATGGGTTGAATGGAGATATATATCAAAGCTGTATTGCCAGAAGAGACCCCAGTGAGCTGCAGCTGTGGTACATGCTGGCAGCAGAGGTGGAAATTGATCTGATCTGAAACAGATGCTGGGAGGCCTTGGTTGGAGCAAGCTATCCCCCACCAGCCCTTGAGAAGCCCCAAAACCTCAAAAGGGAGGGTCAGCAGCAAAACCTAAGACCACTGCATGCTTCCAGTGTGGGAAGGAAGGTCACCGGTGCAGACTACCATGCCAAGCTAGAGCCAAAGGGGGGCACAAGGAGAAGGAAGAAAACTTGAAAAAAACCCCAGCAAAGACTCGCAAAATGGCACTTAAAGCAGAAGAGGTTGTAGAGATTGCCCCTCCGAAAGAAGAGGAACTGGGAACTCCAACCTCTTCTGAAGAGAGTGAATCCAAATCAGAAGGCAACTCACTAGTAAATCCAAACAAGGGCCCTACGAGATTAAGGGTACCCATGTCGGGAGCCAAAGGGGAAATGTTGGCCTTGTTAGACTTTGGGTGCACAAGATGTGTAATCAGCTCAGAGGTAGTGGAGAAAACGAGCTTAAGGCTAAAGACTTTAAAAACGACCATAGCCTTTTGCCAACTGGATGGATCGGTAGCTGGGGGCGGCCCTGCACATTTCATAATGGAACCAGTAGAAATGATGATGAGAGACTTTGTGTTTTATTGTGGCTCCTGGGATGGAGCGCCCCCTAATACTGGGTTTGCCCTGGCTCCGGAAATGGAACCCCCATGTCAACTGGAGGAGAGGATCATTGCGCATATGTACTGACTGTTCCAAACTAAGCAAACTCGTTAGCTTGCAATTCTAATAGTTTTCCTTCCATGACAGGCTCGTAAACCTGCACTTCTGATTGGCCCACTGATAGCAGATCGTGATTGGTCGTTGTTGGATGATCTGATCGGCTGTTAGCGGGTTGCTGCTGATTGGACACTCCCAGCATGGCAAACTCAAATCATTGGGTGTTTTGACAGCAGCCACCTCTATAAAAGGAGCTGCTGCTGCCCTAGTATTTTGCCCTGTTCTGAAGTCACAAATAAAGAGTTGAAGTCACTATTCGATGCCTCATCTCCGTTCTTTGCGCCCACTCTCCCAGATCTAACACTGGCGATGAAGGTGGGATGCGGAGATGATAGAGCTGACTGAACACTCATTAAACGCTAACAGAGCACGTGGCTGAGGGCGCACCAATAGTGGCAGAATGACCAGTGGTGCCATACCACCCACTCCATTTGATCCAGCTAATGAAGACTGGGACTCGTATATGGACAGGTTTCAGATGTTCCTGGAAACCAACAAGCTGTATTCCTGACCCATTGAGGGCCCGCCGTTTTTAAGATGGCAAAGGCACTCGCAAAACCAGCTGAAGTCAAGACGATGGACTGGGACAACTTCGCCCCAATCCTCCGGGCCCATTATGCCCCAGCGGTGCCAATACTCATCAGGAGACACGAGTTTTACCAGAGGGACCAACAGGAAAGTGAGAGTGTTGGAGACTTCATCGCGGACCTCAGAAACCTGGGGGGACTCTGTGGCTTTGCAAATATCGAAGAAGCCATGAGAGATTGAATTGTTCTGGGTCTAAGAGACCCCGCAACCCAGAGCAAGATTATGGCGAAGGGGGACATCGGCCTCACAGATGTCATTGCCGATGCTACTGCAGCAGAAGCAACCAGGAAGTTGGCAGCTCGAATGCGCCAAGCAAACGGACCGCACTGCCAACTCGCCAGTGACACTACGCCCCTTTCTGAGAGGCACACAACAACCACCCACCATGAAGACCTCAAATCCTCATCAGAAAGTGAGGAAGAGGAGGTCAACAGACTCAGGTCAGAATGCGATCAGCGAGATCAATGGAATCATAAGCCCTCATATCAGTGTGCTGGATGCGGGGGAAACCACCCGCGATCAGACTGCAAATTCCTAGATGCCCTCTGCCGTTCCTGTGGAAAGAGGGGCCACATTACAAAGGTCTGTAGAAGCAAGCAAGGGTCCAGCCCAAACCGAAGAGAAAATAATTTCCAGCAGACAACAGGCACCCCACCAGTAAATCGGGACCGCCCAAGCAACCAATGGAACCACTACTACAGAAATCAAGCACCAGCCACTTCTACCAGATGAGAAGAGGCGCACCAAACCATCACCATCGGCCACGCTTCATCCCTTGATGCAAGTAAAATCTGAGTAAAGGTCACCATTGAGAATCGACCATGTGTTATGGAAGTCGACTCCGGGTCTTCCCTATCAATGGTTTCCTGGAAAACCCTCAAAGAGCTGATCCCTGACATCTGTTGCCAGGACCTCAGCACTCAGAGAATTATATTAAAGGATTACCAAGGAAATAGGATCCCAGTCGCCGGTTTCAGCCACGTCCAAGTCTCCTTCAAAGACCACACCGCAACCCTACCTCTTACCGTCATCGATAAAGATCGACCCAGCTTACTAGGCTTGCAGTGGTTCATGCCACTAGGAATCGAACTGGCAGGCATCAATCAGACCAAAGGCGATGACTGGGAAGCGGCCCTTGTCCAGGAATTCCAGGAAGTTTTCACCGAGAAGCTAGGCAAGTACAAGGGATCCCCCATATCATTTAATCTCTGATATTGCGCCCATTCGCCTTAAGCCTTATTGAGTGCCCTTTGCATGCAAACCAAAGATTGATGAACAATTGGACAAATTAATAGCCCAGGGGAGTTGGAACCGATTGACCACGCCTGATGGGAGACCCCAATTGTAACCCCCATAAAACCTGACGGATCTTTGAGAATTTGTGGGGATTACAAGGCCACCCTAAACCACGCACTTCACCAGAGCACTTACCCCGTGCCTGTGGTCCAACAACTCCTTCACTCCCTTGGGGGCAGAAAAATATTCGCAAAATTGGACCTAGCCCAGGCGTACCAGCAGCTGCCCGTAGATGCAGAGACCGCAGAAGCCCAAACTATAGTCATGCACAGAGGTGCGTTCAAATGTAACAGACTCCAGTTCAGAGTGAGCGTAGCACCTGGCATCTTCCAAAGTCTGATGGAGAGATTGCTACAAGGCATAAAAGAGGTCATGCCATATTTCGATGATATCTTGATAGCCGCCCCCACTAGAAGTCTACTAGAAAAGCGACTAAGAATGGTCCTCCAAAAATTTAAAGATGCTGGCCTGAAGGTCAAGAAGGACAAGTGCTAACTATGTACTGAGAGGGTTGAATTCCTTGGTTATCTTCTTGACAAACAGGGAATTCACCCTACCTAGAAAAAATTGGCTGCAATAAAAAACACCCCGAGACCTCAAAACAAAACAGATCTCCAAGCCTTCCTGGGACTCATTAACTTTTATAACATCTTCCTATCCCAGAAGGCGACTGTTGCTGAACCCCTGCATAGGCTCCTTGACAAGAAAGCTTCCTGGGTCTGGGGACATCGAGAAGAGCGGGCTTTTCAGCAAGTAAAAAACCTTTTAACATCAGATGCTGTATTGATACAATATAACGAGACTTTACCCTTAACTGTCACCTGTGACACCTCACCATTTGGAGTAGGAGCCATCCTGAGCCATGTCCTGCCAAACGGTACTGAGGCTCCCATTGCATTTTTTTTCTAGAACTTTATCTACAACTGAGAGAAACTATAGCCAACTAGATAAAGAGGCTCTCACTATTGTGTCTGCGATCAAACGATTCCATGAGTATGTATATGGAAGATCCTTTTCTATAATCACCAATCACAAACCATTACTTGGCATCTTGGCGGGGGATAAACCTACTCCCCACATTTTATCAACAAGAATGACACGCTGGTCAGAGTTTCTAGCCGCATACGATTACCAACTGCGACACCGACCGGGGAAAGCCATTCCCCACGCTGACACCCTGAGCCGCTCTCTGCTACCAGAAGTCCTGGACGACCCAGCTCCAACCCTAGCTACAGTACAAATCGAGACACTTCCTTCACCACCACTGACTGCACAAGACATCGCATCTGAAACAAGGAAGGACCCTTGTTTGGCACGAGTCCTCAGTTGGGTGGAAAGAGGTTGGCCTGACAACGAACTCAACAACACCTTCAAGCCTTTCTTAATAATTTCTTCCTCTATTGGTATTTTCTCACTCTTCCAATGTTTAGCAAATACAATCCTAGCTGCTGTTAATACATTTACAATCAAATATTTTAAATTTTTATTATATATATCAGGTACGATTCCCAATAAAAAAATCTCTGGTTTCAAATCTATGTGTTTCTTTATCATTTTTTCCAGCCATATGCGAATTCCAGTCCAATATTTCCTGGCCTCCTCACAAGTCCACCACATATGGTAATATGAGCCAAGTATCTAATGACATTTCCAGCACTTTTCAGATTTATTCTTGAACATTCTTGCTATTCTTGTCAGGGGAAAGTGCCACCTGTAAAACATCTTATACAAATTTTCTTTATATGCTGTTGACATTGTCATTTTATAATTTTGTGACCACAGTTTTTGCCATTTCTCTAAATCAATCCCATATCCAAAATTCTTCCCCCAAGCAATCATTGTTTCTTTAACTTGTTCTTCCTCTAATTTAATTTCCAACAAATAACTATATAATTTTTTAATCACTTTTTCATCAGTACCTGTCAAAATCCTATCTAAGTCAGTCAATTTATCATAAAATCCTTCTGTTTTAGAATCTTTAAGATACCTTGCATGTATTTGCGCATATGAAAACCAATTCATCTTTATACCTTGTTCTTCTAAATTTTGCATCGTTTTAAGTTCACCCTTTTCATCCAATATTTCCTCATATCTAACTGTTTGTTCCTTCTTATAAGTTATAGGATATGAAAAAGCTTCAATAGTTGATAACCAAACTGGAATTTTCAAATAACATTGTTTCTTAATTTTCTCCCAATTCAACCATAACGATTCCCGTATATAATGCCTTCTGAAATAACCCTGTGATTTAGTTCCCTTATACCATAAAAAAGCATGCCAACCCAATAATAAATCATGACCTTCTAATGTCAACAATCTAGTCTTTCTTAACGTTATTCATTCTTTAACCCACATTAAGTTTGCAGCTTGATAATACAACTTCCAATTAGGAAGGACAAATCCTCCTCTAATTCTAGCATCCTGTAAAAGTTTTAATTTTATTCTCGCTTTCTTGCCTTGCCATATATACTTCAACACAATTTTATTTAGTTCTTTGAAGTAATCCTTACTTAACCTAATTGGTATTGTTTGAAACAAATATAAAATTCTGGGTAAAATATTCATCTTGATTGTTGAAATTCTACCTATCAATGACAATTGTAGGTTTTCCCATTTTTTTTTTTTTTGAAAAAAATTTTTTTTAAATTAATTTTCTACAAACAGACAAGACAAACAAAACACCAAAACATACACCTCTCATATTTACATACAGTATGTCAGTTGGTTCATCATTTTTGTGCATTCATTTTGTAGTCCCAGTTACAATTATGTTACATAACAACTCATATTATCAATCCAAACTTATATATCCTATAATCACTAAACAAAAAGACTATACTTTTAATCATTCATGCTTTATGAGCTAACAATACTTTAACCAAATTATTCAACTAATCATATAATCATACCAAATCAATCCTAAAAAAAAAAACCTTTATAAATATAATATCGATTAACAAAGTAACAGCAAAATAACAAGATAAAGATATTTCTTACTATCTAAGATATTCTATTATCGTATTTTATCATCTAGCCATTTATAAAAAAGATCCCAAATTTCATAGAATTGTTTATCCTCTTGCTCTCTGATTTCAAATGTCAATCTACTCATTTCAGCACATTCCAATATTTTCTTAATAATTTCTTCCTGTAATGGTATTTTCTCATTCTTCCAGTTTTTAGCAAATACAATCCTAGCCGCTGTTAATACATTTACAATCAGATATTTCAAATCTTTACTATATATATCAGGTAAGATTCCCAATAAAAAGATCTCTGGTTTCAAGTCTATATGTTTCTTTGTCATTTTTTCCAACCACATGCGAATTATAGTCCAATATTTTCTAGCATCCTCACAAGTCCACCACATATGGTAATACGAGCCGGGTATCTGATGACATTTCCAGCAATTTTCAGATTTATTCTTGAACATTCTTGCTATTCTTGTCGGAGGAAAGTGCCACCTGTAAAACATCTTATACAAATTTTCTTTATATGCTGTTGACATTGTCATTTTATAATTTTGAGACCACAATTTCTGCCATTTGTTTAAATCAATCCCATATCCAAAATTCTTCCCCCAAACAATCATAGTTTCTTTGACTTGTTCTTCCTCTAATTTCATTCCCAGTAAATAACCATATAATTTTTTAATCACTTTCTCATCAGTACCCATCAAGATCTTATCTAAATCAGTCTGCTTATCATAAAATCCCTCCGTTTTAGAATCTTCATCATACTTTGAATGTATTTGTACATATGAAAACCAATTCATCCTTATACCTTGTTCCTCTAAGTTTTGGATCGATTTAAGTTCACCCTTTTCATCCAAAAGTTCCCCATATCTAACTGTTTGTTCCTTCTTGTAAATTATAGGATAGGAAAATGCTTCAATGGTCGATAACCAAACTGGAATTTTCAAATAACATTGTCTTTTTATCTTCTCCCAATTTAACCACAAAGACTCCCGTACATAATGTCTTCTAAAATAACCCTGTGTTTTAGTTCCCTTATACCATAAAAAAGCATGCCAACCCAACAGCAAATCATGCCCTTCTAATGCCAACAACCTATGTTTCCTTAATGTTATCCATTCTTTGACCCACATCAAACTTGCAGCTTGATAATACAATTCCCAATTAGGCAAGCCAAAACCTCCTCTAATTCTAGCATCTTGCAAAAGCTTTAGCTTTATTCTTGCTTTTTTACCTTGCCATATAAACTTCAACATGATTTTATTTAAATCTTCAAAATAGTCTTTTCCAAGCCTAATTGGTATTGTTTGAAACAAAAATAAAATTCTAGGTAAAATATTCATCTTAATTGTTGAAATTCTCCCTATTAATGACAATTGCAAGTTTTCCCACTTCTTCAAATCTGTAGTTATCTGTTGTTTAAGTTTAATATAATTATTCTCCTTTAGTGTGCTACATCTTGTTGTCAAATATATCCCCAGATACTTAACCTTATTTGTAACTTGAATTTTCAAAAGATCTGCCAGTTCTTCTCTCTGTCTCAATAGCATATTCTTTGTCAAAATCTTTGTTTTATCTTTATTTATTTTCAAACCAGCCACCTCTCCATAAGTCTCTATCTTTTCCAATAACTTTGGAGCTGTTTCTAGCGGGTCTTCCAGAATAAAAGCTAAGTCATCAGCAAAAGCTTGTAGCTTAAATTCTTCCTTCTTAATTTTCATTCCTTTTATGCTTTTATCATCCCTAATATTTCTATTCAACACTTCCAAGGTCAACACAAATAGCAAAGGAGATAGGGGGCATCCTTGTCTTGTACCTTTCCTTATATTAATGAAATCTGTAAGTTCCCCCTCCATCATTACCCTTGCTGTCTGTTTGTTATATATGGCTTCTATTGCTTGAGTAAATTTTTTAGCAAAACCCATCTGCTCCAATAATAATAACATAAATTTCCAGTTTACGTTGTCAAATGCTTTTTGAGCATCTAGGAATATCAAAGCCATTTGCTTTTCAGGATGAGCCTCATAGTATTCCAAAGTGTCCAAGATTACTCTCATATTGTCTCTAATTTGTCTCTTTGGCAGAAATCCATTTTGATCTGGGTGAATAAAATTATTTAAATATTTTTTAAGTCTTTCTGCTAAAATTGAAGCAAAGATTTTATAGTCTGCGTTCAATAAAGAAATAGGTCTATAATTCTTAATTTGCAGTGGGTCAGTCTCTTCCTTCGGTATAAGTGTAATATAAGCCTCTGACCATGTTTTGGGTATCATCTTTTTTAACATAACTTCATTCATAACTTCTAACAATTGGATGCTTAATGATTCTTGAAATGTTTTATAGAAGGTTTTCCCATTTTTTCAGGTCAGATGCTATCTGCTGTTTAAGCTTAATATAATTATTCTCTTTCAATGTAGTACACCTTGACGTCAAATATATCCCCAAATATTTAACTTTATTCGTAACTTGAATTTTCAATAAATCTGCCAGCTCTTCTCTTTGCCTTAATAACATGTTCTTTGTCAAAATCTTTGTTTTGTCTTTATTTATTTTTAAACCAGCCATCTCACCATACGTCTCTATCTTTTCCAATAGTTTTAAAGCTGTCTCTAAAGGGTCTTCCAAAATAAAGACCAAGTCATCCGCAAAGGCTTGCAATTTGAATTCCTCCTTTTTGACTTTCATTCCTTTTATGTTTATATCCTCTCTGATATTTCTATTTAAGACTTCCAAGGTCAATACAAATAACAAAAGAGATAATGGACATCGTTGTCTTGTACCTTTTTTAATATTAATAGAGTCTGTGAATTCTCCATCTATCATTACTTTTGCCGTTTGCTTATAATATACGGCTTCTATTGCTTGTATAAATTTTCTAGCAAAGCCCATCTGTTCCAATAGTAATAACATAAATCTCCAGTTCACATTATCAAATGCCTTTTGGGCATCTAAGAATATCAAAGCCATTTGTTTTTCCGAGTGCGCCTCATAATATTCCAATGTGTCCAGGATTACCCTCATATTGTCTTTAATCTGTCTCTTTGGTAAAAATCCATTCTGATCAGAGTGAATAAAATAATTTAGGTATTTTTTAAGCCTTTCTGCCAAGATTGAAGCAAAGATTTTATAGTCTGCATTCAATAAAGAAATAGGTCTATAGTTCTTAATTTGTAATGGGTCAACCCCTTCTTTTGGAATAAGTGTAATATAAGCTTCTGACCATGTTTCAGGTATTTTCTTATTTATCATAACTTCATTCATGACTTTTAACAGTGGAATGCTCAACGATTCTTGTAATGTTTTATAAAATTCTGCCGAGAAACCATCTGGTCCTGGTGCTTTCCCATTGTTCTGTCTGTTAAGTACTTCAGTTAATTCCATCATTGTTATAGCACTTTCTAACATTTTCCAAGTTTCATCAGGTATCTTAGGTAGGTTAGCATTTTGTAAATACTGTTTAATTTTTCCCCCATCAAGATCCTCTTGTTTATATAATTGTCCATAAAAATCTTGAATGATTGCCTTTTTCTCCTTATTACCATAACAAATTTGACCATGATCATCTATTAACTATGATATTTTCCTTGATTCTTTCTCTTTTCTCAGCTTATATGCTAACCATCTACCTGGCCTATTTGCATCTTCAAAATAGTTCTGTTTAGCACTTCTAATTTTTTGTGCCAATTCTTCTTTCTCTGCTTGATCCATTTTGTGTTTAATTATGTCCATTTTAAGTTTGATATCTTTTTTCTGTGGCATCTTCTGTAATTCTTTTTCCAGTTTTTTATGGTCATCTTCTAGAGCTTTAATCATTTGCCTCTTCCTAATGTTCTTTTTCTTTATATAGTCAATTATTAATTCTCTTGCATATGCCTTCATTGTATCCCAAACATTCTGTATTGAAGTATCTTCTTTTTTGTTTTCATTGAAGAAGAAAGCCAATTCTTTTTCCATCCATTGTGTAAAATCTTTTTCCTTTAGA
The DNA here is from genome assembly GCA_033807585.1 of Hydrophis major. Classification (NCBI taxonomy): domain Eukaryota; kingdom Metazoa; phylum Chordata; class Lepidosauria; order Squamata; family Elapidae; genus Hydrophis; species Hydrophis major. The sequence goes on along the minus strand of CM066343.1, from coordinate 141,529,898 downwards.
ATAGTATTGTTTAATGTCCATCTAGATCTTATTTTTTGTCCTTTCCATTTAATTGTCATTGGATTATGGTCTGCCCACGTACTTGTTTCAATATTCATTTCTTGAATATTAGATAATAATTCTGTTGATGTCCAAATCATATCTATTCTGGACCACGATAAATGCCTGTTTGAATAAAAAGTATATTGTTGAGTTTTAATATTTCTTTCTCTCCATATATCTTTTAAATTTAGTTCATCTGTCATTTTAAAAAAGGATTTAGGGAGAGTTTTCCTATTTTGTCGTGTTGTTTTTGCTGTATAGTCCAGTTTATTGTCTACAATTCCATTAAAGTCCCCCATCATAAATATGTTAACATAGTCCAGTTCAATCATTTTCATATGTAATTTTTTCTAAAATTCTTCTTGCTTATCATTTGGGGCATAAATTGCAACCAAGAGAGTTTTTATATTATTATCCACTATTTCAACTATTAATACTCTTCCATCTTCATCCGTATAAATCAATTTGGCTGGAGTGGTTTCTTTAACGTACAAAACCACTCCTCTTTTCTTACAATGGGTCAGAGAAGTAAATATTTTCCCTAACTTTGGTCGTATCAATAATTGTTCATGTTGTTTTTTAATGTGTACTTCTTGTAAGCAAATTATATCAAATTTTAGCTTCTCTAATTTATAAAAAGTTTTCCTTCTTTTGACAGCTGAATTCAGTCCATTTATATTCATAGAAATCAGTTTTTTCTCCCCCATAGTTATATTTTGTATTTAGGTCTAACAGCTCTCGTGGATCTTATTTCACGTTGTTCTTTGATCTCCATTTGTCCACCTATTGCTCAAGTTTCAAAGCCAAACTTCAAATATTCATTTCATAATAGAAGTTCCAAAGAACACCTGTATAAACATCCTCCAGTACTCTTCCCTCTATCTTATCATTTCCAGTAGCCTTGAGAAAAATTTTTCAAACAAAAGTTTTTCAACTTTTTTCAACTTCAAACAGAATATTTCCAAGCCTCTAGTTGGCAGTGTTACAAAGTTTCTTCAATCCACTCCCCCTTCTTCCCCCCAGAGAAAAGCCTAAAAAGAGGAAAAAAAATATGTATGTATATTTATGTATATTAAAAAAAAGGATATTAAAGGGGGCCTCTATTTTAAAAATACAAACAGTCAGAAAAGCAAAGAGAAAACAAGTAAATATAAAAATATAAAAGAAAAAAGCCAGTCTGGTTAACTATATTGTAATAGAAATTCAGTAAAGAAAAAAAAAAGTAAAAATAAAAAGCCAAGCCTCACTTTGACGTTACTAAAAATGATCGCTGCTAAGTCAAATTCTGTCAATAATTTTACAGATTTCTTCTAATATTAGAGTGTTCTTGAGTCCCAAGCAAAAAAAAAAAAGATCCTCACCAGCCGATACACTTCTTTCTATCCCGTTCCTCTGGAGCTGTCCCAGCTTCAGCAGCCTAATGGTTGCCTCTCTGCCGTTGGCAAAGGGGCTTCTTCTGGATCGACCAGGGACTTGTGATGTCCCTGGAATCAACAGAATGCGCCCCTTACTGTCACCGTCACTACAAGACGGTTTAGGTCCGTTGGGACCGACCAGGGGCGAAGATATCAGCTGTGATCTTGGAGCCCCGAGATCGCAGCTGTATCATGACGACGAAGCTCCGCTTTCTCCAATAATATTGGAGTGTGCTGAAATGAGTAGATTGACATTTGAAATTAGAGAACAAGAAGATAAACAATTTTATGAAGTTTGGGATCTTTTTTATCAATGGTTAGATAATACAATATGATAATAGAATATTTAGAAATTTAGGAAATAATGAATATATAATTTTTCTTGGTTTTGATAATTCTTAAGAATATTTTATTATGATAGATTTGATATGATTTCATGATTTGTCATAAAATAATTTAACTTAATTATAGTTATCTCGCTTAAGTATGAATTAGTAAAATTATAGTCAAATGATTGTTTAATAATGATATTGGGATATTTTATTGATGATTGATAATGTGAGTTATTATGTAATATAATTATTCTGATGACTATGAAATGGATGCACAAAAGGGAGTGGTAAAAAAAAAACAAAAAAACAACACCTTCAAGCCTTTCAAACACAGGCAGACAGAACTTTTCTCCCAAAAAGGATGTGTTTTATGGGGAGACAGAGTTGTCATCCCAGGAAGACTGCAACATAAGGTCCTAAAACTATTGCATGATGGACATCCGGGCATCGTGCGAATGAAGGCACTAGCAAGGAGCTACGCTTGGTGGCCAGGTATAGATAAGCAAATAGACACCTGGGTCGCCACCTGCAACAAGTGCCAGGAAACACACTCAGCTCCACCAAAAGCACCACCAACTGAATGGGAAGCACCCCGAGGTCCCTGGTCCCATATCCACATCGATTTTGCGGGACCCACCAAGGGGCATACATTTTTCATAACAGTGGATGCCTATTCCAACTGGCTTGAGGTCCACAAAATGAAGAGCACCACCACAGAGGAAGTCATTAAAAAACTAAACAGACTATTTGCTACACATGGCTTGCCAGATGTCTTGGTTTCAGACAATGGCCCACAATTCACCATCTTTGCATTTGAACAGTACCTAGCAGACTGGGGGATATGCCATGCTTTAACATCGCCAGCTCATCCTGCGGCCAACGGTAGGGCTGAATGAATGGTCCAGTCATAAAGAAAACCTTACACAAGATGGAACAAGGGAACACCCACAACAAGGTGATCAGGATGCTTCTCCTCCAACATATTACTCCAAACAGCACCACAAACAAAACCCCAGACGAACTCCTGATGGGCAGGAAACTTCTATCACATCTTGACCGACTACACCCTGCCTACATGCCAGAAAAGCCCCTGGGGTCTAGCAGCAAGTATCGCACGTTCAAGGTAGGCGACCTGGTTTTTGCAAAAAACTTTACTAGTGACCCATTGTGGGTCCCCGCTACCATAACTCAACTTAAGGGTCCCCATTCCTACCATTTACAAACTGCTGAAGGAAGACTGTGGAAGTGCCACATCGACCAGCTACACTCCAGGCTGTCACCTACCCCCTTCACAAGCTCTGAACTCCAAACCAGGGGGGAAAGGGAAATCGAGGGGGCCGAAAACGAACTAGTACCTGACTCAGTACTTGAAACCCAGCAATCAGCGTGACCAAACCTGGAATATTCACCTTCCGAAGAAGAGCTGGGGCAGATGGTCATCTCTCCACGAAGCAGCACAGCGGCATCAGCAAACCCAGAGAATCCAGATGACAGCCTTGACGGGAGTAGAGATGACAACCCCGAGTCACCCAATGGAGAAGTCAGATCACCATTACCACTGAGTTCAACAAACAGCCCACCAGAACCAGAGTCCAGGCAAAGACTGGTGGAGCAACGTAGATCAGGTAGACAGGTGAGACAACCTGCCTATCTGCGAGAATACATCACCCAACCCTTGAGACGGAACCTGGGGGGAGGGGTGTTCCAAACTAAGCAAACTCGTTAGTTTGCAATTCTCATAGTTTTCCTTCCACGACAGGCTCATAAACCTGCACTTCTGATTGGCCCGCTGATAGCGGATCGTGATTGGTCGTTGTTGGATGATCTGATTGGCTGTTAGGGGGTCACTGCTGATTGGGACGCTCCCACCGCGGCAAACTCAAATCATTGGGTGTTGTGACAGCAGCCAGCTCTATAAAAGGAGCTGCTGCTGCCCTCATATTTTGCTCTGTTCTGAAGTCACTAATAAAGAGTTGGAGTCACTATTCAATGCCTCGTCTCCGTTCTTTGCGCCCACTCTCCCAGATCTAACACTGATCAAACCCCAGAAGGGGAGGGGCAATCTCAACTGAAACCCAAGAATCCCACAGAGCTGGCCTCCACTGGCACCGAGAATCTGAGTGGGGAAGAGAAAATTCCAGAGGAATATTGGGACTTAAAGGAGGTATTCAGTGAGAAGGCCTCAGAAGAGCTTCCCCCCTCCATTGCTCAATAGAGTGCAGTATTGAAATTTTGCCAGGAGGGAAACTCCCAAAACTGAAACAGTACTCGATGACATTGAAGGAAGTTGATTTATCAAATGATTTAACTGCACAATTTAAAGAGGCTCTAAAACTTGATGATTGGTTCCTTGCTCACTCAAATAACTGTATGGTTAGAGATGGATTGGTGTGGGTGGGGGACAAATTATATGTGCCAGCAAAGCTGATAAATCAAATATTACAGCAAGCTCATGACTCTAAACCTGCTGGACATTTTGGATTCATAAGACTTGGTTAAAATTTTGGTGGCCTGTCTTGAAAAAGGACATTGAGACTTACATAGCTAGCTGTCCTATCTGTGCCTCAGCCAAACGGCCTCCGGATAAACCAGCAGGCTTACTACAAAATGTGGCTAGACCAACTGCTCCATGGAAGGAAATCTCTATGGATTTTATAGTGAGATTACCTGAAAGTGGGGGAAATACAGTTATTTGGTTAGTAACATATTTGTTTTCCAAACAGGTATATTTCATATCTTGTGCGAAAATCCCATCTGCAAAAATGTTAGCTAAACTGTTTATTTTACATATCTACAGGTTGCATGGAGTTCCTGAACACACAACCTCAGACAGGGGTGTCCAGCATACCTCAAACTTTTGGAAGGAGTTCCTGAAGTTATTGGGCTCTGCCCAGGGCTTAAGCTCCACCCACCACCCACAAACCAATGGGCTTGTGAGAAGACTAACTTGGTATTGGAACAGTATCTTAGATGTTATATAAATTATCAGCAAGATGATTGGGCTGACCTACTGCCATTCGCTGAGGTGGCATATAACAATTCGGTATATAGAGGTTTCTGGTTCCGCGTGGCTTCGGGGCAGCAGGAACTCGCGATCATCTGCGATTCCTGCTGTGCTTGCCACCGAGGTGCCCCCGATCCAAATGGATACGAGGGATATGGCTTCCCTGTAGAGGCAGCCGAAGAGAGAGGGGGTTGGGGGTGTCACAGACCCCCTCCTCATCCTGGAAAACCCCTTTTTCCTGAGGTGGTGGAGCAGTGGTCAGTAATGGCAGCCATGAAGAAGCCTGCAACCAGGTAAGATTGTCCTGGAGGAATCAGGAAAAGTGAAAGTGCTGGCTGAGCCGGGCTAATCAACATCTCTCAAACTCTCTGGAACTGAATTGTTTGAATTGCTGGAGGATACATTGTATCCCTAAGAAAATCGGTAAGCGGCGGAGAAAGCTGTCAAAGGGAAACTTTTTTTTTTCTACACTCTCCCACCCCATAGAAACAGCAGATGAAGATTTGAAATTTATTTGGGCATTGAAGGTGAATTATTTTGAAAGTTAAAGCCAAGGGACAAAAGACTGTTTGGACATTGGACTTAATAATTTAAGAAATCGGAAAACCCTTATTGGAGGTATGGATTTCTGATCATTTAAAAATTGTTGTTGCAAGTGGGAAGGGAAAGGAAAAAAATTGGAGCAGAAGTTGAAAAAGGAGGAGATTGCCTAGAATTCTAAAGAAAGATATATGGTAATTGGACCTCTTTGATTAAACAGCAACCCCAGAAAGAGAAGTAGAAGAAGGAAAAAAAAGTATTAACTTTTGGAATCTTTTTTTAATTATTCTTGATTAAAAATACTTGGGTGGTTGTTTTGGGAAAAGTTTCTCTTTTTATGATGGCATTGCTTGTGGATGAATTAAAAACTGAATATCAAAAATATAAAAAGGAAGAACAAGATGGAAAAGATACTTTGGGCACTTTATTTCAATTTTTAGAAATGGCGTTATGTACTTATGAAAAGTTGACTACGCAGCAGAATGACTGGGACAAAGAAGAAGAGGAAGAAGAAGCCATCTTTGATGAACAATGGGTTTTTTCTGGGGAGGAGGAGAAAGAGGATAAGAAAAGGGGGATTTTAAGGTTTGAAAAAACAACCAAAAAAGAGAAAAATGAGATGATGCAAGGTTAGAAAACAACGGAAAGGGAGTAAGAAAAGGGAGGAGGAGAGACAAAGGGGTAAAAAGGGCAAGGAGAAGAATAAGCAAGAGAGAAAGGGGGGGAGGAGAAGCTTCAATGGTGGGAAGCAAGATTTAAAGAAAAAAAGTTTATTTAGAGACAATGGGTGAATCTAATTGGGAAAAAAAGGGATTCTGGAAGGTACATAAGATTGGGTCTTTATATGTGTATTTAGAGTAAAATGCTTAAGATATAAATGAGTATTAATGTATACGATTATTATTATTATTTTTTATGATATGGATAGTTCTTATATAGGATTTTACTTAGTTATTGTTGGGTCTTTACCTTTTTTATAAAATTTATTGTATAATTTTAGAATGTACTAAACAGAATTCCAAGATAAATTAAGTGTTATATGAAGTAACTTTAAGTTAGGACAATGAGTTAAAGGCGTCACTCCAATCAGTGTATAGGAGAAGTATATTAAAAGAAAAAAGATGAATGGATAGTTGGAAATAGAACAGACAAAGAATGATATTGAAAATGATAATAAGATATGGAAGGATATATAAAGTGAATATGATGTTTGAATTTGTGTCTGTGTGAAGAGTTTCAACCCGGGATCAAGCAGCCTTCAGAAAAGATGTTTTAGGTTGTTTTTTTTTCTATGTTCTGTGTTTTGTATGTTTATTTGTATATTGTTTTTGTAAAATTAATAAAATTTGTTAAAAAAAAAACAATTCGGTATATAGTAGTACTGGATTTACTCCATTTAAAGTGGCTTCAGGACAAGACTTTGTACCCATACCTGAGCTTCCACAGGAGAATCCTAACATTCAGTCACTATGGATAACACAGCTCCAGCTTACCTGGCCGGTTACCAGTAAAACATTAGATGATGCTCATCAAGCCCATAAAAAATTTGCAGACAAAAAGAGAACTCCACAAAAATCACATCAAACCATATCTTTTTATCCACCAGATATTTATCCACCAGATATTTGCAGACCTAAGTATGTTGGACCTTTCCCAATTGAACAAATTGTGAACCTTGTGACAGTCCAACTGAAATTACCTAAAATCCTCCAACAGATCCACCCTGTCTTCCATGTTAGTTTATTAAAATCTGAATATACTTCTGACTTGAGACTGACTCAAGTCGATCCCCCCATGCCATTGCTAATTGAAGGTGAACAACATTTTGAAGTTAAAGAAATTTTGGATTTTCAAAAACAAAGGGGTCAACTCCAATATTTGGTTGTTTGGAAACATTTTCCTCCTTCCCATTCTGAATGGGTGAATGAGAAGGATGTTAGAGCTCCTTAGCTTGTCAAGGCATTTCATATTAAATATCCTGATAAACCCTAAAATATAGTATTATGGTGTTACATGTATATTTTCTGTTATCTTCTATTTTTTATCTTTTATAGGACTAACACCTCTTTTGCAGAAGGGCCTAATGTCAGCCTTCAAGATTTTCTTCTGACAGTACCGCTCTGGAGCCGACGCCTCAAATGCAGTGGTGGCGGCTTTTCCCAACCGTGCTGCTACATTTGAGGCACCGGCTCCAGAGCAGTGCAACAGTCAATGAAGGTGAGCCTGCGGGGCCGGTGTTAGGGATAACATTGGTTACCTAACTTAGTTTGGGTAAAAATAATATATAAACTATGTTAGTGAGTTTAAGTGTATGTATCACTTTAACTGCAAAACATGTATTTTGGGTGCGGTTGTAAAATCACCATAAGAGGGAGCAAGAGAGCTCACTGTTTGCTGGCTTTCACTGTAGTAGCTGACAATGTCGGATTGATGGTGATAACTGCGTGTTTTCCCTGCTGTTGCTGAAACGAAGAAAAGGGGTTTGATTTTCTTCATATCTCTGACTGCAAAAGAGATATATTGCTGGACTGATTATTTGTAAGTTTACTGACCTCTATTTTTGACACTGGACTTTGCAACTGATTAACCCCTGGATGGACTGAACTAGTTTATGACATATGGACTGTTTTGACTATGCTATAACTCTTGCTGGAATAAAAAACTATTTAACTGGCACAGTGTATCTGTCTTACTGAGTATAAACTACAACAATGTTTATCTCACATAAATTGCCTGCCTGCTAGGCTGCAGTTGCACGTTCTGCTAGGGTGTATATCCCTAACACTGGTTATGGGCCCAGGTGCACAGTCAGACTAACCAGGATATAACAGGCTTAGATTAAAGTGAGAGTTTGTGTAGTTACACAATACTGTAAACTGACAGCTGTGTTTTATTAATTATAGTTTAATATCCAGATAAGATGGCACAAGTCAATTTACAAAATTTGTCTCTAATATCCAAACTGGATGGAACAAACTATGTTTCATGGTCTATGAAATGTAGCCTACTTCTACGCAGAGAAGGTTTGTGGAGTATAATTCAAAACCCACCAGAAGTAGATGCATGGGATCCGGAGGATGAGAATGATGCCCAGAAAATACAATAATATCAACTGAAGAATGAGCAAGCTCTCTGTATAATAGGACTGACACTTTGTGATGAGCAGCTTGTACATATTCGAGGAGAAGAAACAGCTGCGAAATGTTGGGAGAATTTAAAGAAGATTTATGTTCGAGACAGTGTAGAAGCACATATAAATCTTACACAGAAACTGTTCAGAACACATCTTCAAAAGAATGGAGATATACTGAGTCATATAAACATAATGAAGAGAATTTTTCAGGAACTGCATGAAAAAGAACTTGTCTTCACAGAACTACACCAGGTTTATATAATTTTATCTTCTTTAGATAATAGCTATGATGATTATGTAACTTCACTTGAGGTTCTGCTAAAAGATAATCTCACATTAACTGACATTACTGGCAGATTAATTGAACAAGCCAGGAGAAGGCTTGAAAGGGATCAACTCAGAAGGGAAAAACCACAATGTGAAGAAGAGAAAAGATCTTCGTCAGCCTATACAATTAGAAAATGTTTTAATTGTGGAGGAAAAGGACATTTGGCTAGATTCTTCAAGAAAGCAAAAAGCCAAAATGCCAGCCAGAAAGATAAAAGGCATCAAAAGGATGAAAAATGCATAGAGTTAGCCATGTATAGCAACGAAACTGTGAATAGTAATTTATGGGTTGTAGATAGTGGAGCATCGCACTGCATAACGAAAGATAAGAAAAGATTTATTAAGATGTCCACGAGTTCACAGCAGATATTGTTAGCTAATGGATGGAAACTGAAAGCTAAAGGTCAAGGTATATCATATTGTTCTTGCATAAGAGAAATTGTAAAAATGTTATATGTACCACAACTTAAGTTTAATTTGCTTTCGGTTAGAGTTTTGGTTAAACTAGGTTATGTAATTACTTTTAGGGGAGACAATTGCATAATTGAAAAAGAAGGTAAAAAAGTGACTGCAACTTTAAAAGGTGAATTGTACGTATTAAATAATAATCATTCAGAGGTAGCTAACACAGTTTATAATAATGTTAAACCTCATGATGAATGCATACATTTGTTACACAGACATTTGGGGCATATAAATTTTAAAATGCTTAAACAAGCGGTAGAACTATCTAAAGGTATAAAACTGAAGCCTTGCAGTAAGTATTTGCACTGCAATACTTGTAATAAAGAAAAAGGCAAGGAAATGCCAGCAAATAGAGTTAATGAATTTAAAACAGAGGAACCTCTACAGGTCGTATTTGCTGATTTTATAGGTCCTAAAAAACCAAGTGTGGGAGGTGCTCATTATATACTAAGTATAATGGACCATTATTCCAGATATGGTTTCTATTATCTAATGAAAAGCAAAACGGAAACATATCAAAATTTCTTTAATTGGCTTAAATTCGCAGAAAGAAAAACTAAAAGGAAGTTAGTAACTCTTATCACTGATAATGGTACGGAATTTATAAACAATACATTCCAGGGAGAAGGCGGAGCTTCGTTCCGGCGATACAGCTGTGATCTCGGGGCTCTGAGATCGTAGCCGATATTTTCGCCCCTGGTCGGTCCTAATGGACCTAAACCGTCCCGTAGAGACGGTGATCGTGAAGGGCATTGTTCCAGGATCCCAGAGATATCGCAAAATCTCTGGTTTGATCCGGAAGAAGCCCTTTTGCTGGCGGCGGAGAGGCAGCCTCCATTGCTGCTGAAGTCAGGACAGCTCCGGAAAGAAAGTGATTGGAGTGAAGTGTGTCGGCTGGGTGAGAAAAACTCTTTTGTGCTGTAAATTTGCTGAGGTTGGAAAGTTCAACCGGGATAAAGAAGAAAGCTGTGAGATTTTTTTTTGACTGAAATTGTTTTGAGCGGCGTTTTTTAAAGTGATGTCAAATTGAGGCTTGGGTTTTTTTTTTCTTTTCTTTATACTTTTTGGGAAAGATTTTACTGTGACTTTGTAGGTAACCGGATTGAATTTTCTCTTATATATATTTTTATGCTCCCTTTGATTTTTTAAATTTCTTTAGGATAGAGGCTCCCTTTGGCTATTTTTTCTTTTTTTTCTGTATATATTATTCCTTTTTTCTGGCGGGGGGGGAGAAAGAGCATTAAGAAACTTTGTAACACTGCCAACTAGAGGCTTGAAAGTATCTTTATTTGAATTGGAGAGAATTGCAAAAAGACCTCATCTCAAGGACTTTTTAACATGATAAGATAGAGGGAGAGCACAGCAAAATATTATTGCAGGTGCTTTCCTGGACTGTTATCAACAACACTTGAGGTTTGGCTTTGAAGCTGCTGGAGAAGAGAGTCATAACAAGAGCCTTGGATAAATAACAAAGTGCAGTGTGTTTTCTTATATATACCCCATTCGCTAACCTTTTTCTAAATTTTAATTTTAGTAATATTTTTATTTTTGCCTTTTATTTTAAAGGGAAAGCCTCAGAGTTTTTTCTTTTTTCTTCTTTATTTTTCTTTTCTTTTTTATTGGGACTTTTTTGCTTTTCATATTTATGTTTTAGGACTACTTTGTTGTTGTGGTTGTTGTTGTTGTTGTTGTTGTTTTTGGATTATTGAGACTTTTTAATTGGATTAAGGTGTGAAGAATCTGAAGGAACTTTTTGTTTTGTTTTTTCTCTTTTTGCTTTTGCTTTTTTCTTTTTTCTTTTGCTCTTAATCAATATTATTATTTTTGGATTTGTTTGTTTTTTCCTTTCTATTTTTTCCTTTTTTATGGTGGACTATCTCGTAATTGGATTAGGGTCTAGAAGAACCTGAAGATTTTTCTTCTTCCTTTTTTCCTGTTTCTTCTTTGGTTTCGTGTTTTTTACTATTGGAGTTCTCCATTTTGGATTATAATTGGCTGCTCTACCAGTTGGATTAAAAGTCAAGAAGAATTTGAAGTTTTGGAAACATTGAAATGAGCAGGAAACCAATACCACCTGGCATTTCTGCTTCTACCTCTGCTTCCCCACCAGCTGGAGGACAACGTTTAATTCAGACGATGTTGAAGCAAGATAAGGAACAAGAAAAAGTAACTTTACAGATGATTATGCAAGGAATCCAAGATCTCAAGACAAAATCAGATATCATTGAACAAAGAACAGGAAATATTGAACAAAGAACAGAAAATATTGAACAAAGAATAGAAAATATTGAACAAAGAGCAGAAAATATTGAACAAAGAATAGAGAAGACTGATGAAAAAGTGGAAAATATTAAACAAATGATGGTTAAGTATGAGGAGAGATTCCAAAAAATTGAGGAAGAAGGAAAACAAAGAGAGAAGAAGATTGGAAATATTGACAGCAGACTAACAGCGGTTGAACAAGAAAAAGGTGGGATGTTGAGGTGGGAGATGGAAAGGTCAGAATTTTACCTCAGATTTCAAAATATAGAAGAGGAAAAAGGAGAAAATTTGGCAGCGGTAATGATAGAAATTTTGGCAGATGCTTTGGAAATTACAGAGGAAAAGATGATGGATGGAATAGATGAGATATATCGAGTCTATACAAGATATGCGATGAGAAATAAATTACCCAAGGAAGTCCATATTAGATTTACCAAAAAATCCATTAAAACGCAAATATTACAAGTAGTAAGAGAGAAAACACTGAAATACAAGGGTAAAGAGGTTGTGGTTTTAAAACAAATACCCAGAAGAGTGAGAGAGATGAGAAGAGAATATCGATTTCTGACCAAAATACTATTGGAAAACGAAGTGAATTATAGATGGCTGATTCCAGAAGGACTAGTGTTTGGGTGGCAAGAGCAGAGATATAGAATTGATTCAATTGAGAAAGCAGAACTTTTCCATGCAGAATTCTTTGGAGGAAGAAGAGAGGAAGCAGAGAAAGAGGCTTTATCAATTGAGTTTCAAGATGAACAACTGGAGACTGAAAAAGAGAAAGGAGCAGCAGGGGGACAGATGGATAATAAAGAACAGCGTGAAGTGAGATCCACGAGAGCTGTTAGACCTAAATATAAAGCATAATCATGGAGGAAAAAAAACTGATTACAATGAATATAAATGGACTTAATTCAGCTGTTAAAAGAAGGAAAACTTTTCATAAATTAGAGAAATTAAAATTTGATATAATTTGTTTACAAGAAGTTCACATTAAAAAACAACATGAACAATTGTTATTACAGCCAAAATTGGGGAAAATATTTACCTCTTTGACTCAATGTAAGAAAAGAGGTGTGGTTTTATACATTAAAGAGGCTATTCCAGCAAAATTGATTTACACGGATGAAGATGGAAGAGTATTAATGGTAGAAATAATGGACAATAATATAAAAATACTCTTGATTGCAATTTATGCTCCGAATGATAAACAAGAAGAGTTTTATAAAAAGCTACACATGAAAATAATTGGACTGGACTATGTTAATATAATTATGATGGGAGATTTTAATGGAATTGTGGACAATAAACTGGACTATATAGCAACAACAACAAAGCAAAATAGAAAGGCTCTCCCAAGGTCCATTTTTAAAATGACAGATGAATTAACTTTAAAAGATATTTGGAGAGAAAGAAATGTTAAAGCTAAACAATATACTTTTTATTCAAATAGACATTTATCATGGTCCAGATTAGATATGATTTGGATCTCAACAGAACTAATATCTAATATTAAAGAAACAAATATTGAAACAAGTACTTGGGCAGATCATAGCCCAATGACAATTAAATGGAAGGGACAAAAAAAAAAGATCGAGATGGACATTAAATAATACTATTTTAAAGGAGAAAGATTTTACACAATGGATGGAGAAGGAATTGGCTTTTTTCTTTAGAGAAAATAAAAAAGAAGATACTTCAACGCAAAATGTGTGGGATACAATGAAGGCATACGCTAGAGGTTTGATAATAGATTATACAAGAAAAAAGAATATTAGGAAAAGGCAAGCTTCTAAGGCCTTGGAAGATGAGTATAAAATTCTTGAAAAAGAATTACAGAAAATGCCACAGAAAAAGGATATTAAATTGAAGCTGGATGTAATCAAACATAAAATGGAATTAATAGAGAAAGAAGAACTGGCACAGAAAATTAGAAACTCTAAACAGAATTATTTTGAAGATGCAAATAAACCAGGTAGATGGCTAGCATATAAATTGAGAAAAGAGAAGGAATCAAGAAAAATATTGAAGTTAATAGATGAACAAGGCCAAGTTTGTTATGGGAATAAGGAGAAAAAAGAAATTATTCGAGATTTTTATGGGCAATTATATAAACAAGAGAATATTGATGAAGAAAAAGTCAAACAGTATTTACAGGAAGCTAATTTACCAAAGATACCTAAAGAGACTGAAGAAATGCTAGAAAGCAATATAACAATGATGGAACTAAATGAAGCATTTAAGAGACAAAATAATGGGAAAGCTCCGGGTCCAGATGGGCTTCCAGTAGAATTTTATAAAACATTTCAAGAATTATTGAGCATCCCATTGTTAGAAGTTATGAATGAAGTTATGTTAAAAAAGATGATACCTAAAACATGGTCAGAGGCTTATATTACACTTATACCAAAGGAAGAGACTGACCCATTGCAAATTAAGAATTATAGAACTATTTCTTTATTGGATGCAGACTATAAAATCTTTGCTTCAATCTTAGCAGAAAGACTTAAAAAATATTTAAATAATTTTATTCACTCAGATCAAAATGGATTTCTGCCAAAGAGACAAATTAGAGACAATATGAGAGTAATCTTGGACACTTTGGAATACTATGAGGCTCATCCTGAAAAGCAAATGGCTTTGATATTCCTAGATGCTCAAAAAGCATTTGACAACGTGAACTGGAGATTTATGTTATTATTAATGGAGCAGATGGGTTTCGCTAAAAAATTTATTCAAGCAATAGAAGCTATATATAATAAACAGACAGCAAGGGTAATGATGGAGGGGGAACTTACAGATTTTATTAATATAAGGAAAGGCACAAGACAAGGATGCCCCCTATCTCCTTTGCTATTTGTGTTGACCTTGGAAGTGTTGAATAGAAATATTAGGGATGATAAAAACATAAAAGGAATGAAAATTAAGAAGGAAGAATTTAAGCTACAAGCTTTTGCTGATGACTTAGCTTTTATTTTGGAAGATCCGCTAGAAACAGCTCCAAAGTTACTGGAAAGGATAGAGGCATATGGAGAGGTGGCTGGTTTGAAAATAAATAAAGACAAAACAAAGATTTTGACAAAGAATATGCTATTGAGACAGAGAGAAGAATTGGCAGATCTTTTGAAAATTCAAGTTACAAATAAGGTTAAGTATCTGGGGATATATTTGACAACAAGATGTAGCACATTAAAGGAGAATAATTATATTAAACTTAAACAACAGATAACTACAGATTTGAAGAAGTGGGAAAACTTGCAATTGTCATTAATAGGGAGAATTTCAACAATTAAGATGAATATTTTACCTAGAATTTTATTTTTGTTTCAAACAATACCAATTAGGCTTGGAAAAGACTATTTTGAAGATTTAAATAAAATTATGTTGAAGTTTATATGGCAAGGTAAAAAAGCGAGAATAAAGCTAATGCTTTTGCAAGATGCTAGAATTAGAGGAGGTTTTGGTCTGCCTAATTGGGAATTGTATTATCAAGCTGCAAGTTTGATGTGGGTCAAAGAATGGATAACATTAAGGAAACATAGGTTGTTGACATTAGAAGGGCATGACTTGCTGTTGGGTTGGCATGCTTTTTTATGGTATAAGGGAACTAAAACACAGGGTTATTTCAGAAGGCATTATGTACGGGAGTCTTTGTGGTTAAATTGGGAGAAGATAAAAAGACAATGTTATTTGAAAATTCCAGTTTGGTTATCGACCATTGAAGCATTTTCCTATCCTATAATCTACAAGAAGGAACAAACAGTTAGATATGGGGAACTTTTGGATGAAAAGGGTGAACTTAAATCGATCCAAAACTTAGAGGAACAAGGTATAAGGATGAATTGGTTTTCATATGCACAAATACATTCAAGGTATGATGAAGATTCCAAAACGGAGGGATTTTATGATAAACAGACTGATTTAGATAAGATCTTGATGGGTGCTGATGAGAAGGTGATTAAAAAACTATATGGTTATTTACTGGGAATGAAATTAGAGGAAGAACAAGTTAAAGAAACTATGATTGTTTGGGGGAAGAATTTTGGATATGGGATTGATTTAGAGAAATGGCAGAAATTGTGGTCTCAAAATTATAAAATGACAATGTCAACAGCATATAAAGAAAACTTGTATAAGATGTTTTACAGGTGGCACTTTCCCCCGACAAGAATAGCAAGAATGTTTAAGAATAAATCTGAAAAATGCTGGAAATGTCATCAGATACCCGGCTCATATTACCATATGTGGTGGACTTGTGAGGATGCTAGAAAATATTGGACTATAATTCGCATGTGGTTGGAAAAAATGACAAAGAAACATATAGATTTGAAACCAGAGATCTTCTTATTGGGAATTTTACCTGATATATATAGTAAAGATTTGAAATATCTGATTGTAAATGTATTAACAGCGGCCAGGATTGTATTTGCTAAAAATTGGAAGAATGAGAAAATACCATTACAGGAAGAAATTATTAAGAAAATATTGGAATGTGCTGAGATGAGCAGATTGACATTTGAAATTAGAGAGCAAGAGGATAAACAATTTTACGAAATTTGGGATCTTTTTTATAAATGGCTAGATGATAAAATACGATAATAGAATATTTAGAATGCTAGATAGTAAGGAATATCTTTATTTTGCTATTATTTTGCTATTTGCTATTATATTTATAAAGGATTTTTTAGGATTGATTTGATATGACTAGATGATTTGTTATAGAGTAAACTGGTTTAAAGTATTGTTAGCTCATTAAGCATGAATGATTAAAAATATAGTCAAAAACTTTTTTTAGTGATATTAGGATATATAAGTTTGGATTGACAATATGAGTTGTTATGTAACATAATTGTAATTGAGACTACAGAATGAATGCACAAAAATGATGAACCAACTGACACACTAGATGTACATATAAGAGTTGATGTTTTTATGTTTTGTTTGTCTTGTTTGTTTGTAGAAAATTAATGAAAAAAATTTCAAAAAAAACCAAAAAACAATACATTCCAAAATAAACTGAAGATGGCAGGTGTTGAACATAAAAAGTCTGCACCATAATGCCTTTATAGAAAGACGAGGCCAAACAATTCAAGCAATGGCTCATACTATGCTATCAGATTCAGGATTACCTGAAACTTTGTGGGGAGAAGCAATAATGTGTGGTAATCATATATTGAATAATGTTGTTAACTCAACAACAGGTGAATTACCATTCACACGGTGGTATGGCAGAAAACCTGACCTAAGTTACATGCACACATTTGGAGCACCAGCATGGGTGCATATTCCTACACAACTGAGAAATAAGGGGCAACATAGGGCTAAAAGTTTATTCTTTGTAGGTTATGAATCTAATCACAAATCATACAGATTCTGGGAAAAAGGTACATCTGGAGTTTACTGTAGTGGTAGTGCCAAATTCCTAGAACATGTAGGATGGGAAAAACTGGAACAAGATTCAAGTAAGGAAGTAATTATAGAACCCTACAAAAGACCAAAAGAAAAAATCAGTAATAAGAAGAGTACAATTAAAGAGGAAGTACAGGAAGAGCATATAGGACCAGAACAGGAAGAAATACCAAAACAGGAAGAAATAGATAATCATAAACAGGTAGAACATGAAAGTCCCCCTGTAAGCCCTGTAATACCTAGACATACAACACGTGTAACCAGACCACCTGACAGGTATGAAGCAAGTATAGTTTGCCAAGTTAGTAAAGTTCCAACTACTGTTGAAGAACTTAAAATGTATCCTGCAAAGGAACAAGAAAATTGGCATAGAGCAATGGAGAAAGAATTAAATTCATTAAAAGAAATG
This sequence comes from Hydrophis major, assembly GCA_033807585.1. Classification (NCBI taxonomy): domain Eukaryota; kingdom Metazoa; phylum Chordata; class Lepidosauria; order Squamata; family Elapidae; genus Hydrophis; species Hydrophis major. The sequence goes on along the minus strand of CM066343.1, from coordinate 141,512,563 downwards.
AAGGTTTATGAAAATGCCAAATTACCTCCAGGTGAAAAGGCCATTGCCTGCAAATGGATATTTAAGTTAAAAACTGGTAAAAATGGGACTGTTACCCATAAGGCTAGGTTGGTAGCTCAAGGATTTAATCAAACTGCATGTGTTTGTGATGAGGTATTTGCACCAAATTTAAAGGCAACAACCTTGAGAGCAGCTTTAGTGTGGGCAGCTAAGAAGAACTATATCATAAATCATTTAGATGTAGAAACTGCCTATCTGCATGCACCATTGAAGCACACTATATATTTAAGAAAACCAGTAGGTATAAAGGATGATAAAAATAATAATGACTGTTGGAAACTGAATAAAAGTCTCTATGGATTGAAACAATCTGGTTATGAATGGAACCAATATATTGTAAAAGAGTTAAACAATACAGGATTTAAAGCTGGTTTAGCTGATCCATGTTTATTTAAAAAAGAGACAAATGATGTCATTATTATTGTTATTTACAGATGACATTGCTTTAATTACTAAGACTAATAATGAAGCTACTGAGATATTATCATTATTAAGTAAGAGGATAAAATTAAAGCAATTGGGAGAAATAAGACAATATCTAGGATTGACAATAAACAAAACCAATAGTGGGTATAAGATATCACAAGAAGATAAAATTTACCAATTGCTAAAAATGTATAAAATGGAACTTTGTAAACTGGCAAAAACTCCAATGAGTCAGGAATTTTGTCATACTGAGGCTCAAAGTTCAAAATTTGATAAGACTATTTATCAATCATTAATAGGTAGTTTAACATATATAAGTAATTGGTCAAGGCCAGACATTGCCTATAGCATTAATCAATTGGCAAGATTCAATGCTGAACCCAATGAAAGACACTGGCAAGCGCTAAAGCGTATATTAAGGTATCTTAAAAGAACAATGCACTATGCATTGTATTTAGAGCCAAAAAATGATTTGATTTTAAGTGCATATGCTGATGCAAGTTTTGCAACAGATATAAAAACTAAAAAATCAACTTCAGGTATGGCTATACTATTAGTTAAAACACTGATTGGTTGGAGGTCAATTGGATAGCAACACAAGTATGTCCACAATGGAAGCAGAATTTTCATGTCTATCTTTATTATGCACTAACTTAATTCTATATAAACAGTTGTTGTTAGATATGGGAGTAACTGTTAAAGATGCCATTGTAGTTTATGAGGACAATCAAGCAGCCATACAGTTGGCTACAAATATTGCTGTAAAAATGAGATCTAAACATACTGACCTTAGATATTTGAATGTAAGACAATCTGTAAAAAATGGTTTAATGAGATTGGAATATTGCATGACTGATGAAAACATTGCTGAGGGATTTACAAAAGCCCAAGGTGCAGTCAAGCACAAAGAAAATTGTGAAAACTATGGTTTGAAATTGTAAATAGATATATATATTATTATATTACCCAAAAGGGGAGAATGTTAGGGATAACATTGGTTACCTAACTTAGTTTGGGTAAAAATAATATATAAACTATGTTAGTGAGTTTAAGTGTATGTATCACTTTAACTGCAAAACATGTATTTTGGGTGCAGTTGTAAAATCACCATAAGAGGCAGCAAGAGAGCTCACTGTTTGCTGGCTTTTACTGTAGTAGCTGACAATGTCGGATTGATGGTGATAACTGCGTGTTTTCCCTGCTGTTGCTGAAACGAAGAAAAGGAGTTTGATTTTCTTCATATCTCTGACTGCAAAAGAGATATATTGCTGGACTGATTATTTGTAAGCTTACTGACCTCTATTTTCGACACTGGATTTTGCAACTGATTAACCCCTGGATGGACTGAACTAGTTTATGATATATGGACTGTTTTGACTATGCTATAACTCTTGCTGGAATAAAAAACTATTTAACTGGCACAGTGTATCTGTCTTACTGAGTATAAACTACAACAACGTTTATCTCACATAATTTGCCTGCCTGCTAGGCTGCAATTGCACATTCTGCTAGGATGTGTATCCCTAACAGCCAGCACCTCAAACGCTCCCCTGCTGCTTCTTAGCACCCCTCTGCCGGCCCCTTGGGGACACTAAGAGGCGAGAGGGGGACACATTATTCCTCCCATTACACATTTCCAATTTTTTTTACTTTATTTGTAATTTCTTTGTTTCCTGTTGATGATCATATTTAGATTTTAGGTAAAGCCTTACAGTATTCAGAATGTTTCACATTTATTATCTTATTTACTTATTTAACCTAATGGTCTTATGCATATTTAAAAATCATTTTGAATGCTCTGGATTACTCACTGAGCTTCACACTTGCTCTCTACTATTCCTTAAAGAAGCAATTTTTGCCAGGTTTTCTCATGGGCCTGAAGATGAATTTATTTATTTATTTTATTTATTAATTTTATCAAGCATGCATTTGATTATATATATATATGGCATTCAGCTTTGTTCGGGTATTTTCCGACGTCATTGTAGTTGTGCTTTTAAAGTTGTAACAACATTTCGGCAGAATCTCATCTGCTATCATCAGGCTTCTGTATGGTGTTCATCTGTATAGTGTTCACCAGATGAACACTATATAGAAGCCTGATGATGGCAGATGAGATTCTGCCGAAACGTTGCTCCAATTTTAAAAGCACAACTACAATGATGTGGGAAAATACCCGAACAAAGCTGAATGCCATACATGTAAGTACCCGTGAAAACTTAAGAAAACAAATATATATATATATATATATATATATATATATATATATATATATATATGTGTGTGTGTGTGTGTGTGTGTGTGTGTGTGTGTGTGTGTGTGTGTGTATGTATATGCATATGTATAAACATGATTATTAATGCATGAAATAGATACGAATAAAAGGGAATGGTAGGCATGTTCATGCGCTTATGCACATCCATTATAGACCTCTTAGGAATGGGGTGAAGTCAACAGTAGACAATCTGAGATTAAAGTGTTTGGGGTTAGTGAAAGACACCAGAGTCAATATTCCAGACATTTACCACTCTGTTGCTGAAATCGTATTTCCTGCAATTGAGTTTTGTGCAGTTTACCCTGAGTTTTTATCTATTGTGTGCTTGTGTATTGTTGAGGTTGAAGCTGAAGTAGTCATTGATGGGTAGGACATTGTAATGGATAATATTATGTACTACTTAGGTCAGACTGAAGGTGGTGTAATTCTAAGTTATCTAAGCCTAAAATTTGAAGCCTGGAGGCATAGGGTATGCTATTGTGAGTAGAGGAATGGAGGACTCTTTTTGTGAAATATTTCTGGACTCTCTCAATTGTATTAATGTCTGATATGCAGTGCGGATTCCAGACAGATAAGCTGTATTCAAGAATTGGTCTAGCAAATGTTTTATATGCTCTAGTTAGTAACACAATATTTCCAGAGAAAAAGCTTCTGTTCTGACCCAAGCTTTGTTCAAATCAAACAAACACAAAGTATGTATAAAAGCAAACTTTTTTAATGCAGCGCTGTGAATTCTGTGCATTCACAACCAAGAGTCATTCAAAACTAATTGTCCTAGATAAGATCAAGCCCTTTCAATATTGCAAAAGGCTGCCAAAAACAAAAGACTAATTGCAGATAAATATCCAAAGCCAGAAGTTTCAAAAAACAAACCAGAGTAAGCAGAGCCTTAATGAGGACTGAGTAGAAAGAACTTCTTTGCTTCCTGCAAAGAAGCCAACCCCAAAGGCTGGCTTTTATCCCTTATGGGAGGGGCCATCACTTTCCAGCCTTACTTCCAAGTCACCCATGCTGCTTCACCTGCTCTTTCCTTCAAGCAGCTCTGTGTTCACATGCACTGAGCACAGACTCCCCAGGGTCCTCTTTGTCACTGCTGCCAGATTCTACAACCTCCGAAGGCAGCACTCCACTCTCCTGGCCTCATCCCTACATCACACTCAGGCTCCTTGTCCGAGTCCTCGCTGTTAGAGACCTCAGCCATCCGCATCTGCTGCCGGTGAACCACAACAGCTTCTCAGGATTAGGTTAACAACTCTTAATGCCTTTATGGCAATGTTGTTACAGTGGGCTCTAGCACTTAGATCATCAGAGATGAGAACTCCAAGATCCTTGACAAAGTGAGAGTTGTCTACAAGGTCTTGTCTGTCCAGCTTGTATTTTATTTTCTGATTTTTCTTGCCAATATATAAAACAGAGCATTTGTTTGTTGAGATTTGAAGTTGCCACTTGTTTGACCATTCTGATATGTAGTCAAGGTCTTTTTGAAGTGTAGCAGCATTGTTGGTGGTATTGAATAATTTTACATCATCCGCGAAAAGAATGCAGTTTCTTTTAATATGATCACAAAGGTAATTTATGTAAAGTATAAAGAGAGTTAATCCTGCAATGCTGCCTTGGGGGACACTACTGTTAATAGGTATGGGATTTGATAGGGCGTTCCCTATTTTGACCATTTGTTGTCTGTTTGACAGGAATGCAGCTATTCAATTATGCAGGTGTCCAGAGATGCCATAAGATTTTAGTTTTAGAAGTAGTTTGTTGTGTACCAGTGAATCAAAGGCTTTACAGAAGTCTTTGTAAATTGTGTCTATTGCTTTGACCTGATCGAGTTGTGTAGTCCATATGTTTTTGCAGTGTAGGAGTTGCAAATTACAGGATATTTTTTTCTGAAATCAAATTGTTTATTAGAGAGTAAGTTGTTTGTCTCTAAGTGGAGGGTAATGGATTGGTTAATAATTGATTCCATGACTTTGCAGGTGACGCAGCATAAAGAGATTGGTCTGTAATTTTCAACAAGGCTGGGCTTTCCCTTTTTGAAGATGGGGGTGACTGTGGCTATTGACCATAGGTTGGGCAAGGAGCTGGTCCTGAAATTTTTTTCAAAGATTATGCTTAGAGGTTCTCTTATGGCAGTTGATAGCTTTTTTAGGAAGTAGGCTCATAGTCTGTTGAGTCCAATAGATATAGTTTTAGATTACGTAGTGCTTTTTTAACATTATTTTCTGTAAAATTGATATGTATTAGATCATTGTAATTGTCTGTAATTCTACTATGAAATATTGGGCATGAGCTATTGCTGTTTACAAATACTGATCCAGAAGAATGTGTTAAAGAGGTTGGCTTTAATGGTTTCATCATTATGTTAGGTCCTATTAGTGATGGGATGGATCTTGAGTCTTTAAGTTTGTTGTTTACAAAATTATAGATGGCACAGGTGGATTTTATGTGCAGGTTTTCCTCTTGTTTGATTTGATAATTGTTGCATTCAGTCTTTATCTGATGGCATAGGTTTTTGTAGAATTACTTTAATTACTGTGAAACTAATGTAGCTCTTGAAGGAGCAGCATCTTATTCCAGGCTTTTCTGGAAATCTGAAAAAAATCTTTCTCAAGATATGGTTGGCTGTTTCAACAAATAGCTGAGAGATGCTCTGCTCACCCAAGCTTTGATGAACGTCTTTGGAAACAAACATTGCTGAAGCATGCACAATCCTCCTATAGCTCATGTAATAAATACAGGTACTCCTTGACTTATGACCATTTTTTAAAAGATGGTTTGAAATTGCAACAGCACTTTAAAATAAGTGACACTTTAAAATAAGTATCCTTAAAGTTATGATTATCACACCACCCAACCATCACATGATCATAAAGACAGGTATTGGACAACTGGCTTGTGTTCACAATGGTTGCAGCATCCTGCATTTACATTATTGTTATATCTGATCTTCCCAGTCACTTTCCAATAAGCAAAGTCAATGGGGGAAACTGTATTTGTTTAAAGACCACACGATTTGCTTAATGACCATGGTGATTTATTTAACCTTATTTAAAATTATTGTAATTATTATTACGATCAGGTCTGATCATCTGATCACTTAGCAACTGTATTGCTTAGCCACTGAGATTTCAGTTTTAATTATGATTGCAAGGTGAGTATTACATGTAAGCAAGTTGCTTTGCTTCTTTCAGACCAAATTCAAAGATTGTAATTAGTCAATAGTACATATCCTTGTTCTTGTTTAAAATAAATATCTAAAAGAGAGATATATGAAAATCAGAACCCATCTTCCTCTGTTACTCTCCTGTAGATGATGTGCAGCATTGTATATTTATATCTAGAAAAACTTAATGCTAACAACTATGGTAGTCTATGCAAGCATCATTATATTTGGCACAGTGGTAGGTTTCAAAGTGGTTTACCACTGGTTTGGTGGGCATGGCTTGGTGGGGGCGCTTTGCATGCATGCACGCATTTTGCGCATGCGCAGAGGCTTTCCTACTCACTTCCTGCAATCCTGCACTCTCTCTGTGTCTTCAACAGCTGATGCACAGCAATCTGCTGTGCCACCCAAAGTAGCTGCACTTCAAAAGCAGGAAATAAAAGTCAGTATGGAAGCCCAGGCAGGTGGATGGGCTCAACAGCAGATTGTCGGAGTGAACTGTTTCGCTCCCAGATGATCTTCAGAGATACCGGTTCAGTTGAACTGGGCCGAACCAGTAGAATATCACCCCTGATTTGGTATTTGTAAATGCTAGTCGGAAACAAAATTCTGGATACATTTGGAAACCTGAACTCCTTGGAAATGAAGAGGCATTGTTAATTACTATTGTTTTCAAAATAAAAGTCTTTGCTTTATCAGTATATTAATACTTATTTTTATGCTGTTTCTCATTGTAATATGAGCTTAGGATATTGTCTTTCCGAATTATATTCCTTCCTCAGGACAAACCCAGAACAAGCATAAGCTTAATGTATAAGCAGTAGCCACCTCAACTGAATTCAGCTCAAAGAAATATTTGTGTTTACATGCAATTAGGAACATATATCAAAAATATGATTTAGTTTTTCTAGGACTTGCAATTCTTGACCACCAAAAATATTTCATTTAATGGGAAGAAGTAATAATATTGCTGTAGTAAAGAGCTGCACCTTAGATAAAAGAAATATACCAGCTCAAGAGAAAAGAATCTCACAACAAACAAAATCCATAAGAAAATAGCAATGGGTAGAATAATACATAATATTATTATTTTCCAATTTGGAAACCCTTCGCCTAATCTCATTCTACCTTACTAGGCAAATACAGTTTCCATTTTCTCAGGATATGATGTTGGTAAATTTTAAAAGAAGCAAAGCAGGTCAGACTTGGTTAGTAATTGGATAGGAGACCATCAGGCAATTGCAGAGATCTAGAAAATCTAAAGTTGTCCCACTTTTTATTTTAACTGCTTTATTACCACAGGTAAGCCATAATCTGTGAACATATTACTGAAAAATGTTTGGCTAGATGCGGTATCTGCTATCCCGCATCTGATGGGCGGCTCATGAAAGGGAGCGAAGGAGAGAGAAACGACAGGAAGCGAGGTTTCCTCGGGATGAGCGCGCCCCGAATGCCTTGGCACACGCTCTTTTATTGTGCTTTTTTACAAGAAAATGATTTAATCAAAGCTCAAGTCAAACATGATAATCTCATCAGGATGTGCATGTTTACAAAGCTGCATACCAGACAGATCATTTACAATGTGTGTTAGGGATAACATTGTTTTACCCTAACTGTTTTAGGTAAATAATAATATGTTATCATGGTTTGTTAGTTAAAGTGTCTGCAACTTTAACTATGGGAAATGTAATTAGGGGAGTGGTTGTGAAAGCACTTTAAAAGAAGCAAGACGACAGCTTGCTCTCTCTCTGGCTTTGATGATTCCTGATTACTGCTTGGAATCAAGAATGCATTGCTCGAACAGGAGAGAAAACAAAGGACTGATTTGTAAGTGAACTGACATAGGATATTCTACACGGACTTTGCTAACTGAATATCCCTGAATGGACTGACTAAATGATACATGACTATTGGACTGTTATTTTGACTATGCTATGAACTCATAATGGAATAAACTATATTTTTGATAGCACAAGCGTATCTGTTATTTTTACTGTATGTTAATAAACATACAAGCTTAGCTCACTCATTTATCTGTGTGCCTATCTGACTAACGCTGCACATTCTGTTTAGCTTGTCTCCCTAACCCTGGTTGGGGAAACCAGGCTTAACACTGGTTATGGGCCCAGAGGCTGCAAAGTCAGTTTAACTAGGATAAAACAGATTTATGTAAAAGTGAGAGTTTGTGTTGTTATTCATTACAGTAAACAGACAGCTGTGTTTTATTAATTATAGTTTTATATCCATACAAAGAAAACATGGCACAAGTCAATCTACAAAGTTTGTCCCTTATATCCAAGTTGGATGGAACAAACTATGTATCATGGTCTATGAAATGTAGTCTGCTTCTACGAAGAGAAGGTTTGTGGAACATAATTGAAAATCCACCAAACGTAGAGGAATGGGATCCAGAGGATGATGAAGATAGACTAAAGATAGAAGAATTTATGCATAAAAATGAACACGCTATTTGCATAATTGCTTTAACCTTAACTGACCAACAGCTTGTTTATATCCATGGAGAACAAACGGCTGTTGGGTGTTGGCAGAAGCTGAAGAGGATTTATGTTCGAGATAATGTTGGTGCTCACATAAATCTAACACGGAAGCTTTTCAGTACGCATCTCCAGACGAATGGTGATATGCTGAGTCATTTGAAAACTATGCAAAGCATTTTTCAAGAACTGCACGAGAAAGAGCTTATTTTCTCTGAACTACACCAAGTCTACATAATTCTATCTTCACTTGATGAAAGTTATGACAACTACGTAACTTCCCTTGAAATATTGCCAAAGGAAAGCCTAACTTTAACTGATATAACTGGCAGATTGATTGAAGAGGCCAGAAGAAGGCTTGAAAGAGATCAGTCAAGGAGGCAGCAACCTCAAAAAAAAGATAATGAATCTCCTACTGCATATGCAATTAAAAAGTGTTTTAATTGTGGAGGAAGAGGACATTTGGCAAGATTTTGTAAAAAAGCAAAGCGCCAGAACGCTGGCCAGAATACTAAAAGTTATCAAAATAAAAATAAAAATTTAGAGTTAGCCATGTATAGTAATGGAGCTGTAAAAAATAATTGATGGGTGGTTGACAGTGGAGCATCCCACTGTATAACAAATGATAACAGAAATTTTATTAAAATGTCCAAGAGTACACAGCAGATATCGTTAGCCAATGGCTGGAAACTGAAAGCTAAAGGTCAAGGTATAGCATATTGTTCTTTTATAAAAGAGAATGTAAAAATGTTATATGTACCACAATTTAAGTTTAATTTAATTTCAGTTAGAATTTTGGTTAAACTAGGATATGTAGTTACCTTTAAAGGAGATAACTGCATAATTGAGAAAGAAGATAAGAGAATTACTGCATCTTTAAGAGGTGAATTATATGTGTTAAATGATAATGGTTTAGAGGTGGCTAACACGGTTTATGAAAATAAGAAACCCCATGATGAATGTATTCACTTGTTACATCGAAGGCTAGGGCATTTAAATTTTAAAATGCTTAAGAAAACTGTTGAATTATCTAAGGGAATAAGTTTGAAACCTTGTAATAAGTATTTGCAATGTAATGCCTGTAATCAAAGCAAAGCCAGGGTCACACTGGCTAATAGAGTTGATGGATTTACTACCAAAGAGCCTTTAGAGGTAGTATTTGCAGATTTAATAGGTCCGCAAAAACCAAGTGTAGGAGGAGCTCGTTACATACTAAGTATAATGGACGATTATTCTAGATATGGGTTTTGCTATTTAATGAAAAGCAAAATTGAAACGTATCAAAATCTCTTTAATTGGATTAAATTTGCAGAAAGGAAAACTAAAAAGAAATTAGTAACTCTTATAACAGATAATGATACGGAATTTACAAATAATAAATTCCAGAACAGACTAAGAATGTTAGGTATTCAACATAAAATGTCTGCACCATATAGGCCACAACATAATGCCTTTATAGAGAGAAGAGGCCAAACATTACAATCAATGGCACGAACTATGATGTCTGATTCAGGATTACCTGACAATTTGTGGGGAGAAGCAATAATGTGTGGTAATCATATATCAAATAATGTTGTTAATTCAACAACAGGTGAATTACCATTCACATTGTGGCATGGTACAAAACCTGATTTAAGTTACATGCACACATTTGGAGCACCAGCATGGGTGCATATCCCTTCACAACTTAGACAAAAAGGACAGCATAGAGCTAAAAGATTATTTTTTGTAGGATATAAATCTAATCATAGATCTTATAGATTCTGGGAACCAGGTACATCTAGAATTTACACCAGTGCTAGTGCTAAATTCCTAGAACATATAGGATGGAATAGATTAGAGCAAGATTTAAATAATGAAGTAATTATTGAACCCCACAAAAGGCAGAAAGATCAGATTAGTTATAAGAAGAGTCCAATTAAAGAAGAAGTCCATGAAGAGCAAATAGGATCAGAACAAGAGGAAACAGTTGATCAGGAAGAGTTAGATAATCAAGAAGAGTTAATTAATGAAAGTCTACCTGTAAGTCCTGTAATACCTAGACATACTACACGTGTAATTAGATCACCTGATAGGTATCAAGCAAGTATAGCTTGCCAAGTAACTAAAGTTCCAACTAGTGTAGATGAACTTAAGATGTATCCTGCTAAGGATCAGGAGAATTGGCAAAAAGCAATGGAAAAAGAACTAAATTCATTAAAGGTAATGAAAGTATATGAAGATGCTAAATTACCTCCAGGAGAAAAATCCATTGGGTGCAAATAGATATTTAAAGTAAAAACTGGAAATGATGGGACTGTTACCCATAAGGCTAGGTTAGTAGCTCAAGGATTTAATCAAACTGCATCTGATTACGATGAAGTTTTTGCACCAAGTCTTAAAGCAACATCTTTAAGAGCAGCATTAGTGTGGACAGCTAAGAAAAACTATGTCATTAATCATTTAGATGTAGAAACTTCTTATTTGCATGCACCATTGCAGCACACTATATATTTAAGAAAACCAGTAGGTATAAAAGACAATAAAGTAAATAGTAATGATTGTTGGAAACTCAAAAAGAGTCTTTACGGGTTGAAACAATCTGGCTTTGAGTGGAACCAATATATTGTGAAAGAGTTAAACAATATAGGTTTTAAATCTGGTTTAGCAGATCCATGTGTGTTTAAAAGAGAAAATAATGGAACGGTGTCATTATTGTTATTATTTACAGATGATATTGCTTTGATAACTAAGACTAATAATGAAGCTAATGAGATTATATCATTATTAGCTAAAAAGATAAAATTAAAGCATTTAGGTGAAATTAAAAAGTATCTAGGATTGACAATTAACAAAACAAAAAATGGTTTTAAGATATCTCAAGAAGATAAAATTTGCCAATTAATTAAAATGTTTAAAATGGAACTTTGTAAACCGGCAAAGACTCCAATGAGTCAGGAAGTTTGCCAAACTGATGATCAAAGTCCCAAATTTGATAAGTATATAAATCAATCTTTGATTGGTAGCTTATCATATATCAGCAATTGGTCAAGGCCTGATATAGCTTATAGTGTAAATCAGCTGGCACGTTTTAATTCGGATCCACATCAATGTCATTGGCAATCATTAAAGAGAATTTTAAAGGAACAATGAACCATGCATTGTATATAGAACCAAAGGGTGATTTGAGTCTTAGTGCCTATGCAGATGCAAGTTTTGCAACTGATATAAACACTAGAAAATCAACATCTGGGATGGCTATATTATTTGGTAAGACACTAATAGGATGGAGGTCAATCAGACAACAGCATATTAGCTTGTCCACGATGGAAGCAGAATTTTCATGTCTGTCATTATTATGCACTGACTTGATTTTGTACAAACAGTTATTATTAGACATGCGTATAACTGTTAAAGATTCCATTATTGTGTACGAGGACAACCAGGTAGCCATAAAGTTAGCTACTAGTATTGCTGTAAAAATTAGATCAAAGCATACTGATTTAAGATACTTAAATGTTAGAGAATCTGTAAAGAATGGGCTAATTAAATTGGAATACTGCATGACGGAAGAAAACATTGCAGACCAATTTACAAAAGCTCAAGGAGTAAGCAAGTTTAAAGAGAGTTGTAATAAATATGATTTAAAGATGTAAATAGTTGTAGTATTATTATTATTTCCTAAAAGGGGAGAATGTTAGGGATAACATTGTTTTACCCTAACTGTTTTAGGTAAATAATAATATGTTATCATGGTTTGTTAGTTAAAGTGTCTGCAACTTTAACTATGGGAAATGTAATTAGGGGAGTGGTTGTGAAAGCATTTTAAAAGAAGCAAGACGACAGCTTGCTCTCTCTCTGGCTTTGATGATTCCTGATTACTGCTTGGAATCAAGACTGCATTGCTCGAACGGGAGAGAAAACAAAGGACTGATTTGTAAGTGAACTGACATAGGATATTCTACACGGACTTTGCTAACTGAATATCCCTGAATGGACTGACTAAATGATACATGACTATTGGACTGTTATTTTGACTATGCTATGAACTCATAATGGAATAAACTATATTTTTGATAGCACAAGCGTATCTGTTATTTTTACTGTATGTTAATAAACATACAAGCTTAGCTCACTCATTTATCTGTGTGCCTATCTGACTAACACTGCACATTCTGTTTAGCTTGTCTCCCTAACCCTGGTTGGGGAAACCAGGCTTAACAATGTGGATAAGCTTATTAACAACCATCTAGCTCCTTGTCCCTTGTACGTGCCTTGCAAAGGTCACTGAAGAGACAGAAGTTAATGATTACACATGAATGATACAATGTTGCAAACACATGAATGATACATAGTTGCAATGATACATAGTTACAACATCTCCTCTGTTTTTATTATTTATGACGAGTCTTCTTCCTCGTCCGAGAAGACAGGAACCATTTTTATGGAATGTTCGCCGTCCCCGTTATCTGGGCAAGAGTGCGACCCGTCAGCGTCAGGGTTGTCCAAGGAGCGGTAACTCAGCAATGACATTTTTTTCGTCCGGTGTTGAGGATATAACACGAGCTTGCAATAGCACATTAACATCAGCAGTTATGGAGGATAATTGATTTTTAAAAAATTGCAATATTCTATTAAAACAACACGGTCCTATAATACATATCAATATAATGATTATTAATGATCCTGCCAATGCAGTTAAAAAGGTTGTAAACCATGGCAAAATAGAAAACAAACCTTGATACCAATTATACATGTTTAACCTTTCTTTTTCTCTATCTTTCAAGCGTTTTTCTAATTCTTTCATAGAATCCAACACGCCCCCCCTGCTATCGGCATAAAAACAACATTCTTCTTTAAGCGCAGCACACAATCCCCCTTGTTTTAAAAAATAACAGATCTAAGCCTCTACAATTTTGCAAGAGGGGGTATTCCATGGGTACCTGTAGGGATATAAAATCATCAGAGTTATACACATCAATTTTTGGTACAAGCCATACTTGAATGCAAAATGATTTGGATTTAACAAGTTCATCCCCGTGGACACATGCCGTGAGACCAGTGGAACAAGCCCAAACAGAATTATTGCCAGGGATAAAATACATTCCTTTCAGGCGTGATGTTAAATTTCCTCCTGAAGTGGTGTAGACTGCAGAATATCCCCCGGTTGTGTGGGTGCGTCTGCCAAATCGAATTGAAGTGGTGGGTAGAAGTCTTCTATGCGAGAAAAATTGGTTGTAGAACTTAAACGAACGCCTTGAAAGTCAGTTATAGTCCAAGTAATATTATATCTTCTATGAGGCTTTTGCAGATCGTCATGGACAGTTCTTTTGAAGCGTCATTTGTTGACAGGATCAGAGTTCGGGTATATAAAAACATCACAAGCAGGAGAGAGGCTTATGGACAAGTTAGTTGTAGAACATTTGTGAAATGAGGAGGGAATGCAATTAGTAGAAAAAGGATAATAATTACAATAATGACAATAAAGATTAATTTGGTAATTCATCAAGGATGTTAGTTGGGGTGGGGGAACCCATAATACAATAGAAGGACATCTAGGTCCCCCTATATCTAGATTGAATAGAGGAAAAATTTTTAAGGTTCCTTTCCATAGGAAGAGTAAAGAAGGAACAAAAGAGCGAGTGGTAGAGTGTTCTTTAAATAAAACAGAAGTGACAGAGTGAAAACTACGGGTAGCATTTTCATGACGTACCCACATGGAACAAGTATAATAGCCTTCTGTTAATGAAATGGTTTTAACACGAATAGTCTTTTGACAGGAAGCATAGGTTTTGTTGAAGTAAGGTAGAAATTGCAAAGAAGATATAGGCAAGAATATCAGGAAGAGTTTTTAAGATACAGATGTAGCGGAGGAATTCCCATGATAAAGTCTAACCGCCCTACCAGGGATCCAGCAAGTGGTTTTGTCTGGTAGTAAAATCGCAGCGTAGCCTCGTCCCCAAGTGAGAAGCTCAGCCGGACCCTGCCAGGCAGGATCTGGCAATCTGCGATAATATACCAGAGGTCTGTTAGGCGGGGGTGAGGGGGAGGAAAAATGACGTGAAGCAGCAGAAGTGGGAGGAATGCCAGTCAGATTAAGAAAGTTTAAAGTGTAAAGACAAATATTAAGAGAATTTTGCAATGCTGGGAGGTTCGGGGTTTTTTCCCGCAACGAATATTGATCAAGAGCACGTTTCAGAGATAAGTTCGCTCGTTCCACAATAGCCTGCCCCTGGCTGTTGTAGGGAATCCCAAACTTGTGGGTTACATCCCATCTGTTACAGAAGTCCTGGAAAGCAGAACTTGGATAGGCAGGTCCATTGTCAGTTTTGATTTCTTTTGGACGTCCCAGTGAGGCAAAGGTACGAATTGAATGATTGATGACATGTTTTACAGTTTCTCCCCTTTGAGGGGTGGCCAGAATAAACCCTGAATATGTATCTATGGAAACGTGCAAATATTTCCAAGGGGCAAAAGGTGGATACTGAGTTACATCCATTTGCCAAATTTCACAAGCTTTTAATCCTCTAGGATTTACTCCTATGGGAATGGAATGTCCTTGCTTACTACATGTGGGGCATTGTTGAATAATGGCAGCAGCTTCTGCCTGAGTTAGGGCAAATTGAAAAGTTATCATAACTTGGCAGGGGAGATTCAAACACACTCCCTCCTTCTATTTTATAATGGACTTTTAAAGCCTCCATAATTTTCCTCCAAGTGACCAAAATGCCAATAGGTGCACGAGGAGGACTATGGAGATGTTTACCAATTTTTTGCCAAGTGGAAACTTTTAAGGACCCTTCCTCTGAATAATTGGGACAATGTTGCCACACATAAGCCAATAATGTAGCAATAGGTTTCATTTTTACAGGCGAGCCCTTTAAATTAGCAGAATATTTAGAAGAAGCGACTAACTCCCTCAATTCCTTCAGATGCTGCGTCTGTTGTTGAGAAAAGTTTCCACCCATACTTATGAAAGTCGAGACCGTGTTTCAGATCCGATGATGTGCAATTCACTTCAGGCCTGGCGATGCACAGCTCCCATCGAGCTGATAAGATATGGGCGCGTCGCAACGTATCCCCCTTAGGGAATCACGTCGGGGGCACCAGAATGCGGTATCTGCTATCCCGCATCTGATGGGCGGCTCATGAAAGGGAGCGAAGGAGAGAGAAACGACAGGAAGCGAGGTTTCCTCGGGATGAGTGCGCCCCGAATGTCTTGGCACACGCTCTTTTATTGTGCTTTTTTACAAGAAAATGATTTAATCAAAGCTCAAGTCAAACATAATAATCTCATCAGGATGTGCATGTTTACAAAGCTGCATACCAGACAGATCATTTACAATGTGGATAAGCTTATTAACAACTGTCTAGCTCCTTGTCCCTTGTACGTGCCTTGCAAAGGTCACTGAAGAGACAGAAGTTAATGATTACACATGAATGATACAATGTTGCAAACACATGAATGATACATAGTTGCAATGATACATAGTTACAACAGCTAGACACATGCAATTTGTACATAGATATACTATACCTAGAATTCACTGTGCATGGCATCTAGTATTATACTAATTTTTGTTATATCAATCAGCACAACTTTCTTAAACTCATGTCTCTTGTGCTTTGGTATAACTGTATTGGGCTGTCTGAAGATTATAGGAAATATAGTCCCAATTAATCTGACTGGTGGATTTGCATGATCTATCAGAGCATGACATCCTAGCATTTGGATATATCTCATCTGTAAAATATTTTTGAACTCTGTGCTAGCCTTCCAAACATTGGAGAAGTTACTGTTTATAACAATCCATAAGCCTGATGTGCATCATTGCTTTTAAAATATTTCACATCACATACAGAATTCTGTGATTAGTTCAAGACAATATATGTTGATTGGTGAGAAAGATTGTACATCAAGTCCATTTTTAAGACACTCAAAAGAAATAGCCACAAGTGGTAACTAAAGTTGTGTCTTGTGTGAAAAATTAGTTTTATTCATTCTGGTAATTTGTATAAACCAATATCTGTTTATTTCCAATACCAATCATCTATATTATTGGATGAGTGAGCCATTGAAACTGATTTCCGCATAAGGACTATTATTAGCATACCTATAAATCACATAAGAAAATGCTTAAAAAGTTTGTTCCCTTTATGAAAACAGACTATCAGTTTGCTTTTCCCCCAATAATTAGAAACTATATAAATTTAATTTTATGGCACAGGATTAAAATTCATTTGTGAGTGCCTCTATTACTTCTGTTATAATTTTATTGTTTGGTGCAATTTATTTAGAATATTTAATATATCAAATTAATTTTGTAGAATAAATATATTCTACAAGCAAAAATTCTCCCATGCCTCTTTACATCTATATAGTTTCTATTAAAAACAGTTTTTAACAAACTAATTTTCAAAACGGAGACATGCTGACCCATTCTGTATATACTTCTTAAAGCATATGAGTCTACTAAGGAACACTATCTCTTTTGTTCAATAGTGAGATTTTTTATTATTATTATTATTACTATTTCTTTCTGGTCTTTTCTGGTTTCTGGTCTTCAAATAAAGCTAATTACAAAAAAGAAAAAAAAGTTAGAACTGGTGGAGAGTGATCATTTAAAGCCATTTCCTTTGCAGAAAGGAACAAAAAGAAGTACCGAGGGCATGGATAGGCCTGTAAAAAAGAAAAGAAAGGAAAAGAGAAAAACCATCTAATGAGGATGTTGAGATAAGTGCTTGTGAAGAAAACTGGCAAAAAAAGAGCTTTTAGTCTAAAATCCATAAATAAGTGGGCATCAGATGGGTGCTAGAACATTTATAACAAGAGAGGCCACCAAGCTACATCCCTCTATGCAAGAGCTGCAACCTTAGAAATATTCTTTCTTAACAAGCTATTTTCTTTTCTTTTCAAATATTAATTTAAGGGGGGGAGAAATACTTGAAAATTAAGGCGCTTTATTCATGTCTTTGAATCCATTATAGAAGCAAGCAGGCAGGCAGTGGGACTGCTTTATCACTAGAGTATAATATAATGTTGAAAATGGGCAAAATCCTTATGCGTATGCACAAAGAAGCTATTTGAGGATTGGCCCTATGATCCTTTGATGATCATGATGCTTCTGAAACTGGAATGATATATTTCTGCAGATGTACACCTTTAGCAGAAGGCATTAAAATGTCCGATCTTCCATGGTGGTTCTTTCTGTCTTGTCTTGAATTAACTAGAGATTCATCCCTGTGCAAAGATATATGCACACCAGATATCTAAAGTTCTGTCTAATTATCAGAGAAGGACTTGGTCCTTGAGCATTGCCTAAATCACAACTTAATATTTCTTTTAGAGAGCATAAAAGAGAAAGAGAAAAACAATTTGAAAAGGTAAAGGGACATAAGAGGGGGAAGAACAGAAAATTTCTTTCATAGTTTTGGGCTGCTTTCCATTTTGAAACTGGTAAGCACATCTGATCAAATCAGTCAAAATAATCTACTCACAGCCTAAGCACCAGTTGTTCAGCCTTAGTGGTTTTAATTACTGTGATTTCTGCTTTTCAATATATAGGATATACTTTAACCTTAAACTGTCTACTGTGTACCTCACTCCATTCCTAAGAGGTCTGAAAGGGGGCGTACATAAGCGCACCAGAGTACCTACTGTCCCTGTCCTACTGTACGTATTTATTCATACTCATTTATTATGTATATACTTTACCTGTTTATATTTATATCTTTATATGTTATGTTCATACTTATACTTATTTTCTCATACATGCTTGACAAACTAAACTAAATAAAATAAAAATAAATAAATATCAACATCCTTTGCTAATCAAATTGATTAGTAATCGTAGATTTGATATTCTACACACAGGAATGACAGTGTGTTGGAAAAGTCTAGATGAAGGCTGCATGCTCTCTTATAAGTGTTTTATCAACCTGAGCTGAAGATTTGTTACACTGAAGTCAATAATCAAGAACTGAAATATGTTGACACTAATTGAATGAAGGCCTCAATGTGCTATTTAAATTATCAGAAAGAAGCCTGACCATCTGAAAAAGTAGGATGAACTATTTTTGTCATTTGTTTTGCGGCCCTTTCCCCTGTAACCACTATAACCTCTCCCTCTATTCTTTCTCAGAAATCTCTGTTGATTTATCAATTATAATTATAACTATATTTATAACCCACCAATTCAATCTCAGTTTAATTGATAATTATTAATTGCATCAGTAGAGTTTTCTTACTGAGAAATGTGTGTAGCAGTTTGTTTTTGGCTATATAGTGAACAGTATTGTTACTTGAACATTTAAAGAAGCTTGAAGTGTAGCATAGGAATTTTAGCTGGTTAATAAAGCCTGAATATAAAAATGCATAACAAATTAGACAGAAGAACACTTCAAAACTAACAATTCTCTTATTTTCAAAGAAGCTAAGTATCTGTTTTCAGATATTGTGATATTAGACAATTAAGCATTTTAAAAGTAATCATTAGCACTTTGAATCGAGCTTAGGAACAAATGTGGAGTCATTATGAACCCTTGAACATTGGTATAATATACCTCTAACTTTGTCAGAATCTTAGTAAAATTTTGGAGTTACTGAACTTAATTTTCAAGAACTATACAACATATCATGCATTATATTACTCAAAACTAGAAGCTCCTAAAGGAGCACCCATTTGCTAAGTGTCTCCTTAGGTTTTCCTACATTCCACCACTCCCTTTTTCCTAAAAGTTGAGATGTGGTTGGTGACAATCTATGAAGCATTCATAATGCACATATCCTTGTTCTATCAGTTATTTGATTTTATGCTTAATTTGTATTAGTAGGAAACTGCATTATTGGACAGTTTAAAAAAATCCATTCAGGCATATTTTTGTTTTCTTTATTTACTTATCTGAATAATTTCAGTAAGGTTGTCTTGGCAATGAAGCATTAGGTTGTACATTGCCTAGTCTTCACAAATTCCCATCACACTTGCTTGGCATTAGCTAACATTGTCTGTTAAATGAGTTATAAATTATAATTATAAGCTACAGCACTTTAATCGAGCAATCATTTGGGAAAAGCCATGTTGAGACAAGAAATTAAGAGTCAGAATGGGGAAACCAAGTGCTGTGAATTATATTGATATCATCAGATTAGTTCTAGTGTGATGTAAATATGATATTTTTCATCAGTGATGATTTTTTAATATTCTAGTGCTTTCTTTCCTTTGAAAACATTATTTTGATAGCACAGCTTTAAAAATTAAGAATACAGTGGCTATAATTTGCTGTAAGATGCATGTGGGTATTATAGTTGAAGGCATAATGTCTAAATATATAAAATATATTTTATAAAGCTGGGTTTTTTTTAGAAGAATAGAATATAACTTTATTACGGTCGTAGAACAACAATAGACATCACTATTTACAATATATAGAAAAACATACTGACACATTATAATACATTAATAGTGATTAAAACATCTGTTAAGAAAATACATCCCCACAGTCATGAGAGGCCAGGCAAGGAGATGCGTACCTCGATGTGAATGATGTTGAGTTGGCCACATCCAGCCAGCCCCATGACCACCAAGTCACTCCCACCAATTAAGTCACGCCCACAGAACCGGTTTTTGAAAAAATTGAATCCCACCCCTGGTGCCAACCTATTTAGTTTTTCTTGGAACTCCATGTCCTTCATTCTATTGATTACTACTTACTTTGCTTGGTCAAAGCCTAGGGACATTAAGAATACTGGTGAGAGCTCACAAGAGCCCAGTTTTTGTTCTATTGCCTGTTTCCAGGGGGAGGGGTAGTTATCAGTCAGTACTAGAGGAGTCAGTCCCTCTGGGAAGAAATGCATTTTTAGCCAATGAATGATCATCATCTTCCAGGCTCTTACCTGAATTTAAGGCATGCCTGTCTCAATTCTTACCTGGGCATTTGGAGTTCCTTTGGGTGCAGCTAAGATGGCTCGCAGGAATTTGGTTTGTATAGTTTCTAGCAAGTTTTTTTTGGTAAGGATTCCTGTTTGTGCCCCATATAGAATTTGTGCCAATGTTTTGGCCTCAAAAAGTTTTAAGGCTGCAGATACTAATTGCCCTCCATTGGTGTAAAAAAAATGTTTAATTGCATTTGAAGACCTATAGGCTGCTTGCAATGTGTGATCTAGATGTGCTTTCCATGTCCCTTGTGAGTGGAAAACCACCCCAAGATATCTGAATGTCCTAAGCTGTTCTGAACTATACCCTTCTATTTTCCAGGAGTATTTATTGTCTAGGTCTTTTAGCAAAAACTAAAACTTTTGATTTATCAAAGTTAAGGACCAGCTTATTCTGTTTACAAAATTCAGGTGTTGCTGTAATTGCTCTTTTCAGTCCTATTGGAGTTTGTGAAATTATAGCAGCATCGTCAGCATATAGGTGAATTGTGCTACGTTAGGAAGATGTAAATCAGAGTTCTGTAAGAGGTTGATCAGAGGGTTAATGTAGAAGTTAAAAAGGGAGGGGGATAGGATGCAACCCTGCCATACCCCTTTTTGTACCCTTACTGGGCTGGTTAAAGTCCTTTGAGGATTACACTCACTTTCAAGGTGGAATTAGCATACAATTTTTGTATGAGGAAAAGGAGGCATTTATCAATGGTAGTGTGTTTTAATTTCTCCTAGAGGGTGTTCCTGGATATTGAATCGAAGGCCTGCTTAAAATCAAGGTAGGCCACGAAAAGAGAGGAATTTTTTTTGTTCATGTATTTTTGAACCAGATGGTGAAGTACCAAGATATGATCCACTGTAGATCTTTCTTCTCTAAAACCAGCTTGCTCATCTTTGATTATCCCCCCGGAAATTAGCCAGTCCTGAAGTTTATAATTTAGGTGTTTGGCACACAATTTACTAATAACACTCAGAAGGCTAATGGGTCTATAATTATTTGGGTCATTTCTATTACCTTTTTTATAAATTGGTATGATAATTGCTAATCCCCAATCTCTTGGCATAGGGGCCATTTTATCTATAAATGTAAACAGAGATGCTAAAAGTGGAGCCCACCAACTGGCATTCTTTTTTATTATTTCTGACAGGACATTATCAGCACACCTGCTGCCTTATTAATCTTGAGGGTTCCGATCAGCCAGGATATCTATCCTGGTGTAACCGGGGGCCAGTAAGGAGTTTGGTCCAAACTAATTTGGCTCTCCTTAGTTACATAGTCAGAGTCTATATATAACTCTCTAAAATATTCTTCCCAGGTATGAATTGGTACCTGATTAGTTGGGGGTAGGGGGGATTTCCCCCAATCCTCTCGTGATATACCAGAAAAGGGATGTATTTTTTGTCTTGACTGCTGCAATTAATCTATGCCAAGACTCCTTCAGAGTCGCACTTTTCTTTTCTTTTAGCAGGGTCTTATATTGTGCCTTCAACTGCTTTAAGTAGTGAGTGTGATCCTCAGAAGGGGAAATTTTTTAAAATAAAGTTTTATTTGGGTTTTCACACATACAAAATACAAGTAAAACATCTTTTTTGAAAATAGCATGGTCCCGGGTTGAATTTCTTTATACAGACACAAAACTCAATTTCATGCTCCTTTTTGTGTTCTATTCCATATCTTGTACTATTCTACATTTTCTATTTAGTTGTTCCCCTCTTTTAATTTTCTCAATTTTATTTTGATTATCTCATCTCAATTCAAATCATTATATTTATACTTTTGTCTGTTCTTTTCAATTTCATGTTATCTCATTAAATAAATTTTCTCCTGTAGTTACTAATTGGAGTATGACACCTTTATATCTTTTAATTACATCCATTCAACTCTTATTTAAACTACAATATATACCTTAAAGTTATGACCTTCAATATAATACATAATACATAACTTCCAATCGAATTCTGCTTGGTACATTCTTATAATACACATTATATTCTTTAAAAAAAGATTATAAATATATGTAATTATAAACCCTCATTCCATTCCAATTCAGTTCTATCATTAATAATCATTAAAATCTTAACATCTTTAACACTTCTTTTCAATTAAATATCATACTTCCTTAAAGACACATATAATCTCCATAATTAATTTTTCCCTTATTTCTCTTCACATATGTTTTGTAAATCATTAAATATTCATTTTATTACATTCGTTTATTGACAAACATTCCACCAAATTACAATAGCTATTTTATCAAACATTTTAATCATACATTGTTTCATATTTTCTAAAATTATTATTTCTAATATAACAATACTATCTTATGTACCTTTGCAGAATCCCTTTTTCCATTAAATATTTACCCATTATCTCTAAATAGGCCCTGTTTCTCTATATTTTGTTTCTGTCCTTTATAACTTCTTTTCCTTTCTTTCTTCCCTCTCATCTTCTCCCTCCCCTTTTTACCCCCTTGTCTCTCTACTTCTAATTCTCTCTTCTGCATTTCCCTCTTCTGTTGCTTTCTGATTTTATACTTATTTTTCACTCTATTTTTTCTTGGGGGGGGGTTGTTTTTCCCAATCTTAAACTTTCTTTTCTCTTTCCCCTCTTTCCTTTTCCCCCCACTTAAGATTACTTGTTCATTAAAGATGGCTTCTTCTTTGTCGCAATCTTCTTGTTCTACAGGCATTTCTTGTTGTTTCTCATAGTTCCAAATCTCCATTTCCAAGAACTGAAATACGAAGCCAAAAGAACCTGTCCCTTCTTGTGCATCTTCTTTGTACTTTTTAAGTTCCATTTTCAATTCTTCTTAAAGTGGAGCCATTTTAACCACTTTTAAACAACTACCCAATTGATTTTAGTCATTCAAATACAATAACCAAGAATCCAGAGATCATCAAATCATCCAGATAGTCCCAAGCTGTTTCTTCTTATTTCTTATTTCACTTTTTCTTCCTGGGGTTTTACTATTTTGTTGCAATGTTTCAGTTAAGATGTATCTTTTGGAAGTCTTGTTGAGATTTTGCTCTAAGTTCTTTTTAATTCCAGGCAATCTCCTCCCTTCCAGATCCTGCCCTTTTATCCTTTTTCTCTTCTTTCCTGTTTTCAAAAGTTTTGATTACCCAGAAATCTTTATTATCCTTTTGACTTTTTATTTTCAGCATTAAATGCCTATTAATGTCAAAGTGGCTTTTCCCCCCCCAATTTCTTGCTTGTCTCTTAGCTGTCAGTATAGGAAAAGGAGAAAAAGAACAAATCTTTTCCCTTTTCTCTCTCCTTTGCAGCTTAAAAATCTTCTTAGGGAACAATGTTATTATTTTTTTTAATAGTTTCAATTCCAGGGTACCTTATTTGTTGCTTTTGCTGTTTGACCCGGTCAACCAAAACTTTCTCTTCTTATCTTCCTCCTGCACATTCTTTTCAGGTCGAGTTCTTCTTTATGGTGGCCATTTCTGACCACCACTACAAACACCTTTGGGAAAGGGAGTAATGGCCAGCTGGGGAGGAGAGATGCGGCTCTCCTCAACCCTGCAGGCAGTCTCCCCATTCTTCACCACCTCTACGGGGTGGCTTAGCCCCAAAACTAGCCGGCTCAGGGCGCTCAAGCGGCGAGCATGGATCGAAGCCTTGCAGAGACAAGGTTTTGGTCTGTTGCTGAAGAAGCTCAAACCGGAAGTCCTGAAGGGGCATTTTTCTATACTCTTTGTTAATGTCCTTTTCAGTTGCATGCAATCTGTATCAAACCAATTTTTATTCTTTAAAAATCAGCTTTTTGGATTGAGCTAGTATTCTGTTAGTGAGAACTGATTTCAAATTTGAAATTAAAGTTTCAAACCCCTCTAAGTATGATCTTTCAAACTTATTTTTTAGTAGAGATGTATGAAGTTCTATTGTTTCTGGCACTAACATCCATTTAGTAACTTCCATTGCATTTTTCTCGGTCCATTTAATTTTTACCTGGGTATTTTGGCTCTCTAGATTGGGTAGGTAGATTGAACCAGTCCTTAGAGTTTTCTGGTGTAATGTGAGAGTAAGGATTACTGAATTGTAATTGCTCTCCAGTCATGAGTCTACCTCCATCTTTTGCAAAAACTTCTGGAGGTCATATGATATTATCCAATAATCAATGTGGATTTTCTTCCTGCTCCCCAATGTATATTCTGCTGGGTAGTCACTTTTTGTGGAACCATTAAGGATACAAAGGTCCAAACGTAAAGTCATCTGTCTTCCACACAAACCTGCCTGATTTGCTTTAGGGTCCTTAAATTGTCTGGAATGCAGGGGTTCTTCTGACACAGTCTCATCATAATGGATATTAAATTGATTAAATAATGCTTGATCGTTTGGACCCATCCTAGCATTTAAATCCCCTCCAATAATTATTGCTGCTGTGGGATTGTTTGTCTGAACAGCCAAGGATAAAATCTTCTATGCCATCCCAAATCTTGTTGATCAAATCCTTCTTCTTGAGTGGAAGAATGTAGATATTAAAAAGCAAAATTCCACCTATTTATATAAAAGTAAGGTAGTCACAACCCATGGCTGAAAAGGTGGCAGTGAAACACATTTAAATTGCAGGACTGTATTAATTAGTGTCACAATACCCCCTTTATCTATCCCACCCACCTTATTTGGGGCAGCTGGGATAGAGTTGGTCCAATAACCATCTAACTGTATCTCTGCAGGGGTCCAGGTTTCTTGTAAGAAGAGAATGTCAAATTGTGATATGTAGTCAAAAAAGAGTTGGTCTTTTGATGGGACAGTCCAGCCTGCTATATTCCAGGTTATAATGGAGAGGAGATCATCTTTTGCCACTCATCAGGAAATGTGATTTATATAAAGGAAGTTGTAAGGTTGTTGCAATTGATTGAGGTGTTGTTGCGAACAAAATTGGCTTTCTCTAAAAGGAGGGCAAAAGCTGGATTAAAACAAGGGATCTTATATCTAATTTATAATACATAGCTTAACTTTTAATTTTGGATACAGTGCTGTATGAGATTACTGTTATCCAACAAAGAAAAAAGAAAAAAATGTAAATCCATTGGTATTGCAAGTAAATTTCTATGATAGAACTAATGACACACTTGGCCAATAAAGTATTCTATTCTATTCTGTTCTGTTCTGTTCTGTTCTATCCTCTGCAAGGGAGAAGAAGATTTAACAACTTATTAGTCTTGTTCTCTCCTGCAGAGAATAGGTGCTCAGATGTTGCTTTGTGCCTATTTTTCTTAGTAAAATGCTAAGCAGCCCCTTCATTCTATCTATAGTGAAAATGAGTGTTGATCTGTTATAAAGTTAGGGAGGGCAGCAGCAACAAATAGTAAGATCTTCTTATATAAAAAGGAGGCAAGCTGATCATTCCATCTGGGTTCAAATATTACAATAATATTGTGGTGTTGCATCTCTCAGCCTTCAGCCAGAAACTCACAAGGTGATTTTGATCCCATATTTTTCAGTCCAATCAACCTCATAGAGTAATATTATTGGGGATTAATGGGCAGAAGGAATGTTATGTATACCGCTTTGGGCTTCTGGAGGAAAAGCAGGATTTAAAGCTAAAACTACATTTCCTTGTATGGGATGAACCAAGTCATTGTCATTTCAAACTGTTATGTCCTGAATTGGAATACTCGAAATCCCCGAGCCTTGATTGGCTAAGGCGCGGGGATTTCTGATTGGCCAGGCGAGCCGCGCTGATTGGCCCGATTGAAGTCTCCCGCGATTGGTTCAAACCAAGAGCGGGAGACTTGAATCGCTGCCATTGGCCGCGGCCGCCGCTGCGAAAGGTATAAAAGCCGCGGGCTTTTTGCCTTTCGCCGGTTCGGTTCTCCCATTGTAAATAAAGAGCTTTGAATGAAAGTCACCGACTCTGAGCTTCTTTTGCGGACACAACACTGGCGACGAGGATGGGATCTCGCCCCTGAACCGAACCCCGTGTCCATCCAAGTACCAGCTCCAGCGCAGAGATGGCGAAAATAGCACCGCCCGCCCCCTTCAACCCCGCCGCCGAGGACTGGGAATCGTACTCGGATCGGTTCCGTATGTACCTGGAATGCGCCGGAATGAAGGACGCCCCGGGCCCGCTAAAACGCGCCGTCTTCCTTACTCACTGCGGACCAGAGGTCTTCCAGATGGCCAAAGCATTGGCCAAGCCGGCAGACGCAACCGCCATGGACTGGGACGTCCTCGAACCTATACTGCGGCGCCATTACGCCCCCGAAGTCCCCATCCTGATACGGCGCAATGAGTTCTACCGCCGAAACCAGAAACCAGACAAAAAATTGAGCGACTTCGTCACAGAACTACGGCGCCTAGGAGGACTCTGCGAGTTTGAAGGTCTGAACAGTCTCATAAGAGACCGCTTCGTGCTCGGCTTATGGGATCCTACACTCCAGAGCCGACTTATGGCCAAGGGCGACATCAGCCTAGCCGATGCCCTTACCGCAGCTGCAGCCGCAGAAGCAACCCGCACGTCAGCGGACAGCATGCGAAGATCTGACGCGAAGGGCGGAAACAACAACCCGGCAAGGTCGGACGACACAAGAAAAGAAGCAACCGCACACTACGGTGAATACCAGTCAACCTCCAGCACGTCGGAAGACGAGGAGGACATACATCGCGTGCAGACGGGACGCGGCGACCAACGAAATCGAAAAGGTCGTAGGTCGAGGACCAACTGCGCCGGGTGCGGCGGCGACCACCCCAGGTCAGAATGCCGATTCTTTGACTCTATCTGTAGGCATTGTGAACGACGGGGCCACATCGCTCGAGTTTGCCGCCAAAAGAAGACCCGCAGCCCGCCCAAATGGGAACAGCACGACAGAAGGAGAGAAAGCTCCCCACCCAGAGCCAGAGAGCGCCAGCCAGACGGTCGGTGGGACCGTACTCAACGATCTCAAAGAAGCGGCGACGGTCGGCGAAAAGAAGAGACCCACCAGACGGTGACCATCGGCCACGCCATTTCCGACGGCGCCAGAAAGGTACACGTAGAAGTCCATATCGAAGGCCAGCCATGCAAAATGGAAGTGGACTCCGGGTCCTACCTTTCCATGATTGCATGGCGCGAAATCAAAAGACTAGTGCCTACACTACAAAAAAGAAACGTGCATACCCAAAAGATCATCATAAAAGACTACCAAGGGAATCGCGTCCCGGTAGTGGGCACCAAGAACTTTAATATAACTTACAAAGGCCACACCGAACAACTGCCACTCACGATCGTCGACCGCGACCGCCCAAGCCTACTGGGCTTACAATGGTTCGCCCCGCTTAACATCGCGCTGACAGGTGTCAACCACGTCACCATCGAAGCTTGGGAACAGCGGCTAACCCAGGAGTTCCAGGAGGTCTTCGATGGAGGCTTGGGCAAGTACCAGGGGCCCCTTATCTCATTTGACCTAGACCCAAGGCTTCCCCCTAAGCGGCTTAAACCTAGAAGGGTACCATTCGCCTTAAAGCCTAAAATTGACGAGCAGATCGACAAGCTCGTCAAACAAGGGGTATTGCAACCGATAGACCATGCCAGATGGGAGACCCCTATAGTGACCCCAGTAAAGCCAGACGGGTCCGTGAGAATCTGCGGGGACTATAAGGCCACCCTAAATGGCGCGTTGCAACAAAGCGCCTACCCAGTCCCAATAGTGCAACATTTACTGCACTCACTGGGAGGGGGCAAAGTCTTTGCCAAGCTCGACCTCACCCAGGCATATCAGCAGCTACCTGTGGACGAGAAAACGGCGGAAGCCCAAACAATCGTGACCCATCGGGGGGCCTTCAAGTGTAACCGACTCCAATTTGGAGTCAGCGTGGCACCAGGCATCTTTCAGAGCCTGATGGAACGTTTGCTACAGGGCATCAAGGGGGTGGTGCCCTATTTCGATGACGTATTAGTGGCGGCGCCAAACGAAGCCGAATTAGAAAACCGACTCAGACAAGTCTTAACAAAATTTAAAGAAACAGGACTTAAAGTCAAACGAGAAAAATGCCAACTATGTACAAAGCAAGTAGAGTTTTTGGGCTATCTCCTAGACCGGCATGGCATTCACCCTACGACTAAAAAAGTGAAAGCCATCAAGGAAGCCCCCACCCCAAAGTCCAAAACGGAACTACAAGCGTTCCTAGGCTTACTAAATTTTTATAATGTTTTCCTACCTCAAAAGGCAACGGCGGCGGAACCTTTACATAGACTCCTAGACAAGAAGGCAGCCTGGACTTGGGGGAGACGAGAGCAAGCCGCCTTTCAAAAAACCAAAGACCTCCTCACCTCCGACGCCGTCCTGATGCAATTCAGCGAAACCTTGCCCTTAGCTGTCACTTGCGACGCATCACCTTTCGGCGTCGGTGCTGTCCTCAGCCACACCCTCCCAGACCAGAGAGAAGCACCCATCGCTTTTTTCTCCAGGACTCTGACTAAACCGGAACGGAACTATAGCCAGCTGGACAAAGAAGCTTTGGCTATAGTTGCCGCCGTTAAGCGTTTCCACGAATACCTGTACGGCCGCCCGTTCACCATCGTGACGGATCATAAGCCATTGCTGGGCATCCTCGCTGGAAACCGAGCCACGCCGAACATCTTGTCACCCCGGATGACAAGATGGTCCGAATTCCTGGCAGCCTACAGTTACGAACTGCTACACAAGCCAGGTAAGAAAATTTCGCACGCGGACGCTTTAAGCCGCTCGCCTTTACCTGACTCGGAACCTGACCCAGCACCAACAACAAACACCCTAAGTATTGAGAGTTTACCTATTACCGCATCAGACATTGCCAGAGAAACCGTTAAGGACAGGCGTCTGGCATGAATCTTACACTGGTTAGAAAAAGGCTGGCCGGAGAAAGACAATGACGAGACTTTTAAAACATTCCGTCAGCGCCAGACTGAACTTTCACTACTGAGAGGATGTATTCTGTGGGGTGACCGGGTGGTAATTCCGGACAGATTGCAAGAGAGGGTATTAGAGATGCTACATGAGGGTCATCCTGGCATCGTCAGGACTAAAGCCCTGGCCAGGAGTTACGCTTGGTGGCCAGGGATGGACAAGCAAATTGAAGCATGGGTCGCCAAATGCCACCGGTGCCAGGAGACCAGATCCAGCCCACCCGCAGCACCTATCCGGGACTGGGAAACACCACGGGGGCCCTGGTCCAGAATCCATCTAGACTTTGCTGGCCCCACAAATGGGCATACTTTTCTAATCACAGTTGACGCGTACTCCAATTGGTTGGAGGTATGCGACATGAAATCCACTACCACAGAGGCCGTCGTTAAAGAACTGTGTAAACTGTTTTCCACACACGGCCTCCCAGACATCGTCGTCTCAGACAACGGGCCCCAGTTCACTTCCATCGATTTCGAACGGTTCCTGGCAGAGAGGGGTATCCGCCACGCATTAACAGCACCGGCGCATCTGGCGGCGAACGGTAGGGCGGAACGGATGGTCCAGTTTATGAAAAAGACCCTCCGGAAAATGGACCACGGGGAGATCAGCGACAAAATCAACAAACTGCTCTTCATACAGCACATCACTCCCAATACCACAACTAACAAGAGCCCTGCAGAACTTCTAATGGGCAGAAAGCTGAGGTCCCCACTCGACAGATTACACCCGACCTATAACCCGGAGCGGCCCCCAGACTCCAGCTCCAGGTACCGGACATTTGACCCAGGTGACTTAGTCTATGCAAAGAACATGACGGGGGACCCCCTATGGATCCCAGCCGTCATAACTCAAGTCACTGGTCCACGGTCGTACCGGCTCCAAACCATCGATAGGCGAGCCTGGAAACGACATATCGACCAGCTCAGGTCACGAACAGCGACTGACCTCAACCCCCAAGACACGAACCAAGGGGGGAGGGAATACCCGGAGAGACAATCGCAGGAAAAAATAAACCAAAAATACTCACCGGAACACAGCCATCGCGAGTCCCCTCCGGAGAAGAACCACCTGGCCAGCTCTACCGACTCGGAGAAGCCAAGCGGGAGCGGCGAAATCCGTAGCTCAACCGACCTGGTAGGCCCAGGCGGGAGCCACGGCGAAAGAACCGGCCCGATCATCCAGCCGGTTCGCACAGAGGCAGGAGCAGCCAAAAAGATGACCGCTCCGGCCGAGTTACAGCATGCAAGTGAGTTGCGCAGGTCAACTAGGACTCGACGGAGCCCCGCCTACCTGCATGACTACACCACGTGATGGACCATACCAAGAGGGGAGGGGTGTTATGTCCTGAATTGGAATACTCGAAATCCCCGAGCCTTGATTGGCTAAGGCGCGGGGATTTCTGATTGGCCAGGCAAGCCACGCTGATTGGCCCGATTGAAGTCTCCCGCGATTGGTTCAAACCAAGAGCGGGAGACTTGAATCGCTGCCATTGGCCGCGGCCGCCGCTGCGAAAGGTATAAAAGCCGCGGGCTTTTTGCCTTTCGCCGGTTTGGTTCTCCCATTGTAAATAAAGAGCTTTGAATGAAAGTCACCGACTCTGAGCTTCTTTTGCGGACACGACACAAACCATGAGTAATAGTGCAATATTTCTTAATAATAATGGTTGAAAAGTAGGCAGATAGGAAGACTGAACACCAAATTGTTATCTGGAGTTTTTAGCCTAAATCTTTTAGCTCTCACTATGTATGAAACAGAACATGACTGGTAACTGTAACAAGTAATTGTTGTTGTTTTTAATACTGTTCTTCCCAAACCTGGTTAAATTACCCAAAATTAGTAAAAGTAATTTTTCTTTGAGAATTGTATATATAGCTATGATGAACAGAGATCTGTATATGAAAAATAAAATTGCCATTTAATCTCAAAAATAAGTAAAAATAATTAGTCATAATGTTAAAATGTCTTGTGCAATCTAAAAACCTGGTGGATTTTTTGCAGCATAAAATATGATTGGTCACATTGGCAGCCACAATTTGAACTGGATTTGTTATTTTTATCCAACATTTTTATCCAACTTCCCAAGGACTTGGGATAGACAATTTTTTTATGGTATTTAAGATATTGTGACATAATTAATGAACAAATATCAACTATGCAGGACCATATATTTGTTTCCAGTTTTGAAGAATAGTTTTTTTAGCTATCACTTTATAAAAAATCCATTCTGTTTATCTAGATTTTAATTTCCATGCAATAAAAATATATAATTTCTTGTTACATTAAAATTGAAACTAATCAATATATTTATAAAAAAGATATTTATTTTCAAAAGTATAGTTAGGATCAATACATCATACATTGTGGAAAGGAAAGTAGAAATATTTTATAGTTACTTACTGTGAAGAGTCTCTGTTATGTAACTTTCTATATTTTAATTATTTATATTTTAGACACTGATTTCTTTATAACTTATGGCAATACAGATTTCTGAGATTACATTTAGCTGAAATATAAAGTGAAAATATGTGCGTTAGTTTGAGAAATAGGGGTTGCCTAATTCTTTTCTTTAAAAAAATGAGATTTGTGCAAACTGCTTGTGGGTATAATGTAATTAAATCAAACATTGTTATATTGACTTCACTAATACCATACTCCTATTAACACAGAAGAAAACTTCTGTCCAAGTACATGTAGATTTAATTATTTTTAGTCTACGGGCCTATTGAGATCAATGAGACATGGTAATTCTGGTGAAGAAAAGACAAATTGAAGATGGTTCGACTAAAAGTCCATCTAGTGAATATGGTAAGATGAAGAGCTAGTGCAGAGATCATCATTTGTGACTTTCCCAGTTGGCTTTTGACAGGCAATGGAGGAAGCTGGATTTATTAATAACTGGGTTTCACTTAACAAGCATGCCAAAAATGGTCATAAAATTGGGCATAACTCACTTAACAACTGCCTTATTTAGCAGTGGAAATTCTAGACCCAACTGTGGTCATACATCCAAGACAACTAATTTGTGGGAGATAGGAAAAAGATTAAATCCTATTCATCACACAAAGATATAAATATAATTTATGTGATTTTTGGTAAATCCAGTCATTGTATAAACCCTGGTTGTGTTTGGTGTTGTAACATGGCAGTCATATCTCATCACAGAGGCTCTGTAATTAGAGAATTGCTATTTTTTAAGGAATTGGTTGGAAAAGGTTTTCTAGTATATACAGAGAAGATAGAGATTGAGGGGAGTAAGAAACAATTGCTGTCAATAAAAATGGAGATAGAAATGATTAGAGCTAGAGACCTTCAGACAGAAAGAGGCTCCTAAGAAGTAGAGGCAGAAAGATGATAAAGTGAAAGAAAAGTTTCAGGAAAGAGCAAAGTGAGTAGTATATAGGTGTAGGAGAGAGCAAGTGAGACAAAGAGGCATAAAGTAAGAATTTAGACAGAAAGGCAAATGAGCCATTATAAGAGAAAAAGTTATAGTAGTTTGGGCTCAACATAACTCTAGCAATAGTGGTTTGTAAACCATGGTTTATGTATGAACTTGCATTAGCACTGGAATTACAGTTAAAATCAACTGTCAGCATGATATTTGAATTCAGCCTTAGTAATCCTGGACAAAAATACTCAGATTAGAAAATATGTCTCTCCTACTGTGGCTATAAGATATAGGTACATAATATTCCGCTAAGACACAACTAGAAACAGGATACTATTTTTCTATTTAGACTTAAAATGATAATCACTGTCAAATATATCTGGTTAAAATATATTCTTTGTAGTGCATTTTATACCAATGATCACATTTAATCATCTTCATGTAATACTGAAGTGTAGCAAAATCAATGAATCATTGAATTGTCATGCAACTATATAAAGAGGTGCCGGCATAGACTGGCCTTATTTTTTCATTCTTTTAATATTAATAGCAGTCAAGTAGAAATGTTTATTCCTAGAATAAGTGTGACATTGTACAGAGACAAATTATACTAAATCCCAGTCACTGGAACTTTGTCCCTGAACACCCAGTACCTGATATTAAATTTCTGAGAGTACTTCTGTGCCTTCCATTACATATCAATCGAGATTAAGAAATAGTTAACATGTGTGCTTCCAGAATTAATTAATTAATTAATTTGTCAAATATGTACAAGATAACAAACATGAACAGCGGAAGTAAATGCAGATAAATGGGGATAGTAAGACAAGGACGGTAGGCATGCTGGTATGCCTATGCACGTCCCTTTAAGGACATCATAAGAATGGGGAGAGGTCCACAGTAAACAGTTTGAGGTTGAAGCTGTGAGGGTTTGAGGCTGTAACAATGGAGTCAGATAGAGCATTCCAGGCATTGACCATTCTGTTGCTGAAGTCATATTGGCTCCAATCGAGTTTGAAGCAGTTTACCTTTTTAAAAATAGGTATGACCGTGGCTAATGACCATGTGAGGCAAGGAGCTGATTCTGAAAGATACCTCATAGATTGTGCATTGAGGTTCAGTTAGGACAGTGGCAAGCTTTTTAAAAAGTAGTCACATAATCCATCAGGGCCAATTGATAAGATAGCTTCAGGTTACGTAGTGTCATTTCAACATCTACTGTAAAATCAATATGTAATAAATTGTTACAGTTTGTTGTGGTTCGACTAGAAAATGGGGGCCAGCAGCCACTGCTGTCAACAAGGACTGAACTGAAGAATGTATTAAAGAGGTTGGTCTTAACAGCTTCATCGTTACAGTCTTCCATGTCAGGCTCTTTTAGGGATGGAATAGTTTTTGAGTCTTTAAGTTTTGCATTTATGAAATTATAGAAGGCTTGAGTGGAGTTCAAGTTTAACAGCTCTCCCCCCTATTTTCAATGGTGATTGGTACATTTGGCCTTTATCTAGCAGCATAACATTTTGTAGCAGTTTTTAAAGTTAGTTATATAGCCAGTTTTGTTTTCTCACCAAATAGATTTTTTCTTGGATTATATAAATATTGGATGAATATTGTAGGAATAGTAGGCCCGAGAAAAAACACCTTATAATAAAATATGTTTTGCTTATTTTGTACTGTCTTAATTTTTAAAAATGCTAGTGATTATTTTAAAACCATTACCATATTTGATTGAAACTATGAATGATCGAAGACACGGGTGTCAAACTGACGACGTCACGGCAGCATCACATGACATATCAGGACTTTTTCTCCTTTAGCTAAACTGGATGTGGGCATGGCCAGCACATGATGCATCTGGCCCACAGGCCATGAGCTTGACAGCCCTGATCTAAGATGATCAATGCTGCCCAATTTCAAGGAAAGAATATTTAATAAAAATGTTATATAGATAATGTACTATTAACCAAGAAAACAAGGTAATAACAAGACACATCCCATGGGCGGGGGGAAGCTTAGTAAAGAAATACAGGTAGTCCTTGACTTACATCCACAATTGAATCCAACATATCTATTGCTAAATGAGTTTTGCTTCATTTTATGACCTTTCTTGCCATACTTGTTAAATTGTTTAATTAGTAGCATGGTTTGTTAAATGAATCTGGTTTTCCTATTGACTTTGCTTGTCAGAAGATTGCAAAAGGTGATCCCATGTCACTAGGATACTGCAACCATCATAAATACAAACCAGTTGCCAAGCATCCAAATTTTGATTACACCATCATGTGTATGCTACAACTGTCACAAATCTGAAAAATGCTCATAAGTCACTTTTTTAGTGCCGTTGTAACTTTGAACATTCACTAAATGAACTGTTATAGGTTAAGCACCACCTGTAGCTCAATATTCAGTAAACAAGAGTCCTGGTGAAATATTAGAGATATATTTAACAAGTAGTAACGAAGATATATTTTTTAAAAGTTGCACCAAATTATGGACAGAACTTTTAAAAGTTTTGAAAAGTGAAAAAAAAATCCCCTCCAGGTTAAAATCGGTTGCAATAATTAAAATGAATATATTAATTAAAATAATTTAAAATGATAATATATTAAATGTATATGTCACACAACTCCTGGTGATTTCATATTTATTTATTTAGTCTTCTAGATCAGATAGAACTATTTACGATATAGGTCCCCCAACATACCTCTCCTGCTGAGCCTCTTGGACAGGTATAGATAATCAGAAAGAGGTGGTCTCTTTTGGTGCCAATTTCAATCTCAGAATTGTTTGGGGTTTTTTTCAATATTGGCAAAGAACAGTTAATAAAATTATTTGGAAAAGAAAAACAACCTAGAATAAAATAAACATTTTTACAAGATTCCAAAGCTAGAAATAGGCTTGGTCTCCCAAATTTTAAAACTGTTACAGTGCATATTGCTTGTCATAGTTGATTGAATGGATAAAATCTCCAAATAGTAGAATGTCAATACTAGAAAGTGTTGGCTTAGCTAATGGACTTCACAGATATACAGTAAAAAGACACAAAAGAAACAAAAAACTTAAAAGGGCATTTTATAAGATAGAACTTGAAAAAACATAGAATCCTACAAACAAAATATAACATACTTTGTTAAGATTTATTTTATGTTGATAGTCACATATTTGAACCAACCCTAGAAAAGAGACAATTTATTAACGACATTTGGAACTGTGAACCAAACTTGGGGAATACACAGCATTGGCAAAATCTGGGTGTGTATATCCAGAGCAGAAGTAACTAAACTTAACCAAGAATATGTCCTACAACAAGCAAATTCAGACATTTGTGTATGATTTTTAAGGGAGAAATAATTTACATAAATATAGTAATTAGAAGAAATTTTGGTATTTAGAAATATTTTAATACAATCACCAGTTTAATACAAGTTAGTTTTTTGTTTATTTTTTCTATTTTAGAAACAATATCTTGTTGATTAATTGATTGGGTTTTTTATTTCAAGTTGTCTTTCTTTGTCATTATATGCATGTTCTTTGGAAAGATAACAGGTAGTGATGCTATTAACATTAATATTATGTTTAGAGTTTTATAGAGTTTAGTTGTTTCTTAAGATAGTATAATGAATCTATGAAAGAAGAATGAAAATACTAATTTTAAATTTTGTAATTGTAAATCCATTATTTATGTTCTGCTATTTTATTCTTTATTCATTGTATCCCTATTTTTTCTTATTTTATGTAGATATTTATGTTGTTCTTAGATATCTTAACAAATATATTTATTAATTTTAAAAAAAGTTTGTCCAATATTGAATGAATAGATACAGGAGGATGTTCAAAGCCATATTTGTCATTTGGTGCCTTTGTTTGCTTGTTTCAGTTCTTGTGTCTCAGTTTTGTGAGAATTTGTTTTGAAAATGGCAGCTGAGAGATTTGTAAAGTTTCAGATGACTAGAAAAATTGTTATATTCCAAAGGCCATGGGTGGGATATTCCCAGTTCGGCTCGGTTCTATAGAATTTGTACCTGCGAAAAGCAGCTGACACTGAACCAGTTTGGTGTTTGGCCCACCCGCCTGCCCAGGCTCTAGGCTGTACTTTATTCCCTGCTTTTCCCTTCTTAGCTGCTTTTGCGTGGCACAACTGAGGTTGAAAAAGCAGGAAACAAGAGGATTTTCAAACGCTGCACACCCAAGTGCAGTGCTTGTCAGCGGCACAGCTGATGATTCCTTGCAAATGCTGTACACAGGATTGTCTGCAGCTCGGAGAACCAGCAAATCGCTCCACTGGCTGGCCCCTCCCACCCCCTCACTCCTTACCTAGCATGCAAGTCATCCAACTTGCCTGGTTTGGTAAGTTGCTATTTTTCCTTTTTTTCCCCTGACCATCAGCTGTCAGCTCTGCCGAGAGATTTAGATTAGCTAGAAAGCAGGAAATCTCTGGATTTCTTGCTTTCTAGCTAATCTACAAGCAGAGCTGAACCTTCCTTAAGTCTGAAGCTTTTCAGTGCAGACTCAGGTAGCTAATTGCAGATAGATCTCTAAGTTAATCTGTGATTCTTTGAGTAACTCAATCTGCTTGCCTATTTGCCTGCTTGGGGTAAAAGTTGATCTTTTAAAAAAAAAAAAAGTTCAATATTTACATACATGGTATGTTGTGAGTTAATTTTGTGAGTTTGCTTGCAAGCAAATTTTATATGACAGACTGAGCTAGACATTGGCAGATATATAGATCTCTAAATTAATATGTGATTCTGTGAGCAATTCAATCCGGCTGCCTCCTTTGCCTGCTTTTGGGTAAAAGTTGCTCTTTTTTATTAAAAAAAATCAATATTTACATACATGGTGTGTTGTGAGTTAATTTTGTGAGTTCACTTGCAAGCAAATTTTATGTGACAGGCTCAGATAGCTGATTGCAGATAGATAGATCTCTAAGTATATCTGTGATTCTGTGAGCAACTCAATCTGCCTGCCAGCTTTGCCTGCTTTTGGGTAAAAGTTGCTCTTTTTTATATAAAAAAATCAATATTAACACAAATATTTATAATATTTACATACAATCCATGACCACCCAGTCACATGACCACCAAGCCACACCCACAGACTAGGTTGTTGAGAAATTTGAATCCCACCCTTGCCAAAGGCTGTGATATTTTTTATTCTGTGCCCCTTTTCAGCAGGCAGTGGTTGTAAGGTATATTGTACTTTTTATTATAACTGAAAGAAACGACAGCACAAGAATTATATAAGAAAGAAGTCACATTTCAGCAAAGGTTAGGATTTATGAAAAACATGCATACCATGTCTCTTTTTAGTTTGCCAATACTACTTTAGTTTCCATCATGTACTAATGTCAAAAATTTTCATAATAATTGTTAGAGCATCAGCATAAATAAAACATTTTTAAAAAATAAAATTCATATATTTATTTAGAAATACTTAAAAATGCATGCTTTATTTTAATGGTTCACTTATGTTATTTTAGGCATGCTGAAATCTAGAAATCTGATCCAGTAAATCCAATCCAAAGCATTTTGGGAAGAACACAAGGAAGAAAAAACAACCAAGATACCATTATAAGACTGTGCAAATGACTCTAAAGTGAGGCTAGACTACTCGACTAATTTATACAACTCTCCTGTGGGGGGGAGGGAATTCGATGGATAAAAAGCAATTGAACAACTGTGTACAACAAGTACAACAATCCATGGCTCAGTATAGGTAAATAAAAAGTATAAGCGGTACACTACATGTACAGGGCATTTTTAGACTTTGTATTATGCAATATATAAATGACTAGATGTAGAGTTAAAAATATTATTATCCATACTGCGGACAACACAAAGAGGGGATAACAAGTGCATTAGAGGACAGCATCAAGATTTGGAAAGAACTTGACAAGCTGGAAAATTGGCAAAAAATAGCAAGAAATTTTTCAACAGGAACAAATACAAATCCTAAATATAGGTCAGAAAAATCAAAGGCATGAGTACAGAAAAGAAGTGGGGAGAATTATATTTGGCTGAAGTACATTTAAAAAGAATCTAGAAGTCTTGATGGATCACAAGCTGAATTGAGCCAAAAGTGTGATGCAGCTGAAAAAAAAGAAGTGCAAAGGCAATCTTAGGCTTCCATTAACAGAATATAATGTCAAGATTAATTGTTCCTTTCTATTCAGCATTGGTGAGAGTGCATCTAGAATATTGATTCCATTTTGGGATACTATGTTTCAAAAAGGACATAGAAAAATCAAAGTGTCTGAAGGAGAGCAATCAAGATGATAAGTATACAGGAAGGAGGGAAAATTTGGATAGTTTGGGGGCTTTATTATATTTACCTGGATAATATGAGACGATAGGGGACATGGCTGTTTTTAAGTATTTGAAAGCTATGCTGTAGGAGGTGGCAGATAATAGTTTCAAATGACAAGGAAATAGATTTTATTTGGAACATCAAGAAACATTTCCTAACTGTTAAGAGCTGTTCAGCAAAGAAAAGGTCAAACTCAGGAATTGACTGGGGCTTTTTAAAGTGGAGATAGTGAAACAGAAGCTGGATAGTCACCTGAGAAGTTGTACAGTAGTCATGAATTTATGCTCTGAACTGGAGTCTGGATTGTAAGATCTCTATAGTCCTTTCCAACTCTTCTACTCTATGATAAGATACGTAGAAGAAGGCAATACAATGCTGCTGATAATTTTAAACTTGCAAAATCCATCCCTAATTAGTCAAATATAATTAAACAAATATAAACAAAACCAAAATGCTCTCAAATAAAATAAACATGGAAGAAAAGGCAGTGATGAATGGCATTGTTTAAAAGAGCCATTTATACTTTAGAAGCCAATGTGACTTTATTTTTTAGTTTTGGTGCCTTGAAGTAAAATTGTCTCACTTGAAATGGCTAGATAATATTTGTAAGCTTAGATTTTGTTATTACTGTTCTTTAAAACCAGGCTTTGGAAATCAAACTAATATCTCAGCAGTGCCCAAAACAGTGTGAACGCCTCTGTCAGCTCCTCCAGTTTTTCTGCCTTTCTTATATAATTAGACAGCTCTAAGTACTTAATCAGTCCCTTCTTCTTCCCTTTTGAATTATTGTAAAATTGATGCTCTTTAATGGTGAGAAAGAAAAATTATGTGAGGAACAAAGAATTGGCATTTAAGCTATCCTGTTTGGAATGGGTATGATGGGAGTTTTACTTGCAAGCCTACTTTACTGTACTAAGAACAACTGACAAGATAAGCCAAATATTTTTCCTTACATGCAACTATATGAGCAATTAGAAATGTCATTGTAGGCACCTCCCCACAGTGAGACTAGCTAAAATGTTCCCAATATGATAGCTAAATGTTGTCACAACCAGGGAACATACTTCCATATGTGGTGGACATGGCCTTGTGCACGGAGATACTGGCAAAAAATCAGATCATGGTTAGAGGAAATAACGAAACAGAAACTGAACTTTAAACCAGAATTTTTTTATTAGGTATGCTAGAACCTAACATGAATAGAAAACACCAATATTTGATGCTTCATATCATAACGGTTGTTAGACTATCCTTCGCCCAGAATTGGAAACAGATTATGATCCCCCCCAGAAGCTACAATAATGAATAAGATATATGAATATCCAGAAATGGACAGATTAACAAAGTTATTGAAGGATAAGGAAAAAGGAGAATATTATAAAATATGGGATGTTTGGTATGAATGGATAAGAAAAAGACGCAAAGATGTCAAATAATAATTTATGTAATACTATAAAACAATAAGGTTTACGTGTAAATAAATGTAAATAAAAATGTATATATATAAAAAATGCCTAGAATGATAAAGAAGTAAATACAGAGATAATATGGTAATATAAAGTATTCACAATGTAAACACTGCTATAGTAACATTGTAAAGTGTGGAAATTTGTTTTTAATTGTCAAAACATTGAATAAATACATTTATTTTAAAAAAAGAAATGTCATTATCAAGATTAATAATTTTATTTATTTATTTATTTGATTTGTCAATCACTTACAAGATAATAGGTACAAGTATAAACATGAGGAAGAATACAGGAAATAGGGACAAATAAATAGGGACAGTAGGACAGGGACGTTAGGCACGATTGTGCACTTATACATGCCCCTTACAGACCTCTTAGAAATGGAGTGAGGTCAATAGTGGATAGTTTAAGGTTAAAGGAGTGGGGGTTAGAGGATGTAACAACAGAGTCAGGTAGTGCATTCCAGACCTTGACCACTCTGTTGCTGAATACTTTCTGCAATCAAGTTTGGAGCAGTTTACATTGAGTTTGTATCTGTTGTGTGCTTTTGTATTGTTGCTGTTGAAGCTGAAGTAGTCATTGACTGGTAGGACAATGTAGCAGATAATTTTGTGTACTATACTTAGATCAGACCGAAGGCAGCATAGTTCTAGGTTATCTAGGTCTAAAATTTCAAGTCTGGTGGCATAAGGTATTCTGCTACGAGTAGAGGAGTGGAGAACTCTTCCCATGAAATATTTCTGGACTTTCTTGACTGTATTAATATCCGTTATGTAATGCAGATTCCAGACACATGAACTGTATTTGAGTATTGATCTAGCAAAGATTTTTTTTTTTTTGAAAGAGATTTTATTAATTTTCTACAAACAAACAAGACAAACAAAACATTAAAACATCAACTCTCATATGTACATCCAGTGTATCAGTTGGTTCATCAGTTTTGTGCATTCATTTTGTAGTCTCAATTACAATTATGTTACATAACAACTTATATTGTCAATCCAAACTTATATATCCTAATATCACTAAAAAAAAAAAAGAAATTTTTGACTATACTTTTAATCATTCATGCTTTATGAGATAACAATACTTTAACCAGTTTATTCTGTAACAAATCATATAATCATACCAAATCAATCCTAAAAAACCCTTTATAAATATAATGTCAAATAACAAAGTACTAACAAAATAGCAAAATAAAAATATTCCTTACTGTCTATCATTCTAAATATTCTATTATCGTATTTTATCATCTAGCCATTGATAAAAAAGATCCCAAATTTCGTAAAATTGTTTATCCTCTTGCTCTCTAATTTCAAATGTCAATCTACTCATCTCAGCACATTCCAATATTTTCTTAATAATTTCTTCCTGTAATGGTATTTTCTCATTCTTCCAATTTTTAGCAAATACAATCCTAGCCGCTGTTAATACATTTACAATCAGGTATTTCAAATCTTTACCATATATATCAGGTAAAATTCCCAAGAAGAAGATCTCTGGTTTCAAGTCTATGTGTTTCTTTGTCATTTTTTCCAACCACATGCGAATTTTAGTCCAATATTTTCTAGTGTTCTCACAAGTCCACCACATATGGTAATACGAGCTGGGTATCTGATGACATTTCCAGCATTTTTCAGATTTGTTCTTAAACATTCTTGCTATTCTTGTCGGGGGAAAGTGCCACCTGTAAAACATCTTATACAAGTTTTCTTTATATGCTGTTGACATTGTCATTTTATAATTTTGAGACCACAATTTTTGCCATTTCTCTAGATCAATCCCATATCCAAAATTCTTCCCCCAAACAATCATAGTTTCTTTGACTTGTTCTTCCTCTAATTTCATTCCCAGTAAATAACCATATAATTTTTTAATCACCTTCTCATCATTACCCATCAAGATCTTATCTAAATTAGTCTGCTTATCATATAATCCCTCCGTTTTAGAATCTTCATCATACCTTGAATGTATTTGTGCATATGAAAACCAATTCATCCTTATACCTTGTTCCTCTAAGTTTTGGATCGATTTAAGTTCACCCTTTTCATCCAATAGTTCCCCATATCTAACTTCTTCTCATAAATTATAGATTATAAATTATTCCTTCTTATAAATTATAGGATAGGAAAATGCTTCAATAGTCGATAACCAAACTGGAATTTTCAAATAACATTGTCTTTTTATCTTCTCCCAGTTTAACCACAAAGACTTCCGTATATAATGTCTTCTAAAATAACCCTGTGTTTTAGTTCCCTTATACCATAAAAAAGCATGCCAGCCCAACAGCAAATCATGCCCTTCTAATGTCAACAATCTATGCTTTCTTAATGTTATCCATTCTTTGACCCACATCAAACTTGCAGCTTGATAATACAATTCATAATTAGGCAGGCCAAAACCTCCTCTAATTCTAGTGTCTTGCAAAAGCTTTAGCTTTATTCTCGCTTTTTTACCTTGCCATATAAACTTCAACATGATTTTATTTAAATATTCAAAATAGTCTTTTCCACGCCTAATTGGTACTGTTTGGAACAAAAATAAAATTCTGGGTAAAATATTCATCTTGATTGTTGAAATTCTCCCTATTAATGACAATTGCAAGTTTTCCCACTTCTTCAAATCTGTAGCTATCTGTTGTTTGAGTTTAATATAATTATTCTTTTTTAATGTGCTACATCTTGCTTTCAAATATATCCCCAGATACTTAACCTTATTTGTAACTTGGATTTTCAAAAGATCTGCCAGTTCTTCTCTCTGTCTCAATAGCATGTTCTTTGTCAAATTCTTTGTTTTATCTTTATTTATTTTCAAACCAGCCATCTCACCATATGTCTCTATCTTTTCCAATAACTTTGGAGCTGTTTCTAATGGGTCTTCCAGAATAAAAGCTAAATCATCAGCAAAAGCTTGTAGTTTAAATTCTTCCTTCTTAATTTTCATTCCTTTTATGCTTTTATCATCCCTAATATTTCTATTCAACACTTCCAAGGTCAACACAAATAGCAAAGGAGATAGGGGACACCCTTGTCTTGTGATCTAGCAAAGGTTTTGTATGTCCTAATTAGCAATTCAATATTACCGGAGGAGAAGCTTTGTAAGATTAGATTTACAACTCTTACTGCCTTTTTGGCAATGCTGTTACAGTGAGTTCTTGCCAGTTAGGTCATTTGGTATGAGTACTCCAAGGTACTTGACAGAGTGAGGGTCATCAGCGAGATCATATCCGCCTAGCTTGTATTTGGTGTACTGATTTTTTTTACCAATGTGTAGGACAGAGCAAGTAATTAATAAATT
This sequence comes from Hydrophis major, assembly GCA_033807585.1. Classification (NCBI taxonomy): domain Eukaryota; kingdom Metazoa; phylum Chordata; class Lepidosauria; order Squamata; family Elapidae; genus Hydrophis; species Hydrophis major. The sequence goes on along the minus strand of CM066343.1, from coordinate 141,468,905 downwards.
TATTAATAATAATAAATAATAAAAATGTGTAATTGGCCAAGTAATTATCTGAGAGGAAGTATTATCCAATTTTGAAATAGTTTTTGATATAATTTGAAATAATTTTGAAATTAAGTATAAGAAATGCCATCAGGAAAGCCACTAAATATAATGATCAAGTGTTTCAACAGATAAGGCTGGTAGTACTGACTTTTGTATGGACACTGGTAAGGAAATACAGTAATAAGGAAGATTGTTTCTTTGAGCTTTGAAAACATTCAGGGGCATTGAAATATTAAATATAATCTTTTAAAGACAGAACAATAGCTATTTAAAACACTAGCATTTTGTAGCTTTAGAGCAATTTTTGTTAAAAAAAAATACTTCTGAATAGCAATTTAGATTCAATAACTCATTCAATTTAAACTATTTTTAATCCACTATGGTTTATTGATTTTCAGAGAATTTGGAATACTTGTATAGCTTTAGAAAATATTTATGAATGTAGCTGAAGTTCAAGAGCCTCACCATGTATTGATAATTTAGTTAGAGATGAACTAGTGAAATACTTTTAGGCTCTTAAAAAACCAATCATCTGACTCTCTTACCCAGAAACTGAAATTTCATGAAGCAAAGAGAAATGGAACAAAAGCTATAAGAAGGACCTACGAGCCTTTGGAAACTCTAGCTCATTATTATTTATAAGCTAACCAACACTCCCAAGCTACTCAAAAAATCATGTAAGAATCCTGCATATATATAATATATAATCCTGCATAATACTGATACCCAACCAACAGATCTAGTTCCTAAAAAGACATCAATGGAATCTAAATGGCTTCAATTCATCCATGACCATAAACTGGCATCAGCCATTTTCAAAGGTCTATCCAACCAGTCAGATCTCAAGACTGATATTGTACATCCATGGCCAACTATTACAATTATTACTGTCTAACTCAGCACACATTCATATATAATCCCAACAAAAACTATAGAGATTATTGGCTTGCATTCTTGACAAAGGTATGTAGGCAAAGTATATGCTGCCTATGTAATATATTTCAATACCAGAAAAGAATATAACACCACAATCAGTCTCTATAGAAAAATAGAAGAGTATGCATTTTGTTAATAGGTTCCAATTTGTTCCAGTCAATATCTGCATTTGAGATATCCAATCTGAAATTTGATCTAGCAGTCATAGAATGGCTCTTTGATGATCTTGAAAATCTTATCTCCAGTCTACAGATGATTATTCTTTAATCTGATCCCACCGTACTCTCTTAGATGGCTGCTAGTAGTAGAATCTTTTCAGAGGCAAGCAGTGTCCAAGAGTCGTCTTTTCATAACTAAAAAGAAGATAGAATTTTTATCAGAAAATACATTTTAAAAAGTTCATACTCAATCATACCTCTATCCCAATCATACCTCTATCCCAATCCTTCCCAATTTATATCTTTGAGATGCCTTAACATTTTGACTCCCAGTCTATATTGGCTAAGATATCTGAGAAGTGTTATGCCTTAAGAGTGGCTAATAATTCTATAAAATATTGCATTAATATCTTCTTCTGACCCTGGATTAAAACAAACTATAGCCTGCTGCTTCCCATGGAAATTTTATTGCCAACTCTGCTTTGTAGGTAAGCGCAAACCAAAATTTACTAGTTCAGGAAAAGTGCAAGTCATGAGTTGTTCTCAAATGAGATCTGGAAAAAATGACTGTCACACTCAAAGGGTAATGTTGAAGCTACTCCATTCTTACCTATATAAATACCAAATTATGATATGATGCTATGTCAGAACAACTTTCTGTCCTCTGAAGCTTTATTTTTGAATATCAGTAGTTTGCTTGACAACTTAACCCTGAGTATCTTTACTTAGAAGCATGCATAATGAGATCAGTCAGGCATGGATGCTTAGAGTTAGGGAATATAGAATATAGAAATCAATCTAAATCTATTATAGGTTTGCATGTGATTAGTTACAGTCTAACCCTTTAAATAATCTATTTTTTTCTGGATTAAAAAAGTCATATTTAAGATGAGAACTATCCTGCAAAATTCAAAGATCTAACTGAAAACTGAACTTCAATTTACATAGTTCGTTGGAACATACAAATGAGCTAATTTAAAACAATGCCCCACAGAAAGGTATTTAATATCCCTATTTAGCATGGGGGATATGAAAAAAAAATAATCACTTTTTTTCTGAATATCTGTTTACCCTGTGATCCTAACATACAATTTGAGGATGTTAAACAAAATAAACAGAATATTTAAAATAGATTAAATTGAATAAAGAATAATATTTCTAAAGTCAAAAGAAACATACCATGAAATTGATCCTTGGTTACTCTCGTGTAGCACAACTGACATCACTTGCACTAGTTGCATGACAGTGCTTTGAAAAAGTAAAAACAGACGTGACCTCTTTCAGAAACTCAGCTACTATCATTGGACTCGCATAAACAGCTTGGCATCTGCCGGCACATCTTTAGCAAGTTGGCAGCCTCATTGCCCTTTGCAGGTTGCAATCAAACCTGCCTTCTACAGAAGCCTCTTTCTGGCTGATTAACTTTAATGTAATTTTAATTAAAAACCACAGTGTCAAAGGGTTTAGCTGCTCGAGAAATAAGCACAGATTGTAGCACAGTGGCAGCAGTCACTTGGAAAATGGAAATGCATCCTGACAATACTGGGACGGAGCAGATAAACAAAGCTGCAGCACTCTTACCTGACAGGATCTAGGGCACATCATGAGAATAAGAACAAACAATTGACATCTCCCCATACAAATCTAATACTTTTGGTTTCAGAAGTCTCCTGCTGCTTTTTCATTTTGAGCATCTAAACCTATTGCTAAAAATAAAAGAAATATTGCAGTTTCTTCTTATTCTGTAAATCTATGAAGTAAGTCCATGTATTGAGTGCACAGTTTCTACTTTGTTTTTTACATTATAATTTCACTCCAGAATCTTAAATCTGCAGTTTCCTTTGTCACCATTAAGACTATGAAGAAGAAAAAAATAAAATTGAGATTACCATCTTACTCTCTTGAGTCTAAAATATATTCTGCATGCAAATATTTTAATTTATCTTTATTATTGTCTTACTATTTTCTCCGAGCCAAACATTACTTTTCATTCTGTCTCTGTTCTTCCTCAGAAAAATCTCTTTTTTCATTTTTAAAGAAAAAGTTATAATTCTTCCACCCATCAAATCTCTTTTTTCATTTAATTTAAACATGATAAAATATCCCTACATTCTAGGGATCTATGGATATTTGTAGAAATATGCAAATTTATTGTTGTATCTAATAGCAGGTTAATTCCAGTTGGCTGTCATTGATTTCAGTCTTAATTTTGAGCTGATCAAAGTGTGTGAATTTCACATTGATTTCCTAACATTTGTTGTTTGTTCTTTTCTATTTTGAAAGTATTTTATTTACTGCAGAAAACTTTCCAGTGAACAAGTGGAATTCTGTGAGGAGACAAACTTGGCAACAGTCAATAAGCTTATCACATAACAACAGAATAAGTATTGGATTTGCACCCCTGAAAAATGTTGGTGTAGCAAGACATTTGCTGCCTTGCTTTTTTAACATTATAAACTACTGAATGATGCTGGTTATCATTTATAACATGTGCATGTATGAAAGTGAAAAAGAATGATAGTATTTATAATAAAATATTAACAACAACCAAAAAATCCAAGCTTCAGAAATATAACAAGTGTAGCAGTTTGAAGGTACATTAAGTTTAAGCTCTCAACTGCAGAAAAACAAGGGTGGGTGAAGAAATGACTTGATAAGTGCTCCAAATGATTTTATTTATAGCAGACATTATGCAGCAAACAAAAGTGTTCAATTTGTTAGAGGAGCTACTTTACATTTCCAAAACTCAAGAGAATTCCAATCAGTAATTTTTGTTTCTCCATCCTTCTTTTAATGATTTGGGCATTTTGGAACAGATGGTGCCTATACAGGTGGGATAGTTTCCATCTGAACAGAAGGGTCTCAAATGTACCTACTGAGAGGATAGACAGAGTGATGGGAAAGAATTTTGAGTGGCAAGGGCATGAAAAACTTATACCAAATCCAGCAATGAGGAAAAAGCTGGTAAAGCAGATGGAGAGTCTTAACCATTGCTGAAATGTACCATTCATAATCAGGCCTAATGATATAGAATATTAAATTGATATATTGAATATTTACAAAGAGTCAAATTTAAGTTATGTGGCTAGGAGACAAACATAATGTCAGGTCCTCATCGTGTTCTGCCATTCTGTTGGAAGAGGGGAAGAGGCTGGTTGCTGGCATTTTTTTGTCTGCTCTTGCTGTAACTGCCTAGGAATTAGGGAGGGGGATTGTCTTTGGAGACCAAGCAGACTCCCTCCCAGCTGGTTCCAGACTAGAGTCAAGATGTTATGCCGTGAAAGTGAACTGTTATCTGCCTAGCATTTCAGAGTTCTCAAAACAAACTTGCAACATCATATTGGTCAAGTGGATTGGGTTTGGGGATGAAAGAATTGCTTTGTACTTTGCACAGGCTTTCTCAGATTTCACCTGACTTTACTGCAACCACACTCTCTCAGTAAAAGTTATTCTGATTCAACTCAGTGGAGTAAAAAATCTTGTTTTCTGAGGGACCAGCTGGGGCAGGTCCTTATATTAAGCAAAATCTGCAAAGTTGATCAAGGCATGCTGCCCTACTGTGAGGTAGGTTCGTGCATAACATGTCATCCCAAGGAGTGATCAGGAGGAAGCTGAGTACTGGGAGGAAAGCATCCTCCAGGCCTCCCCTTGTGATGGAACTCTCCCAGTGAATGGAGGAGGTCAGGAGCCTGGGTGATTTATCAAGGTCCATTGGTGGCAGAGAGAAGGAAGATTGGAAAGGAAGAACAGAGGAGTGACCATCACCTGGGGCAGCTGAGGTGACCAACATTGAGAAAGGCAACCAGACTGGAAGAGCTTGAGGACGAGGAGGAGTAAGGCATGAATCTGGTCATGCTGACCTAATGATGAAGCAAGCCATGCGGTTTATGATGCATGCCTTCCAATCCTGAAGGAACATGAGCCACATGCCAAGGTTGCCACCAGCAAGGCTCAGCAGGGCCAAGAGGAGGAAGATGCGGAATGAACGTCAGCACTAGACATCATGGTGGGAGTTTCGGTGACCCTGATGTTGCCACAACTGACATGGCCGTGGTGCTGTTGTCCTGGTGGGAGCTGTCCAGGTGAGAGCAAAGAGCCAGAAGATCCCATCCCTTGGTGTGAAATTTGATGGGAAACCCAACAATTGGGATTTTCTCCCATGAGCTGTTCAGAGCATCCAGAAGTGGGAGGTGCTTCAGTCTCTTCTGGAAAGGCTGGGCTTAAAACTCTGGGACGCTCCTCCTCCTCTTCCACGGGACACCTCCTCAGCGTACCCCAGTTTTAGCTCAGCCATCATGGTAAGAGGTTGTGCACTCGCTGACTGGAACGGGTTCTGATTCAGCTAGTCAAGATTCAGGTTTGCTCTTGGGTTAATTTGGCTTGTAAATTTTCCCCTCTATTAATCTGGCGATTTCAAGGCTCGTGGCTCTATTAGGTTATCCCCCTGATCAGTTGAGAGCAGCTCTTTGTGACTGATGGAGCCTGCCACTTCACAGGCCATCTGAGATGGCTGCTTCAGGCAATTAGCCTATCTAATTCTCTGATCATCTTATCTTTGTGATCTTGCCTGAACGCTCACAGCAGCAACTCACTTCTCCTTACAGGATCATTTGTCTGACATTTTAGAGAGTCAGCAGCAGTGGCTCGTTAAACTGCTCAGGCATTTAACATCGGAGATTCTGCCTTCCCGCCATTTTAAACGGCTGGCTTCAAGTTTGCACCTACAGGTGCCATTCCCTGCTGATTTCCCTTCTTGGGGACCGGGGCAAGTAATTTCCCACTCCACTTTCCTGGGATTATTTCTCTCTTAGCCTGCTGGCATTGCATAAGCAGGCTAGTCCTTAAACAGGATTTTTTTTCCCTTTCGCAATTGCTTTTGGATCGTTACATTGGTGCAAAGGCTCAAGTGCCATTTCAAACAGTGGGACGTTTTTGACAGGAAAGGATCCATCCAGGACCTGTATGCCTGGTTTTCCTTGTTGGGGATCAGGGATCTTGAATATTTCTTGCTTGGAGCACTTGTGGGGTTTCCCTTTCTAAGATATTGTTTCCCATATATACGGGCTTACATACAGATATAGGCATATGTATATATATGTGTGTTTGTATATAGATATATAGATATATATATATAGACTTACACTCCTGGAAAAGCACTCTACTTTCAACCACAGGGGTAGGCATCACCCCTAAATAATAATAATAATAATAATAATAATAATAATAATAATAATAATAATAATAATAATAATAATATAAAAAAAATTAAAGTTAGAGACATGAGATTCAGTCCTCCACAATGGAAGGTGACAATGTCTTCCACTCCAAGCCAAATAAGTCCCGAGATAAATCAGTGGGCCCCAAAAAGGCCTCTACGGTGGTGCATAAGGATGCCCATAGACAGCACCAAGCCTTGGAAAGGCAGTTGCAGAAACGGGCCAGGGAGGCGGACAAGATGGCTATAACACAACAATCAGATCAGGGCCCAAGTACATTGTTGGGGCCCTTGGACTTATCCACCCAGCCCAGACAGGCTATTTCTGGACAGCCTCTCATAGGCATATCTCCTCCAATGAGCACTGCCTGACAAATCCCAGAGGCAACCTTCACCCCTATGGCCACTGGTTTAAGACAGGAGGAGGGATTACCTGAGATTATTCCCATCGAAATGAGGCAATGGATGGAGATGGCCATTGAAAGGGGCATTGCGAATGGAGTTCAGCAATCCATCCAGACCAGACACTTTTTGGCTACTTTGGAAGTGGGATCCCTGTCTGCTCGATTCTTTGCGCATATGGGACATCATCAAACTCAGGTATTCCCCAATATCCCTGACATACCAGTCCAGGGGCTTCAGGAGGAGGTGGAATTAGATGACCAGGATGTTTCCATGGAGGTGGGATCAATCCATCAGATGGACTTGGGGTTGTCAGAGGCTGACCCACTAGAACAAGGAATGTCAGATGACGAAGGCCTCATTCCGGACCAACCTACCTTTTCTGGCCTTTTTTGTCCGCACCTCTTTAAATCTTTACAAATCTTTCAAAGCAAAGAACACCACTAAATTAGGCACATCAAGCCCTCATCCATTGTCAACAGGGTCTCAGGACGAATCCAAGGATCTAATATTCTCACAACCGGCTAATGAGGCAGAAACTATTCCTGTCCCTCGTATGTTTGCTGAATTAGTACAAAATCAATGGGCATCAGCAGCATCCTACCCAGCCCCAACAGGGTATGATAAACGATATTATAATTTGGCACCAGAGTTTTCAAATTTTCTCAAAATGCCGAAGGTGGATGAGCCCATTGTGGCACTGGCTTCTTCTTCAACCTTTCCCAACAAGGCCGAGGAAGCCCTGAGACCGGAGGAAAAGAGAGCAGAGTTGGCACTCCATAAGGTACATGCTTCTGACACCTGGGCCGTTAGGGCAGCTACAGCTGTGTCCTTTTTTACACAGTCCTCCCTACAATGGCTCTTCCACTTGAGGGATATATTGCCGGTGTCAAATGTCAGAGCCCACCAGGACATTGCTAAGATTATTGCAGCAGCAGAATTCTCCACCGACGCCACATTTAATGCAGTCAAATTTTCATCTAGAGCCATAGCATCTCACATATCAGCATGGAGACTGCTATGGCTCAGACATTGGCAGGTGGATACCAAGCATAAATGCAAACTGGCATCAGCCCCAATATTGGGGGATAAATTGTTTGGCAGTGTCTTGGAGCCCCTGCTTATTGAGAATAGAAACAAGAAAAAAAGTGCTTCCCTCTCTTTTTCGGAGGTCTGAAAACAGAACACCCCAGTCGTTTCGAAGGGGTTCCTTTCGGCCCTACTATCAAGACCCGTACATTCCCAGATTGCAAAGAACATCAGGCTATAGACCCAGTTTTAGACAGGATAGGTCGGAATCTTCTGACAGTGGTCAGCGGAGAGGCCAAAACAGAAGAAACCCCAGAGGTACCGGAGGCCAATTTTTTCATCACCCCAAGTGAGTCCTTGACAGCAGCTCCCATTGGAGGGCAGCTAAAATTGTTTGCTGATCAATGGGACAGCTCCACCTCTAATGCATGGCTCAAGGACTCTGTTTGGTTTGGTTTGGTTTGGCACTAGAGTTTCAATCCTCCCCTCTGAACTTTTTCATTAGGAGCCCTAGGTCCATGGACCCCATTAAGAGAGCATTGATGCAGGAGGCTATCAATCATCTTCTGCATATTCGGGCCATTAGAGAGGTCCCATCTGAACAACTGGGTCAAGACTGTTACTCTCTATTGTTTGTGGTCCCAAAGAGTTGGGGGGCTGGAGGGCAATTCTGGACCTCAAACATCTGAACAGATCATTGGTTTATCGAAAATTCAAAATGACTACTCTCCAGTCCATCCTGCTCAGCATCAGAGAGAATGATGTCCTGACCTCTATAGATCTGACAGAGGCTTATCTACATATACCAATTAGACCTGCTCACTATAAATACCTTAGATTTTGCTATTGTGATCGCCACTACAAATATATCGCCCTACCATTCAGTCTGGCTTCGGCCCCTAGGATTTTTACCAAGGTCCTAGTGGCTTTGGCTGCCTCTCTCAGGATCAAATCTATTCATTTACAAAGTTATCTGGATGATATTTTAATTTTGTCATCTTCCAGACATCAAGCAAATTTGGATACCAAGATTACTCTGGAGACCCTTCAAGGTCACAGCTTTTCCATAAATTGGGATAAAAGCCATTTGATCCCTTCAACTAGGTTAGTTCATTTAGGGGCAGTGATAGATACCATGGAGGGTGTTGAGGTAATTCCCCATTAGGAGAACGAGCACATACAGGGAGACGTATAGAGAGTAGTGCTGGAATAATAGACACAGAGCATACAGATACACTGTACAATAAATGTAGGTTTTTACTTCCAGAAAGGTTTAAGCAAAGTCCAACATAAGCAGTCCAAAAGTCATTCATAGGTAAATCAGTCAGTTTTTCAATCCAGGGATAATCCAAATATCAAATTCCAGTGTCAAAAACAGTTCAGTATCAGACCTACATTAAATCCAGTAATATCAGTCAATTAGAAGAAATGGAGCAACAGCAATACTTTCCAACAGAAGGAAATAGAGAAGGAGACACACTCTCTTCTGAGATTAAGACTAAACAACCCAGGTTTCTGGCTCCATCTTATGGCTGTTTGAGAAACCACACCCAATTGCATGCTCTTGCATTCCCTTAAAGATATAGTACTAAAATGTTTATCCTGGTTTATATATTTCTAACCCTAATACCTGTTAAGTGATTTATATTCCTAACATTCTCCCCTTTTGGGTAAGATAATATATACAACCTTACATTCTAAGTCCATAATCCTCGCAGCAAGCCTTATGCTTTATAGAGCCTTGGGCCTTTGTAAAATGATCTGCTATATTGTTTTCTGACATACAGTATTCTAGCTTAATCATCTTACTTTGCACACATTGTCTCACATTTAAATATCTTAAATCTGTGTGTTTCGTTCTTGTTTTAACAGCAATATTTGAAGCCATCTGTATTGCTGATTGGTTATCTTCGTAAACAACAATAGGATCTGTTACATTAATTCCCATATCAATTAATAATTGTTTATACAAAACTAAATCTGTACATAATTAAGACAAACATGAGAATTCAGCCTCCATTGTTGACAAACTTAGATGTTTCTGTCTAATAGACCTCCATCCAATCAATGCTTTTCCCAATAATACAGCAGTACCCGATGTAGATTTTTGTGTATTTATGTCTGTAGCAAAACTTGCATCAGCATATGCAGTCAAATTCAGTTTATCTTTTGGCTCCAGATACAATGCATAATGCATTGTTTGTTTCAGATATTTTAACACATGTTTGAGAAACCACACCCAATTGCATGCTCTTGCATTCCCTTGAAGATTTAGTACTAAAATGTTTATCCTGGTTTATATATTTCTAACTCAAATACCTGTTAGGTGACTTATATTCCTAACAGAGGGCAAGGTTTTTCTCTCTCAGGACAGGTTGAATACTATCCAGTCTTTGGCCAGAGAGATCAGAGTCTTAAGGAGGGTTTCCCTGGCAGTTCTGTCTCAACTGTTAGGGAAACTGATTTCTTGTATTTCTATTGTGCCTTGGGCTCGATTCCATTCTAGAGATCTGCAATGATTCCTGTTACCTTTCCAGCGATCCAGAAGAGCCAACGTCTGGATAAAGATACCACACAATGTTCTCCGATCGCTCCGCTGGTGGTTGGAAAACACGATAAACAAGGGATGTCCTTTCAAGGAACCTTGCGGGGCAACTATCACAACCGATGCCAGCCTGGTAGGATGGGGAGCTCACTTCCAATCCCACATTGCACAGGGAAGTTGGACTATTTCCAAACAATACAAAGCATCAACCTGTTGGAGCTGCAAGCAGTTCATCTGGCGTTACGCAGTTTTCTACCCCTTTTCCAATCACGCCACATTCTGATCTTGACAGACAATATCACAACCAAGGCCCACGTAAACAGACAGGGGGGTACCCATTCCAAACTTCTGATGCTGGAGACAGCCAGGTTGTTCAAGTGGGCTGAGGCCAATCTGTTGTCACTCAAGGCAGAGCACATAGCAGGGGCCTTAAATGCACAAGCGGACTGGCTCAGCAGGGCCTCTATAGATCAGGCAGAGTGGCACCTACATCCGTCTCTCTTCCAGGAAGCAGTGTGGAGGTTTGGGCAACCAGTGATCGATCTATTTGCCTCTCCCCTCAATGCCCAATTGCCCCAGTATATTTCAAGGTACCTGACTTAGGGGGTAGAGGCCGTCAATGCTCTGTGATGTCAGTGGCCTCCTGGACTTCTATATGCATTTCCTCCACTCCCTGTAATACCCAGGTTGATCCAGAAGTTATTGGAGGAACGAGCGGAACTAATATTGGTTGCTCCTTATTGGCCCAGGCGAAAGTGGTTTGCGGACTTACAGGACCTCTCGAGAGAACAACCTTGGAAAATTCTACCATCAAGGGTTTCCCTCTCTCAAGGGCTGGTACTTCACCCAGACCCACAATGGCTCATCCTAGCCATATGGAGGTTGAGTGGAACCATTTAAGGACCCAACAGATTTCAGTAGATGACATTGCCACCATACAAGCATCCAGATGGTCCTCTACAAATCGTATGTATGAGCCCACATGGTCCGCTTTCTGTCACTGGTGCCGGGGGCCTAAGATCGCCCCAGCTGCCCCATCAATAGGACAATTATTGGACTTTTTACAGGAGGGGTTGACCAAGGGCCTATCTCCAAATACTTTACACAGACAAGTGGCGGCCTTAGCCTTGGTGATATCCTGGGGTGACCTTCATTTCATAGTGCACCATCCACATGTCCACAGCTTTCTTAAGGGTGCTGCAAACTTATGACCTCTTGTAATTCACTTCTATCCCACTTGGGAGCTCAACAAGGTGTTAACTGCACTTACAACTGGTCCGTTCAAGCCTTTAGGAACTGCTAGTCTCAAATTCCTGACATATAAGGTGGTCTTCTTAATTGTGATCACATCAGCAAGGAGGATTTCCGAGTTGGCAGCATTGTCGATGAGAAAGGACCTGAGTGTGTTTTATGTGAACAGAGTGGTTCTCGGATTGGATCCATCATTCATCCCTAAAGTAAATTCAGCCTTCCACAGAGCGCAGGAGTTGGTGCTTCCAAATTTTTGTCCGAAACCATCTCATAGACCGGAGCATCAATGGCATCGACTTGATATTCGAAGGGCGTTAAGCATCTATCTAGACCACACGGCGGCATTTCAAAAATCTGAGGCTCTATTCCTATCCTTCAACCCCTCCACTTTAGGACACAGGGTGTCATCGACGACTATTGGTAGATGGTTGAGAGCCACCATAACTAAAAGTTACGAATGCTAGTCCATCTCAGTTCCTAAGGGCATTACAGCCCGCTCGACAAGGAGTTCGGCAATATCAGCAGCATGCACCACTCGGGCTTCCACAGATTAAATCTGTAGAGTGGCGACTTGGACTTCACCATCGCCCTTTGTCAGAAATTATAAAATTGATGTCTACGCCTTAGCGGACACTTCATTTGGCAGAAGAGTCCTGCAGAGGGTCCTCAGAGTTTAGGAGTGGATTTCAATCCAGATGCAGTCCCTCCCTAAGGACAGACCAAGCTTTGGTATATCCCACTTCTGGATGCTCTGAACAGCTCACGGGAGAAAGGGCGTTGATACTTACTTGATAAGTACGTTCTCTGTGAGGTGTGAAGAGCATCCAGCCGCACCCATTTCTTTCTATCTGGTGGGATTCCGTTCCGGTCAGGGATCTAGATTAGGTGATGAATTCTGGACTTTGGCACTCAGTCTTCGCAAAACTGGGGGACGCTGAGGAGGTGTCCCATGGAGGAGGAGGAGGAGCGTCCCGGAGTTTTAAGCCCAGTCTTTCCAGAAGAGACTGAAGCACCTCCCAATTCTGGATGCTCTTCACAGCTCACAGAGAATGGGTGTATCAGGTAAGTTCCAACGTACTTTTTCTGACCCTTTTCTGATGTACGTAAAAGAATATGGGCTGAAGATTCCTATGGAGGGAGTACCCTGGCACTAGAAGAGGCCATAGCCTGCTGGATGGTGATACTCCTCAATGTGAATGCACTGGAGCTGAGAAGCTTTGATTGCTTCATGATAGCCACTTGTTGGTGTTTTGAGGACCCCTTGGTTGACCACAAAGCAAGAATGAAAGAAAGAAAGAAAGAAAGAAAGAAAGAAAGAAAGAAAGAAAGAAAGAAAGAAAGAAAGATCGCAAGATGGCAGCGGCAATAGCGGCAGCGTGAGAAGCTCCATTGGGCACAGGCAGTGCCTGGTGACAAGCCCTCTTATCCCTGTGTGTCCAGCCAGCGAGGTGGAAAGCCTAATGCCCAAGACTTGCCAGTGAGCTAGAAAAGAACTCTATTTTTCAGCAAACGGTCAATTCAAAAGTACTCGGAGATCTCAGATTCCTCTCATCCTTGACTAGCATGCCAGAAAAGAGCTCATTCCTCAGTAAGCATTAAATTCAAAAGCGCTCAATGATCTGTGATTCGACCCATCCTTACTAGAAGGTAAGACGGTGGGGCTCACCAGTACCGGGGACTCTACGATCATCCTTGCAGGGTGGTGAGATAGTGAGATTTATCCCTTCCTTGCAGGGCAGTGAGCACCAGGAGCTGTGAGTCAGTCTTCAGACATTTGCAGCCAGGGTGTGAAACAGACTGCCTCCCCCCTGCTTCCCCTCTTTCCCTCTTCACCAAATTGCTAACCCAGACTCCCTCTTTAAAAGGACAGTAACTTTGGACTTTCAATAAGTAGGGAAGCATTGTTCTAACTGAACTCCTGTGAAGATTGGAAGCAATTTTATTTCCTGTGATAGAAGTAGAAGTATATTGAAGCCAGGAGCGAATGCTCAATACAAATCTGAGTCTACATAGTTAAAATATAAACTGTTCAATTTGCCAGTGCAAGAATATCTACCTGCCTCTTTCTCTTAAAAGCAACACACTTTGAAAATGTATTTAAATTAACTAGGAGGGAGCCAGAAATCCCATTCATCAAGGGAAAACAAAACAAAAAGTTTGCTGTTGCCTCTCAGTGAATTGTTCTGTTTATCTCTGCTGAAGAAGGGACCAGAGATCCCCCCCTTCAGCATCTTTACATCTTTACTATTTCAAAAACTCAATCTACAAAACAAGAAAGAGAGTGTAACCTTCCTCACTGATTGTTTTCAAATAGCCCAGGAAAAGAGACCTCCTGCCAGTTTATTAGGGGTTATAAACCTATTCTCAGATATCAGCAACAGCTAAGCAAAGCAAAGCAATAACCCTTTACTTACCAACTCTCAATACTACTTCATTCCTTTCATTATCTCAAAAAATCAATTTCTTTAAAATAATTAATTTTTATCAAATGATTAATTGATTTATTGTTTTTATTGATTATTATGATTATTTAGTGCATATAATGTAATTACTGAATATCTGATTAGCAAAATCTGTGATTTAGTGAATTTAATTGACCAGTGTGTTTAGTAATTACTGTAATAAATTAGGCTGTTTGTAGCTTAGCAAAATTATTTGATTAGAGTGATTTGAATAACCAATTGATTGATTGATTGATTTTTAGTAATAAGTAATCTTACTTTTGATTTGTTCTCTAACATATCAATTAACATTTATTACTTACCAACATTCATTAAGTAACTGTCTACCTATCACATTAACTAGCTATTGTAATTGATTACTGTACTATTGCCATTGACCATGCCAGCCAAAAACTCCAAACCAAAACAAAAGAAAAATATCTCTACCAATGACCTCCCAGACTCCTGCACATATCGCAGATGCCTTGAAACCATAAATGAAAGTGAAATTTACATCAAATGCTGCCTATGTGACAATCAAGCATATCCTGCCTGCTTAAACGCAAACAAAAGCCTAGATGATATGGTTAAAAATTCAGATACATTCTTTTATCTATGTCCATCATGTTCTCCTAAGCTAAACAAACTGAGCACCCTACCTGACAGAGTTGAAAGCATAGAATCACTTATTCACTCAATAGAAAAATGTTTAGCAACACGTTTTGAAACAACTATACAAGCAAGCCTATGTGGGAATAAACTTTGACTTCGGTATTGGGTAATGATTAGTCTAAGACCTTATACATACATGTCTGCCTAAGGGTCACTGAGATAAAGCAAGGAAATTAAAAGCAAACACCAGAAACATTTAAGCAGCTCAGATGACTGTAAACAATTCTGTGTAATTATTTTAATCCACAATGTGAATGCTTACTATGTACAAAATTCTCAATAAAAGGGAGCACTAGAATTTGCTCTGCGCTCCCATCCCGAGTACACCAGCCTGTGTCTCATTCTTTCCATGGGAGACCACCACAAGTGGTGACCCCGATGTGATCCACTGCAGGTGGTACATGTCCGGACCTCCGTGCTTCCTCGCCTGCACAATTAATCTATGCTGAACCAAATATGATTGGTCATCTCCTGGGAGCAAATCTATGGTTGCTGTGTGGACGGATGACCTATGATCGCATGCTAGCACGATGGAAAGGAGTCTGCACCTTTGGGAAAGTAATCCCATCTCATGTCATTTTAAAATCTTTGGGGACTGCTCATATCCGCAATGCGCGTTCTGCAACAGAAGTAAACTCTGTTTTGAATCTTGACTACTGGACACAGATATCAAGGGGAGTTATTCCTCCTTTAGGAGTCATGATGAACTATAGAGATTTGCATTATTTAAACAATTGGACAGTTACTATGTTTAAAGACACCATTAAAACTCTAAAGCTGCTTGAAGAAGAGCAAGGAAAAATCCTTGACTTTGTTCTGCAAACCAGATATGCGATGGACACTATTTTGGCTGCGCAAGGGGGAGTTTGCGCTGTGATTCATACACATTGTTGCATGTATATCTCTGATTATTCTCCAAACATTACAGCTACTATACAGCATATGGAACAAACCCTGAATGAGAATCCATTACAATCGGAGGACGAGGGACTGAACGTGTGGTCTGTACTTTTGTCCTGGTTGCCAGATGTTTCATGGATTCGTCACCTAATTGTTGGAGTGATATTGCTTTTTATACTTTCTCTTTGTGTATGCTGTTGTATCCAATGTTTCCCTGGACTTTTAGGAATGTGTCGGGTGAAGCCTACGGAAGGAGAATTGTTGCTGCAGATGGCGAAAAGCTACTGAAGCATCCGCAATCATAAAAAAACTAAAACAGGGAAGATGTGGGAATAAATTTTGACTTCAGTATTGGGTAATGATTAGTCTAAGACCTTTGACTTCAGTATTGAGTAATGATTAGTCTAAGACCTTTCCATGGGAGACCACCACAAGCCTAATCTCTCTTGAAAAAAAAATACAGCACAGATAAGTGAGTACCTATCAGCTCAAAATCAAATCCCACAACAACCACAACCACTACCTCAAGTACAATCACAACTACAACCAAAACTAACCACCAAACCACAGCCACAAACAATTACTATCCAATCAAATAATTCCACAAATAATATCTCCTTACTCATCAGAGACACCATGGAACCTGAACAGAAACGTCCAAATGCCATCTTATTTGGTCTCGAAGACACCAACGAAAAAGACTACATCACCAAAGTTCATGATATCATAAGCAACTCAAATACAACAAACATCTCTCCTGAAGATATCATTGAAATAACCAGAGATGGCCCTGGGTGCAAATACAATGATGGCTCTGTGGCCTCAAGATTTTGTAGAGTTGTATGCAAAAATGAGTCCAGCAAATGCATATTCATTCATACAATAAATGCTATTGCAAAAATCAATCCCAACAACAAAAAGCTTAGCTCAAGACCAGACTTATCCATACTGCAAAGAATCCACTCCTGTGAACTCTGCACAGAACTCAAAAACCATCTAGCCAATGGAGAAAAGGACCTATACATTGACTACAGAGCTGATTGCATAAAAAAAAGTCACACAACCCACAACTCCGAATCCAACCCCACCCCATCCAATCCAACATCACTCAAAGCTAGGCACACACGCCCCTAACTAGCTCTATTCTAACCACAACTGGCCTTAAACACAAGCTATTCAATGCAAGAAGCCTTGTAAATAAAATACCTGAATACCTGAATAAAATACCTCTTACTAAATACGGCTAAATTCGACATTATATTTATCTGTGAAACATGGCTCAATGCATCTCTCCTTGACTCCATTACCACAGTAAGAGACTATTATGTTTACTGATCAGATTGTGAAATCCGTAGAGGAGGTGGTGTTGCTATCTTCTATAAAAAGTCCCTACATCTAAAAAACATCCAAGTTACCCAGGAGCTTGCTATTCCTGAGACCATCATCTGTGAACTGTCCTTAAATATCACATTTTGGTTCTTATTATGTTACAGAGCCCCTGATTATGACATCGAACATGCAAACAAGCTAAATACACGACTAACATGGGCAGCATCCTGCCCACACACTTTTATCTTTCTTGGTGACTTCAATCTACCTCATATTAACTGGACCCTTAACGAATGTACAACTGAACCCACACATGCAACCTTCTACAATGCAGTAACAAATCTGGGATGAGAACAACTAATAATAATACTTTATTTGCGGTCACAGACCTAAACACAAGTACAACAAAAGAAGAACATGGGAAAATTCATCATGAACAATTGATCACCAAAAACTTGACAAAGGGGAATTACAGCATTCTCCTCTGATGGTTACAGCTCTTTAAAAAATTGGAAACCAAAGAAGTGATATATGAGGAGCCATCCCCTAGACAATATAAGAACAAATTACTAACATTGGGTGTAGAATGGTCTGGTTCAAGGAGAGACAGTAACTTAGATCTGCCTGTGTTATACACAGGGCAATATAAAAGGACATGCTCCACAGTATCAACCTCTGCTCTGTCACAGGGGCATAGCCACTCATTAATCGGGAGCCACTTAAATTGCCCATCCAGTAGTGCTGAGAGCAGAACATTAAAGCGAGTTAGGGAGAAAGCTCTTCTATACTTGGGAATGGTTAGAGTGTAAAAATAGGAAGCCATCTGTTAAGTTCTGTGCATGGGTGCAAGGATGGAGACGAGCCAATGAAACAGTGAACTTCAACTCTTTATTTACATGTGAAAACAGCTCAGCTCAATGGTCACGATGGGCCCCTTTATATAGGCAATTCTTAACTTATTTAACCAATGAAAACACAGGGAGCACTAGCTCCATTAACCAATGGGAGAGGCTCATTAATAGCCAATCAGATTCTCCTGAACGGACCAATCCAATGTCGCTATCATCGGCCAATCAGAAGTGCAGGGCCAGAACCCTGCACTTTGCTTCAAGCTCTTAATAATCTTTATTAAGTATTTATTGATTCACAACACCCCTTCCCCCTGGGTTCTGTTTAAGGGGTGCGGTCACGTAGTCTTTGAGGTAGGCAGGTTGTTTCGATTTTCTATTAGATTTTCGTTGTCCTCTCGGTATTTGGCTACAGTCTTGTTGGGGTAGGACGTTATCTGGTGAAGATGGTGCCTCCCGTTCTGCATTCAAATTTTTGTCGTCGCTACTGCTCTCAGCATCTCTTTGAGGCGAGGCCACCCCAATTCCGGGTCCATCACGTGCTGCCTCTGAGAGGTCATTACTACCGCTTAAACTTTCTGCCACTTTGAATTCAGCTTCCTCGCTATCTCCTCCCCCCTTGGTTTGGAAATCAGGGGGCTCGGAGATCCCCGACTGTAGCCTTGAACGCAGCTGATCAATATGGCACTTCCAAATTCTATCGTCACGACATTTCACATGGTACGATCTAGGGCCGGTTACTTGTATTATAGTTGCCTCGAGCCACAACGGATCGCCCGAAAAGTTCCTAGCGAAAACCAAATCACCTACCTGGAAATTGCGACATTTCCCGCTGGAACCATGTGGTTTTTCAGGTTCATATGATGGATGTAGACGGTCGAGGTGGGAGTGGAGCTTCCGTCCCATTAATAACTCGGCGGGAGTTTTATTGGTGATGCTGTGTGGAGTAATATGCTGCAAAAGGAGTATCCGGTTGATCTTGTCTTCTATATCGCCATAGTCCATCTTATGCAAGGTTTTCTTGACGAATTGTACCATGCGCCCGGCCCTTCCGTTGGCCGCAGGATGTGCCGGTGAAGTTAGCGCATGTCGAATACTGCAGTCTGCCAGGTACTGTTCGAAGGACAGCGCGGTAAATTGAGGCCCACTGTCGGATACCAGAACGTCAGGCAATCCGTGTGTCGCAAAGAGTCTGTCTAGTTTTCTGATGACTGCTTCGGTTGTTGTATTCCTCATTTCATGGATTTCAAGCCAGTTCGAGTAGGCATCCACTGTTAGTAAGAATGTGTGTCTCTTGGTAGGACCCGCAAAGTCCAAATGAATGCGGGACGATGGTCCCCTCGGTGTTTCCCATTCGGTTGGGGTTGCTTTCGGTGGGACGTTGCTTACTTCCTAGCATTTGTGACAGGCTTTTACCCATGTCTCTATCTGCTTGTCAATACCCGGCCACCACGCGTAGCTTCGTGCGAGGGCTTTCATATGCACGATGCCGGGGTGGCCATTGTGCAAGGTCCTTAGTATCGCTGGTCGCAACCGCTCTGGGACGACAACTTTATCACCCCAGATAATGCAGCCCTTTTGAGAAAATAGTTCTGTTTGCCGATTTTTGAATGGGGCGTAGTCATCAGGTATTTGGTCCAACGGCCATCCTCGCTTGACCCAACTGAGGACTCGTGCTAAAATGGGGTCGCGTTTCTTTTCCATCGCGATATCTCGGGTCATTAATGGCGGTGTTCGAAGTGTCTCGATCTGCAGTGTTGTGACCATCGGAGCGGGGTCATCAATGGTCTCTGGAACAGGTGCAAGGCTCAATGCGTCGGCGTGGGGAATGGCCTTCCCTGGGCGATGTTGCAACTTGTAATTGTATGCCGCCAAGAATTCTGACCAGCGGGTCATTCTGGGAGATAATATATACGGTGTTGGCCTATCTCCAATGATTATTCCCAGCAAAGGTTTGTGGTCAGTCACTATGGTAAAGGCTCGGCCATACACATATTCATGAAATCTCTTAACCGCGGATACTATAGCAAGGGCCTCCTTATCAATTTGACTGTAGTTGTGTTCTGTTTTTGATAACATCTTTGAGAAATAGGCAACAGGGGCTTCATTACCGTTTGGCAAAACATGGCTTAAAATGGCGCGCACCCCGAATGGGGATGCATCACACATGATCATTAAAGGAAAAGTCTCGTTATACTGCATCAGAACAGCATCAGAAGTCAATAAATTTTTTACATGTCAAAACACCTGTTCTTCTCTGTGTCTCCATACCCAGGTTGCTTTTTTGTCCAATAAACGATGTAGGGGCTCAGCTACGGTTGCTTTGTGAGGCAGGAAAACGTTATAAAAATTGATAAGGCCCAGAAAAGCCTGGAGGTTGTCCTTGTTCCAGGGTTTTGGGGCGTTCTTGATTGCCTTGAGTTTTTTTATCGGTGGGGTGAATGCCTTGACTATCAATTAAATATCCCAAAAATTCTATGCAACCTAGATAACACTTGTTCTTTTTAACTTTGAGACCTGAGTCTTTAAATCTCTGGAGAACCAACCTCAGGCGTTCCTTTAGTATTTTCTGAGTTGGGGCTGCGACTAACACATCATCAAAATATGGAACAACACCTTTTATTCCTTATAATAGCCTTTCCATCAAGCTTTGAAAGATTCCTGGGGCTACGCTCACTCCGAACTGTAGTCGGTTACATTAAACGCACCTCTGTGCATAATGATTGTTTGGGCCTCTGCTGTTTTTTTGTCAACAGGCAGTTGTTGGTATGCCTGGGCTAAGTCTAGTTTAGCGAAGACTTTTCCGCCCCCCAGGGAATGGAGGAGGTGTTGCACTACTGGTACCAGGTAAGCGTTTTGTTGAAGGGTGTGGTTCAGGGTGGCTCAGTAGTCCCCACAAATTCTTATTGATCATCCGGCTTGATGGGTGTTGTGATTGGGGTTTCCCAGGGAGAGGATCGGTTGGTTCTAACACACCCTGAGCTATTAATTTATCAAGCTGCTCGTCAATCTTTGGTTTAAGGGCAAATGGAACTCAATGAGGCTTAAGGCGGATAGGAGCTATTTCGGGATTGAAGTTAAACGATATCGGGGTCCCCTTGTACTCGCCTAATTTTTCTGCGAAGACGTCCTGGAATTCATGGATGAGGTCTTCTTCCCAATCGCTGCTGCAGGTTCGGTGAATGCCGGCTACTTCAATTCCAAGTGGAGCGAACCATTGGAGGTCTAACAAACTAGGCCGATCCTTGTTGATTACAGTCAGGAGTAGAAATGCTGTACAGTTCTTAAACGATACCCATACTCAGCTGGATCCAACGACCGGGATTCGATTTCCTTGATAGTCCTTAAGTATGAGCCTTTGGAACCGGAGGTCTTGCCTACGGATAGTGGGGATGAACTGCTTGAGGGTCTTCCAGGAAACCATCAAGAGGGATGCTCCTGAATCGACTTCCATCAGGCAGGGCTGGTTTTTGATGGCCACTTTCACTCGGATCTTTTTGGTGTCCAGAGATGAGGCGTGACCGATCGTGATCGTTTGGTGAGCCTCTTCTCACTTCGTTGGGTGGTTTAGGGTTTTGTTTCTGTAGGAGTGGTTGTTCGATTGGTGGTTCACGGGTTCTCACTTCACGGGACGACTTCCCATCGGTTGGCGATAGTTAGCCCCCCTTGAGGGCTGGCTGGGTCCTGGCTTGCTTCTACAGACTGACTTATATGGCCTCTTTTCCCGCACACATGGCAGAGCGCGTCGAGGAATTTGCATGCTGACCGGGGGTGGCTTGCTCCACACCCGGCGCATTGGTACTGCGATTTCTGGCGTTGGTCCCGTTCGGACCAAAGTGATGGACCTCTTCCTCGACGCTTTCTGATGACGATTCGAGGTCCTTGTGGTGGGCTGTGTCTAGCTGTCCCTCTGACTGAGGTGAAATGTCGCAGGCTCGTTGGCGAACCGGTGCGTGGGTGCGGCGCATTTGGGCAGCTGTCAGCCTCAAGATACCTTCCCCTCCTACCTTTCTGCTATTGTTTCATTATTTCTCTCGGCTATCATGGCAACGGTGGGAGGGGGGATTTTATATGGGAAGAAAGCTGGAGGTGTTTGCATTCCTTGCTGGGCTAGCAAGGGGAGGGGGGATTCTTGTCTTTAACTTTCCGTTTCTTGGCTATCTTTTTCCTCTTTTGCGCAACTGCGAACTTTTATCAAAATATGTCAAGGTCATTTGACAAGATGCCTCATCACCATCTGGAGATGACCACATGAGCTGTTTCAAAAGTTTTAATTGGAAGAATCATTTGAACTTTGGGGGATGGGAGCAAACCTATTTCTTTGTATGTGCATTCTACCCGCCAATTTCTCAGTTTCGGAATTGCTTTGTAGCTTCCAGTTTATTTCCCAGTAAAAGGATAACTTTGCTCTACACCATGGAGTCTGAGTATTTCTTTCTTGGGATCTAGAAGGAGCGCAGCCTGACATTATTCCGAAACTCCCACATCAACCCACCCGGAGAAAACAGCAACTTTTCTTCCGAGGGGGTTTCATCCCATGTCGTCTCCAACCGGCGATGAAGAGGATCAGGGAGCTGCGGGGGGGCAGCCGATGCCACTACCGGAGGCGTCGGTGGCTGACCTGCTGGCCGAATTGACTCTGGAAGAAGCCCCAGCCGTGATGCCCAGATGATCATTGGGGGTTGGTTGGAGAGACCCTGAAGACCCCCCTCCTCCCAGGATCACTGTAAGACGAAAAGATGCGAGGGGACGGCTATGGCAGGAGGGGGAGGAGATGGAAGGCAAGCTGGATCAAGCTGAGAAATTCTCTATGGATGTTCCTGAGGAGCCCGGCACAACTCAAAGGTATGAGGGGGAAGAGGGAGCGAGATCAGCCCAGGGGAGCCAAGCTACCTCTACCCCCCTTGCCCAGCCTCCGCCAGCGCAGCCGCCCGCTGCCGCCCGGGGAGCCCCAGCAATAGGAGTGGCTCCTGGAAGACGCCACCTGCCCCCCCTAGATGTAAAATTTGGAGGAAATCCCAGACATTTGGGATTTTTCCTGGTACAAGTTGGGAGTTATATGGCAGAATTTGAGCGGGAGTTCACCTCTGAAGCAGCCAAAGTGAGATGCGTTACCAGAACCCTGGAAGGGATGGCAGCAGATTGGGTGGTGACTTTGTACAATGATAACTCCCCCCAACTGCAAACCCTCGATGCTTTCATGACTGCACTGAGGAGAAGGTTTGAGGACCCTCTGGCAGAGAGAAAGGCCAGAATCAGAATGAAGACCCTAGTCCAAGGGGGGAGATCGGTGGCAGACTATACCCAAGAATTCAGGCAGCTGGCATACCACATCCGAGGTTGGTCCCAGGGGGCCCTGGTGGAAGCCTACAAAGATGGCTTAAATGAAGATGTATACCACACGTGCATCTCCAGAAGGGATCCACGTGAGTTACAGTCATGGTACTTGCTGGCGGAAGAGGTGGACATTGATCTAGCCAGAAACAGATGCAGAAGAGGTCCCGTCTGGAGAAAACCGCTCCCCCCAGTCTCCAAGAGACCTCAGGGCCCCAACCGAGAGGGATGGCGGCAGGAGCCAAGACCACGGCATGTTTCCATTGTGGAAAGGAGGGCCACCAGATGGTGGATTGTCGAGTAAAGGTGAACCCACCGAAAGCGCGGGACCCTGGGAGAAAGCCAAAAAACCCCTCAACCAAACCCCGCGAGACCGGGCTGAAGACAGGAGAGGTTGTAGAGGTCGCCCTTTCGGCGGGAGAGGAGCTGGGACCTCCAACCCCACTCGACGAAAACGAGACAGATTCGGAAGATGACGTCCCGGTAAGTCCTAATCAAGGGCCCATGACCATCCCAATAAAGTTAAGGCGGCCCACCTCGGGGACTGAGGGAGTGATGTTGGCCTTACTGGACTCGGGGTGCACGAGGTGTGTAATTAACATGAAAGTGGTTAAGGGGATGGGCATCGGACTGAGAACTTTAAAAACACCCATATCCTTTTGCCAACTGGATGGGTCGGTGGCGGGAGGTTGCCCCGCACGTTTTGTAACAGAACCCCTAGAGATGACCATGGGAAACCATCATGAGACCCTGTGTTTTATTGTGGCCCCTGGGATGGAACAGCCTCTAATATTGGGACTACCATGGCTTCGGAAGTGGAATCCCCATGTAAACTGGAGAGAGGGGTGGATACGCATCTGCACCGATCGGCCACTGGAAGGGGAGGAGCAACCCTATCCGGAAGGGGAGGAGAAATCCCATCCGAAGTCCCAGGTACCCGCCAAGATAGCTTCTACGGGTGCCGAACACATGGAAGGAGAGGAGAAAATCCCGAAGGAGTATTGGGACTTAAGAGAGGTGTTTAGTGAAGAGGCTTCCGACGAGCTCCCCCCACATCGGTCGACCGATTGTAGCATTGAATTCCTGCCAGGGGTGACGCTCCCGAAACCGAAGATGTATCCGATGACACCGGGGGAGTTGGAGGAATTGAGGGCGTTTATCGACAAGAACTTGAAACGGGGTTTCATCACGCCTGCCAGACCTCGAGTGGTGGCCCCTGTGATGTTCCGTGAGAAGAAAGATGGCTCCAAACGTCTGGTAGTTGACTATAGAAACCTGAACGCAGTATCTGTAGAGAACATGTACCCCCTCCCTCTGATGAAGGACATGTTAGCCCACCTGGCAAAGGGGAAGATTTTCACAAAGCTGGACTTGAGGGAGGCGTACTACCGAATCTGGATAAAGGAGGGAGACGAGTGGAAGGCTGCGTTCAACTGCCCAATAGGCTGCTTCCAGTTCAATGTTCTCCCTTTCGGCTTACAGGGGGCGCCTGCTGTTTTCATGCAACTGATCAATCAAGTGCTTCACGAACATTTATACAAAGGGGTTCTGGTATACCTTGATGATATTCTTATCTACACGGAGACAAGAAACGACCACGTGAAGTTGGTACGCTCTGTGTTGCACAAGCTGAGGGCCGCCAAACTGTATGCCAAACTATCCAAATGTGAGTTCCATCAAGAAAAAATCGACTACTTGGGATATCGTATCTCCCCTGAAGGCATTGAAATGGACCCAGAAAAGGTGCGAGCCATTTTGGACTGGGCCCCACCAAAAACTCGTAAACAGCTTCAAAGTTTTCTGGGATTTGCCAATTTTTACCGCCAATTCATCCCGTCTTTTGCAAAAATAGCTATGCCCATCACCAACCTCCTAAAAACAAAGGGGGAATTGAAACCAAAGCCCAGTCAACCATTGAATTGGACTATGGAGTGCCAAGCTGCATTTGAAAAACTTAAGAGACTTTTTGCTGCATAACCAATACTGAAACACCCCGACATGGACGCCCCTTTCGTGATCCAAGCTGATGCAAGCGATGTAGCAGTGGGGGCGGTCTTACTCCAATTAAACGAGAAGGGGACACTACAACCATGCGCTTACACTTCTCGTAAATTTACTGAGACTGAAAGGAGATGGGCCGTTTGGGAGAAGGAAGCATTTGCAGTCCGTTGGGCTTTATTAGCTTGGAGGCATTTTCTGGAAGGAGCGAAACACCCATTTGAAGTGTGGACTGACCATAAAAATTTAGAAGCTTTAAAAACCCCTCGGAAACTATCCCCTAAACAAGTTAGGTGGGCTCAGTTCTTCAAGCGATTCAACTTCTCCTTGAAATATATCCCAGGGGGAAAAAATTTTATGGCAGATGCTTTGTCTAGAATGCCTCAATACAACAGTATCCGTAAAGAAGTGATAAGGCCAATCGTGTCCACTACACAACTGGCTGCCCCTGTAGTTACCCGCGCACAGAAAAGAAACCAGGAGAGGGATCTACCCACTGATCTGATGGAACAGTTTAAGAAGACTTTGAAGACAGATGAGTGGTTTCTGGCAAATGCGAATAACTGCACCATTCGAGATGGCCTAGCCTGGATGGGGGCGAAATTGTATGTACCAAAAATCCTGAGAAGCCATGTATTGCAACAAACCCATGATTCCAAAGGGGCTGGTCATTTTGGTTTTGTGAAGACCTTACATTTGGTGAAACGACAGTTTTGGTGGCCTTCCTTGAAAAAGGACATTGAGACTTATGTGGCGAGTTGTCCGATTTGCGCCTCAGCAAAAAGACCACCGGGTAAGCCACCAGGACTGTTGCAGAATGTGGCCAGACCAACTGCCCCTTGGAAGGAAATTTCCATGGATTTTATAGTAGATCTACCTGAAAGCAGTGGACACACGGTCATTTGGGTGGTGACTGATTTGTTTTCCAAACAAGCTCATTTCATCCCTTGCTCAAAGATCCCTTCGGCGAAATCCTTAGCCAGACTCTTCATTCTTCATGTTTACAGATTGCATGGTGTACCTGAACGTGTAGTTTCTGATCGAGGAGTCCAATTTACCTCGAATTTCTGGAAGGAATTTCTGAAGTTAATAGGCTCCACCCAAAGCTTAAGCTCCGCCCACCATCCCCAAACTAATGGAGCCTGCGAGAGGACTAACGGAGTACTAGAGCAATATCTCCGATGCTACATAAATTTTCAACAAGACAACTGGGTGGATCTGTTACCTTTTGCGGAGGTGGCGTATAATAACTCTGTTCACAGTAGTACGGGGTTCACTCCTTTCAAAATAGCAATGGGGCAAGATTTTGTACCCATACCTGAACTGCCTGGTGAAAACCCAACTGTCCAGTCATTGAGTGATTGGATATCTCAGCTTCAACTTAATTGGCCAGTCGTCCACAAAGCTTTGGATGAGGCGCACCAATCTCATAAGAAATTTGCTGACAGAAAGCGAGCTCCACAGATGTCATATCAAGTGGGCGATAAAGTATTCCTTTCGACCAAGTATTTACAAGCTACCCAAAAATCAAAGAAGTTGGGTCCTAAGTATGTAGGACCTTTCCCCATTGAGAGGATTATAAATCCTGTAACTGTTCAACTGACTTTACCAAAGACTCTTCGTCGTATTCATCCTGTTTTCCATGTTAGTTTGTTGAAACCAGAACATACCTGTGCCTTGAGACCGATCCAATCTGAGTCCCCCATGCCAATATTAATTGAGGGGGAACAGCATTTCGAAATTAAAGAAATTCTGGACTCTAGAAAATGGAGGGGTCGTACCCAATACCTTGTAGCTTGGAAACATTTTCCTCCATCCCATTCTGAGTGGGTAAATGAAAAGGACCTTAGGGCTCCTGAATTGTTAAAGAAATTTTATGCCAAATATCCTGACAAACCATAAAGATGTACATTAATGTTAACATGTAATTATTTTGTTTTTCTTTCAGGGACTTATGTCCTTTTTCTAGGGGGTCCAAATGTCAGCCTCAAGATACCTTCCCCGCCTACCTTTCTGCTATTGTTTCATTATTTCTCTCGGCTGTCATGGCAACGGTGGGAGGGGGGATTTTATATGGGAAGAAAGCTGGAGGTGTTTGCATTCCTTGCTGGGCTAGCAAGGGGAGGGGGGATTCTTGTCTTTAACTTTCCGTTTCTTGGCTATCTTTTTCCTCTTTTGTGCAACTGTGAACTTTTATCAAAATATGTCAAGGTCATTTGACAAGACGCCTCATCACCATCTGGAGATGACCACGTGAGCTGTTTCAAAAGTTTTAATTGGAAGAATCATTTGAACTTTGGGGGGTGGGAGCAAACCTATTTCTTTGTATGTGCATTCTACCCGCCAATTTCTCAGTTTCGGAATTGCTTTGTAGCTTCCAGTTTATTTCCCAGTAAAAGGATAACTTTGCTCTACACCATGGAGTCTGAGTATTTCTTTCTTGGGATCTAGAAGGAGCGCAGCCTGACAGCAGCTGACTTCCTGGTTGCTTCTGCTGCAGTAGCTTCAGCTATGGTATCTTTAAGGCTAATGTCGTCCTTCGCCATTTACTCTGAGTGCCTGGTGCATTTAATCCCAGAACAATTCGGTCTCTTAGGGCTTCTTCTAAGTCGGTAAACTCACATAGCCCTCCAAGATTCTGGAAATCCGTGATGAAATCAGCAACACTTTCACCCCTCCGCTGACTTCTCTGATAGAATTCATGCCTTCTCACGAGCGTTGGCACGGTTGGTGTGTAGTGAGCCCTCAGCAGTGGTTCGAGGACGTCCCAGTCCATAGACTTTACTTCTGCCAGTTTTGCTAGTGCCTTGGCCATCTTGAATACAGTTGGCCCGCAATGAGTTAGGAATACCACTCGTTTCTTTCCGGTAGTGGCATCTTTTAAATTGTTGGTTTCCAGAAACACCTGGAAGCGATCCATATATGAGTCCCAGTCTTCTTGTGCCGGGTCGAATGGAGCGGGTGGTATGACGCTGCCGGACATGGTTCCGCCGTTGGTGCGTTCAGCCATGTGCTCGGTTATGGTTCTTCATTGTTCAGTAAGCTCTGATGTCTCCACATCCCACCTTCGTCACCAGTGTTAAGTTCTGTGCATGGGTGCAAGGATGGAGACGAGCCAGTGAAACAGTAAACTTCAACTCTTTATTTACATGTGAAAACAGCTCAGCTCAATGGCCACGATGGGCCCCTTTATGTAGGCAACTCTTAACTTATTTACCAATGAAAACACAGGGAGTGCTACCTCCATTAACCAATGAGAGAGGCTCGTTAATAGCCAATCAGATTCTCCTGAATGGACCAATCCGATGTTGCTATCATCGGCCAATCAGAAGTGCAGGGCCAGAACCATGCACTTTGCTTCAAGCTCTTAATGATCTTTATTAAGTATTTATTGATTCACAACACCATCCTCAGTCCATAATTATTAAATTGGCTGAAGATCAGAGGGGAGCAAGTTTTGTTAGCTCTGGCTCATAGATATTGCAAGTCAATGTCCACAAGCCATTGGACTACCGTAAATTAGGCGTCCTTAAGGCCATAATCTCCCAGGGCATTCCCCGTAAAACCTGGCAGGTGTAATTTCTTCATCAGCTCCATCTCCCAATGAGAAATATGAGAGTCAGCAAATGCCATGGAGAGGTAGCTGCCAGGAACTGCCAGAAAGATAACCCAAAACCACCATTTAAAGGTGGTTTAATCCATGCCATACATTCGACTGATTGAGTGCCCAATTCCAGGTACATTGGAGCAAAACCATCACAAGGAGAAAGACCCAGAAATTTTTTAAAAAAGACAGCCTGGGTTCTTTCAATACAATCCTTGAAGCCCCATATCCATATGGGAATTCCGTAAAGAGTTTGAGCCAAAGTTTTGGCTTTGTAAATACGCAGAGCAGAAGGAATAAATTGGCCTCCTTGGGTATGAAAAAATCTTAAAATCTGCTGGTGACTACAGGAGGCCGAGTTCAGCACCTGGGTTCGATGTCTTGTCCAAGCACCGGTGTTCTGAAATTGAATACCTAAATACTTAAAATGGAAAACCTGCTTAACAGCATTACCATTGATAGCCCAGTTATACAATTTCTGCACTCTAGAGAACACCAGTACTTTGGATTTGTCATAATTAATAGACAAGTGGTTCTCAGCACAGTAGGACCCGAATGCAGAAAGTAATCTTTTCAGACCTGACCTTGACAATGAAAGCAGGGCTGCATCGTCAGCATAAAGGAGAAGTGGGATTTCATAGTTGACAACTTTGGGGCATGGGACTCAATATGTCCAACGTGAAAGGCCAAGTCAGATAAGAATAAATTAAACAAAAGAGGAGCCAGAACACAACCCTGCCTTACTCCGTTCTTAATCAGGATAGGATTTGAAAGTTCTCCCTGCAGACTACACCTGACCTGACCAGAGGTCTGGTTGTACAAGGATCTAATTAGGAACAGAAGATGTCTATCAATAGAACTTTTGAGCAGTTTTGACCACAACAGTGCCCTAGGGACTGAGTCAAATGCTGACTTTTGGTCGATAAAAGCAGTAAAAAGTTTGCCACCTGGTATGGTAGTATATTTATCGACCAAATACACTAAGACAAAGCAGTGGTCCAGTGTGGCATAGCCCGCTTTTAACCCAATCTGTTCAGCACCAATAATATTGGACTCCTCAACCCAGGTGAGGAGTCTACGTTGGAGATATTTAGCATACAGTTTCCCAATGATGGAGAGCAGGCTTGTGGGGCAATAGTTGGCTGGATAGTTTCTATTTCCTCATTTAAAAACTGGAATAATAATTGCTAAGCTCCAGGAGGTAGGGATCCTGCCAGAAGTATTGATATGTGTGAAGAGTCTTGCTAAGAGAGGAATCCACCACTCGGGATTGGATTTTAGCAGATCAGGGGGTAAGGCATCAGGGCCAGGGCCTTTGCCTGACTTGAGTTCGGAGATAAGCTTGGTAATCTCAGCATGAGTCATGGGTTGCCAGTCAGGAACTGCAGGAGGCAGCTGTGGCCCAAGCATGGTCAAACTTGTTGACGCCTGGAAAATTGCCAAGAAATGGTTTTCCCAATCTCTGTTGGAAATACAGCAGAGAGGGGGTTCTTGATGACCCAGCAAGGATCTGGCAACAATTTACCAAAATAATCGAGTGTTCTTCTGTTGGATGGAGAGGAAAAGTAGGTCCCACTTCTCTCTCTCTTTAGCTTTCTTTTTCTTAGCAATTAGTCCTTTATACTCCCGCTTCAAGAGATAGTAGTCCTCTGGTGGACATTACAATAGAGCAGGTAAACCCGATTAATCTGGTTCCTGAGCATCAGACACTGTCAAACCAAGAATTACTTCTTGAATGATATGGACCACTCGCCTTATGGATGGCTTCTAGCTCCCTTTGAACACTATTAATTAGTGATTCAAAGGCTGAGATTGTCCCTGGGCCACTATTTGTTAGGGCCTGATTGTATAGGCTGAGACACTCCAGAGATGATAAAAAGGAGTGGAACTTTCTTTTAGTATTAGAAGACCATTTGATCCTCCTTGTATACGAGGCCACAAAGGGATCTAATATGTGGGAACCCCTAGGGAGATGCATATTTGAGGAAAGCCCAATGATTGTAACCAGGGGGTAGTGGTCATTCTCCATAAGGCAGTCCACATAAAAAGCATGGACTGCCTTTCTAAGAAGCTGGGATACCAGCACAAAATCAATAACACTACTTCCACATGAGGAACTAAAAGTAAACTCACAAGCTAGATCACCTAGGGTACTCCCATTAAGAATTATCTTGTTGTGTTGGACTTCTAAAAGGGCTAACTGAATGCCAGCAAAATTTGTTAATTCATCCTTAGAATGTCTGGCTGAAATCAGGTGGCCTATGGCCTGGAGGGTTTCTTGGGAGTAGAGTGCCTCAATCGATGGGGGAATTTGGACTCCCAATTGGGCATTAAAGTCACCCTCTATAAGGATGTACAGCGCTGGGAATTTAGTTTCCATACAATTAATGTAATTCTCCAGCACACCCCATTGAGTTTTAGTATCAGCTTGCCTCATCATCGGGGGAAGATAAATGTTGAACACTAACAGTTTGCTGCATCCTCTCTTAATTAGGAGTGCCACACTAAAGAGCCACAGGGGGGCATCTCCACTGTCTCCACTTTCAAAGCAGTGGAGACCAAACAAGCTAGACCACCCTTAGGCCTTCCTGTCATAGGTTGTCTGGTGGAGGACAAGGAAATGACCATAAACCCTGTAAGGGATAGCTTATCACATGCTCAGGTCTCCTGAAGCAGACAGCACATGAGTGAATATAGTTGGCAAATTCTGTGGTACCACACCTTCTCCCCCAACCTGCTATGTCCCACGAAAGGCACTTAAGTGTGCAGGTTTAAAAAAATTTTTTTTGCCAGATTTAATAGTCATTCTGTGTGATTAATTTTTCCCAGAGCACCCTTCGGATCCGAAAAGATACACCCGTTGTTCAGTGGCAGGGTCATCCTCTTCGGAGGCAAAGGCAGGGAAGGAGGGAGGGGAGGCGAGCCTTGTTCATGGGGCTGTAGGGCTCTAAGTGCACTCCAGTTCGTACTTGTGGCATTAATTGGTTGCTTAGCTGGCAAGTATTCAGCAGCATCAACAGATGGAGTTTGAAGTAGCCCTGGATCTTCAAATTTATGAATTAGACATTCCAGAGAGAGCGCCAAGGGAGCTTCCATTGGTAAATCAGTATAGACTCCCTGGAGTCCAAGGGAATCCTTATCAGATAGTGAAAGATTCCAGAGCTTGGATTTAATTGCATCCAAATGCTTTATGATTTGGGCCCTTTCTGGTTGTGGAAGTGCACAAAAGGAGTTGAAGAGCTGTGTCTCCTCCTGGTTCCAGAAATTGTCTTGTCATAAGTCAGTCTCATAAATAGATGGAATCCCAGAGGCACTGACCTCGGGCTTATTTACTAAGGAACCATGGGTGCCCTGGGCTGGTGTTGCTTCCTTTGGGGCCATTTCTCCCCAGCTGATCAAGTCAAGGGAAGCTTCCTGGTAAGATGTTACTCGCTGCAGGGGGTTGATTTGACCGGTTGTAGGAGTAACAGCCAGGCTACCATCTGAGAGGATGCCAACTGAAGGTTTTGTGGGAATAGATGTATAATTAGTACGTGATGTAGTATCTGAGATGGCATTCAAGGTTGGCACATTAATATGTGCTGCTGAGGATTTTTTTTGGGGGGGGCAATAAATCTCCTGCCAGTCACAAATTGTCGATTATTCAAGAGTGGCTTAAACGACATATCTTTGAAGACTCTTCTTGGCAGAATGCCGAAGGATCTTAAGAGGGATCCTCTTTTGAAAAATAGTTTTGGAGTGTTAGAGTTGTCAAAACTGAGTAGCACTCTACTGCAGTGTTCAGGAGAGGGTAAAAGTTCAACCTTCTTCAAATCATCAGCTTTTAGCCCCAATAACTGTAATATATGGCCCCTCACCAGCTGTGTTGAACCCCAGTGAGGTAAGTTGCCATTAATGGGATTAATGATGAGGGCCACCTGCTTTGACTGTAAGACCAGGTGACTGTTTGCGTCAAAAGATGTAAAGTTCGAACTATTGGTAGGATTATGTTGGCCAGTGCTTTTGCTGAGGCTTGGCAGGGCTAACCCTGTCACCGCATCAGGCTGCCAAGCAATCAGCCCAGGGCACCCATTGGTAGTCCAGTAAACTAAGTAGTTTAAAGTACTTATTATTTTATCAAACTGGAGCTGATGCTCGCTGTAGTTTCTGTGACCAAGAAACATTGCTGAGCCAAAAGTTCTGTAAGGGTGGATTCATTTAAAGATTGGTTGGGGGCCGTAGTTTTAGATAAGCCTTTGTTCTCAACTTGAGGGGTGACACTCTCAACCATCGGAAGGTAGTGACAACCGGCAGCAGCCATACAAAAGAGAGTAGGAGCTTTCAAACCGAGAGGCCAAGCTAAAACAAAGTCCTCAATATTGGATTGTTTCAGAGAAGGTTGAGGAACTGGGTCAGTGAGAGATCTGCTCCTTTTCCTTGTCTTCATTATATTAAGTAGCACAATAAAGGAGGAGCTGTGTAATATAGCATAGAGTCTAGTCACTGAAACAAGTCCTTAATCTAAAGGAAAAGGAATCGGGAGTGGAGAAGAAACGAGTCCTAATGCAAACAGTGGCAGAGCTCCTCACAAGTATACCAAGGATCCTGCCCTCCCAACAGAGCAGGGAACATGAGTAAATAAAAATGATGAAATAATAAAAATAGTGGATAAAAATAGAATAAATTAGATAAGAGAAATCACATCAAAGCTAGGCATTGCTAGACTTCCAGCTGAAGGAGTAAGATGTGTAGAACAACAACAAAGAAGCAGCAGCAAAGCCCTCCTATAGCTGAGGCCCAGGTCAGGCTTTTTTTTTTTTTATAAATTCAGCTAAACCATAGCTGAAATATAACTAAAAGTGGATTTGTAATCACACTGCAAAAATTTCAAAAATGTAAAGGGTTTAAAAATAAATAAAAAATTTGAAGACGAAAATATGGTAGAAAAATAGCCTTAAAAGCAGGTAATAATTAGAATAGGCTAATTTAATCTTAGTTAAGCAGACAGCCTACTTGCCTGCTGCTCTCCTGGGAAGCTTCCTTCCAGGTAGTGCCTCTTGAATTGTGCATGTAAGAATCTCTTTCCTTTTCTCTCCTGAAAAAGTTTGAATGTGGTCGAAGAAGGTTCTTTGCAGTTTGCTTGCAGTGGCAACTTGTATCAATGTTGGTTGGTTAGAAGAAACGGTTGCTTGAATGGCTTCTGAGGATGAATCAGCAAAGGAAGAAAGAGACAGGAAGACAGGCTCCTAATAACCAGCCTGTTTCAGCAGACAAGAGCTTGAGCTATTTTCAGCTCCTAGACGTATATCCTCCTCTCCTTCTCCTCCAGCTCCCTGCCCTTTTGAAGGGTATCCAGAACAAGGAAAGACAAAGTGGCTTCACAAGGAAAGATCAACCTCCCTAGATAAGTAAGATATTTGGGTAAAACATTTTATGAATAGCCCTTAATGGTATTCTCAAAATGGCTTCATGAGTATTCTCAAATAAATTTAATTCATTCACACTAAAGCCTACTACTTCATAGTGAGATTTCCCACAATCTCTAGAAATAGAACTGGACTGAAATAGACTGGAACAACTAGTAACCAACAACACTAGACTTAACTGCCTCGATCTCATATTCTGCATTAGTTTGAATTCAAGTTATGGAATACAAATTAAAGAACCCTTTTCCAACAGTGACAGAATCACAATGACAGAATCCCCAATTATAATTTCAAAAAAGGCAACTATGATCTTATAAACAATGATCTCTCATCCCTTGATTGGCAATTTCTATTCTCTGGATGCAATACTGTAGAAGACCATTACAACATATTTTTACTTGAAGTCAAAAGAGTCATCAAACTATATGTACCATTAACAACTCCCAAAACCAGAAAAAATAAAATTACCCATAATAATAAAGAAGTTTCAATCCAAAAATAAATCACTTTGGCGGAAAAACAAATCTGGTTGCCAACCTCAAAAGCCGATACAAAAATTTATGCCCCTATATAAAAACTGAATGCACCAATTATCACATTAAACAAGAAAAAAACCTTCTATGCACCAATTCCACCAGCGCTTTCTACAATTTTGTAAACAACAAACTAAAAGACTCAAGGTCCATCCCACCCCTGAAAGGACTTAATGGTAAAGACTGCAACAATGACACTATTAAAGCCAACCTCTTTAACACATTCTTTGGCTCAGTATTTGTAAACAGCAATGGATTGTGCCCAGTACTTCCTAGTCGAACCACAGACATCTACAATGATCTAATACATATCGATTTTACAGAAAACAATGTTGAAAAAGCACTATGTAATCTAAAACCATCTCTATCTATTGGACCGGACGGAATATGTGCCTACTTCTTAAAAAAGCTATCCACTGCCATAGCTGAACCTCTAAGCATAATCTTTGGAAAATCTTTCAGGACCAGCTCCTTGCCAAAACTATGGTCACAAGCCACGGTCATCCTCATCTTCAAAAAGAGAGACCGCAGCCTAGTTGAAAATTTTAGACCAATCTCTTTATGCAGCATCACCTGTAAAGTCATGGAATCAATTATTAACCATCATCCTCCACTTAGAAACAAACAACTCACTCTCTAATAAACAATTTGGTTTTATGAAAAAAACTATCATGTAATCTGCAACTCTTGCACTGCAAAAACATATGGACTACACAGCTCAATCAGGGCAAAGCAATAGATGCAATCTACATAGACTTCTGTAAAGCCTTTGATTCAGTGGTACACGACAAACTACTCCTAAAACTAAAACCTTACAGTATCTCTGGACACCTGCATAGCTGGATAGAAGCATTCCTGTCAAACAGACAACAAATGGTCAAACTTGGGAGCGTCCTATGAAATTCTGTACCTGTCAACAGTGGTGTCCCCCAAGGCAGTGTTCTAGGACCAACTCTTCATACTCTAAATAAATGACCTCTGTGATCATATCAAGAGCAACTGCGTTCTCTTCGCTGATGATGCAAAACTATTCAACACCACAGACAATACTGCTGTCCTTCAAAAAGACCTTGACTATGTATCAGAATGGTCAAACAAATGGCAACTTCAAATCTGAATGAATAAATGCTCCGACCGACATATTGGCAAAAAAAAATCAGAAAATAAAATACAAGCTGAATAATCAAGACCTTGTTGACCCCAACTATGTCAAGGAGCTTGGAGTACTCATCTCTAATGACCTAAGTGCTAGAGCCCACTACATAGCCAAAAAGGTGTTAAGAGTTGTTAAACTAATCTTACATAGCTTTTTCTCTGGTAATATTACACAAATAACTAGAACATACAAAGCATTTGCTAGACCAATACTCGAATACAGTTCATCAGTCTGGAACCCACATTACGTGTCTGATATTAACATAATTGAGAAAGTCCAGAAATATTTCACAAGAAAAGTTTCCCACTCCTCTACTCATTGCAGAATACCTTGTGCCACCAGACTCGAAATTCTAGACCTAGAAATACTAGAACTATGCCACCTTCGGTCCAATCTAAGTATATTATATAAAATCATACATTGCAATGTCTTATCTGTCAATGAATACATCAGCTTCAACCATAACAACACAAGAGCAAACAATAGATACAAACAATAGATACAAACTCAAGGTTAACCGTACCAAACTTGATTGCAGGAAATACGACTTCAGCAACAGTGTGGTCAATGTCTGGAATACTCTACCTGACTTGGTTTCTTCCCCAAACCCCAAAAACTTTAACCTTCGGCTGTGTACTATTGACCTCACCCCTTTCCTAAGAGATCTGTAGGGGGCATGCATAAGTGCACCAACATGCCTACCGTCTCTGTCCTATTGTTTCTTTTCTTTTTTTTTTCTTATATGTATCCATGTATTCATAACTATGTTTTTACTTATACCTATTATCTTGTAAGCAATTGACAAAAATAAATATTAAAAAATAAAATAAAATAAACCATGCAGTTTCTGGCCACAAGGTGGAGTACTCTGAGAAATGCTGACTAAATGACTGGCCAGAAGACATCTTCATCAGTGTTTCAAAGATGAGCTGAACAATGACCTGTATAATGCCTTCATTTCAAGGAGACCTGTCACCACCCTCCATCACTGATATGTTCTGGCCAAAGAGGTGGAAATTGACCAACTGCTTAACAAGTACCATGTGGTCCAGCCATGGAAGAAATCACTCCCAGAAAAGAGAGAGATGGTGAAGCCATACAACCCACAGCCACATTCTACTGCCTGTTTCAAGTGTGGCCCATGGGGGCACTGAGTTGTGGAATGCAAAACCTGTTGCCCAATCAAGAGAACCCCACTGGGTCCTACAGGAAATTCCACCAAAGTGCTGCAATGTGCCAGGGAAAAGGTATCAAAGGGAGTGGAGTTCACCCCATCACCAAAACAAGACAAGGAAACTCCGAACCCACCATTCAACATCCAAAGGCTAATCAACACAGAAATTGATGATGACTCCCTGGTAAGTGGCCTGGTTCCCCTAGTGACTCTCCCCATAGAGCTAAGCTTCCAAGCCTCAGGGATAAAGACCACCTTATGAGACCTGCTAAACTCAGGCTATACCAGGTGCCTGATTAATCCAGCTCTAGTTCAGAAGTTGGGAATCCATGAGATGGCTGAAAATCCCTATCACATTCTGCTAGTTAGATGGATTGGTTGTAAGGGGCATTTCATGGTGACGCAGTGGTTAGAATGCAGTACTGCAGGCTAATTTTGCTGATTGCCAGCTGGTTGCAATTTGGCAGATTGAATCTCACTAGGTTCAAGGTTGACTCAGCCTTCCATCCTTCTGAGATTGGTAAAATGAGGACCCAGATTGTTGGGGGCAATATGCTGACTCTGTAAGCCACTAACAGAGAGCTGTAAAAAGCACTGTGAAGCAGTATATAAGTCTATGTGCTATTGCTATTCATCATCAAACCCATAGAAATATGGTTGGGAGCTCACATAGAGACTTTAAGGTTCACAGTAGCCCCAGGAATGGAGTAGCCCCTGGTGTTAGGGCTGGCATGGCTAAAGAAGTGGAATCCTTACATAAACTGGAGGAGACTGCTAAACATTTGAACGAGTCACCCTCCCCAAGAGCAAGAGGAAAGTCAGAAGGCGACCTTCCCACAGCAGGAAATTAGGGCAGTGGCATGGGGGGGGACTTCCCGGCTAGCCCCAAAAAGTATCGGGACCTAAGAAAGATGTTCCGTGAAAAGTGAAAACTCCCCCCTCACTGACCGACAGACTGTGCCATAAAGCTTCTATCTGGGGATAAATTGCCTAAGCTGTATTCAATGACTCCAAGAAAGTTAGATGAATTGTGGGTGTTCAGTGACAAAATTTTGGTCTGAGGATTCATTCAACCTACCCAATCATGCATAACAACCCCTATCCTATTTTGTGAAAAGAAGGATGGGACCTTTCATGTATATATGGATTATACAGGGCTAAATGATGTTTGTGTGGAGAATGTCTACCCTCTGCTCCAATGTAGGACATGCTAACCTATTTGGTCAAAGGCAAAATATTCACTAAACTGGACCTGTGAGAAGCCTACTACTGGGTGAGAATCAGGGAGGGAGATGAATAGAAACTGCATTTTACTGTCCTTTGAGATGCTTTGGGGTCCTTATACATAATTTTAGGCACTCCACATTATGGATTATGGATGTTATGGATCCTATGTTAATATTTTGAGCTTAAGAAATAACTGTCACATAGAGTAGATAATAAAATGATTTAATTTAAATATTTAATTTAAAGGAGGCTGTAACTCTTTTCACCTATGCTTGGAACATTACGTTGAAATTTGTAGGCTTGATTTGAAATCATAAACAGAGCTAAACTTAGTATAATATATAATGGAAAATTAAACATTTAAAACCCAATGATGACCACAGTCCACTTGTCCAAAGAACCCCACTATTGCTGATATGTCTTTCCTGGCCTGTCAGAAAATAATTGGTACAAATGAGACACGTATAGAAGTCTTTCACACATTTGAAATATTAGAAAATAGAAATATGGCATTTAGTGACTAATTTAATTTTTGATGTAGTAGGAACCTTGTTTCTAATGCTTCTAAAGGTATGTGTATGCAATATGATAACAAGGTTTTTGACTTTCATGTCCTTAGTTGTTGGAATTCCTTGTACTACAGAATCACAGATTGCTGAGATTCTGCAGGCACGAAGTGAATATTTTTGCTTTAAATGAACCTTTCTCCTTTTCTTTAATCACTTGGGAAGATTATGCTATTATGTTGCCTGACAGGAATTTCTTTAAAATAATGAGGTGGAGGGGGAAGGCACTGTTCCATTTCTATGTTTTTAAAGAATTGAAGAATTGCTGTATGTATTATTTCTAAATTTCATAATAGTTATGCTTATCAAACATGCAAAAGAGTTAATTGTAACTCTTTTTTTTTTTTTAAAAAAATTCATGGTCTATGCTAGTACCAATACTTTAAGGTCAAGGGGCAACTTTGTTTTTTATTTGAAGTCAGAAGTAGTATGGAAATAGTGCCAAGACAGAATTTTACCTTGACTTTAACTGGAAGGAGTGGGTTACAACTTCTAGAAGCTAAGAGGATGGATAGGAGTTCTGGCCAACAGGAAATTACTTTTCCTGAAGCTCCAAAGGAAATGTTGAACAATTTTCTATGCTATGTTTTCTCTGAAACAACTGCTAATAATTAAGCCAGAAATCATCTTGTTCAGTTATAGAACATCACTGCATACCCTGTGGCATTTTGAGGGGAAAGGGATGTGCTCCTGATCTGAGATTGATGCAGCTCTTGTTTATAGATTGTGTAGATCATGTAGCTGTAGTTCCATGCCAGAGGCTGCACTCCAAAACTGACTGCTGGTAATTTGATG
Source organism: Hydrophis major (assembly GCA_033807585.1). Taxonomy (NCBI): domain Eukaryota; kingdom Metazoa; phylum Chordata; class Lepidosauria; order Squamata; family Elapidae; genus Hydrophis; species Hydrophis major. The sequence continues at coordinate 141,429,345 of CM066343.1, read as the reverse complement.
TTATTAAATTTAAACTGAATTAATGAAATACAATTAATAGAATTACTGTCCTGGCTTTTAAAAAGAAGTCCCAGTCACATTATAACATATACAGTCTAATGACAACTTTAATTAGAAGCTCTCAAGAACCTCTGCAATCTGCAGGGCTGAATGTGGCTTTGAGATCATAGATCAGAGAGTCCTTGAGAGGTGTGGAGGCAGTGTGAGTCTGGTCAGTAGAAAACCCACCTCACTGACCTGATTCTCAATCTGATAACCTGCCAGATTTGAGTATTTTCTCTTATGTGAAGTTGTCCAAATGTCCAATCAAGAATAACTCAGAATTTCATATCCAGGAAGATAATGAACCAAATTCAACTGGTACTCTGCATATAAGGGTTTGGTGTTCTGTTTGGCCAGTTCTAGTGATCTAAAAAAATGGAGGAATTCTGCGAAGCACTGCAGTTATTGATAAATTACATTTTGGTCATTTTTGGAGTTGCAGCGCTAAAGACTTCTGTAGGACTTGTTAAAATGGATCTACCTAAGAGTCAGATTGCTTTGTTCTCATAAACAAACACACTCACAAACTGAGGTGAGGCTGCTTGGTTGCTGAGGCTTTATTTAAGCTTCGTGGGCTAACAATGCAAGTTTAGCTCAGCTGTGAGGCAACAGCTATTGGCCCATTTGATAACTCCTTTTATACTGAGCTGTTAAACCAGTGACCAATCAGGTTGTAGCTGGGTGCCCCCTGCTGGATCGGACCCGAGGGAGAACTGAAGACACAGCACAGATGATGCCAATGGTTTTTTATTATTGTTGTTTGTTTGTTTTGACTATGCTAAGCAAATTTCTTGACTTATCTTTTGGTAATACTATTTATATAACATGCTAAGCCAAAAGATGGCTTGCTGCCCTTGGCTTAGCCTTAGTGTGTCATGTGAATCAAGCCACTATAGATTATTGAATTAATAATGATTAAGCACTATATCATCATCATCTTGTTGTTGTTGTTGTTCTTTATTATATTGTGTGTATATAGCCAGAAACTGAAAGAGAATACCAGCTGCTATGGCTAGGCCAGAAATCTGAGTAAGGTTACATTAGAAGGAGAGAACAAAGAAGAATTAAGAACCAAGCTGCAAATCAGGATCAAAGATTCACCATAAAGAATTACACCCATTAAATCTCAAGAAAATTTGAGATTTCTAATCAAATTTCTATGGAACTGAAAAGCCATTTTGTGGTACTTTCAGGGGATTTTAGCTCGCCTGAATGGCAGTCAGTTCAAAACAACAGTTAAAAAATTCATCACATGGAGGAACAGTTGGTTTAATCTGGCCAAAGGTTGTCAGCTATGAAGAGATTGAAGTCTTCTGATCTTGCCTAATCACATTTCTAGTGCAAATTTCCAGTGGGAATTTGGCTGCATAAATTGCACAGGAGCAAAACTGTTAAGTCCTGAGCATGGGCACAAGGAACGGAGATGAGACATCGAACTGTGACTTCAACCCTTTATTCGTGACTTCAGAACAGAGCAAAATACTTGGGCAGCAGCTCTTTTATAGAGCTGGCTGCTGTCAAAACAACCAATGATTTGAGTTTACCGCTCGAACAAGCATCCAATCAGAGAGACCTGCTGTCAGCCAATCAGATTGGCCAGAAACGACCAATCACGACTCACTGTTCGTGGGTCAATGAAAAGTGCAGGATTACGAGCCTGCTGTTAAAGTAAAGCTATTAGGGTTATTACTGAAGCGTTGGCTTAGTTCATAACACCCCTCCCCCTAGGTTCCGTCTGAGGGGTGGGGTGATGTATTCTTGTAAGTAGGCAGGTCACAGTTTCTGTCCTGGCTCTGGTTCCGGTGGGCTGCTTGCTGAGCTGGGTGGCGAAAACAGTCCTGCTGCTTCGCTGAATGGTTCTGGGCTGTCCTCTCTGCTCTCACCAATGCTGTCATCTGGGTTCCCTGGATCTGTTTCCATCGTGGTGCTGTCATGCGGCGAGGAAACTTCCCGGCTCGGTTCCCCTTCTGGCAGTGAGTATCTCATGGTTGGTTGTGTAGACTGCTGGGTTCCGATTGTTAAGTCATCTGTTATTTCCTTTTCAGCCCCCTCGATGTCTCTTCCCCCCTCCCCCAGTTTGAGATTCAGGGGATGAGGTGGGAGTAGGTGCTAGTCTGGATCGAAGCTGGTCTATGTGGCGCTTCCACATTTTGCCATCTGCAGTTTGTAGACGATAGGATTGGGGTCCCGTAAGTTGTGTTATGATAGCGGGGACCCACAATGGGTCACCGGAGAAGTTTTTTGCAAAAACGGGGTCGCCTGCCTGGAATGATCGACATTTGCTGCTGGATCCCAGGGGTTGTTCAGGTGTGTAAGCAGGGTGGAGGCGATCGAGATGTGAGTGAAGTTTTCAGCCCATCAGGAATTCAGCTGGGGTTCTGTTTGTGGTGCTGCTTGGAGTAATATGTTGGAGGAGAAGCATCCGGATTATCTTGTCGTCAATGTCAACCTGGTCCATTTTGTGTAAGGTCTTCTTTACAAATTGAACCATTCACTCAGCCTTACCGTTGGCCGCAGGGTGAGCTGGCGATGTTAAGGCATGGCGGATGCCCCGATCTGCTAGGTACTGTTCGAATGCCAGGGCAGTGAATTGAGGGCCATTATCAGAGACCAGGACATCCGGCAATCCGTGGGTAGCGAATAGCTTATTCAGTTTTTTAATGACCGCCTCCGTGGTGGTGCTTTTCATTTTGTGGACCTCGAGCCAGTTAGAATAGGCATCCACGGTTAGAAGGAAAGTGTGTCCTCTTGTGGGTCCCGCAAAATCGATGTGGATATGGGACCAGGGACCAGGGACCTCGAGGCGTTTCCCACTGAGTTGGGGGTGTTTTTGGAGGAGCAGAGCGAGTCTCCTGGCACTTGCTGCACATCACCACCCAGGTCTTAATCTGCTTGTCTAAACCTGGCCACCATGCATAACTCCTTGCCAATGCCTTCATCCGCACGATGCCTGGATGTCCAACGTGCAACATTTTAAAAACTTTATGTTGCAATTTCTCCGGGATGACGACTCTGTCTCTCCACAAGATGCAGCCCTTTTGAGAGAAAAATTCTGTTTGTTGATTCCTGAACGGCCTGAAATTGTCATTGGGTTCGCTGTCTGGCCAACCCCGTTCCATCCAGCTGAGGACTCGTGCCAAAGAAGGGTCCTTTTTCATTTCTGAAGACATTTCATGAGACATTTTTCAATGTTTCAAGCAGTCAGCGGCGGTGATTTAAGAGTTTCGATTTGCAATACGGCTAGGGTTGGAGCTGGGTCCTCTATGACATCTGGTAGTGGAGAGCAGCTCAAAGCATCAGCATGGGGAATGGCTTTCCCCGGGCAGTGTTGCAGTTGGTAATCATATGCGGCTAAAAACTCCGACCAAGTGTCATTCTTGGTGATAAGATGTGGGGAGTTGGTTTGTTTCCCGCTAAAATGCCAAGTAGTGGCTTGTGGTCTATAATTATGGCAAAGGGTCTCCCATACACATATTCATGGAAACATTTAATTGCAGATACAATGTCGAGAGCCTCTTTATCAAGTTGGCTATAGTTTCTTTCAGTTTTGGACAAAGTTTTCAAAAAGAACACAATAGGTGCCTCATTACCGTTTGGCAGGACATGGCTTAAAATGGCTCCCACTCCGAATGGTGAGGCGTCACAGGTAACTGTTAAGGGTAGAGTCTCATTGTATTGTATCAATACAGCATCAGAAGTTAAGAGGTCTTTTACTTGTTGAAATGCTCTTTCTTCATGCCGTCCCCAGACCCAGGAAGCCTTTTTGTTGAGAAGTCTATGCAGGGGCTCAGCTACGGTTGCCTTCTGGGGCAAGAAGATGTTATAAAAGTTAATGAGTCCCAGGAAGGCTTGGAAGTCTGTCTTATTTCTAGGTCTTGGGGCGTTTTTGATTGCAGCTAGTTTTTTTTCGGTGGAGTGGATTCTCTGTCTGTCGAGAAGGTATCCCAGCAACTCTACTCTCTCTGTACAAAGTTGACACTTGTCCCTTTTTACCTTCAGGCCAGCATCTTTAAATTTTTGAAGAACCCTTCTGAGTCGTTGTCCTAATAACTCTTTAGTAGGGGCAGCTATTAAGACATCGTCAAAATAAGGCACGATGCCTTTTATGCCTTGTAATAGTCTCTCCATCAAACTTTGGAAAATGCCCGGCGCCACGCTTACTCCGAATTGGAGCCTATTGCACTTGAAGGCACCTCTATGTGTAACTATTGTCTGGGCTTCTGCAGTCATCGCATCTACGGGTAGCTGTTGGTACACTTGAGCTAAGTCCAATTTTGCAAATATTTTTCCACCACCCAGGAAGTGAAGAAGGTGTTGGACCACTGGTACTGGGTAAGCACTCTGTTGAAGCATGTGATTTAGGTTGGGCCGGTAATCCCCACAAATTCTTAACGAGCCATCTGGCTTTATGGGTGTTACTATTGGAGTTTCCCATCGGGCATGGTCAATCGGTTCCAACACACCCTGGGCTATTAATTTGTCTAGTTGCTCATCGATCTTTGGCTTGAGGGAAAAAGGCACCCGATGAGCTTAAGGCGAATGGGAGTCACATCGGGACTGAGATTAAACGATATAGGGGTCCCCTTGTACTTGTCTAACGTTCCTGTGAACACTTCCTGGAATTCCTGGATGAGGGCCTCTTCCCAGTCATTGCTTCTGGTTTGGTGTATGCCAGCTAGTTCAATTCCAAGGGGGCCAACCACTGTAACCCTAACAAACTGGGCCGGTCACGATTGATGACAGTCAGGGGAAGCGTCGCAGTGCGGTCCTTGAAGGATACTTGGACGTGGCTGGAACTGACAACCGGAATTCTGTTCCCCTGGTAGTCTTTTAGGATTATTCTTTGAGTGCTGAGGTCCTGGCGACAGATGGCAGGGATGAGCAGTTTGAGGGTTTTCCAGGAGACCATCGATAGGGATGACCCTGAATTGACTTCCATCACGCATGGTCGATTCTCAATAGTGACCTTTACGTGGATCTTTCTTGCATCTAGTGATGAAGCATGGCCGATAGTGATAGTTTGGTGTGCCTCCTCTCGTCTCGTTGAAGCAGCAGGTGCTCGATTTCTGTAGTAGCGGTTATTCCATTGGTGGTTCAGGTGGTCCCAATTTCTAGATGGTTTGCCTGTCTCCTGGCAGAGGTTATTCTCTCTCCGGCTTGGACTGGACTCTCACTTGCTTCTGCAGACCTTTGCTATGTGGCCTCTTTTCCCACAGGAACGGCAGAGTGCGTCGAGGAATTTGCAGTATGATCGCGGGTGGTTTGCCCCACAATCAGCACATTGGTGTGGAAGTCTCTGGTTCCTTTGCTCTCGTTCCGAGCAGAGCCAGTTGACCTCCTCTCCCTCACTGTCTGAGGATGACTCGAGGTCTTCATGATGGGCGGTAATAGTGTGCCTCTCAGATGAAGGCAGACTATCTCTAGCGAGTTGGCGGTGCGGTGCGTTCGCTTGGCGCATTTGAATGGCTGACTTCCTGGTTGCTTCTGTCGCATCGGCGATGACATCTGCAAGGCTGATGTCTCCTTTTGCCATGATCTTACTCTGTAATGTGTGGTCATCTAATCCCAAAACTATTCGGTCTTGCATGGCTTCCTCGAGGTTTGCAAAACCACAGAGTCCTCCCAGGTTCTGGAGGTCGGCTATGAAGTCCCCAACGCTCTCGTTCTTCCATTGGTCCCTCTGGTAAAACTCGTGTCTTCATATCAGTGTAGGTACTGCGGGTGCGTAATGGGCCCGGAGGATCAGCGCGAGGTTATCCCAATCCATGGCCTTCACTTCCGCCGGTTTGGCAAGTGCTTCAGCCATTTTAAAAACAGCGGGGCCACAGTAGGTCAGGAACACCGCTCGTTTCTTGCCAGGCGTAGCATCTTTCAGATTGTTGATCTCCAGGAACATCTGGAAATGGTCTATATACGAGTCCCAGTCTTCGTTTGCTGGGTCAAATGAAGCGGGTGGTATGGCGCCACTTGTCATTCTGCCGTTTGTTGCATGCGCTCTCAGCCACATGCTCTGTCTTGTTCAATGAGTGATTAGTCAGCTCTATCGTCTCCGCATCCCATCCTCGTCTCCAGTGTTAAGTCCTGAGCATGGGCGCAAGGAACGGAGATGAGACATCGAACTGTGACTTCAACTCTTTATTCATGACTTCAGAACAGAGCAAAATACTTGGGCAGCAGCAGCTCTTTTATAGAGCTGGCTACTGTCAAAACAACCAATGATTTGAGTTTACCGCTCTAACAAGCGTCCAATCAGAGAGACCCGCTGTCAGCCAATCATATTGGCCAGAAACGACCAATCACGACTTGCTGTTCGCGGGCCAATGAGAAGTGCAGGATTACGAGCCTGTTGTTAAAGTAAAGCTATTAGGGTTGTTACTGAAGCGTTGGCTTAGTCCATAACAAAAACCTCAGCTTTCACCAAACCCAGATTGCACTCAAAACCACACTGCATAATTACAGAATAACAATAATAGAATTGGGAAGGACCTTGGGGGTGTCTTTTAGATCAATCTCCTGTTCTTGCAGGAGATCATAAAACATTTCAGATAAACAATTAGCTAATATCTTCTTTAAAAAGAAATTCCATGTGTTGGAGTACCCACAATTTCTAGAGGCAAGTCATATCACTGATCAATTGTTCTGTCAGAAAATTTCTTCTTAGTTCCATCCATTGCTTCTTGTCCTGCTTTCAGGTGCTTTGGGAAATAGGTTTACCACCTCCTCTTTGTGGCCGCTCTTAGATGTTAGAAGACTGCTATCATGTCATTCCTAGTTCTTTTATTAAACTAGACATCCCCACTTCCTGCAACCTTCATTCTTCATATGTTTTAGCCTTCAGTTCCCTGATCATCTTTGTTGCTCTTCTCTGCACTCTTTCTAGAGTCTCCCATGTTGTTCGACCCTAAATAATTTCTAAAACAAAATGATAATAAAGGGCTAGCTTAAACAGATGGCTGCACTTAGATTTCTAAACATGGTAAAATCTGTGATTGAAGAATATGACTACTCGATCTCTGAAATTCAATCAGTTAGTTCTCTTTTGAATCTGAAGTAAAATTGAATTATTAATTTGAATGCACCCACAGCATCAACATTTTTTTCCATATAGGATATCTTGCAAAGCCATTTCCCATGATTTCAGTGGGAGGTGAACTATAGTCAAAGTGGATTGCTCAGCAACCCTGAACCTGGCCTTTGCTGGCCCCTGGGGAATGTGATTATGAGTCTTGCATTTACACCCAATTTTTTTCTACCCAGACTTTTTGGATTTCATGTTCAGCATCTCTCCCTCTGAAATCCTTTGGGTACCACAATCACTCAGTGTTGCCTCTCAATGCTTTTGGAGCTTTTGAACAAGGTTCTTACAATATTTCATATGGAAACATGCAAGTGGTGCTTTTATGATCGCTCAGGGATGATGTTTCCCTGAAGCCTTTTTATGTTTCCCAAATAAAACTGAGCTGCTGCCTCGAGCCTGTTCAACTCTCCAATGCAGTTCTGTTCCAGATCAAAGTTTCTTTCTTCCCATAATGCCCAAGGCTTTATGCATAAAACAATATGGTATAGATAGCATTTCTGTCCATACATGTAAACCTTTTTTGTTGAATGAAGCCTGAGATGGTGATCCAATAACAAGGAATGTATCTAATTCTGTGAAATCAAGTGCAGGGCTAGAACAATGGTAAAAAATAACAATTAAATTTATGAAAGAAGGGTCACATTAAAGGGGTTCAAGGAGTTTGAAATAGAAAATATATCAAAATGAACTCATATAGAAGTGCTGCCTATGGTGGTGCCCTTGTATGGTTCTCCTATGTAACACACAATTTGCACACCAAGCTGTGATGGCCCTGTCCATAAACACAGACAAGGAGTGTGGAAGATCATAAAAATTAAACTTATCCTAATAATGTACAATAATTCATTATATCTTTCTCACTCCATTATGCCATAGAAATATTTGTTTCCTGCCACAGTATTCAACTTTCATCATTTCGAAATCTCCCTGTCTGCCTACAACTCCCAGCCTGATGAGTCTCCAGGGAGAATTTCTTTGATGGTGTCTTCCTTTGGGAGTTAATTGAAGCCTGGGAGGTTGCTGCCTATTTGAGAAATGATTATACAGTGCAAGACAGAACATTCACTTCATGGCAGCCTTACCTAACCTATGTAAATTCCAGACCACCTCACTCAAGATGAGTTCACATACACTTTCTTCCCCCTTTGGAAGAAATTTGGAAGGGAAACTTTCATAAATAAGAAGTGCCTAAAAAACATGAAAAATTTCTCTGTATGACCCTAATCTTAAATATAATTTTCACCTTTCTATTATCTTAACTTCCTAGCTGAAGGTCCTCTTTGAAGAACAGCTAAATTCCATGCTCTTCTAGAATAGGGGTTGCCAATCTTTTGGACTTCAGGGACCACCAAACTCATAATTTTAAATCCTGCAGACTATTTATATGAATTTTGACTGACAGTGGCTTGCTGACATTGGTGGATCTGGAATATGATTGGTCCCATATTCCAGAGCTTTAGTAGTCACAAGACTGGCCCTTTGGTCATCCCGGAACTGCTTTTAGGAGTAGGGGTGTCCTACTTTTTCACCACATGCCTCACCTGACCTCCAGGCCTGTTCTTTCATGGCCAAAAAGACCGAGCGATGCACCTCACCTGGCTCCCCACCAGCCAAGCACTGAAGCTCCACATTGAGGGGGGGGGAGAGAGAGAGATCCAATCTAACCTCAGAGGGCTGGCAGTGCTGTGTTTTCTCTCTCTCCCCCCCTCCCTCCCCCCTCTCTCTCAAACACACAGGTCCCTCGTACATACTGTTATGTTTGGAGCATGGGCGAGAAAGAATGGAGACAAGCCTCTGAACGGTGAACTTCAGCTCTTTATTTACATAGTGACTTCTAGCATCCATAACAGTTTTAACCCGCCTTATATATAGGCAAACCCCGTAATTATTAACCAATGACCAACGAGGAGCGCTAGCTCTCATAACCAAAAGGAACTCTCTGTTTAAGGGCCAATCTGATCCGGCCGTTTAACAGCCAATCAGAAGTGCAGGGACAGAACCCTGCACTTTACTCCAAGCTCACGCTTTATTAAAACTTTATACATTCACACCCCTTCCCCCTGGCTTCTGTTTGCAGGCCGCAGTTACATAGTCCTTTTTTTTTTTTTTTGGTAAAAGTTTTATTGATTTTAACAACAAACAAAAAACATATAAGACATAAAACATGACATAGAAAAAAAATAAAAAATAAAAATAAAAAAAATTATAACATTCTTCATAAATTTACAGTGTATCGGTTGGTTTACTACTCCCTTTTGTGCATCCATTTCATAGTCATCAGAGTAATTATATCACATAATAACTCACATTATCAATCATCAATAAAATATCCCAATATCATTATTGAACAATCATTTGACTATAATTTTACTAATTCATACTTAAGCGAGATAACTATAATTAAATTAAATTATTTTATGACAAATCATGAAATCATATCAAATCTATCATAATAAAATATTCTTAAAAATTATCAAAACCAAGAAAAATTATATATTCATTATTTCCTAGATTTCTAAATATTCTATTATCATATTGTATTATCTAACCATTGATAAAAAAGATCCCAAACTTCATAAAATTGTTTATCTTCTTGTTCTCTAATTTCAAATGTCAATCTACTCATTTCAGCACATTCCAATATTTTCTTAATAATTTCTTCCTCTATTGGTATTTTCTCACTCTTCCAATGTTTAGCAAATACAATCCTAGCTGCTGTTAATACATTTACAATCAGATATTTTAAATTTTTATTATATATATCAGGTATGATTCCCAATAAAAAAATCTCTGGTTTCAAATCTATGTGTTTCTTTATCATTTTTTCCAGCCATATGCGAATTCTAGTCCAATATTTCCTGGCCTCCTCACAAATCCACCACATATGGTAACATGAGCCAGGTATCTGATGACATTTCCAGCACTTTTCAGATTTATTCTTGAACATTCTTGCTATTCTTGTCGGGGGAAAGTGCCACCTGTAAATCATCTTATACAAATTTTCTTTATATGCTGTTGACATTGTCATTTTATAATTTTGTGACCACAATTTTTGCCATTTCTCTAAATCAATCCCATATCCAAAATTCTTACCCCAAGCAATCATTGTTTCTTTAACTTGTTCTTCCTCTAATTTAATTTCCAACAAATAACTATATAATTTTTAAATCACTTTTTCATCAGTACCTGTCAAAATCCTATCTAAGTAGGTCAATTTATCATAAAATCCTTCTATTTTAGAATCTTTAAGATACCTTGCATGTATTTGCGCATATGAAAACCAATTCATCTTTATACCTTGTCCTTCTAAATTTTGCATTGTTTTAAGTTCACCCTTTTCATCCAATATTTCCTCATATCTAACTGTTTGTTCCTTCTTATAAGTTATAGGATATGAAAAAGCTTCAATAGTTAATAACCAAACTGGAATTTTCAAATAACATTGTTTCTTAGTTTTCTCCAAATTCAACCATAACGATTCCCGTATATAATGCCTTCTGAAATAACCCTGTGATTTAGTTCCCTTATACCATAAAAAAGCATGCCAACCCAATAATAAATCATGACCTTCTAATGTCAACAATCTAGTCTTTCTTAACATTATCCATTCTTTAACCCACATTAAGTTTGCAGCTTGATAATGCAACTCCCAATTAGGAAGGCCAAATCCTCCTCTAATTCTAGCATCCTGTAAAAGTTTTAATTTTATTCTCGCTTTCTTGCCTTGCCATATATACTTCAACACAATTTTATTTAGTTCTTTGAAGTAATCCTTACTTAACCTAATTGGTATTGTTTGAAACAAATATAAAATTCTGGGTAAAATATTCATCTTGATTGTTGAAATTCTACCTATCAATGACAATTGTAGGTTTTCCCATTTTTTCAGGTCGGATGCTTTCTGCTGTTTAAGCTTAATATAGTTATTCTCTTTCAATGTAATACACCTTGACGTCAAATATATCCCCAAATATTTAACTTTGTTCGTAACTTGAATTTTCAATAAATCTGCCAGCTCTTCTCTTTGCCTTAATAACATGTTCTTTGTCAAAATCTTTGTTTTGTCTTTATTTATTTTTAAACCAGCCATCTCACCATACGTCTCTATCTTTTCCAATAGTTTTAAAGCTGTCTCTAAAGGGTCTTCCAAAATAAAGACCAAGTAATCTGCAAAGGCTTGCAATTTGAATTCCTCCTTTTTGACTTTCATTCCTTTTATGTTTATATCCTCTCTAATATTTCTATTTAAGACTTCCAAGGTCAATACAAATTATAAAGGAGATAATGGGCATCCTTGTCTTGTACCTTTTTTAATATTAATAGAGTCTGTGAATTCTCCATCTATCATTACTTTTGCCGTTTGCTTATAATATATGGCTTCTATTGCTTGGATAAATTTCCTAGCAAAGCCCATCTGTTCCAATAGTAATAACATAAATCTCCAGTTCACATTATCAATGCCTTTAGTTACATAGTTACATCATCCTTTAGGTAGGACGATTGTTTTATTAGTCTCTTTGATTTTCGCTGTGTCATTTGGCTGCAATCACGCTGAGGTAGATCGTTGTTTGGCAGTGGGGCTGTTTCTGGTTCAGAGTTCATTTCCCCGTCGTTGCCCATTTTCTCTGTAATTCCCTGAGGTGCAACTATTTCCCTCTCTGGTTCCATTTCCTGAGTCTCTATTATACCGTCGTTCCCTTCGAACGGGTTTTCTTCTCCTTGGAATTCATCTTCTTTTGTACCTCCCCCCCTCTCAGTCTAGTCATAGGGGAGTTCAGGACTGCCCACTGGAAGCCACGATCGTAATTGATCGGTATGGGATTTCCATAGTCTATCGTCAAGGCATTGTACAAGGTAGGATCTTGGGCCGGTTACACGAACTACTGTCGCCTCCACCCACAATGGGTCGCCCGATAGGTTTTTAGCGTATACCAAATCTCCTACCTGGAAGGCACGACAGCGGCCGCTGGATCCTATTGGTTTTTCCGGTTCGTAAGCTGGGTGTAACCGGTCGAGGTGGGAGCAGAGTTTTCGTCCCTTTAGCAGTTCGGCGGGAGTTTTGTTGGTGACGCTATGTGGTGTGATGTGTTGTAAAAAAAGGATTCGATTGATCTTGTCGTCAATCTTGTTGTAGTCTACCTTCTGTAAGGTTTTCTTCACAAATTGTACTATGCGTTCTGCTTTGCCATTGGTCGCAGGGTGCGCAGGCGAGGTGAGCGCATGTCGAATGCCACGGTCAGCGAAGTACTGCTCGACCAACAGTGCTGTAAATTGGGGCCCGTTATCGGATACCAGGACGTCTGGTAGTCCGTGGGTTGCAAATAGTCTTTCCAAGGTTTTGATGACCGCCTCGGAGGTTGTCGTCATCATGCGATGAATCTCGAGCCAATTTGAATAGGTGTCAACGGTTAGTAGAAAGGTGTGGCCTTTGGTCGGCCCCGTGAAGTCCAAGTGAATTCGGGACCAGGGTCCGCATGGTGTCTCCCATTCAGTAGGAATGGCTTTTGGTGGGGCGTTGCTCACTTCTTGGCATTTTGGACAAGCTTTAACCCAATGTTCGATTTGCTTGTCAATGCCCATCCACCATGTGTAGCTTCGCGCAAGGGCTTTCATTCGCACGATGCCGGGGTGGCCATCATGCAAGGTTCTCAGAAGCGCTTTCTGGAGTCGTTCTGGGATAATGACTCTATCGCCCCAGATGACACAGCCATTTTGGGAGAACAACTCAGTTTGTCAAGTCTTGAATGGTGTGAAGTCATCTGATAATTGGTCCAATGGCCATCCGTGTTCTACCCAGCTTAGGACTCGCACTAAAGTGGGGTCACATTTGGTTTCTCTCGCGATATCTCGGGCGGTTAATGGCGGTGAGTTGAGTGCCTCAATTTGCAACGTGGTTACCGTTGGTGCAGGATCGTCGAGAGTCTCTGGAAGTGGTGCTCGGCTCAATGCGTCAGCGTGGGGAATGGCTTTCCCTGGGCGGTATTGCAGCCAATAGTTATAAGCAGCTAAGAATTCTGACCATCGAGTCATCCTAGGGGATAATATGTAGGGAGTCGGCTTATCTCCATCTATTATCCCCAATAATGGTTTGTGGTCAGTCACGAAAGTAAAAGCCCGGCCATACACGTACTCTTGGAATCTTTTAATGGCTGACACAATTGTGAGGGCTTCTTTATCGATTTGTCCATAATTTTGCTCAGTTTTTGAAAGTCTTTGAAAAATATGCAATAGGGGCTTCATTCCCATTAGGCAGTACATGGCTCAAAATGGCACCCACTCCGAAAGGCGAAGCATCACATGTTATATTTAACAGCAAAGTCTCGTTATACTGCATGAGTACACAGTCAGAAGTGAGCAGTTTTTTCACGTTGCGGAATGCCTGTTCTTCTCGGTGACCCCATAACCAATTTGCTTTCTTATCTAACAACCGGTGTAACAGTTCACCGACCGTTGCTTTATGCGGTAAAAATACATTATAAAAATTAATGAGGCCTAGGAACGCCTGGAGATCGGCCTTGTTTCATGGCCTGGGAGCATTTTTTATTGCCCTTAGTTTATTTTCCATAGGGTGAATACCCTGGTTATCAATTAGGTACCCTAAAAACTCAACACTGTCAGTACACAATTTACATTTGTTTTTCTTTACTTTAAGACAGGCCTCTTGGAATTTTTTTAGGACTAATTTTAACCGGTCCTGTAAGATTTTTTTTGTAGGGGCCACAATTAATACATCATCAAAATAAGGGACCACGCCCTTAATCCCTTGTAATAACCTCTCCAAAAAGCTCTGAAAAATCCCCGGGGCTACACTAACTCTGAATTGAAGCCGGGTACATTTAAAGGCACCTCGGTGCATCACAATCGTTTGTGCCAGTGCCGTCTTTTCATCAACAGGTAGTTGCTGATATGCCTGAGCTAAATCTAATTTAGCGAAGACTTTCCCGCCCCCAGGGAGTGGAAGAGAGGCTGCACCACCGGCACTGGATATGCATTCTGCTGTAGGGCATGGTTCAAAGTGGCCCGGTAGTCCCCACAAATTCGGATCGACCCATCTGGCTTAATGGGTGTTACGATTGGGGTTTCCCGGGGGAGTGATCGATGGGCTCTAACACCCCCTGAGCTATCAGTTTGTCGAGTTGTTCATCGATTTTCGACTTTAAGGCAAACGGAACTGGATGGGGCTTAAGTCAGATGGGAGCTATCTTTGGGTCTAGACTAAACGAAATCGGGGACCCCTTGTACTCACCTAAGCTGTCCGCGAAGATGTCCCTGAACTCATGGATGAGGTCTCCCTCCCAGTCACTTCTGCTGACTTGGTTTATGCCAGCTACTTCAATGCCGAGTGGCGCGAACCATTGGAGGCCTAGTAGACTAGGCCTGTCTCTATCGATGACAGTTAGTGGTAAGTACGCTGTGTGCTTCTTGAAGGAGACTTGGACTTGGCAGGAACCAACGACGGGGATTCGATTCCCTTGGTAGTCCTTGAGGATGAGTCTTTGGAAGCGGAGATCTTGGCGTTGAATCGTGGGGATGAGTTGTTTAAGGGTCTTCCAGGACACCATCGAGAGGGACGATCCCGAGTCGACTTTCATGTGGCAAGGCTGGTTCTTGATGGCTACTGTGATTCGTATTTTCTTGGTGTCTAAAGCTGAGGTGTGACCGATAGTGATAGTATGGTGAGCCTCTTCTTTCTGCAAAACTTGATTTCTGTAGGAGTGGTTTACTGGCTCTCGCCGTACAGGACGGTTTCCTGTTGATTGGTGATAGTTAGTCCCTTTTGAGGCCTGGCTGGGTCCTGGCAAGCTTTGGCAGACCCGTCCAATGTGGCCTCGCTTCCCGCACTCATGGCAGACCGTGTCGCGGAATTTGCATTTGGACCTGGCATGGTTGGCCCCACAGTCAGCGCAAGGACGTAATGGTTTCAGGTGGTGGTCCCGGTCGGACCACAGTCGATGGACCCCTTCTTCGTCGCTGTCTGACAATGAAGAGAGGTCCTCGTGGTGCGTCGTTGCAAGCTGCCCTTCTGACCTGGATAAAATGTCGCTTGTTGGTGGTGGTACCGGAGCGCGGTTTCGGCATAGTTGTGCAGCCGACTTCCTGGTTGATTCTGCTGCAGTAGCATCGGTGATGGCATCGGCAAGGTTGATGTCGCCTTTCGCCATCAGCTTGCTTTGAACGCCTGGTGCATCTAGTCCCAGAACTATGCGATCTCTTAGTGCTTCTTCTAAATCGGTGAATCCTCAGAGGCCTCCCAAATTTTGGAGATCTGCTATGAAGTCGGCCACGCTTTCTCCCTTTCGCTGGCTCCTCTTATAAAACTCGTGCCGTCTCATGAGCGTAGGCATGGTCGGTGCGTAGTGATCTCGTAGGAGAGGTTCGAGGTCGTCCCAATCCATCGCCTTCACTTCTCGGTGTTTTGCTAGTGCTTTAGTCATCTTAAATACGGTTGGACCGCAATGCGTTAGGAACACCGCCCGTTTCTTTCCTGGTGTGGCGTCCTTTAAGTTGTTGGTTTCTAAGAACATTTGGAAGTGATCCATGTAGGACTCCCAGTCCTCCTGTACTGGATCGAACGGAGCAGGTGGTACGACGACGCTGGACATGGTTCTGTTGTGTAGCGTCGTCTGTCATGTGCTCGGTGTTCTTCGAAGTTTTGTTGGTTCAGATGTCTCCAAATCCCATCCTCGTCGCCAGTGTTATGTTTGGAGCATGGGCGAGAAAGGATGGAGACAAGCCTCTGAATGGTGAACTTCAGCTCTTTATTTACATAGTGACTTTTAGCATCCATAACAGTTTTAACCCACCTTATATATAGGCTAACCCCTTAACTATTAACCAATAACCAACGTGGAGCGCTAGCTCTCATAACCAATAGGAACTCTCTGTTTAAGGGCCAATCGGATTCCCCGGAGTGGGCCAATCCGATCCGGCCATTTAACAGCCAATCAGAAGTGCAGGGCCAGAACCCTGCACTTTATTCCAAGCTCACGCTTTATTAAAACTTTATACATTCACAACACATACCCTCACCCCCTCCAAGGCAGCCACATTCTTTCACTAACCTGCTTTTCAGCTCCATTCTCAGGGGGAAAGAGAGAGAGAGAGAGAGAGAGATGGTATTCTGCAATCCCAAATAAAAAATGATCAATTGGAAGGAAAATGGGGTGGGGGATTTTCCTGCAGACTTTTTTGGGGATTTTCCCAGAGTCTCTGCTGCTTCTGTCTTTTCTGCAGAGACCCTGGAAAAGTCCCAAAAAATGTCTGCAGAAAAATTGCTCACCCCGTTTTCCTACCAATCCATCATTCTTTATTTGGGATCACAAGATACCATCTCCAGCTTCATTCTCGGGGAGGCGGGGGGGGGGGAGAGACACAGAGAGAGAGCTTAATGCAAGGAAAGCAGCAGAAGCAGCAGAAGTCTTTTTTTCTCTTCCCCAAACTTCACCAGAAGTGAATCTTTGTGAGACTTGTCACATCAGTGCAGCCTCTTGGAGCAGGATGCCTTGCAGGGTCCCAAAGACTCATTTCTGGTGAAGTTTGGGGGAGAGAAAGAAAGACTTTTGCTGCTTTCCTTGTGTGCAGCCAAAAGCAGAAGAAAGAAGTTGAAAGAAGCAGCCCAGTGGCCAGGCAAGGTGCATGGACGCATGGGGCAAGTTCCCCCCCTCCGTCCTTTCTTCCCTCCCCTCACTACCTTGTGTTGTTCGCAATGCAAGCAACGCAAGCCTTGTGTTCCCACGGGCCACGTGGGTGGAGCACCTTGTGTTCCCACATAGCCTGGATTAATTGCTTTGGGGGGTGCTTTGGGGATGGCATTTCTCTATGGACCACCAAAATTTTCTCACGGACCATCAGCGGTCCACAACCCACCAGTTGGCGACCGCTGTTCTAGAATAAATAAGTGTAATCCTCTATGCTAGGAAATGTATTTTCTTTCTTTTATTTCTTTCTGATTTTGATGTTATTACATGTATTATGGAGATTGCATTTAAATGTATACAGTAATTGTGATCTATTTTACTGTGTATCTGTTTATCTTTACAGTATTAGCAATTCAGTTCCCTCCAAAAAAGAACAGAAGTTAATCACAGTGTTACATTTTGAAATGGCATAGCATAGAATTACCAGATTGTAAAGAAGAGGAAAAAGGAAGTTAAGATACAAATGTTTGGAATTAAATGCTTGTCCTCAATAAAAACTAGATACAGATCAGAGTGAAAACAAGCAATAACAGAGGAGAAACCTTATAGAACTGACTGTCAGCAAGATTGATGCAATTGTTTCCATGCAGATTCATACAGATGTGCTGTCCCAGACATGGAACATTTCTGGGGAGGTGTTTCATTTATTGTTTGGGATACATCCATTAGTTGACACAGGAATATAGGGCACAGGATTTCTCCTTGGGAATGCTTTAATAAGGTGGTGCTCTCATCTCTTCTGTTTGAGTTACTTTTGGATTCTTATTCCTATTTTTTTCTATCTTTTTCTCTCTGCTTTAAAAGTACAACATAAAACATAGTTTACAATTTTAAAAACCATGTCTTTAGAACTGAATTAAGGCACAGGCAAGTGGTTCCATTCAGATGAAATCCACCAGTCTTTGAGCCAGCAAGAAAGTATGCCAGCATCAATTATGTGACCCAGGCAGCTGAGTTCTATTGTGCCTCAATAATAAAATTGGTGAGTAGTGCTATGTTTAAAGAATGAATCCAGGATGAGTTAAGGGAAACGATTGGTGAATTCCTTGACTTTGTTTCTGTGGCTGCCAAGTGTCACCTGAACCAGAAAAAAAACAACCACCAATCACTCTTCTTAACATGGAAGGGAACAGGGCAAGAGAAATGGGTGCTTTGAATGGTAGGTTTAGTCATCTGCAAAATTATATTGTTGTGTCCGCGAAATGATGCCAGGAGTCGGTGACTTCGTGCAAAAGCTCTTTATTGGCAAGTTGGAACCGAACTGGCGAAAGGAAAAAAGCCCACGGCTTTTATTCCTTTCGCCGTGGCGACCGCGGCCAATGGCACCGCTTTGAATCTCCCGCGGTCTGAATGGACCAATCGCAGGAGATTCTTAGCGAGCCAATCGGCACGGCTCGCCTGACCAATCGGAGAGCCCCGCGCTTTGGCCAATCAAAGCGCGGGGATCTCGAGTATGTTAATGAAGGACAGAACACCCCTCCCCTCTTGGTTCAGTCCTTACGTTGCGTAGTCACGTAGGTAGGCGGGGCTCCGTCTGGTCCAACTTGACCTGCGCAACTCAGTTGTAGGCTGGATCCCGGCCGGTTCGGTCGGGATCTCCGCTGCTCCTGCTGCCGTCGTGGGAACCGGCTGGTCGATCGGGCCAGTCCCTTCTCCGTAGCTCCCTCCTGGGCCTTCCGGGTTGGTTGAGCTACGGGTTTTGCCGCTCCCGCTCGGTCTTTCCGGGTCGGTCGAGCTGGCTTGGCTGTTCCTTCCTGGCGAGGGGTCATGATGGCTGCTTTCCGGTGAGTACTGCTGGTTTATTTTTCTTTAGATTCGGTCCCCTGGGTATTCCCTCCCCCCTTGGCTTGCGTTGTGGGGGTTGGTTTCGCTTGTTTGTGCGTCGGCGGTTTGTTGGTTTGCAGTTCTCGACCTAAGTTGGTCGATGTGGCGTTTCCACGCTCGTCCGTTTGCTGTTTGTAGCCGGTACGAGTGTGGGCCTGTTGCTTGTGTGATGACGGCTGGGATCCATAGAGGGTCTCCCGTCAGGTTCTTTGCGTATACGGGGTCCCCGGGTGCGAAGGTTCGGTGTTTGGTGCTTGAGTCTGGGGGCCTCTCCGGGTTATACATGGGGTGTAACCTGTCGAGTGGGGACCTTAGCTTTCTGCCCATTAGTAGTTCGGCTGGGCTTTTATTGGTTGTGGTATTTGGGGTTATGTGTTGGGTGAAGAGTAGTTTGTTGATTTTCTCTTGGATCTCCCCGTGGTCTATTTTCCGGATGGTCTTTTTAGTGAATTGGACCATCCGTTCCGCCCTACCGTTCGCCACCGGGTGCGCCGGTGCTGTCAGCACGTGGCGGATGCCCCTTTCCGCTAGGAATTTTTCAAATTCCAGCGAGGTGAACTGGGGCCCGTTGTCGGAGATGACGACGTCTGGGAGGCCGTGTGTTGCAAAGAGTTTGCAGAGTTCCTTGATCACGGCCTCCATGGTTGTCGTCTTCATGTTGCTTACCTCCAGCCAGTTGGAGTAAGCGTCAACTGTTATGAGGAAGGTGTGTCCTTTTGTGGGCCCGGCGAAGTCTATATGGATCCTAGACCAAGGTCCCCTTGGGGTTTCCCACTCTAGGACGGGTGCTGTGGGTGGGCTTGGCCTAGTTTCCTGGCATCATTGGCACCTAGCTACCCAGGCCTCTATTTGTTTGTCCATCCCTGGCCACCAAGCGTAACTTCTGGCCAGGGCTTTAGTCCTTACGATGCCAGGGTGCCCCTCGTGTAGCAATTCCAAAACCTTCCCCTGTAGCTTTTCCGGAATGACCACCCTGTCCCCCCATAGCATGCACCCTTTTAACAACGAGAGTTCCATTTGGCAGTTTCGGAACGTTTTGATGGACTCGTCGTTGTCCCTTTCCGGCCACCCTTTCTCCACCCAATGCAACACCCGCGCCAGACGTTTGTCTTTATTAGTCTCTCGGGCAATGTCTGATGCGGTTATGGGCAGGTTGGGTAGAGTCTCTATGCTGAGGGTGGTCGTCGTGGGTGCTGGGTCGGTGTCGGGTTCCGGTAGCGGCGAGCAGCTTAAGGCGTCTGCATGGGAGATCGTCTTACCCGGTCTGTGTATGAGTTCGTAGTTGTAGGCTGCCAGGAACTCAGACTACTTTGTCATTCGGGGAGACAGAATGTTCGGGGTGGCCCGGTTATCTGCAAGGATTCCCAGCAGCGGCTTGTGGTCCGTTATGATGGTGAAAGTCCGGCCGTAGAGGTACTCGTGGAATCGTTTTATGGCGGCAACTATAGCCAGAGCCTCTTTGTCCAGTTGGCTATAGTTCCACTCCGGTTTGGTGAGGGTCCTTGAAAAGAACGCGATGGGCGCTTCTTTTCTGTCGGGAAGGGTATGGCTGAGGACAGCGCTGACGCCGAAGGGTGATGCGTCGCATGTGATGGCCAGAGGTAGGGTCTCGTTGAATTGTATGAGGACGGCGTCGGAGATGAGGAGGTCCTTCGTTCTTTGGAAGGCGGCTTGCTCCCGTTTCCCCCAAGTCCAGGTCGCCGCCTTGTCCAGGAGCCTATGCAAGGGCTCCGCCGCCATCGCCTTTTGGGGTAGGAAAACATTGTAAAAGTTCAGTAACCCCAAGAATGCCTGTAGCTCAGTCTTTGACTTGGGGGTGGGGGCTTCTTTGATGGCCTTGATTTTTTTGCTTGTGGGGTGAATGCCGTGACGGTCTAGGAGGTATCCTAGGAATTCTACCCGTTCCGTGTATAATTGGCATTTCTCCCTCTTGACTTTGAGCCCGGTCTCTTTAAATTTAGTTAGGACCTCCCTTAGTCGACCTTCTAGTTCGGCTTGGTTGGCTGCCGACACTAGGACGTCGTTGAAATAAGGTACCACCCCCTTGATACCTTGCAATAGTCTCTCCATTAGGCTTTGGAATATTCCCGGTGCCACGCTGACTCCGAATTGGAGTCGGTTGCATTTGAATGCTCCCCGGTGGGTGACAATGGTATGCGCTTCTGCCGTTTGCTCGTCGACCGGCAACTGTTGGTATGCCTGGGCGAGGTCGAGCTTGGCGAAAACCTTGCCCCCTCCCAGTGAGTGCAGTAGGTGTTGTACTACTGGGGCGGGGAAGGCGCTTTGTTGCAGCGCGCCATTTAGGGTGGCCTTATAGTCCCCACAGATCCTCACCGACCCATCGGGCTTGATCGGGGTGACTATGGGGATCTCCCACCGGGCGTGGTCTATGGGCTGCAGGACCCCTTGTTTGACGAGCTTGTCAATTTGCTCGTCTATCTTGGGTTTCAGTGCGAATGGCACCCGCCTTGGTTTCAGGCGTTTGGGAGGGACGTTAGGGTCTAGGTCGAACGATATAAGGGGCCCTCGGTACTTGCCTAGGTTTCCGTCGAAGACCCCATGGAACTCCCGGGCTAGTTGCTGCTCCCAGCCGTCGTCGGTGACGTGGTCGACTCCCGTGAGGGCGATTTCGAGCGGGGCGAACCATTGCAGTCCCAGTAGGCTTGGGCGGTTGCGGTCGACGATCGTTAGGGGGAGTCGTTCGGTGTGCCCCTTAAAAGTGATGTTAAAGCTTTTGGTGCCGACTACCGGGATGCGGTTTCCCTGGTAGTCCTTTACTATGAGTCTCTGGCTGTCTACGTTCCTCCTTTGGAGGGTAGGTACCAACCGCTTTATCTCATGCCATGCAATTATGGAGAGGTAGGACGCGGAGTCCACCTCCATTTTGCATGGCTGGCCCTTGATGCATACCTCGACGTGGACCTTCCGGGCGTCGTTGGTGATGGCGTGGCTGATGGTGACCGTCTGGTGGGTCTCCTCTCTCCGCCGGTTGTCGCTGCCTCGCGAGGATCGCCCGTTCCGGTCCCATCGGCTATCCGAGGGGCGATCTCTGGTCCGGGGTGGTGTGCTTTCTCTCCTCCGGTCACTCTGGTCCCATCGTGCCGGGCTGCGATTTTTCTTCAGGCGGCAGACACGGGCGATGTGTCCCTTCTTGTCGCAATGCCGGCAGATCGATTCGAAGAACCGGCATTCTGACCTGGGGTGGTCGCTGCCGCAGCCGGCACAGTTGGTCCTTGACTTACGACCTCGCCGGTTCCGTGGGTCGCGCCCTGCCTGTAGTCGATGGATATCCTTCTCGTCATTGGAAGTGTCCGATGCCGAGTGGAAATCGCCCTGGTGGGTGGTCGTCTCGGGTTTGGGCTCGGTCGACCTCGCCGGGTTGTTGTTTCCGCCGCGGTCCCCAGCGTTCGGTCTGCGCATGTGGTCGGCGGAAGTTCGGGTTGCTTCGGCGGCTGCGGCTGTGGTGAGGGTGTCTGCTAGGCTGATGTTGCCCTTGGCCATCAGCCGGCTCTGGAGGACGGGGTCCCACAAACCGAGCACGATTCGGTCTCGCAGGGCGTTGTTTAGGTTATCGAATTCGCAGAGCCCCCCTAAACGCCGCAGCTCGGCGACGAAGTCGCTGAAGCTCTCACCCGACCTCTGGTCCCACCGGTAAAATTCATTGCGCCGGATCAGGATGGGTACCTCTGGAGCGTAGTGCCACCGCAGTATGGGTTCGAGGACGTCCCAGTCCATCACGGTGGCATCGGCGGGTTTGGCCAGTGCTTTGGCCATCTGGGAGACCTCGGTCCCGCAGTGGGTCAAGAAGACGGCGCGTTTCATTGGGCTGGAGGCGTCCTTCATGCCGGTGCACTTGAGGTACATTCAGAATCGGTCGGCGAACAATTCCCAGTCCTCGGTGGCGGGGTTGAAGGGTGCGGGTGGTGCGATCTTCGCCATCTCGGTGGTTCGTCTGGCTTCCGTCGGACACGTGGTTCGGTTCAGGGTCTGGATCCCACCTTCGTCGCCAGTGTTGTGTCTGTGAAATGATGCCAGGAGTCGGTGACTTCGTGCAAAAGCTCTTTATTGGCAAGTTGGAACCAAACTGGCGAAAGGAAAAAAGCCCGCGGCTTTTATTCCTTTCGCCGCGGCGGCCGCAGCCAATGGCACCGCTTTGTATCTCCCGCGGTCTGAATGGACCAATCGCAGGAGATTCTTAGCGAGCCAATCGGCGCGGCTCGCCTGACCAATCGGAGAGCCCCGCGCTTTGGCCAATCAAAGCGCGGGGATCTCGAGTATGTTAATGAAGGACAGAACATATATAAATTATAAATTACGGGTATAAAGTGTTCTCTTTCTATGATTTGTTATTCAGCAACTTCTGAACAATGAGCTACTGATTTTCTGAAAGAGCACTAAACTCATGTCACAGGAATGGGGGAAGAACTGACAATCAACAACAAGCAAACTCTCTCTTGTCTGGTGCTACAAAGAAATAGCTGGACAAGCAATGAAATTTGTGTCAGACAACATCCTACAGTGTCCCATCAACTAGGCAAAATGGCACTCTACTTTTATAAAAAAAAAATAATAATAAAAAGTGCAATCATACCAAATCAGCAGTTAGAACTTGCAAATTTCAGTTCTACATAAAATAAATGACTTTTTTCTATTCCCCACTTATATTTCTTTTTTTTTAAAGGTTTTTTATTTTTGTTTTTTTACACATCTCTTTAAGTGAGCAACGCGATTCAGGTTACAATATTTATACATATTCATAATTACATTTCCAGCTTTCTTATATAATTTCATATCAAATCATTATCTATTCCACTGATCTTTAAATAAGTTCTCACTTCATATTTCAATTCATTAATTCAATATCAAAAACATTTCATCCTCACATATATTTTCCACTCTTTATCCCCCATTATTTCCATTTGCAGCTTACCACCTATTTTATTTTACATTATTCATTATTATCTTCATTAACTTGTACCTTTGCTGCAATTCCCCTTTTTTTGGTGCTTCCGGGGTTATTGTGATAAAGTCTTTTATTTCATTTCATTTCTCATTCATACATTTGTAAGACCAGTAATTTTCCATGAAATCATAAGAGAAAAAGTGTATTTAACCATTAGATGGTGCTCTACATTGCTTTCCACTTTTCAAAGTTCTTTTTTCTCTTTTCAATTGAATTAATTCCACTAATTTTTGGCAGTTAGCTCTTTTAACTATAGTCAATTCCGGGCAAGTCCAGCATTCTATCCAATGCTTAATTAATGCCAATTTCTATATCTTATTCCAAATGTGATCTCTAATTCTGTTATAGGCCTTTTATAATCATTTTTTTATTTACCTTATAATTTCCTCTTATTTTCCATTCACCGCTGCCACACTCTTAAATGAGGGCTCTTTCCTTCTGTTTCTCAGGGTTGTCAAAAAAATTGCAAAATCCTGGACTTCCGGTTTGCAAGGCTTCGGCAGTGGCAGAGATTTGTGATACTGCGTGATCCCTGCTGTGTTTGCTGCCAAGGTTCCCCCGATCCATTCAGATTTGGGGGATATAGCTGCCCCGTAGAGGCATCTGAAGACAGGGGGGATCTAGATAGGGGTTTTGGGGGTGTCGCAGACCCCCTCCCCATCCAGCAAAACCCCCTTTTCCCAAGGCAGAGGAGCGGCAGTCAGCAATGGCCACCATGAAGAAACCTGCAGCTGGACAAGATCATGCGGGAGGAAGAGGGAAGAGCTGTGAAAGCTGTTTTTGACCGGGACAAAGCAAGAGAGAGTGTCCTGGTATCTTGAAGGCTGCTAAGGATACATTGTTTCCAGAGAGTGTTACAAGTGGCGAATATACTAAAAGGGAAAGTTTTTTTTTTTCCACTCTCCTTCCTAACATGACAGCAGATGGAATCATAAGAGAAATCCAAAAACCTGCATTGGAGGTAATTGAATGTTGAAGGGATAAGGATTTCTGAACATTTAAAGGAAAAAAAAATCTTTTTGGCTGTGAGTGGGAAGGGAGAGGGAAAAAAATTGGAGCAAATTTGAAAATAAGGAGAAGATTGCCTAAAATTCTAAAGAGTTATTAAACATCAATAAGACTTCTAAAAGATATATCTTAAATGGAATTCTGTGATTAAACTTTAGCCCTGGAAAGAGAAAGTGAAGAAGGAGAAAGTATTTAGGGAAAACAGCTTGTTTGGATTGTTTGCTGATTCTGGAACCTCTGAGAATTCTTTCTGATTGAAAGGACTTGGGTGGTTGTTTGGAAAAACTTTTTCTCTATCCAATGGCATCACTTGTGGATGGATTGAAACTTGTATACCAAAAATATGGAAAAGAAAAGCAAGAAGGGAAGGATGTTCTTGGCACTCTTTTTCAATTTTAGAAATGGCGGTTTGTACTTATGTAAAACTGAATGTGCAACAGGATGACTGGGACAAAGAAGAAGCCATCTTTGATGAACAAGTGACTTTGGTCGGGGAAGGAAAGGAGAAAGAGAAAAAGGGAAAGAAGATTTTGAGACTTGGAAAAACAGCCAAAAAGGAGAAGAATGAGGTGAAAAGGGGATATTATGTTAGAAAACAACAGAAAGGAGGAAAGCAGAATAAAAGGGAGGTGGAGAGACAAGGTGGTAAAGAAGACAAGGAGAAGAATAAGCAAGGGAGAAAGGAAGGGATGAGAAGCCTTAATGGTGGGGAGCAAGATGCAAAGAAACAAAAGTCATTTAGAGATAATGGGTAAACTTTATTGAAAAAGGGATTCTGGAAAGGTACATAAGATTGTTTTTTTTACATTTGTACTTAGAAATAACTTTAGAAAATTGGAAACAATAAGTAATTTAAAATGTGATAAAATATAGTATAATTTAGTGAAATTTCTGTTAAGAAAAGGGGAATACTTTAATGAAACAATGATTTAAGTTATGTGATGTGGGGGGGGGAAATAATTTTGGAAATCATAAGTGTTCCCGCAAAGGTATGATATTTAATTGAAAAGGGTAAAATGCTTAAGATATAAATGATTGTTAATATTAATGATTAGACTATGTTATCCTAGTGAAATTTTTTGTGAAATGAGAGATTTGAAGTAGGAGAAGGGGGAACATTTTAATGAAATAATGATTTATAATATGTGATGTGTGGGGGGAATAACTTTGGAAAGTAGGTGCTCCCATAAAAGTATGTGACTTAATTGAAAAGTAATGTGCTAAGTGTTTAAGATATAAATGAATATTAATATTAATGAATAGATTTGTATTGGTATTGATAATATTGTATAATTTTAGAATGTACCAGACAGAATCCCAATGTAAGCTATGTATTCTATATTAAGTATTATAAATGTATGGGAAAGAGATAAAGGTGTCATACTCCAATTAGTGTACAGGAGAAGTTTTTCTTTAAAGAAGAAAGATAAATGGATAGCTGGAAATAGAACAGACAAAGAATAATAAATATTATGACTTGAATTGAGATGAGATAAATAAAATAAAACTAAGATAATTTAAAAGAGAGGAAAAGCTATATAGAAAATTGAAAATGCTAATAAGATATGGAATGATATACAAAATGAATATGAACTTGAATTTGTGTCTAGAGTTTTAACCCGGAACTAAGCAACTTTCAGAAAAGAGGCTTTTTATGTTTTTATGTTTGTGTTTCTGTGTGTTTATGCTTGATTGAGCCAATAAAACCTTGGAGGAATGTTCGAAAAGGAAAATGGAGATTAAAAGATAGAAGAGAATAAAGCAAACCAGAAAGGAAAAATAAGAATAGTGAATAAAAACATATAAAATAGATAAATATAGAAAAGAAATATAATTGAAGGAAAGTATAAGGAGAAATAATGAGGAATATGAAAGGATATCTATGTGTTTATAAGGAGATGTGTCAATGATGTATAAAATGTTTTATTTGCTTAGAATTTACAAATAACTTTCAGAAAAAAGATTTTATGTTTTTATGTCTTATGCTTTGTATGTCTATTAATAAAATTTGTTTGTTTGTTTTGTTAGGGATAACATTGTTTACCCTAACTGGTTTAGGTAAAATAAGAAATATGTTATCATGGTTTGTTAGTTAAAGTGTCTGTAACTTTAACTGTAAGAATGTAATTAAGGGAGTGGTTGTAAAAGCACCATAAAAGAAGCAAGGCACAGCAGCTTATTCTCTCTGGCTTGATGATCCCTAATTACTGGATAGACTGAAGACTGCGTTTTTCCCCTACTGGAACGGGAGAGAGAAAGGACTGTTGATTTATCAACTGTGAGAGGACTGATTTATTGTAAGTGATCTGACATTGGATATTCTACATGGAGTTTGCTAATTGAATATCCTTGAATGGACTGACTAAAAACGATACATGACTAATGGACTGTTATTTTGACTATGCTATAAAACTCTAAATGGAATAAACTATATTTTTGATAACACAAGCGTATCTGTTATTTTTACTGTATGTTAACTAACATACAAACTTATCTCACACATTTATCTGTATGCCTATCTGACTAATGCTGCACATTCTGTTTAGCTTGTCTCCTTAACACTAATTGGGGAACCCAGGCTTAACATGTTTTTTTAAAAAATCCAAAATCCTTTGCCTGGTTACATGCCGCTCACTGCTTCACTGCTCTAGCACACACTTAAGTCCCGGAAGCTTTCTGTCTTCAGGGCAGCCATTAAAATTGCTGCTACCTCCTGTCTTCAAGGGGAATATACCTTTCCAAGGAGGGGAAATGCAGCTCCCCTCAACCTGGCTGATGGTTTCCCCCTCTTCCCCCACTCCTCCAAGGTGGGTCTGAGATGGATCCTGTCCTGTTGGGACCCTCCAACAGGATAAGCATGGATTGAAGCCATGCACAATTGCGGTCTTTGATCCATCTTCAACAGAAGTGCCACTGGAAGCTCCCCCCACTTATATTTCAATATGCACCTCCTGCCCAAATTTTAAACTGAACCATTTTAATACTATATTATAATATCTATAGTATAGCATAATATACAATATCTTTCCCTTGAAAAATATTCCACTGTAAATTCTCCCTTAAAAGAAATTACTCTGATTATTCCCATTTTTTGAAAATGTTTTTTAAAATGGATGTCAAAATGAATGTCAAATTGAGTGGGAAGGTCTATTCATTCTTAGCTTTCTATGGAAGTTTGAGAGATACATTGTTTGCAGGAAATATAAATTATTAGCACATTTCTGAACATTGTGCCTTAAGTAAAAGTAGATTATCATTTGAAGAGTGGTTCAAATGTTATTTTTACAAGTGGTATACAAGTGGTATGTGCAGAATCAAAAATGTCCTCATTTTTAAAGCATATGTGGCCATTTTAGATTGTTGAAGACACATCAAATAAATATTTTAGTTTTTGAGCATCATATGGTTGACACTTCCCATTGCTGTGCCAGCTGCCAATTTATTTGTTGGTGTTTCAGTTTCAAATCACTGTCTCACAGACAATGAAAGCACACATATTCCATTTTTTTCCATTCCATCTCTGAATTCAGTAGCAATATCAATAGCACTTAGACTTATATACCACTTCATAATGTTTTACAGCTTTTTCTAAATGGTTTACTGAGTCAACATATTGTTCCCAACAATCTGGGTCCTCATTTTACCAACCTCAGTAGGATGGCTGAATCAACCTTGAGCTGGTCAGGATCAAACTCCTGGTATGTGGGCAGAGTTAGCCTACAACAGTGTTCTAAGCACTGCATTCTAACCATTGCACTACCAAACACCACTAAAGCTTCTAAGTGCAATATAAAGAGCTGATTTTAACCCTATAAAGCCCTCAATGACAGGCACCAGGTTGTCTGAAATTATTTGCTCCAACATAGGAAGGGGACAATATGAGAAGGCTTATATAGATGATAATTCAGTTCATATATTATGATAATCTTTCATTCTGCATATTTCAGAAATGTATTTTATGTATCAATCTGCTTGATGCAACTCTGGGAGCTGTAATTCAGTACATTTAGAGAACATTATAGTGGCAGATGATTGTGGGTGCCTGTGGCTCACACAAATGGAGCTTCAGATGCACACCCTTGCCCATTGACCCGCTGCTTGTGAAAGTGGAGCTGCATGTACCCTTGCCCAGAGCTTCTGAGGCCCAGTTCTGAACAGGCTATGGCCTGGTACTAAGTCCTGGCCTGGGGGACCCCTGTTATATGAGAAAGGCTACACCAAACTCTCCATAAAGTTTCTTAAGATCCTTTTATTTCACTGTTGATTGGTATATTATAGGAAATATATGATATAACCATGGCTTCTAATAAATGCCCATGAAAACAAAAAGCATTCTTGTTTTTTTTTCCCCATCTGAAAATGTGAATAAAGCATCTAATAGTTCAATGAGTTAGGCTGTTAGGACTGTTGCAAGAAATTTAGGTGTGTCAAAATCTTAGTGTTACATCCATAGGCTAATTTCAATTGTTCTTGGCAGCAGCTAGTATTGAGTATCAAGTGGATCAAAAGTACTGATTATTCCAATAAAACAGACCAGATGATAGATTGGTTTCAGTTTTCAATATCCCTGACTATCAATTAGATTGCTTGAACTGATGGAGCTTCATCACTATCTGAAAAACCTTGTTGAAGTGTTCAGTATTGGAGATTAACACTTCAACAAGAGAATAATCAAGAAAGCCATCAAAATAGAGAAACATCCTCACAACATGAATAAATGGGATGATGGCTCCCACCTAACAGACATCTGGAAACTAGCCCTTATCAACAAATGAGTCCCAGACACAAAAACCAACACCAAACCCAAAACAACACATGATGCCACCACCAATTTCCCTCACCAGATTCAAATCCAAACCCACCACATAGACGAAAGGCAACCACCATCCAGAAACCAGACCATGGCTGCATCACCAGCTGCCACACACCCCGATCCCCAAACCAAGCAAACTGACACATGCCATGAGCAGAAAGCCAGGCCTCAAACTTGGAGCCAGGCCAAAACTCGGAACATCACATCACAGCCACCCACTCAGGATATCACATCACGGAATTCAGGAGGTTATACCACAAAACCTCAGGATGTTACAACACAGCCAACAATCCAGGAGATTACAGCACAAGACCCAGGATGTCACAACAATAAAACTCAGAAGGTCATCACACAGCCCATTACCCAGGTCATTACAACTGAGGAGATCACAGCACAAGACCCAAGATGTCAAAACAATAGAACTCAGAAGGTCATCATAGAGCCCATTACCCAGGTTGGTACAACACAGGAGGCTGATAAACACACAGCCAGTGCCTCAGCCACACAGGTTCTTATGAAAAAGCCAACCAATCTGCAAACATCAACTCCATCAACCAATCAAGAAATAATAACACAGCCAATCAGCCCACTTACAACAGAGCCAGCACACCACACCTCCCCACCAATATTTATAGAGAGACGGCAGCTCTGATCACGCTTTGCTCACACAAGCACGAAGCCAAAAGCACCAGCCTGAAGATGGTGAGTGGGACCTCATCGAAACATTGCCAAGATACTCTCAATCTTACATGGGAAAAGATCCGAACACGCCAAAACCTGCATACCTGTACCTGTGTAGCAACGTTTTGGCAGAATCTCATCTGTCATCATCAGGCTTCTGTATTGTGTTTGTCAGACGAACACAATACAGAAGCCTGATGATGGCAGATGAGATTCTGCCGAAAGTTGCTACAACTTTAAAAGCACAACTATAATGACGTGGGAAAATACCCAAACTAAGCTGAATACCATACATGTAAGTACCCGCAAAAACTTATAAATTTATAAACTTCAAGACTAGGGTTGCTTACCTATGATAGGAGGAGTTAATCTTTCAAAAATTCAATATGTTCTCCACCTCTACTCTTTGGAATATGACTTACTTTGAAAGATTGAAGGACATGGAAAGGGACATTTGCAATCATTCCTAACTCTCTTTCAGAAATATGGTGCATCTCCCAGTCCAGAAAAGAGCAGGATACATTTGCATCAGGATACATTTGCATCGCACTTCGATTGGCATTGCAGCCATTTCCCTTTGTCTTGCTCAATTGCCCTGTATCAAATGTGTTATTATAGAAAGGAGTATGTAGTCCATGGCCCTTGATGATGTTCAGCCCTGTACTTGTGCAGCCCATTTGTGAGCTGCTGTTTGGCTTTGTTTTTTCCTCATCTCGTCCTCCTTCAAGCATGGTGTAATAGGTTTTAAGTTTGTTAAGCTGTTGTGCCAGCCCCCCTCCCAATGCCCTGCTGTTCTATTATATTGAACCTGGATGCAGGAGACTCTGCCAGCTTCACCCAGATTGCTGCTCCAATAAGAGCCCTGCTGCGCGACTAGTGTCATGATAAGTACCAGGGAGGGAGCTCACCATCTTGGCATACTGTTCTCAGCTTATTAAATTCAGCTTTGTGAAGCAGGGAGTCTGCCTTTCAGTCTGGCTGGCTCTACCTTCATCCAACTGCTACTGTCTGACAATATGAAATTAGAAGCTGCCACAACTGAGGAGTTTGGGAGGGGAAATGAGTTAGAAATGAAAGAGGAATTTTGATGTATATATGTGTGTACGTGTTTTAGTGGCACTTTAAACAGAGATTCTACAGCTTCCGAGCAAGCCTAAGCAAAATGGTACAATCCACCTTTTGTTTCACATTGATGGACGAAGGCAGTGTGCTCTGGTTTGATCAGCTGCCTAGTTTCAAGGCTTCTGCATATTCTCACAAGGCTATTGAATGGTGAAAGGAAATAATAAAGTGGGTAAGTACAAGTCATCCTCAGTTCATGACAGGTTGCCTAATGACTATTCTGTTAGCAATACTCAAAACCCAACCCTGAGTAGCTTAAAAGAGAAGTCTTCACCTATACACTGGGAAAGATAAGCAGAAGGAATGTGGTTGACTCTGTACAAGCTGATTCTCTCAGTGTTAAATGAACTTTTACACTTTTGTTTTTTTATAAAATTAAAAAACCAATCCACCCCTCAGTATTATAATAAGAGAAACATGTTACATGCTTAAAAATGGATAGACAAAGATTTGTGCAAGAGCTAGATTTGTAAGTTTGCATCAACCAATAAATGATTTTGCATACTTTTTCTTGTTGTATAACTGTCTGGTTTAGTTCTGCAACCCAACAGGAGAGACACAGACTTCAGAGGATAATTAGGACTGCAGAAAAAACAATTACTACCAACCTTTGAGGACCTGTATACTGCAAAAAAAAAGAAGGCTATGAAAATATTTACAGACCTCTCAGGTCCCGGACATAAACTGTTTCAATTCCTTCCCTCAAAAACTGTTGTTTTTGAGGGAAGCTATAGAGCACTGCACACCAAAACAACTAGGCACAAGGACAGTTTTTTTCTGAACGTCATCACTTTGCTTAAACAAATAATTCCCTCAATGCTGTCCAACTATATACAAAGTCTGCACTACTATTACTAGTAACCTTCTCATCACTCCTTATCACCCATCCCCTCCTACTTGTGACTGTATGACTGTAACTTTGTCACTTGTATCTTTACTATCTGTATTGACTATTTTCTAATATGATTTGATTGCTTATTGTACCCTATGATTATTATTAAGTGTTGTACCTTATGACTTTTGACTCTTGACAAATGCATGTTTTCTTTTATGTATATGGAGAGCATTTGCACCAAGACAAATTCCTTGTGCGTACAATCATACTTAGCCAATAAATAAAGAATTAAATTTTATTTTAAGAAGGTATAAAAGTTGCCTATAAACAATGGTCAACTGTCCCTTAAGGCCAAATTATCAAGGAACCTCTTTGTTCCTGCAAAGAAATAAGTTTTTTTTAATGCTTTAGAGACTAAGGCTAATTCCTTTGTCTTTGACATCTGTTGACTGAGCTAGTTGCCTCTATAGGAGGGATGGCCAAGACTATATTCTGTATGGCTAATATCTATCTTCTGGAACACTCCCCCCTCCCCCTTTTGATGATCTGGCAGCTGTTCCTCAACATTTTAGCCTTGGAGAAAGCTATCCAGACCTGAATTTTTACCCAGGCATTGGGATCAAGTGAGAATATCTTAGGTTGGTTGTTGGGGCATCTCAAGCTTTTATGGTTTTATGTTTTTAGGTTTTTTTATAGTTTGGACTTGTATTGTTTTTGTGAGCTTACAAAGTTGTATTTTAAGATGTGCAGCCATACAAATGTTTAAATAAATAAAAATAAATGAAGTGCTGGTACTTATTATCTGGCTTGATTCATCTGGGATTTTTCCAATCTGGGAATTTTCCAATTACTTTCTCCACACTATTAATACAGGTGGTTCTCAATTAACAACCACAATTGAGTGGCAACTCAGTCATTAAGCAGAATGAAACTCTTTGCTCATAATCTTATTTCAATTTTTCCTTGCTTTATAGGCCTTTGAAGGTCATAAATGTGAGGATTGTTTATAAGGTTATTTTCATAAACATCATATCAACAATCACTAAATGAGGACTACCTATAGTTGTATAAATTACTCATCCTTTTTCTAAATAAAAAATGCCATAAATGGTTTTTTCATTGCTTATTTATTTCTATTGAAATTAATTTGGGTTTTTATTTCTCCAGATAACATCTACTCCCCCACTCAGTTGTTCAGTGGATCATCAACACTTGGAATGGAGTGAAGGAGGATTATCATGACTTCTGGAGCAATATACTGTATGCTAAATATTGTAGATCTTCCATTATTTTGCTATGCAGGACTAACTTAGATAGGAGGTGCTAGGAGGTAACATATGTTCTCAGCTATTTTTTTTCCAGAATACCTTGGAAGCTCTTTCTACTTCAGAAAAGAGCTAGGTCTGTTATATAATTTATCTTGTATTTGGCTACTCTTCAAATTCAAATTTTAAACAATATTAAATCAATGCACATCCAACTAACATCCGCAAGTATGAATAGAAATGGGCACTCCATGGGTCCATAGTCCTTTTTATAACTCCTGGAATAGAATAGAATAGAATAGAATAGAATAGAATAGAATAGAATAGAATAGAATAGAATAGAATAGAATAGAATTCTTTATTGGCCAAGTGTGATTGGACACACAAGGAATTTGTCTTGGTGCATGTGCTCTCAGTGTACATAAAAGAAAAGATACATTCATCAAGAGTCAAGAATCATAAGGTATATCACTTAATTATAGTGATAGGGTACAATAAGCAATCAAACCATAGGAATTTCCTATTCCCAGATTGTGCTTACAACACTCAAATTGCCAAGCAACAACAATATGATTTCCTGTCACATTGTATTGCTGAATGAAAAAAAGTTAAGATATTGAAGTCTCTGACAGATTTAACATATCTTTAAAATTTTTACATATTTCCAATATCCACAAATGCACATAAATCAGGATGAAAATTCCAGTTCAGTTGTCAATATTAATATTATTGATTTGTTCATGGTAGTTTTTAATAAAACAATAATTCTATTTTAAAAAGTGCAAGTCCAGGTGAAAGGTTTGTCCAATGAAAAGTAAGAAGGTACCATACTTATCCTGGAAAAGAAGTCAGAAAGATAAGATGGTGTCCATGACCACCATGGGGCAGGGCTTCCATTGCACATTTGTAAATAATAATAATAATAATAATAATAATAATAATAATAATAATAATAATAATAATAATAATAATAATAATAATAATAATACCTTCCTCCCACATTTTTGAGAGCAAAATATTTTGCATCACTCTTGGGATCTTGTTTCCTAAATGAAATAATGTACATAAAAACCATAAATTCATTCTATGAATTTAGCATCATTGAAATCTATAAACATAATTATTAATGACTAAAAACTATATATGTTCTTACAGATTCTAAAGGTATAAATACATAAACATATTTCCATTTTGTATTTCCTTGCCTGTGGGCATGATAATTGCTCTCATTAAAACATTTATGTAGAGCACAATTCAATAGGCCAAATGCCAAAATTGGGATTAAAACATAATCCAGATTTACAGATGCAGTATTATATGACAGAACTATTCTAAACCTTGTAGGTTAAAATTTGGTAGACTGCTTTATACCCCTGTCTGTATTTGTAATATCTGGAACACCAATGAGGACGTTATTTGAAAAACAAATTGAATTTGAAGAACAAACTGAAATATGCTTTTTTCATGAAGAGAAACTCCCACCTTCACAAATGAAACTCTATCCAAACTAAAGATATATACAAGACAGTATGGGAGAAATCTAATAATTAGGATACCAATAGGATGGAAGTATATAAAAAACAGTGGCATTTTCATGAAACTTTGCAAACATGAGTCAAACATACAAATATGGTTTGAGGAAGGATTAAGAAAGGCCTTCTAAATTTACAGTAAAATTTAGTCCACAGTTGCATTATTGCTGTGGATTTAAATTTGAATTTTCCTTTATTAAAGAATGTACACATTTAAATGAAAGCAGGTATATAATGGATGCTTATAAACTTCTTTGCTTGGTGGCAGAGTGGATTGTTTGGTTAGTGGTTTACCTATGCTATGTTGGATCCTTTTACTGGAAGATTTATAATATGTGTTAGCTCAGAAAGTTGAGGGCCATGGATAGTGATGCTATTGTTAACAATATATATTTTTAGAGTTGCTAATATAGAATAAGAAGTGAGCATCATCATAAATTCATTTAATTTCAAAAAAACATTTTTATTTGACTTTAGAAATAATATTTTTTCATTTTATTTATTAAATTGTATTATTCATTAAATTTTCATGCCACCCATTTCCTCTACAAAGTGACTCTTGCAACACTGCTTGTTAAAATTAAAGATTGTCCTGCATTTTATTATTCAGAAAACACTTCACTGCATTAAACTGGCCCACAGAACATTGTTTCTAGTTAATTTCTTCAACCTAATGCTCTTCAGATAGCTGGAGTACAGTTATTAAACTATGTTCATAGAACAATCTTAACTACTCCAATTAATAATCTACTGTGTTTCCCCCAAAATAAGTCCCATCCAAAAAATAAGTCTGGGGGATGGACGTGGCCAGCACAAGAGGCAGCGAATATGTGGGACAGCAACAGCCTGCCAGCCCCTTGGTGCAGCGCAGATGAGTCTGAATGTAGAGGCAGAGGCAGGGGGGAGACAGGTGGTCTGGAAATGCTGCCTGGCTGCCTGGTTCATAGGAGGCTCACAGGAAGCTTGCATGGCAGCACCAGCAGCAGGTGGAAGCAGAGGCACAGGGAAGGAGGTAGGTGATTCTGGTGCCCTGCACAGGTGTTTGTATGGTGCAGCCATGGGCAAACCAAGAGACTACAAGATGGAGTGAATGATGCATTGGGATTGCCTCCCCCTCCCCCCATTGCCTCTGCCTCCAGCTGGCTCCACCACACACTTGTCACCCAGAGAGAGTTGAAGCTAATCACTCCATTTCAAAGTGTCCTATTTGCAAGCAGACAAAGCTTTGAATCTCTGTCATTTCTGCATCCGAGCAAAAAGTGTTTGGGTACCTATGGAGTGCTTGGGAATGGAGCAAATCATTCTGTTCCTAAGCATCCCATAGGTGCCCAAACACTTTTTGTCTAGAGTGAAATGAAGCTTCATCTGCTTGCAAATTGGGCACTTTGAAACGGAGCGATTAGCTTCATCTCTCTCTGGGTGAAAAGTGCATGGTGGAGCCAGGTGGAAGCAGAGGCACAGTGGGGGAGTTAATCTCTGTCTGGGCAAAATGTGTGTCTGCGCTGGAAAGTCTTGTAAGCCATTGCAGCCACGGGCAAGCAGTGGGTGCAAGAGAGTTGGTGAGCAGCCACAAAATAAGACATCTCCTAAAAATAAAACCTAACGGGTTTTTTGGTCCCTCAAAAATATAAGACCTGGTCTTATTTTTAAGGAAACACAGTAGCTGTTCCATTTGTACAACATGCTAAATTAGCATTAACCTTGGTTAGGTTTATTTGATTCCTTAATTTGTTGTGGGAACACAACATCTTCAATTAGTTTTATTCACTATCTCTACAAAATGAAACTATTGAGTAATCCTATTAGGTTAAGCTTGTTGTTTGAATTCAGCCACACGCTAAAAGAAACATTACCTTATCTTATCCAAATGTAAGAACAATTGGAAATGTGGGGAATAAGATGGTAGCTATAGCTGTGTACTCAAAGCTCAGCACTTATTGTTGAGATGGATCTTGCCTAACTAACCCAATGCCATCCAGATTTGATAGCTTTCAGTTTCTATAATTCCCTGGCTCATACTAGTTGGGAACTATTGGAGTTGGTGCATGCTATCCAGAAGATGACATAATATTGGGGAGAGCAAATTTAAATTTCTCATACCTATTCTCCAAATCAATCAAATATTATACAGAAGGCTGAGATATCTACTGAATGGGAGGAAATATATTAGAATTCTAATCCTTACCCAGGTTGCATTGACTATTTTATAATGGAATTCCATTGGCATGTAAATGAGGTACTGAGTAGGTCATACTCTGCCCTAAACCAGTGTCTCTCAACTGTACTGAGATTCAGAGGCTGTATCTTATAAAAGAGAAGGAAGTCATTTCCAATGATAACAAAAAAGCTAATAAAAAGATAAATAATAAGCTATTGTGTTTCACATATAGAAGGGCCTATACAAAGGATGAATAAAAAATAAAATAGGAAAATAAAATGTACAACTTGCAAAAAATCTTATTTGCAGAATCAAATATCTTCCAGTTTCCCCATCATGAAACTTATAGTACAAAAACAGTTACAAAAACTATTTGGTCAATAGAAGTAGCAGCATATTTTGTGAAGAAAAAAGTAATTCTATAATTCTGAACAAAACTTTCAGTAATCTCACTGTCATTATATACATTTAAATAGAAATCCTTAGCAAGCAGCAAATGTAAGAATGCAAGACCATTACACAAATCATCACTTAGTAAGTGGGGAAAATAACTGAGTTACATTGTTGTTTATTTCAATCATCATACAGCATTTAAAAGATATTATTTTGTGACTTTAAAATAGTAAGGCCATGAAGGACAATCATCGAACAATCAGCTATGAAAATCTGGTTTTCTGTGCACTTAATTCTTAGTGCAGATTTTCTTAGAACATATTTTGTCCTCAAAGGAACTGATCTCTCACCCACACCACCTTCAATCTAATAATAGTTGTAGTTGCAGTTGAGAAAAGATGCTATTGAAAATATATCAATTATAAGGGGAGCATTACTTTTTTTGACTGGGTATAGGAGCAGAACACGCTTCATTGTTATATAATAACTGCATTGATAAATACATTCTAGTCAGCAGGGGAGGCAATTCAAGAAGGAGTGGATGTAACATAATCAAGGAATATGATGGTAGAACTATGCTGTTGACCTGATATTGACCATTACAGGACAAATAGCGGGCATGTCACTTATATCACTGCTTTCCTTCTTTCATTCATTCACTCAAGTCTTTTTATATCCACTCTGTCTGATGACAACATTGGACAGATACAATTCTTAGCAGCATATGCAACAGTGCTATGTGACAATAAAAGGCAAACAATGAATACAAAATATACTTTCCTCCAGAATGCAGGCATAATGTGTTCAGATGGGAGATCTGATTATAGGGTGCAGCAGTTAAAAGCAGTTTAATTTTTTAATCTGGGATTTCGAAAGACTTAATGACTATACTTGTTTCACAGAAGCATTTCTGCTATCGCTTTTCTAAAAAAAAAAAGCCAAAATTCACAACTGAATTTAGCATATAATATTCCATCTTCTATCATCATATCATATATGCCATATTCATAAAGCACACTATCAGTGTAAACATTTGTTCAATCAATATTTGTCAATTTGTAGGCAATAGGTCATATGAACCCTACAGTACAAATTAAAATGCCACCTAACATCATTGGACTTCTTTTTTGATTCTATTTTTTTATTTTGTTTTTTTTTTAATTCCCCAAAATAACCCATTTTTC
The DNA here is from genome assembly GCA_033807585.1 of Hydrophis major. Lineage (NCBI taxonomy): Eukaryota > Metazoa > Chordata > Lepidosauria > Squamata > Elapidae > Hydrophis > Hydrophis major. The sequence continues at coordinate 141,390,749 of CM066343.1, read as the reverse complement.
AAAAGCCACATATGACTTTTCCCCGGAGTTTGTTTATTTTCTGTCATGGGGTCTATTGCACAGAAAAGAGTATGGATACCTCCTTTTTTCCCAAGAAGCCAATGAATTATGTTTCCTAGCAGTGATAGCAATACTTAACTTTCCTTTAAATCTTGTTCCATCTCTAATAATTCAATCCAAAATGCACAGAATGAACAAGAGTGAAATCTCAACCTAATGAAATATCTTGCTGGGGGATCTTTCCTGTGTTTCAGAAGACATGGATAACTTGAGACAGAGATGAGAATGGAGATGCCTTATCCTTTAACATCGATTTTCAGTGAAGCATGTCAGCTGATGACTCACTGAGACACCTCAATTACCTAATAATAATGATAAATAGTTGTTTAAGATTGGCCCACAGTTTTCCAGGTCTATTTGGCGAAGGGTAGAATTACTTAACAAAAGTCTGAGTATTGCCTCCTTTGAATTTAAGGACACTCATCCTTCACAATAGGAAAAGTTCATTTATCCTAACAATAGAGCCTGTTATAAATAAAATCAGTAACATGAATTTCAGCTCTTCAGTAACAACCTTGAACTCTCCAGACATCTGTCTTCATCAAGAAACAAAGTACTTGCCTAACATATTTCTCTCCACATTATTTAAGAAATATCCAGATAATACTTTTGACCTACAATAAAGATTTGTCCATGATTGCTTTCAAATCATAAACATAAACAAATGTAAGAATCTTTAAATCCTGTAGAAAATTTTCTCCAAGGGAATTCTGGTATTTCTCATATTTACATATCTCTCTACCTTAACTTCTCTTCCTTCCCACTCACCCTATTTAAAGGAACTTATGTAGTATCAGGTGCCAAATCTCTCTTCACATTTTCTTTAGGCCAGGCTTACTTCTCCAGCAATGTGATGATGTGCCTTTTTGCCTATATGGCATAAAAAGAAAAAAATTAATAATCATCTTTTCGTGAAACCTTGCAGATCTCGTTTCCCTTCCTTGCCCTTGGAGAATATCTGCAAGTCCCTGCAGTTTTCTTAGAAAGAGAGAGAAATCGATAGTGTGTGGGTGGATGTGTGGTATAATATAGATAGATAGAGATAGGGATAGGGATAGGGATAGGGATAGGGATAGGGATAGGGATAAGGATAGAGATAGGGATAGGGATAGGGATAGGGATAGGGATAGGGATAGGGATAGGGATAGGGATAGAGATAGATAGATAGATAGATAGATAGATAGATAGATAGATAGATAGATAGATAGATAGACAGACAGATAGAGATAAGAGAGAGAGAGAGATTTGTGTTTCTTTGTGTGTATATCTGCATGAAAAACTATTTTCAGTATTCCTAGAGACCAATGATCAGTCCCTAGGGTACAGAGAGTATATAGCATGAAACCTGCAACAAGCCCTACCACATCTGGCTTGGGTTTCACATGGATCCATTATTTGCTGACAACAATTCACTAGAAAAACAGTAAATTTTCTCTGCTCAAAGTTCAAACTAAAATCTAGAAGTATTCCTGTACTGTGCCAATGTTCCAGAAGAACTAAAACAAGCAGATAGGGAATGAATATGGGAGTTTCACATGATTTCACATGCTTTTTTTTGTAATCATTAGATCCCTTGCTACTGAATTGAAATTTGTAACATGGAAAGCATACAAAATTATTACATGCATCTAATCTAATTTTTAAATTAATCATACTTAACTTTTATCTTTGATTCTTAATTCCAATTAAAGTTATTGCAATATAATAATAATTATTATTATAGTATATTATAAATCAGCAAAGGAAATTTTGATTTTGAACAGCAAAGCAACATATTTAAAAAATAATAACTAATTTGAGTTCATTAAATTATAGACAAAGTTAGTAATAGTATCCATCTTGTAAAACCTTTTTGAAAAGTTGTCATTCTTTATAGAATGATAGCATTGTATTGTTTTAAGAGAAAAATGGGAAAATTTTACGTCATAGATGCCAATATTGGTAGTAGATTAATATTATATAGTAGTTTACATTATTTGAATTACATAAAGACAGTCCATGTGAAAAATGTAATGTAAATTTTAAAAAAATTACAAATTTGATTTTTAGTGCTGCTTCATACGAGAAATGCAAATAGCTAAAGCAGATGGTTGGTTTCAGTTTATCTTCTATCCCATAATCTGACTTTTGCACTTCATTCATTACATCCTTGTCTGATGTGGGTTGGATGACTCTATTACTGCTATGGATCTTTATCATTCCAAGAAAACAAAAAGATGGAAAATTATCAGCAGGCAAGATGATAGGTAAACCTAATTAGGAGAAATCCACAAAATACAAAATATTGGACCAAGATTGAGCATCAGTGTTTTCAGCAGGCTAATATCTGAACTCCTGCCCCTTGTCTCCTCTGTGACCTCAACTCTCAATTGTCCTTGTTCCCATGCTGATTCACATTCATCGCTTGGCCACTTCCTATTGAACCAAAGTGAGAAAATAAGATGGCATGAGCTCTATTAACACTTTTGCTCCAGTTGAAATGAAGAGATGAGGAGTCAAAGCTTTGTCATCTTTTTCATACAGCTGATGCAGTGGGATCCACTGAGGCCTTAGGTTCTTGGAGGAGAGCTTGAAGAGGAACAATGAGGATCATCAAGTTACCTCATCAGCAGGAGTTCTCAGCTCAATATAATAAGCTTGGGCATCTCAACTGTATTATTTGTCTTTATGCTGGTGGAGATGGCAGAACCTGCACTAAATATGGAACATGATATAGCTTCTGCCAGAAGTGATAAAAGAAATAATGATGATTCACCTTTTTGTACGTAATTGATCTTAATTTATTTTTGAACGAACATCCAGATCAACAGAGATTAATACCAAGATTAACAATCAACAATCAAGAAGTAAATAATATCCTACTGAAGGATCCACCAACTCAGATAGAAAAGTTAACGGTAACAATAGCCAAATCAAGGAATTACCAAGACTACTTCCACAAATACTGACAAGGCAAGCCATTAATATATAGAATAAGAGCAATCCCTATTCCCCTCTAACACTAATGGTTTTACTTAGTTTGGTAATGAAACATCTGCAAGAAAACAAGAGAACACCAAGGACCCCACAGTTCAATCATGAGATAGAAGTATTTTCTTTTTTCAAAAGAATGAAGTACCCCAGGAAAGGGCATTTGAGAATCTTCTTTCAGATTTGTGAATATCAATAGTTAAATATGATGAATATAATTTCCACTGGGATTTGCTTTGCCAGCTCCAGAACAGCAGAAGTCTAGCACTGGTAGAATGTGACAACTGCAAGTTCTTGGGGAATCCAAATTTAGCAAAATGTGGATATAATTTATAAAGACTATCAACAGTGAAAAGAGCTGAAAATGAAAGGGGTGTTAATAAAACAATCACACAGTCAGTCTGATAAAGCAAGAACATTTCTCAAAGCCAAAATTCACCTAGATTGCAATGCTCATTTGTGTGTGTATGTGTGTGTGTGTGTGTGTACACACACACAAATTAGCATTGTATAGATGCTATACAATGCACATACATATCTATGTGTCTTTATGGCCTGCTGGTCATCTGTTGATACTAGATTTCTTATTAAATATAAATTATATATGGGTTATAAATATCAATCTTCTGAAGGAACTATTTCAATATAACAGGAAAAAAGCTCTATATATTGAAGATTCATTTAAAAAAACATTAATTGTAATCCTATAAAAATAATAGTTTTCTACAGTGTTCTACAGTATGACTGCCAGCTGCCTGCAATTTGATAGTTTGAATCTCACCATGCTCAAGACTGACTCAGCCTTCCATCCTTCCAAGGTGGGTAAAATGAGGATCCAAATTGTTGGGGACAATATGCTGATTCTGTAAACCACTTAGAGTGAGTGGGCTGTAAAGCACTAAAGTGGTATATAAGTCTAAATGGTATTGGTATTCACTGTGATTATTTTTTTAATGCCACATTCTACAGGTGTTCAAAGTTCTGAATGGGTTAAATCATTTAACACTGTTTTGTTTAATGTGGTGGTGCAGAGATTCTATTTCCAAAAGTACTGCCAATGGTGGGAAAGGCTGGGACTGATAGAACAATGACTCCTCATGGGCCAAAAGTTGCTGGGCAAAGGATTATCAACCCTTATAATTTTTACAAGAGAATCTTTTTGTACAACACAGATAAAAATTTATCAGGGATAAGCAAGGATTCATGTAATCATAATATGCACCTTTGGGTCAAAGGCAATTTACAAATATATATTTTTATATTATAGTTTTTTTATGATTACTCTTTGAGATTAAAGCTTAATGATAAATTTCACTGGACTGTATTTATCATAGTCCTATATCATTTCCCTACTTCTACAGTGCCAGATTTTAAGAGGATTTGTGGTATTTCTCTCCTGAGAAGTATATCATGCTGGAAATGTGAAGTAAAAAGGGATAACCAACAGCAAGGTGAATTGACTAAATTACAATGGTGATGGGTGCACCATTGGAAGACAAAGGTTTTTCTTGGAGAAATAATGGAGTTGCTAAGAGTCAGTACTGATGATGACTCATCATTATCATCATCATCATTGCATTTCAATCCAAATTTAAAATAAAAATGCCTACGAGATATATGCATCAAGAAAATATATGTTTTATGTGAGATCTGATATTTCAGAGTATACTTTGATTCAATGCAAATTGAATTGGCATCTTATTTAGGATTCAAATCAGACAAAAGATTTGAGATAGTGAAATTTACTTGTTGAACATGGAGCACGTGAAAAACACTTAAATTATTGTGATATTTTGGATGAAACTTGGCCCTTTGTAATTTGTTGATTTGTTAGCTTTTATATTTTCCCTTTTCTCCAAGAGTTGAAGTTTGGATTCCTACTTCAAGTAATAAAGTCTTCCTAATGTCAGATAAATATCTACAAAGATTTTGTTGTTGTTATGTGTATGTATATGTCTATACTTCGCTTGTTTGGGATGGTCTGCTGAAGGTTTGCAAGCACAGCTGTCTCCTCTTTGATAATTAAACCTGTTGTTCTTTAACTGATAAGATGGTGGAGTATAGAAGACATTTTACAGACATTGTTTTGTGGGCAATACCTGTGATAGCACTAGCAATACCATTTAGATTTATATACCACTTTTTAGTGCTTTACAGCCCTCTCTAAGTGGTGTACAGAATCAGCATATTGCCCCCAACAATCTGGGTCCTCATTTTACCGACCTCAGAAGGATAGAAGGCTGACCCTGGTGAAATTCAAATTGCAAAATTGCAGGCAGCCAGCAGTGAGTAGAAGCCTGCGGTATTGCATTCTAACCACTCTGCCACTGCAGCTCCTACGATGCATGCAGAATGCAAATTAAAGGATAGGCTTAGATATATAGAAGCATTGAATTACCATATTTTAATACCTGAATACCCTCCTTCCCTTCCTTCCATCTTCCTTTCCCTGTTATTTTATGTATAAATTACATTAGTAGACAAAGGACTCAGTATATTCTATACAAATAATAACATGTAATTTGTTGTCATTCGAAGATTCATTCATTCCCACATTCTCCCATCTATATCCACTTGGAAGTGAGCTGCCTTGCTTTAAGAATTAACTTTAAAAAAATCCTACTTTGCCATGATTTAGAGGTCTTGTTGATTGTTGTTCAGACATTTTCTAAGTGTTGATTCATATACATACTCAGTTATGAATTTTGAATTTGAAGGAATTTTATGGTCCAGGTGAAAAAGTTGATTTCTTATTGTGCACATTTTATTCATATTTCTTGCTTCATTACACCCAACATATGATTCCATCATATCCAGCTAAAGTTATTTCTCCTTACCTTTGTTTCTGGATCATAACAGAATCCATCACTGTTAAAATTGTCTGTAAATCAGAAAAATGTAGAGCTATTTAAAACTTGGTAAATTCTACATAACTATTCTATGATTGCCACAAATCATGTCTGTATAGTTTCTTCTACTGCACCTATTGGTGAATTGTTACTGATTTTCTCCTTTAGTATCACAAGTAATTTCTATCCACCATTCCTGCATTTGGCTTTTTCTAATCTCTAAGGATTCTTGCATCTCACATTCTCGCAGGTTTTATTTGAAACATGCATTTGCTTTCGGTGCTTCTTGTAAGTGTGGTGCTAACCAAATGGCTCATTGACCAGAATGCAATCAGAAAGAAATAATAGATTTCTCCTCTGCTTGCTCTTTCATTTCAACCTACCCAACCTTTTTATTTATTATCTTTACTGTTCCTCCAACTAATAATAAAAGATAATAATAATAAAACTCATGATCTTCAGGTACCTTTTCTTTAATTCTCCCACTGTGAAAATAAGAGTTATCTGTTATTAAGATGTTTATTTCTTCTAAAACATGTAGCTAAAAGTCATTGTTGATTTCACTATTTGCAAACTGGTTTTGTCATTTTATTGATTGTATTCTAGTAAAGAACTCTTCTTTAATATATGCAAGCTCACAGCTCTCAACAAGCTTACAACTCGGTTAATGAGGGGATTAACAGGAGCACAGCAATGTATTTAACCTGCGGCACCAGCTCTGTTTCAATAAGGTTTCAACAGCCTATTAAATGGAGTGGGGGCTCAATTAACCCAGACAAAGGCCACTCCACAGAACATGGCAGGGAGGACCACAGTTAGCATCTGCCTAAGCAGCTTGTTCTGAGCTGGAAATAAAGAGGGTGACATGTTCTCGCCCGCAAGCTATGATATAACTGAAATGGTGATTCTAGTTCATCTGGACTGACTGAAAAGGTGACAGCATCAAAACCCATCACTATCTCGCCATGTGACAGTTTATAAAATCCAAGTGCACTCAAGGGTCAGCCTTGAGCCTTCTGCAATTCAGTATTTAAATCTGGTACTCTTGCTAGAGAAGGTTGGGTAGATGAAAGGAGTAAGAGGATCAGACTTCCTTCATGGTTGTAGTCTGTAAGGACCTTTTAGGAGATGTGTGAAGTTTAAACAATTTCTTCTTGGGCAGGTATCTCCTGGGCATAAAGATGTTACCTGTCTCCCATCAACATGTTGCTAAAGCAAATGCCTCATTCTGACATTGTGTACTGTTTACCGGAAGCTGTTGTTTAAATGATTTGGGAATTGGGGAAAATTAAAGTCCATAAAAGAAATAAAGTTGCTCACTGCATCTTCAGAAAAGCGTTCTTAGGGCTTGGGTTAATATTTTCAGGCAGAAAGTCACTATGAAAGAAACATAGACAATTCATGGTATTGTTCACGGAAAACTGTGGACTGAACTGAAAAGTGTTTAGGGCTTTGAGTCTCAAAACAATTCGCTTCATGATAATCCCATTAATACCAGTTTCTATCCTTAGACCAGGAATTGGCAATTTAGTAACCAAAAGCTAAATTAACAAATCAAGGTCCTTACTGGATAGGGTGACAATGAAAAGTGAACAAAGAGCACCAGGATATTTTTCCTGAGTTGGAACAGAATTTGGATGATATTCCCTGTCTTTCATTTTAAATGTCAAGTCTATTTTAATCTTGTAATTTTTGTGAGTTTCCATAGAAAAATGACAATTTCCCACAATAATGGAAAATAATATGAAATAATGAATAATAGCGAATAATATGAATAATGAATAATAGCAAATAATATGAAATAATGAAATAAAATTAATTGAATGGCTTATATTTTAGTACCTCGTGTTGCCCATCTTATGTATGTCTTCATCTGATATATCTTTTGCTGCCTATTGGCCCAAAATTGTTCTCAGTATTTTTAACAATTTCTCTATTTTCCCCCTTGTCTGATAGATGGCATTATGCTTTTACTGACTATATAAGTTCCTGCTCTGCCATCAAGTCTGACTTCAACCTGCAAAGGATTTTTTCACATTGCACTTGTATTCCTTACCTATCACCATGATAATTTATCTTTCTGTGAACAGAATTTGCAGTATTGATTTTTCCCATGATCTCTTTCTGACAACATCCCTGGTAAGCTTCTAGAGATCTAAATACTCTGCCAGAGGTGGAACAGATCAAACTAATCCTAGAAAATAAGCAAGAGATGGAAGTGGAAATTGGTCTATGCTTTCCACCCCACAAACATAAAGCCTTGGGAAGAATTACATGGGCTAGGTCCCAGCAAACTGTTTGAAAGCTGTTAACCTGGATCAACTAATTTTTTTGAAGTCAGCATGAAGTTACGTCCACAATATAAGACTGTGTCAGATGGTGCTCCATTCAAAATCCAAGAAAGAAATACTTAGGTTCCATTAATTAGAGAAAAGATATCTTTTACTGGAAGTCAAGTGGTAGCAACAAAAGAATTCGGAATCTGAGAAAATAAGTGCTTAAATCACATATACAAAGTGATGGCAACGTTCCCACCCCCAATAGTTCAATTGGGTCATCCAATTAAAAGTTGTGTACCACATCATATGGGCATCTCCAGGTGGTGATGAGGCCTCTGACCATTGACCTTGACATATTTTGATAAAGAGTTGCGGCTGCACATAGCATAGGATGGAAGCCTAAGCAAGAATCTTACCCCCCCCCCCGCAACTTATACAGTTCTGTTTTGTAACATCTCCAGCTCACTTCCCATAACCATGTCCCTCCTTCCTCCCCCCATTATTTATGACAGCCGAAAGATGCAAAGCAGACTGACTGCAAACAAAATTCAAGGCTGAGCATACAAAATCCAGCAAAGAAATAGAATACTCGTTCAAATTGGCCAATTGCTGATGGACATTATTCCACGAACTAAAATTTGAAAATGGGTTTTTCTTTAGAGTAGTTCTAAAAGATAGATCAGGACCTATAAAGTGGGAGAGAATGTCATTAGACAATTCAGTGAGTGCAGAAATAGGTGTTCATGCTAAACATTGATTAGGATAAGATTTTATACTAATAATCAAGCAATCACATTAATGAATAAACAAATCCTAGAATTCATGCATACACGTGTACTAATGTAGAATTTATGCACATATCTGCATTGATGTAGCTTATTATGTTGGACACAAAACTCTGTTGCCAGAATTTTCAATAAAAACTCTAATATTGTACAGAGCATCTCTAACCCAGCCAATCTGGAAAATATGCAGGAAATTCTGGGGCTACAAGTTCTGCAATTCTCTGTGCTTTTCTATACATGTAACATTCATGCCTGGTAGAGTATTTTTGTATCTGTAAAATTGATATGTTACTGATAGCAGGTGGGTGTTTCTACAGTTAGTTGCTGCAGAATGCTTGTAGTTTCTAAAGTAGAAATAGTGTCTAGCCTGGCTTCAGAACATGTTTAAATAATTCGTATTTTGAACATCAACAGATCTAAAGATTGACAAATGAAAGACAAATGGAAACAGATGATAGTAAAAATGATAAAGTGGTATTTGAGGCTAGATGAAGACAAACAAGTAAAATGGAAGGATAATGGAGATTAGTCAGCAGATCTAATCTGAATAAAGATATTTGTCCTATTCTGGATAAATTTCCATAAATATCTTGGGGATATTCATGGAAAAGAACCTTGATATATAGGTGATAGGCATTTCAAATTTCATCTCACCAAACCAACACACTTTTTTCCAATCTCTTTCATTCCAGAGCTGTCCCAGTTTCACTGCCTCTCTGCCACCGGCAAAAAGGTAAGCCTGCAGCCCATATTACTAATTTCATACCCCAAGCTCTGGAAGTCTTTCTGAACAGAAAGTACATTCTTCTGGGTCAGATCCACCATGAGACACAGGTGAACAAGTCTCCTAGTTTTGTATTTTGATGGTTGATATGTGGTATTGTTATTGACCCAATTGGCAGGTAGGCAACACAATTAGACATTAGGATTTTTAAAGGTTGGATTGTTGAAGGTCTGCCAGAAGATATCTCCTATTTGAATATTTTTTATTATGGTTCATCAAAGAGTCAGTCAGATATTCAGGTTAGATTTGGTATTTTTGTCCATCTATTAAGATTTCCCAAGGACTTGGAATAGGCATATATGGATGCTTGATGGTGTTACAGATAACATAATAGGATATAAGTGTCAGCCTTCAAGATTTTCTCCCTTTGCTTTGCATCTTTCGGCTGTCATAAGTAATGGGGGGAGGAGGGGGTATATGGTTATGGGAAGTGAGCTGGAGGTGTTACAAAACAGAACTGTATAAGCTGGGGGTGGGGTAGATTTTTGGTTAGGCTTCTATCCTATGCTATGTGCAGCTACAATTCTTTATCAAAATATGTTAAGATCAACAGACAGAGGCCTCATCACACCTGGAGATGCCCACATGATGATATACACAACTTTTAATTGGATGAGCCAATTGAACTATTGGGGGTGGGAATTGGTATTTGACAATACCAATGGTATTCAAGTGGTACTCCAGTTGTTTTGGGATTGAACCCAGGTTGCCCAATCCTACTGGCACTATATTTGTTTTCTTTTATCACAGCTGTTTTATTTCTATTTGCATTTTACTTTCTCTATTTATGATCCTACCAACAACGTAACCAGAAGCCAACATGAGTTTGTCAAAAACAGATCAAGCCAGACAAATCTTATTGCATTATTTGACAAAGTGACAAAATTAGTGGACCAGCAAAATGCTGTAGATATAAATTTATTTGGACTTCAGTTAGACATTTGATAAAATAAACCATGACCTATTATATGATAAGATTTTAAAATGTGGGTTAGACAGCATCACCACCAAATGGATTCATAACTGGCTGACTAACTGCATTCAACATGAGGCCATAATGGAACTGCATCTACATGGAGGGAAGTATGCAGTGAGATATCCCAAGACTCTGTCTTAGGCTCAATATTCTTCAATATCTTTATCAATGATTTAGATGAGGAAATAGAAGGAGAACTCATCAAATCTGCAGTTGACACCAAACTGGCACTCCAGGAGATAGGCTCGAGATACAGAAGGAACTTGACAGATTTGAACACTGGGTCCTATATAACAAAATAAAATTCTCTGGTGAGAAAAGTAAGGTTTAATGTTTAATCAAGAAAAACCAAATGTACAAGTATAGAATAGCTGGTATCTGTCTCAATAGTAGTAATTTTAAGAGGAACCTTGGAATCTTAGTGAACAATCACTTATATAGGAACCAGCAATGTGCTATAGCTGCCAAAAAAGCCAATGCAGCCCTAGGCTGCATTAACAGAAGGATAGAATCAAGATCACATGAAGTGTTCATAATACCATTTTATAACAATAAGATTACACTTAGAATATTGCATCCAGTTTTGGTGACCACGATATCAAAAAAATATTGAGACTCTAGAAACAGTGCAGAGAAGACCAACAATGATAATTAGGGGATTGGAGGCTAAAACATACAAAGAATGGTTGCTGTGATGGCTTTCCCAGACACCTAACAGATAACAGATAATCAGAGTTGGAAGGGACCTTGTAGGTCATCTAGTCTAACTCCCCATCCAAGTGGGAGACCCTATACCATTTCTGACAAATGGCAGTCCAATGTCTTCTTGAAAGTCTAAAGTGATGATGCTCCCACAACTTCCAAGGGCAAGCTGGTTGATTGTTCTCAGTCAGAAACACTCTCCTTATTTCCAGGTTAAATCTCTCCTTGTTCAGTTTCCATCCATTATTTCTTGTCTGGCCTACAGGCACTTTAGAAAATAGCTTGACCCCTTCCTCTCTGTGGCAGCCCCTCAAATACTGGAACACTGCTATCTCCCTTCATCCTTCTCTTCACCAGACTAGCCATACCCAATTCCTGTAATGGTTTTTCATATGTTTTAGTCTCCAGTCCCATAATCATCCTAATTGCTCTTCTCTGTACTTTTTCTAGAGTCTCAACATCTTTTTTATAGTGTGGTGACCAAAACTGGATGCAGTATTCTAGGTGTGGTCTTACTAAGGCTTTATAGAGTGGTATTAGTACCTCCCTTGATCTTGATTGTATCCCTCTGTTAATACAACTTAGGATTGCATTAGCTTTTTTGGTTGCTGCTGCACACTGCTGGCTCATATTTAGCTGGCTCATATTCACCTCTCTGAATGCCAGTTCTGATGAGGAAGAGACAGTTCCAGGCATGGTGGAAGGGGATTTGGAGAAATGTTTGCAAGTTACCAAAAGCTCTGAGTCAAGAGCAGAAAGGCCAAGCACAGCACAGCAATTGCAGGAGGAACAACCAGATAAACAGCTATCTGAGCTAGGAACAGAAGAGGTACAGCTGCAACTGGCCAGCAGAGATGAGGAAGAACTGCCTCCTTCTCACTACAAAGAGTGTGTAAAGCTGAGAGGAGGCAGGCACAACAAAGTACAGCCAAGTTACTAGTGAGGCAGCACTCTTGCTTCTCTTGATGGGATGCACCAGGGAGTGTCTATTTAGTTCAGCGAGTGAATTGAAATGACTTTGGGAACAACGCATCTGTGTTTTTGTTTTTGTTGTGCCTTGCATTCATTAACCTCCATGTCTCTTGTTTCCTGACTTGTACTGAGTACCTTGGATCCTGGCTCATGCCTTGACCTCTAGACTCATTTCACAGATTTGCCTGTGCCTCACAGGTTAGTTTTCACCTCAAGGAATTGTTTTAGTCTTGCTTCTATCTTGTAGACTTGTCTTGTCCTGTGGACTCATGTGGTAGTTGGTAGATATTAAATTACCTACCTTTATTTATAGACTGACACTTCTCAAATAATGTCAAGAGTCTGGAAGGTTAATTGGGTTAGGAACCTACAAAAGCATGCTCTCAAATAAATAGGCAAAAAATACATATGTGAAGACTAATCAACTAGCTATTATTTGCAGTGAGACTTTTTTTGTGTAATGTAGCCTGAACTCTTTCTCCTGAAATGTTGAAGCACCTACTTGTATCTTCATTTCTTTTCATTTATTACAACTGTTTGAATGTTTTACATAGTGGAAAAACATAAACAGATGATGTGCATGCAGAAAGACATAGAAAATAATACAATGTATCTTTGCCCCATTGAAAACTTTTCTTGCCACATCTGTTAAATGAATCACTGCAATTATTAATCCACAGTTGTTAAATGAAACTGGCTTCCCCATTGATTTTGCTGTCATAAAGTCTCAACAAGTAGTCAAATGACCCCAGGACACTGCAACTGTCATAAATACATTCCAGTTGCCAAAGTGTCTGAATCACCTGACCATGGCGATGTTGAAATGGTTGTATGTATGAAAAACAGTCATAAGTACTTTTTTCACTTGTAACTTTGAATGGTCACTAAACAAATAGTTATAAGTTGAGGACTACCTATATAAAGATTTTAAAAATTGAATAAGTGAATGTTAGTCATCTCAACTGGGTGGGTTAGAAAATAAAGACTCTTAGGCCCATGGTTAGCAAAAATTACACTTTACTAAAGCCAAGTGGTGATAGAAGAAGCAAATCGAGATCTGGGATTTTCATGTCCAAAGTATATGGTTCAGTGGTGGATGTGCTGTCCCAGCCAGTCTATAGGAATTGGATAGTTACTTAGGAATGATGATGCATTCCCTTAAGGGGACAGCTCATAATTCCTAAGTAACTATCCAATTTCTATAGACTGGCTGAGACAACACAGTGGGATTATACCAGTTTCCCTACCGGTTCAGTGATCACGCACTTTGAGCATGCATGCGCACTCAGCTTTCCAAACACCAGCTGAGGCTCTTCTGTGTCAATCAGCTAAGAGGATAAAAAATAGAAATGCACATGAGCAGGTGGGAGGGTCGATCCTGCGCTTTTCTCTTCTTTCCCCTCTCAGCTGAAGATCAGAGTATTTTTTACTACCCATTTGGCTGAACAGATAGCGATTTCTGCTACCAGTTTGGTTGAATTAGTAGCATTTCACCACTGATATGGTTAACTTCCCTTTAGTTACATCCAGCACCTGGTTTTCAAAGAGTGTCCAAATAGGTGCTAACAAATTGTTTAAGTAATGACTCCTGTCTTTGTGGACTGGTTGGTTCTGCATTCCTTTGCATGACCTTTGAAGATTGGAGATTCTCACATGCAGTGCATGGTTTTGAGTCCTCATGCTACCTCTTCCATTATCCCAACCCGTCGATCCCTCCTCTTCATTGCATATCACAGGCTGTCAGCAGGCAATATGTAGCATAGCGAAATGGCAGCCCTGGCATTAAAATATTTTGATACAAAACAAGAGCTTGTGATGCTGTTCTGCAGGCTTCTAACAAAAGATGAGAATAGAATGCTTCCACTGTAGTATGTAAATGATATTGTATCTTAAAGAATGCTTCTAAACTGTTTGAGAGAACATTGTGTTGAATTCTACCACCATTTTGCACCAAATAATTTAAGAAATTCTGAAGTCTTAGACAAACCTAGCCAACCTTAGACAAACTTGGCAAACATTTCTACTTAATGTAGAAAAAAGCAAAAGTAACAATTGAGTGGGTTAAAGAAGAATAAAAGCAGTTACAGAAGCATTTCATTTGTCTACTTGTCATGGTTCCATCTTTCCCAAGCTGATGCCCTCCAGATGTAGTAGGAATACAGTTTTTAGAATTCCTATCCATAATGGCCAAAAGTTGAAACTTCCAGGAATTGCAGTCCCTATACATCTGGAAGATGCCAGGTTAGGGAAGCCATTCATGAGGAAGGAAAAAGCTTATGGGTCTCCTTTTGGAGTATCTTCATGAATATAATATACCAGAAAGGTTGTTGGCCAAGATAGTCAATTTGAAAATTAAACCATATTATATGGTTGCTTGAAGGCCCATTATTTATTTAATTAAGTAGCTTTATTATTTTCTTTCTTCCTTTCTCTTTGAATACTTCACAAGTAGGAAAGCTTAGTCTTTCTGATTTTGGCAAGAAATGCTAACTAACCATAGCAGTTTCAAAACTCTACTGCCTCAGTGGAGAAATGTAGATGTTGTGTTACTTTCCAGCCATCAAGGGAAAATGGACTGACACTCTGTTTTGTTAAGACAAAATTGTCAGAGCCCACTGGAAATAACAAAGCCTGACAGTTCTTCAGTTAATTCAAGGACTATTGGGCCTGTAAATTTCCATTAGGCCTGACAGCAATAGGGTTTAATGTGACATTTATAAGAAGTGGAAGGTTGGTAGCTTTCTTTCACACTTAGAAAGTCAAGGAAAAGGTGGGGGTCAATTCTCTCTCTGTGTGTGTGTGTGTGTGTCTGTCTGTCTGTCTTGTGTGTCTGTTTCATATCTTATAGAAACACGGTTTTGGAGGGACAAATTAATCAGAGCTGTGGAATGAAATAGAATTAGTTATCAAAATCCATAGTTATGGATCTCAATAAATAGAGTTTGGAAGGGTTATCCCATTGCTTTTTCCCCTTTTTTCCTATAAAAGAATTGAAGATGTTTGTTATCTTCCATAATCAAACCATTAGAGATGGTTCGTACGAAGAAATTTTATATAATATTACCAGATTGTGGGTAGATATACACATTAAAAGAAAAAATACAGAAATGTCTATTCTGACTATAGTGGTGGTTTTGGGGTCCAATATGTGGAATATTGACTCATATTTTGCACATATCTGAACCAGAATAATATAGATAACACTGAAACTATGTAATTAAATATTAAAAATATAGAATCACTTTAAGCTTCCTTCTTATTTTCAGATGTGTTTGACTTTAATTCTCATAATTCCCAACTAGGGAGGAAATTGTGGGATTTGAAATCTAATATAAAGGGAAAGTATCCAGTTAGGGAGAAGTAGCTTAAATTGTAATATCCGCTTAAAAATATTACATGAAGTATTTTTAATTGCAGAAGGAACTGACTCTTATCTTATTAAAACTTCCATCTGGCAAACTTCTGCTACCAAAAGCAATTGTTGAGCTGAGAATTTTAAAAATGATGCCACTTCAGTGAATAGAAAACATTGCTCAATGCCTCATTCTGCCATGTGAAACTCTTTCATCAAGGGAGACAACAGGCCCAATAAATGTGGGTTTGCAATTCTTTACAAAAGTTATTTCAGCCCTAACTCCAAATCTTTATTAGGTTGCATTTAAAGATGAAAACTCCAAAAAATCTACATCTAAATCAAGGATGTCAAACTCATGTGGTCACAATAGCATCACTATGATGATCGGGACTTTTTTCCCATTGCTACACTGGGCTTGGGCATTGGCATGGCCAGCCTGTGATGCATCCAGACCATGGGCCAGGAGTTTGACAGGAGTTTGATCTAAATTCAAGATTATGAAACTGTTGCTTTTTATTAACATCAGGGGTGGGATGCTACTGGTTTTGCCCAGCTCTATAGAACCGGTAGCTCTGAAGAGCAGCAGACACCAAACCAGTTCTGTGTTTGCTGCTGTTTGGCCCACCTGCCCACCCGGGCTGTTTGCTGCCCTTTATTTCCTCCTTTTTCAAAATCATCACCTCCCATTGTGCATGTGTCAAAAATCAGAACTATAAAATTAATTTGAAGAAGAAGTGGGGAATTCATCTAACAAAGGTGGGAGTTGCAAGCTGGGAATTCATCTAACAAATGTCATTTGAACTCTGCTCAAAAAATGTTTGCTTTTAGAAGTCCAAGGTTATACCCAGTCATTTTGCTACTCTGTAGCATCCCATCATAATGCATTCACACATAAAATCTAAGTCAGCAATCATTATGCATTCATAAATAATATCTAAACTAGTGAAGTGTTTTGGCGCATGAGAAGAGAGAAATTTTAGATTTCACCCTATTACTTTTCCTAACTACAATGTATTTAACACTGTTACAATAATTAACATGTGAACCAACAATTTATGGCTTTTCAAGCTGCTTCCAGAGTGCCCAGCACTCTCACTCAAACTCGACTGTAGAAACCCTAATTTCTTTTTCCTCCAAAACCTATTTTGAATAGGAAATGCAACCAGAGAATCTTTTGAATATTTCAGTAAAAGAAAAAGCTGATAAGGAAAGTTAGGCAGAAGTAGGCAGTTTCTTTATAGCTTAATTAAAAATGACAGCACAACACTTTGAACTATGCGCAAAAACAACAGCATGTAAGTCAGAGCAAGTGCTTCAACACCAGTGCACAATGTTCCCTGTGGCCCATCTCTGGAAGCAACTGGTGGATACATTCTGCATTAATATGTATTTCCAGAAATCACTAAAGATAGTCTAACATAGCATATTGTACTTATTTAGCTTGGAGGCTACATCGCTGTGGTATTAGGAAAAAGCACTTCCAGCCAGCTGGGAAATGCAGTTCTTTCAAGAGAATAAGGCTCCATCACAAACTTCTAGAGCAAAGACATCAAAGGCCAATGCTTTGGGGAAAGGCTTATTCTTGACATTCCTCTAAAGCTCCTCTTTCTATTACCTACTAGTTATCCTTCCTCCTGAAAACAAAGGTTTAAAATGCAGATAATTAAATACAAATTAAAATCCAGATAATTATATTCATAAGCAAGAGAAGGCAAAGAGCAGCCAAAATTAAATATGGCTGGTCAGGCAAATGACCGAGCTGATCTCAATCGAACTATTGGCTATGCCAGCTCACGTGACATTTTAAAATGTGGATCCTGCATTTTCTATAAATTCAGGACTGGATTAGAATAATAATTGATTTCAGGGTTACACTAGGCAGTGCAATCCCTGTCTCCAGATAACTGCAGGTACCTTTCTTGGTGTTATAATAGTCCTTCATCACTTTCCATATTTATAACAATTAAAAGAAGAATTGGGAAGTTGGTATGTTGCAAAGTGAAATGTCAGCATTAATTTTGCTTGCTATAATGCGTACAGAGCAGAAAGAGATCACAGAGCATTACTGGAAAATAAACAGTGTAGGAGATGCAATTTGGTGCTGATTAGGAAGAATATTCAATTATGCAGAAAAAAAGATAAATATAAGTTTGGATGTCAGAAAACTTACTGGGAAACTAGAGAGGATATTGCAGAGCAACCTGCTTGTAATATCGATTCACTCTTATAATTTCAATAGAAGAGTTAAATCCTGCTGGAATTCTTCCTTGAAATCTGTGCAATTTATTTATGTTCAATTTTGGATAGATTGCTCCCACAATATGTAAGTTAATAGTGTAACCCTGAAATCAATTATTATTCTAATATTAGGAGATAATGATTTTGTCATAGAATGGCACTCCAGCTTGCCAAGAACCATAATTGAAGATTATAGTTATAGTTTTTGTTCTGTCCCTTAATTAGCATTCTTGAGATCCCCACGCTTTGATTGGCCAAAGCGTGGGGCACTCTGATTGGTCAGGCGAGCCGCGCCGATTGGCTCACTAAAAATCTCCTGCGATTGGTCTATTCGAATCGTGGGAGATTCAAAGCGGTGCCATTGGCCGCGGCCGCCGCGGCTAAAAGAATAAAAGCCGCGAACCTTTTGCAAAGCGCCAGTTCGGTTCCTACTTTAATAAAAGAGCATGATTTGAAGTCACCGACTCCTGGCATCATTTTCGAGGACACGACACTGGCGACAAAGGTGGGATCACGACCCTGAACCGAACCACATGTCCGACGGAAGCCAGATGAACCACCACGATGGCAAAAATCGCACCCCCCGCACCCTTCAACCCCGCCACTGAGGACTGGGAATCGTACTCCGACCGATTCCGCATGTTCCTCAAGTGCAGCGATCTGAAGGACGCCACCAGCCCCATGAAGCGCGCCGTCTTCCTGACCAACTGTGGAACCGAGGTTTTCAAGATGGCCAAGGCGCTTGCCAAACCTGCCGATGCGACCGCGATGGATTAGGATGTCCTCGAGCCAAAACTTCGGCGGCACTACGCTCCAGAGGTACCCATCCTAATCTGATGCAACGAATTCTACCATCGGGACCAACGGTCGGGTGAGAGTTTCAGCGACTTCGTCGCCGAACTACAGCACCTAGGGGGGCTCTGCGAATTCGACAACCTGAACGACGCCCTGCGAGACAGAATCATGCTCGGGTTGTGGGACCCCGTCCTCCAGAGCCGGCTGATGGCCAAGGGCAACATCAGCCTAACAGACACCCTCACAGCAGCCGCAGCCGCCGAAGCAACCCGAACGTCCACCGACCGTATGCGCTGACCAAACGCTGGGGACCGCAGCGGGAACAACAACCCTGCAAGGTCAGCCGAGGCCCAACCCAAGACGACCACCCACCAGGGCGATTTCCACTCGGCATCGGGCACTTCCGATGACGAGGAGGAAATTCATCGCCTCCAGACAGGCCGCGACCCACGGAACCGGTGGGGTCGTAAGTCGAGGACCAACTGTGCCGGTTGCGGAGGCGACCACCCCAGGTCCAAATGCCGGTTTTTCGAATCGATCTGCCGGCATTGTGACAAGAAGGGACACATCGCCCGTGTCTGCCGCCTTAAAAAGAACCGCAGCCTGGCCCGGGGGGACCAGAGCGACCGAAGGAGAGAGAGCACACCACCCCGGACCAGAGATCACCCCTCGGACAACAGATGGGACCGGAACGGACGATCCCTACGAGGCGGCAATAACCGGCGAAGAGAGGAGACCCATCAGACGGTCACCATCGGCCACGCCATAACCAATGACGCCCGGAAGGTCCACGTGGAGGTAGGCATCGAGGGCGAGCCATGCAAAATGGAGGTGGACTCCGGGTCCTACCTCTCCATGATAGCATGGCATGAAATAAAGCGCTTGTTGCCTACCATCCAAAGGAGGAACCTAGACAGCCAGAGACTCATCGTAAAGGACTACCAGGGAAACCGCATCCTGGTAGTCGGAACCAAACACTTCAACATCACATATAAAGGGCACACCGAAAGGCTTCCCTGACAATCGTCGACCGCGACCACCCAAGCCTACTGGGACTGCAGTGGTTCGCCCCGCTCGGCATCGCAGTCACGGGAGTCGACCACATCACCGACGACAGCTGGGAGCAACAACTGGCCCGGGAGTTCCAAGAGGTCTTCGATGGAAACCTAGGCAAATACCGAGGGCCCCTTATATCATTCAGCCTAGACCCAAACGTCCCTCCAAAACACCTGAAACCAAGGCGGGTGCCATTCGCACTTAAACCCAAGATAGACGAGCAAATTGACAAGCTTGTCAAGCAAGGGGTCCTACAGCCAATAGACCACGCCCGGTGGGAGACCCCCATAGTCACCCCGATCAAGCCCGATGGGTCGGTGAGGATCTGTGGGGACTATAAGGCCACCCTAAATGGCGCGCTGCAACAAAGCGCCTTCCCCGTCCCAGTAGTGCAACACCTACTGCACTCACTGGGAGGGGGCAAGGTTTTCGCCAAGCTCGACCTCGCCCAGGCATACCAATAGTTGCCAGTCGACGAGCAAATGGCAGAAGCGCAAACCATAGTCACCCACCGGGGAGCATTTAAATGCAACCGACTCCAATACGGAGTCAGCGTGGCACCGGGAATATTCCAAAGCCTAATGGAAAGACTATTGCAAGGCATCAAGGGGGTGGTACCTTACTTCGACGACGTCCTAGTGTCGGCAACCAACCAAGCCGAACTAGAGGGTCGCCTAAGGGAGGTCCTAACCAAATTCAAAGAGACCGGGCTCAAAGTAAAGAGGGAGAAATGCCAATTATACACGGAACGGGTTGGATTCCTAGGATACCTCCTAGACTGTCACGGCATTCACCCCACAAACCAAAAAATCAAGGCCATCAAAGAAGCCCCCACACCCAAGTCGAAGACGGAACTACAGGCATTCCTGGGGCTACTTAACTTTTACAATGTTTTCCTGCCCCAAAAGGCGACGGTGGCGGAGCCCTTGCATAGGCTCCTGGACAAGGCGGCGATTTGGACTTGGGGGAAACGCGAGCAAGCCGCCTTCCAAAGAACAAAGGACCTCCTCACTTCGGACGCCGTCCTTATACAGTATAACGAGACCCTACCTCTGACCGTCACATGCAACGCATCACCCTTCGGCGTCGGCGCTGTCCTCAGCCATACCCTCCCCGACGGAAAAGAAGCACCCATCGCGTTCTTTTCAAGGACCCTCACCAAACCGGAGCGGAACTATAGCCAGCTGGACAAAGAGGCTCTGGCTATCATTGCCGCCGTAAAAAGATTCCACGAGTACCTCTACGGCAGGACATTCACCATCATAACCGACCACAAGCCGCTGCTGGGAATCCTTGCAGGAAACCGGGCCACCCCGAACATTCTGTCTCCCCGAATGACAAGGTGGTCCGAGTTCCTGGCAGCCTACAACTACGGACTCATACACAGACCGGGTAAGACGATCTCCCATGCAGACGCCTTAAGCCGCTCGCCACTACCGGAACCTGACACCGACCCAGCACCCACGACAACCACCCTCAGCATAGAGACTCTACCCAACCTGCCCATAACCGTGTCAGACATTGCCCGAGAGACTCTGGCGCGGGTGTTGCATTGGGTAGAGAAAGGGTGGCCAGAAAGAGACAACGACGAGTCCGTCAAAACATTCCGAAACTGGCAAATGGAATTCTCGTTATTAAAAGGGTGCATACTATGGGGGGATAGGGTGGTCATTCCAGAAAAACTACAAGGGAAGGTTCTGGAACTTCTACACGAGGGGCACCCTGGCATCGTTAGGACTAAAGCCCTGGCCAGAAGTTACGCTTGGTGACCAGGGATGGACAAACAAATTGAGACCTGGGTAGCAAGGTGCCAACGATGCCAGGAAACTAGGCCAAGCCCACCCACAGCACCCGTCCTAGAGTGGGAAACCCCAAGGGGACCTTGGTCTAGGATCCATATAGACTTCGCCGGGCCCACAAAAGGACACACCTGCCTTATAACAGTAGACGCTTACTCCAACTGGCTGGAGGTAAGCAACATGAAAACAACAACCACGGAGGCCGTGATCAAGGAACTCTGCAAACTCTTTGCAACGCACGGCCTCCCAGACGTCGTCGTTTCCGACAACAGGCCCCAATTCACCTCGCTGGAATTCGAAAAATTCCTAGCGGAAAGGGGCATCCGACACGCGCTGACAGCACCGGCGCACCCGGCGGCGAACGGTAGGGCGGAACGGATGGTGCAATTCACTAAGAAAACCATCCGGAAAATAGACCACGGGGAGATCCAGGAGAAAATAAACAAATTACTCTTCACCCAACACATAACCCCAAATACCACAACGAATAAGAGCCCAGCCGAACTATTAATGGGGAGGAAATTAAGGTCCCCACTTGACAGGTTACACCCCATGTATAACCCGGAGAAGCCCCCAGACTCAAACAGCAAACACCGAACTTTCGCACCAGGTGACCCCGTATACGCAAGAAACCTGATGGGAGACCCACTATGGGTACCGGCCGTCATCACACAAATAACAGGCCCACACTCGTACCGGCTACAAACAGCAGATGGACGAGCATGGAAATGCCACATCGACCAATTAAGGTCGAGGACTACCAACCAAGAGACCACCGACGCACAAACAGGTGAAACCAACCCCCACAACACAAACCAAGGGGGGAGGGAATACCCAGGTGACCAAAACCAAAGAAGAATAAACCAGCCATACTTACCGGAAAGCAGCCAGCACGACACCTCACCAGGAAGAGACAGCCAGGCCAGCTCGACTGACCCGAGGAGACTGAGCAGGAGCGGCGAAACCCGCAGCTCAACCAACCCGGGAGGCCCAGGAGGGAGCTACGGAGAGCGGCCCGGCCCAACTGACCAGCCGGTTCCCATGACGGCATCAGGAGCAACAGAGATCCCGACCAAACTGGCCGGGATCCAACCTATGACTGAGCTGCGCAGGTCCAGTAGGCTCAGACGAAGCCCCGCCTACCTACCTGACTACGCGACGTAAGGACTAAACCAAGTGTTCTGTCCCTTAATTAGCATTCTTGAGATCCCCGCGCTTTGATTGGCCAAAGCGCGGGGCACTCTGATTGGTCAGGCGAGCCGCGCCGATTGGCTCGCTAAGAATCTCCCGCGATTGGTCTATTCGAATCGCGGGAGATTCAAAGCGGTGCCATTGGCCGTGGCCGCCGTGGCTAAAAGAATAAAAGCCGCGAACCTTTTGCAAAGCGCCAGTTCGGTTCCTACTTTAATAAAAGAGCATGATTTGAAGTCACCGACTCCTGGCATCATTTTCGAGGGCACGACAGTTTTAGTCATTCGAGTGTTATGACAAAAAGTGGCTCTTGTGGATCCTAGATCCATCCAGAGGAGAATATAGCACTGATGATTTATGAAACTGTTACAGTATCATACCTACTTGTGCCAAGAAATATATGTGGGTTACTTCAAATTTCTTTTGTACCTTACTAAAAATGCCACTGTACCTTGTTCCTTTGTTGTCAAATTTTTCTATTTATCTATGAACACATAGATGGACAATGTCTTTTTTTTTTTTTTGATGCTCTTAAGACCTGTTCTTCCAACCCACTTTGCACCAAAGAGATTTTTCAGCTCCTGTATTCCCATGGATGCCTCTAGCCAATCCTTGTAGATGAACCATTCCAAATCTTGGCTGACCTTAATGAAGGGCTGACGTATTTCACTCATAGCACCTGGCCAGCAATAAGACTGCATCCAAGTGACATTCATCATAGCTTTTAGCAATGGCCTTTAATGCATCTGGTATTTAACCAGAGTGAAATGCCCCTGGGTTGTATTATATTGCTTAGTGTTAGATGAATGCAGCTTATTCCCTTGCTCAGAATAGTTCAGTTTTAACATTGATTGGTAATTTATGGGCAGTTTGTTTTCTTGCATAAAAATAGTAGATTTTCTTTGTTTCTACTGCATTTTGTTTCTTCTACTGAACTCAAATCACACATTCTTCCAGTATCTGTGATATTACAACTCTGGCACATTCAAGATCCAATGCATTCGTAACATCATTAGAGCAACAATTATAAGAATTCTCCTGTTTTCTCCAACTTTAATGTTGTGAAAGATTTCAGTACGTGTCTCTGTGTTTCAGGCACAGCAATAAATGAGTGCAAATATGCCCACTTCTGTGAAATATTGGAATCATGTGTTTAGGATTGACAAGAAATAGGAATTTATTTTTTCATTATTTTAAAGGACAAAGTCAGGTGAGTCACAAGCTTTAGAAGGAAATTTATCACTGCTGTTCAGAATTATTTATTTACTTATTTTGTATCCTGCCTTTTTTATTTTTACAAATAATATAAAGCGGAGAACACATCCAGCATCTTTCCTCCTTTTATTTTTTTTCCAGCAACAAGAACCCTGTGAGATGAGTTGGACTGACAGAGGATGACTGGCCCAAGGACACCCAGTTGGTTTTCATGGCTAAGGCAGGATTTGAACTCATGGTCTCCAACTTTCTAGTCTGGAACCTTAACTATTACACCAATCTGGTTCTAATGGAATTTTCATTGAGAATCCTTCCACAAGCATACTTTGCTGAATTTTCTCTCCTGAATTAGTCCTGAACATGTTAACATGTACAGAAAAAGTAGTCACTTCCACAAATTCTGTTGAAAAGCAAAATTTGGATGGCTTGGTTTTCTTTGCAACGAACTCTTGCTTTCTCATTCCCATCCAATCTCTAGGTTTATTTTCCACCTGAATAATTATTGCATGTGGAATGTGTTGCTAAGATTTTGTTTTTTGTTCTGTTCAGTTGTGCCTGAAACTTAGAGACTGCCTGGATAAATCCCTGCAATTTTCTTCATTTTTCAGAACTAGTTTGCTAGTACTAGTTCAGAACGAGAACTAGTTTTCAGAACTAGTTTGGCTCCTTCCTAAAGAAGGTATTAGCAAAGTATTTTTTTTTTCTTTTTTCCTTTGTGTGTTAGCCTGAAGAATCAAATTTTAAATTAAGTCAAGAGCAGAGGTGTTATTCATCAGGTTCTGACCAGTTCTGCAGAACTGGTAGCAGAAATTTTGAGTAGTTCGGAGAACCAGAAAATACCACCTCTAACTGGAGATTTTACAGTATCCTTCCTATCCTTCCCACACCCATCAAGCCACGCCCACAGAACCGGTAGTAAAAAATTTTGAATCCCACAACTGGTCAAAAGCCCATACTCATTAAGGACATGCACAGGACTAATCCTATTCCAGACTAGATAGGGTGAGCAGGCTGTTAGTATTTTCCCTTAAACTTTGCTACTTTATGGGAACTAAGAAACTTGCCTTTGGATCACTCTCCCCGCACCCAGCGTTTGGCAGGTCTCTACTCTCCTAACCTTCTGACGAGCACTCAGGATCTGGCTTGACCCTGCAGATTCTGGATAGCATGAATGTCAGAAACTTGGCTTGGTGCCAGGTTCTTGTTTTCAATATTCATGGTTATAATAGTTTTAATGTAGTTTTTGTTGCTTTAAATAATGTAGTAGTTAAGCCAGGATAGCTGTGTTATGCAATCAAAATCCCAACTCTCATGTAAAAAAGGATGAAGCTGTGGCCACCATTTTATCTATTTTGATATAGTCTTGATACCTGCTATGAATTGTTTACACCATATAATGATCAGATAAAAGCAGCATGTGCTCATTACAGAACAGTAAAAGAAAAATTTATATGGTAAAACTGATACCTACTTTAATGGAGTTCAATAACCTGGAATTTGATTTACAAACATAGAACACCACAAATATATATGGATATTATAAGTCACCGGAAATGGTTTATTATTTTAAATATAACTCCAAGATTGGTTCTGGATTGTATTGGATTAGAAAGCTTGCATGATGCTAGGAAAGTGATTCTCAGGCACTGAAACCTGGAATGTTTTGTAAGAAAAGCTCAATCAGGATCAGGACGAGTTGCAGGGTAAGAATGTGAGCCAATAATTTGGTAAAAGATGATACAACAACTGGGGATAGTGTTTATGGTTTCTACCAGCTAGTCCAAAGCTGGAGTTTCCTTCACATGTCCTGGGAATTCATTAATTGCAGATTTGCAGCTCAGTATCTCTGCATTTTATATAAATTCATCCAGGTTGTTTAGAAAAATCTCTGTTTGTTCTCCCATATGGAATTTACTTGAGTTCAGTGGAACTTTTTTCTGAGATCAGGGAAGCTAATTTATTCAAGGATATAATAATCAAGGAAGTAAACATAAGATCTCATAATCTTTTTAACAATAGCTGAACTGATCCAAATGATTTATCCAATAATGAACAGCACTTTGCTTGTAGCTTTCCAGTTGTTGCTGAATTAATAGTCCCACAGTTCCTTATGATTACTGCTGATGCTTGGAGTTGCAGGCACTAGGAAAGAAAGATGACTCTGTGTTTATCAAAACAAGCAACCTCTTCTTATTCTAAAAAATTGAGTATTCATCTTATTTGGAAGAGGAGAGTCTGCTTCAGGATTAGATGAATATTTCAACTTTTAGAATAAAGAGACTTTGATTGTTTTGATAGACAATTGCTCTACAGGCTTTTAAAATTATTATTTTACATTCACCACCACCGTCTTTTTCTTTTCTTGCTTAAGAAACACTAACCATGTTAAGCAATTGGGCAATATTTGTTTAATTATAACCCAGCAGTTTCCAAAGAGGCAGGGAGAGTCCAGTGCTCCTTTTGTTTATCTTGTTGTGCCAAATTGAAAACAGGCATGACAGTCCAGGGATCCAGATGCCAACCTGTATCAAGAAGAATTCCAAGACACAGCATCTGGCTCCTAGTCCAAATCCAAAGGCAGCTGTTGTGCTGATGAACACAGACTTGCCTCAGGGTTTGACATGTGGTTGAGTTCATCACTTGGTCAGCTCAGTGGCCACACTGCCCTTCTGACTGCTGTCTCACTGTGCCATCTGTGCAAATCTGACTTCTTAAATAAACTTTATGGACTGTTCCTGTTTCTTTCAATCATTGATGAAATCAAATTGCTTTGATTGTGTTTGAGAGCAATTTGATTTAAATGTCCCACAAACATTCACATCTTAATTTTTAGTATGTGTATACAAAGATAAAGCAACAATATCATTAGAACTCTAATATGGTGAATCCAGCTCTTTGATTCCATATTGGGAAGGAACTAGCAAAGTTTTTTTTACTGGTCTTGTAAGACTCAGTTAGAAGTAGCAGATAAGGCAGAAGACTAAAATCAGGAGAAGGTGAGTTCTAGTCCCACCTTAAGCATTAAAGCTGACTGGGTAGCTTTGGGCCACTCTCTCTTAGTTCATAATGTCAGGCTCAGGTGAGAAGACAGTTATTAATTCTATGGCAACCAATGGGTCAATCCTAAGTTAATAAAAAAAAATGGATCCTGCACTTGGAGGAAAATGCTAAGAAGCTTTTAAAAAGTATAGATTTTTTTTACTGCAAAAGCTCTTCTCTGCTGACTATATGTAGCCTCATATTCTCATATTTTAAATATATTGATGGCTGTTGTATATTACATCCAGGCAGCTAGATCATTACTGTTTCAAACTCTAAATGGTTGTCAAAACATCAGTTGCTATTGCTTTTATGCCTTGATGGTGGCCTTTCAAAAGCATCAAGCTGACCATTGTTGAAAAAGATACTGGAGACTGAAAAAAAGCATGGTGTCAGCCTCAAGATATCTTCCATAATATATATATTCTGCATCCTAACTATTGCATCTTCTCTGCTGCTATGCCAATCTATTTCTTTCGGCTGTCATTAGCAACGGAGGGAGGGGGGAACTTGGAGGGGAAGAAAGCTGGAGGTGTTTTGCTTTCCTTTGTTGTGGGTAGCAAGGGGAGGGGGATTCCTGTCTTTAACTTTCCATTTCTTGGCTAGCTTCTGTCCTCTTTGCGCTACTGCGAACTTTTATCAAAATATGTCAAGGTCAACGGACAGAAGCCTCATCACCACCTGGGGATGGCCACATGATCATATTCAGAACTTTTAATTGGAAGAGTCATTTGGACTTTAGGGGGTGGGAGCATTTCCATTCCTTTGTATATGTGATCTGCACGCCAATTTCTCAGATTCGGAATTAAATCTGTAGCTTTCACTTTATTTTCCAGTAAAAGGATAACTTTGCTCTAACCCATGGAGTCTGAGTATTTTTTTCTTGGATTTTGAAGAGAGCACAGACATGGCTTGTCAAACAATAGGCTATATGTAGCTGCAGTTTTTTTCATGCTGATTGGCTCTGCTTTGTCTTGTTTGTAGAGAGTAACATTCAACCTGCAGTGAGTCATTAATAGCTTACCTATGGTTTTTTAGTAGCTTAGCTATGAATTATTGAGTAACCACAGTTAGTTGGTTTCATATTTCACATACAGTAATATTTTAAAGCACAATACCTGAGTTTAAACACTATATGTAGGTTTTGAAACCTGGGAAGCAAATGTGGAGGTGACCTCCAGGTCTGGAATCTCAAACTGGCAGCCCATGGGCCAGATGTATCATGTGCAGGCCATGCCCACCCGAGCTCCATGAAGGAAACAAACATTGCAAAAGTCACATGACAGCAATGTGACACCGTGAGTTTGACACCCGTGCTCTAGAAGGAATCAGGAGCAGAAAAATCTAACAATGAAGCCGACAAGAGGTCATCCTAATTTCTTCAGTTCAGATCTAATAATCCTTGCTTGGTCCATTACATTAAATGGGTCCCCTGAGGTGAAAAAGTGCCCATTTCACTTTCACAGAAGTTCTGGAGTTGGATGCCCCTCACAACTAGAAGACCTGTGGAATTTCTTTATATTAGTATTTCTCACAAATACTCTCCTCTGCTATCAGAGGCTACCATGTTGGTCCATCTGGACCTCTTGAACTGGAATATTACATTCTCCACATACCCCACATCCTATCTTTATCTCTCTACTTAGCCTGTGTTATTATGATAACCATAGAAGTTTCATGTGCTCCCCTTTGGACTGCAAGGGCCCTTGCTGTGATCATGCAACTGATAAATGAGGTGCTTCATGAGCATCTTCACAAGGTTTCAGTGTACCTTGATTACATATTGATCTACACAAAAGCAGAGCATGTGGAACTTGTCCACACAATACTAAACAAACTCTGAACAGCAAAACTCTACACCAAATTGTCCAAATGAAAATTTCACAATGAGAAAATAGACTATTTGGGCTACCGCATCTCCCACAAGAGAGTATAAATTGACCCAGATAAGGTGCCGGCAGTAGCTGAGTGGACCCCACCACATACAAGGAGGCAACTACAAAGCTACCTTGGCTTTGCTAATTTCTACAGGTAATTCATCCCAGCATTCACTCAGATTGTGCTCCCAATCACTAACCTACTAAAAATCATGGGGAAGACAAACCAAAAACAAGTCTGCCCTTGAACTGGATCATGAAGTGTGAGACAGCATTCAAGAAATTAAAGAGGTTTTTTTTCCCCTGCAAAGCCTATACTAAAACATCCAGAACCAGAAAACCTTTTGTCATCCAAGTAGATGCTAATGATTAGGGATGTTCTACTCCAAAGAAAAAAAACAGGACTAGTTATAGCCCTTTGCCTCTAAAAAATTGACAGCCATGGAGCAATGGTGGGCAGGATGGGAGAAGAAGCCTACACATTCCTCACTTGGTGCCACTTCCTAGAGAGTAGTAGGATTCCATTCCAGGTGTGAACTGACCATAAAAATTTGGAAGCCCTCAAAACTGGAGAAAGCTATCCCTCAAGCAAGTGTGATGGGCTCAATACTTTCAATGATTCAATTACACCCGTCAGTGCATACTAGGAGGGGAAAACTTCCTGGCAGATGCCTTGTCAAGGATGCCGCAATAAAATAGCAGCAAATCAGAATTAGTTAAACTTTTGCTTTTAGCAACTCAGCTAACTGTGAGTATGGTCACTAGATCACAAGCGAAAGGAGAACCTCCTCCAGACAACAACCACACCCAGGCTTTTAAATAGACATTAAATAATGATGAGTAGTTTTTAAACCACAAGCACACCTGCTCCATGAAAGGTGGCTTACCCTGGATGAGAGGGAAACTGTGTGTTTCTACAAGCCAGAGACTTAAAGTTATACAAGCCTGACATGACTCAAAAGAGGCAGGACACTTTGGATTCATGAAAACACTACACTTAGTAAAAAGACAGTTTTGGTAACCATCCCTTAAAAGGTACATTGAAAGCTATGTTGTCAGCTGTCCTATTTGTGCAGCAGCAAAAAGATGGTAAGGAAAAGCACCTGATCTTTTGCAGCCTGTGATGGAACCTTAAGCACCCTTGAGAGAGATTGCCATGGATTTTATTGTACAATTACCTGAAAGCATGACAAATACTGTCCTTTGGATTGTGATGGACCTGTTCTCAAAACAGGTCCATTTCATCCCATGTCAAAAAATTCCCACAGCCAAGACCTTAGCCAAAATGTTTCTGCACCATATCTACTGTTTGCATGGTGTCCCACGGAGGATAATTTCAGACTGCAGGATCCAATACACCTAAAAGTTCTGGAGAGTGTTCTTAGCCCTCTTGGGGAATGGATCAGGGGCTAAGTTCTAATCAGCACCCTCAAACAAATGGTGGATCAGAATGCACAAACTTGATTCTGGATCAATACCTACATAAACTATCAGCAGGACAATTGGACTGATCTCCTGCCCTTTGTGGAGGGTTCACCCCTTTCCAAGAGGCTACTGGTCAAGATTTTAACCCCATGCCAGAACTCCCAGCTGAAGAACCCACCATAGCATCCCTAAAAAGAGTGGATAGAACATTTACAAAACATGGCCTGTTGTAAGGGAAACTCTAGAGGAGGCAGGAGCAGGTTACAAAGCACAGAGGGACAAAAAGTGGGTAGAACCAAAGTATTTTAACATTCAAGACAGGATATACCTGTCTACTCAGTTTTCACAAACAGCCCTCAAAAAAACCTAGGACCAAAATTCATAAGTCTGTTCCCAATCACACACATTATAAATCCAGTTACAAAAGAGTTCCAGCTGCCAAAAACATTAAGACAAGTACACCCAGTATTCTACTGTAATCTTTTAAAACCAGAAGTAATCTCCCTCATTACACTTAAGAAGGCTACACCATTGCAATCCATTATGGTTGAGGGTGAACAACATTTTGAAATTAAAGAGATACTTGACTCAAGGAAACATCATGAGACAACCCAGTACCTAGTGGCCTGGAAAAAACTCTCCTGGGTCATAAGAAACACATTAGATCCCTTAGGCCAGGGATCACCAACCTTTTGGACCTCAGGAACCACCAAACTCATAATTTTAGATCCCAGGGACCACTAACCGGTTCTGTGGGTGCAGCCTAATCTTTGGGTGTGGGTTGGTGGTCATGTGACTGGCTGGCCATGGCTTGTATGTAAATATTATAAATATTTATATAAATATTGAATTTTTTATTAAAAAAGAGCAACCTTTACCCAAAATCAGGCAAAGCAGGCTGGCAGATTGAGTTGCTCACAGAATCACAGATTCGTTCAGAGATCTATCTATCTGCCATTGGCTAACTCAGTCTGTCACATAAAATTTGCTTGCAAGCAAACTCATAAAATTAACTCACAACACATCGTGCATGTACATATTGATTTTTTTTTATAAAAAAGAGCAACTTTTACCCAAAATCAGGCAAAGCAGGCAGATTGCGTTGCTCTCAGAATCATTCAGTGATCTATCTATCTGCCATCAGCTAACTCAGTCTCTCAAATTTGCTTGCTGTGAGTCTGCAATGAATTTGCTTGCAAGCAAATCTTCGGTCCTAAGGGAGGTTCAGCTGTGCTGAGCCAAAGATCTAAAGACTAGCTAGAAAGCAAGAAATCCAACCATTTCCTGCTTCCTAGCTAATTTAAATCTCCCAGCAGAGCAGAACAGATGATGGTTGGAAAAAGGAAAAATAGCAATTTAGCAGGCAAGTTTGTCGGGTAAGGAGTGAGTGGACGGGGAGGGTTCCGGCAGGTCATGTGGGTGGTGCAGCCTTGTGTTTCTGCGCAGCCTGGATTAATTGCTTTGTGGGAGTGTTCTGGGGGTGAGATTTCTCTGCGACCCACCAAAATTTTCTCATGGCCCACTGGTTGGCAACCGCTGCCCTACGCTATTGAAATATTTCCATGGCGAATACCCAGATAAACCTAATTAATTGTATATATTCTCTTCCTCCCCCTCCTTTCTTCTTTTTCCAGGTGGACTTCTTCTCCTTGAGGGGCAGCATGTCAGGTCCCCATAGATCCCTATTGGGATGCTGCCATTCCTGCAGGAAAGGCTTGAGGGGTTGCCTGCCAGTTTATAACCTTTCTGTGTATCTGGCCTTTCTTTGTTTTGATATACTTTCTTGAGAATGGGAATGGGGAGGGGGCCACCTTGGGCCATCTGTTTTGCCTCGGCTCCATGGGGGCAAGCAAGTGGCACCTGAGAACAGCTTCTTATCACCTTCTCAGCTTGAGGTTCTCACAACAGTTTAGCACCTGTGGGTTGGTTTGCTTTCAGCCTGGATAGAGGGGAGAGAATTCTACAACTTTTAACCTAACAGATTTTTTAAAATGATTTTTTAAAAATTAATTTCAATATATGGACATCTCCAGTTTGCAAGAAGGATCTTAAAATGATATCCAGTGAAGATAATATGTATCTTTTTTTGTAATTTTTTATATTTTAAAAATGTCTCTTTTAGTGAACAACGTGGTTCCAGGTTTTTACATTTAAGTACAAACATGACCTTCGTATATATTTATCTTTCACCTTCAATTCTATATCATATCATTGCTTTCATTTTCTAATAAATTTTCTCCATTATTCTTATTTTCTTTACACTTATTAAATCCATTTTCAATTTATATTGTAATTCCTTTTTCTTTAAATGATCTCATGTCTTGTTCTATAGTCTAACATTCTTATTTTTTTATTCTAAATTCATTATACCTTTAAAGTTTTATCTGTCACATTTGCAATTTTATCACATACTTTTATTTCATTATTTAGTAAATTTCTTCTTACATCTAATCATTCCATAAACTTCCCCCGTTAATTACCAATTAGAGTGTGCCACCCTTTTATCTTATACATCCCTCAATTTATTCCCCTTTGACCCATAGTCAACATTTTTCATATATAATCACTATATACTTATCACATCCTAATTTAATAACAATAATCTCCTAACTACTATATGTCACATATGCATATATATATATTAAGCAAGATTCCGCATGGTATTCTTTTCCTTCAATTACTTTCTAAATCATTTATTATTTCAAATATATTTATCTTTTCAATTAATTATAGAAACTGATATTAGTCTTTTCACTGGATCCTCATAATTCATTTTAACTGTATTCTTTGTTTTATTAAATGTAATTCATCTTCTTATCATAACTTCACATTTATTTCAGTTATATCTATATATAAATTAACAATGTTCCTTTAAAAAAAAGCCAATTAGAACAATATATATATATATCAGTTTCATTAACTTCTAAAAACTATATTCTTATGTATTACAACACATTACCTTGCATAATCCCTTTTCCTTAATCTGTATCTACCCATTGTCTCTATGTCTCCTGACTAAACAATTTCTATATCTCCTTATTTTCTGGTTCTTTCTCTTATTACCTCTTTTTCCCTTCATTTTTCCCTTCCTTTTCTTATTCTGATTTTTATCCCCCTTCCTCTTTAAATTGTTATTCCCCCTTCCTCTTTAAATTGTTATCCCCCTTCCTCTTTAAGTTGTAATTCCTTTTTCTGATGTTTCCTTTTTCTTTGTTTGGCTTTCAAGACATTTCCCTTTTTAATTGCCACCTCAATCCTCCAATTTTTAATTCCTATCCCCCCTTTCATTTTAATGTTTGGTGCTCCATTTGTTCATTGAAGCTGCCTTCTTTAATCAGCTCCTCCACTTCTGACACTCCTTGTTGTTTTTTGTTCTCCAGAAATGCCATTTCTATTAATTCTAAGACAATACAGCACAATTCATTTCTTTCATGTAACATTTCCTTTATGTTTCTTAATTCCATTTTTAATTCCAAGAAACATTCTGCCATTTTTATATACTTCCTTTACATTTTCTTTATCCCTTTCTTTAGTATTTAAGTCCAAACCAATTGTCCAGTAGTTTAATTCAACCAGCATCTTTGATGTTTATTTCCAACTATCAACTTCTATTAATTCCTCTTTAAGTTTTTTCCAAAATCATCAAATAATCCAATACTTATAAGTTTAAATTTGTGCGAAAATCACCAAACAGTCCCAAGATAATTTTTTCACACTTCTTTCTTTTATCTTAATATTATGTGTTTTCACTTTTCTATGTTATTGTAACAAAGTTCCTCTTGTTTTGTATTAAGTTTCAATTTTGAAAGAACCAGGCACTTTTTAAAAAAGTTCAGTATAATTTTTCTTTTACCATTAGGTGGCGCTCTCTGTTACATTGAAATTCCACCCTTTCTTTCCACTCCCCCCCCCCTCTTTATTTGAGGCTTTTAAGTTTCAAAAATTCAATAAGCCGAAATTATTAATCATTTCCTTTTGGCATATTCAAGTTCAGCATTTAATTATGCCTATTTAGTGCCAGAATCATATATTTGTCCAAATTTTCTTCCAACTTCCTCCTTCAATTTAGCTCCTGTCAAAATTCAAATCCTCTTTTATTTATTTCAGCTTTTTTCTCTCTCTTTCTCTGGTTGCCGCTTGGTAATCCTTTTAGAAAAATTCTTTATACCTTAATTCGTATGTCCTTAATATCTTTATGTCCATAAATTATGCCTGGTCTCCATGCTGTCCACTTCTTCACTGCTCCAGCACAAACTTAATTCCCAGATAGCTTCCCATCTTCAGGGCAGCCATTAAAGACTGCCACTTACTCCTGTCTTCGAGGGGAGTATACCTAGCCAGGGAGGGGAGATATTGCTCCCCTTGACCCAGCTGGCAGTCTCCCCCTCTTTTCCCACCCCTCTGAGGTAGATCCGATCCCGTTTGGGACCCTCCAACAGGTCAAATATGGATTGACCACAATCGTGGTCTCCAGTCTGTCACAGATAGAAGCACCATCAGAAGTCTAACCTAATGGTTTTGAGCAGGAACTTCAGGTTCTGCCTTGCTTTTCTTGCTATTACTATGTCCCAATAAAAGTTTCTTTTGAAATATGGTTTCAAAAGTTCTGCTTTCTTGAGGAGAGAGGAAAGGCAAATGCTTAGTCTCCCAGGATCACTATTAGTCAGGTCAGGCCTGTTTTGGCATCACATTAGTTATAATTTGGATTCCAAAGAAACTCAGGACTTTAGTGATCCAATCAGTGCAATAAATGGAACTTTCAAGTCTGGAAATAGGAATTCAAATGATGAATTCAGCAATCTGAAACTTAATTGCACTTCCCTGTCCAAAGCTAGCAAAGTCCCTGGAAATCTTGCTTTATATATCACCAAGGTTTGCCTTGTTTTCATTTTATTTATACTCCTCCTTGCAAGCAATAGAGACAAAGGAATCAAAATAGATACAATTAGATGATTTTAAAATAACACACAAGACCAGCAATCTCACCTTCCACTATGAAAAAAAATCAAGCAACCTTAATCTTAGATATCTTTTGTGTTTTTTTAAATAGGTGTCTGATAATGATGACCTGATAAGATACCTCCAATCCAGCATTCTTTTCTCAGCTAACCAGATGGCTAAAGGAAGTACACAAGAATGATGTGGAATGTCAGAGGATTATACAATTCAAAGGAGCCATTTCAGCAACTGAATCCAACCATGCATGATTCCAAATTAGATAATTCCTTTAATAGCCAGCTGTGAAACCTCTGCTTGAACACAACCAGAGGGGAAAATTTCTCCCAATATTGAACTGACCTTACTTTCTAATTTCAACATTCAATTCTTTCCTGAATTGTGAACAAAACCTGCCTTCTTCTAGCTGAAGTTTGTTCATTTACATCATATGCTCCTGGATGATAAAGAGCAGCTTATGCTCTTCTTCAGGTGATACTCCTCAGGTGCCTGGTATATTATGGGATCTCCATTTTTCATTTTACCAAACTGAAATAAGTAAAGGAATTTTTAAAAATGGCAGTTGCAACCATGTCATCAAAGCCCCTCCTCATTCTAAGTGCTTATGATGCTGTGGTAAGACTACCATCTTGACTTTTTGGACTGTCCCCTGTGGTTACCACTATCAAGTTCTTCAATCTCTTATCACAAGTATTTAATAAGAATTAATTAATTTTATTAATTTTATTGTTTAGTTAAGAAATAATAATTTGATTCCCTCATCACCTTATTGCTCTCTAAATCTATACTCTATTTAAGCAAATATCTAGAGATAGTGTGTTTACAGTTTACATGGAGGGTAGCTACCCCAATCCACATACAGCATTTCAGAGGCAATTCTAATTTTGATTCCTTTGCTAATATTTTCCAGTAAGAAATTTATTTTTTTCATGATAGCCACTTAAAAGGCAAGCTCTGTTTTCACTTAATTGTCCATCCCATCCCCAACAAACTTGCCAGTTACTGGTACCTTTAAGTTGTATAAAATTGAGCAGGTGCATCATTTTGTATTTACTGATCCCATTTTAAACAACACAATTTTCTAACTTTGCCTGTTGGAAGATCATGTTATTTTGAGTTTGATTAATGTTCTGTACGGTCATTTACATTCTTGTAAACGCTGCGCTGTGATTGGTCAAAGCGCACAGGGATCCGATTGGTCAAGCGAGCCGCTCTGATTGGCCCGCTGAGGATCTCCCATGATTAGTGGAAACTAATCGCGGGAGATTCAACAGGGTTATTTTAGAAGACATTATATACGGGAATCTTCATGGTTAAACTGGGAGAAGATAAAAAGACAATGCTATTTGAAAATTCCAGTTTGGTTATCGACTATTGAAGCATTTTCCTATCCTATAATCTATAAGAAGGAATAAACAGTTAGATATGGGGAACTGTTGGATGAAAAGGGTGGACTTAAATCGATCCAAAACTTAGAGGAACAAGGTATAAGGATGAATTGGTTTTCATATGCACAAATACATTCAAGGTATGATGAAGATTTTAAAACGGAGGGATTCTATGATAAACAGACTGATTTAGATAAGAGCTTGATGGGTACTGATGAGAAGGTGATTAAAAAATTATATGGTTATTTACTGGGAATTAAATTAGAGAAAGAACAAGTTAAAGAAACTATGATTGTTTGGGGGAAGAATTTTGGATATGGGATTGATCTAGAGAAATGGCAAAAATTGTGGTTTCAAAATTATAAAATGACAATGTCAACAGCATATAAAGAAAACTTGTATAAGATGTTTTACAGGTGGCACTTTCCCCCGACAAGAATAGCAAGAATGTTTAAGAACAAATCTGAAAAATGCTGGAAATGTCATCAGATACCTGGCTCGTATTACCATATGTGGTGACTTGTGAGGACACTAGAAAATATTGGACTAAAATTCGCATGTGGTTGGAAAAAATGACAAAGAAACACATAGACTTGAAACCAGAGATCTTCTTATTGGGAATTTTACCTGATACATATAGTAAAGATTTGAAATACCTGATTGTAAATATATTAACAGCGGCTAGGATTGTATTTGCTAAAAATTGGAAGAATGAGAAAATACCATTACAGGAAGAAATTATTAAGAAAATATTGGAATGTGCTGAGATGAGTAGATTGACATTTGAAATTAGAGAGCAAGAGGAGAAACAATTTTATGAAATTTGGGATCTTTTTTATCAATGGCAAGATGATAAAATACGATAATAGAATATTGACACTATATTTATAAAGGGTTTTTAGGATTGATTTGGTATGATTATATGATTTGTTACAGAATAAACTGTTTAAAGTATTGTTATCTCATAAAGCATGAATGATTAAAAGTATAGTCAAAAATTTCTTTTTTTTAAGTGATACTAGGATATATAAGTTTGGATTGACAATATGAATTGTTATGTAACATAATTGTAATTGAGACTACAAAATGAATGCACAAAACTGATGAACCAACCGACACACTGGATGTACATATGAGAGTTGATGTTTTAATGTTTTGTCTTGTTTTTTTGTAGAAAATTAATAAAATTCTTTTAAAAAAAAAACTGAGCAGGTGCATCATTTTGTATTTACTGATCCCATTTTAAACAACACAACTTTCTAACTTTGCCTGTTGGAAGATCATGTTACTTTGAGTTTGATTAATGTTCTGTACGGTCATTTACATTCTTGTAAACGCCGCGCTGTGATTGGTCAAAGCACACAGGGATCTGATTGGTCGAGCGAGCCGCTCTGATTGGCCCCCTGAGGATCTCCCGCGATTGGTGGAAACTAATCGTGGGAGATTCAAAATGGTGCCATTGGCTGCGGCCGCCGCGGCTTGGGAATTAAAAGTCGCAGTTTTTCCCCCGGAACCCGAGCCGTTCTCAGGACCAATAAATGAGCTGAACCAAGTCACTGAGTCCTGGTCTCCTTGCCACGCTGGACATAACACTGGCGATGAGGGTGAGATACCAAGGCTAATCCCCCACCAACAATCAGGTATTTCAAATCTTTACTATATGTATCAGGTAAAATTCCCAATAAGAAGATCTCTGGTTTCAAGTCTATGTGTTTCTTTGTCATTTTTTCCAACCACATGCGAGGAGGAAGTGAGACCGACGAGATGGCCAGCATTGCACCACCCGCGCCCTTCAATCCCACTACCGAGGACTGGGAATCATACACCGACAGATTCCTCATGTTCCTCGAATGTAGCAACATGAAGGATGCTGCCGGGCCGAAGAAAAGAGCCGTCTTCCTGACACACTGCAGGCCCACAGTGTTCAAGATGGTGAAAGCTCTAGCAAAACCCGCAGACGTCAAGGAGATGGACTGGGCTGACTTCGAACCATTGCTCCGGAACCACTATACCCCCGCTGTGCCCATCCTCATCAGGCGGCACAATTTCTACTGGTGGGACCAGAGAATGGGCGAGAGCATCAGCGATTTTGTGGGTGAGCTACGAAGCCTAGGGGGCATGTGCGGGTTCTCAGACATGGATGAGGCCCTACGGGACCGCGTCATACTCGGACTCCGAGACCCAGTCCTACAGAGCCAACCGATGGCCAAAGGAGACATCGCCCTCGGCGACGCCATCACTGAAGTCACCGCAGCCGAGGCAACCTGGAAATCGGCGAACCGCATGCGGAGACCAGACACCGGAGACCGCACTGTGACCTCCGACCCAGGATGGGTGACCGAGGCCCAACCGGAAGCAAATCACCACGAGACCACCACCCATCATGGTGAATTCCACTCCACCTCCGACACCACAGACGAGGAGGAGGAGATCCACCGACTCCAGATGGCACGTGACCAGAGCAATCGGCGGGGTCATAAGTCAGGGACCGCTTGTGCTGGGTGCGGAGGTGACCACCCTCGAGCAGATTGCCGTTTCTTCGATGCAGTCTGCCGGCACTGCGACAAAAAGGGTCACATCGCCCGAGTCTGCCAATTGAGGAAGGCCTACTGCCCCAGACGGCAGGACCACAGTGAGCGGAGATGGGACAGCACACCCCCCAGAGCCAGAGATCGCCAAGCCGACAGCCGATAGGACCGGAGCGGACAGAACCGACAAGGTGGCGAAACCCAGCGGAAGGAGGAAACCCACCAGACGGTCATCATCGGCCACGCATCAACCACCGACGCCCAAAAGGTCTACGTGGAGGTAGGCATCGAAGGTGAGCCATGCAAAATGGAGGCGGACTCCGGGTCCTACCTCTCCATGGTCGCCTGGCAAGAAATCAAGCGCTTGGTGCCTACCATCCACAAGAAGGGACTGGAGAACCAGAGACTAATAATCAAGGACTACCAGGAAAACCGCATCCTGATAGTTGGAACCAGACAATTCAAAGTAACATTCAAGGGCCGCACAGCAAAGCTTCCCCTGACGATTATGGACCAAGACCGACCCAGCCTTTTGGGACTGCAATGGTTCGCACCGCTTGGCATCGAAGTCACGGGTATCAACCACACCGCCGAGACTGATTGCGAACAGCAACTGGCACGGGACTTCCAGGAAGTGTTCGATGGCACCCTAGGCAAGTACCGAGGGCCCCCCATCTCCTTCAGCCTAGACCCCAACATTCCCCCGATACGCCTAAAACCAAGGCGGGTACCCTTTGCACTCAGGCCAAAAATAGACGAGCAAATTGACAAGCTCGTCAAGCAAGAGGTCCTACAACCAATCGACCACGTCCAGTGGGAGACCCCAATAGTCACCCCAGTCAAGCCCGATGGGTCAGTAAGAATCTGCGGGGACTATAAGGCCACCCTAAATTGCGCCTTACAATAAAGCGCCTACCCCGTCCCAGTAGTGCAGCAACTCCTACACTCACTGGGGGGAGGCAAGGTTTTTGCAAAGCTTGACTGGCACAAGCATACCAACAGCTGCCGGTCGATGCAGAAACTGCGGAGGCGCAAACCATAGTCACCCACCAGGGAGCGTTTCGCTGTAACCGACTCCAGTTTGGAGTCAGCGTGGCACCGGGGATTTTCCAGAGCCTCATGGAGAGGCTGTTGCAAGGAATTAAGAGGGTGGTGCCCTACTTCGATGACGTGCTGGTGTCGGCAACCAATCAGCAAGAACTAGAGGGTCATCTAAGGGAGGTGCTAATGAAATTCAAGGAAACCAGACTAAAAGTGAAGAGAGAGAAATGCCAGCTTTACACAGAGCGGGTCAAGTTCCTAGGATACCTCCTAGACCGGCATGGCATCCACCCAACTGCAAACAAAGTCAGAGCCATCAAGGAGGCCCCCACGCCCAGGAATAAAACTGAACTTCAGGCATTTCTGGGACTGCTTAACTTTTACAATGTTTTCCTGCCCCAAAAGGTGACTGCAGCAGAGCCTTTGCATAGGCTTTTGGACAAGGCGGCCACCTGGACTTGGGGGAAACGCAAGGAAGCCGCCTTCAGGAAAACCTGCTCACCTCAGATGCCGTCCTCATCCAATACAATGAGATCCTACCACTTGCTGTCACATGCGATGCCTCACCCTTCAGCGTTGGCGCCATCCTCAGTCACACACTCCCGGATGGAAGAGAAGCACCCATCACTTTCTTCTCGAGGACACTCACCAAACCAGAGAGGAACTATAGCCAGCTGGACAAGGAGGCCCTGGCCATCATCGCAGCAGTGAAGAGGTTCCACAAGTACCTCTACGGCCGCACGTTCACCATCATCACAGACCACAAGCTGCTGCTGGGCATCCTGGCAGGGAACCGGGCCACCCCGAACATCCTATCTCCCAGAATGACAAGGTGGTCCAAATTCCTTGCTGCCTACAGCTACCGGCTCACACACCGACCCGGTAAGACTATCACCCACGCAGACACTTTGAGCCGCTCGCCATTACCCAACCTAGACACCAACCCAGCACCCACAACGACCACCCTCAGCATAGAGACTCTGCCCGATCTACCCATAACCGTGTCAGACATTGCCCAAGAAACTAATAAAGACAAACGTCTGGCGAGGGTGTTACATTGGGTAGAAAAAGGATGGCCAGAAAAAGACGATGACGAAGCATTCAAGACATTCCAGAACCGGCAAACAGAACTCTCGCTACAAAAAGGGTGTGTACTGTGGGGGGATAGGGTTGTTATTCCAGAAAAACTACAAGGGAAGGTATTGGGGTTGTTACATGAGGGGCACCCGGGCATAGTTAGAAGAAAGGCCTGGCCAGAAGTTACGCTTGGTGGCCAGGGATGGACAAGCAAATCGAGGCCTGGGTGGCAAGATGTGAATGCTTCCAAGAAACCAGTCCGAGCCCTCCCGCGGCACCGATCCTGGAATGGGAAACCCCCAGGGGACCATGATCCAGGATCCACATAGATTTTGCAGGGCCCACTAAGGGGTATACATTCCTTATAACAGTAGACGCTTACTCCAACTGGTTGGAGGTAAGCAACATGAAAACCACCACCACGGAGGCCATGACCAAGGAACTTAGCAAGCTATTCGCAACCCACGGCCTCCCAGATGTCATCGTGTCAGACAACGGGCCCCAATTCACCTCGCTAGAATTTGAAAAATTCCTAGCGGAACGGGGCATACGACATGCATTGACAGCTCCAGCACATCTGGTGGTGAAAGGAAAGGCGGAACGGATGGTTCAATTTACGAAAAAAAACCATTCAAAAAATCGAACACGGGGAAATCCAAGAAAAAATAAATAAAATGCTCTTCATACAACATATAACCCTGAACACAACAACGAACAAAAGCCCGGCAGAAAATAAGGTCACCACTAGACAGGCTACACCCCACATACAACCCGGAGAGACCCCCCAACTCCTCTAGCAAGCACCGGTCCTTTGCACTCGGCGACCCCGTCTACACAAAGAACCTAACTGGAGACCCACTGTGGGTACCAGCAACCATAACTCAACTAACAGGTCCCTGCTCGTACCGGCTACAAACAACCAATGGACGAGCCTGGAAACGCCACATCAATCAACTAAGTTCAAGAACAATCACAGGAAGCACAACCGACACGCAACCAAACACAGACAACCCCCCTAATACAAGCCAAGAGGGGAGGGAATACCCCGGGAACCAAAACCCAATAGAAAGAAACCAGCAACACTTACCGACCGACAGCCAGCTCGAAGCTTCACCAGGAAGAAGCAGCCAGGCCAGCTCAACCAGCCCAGAAAGACTAAGCGGGAGCGGCAGAAACCGCAGCTCAACCAGCCCGGGTAGACCGGGAGGGAGCTGCAGCAAGAGGCCCGGCGACACCTTCCAGGCGGTTCTATCGACGAGACCGAGAGCAACAGAGAACCCAACTGAACCGGCCGGGAGCCAAACAACAACTGACCTGCGCAGGTCCAGTAGGCAAGTACGGAGCCCCACCTACTTACGGGACTACGTCACATAGGACCGAACCAAGAGGGGAGGGGTGCTCTATACGGTCATTTACATTCTTGTAAACGCCGCGCTGTGATT
This sequence comes from Hydrophis major, assembly GCA_033807585.1. Taxonomy (NCBI): domain Eukaryota; kingdom Metazoa; phylum Chordata; class Lepidosauria; order Squamata; family Elapidae; genus Hydrophis; species Hydrophis major. The sequence goes on along the minus strand of CM066343.1, from coordinate 141,347,950 downwards.
GGTCAAAGCGCACAGGGATTCGATTGGTCGAGCGAGCTGCTCTGATTGGCCCGCTGAGGATCTCCCGCAATTGGTGGAAACTAATTGTGGGAAATTCAAAGTGATGCCATTGGCCGCGGCCACTGAGGCTTGGGAATAAAAAAGCCGCAGTTTTTCCCCCAGAACCCGAGCCGTTCTCGGGACCAATAAATGAGCTGAACCAAATCACTGAGTCCTGGTCTCCTTGCCGCACCGGACATAACAATTAACAATAAATAATTTGATGTAATCAACAGACCTGATCACTTCAGTGCTCATACTTAACACCATATCTTTTGTGAACAAGCTAGAAAAGCAGTAGTCCAATTAATATCTCTATTTTTTCATTATTAGAACTATTTCTTCCTGTTGTCAGCTTCCTGGTTTTGATTGGTCATGGATTGGTAAACAGTTAAAAATTAAAGAAATTCCTAATTGCTAAATGTCTTTCAGGAGTCTTTGATGACTAGAATTGTATATACAATAATAACTAATATAAGAACTGTGGTGGCACAGTGATTAGAATGCAGTATTGCCAGAAGTCTGATTTCCTCAGTCCTGACCAGCTCCAGGCTGATTCAGCCTTCCATCTTTCTGAGGTCAGTAAAATGATTTTAAAATGTTGGGGGCAATATACTGACTCTGTAAACTACTTAGAGAGGCTGTAAAGCATGGTGAAGCAATATATAAGTCTAAGTCAGCGGTAGTCAACCTTTTTATACCTACTACCCACTTTTGTATCTCTGTTAGAAGTAAAATTTTCTCTAATCGCCCACTGGTTCCACAGTAATGGTGATTTATAAAGTAGGAGACAAAACCCCTACCGCCCACCATGAAAACTGGAAGGCCCACTAGTGGGCAGTAGGGACCAGGTTGACTACCACTGGTCTAAGTGCTATTGCTACATTCCAAATTATTCCTACCCATATGTTAGCCTCTTGAGGTGTGATTAGATTTTCATAAAAAATCATATTGTTTTATCCTCAGAAATCCTCTGCTTTCTATATGTTTCTATGGAGCCTAAACATTTAGAGAAGTTTCATATTAGAAATCTGAGTTCTTGTAAAAAAAAATGCTTGAATGGGCACTATCTGAAAACTAGGATTTCTTTGTTTCCTGCTTGTTATGAGATAAAGTATAGTTTTCCTTTATTTTCCATATCTTTATGAAAAAAATCTATTATGTATAAGAATGCACTCTTCTGCATGAAAATATGGGTTAATCTTTGTTTCAAATAATTCAGCTTCTCTCCTATCTCTTTGTTAGTATTCTTTTAATTCATCATTCAACTGCCTCCCATGGCAGTTCTTACTTTATAATTGGGTATATTTTAAACATTATTTGCAATCTTTGGTTCAATTCTCATCTGTAAAATATTATTTAAAATTATTTTTATCCATTTTTTAAAATATTGTAATTGTCATTTGCACTCACCCATTTTCCCTTCAAAAAGCATGGTACTGATAAATGGCTATCAGTTGACCATGACATCTGGAACTCAATGTACTTTTTCTGCTCTAGATTTAAATGAATTCTGTAGTTACCATGACTATTGTTTTGAGCAACTATCAAGCATTCTCAAAACTTGACTTCCTTTAATTTTCTTTTGAACATCTTTTCACCAAACCTCTCATCTTCTGAGTGTTTTCTTCTTGTAAAGAGGAAATTGTACTTTTATACATGCATGTAGATAAAATATTTCTCCAACTAAATCTAGGATATCACTTAGGATTAAGTTTGGTCCTCTCTAGTTCAGTGTTTTATCAGCTTGGCAACTTTAAGAAGTGTGGACTGTAATTCCCAGAATTCCTCAGACAGTATCTTTATTATCATCTTGAAGAATGCAAAGTGACTAGTGTTTTATAATAAACTTTCATGTTTAAAAGAAGCTTAAAAAGACAATCAAAAATGCATTCAATAATAATTACTTTGGGGTCTAGTTCTGACATGTGCAACCTGTGAGAGATAAGGGGAGCAAATGACAAAGCAAGCATCAGAGTAGCACAACATAATATGCTTCTAGAGTTGCATCTTGATGTTCTGTAAATATGTATTATGACATCAATATACCGATCTCATCATTAAATGAGCTTTCAGATTCTGTGGATTCCTTTCACCAACCCTGTAGCCATTTTAGTGTTTATGCACAACACACATTAAAAAAAAAACAACAGATGGAACTTCAATGGTAACATCATAGCTGCCCTTTTTTAAAAAAAAGTTTTTATTTTTTAAGACAAACATACAAAGGAAACATAAAAAAATAAAACCATCTTCCATTTTATATACATACAGTGGGTCAGTTGGTTACAAATCTTTGGTGCTATCCTTTTGTAGTCATTACTCCCAGTTTATATCAATTTTCACATTGTCAAACTAACATATGCTTATATATTTATCAGTTATTAATCATCCATGACTAAACTATTTATTCCATCATTTTACATGAGATATTGCAAATTTTGTTTTAAAATTTATATACTTTCATCCAATGGTTATGTATGTCTATATTATATTTTATATCAGTCTATTAAACTTTTATTACAAAATTATCTAGTTTATTACATTACCATGTCTTTTTGTCCAACCATTGATAAAACAAGTCCCATATCTTATAAAATAGTTTATCTTCTTGTTCTCTAATTTCAAATATCAATTTACTCATTTCAGCATAGTCCATAATTTTCTTAATAACTTCCTTCTACCTAGGCATTTTATTGTTTTTCCAATTCTTAGCAAATACAATTCTAGTTGTTGTTAAAACATTTACAATCAAATATTTCAGTTCTTTGTTGTATATTTCTGGTATAATTCCCAATAAAAAAATCTCTGGTTTAAAGTGTTGTTTTATCATTTTTTCCAACCATGTGTGGATTTTAGTCCAATATTTCTTTGCATCCGAGCATGTCCACCACATATGGTAATACGAGCCAGGTATCTGATGACATTTCCAACATTTATCTGATTTATTCTTAAACATTCTCGCAAGTCTTGTCAGGGATAGGTGCCACCTGTAAAACATCTTATACAAATTTTCTTTATATGCAATTGACATTGTCATTTTATAATTTTGAGACCACAATTTTTGCCATTTTTCTAAATCAATCCCATATCCAAAATTTTTCCCCTAAGCAATCATCCTCCAATTTAAATTCTTATTCCTCCTCCAATTTAAATTCTAGTAAATGTCCATAAAGTTTTTTTATTACCTTTTCATCGGTACCCATCAAAATTTTATCTAAATCAGTCAACTTATCATAAATACCTTCTGTTTTAACATCTTTGTCAAATCTAGATTGTATTTGCAAATATGAAAACCAGTTCATTTTTACACCTTGTTCTTCCAATGCTTGCATAGATTTAAGTTCACCCTTTCCATTCAATATCTCACCATATCTAACTGTTTGTTCCTTTTTATATATTATTGGATAAGAAAAAGCTTCAATAGTAGATATCCATAAAGGGATTTTTAAATAGTATTGTCTTTTTATCTTCTTTCAATTCAAAAACAATGCCTCTCGAATGTAATGTCTTCTAAAATACCCCTGTGTTTTAGTTCCCTTGTATCAAAGGAAAGCATGCCATCCCAACAGCAAGTCATGCTCTTCTAAAGTCAATAGTTTACTGTTTCTTGATGTTATCCATTCCTTTACCCACATCAGACTTGTCGCCTGGTAATACAACTCCCAATTGGGCAAGGCAAACCCTCCTCTTATTCTTGCATCTTGTAACAGTTTTAGTTTTATTCTTTCTTTTTTACCCTGCCAGATATATTTCAGCACAATTCTATTTAAGTCTTCAAAAAACTCTTTCCCTAGTCAAATTGGAATTGTCTGGAAAAGATATAAAATTCTCGGCAATACATTCATCTTAATTGTAGATATTCTCCCAATCAATGATAATTGTAAGTTTTCCCATTTTATCAAATCTGTTGTGATCTGCTGTTTGACATTAAGATAATTGTCTTCCTTCAGGGTGCTACATCTTGGTGTAATGTATATCCCTAAATACTTAACATTGTTTGTGACCTGTATTTCTAAAACTTCTTCCAGCTCTTTCGTTTGTCTTGCTCGCATATTCTTTGTTAATATCTTTGTTTTATCTTTATTTATTTTCAAATCTGCAACTTTTCCATATTCTTCTATTTTTTCTATTAACATTAAAACATCAACTCTCATATGTACATCCAGTGTGTCAGTTGGTTCATCAGTTTTGTGCATTCATTTTGTAGTCTCAATTACAATTATGTTACATAACAACTCATATTGTCAATCCAAATTTATATATCCTAATATCACTAAAAAAAAGAAATTTTTGACTATACTTTTAATCATTCATGCTTTATGAGAAAACAATACTTCAACCAGCTTATTCTGTAACAAATCATATAATCATACCAAATCAATCCTAAAAAACCCTTTATAAATATAATGTCAAATAACAAAGGCAAGTAAAACAAAATAAAGATATTCCTTACTGTCTAGCATTCTAAATATTCTATTATCGTATTTTATCAACTAGCCATTGATAAAAAAGATCCCAAATTTCATAAAATTGTTTCTCCTCTTGCTCTCTAATTTCAAATGTCAATCTACTCATCTCAGCACATTCCAATATTTTTGTTCTGTCCTCATTTACATACTCGAAATCCCCGCGCTTTGATTGGCCAAAGCGCGGGGCTTTCTAATTGGTCAGGCGAGCCGTGCCGATTGGCTCGTTAAGAGTCTCCCGCGATTGGCTCGCTCAAAGCGCGGGAGACTCGAAACGTTGCCATTGGCCGCGGCCGCCGCGGCAAAAAGAATAAAAGCCGCGGGCTTTTTTCTTTTCACCGGTTCGGTTCCAATCCTTGAAATAAAGAGCATTGTACGAAGTCACCGACTCCTGGCGTCTTTTTGCGGACATGACACTGGCGACGAGGATGGGATCCAGACCCTGAACCGAACCCCGTGTCCGACGGAAGCCAGACTTAGCACCGAGATGGCGAAAATCGCACCGCCCGCCCCCTTCAACCCCGCCACCGAGGACTGGGAATCGTTCTCCGACCGTTTCCGCATGTACCTCGAGTGCACCGGCATGAAGGATGCCTCGGGCCCGCTAAAACACGCCGTCTTCCTCACCCATTGCGGAACCGAAGTTTTCCAGATGGCCAAAGCATTGGCCAAGCCCGCCGACGCAACCGCCATGGATTGGGACGTCCTCGAACCTATCCTTCGGCGACATTACGCTCCCGAGGTCCCCATCCTGATCCGGCGCAACGAATTCTACCGGCGGGACCAGAGACCGGGTGAAAAATTGAGCGACTTCGTCGCCGAGCTGCGGCGCCTAGGGGGGCTCTGCGAATTTGACAGCCTAAACAATCTCCTGAGAGACCGATTCGTGCTCGGCCTGTGGGACCCTGCGCTCCAGAGCCGGCTGATGGCTAAGGGCGACATCAATTTAGCAGACGCCCTCACCGCAGCCGCAGCCGCAGAAGCAACCCGTACTTCCGCCGACAGCATGCGCAAACCAGACGCGAAGGACCGCGGCGGAAACAACAACCTGGCAAGGTCGACCGAACAGAAAACCGAAACAACCACACACCACGGCGATTTCCATTCTGCATCCAGCACGTCCGAAGACGAAGAAGACATACATCGATTGCAGACGGGGCGCGACCAACGGAACCGCAGAGGTCGTAGGTCAAGGACCAACTGTGCCGGTTGCGGCGGCGACCACCCCAGATCAGAATGCCGGTTTTTTTATTCCATCTGCCGGCATTGCGAAAAAAAGGGGCACATCGCCCGGGTTTGCCGCCAGAAGAAAACTCGCAGTCCACCTCGATGGGACCAACACGACCGGAGAAGGGAAAGCCCACCGCCCCGGCCCAGAGATCGCCACTCGGACAGCTGATGGGACCGGATCGGACGATCCTCGAGAGGCGGCGACAACCGGCGGAGAGAGGAGACCCACCAGACGGTAACCATCGGCCACGCCATCTCCGACGGTGCCCGAAAAGTCCACGTCGCGGTCCATATCGAGGGCCAGCCATGCAAAATGGAGGTAGACTCCGGGTCCTACCTCTCCATGATTGCATGGCACGAGATAAAAAGGTTGGTGCCTACCCTCCAAAGGAGGAACATAGACACCCAAAGACTTATTGTAAAAGACTACCAGGGAAACCGCGTCCCGGTAGTGGGCACCAAAAACTTTAACGTGACATATAAGGGGCGCACCGAACAACTCCCCCTCACAATCGTCGATCGCGACCGCCCAAGCCTGCTGGGACTACAATGGTTCGCCCCGCTCAACATCACTCTCACGGGAGTCAACCACGTCACCGACGACGGTTGGGAACAGCGACTAGCCCAGGAGTTCCGAGAAGTCTTCGACGGAAGCCTGGGCAAGTACCAGGGGCCCCTTATCTCGTTTGACCTAGACCCTAGCGTCCCCCCCAAATGACTAAAACCTAGGCGGGTGCCATTCGCCCTAAAACCTAAGATAGACGAGCAAATTGACAAGCTCGTCAAACAAGGGGTATTGCAGCCCATAGACCATGCCCGGTGGGAGACCCCCATAGTAACCCCGGTCAAGCCAGATGGGTCGGTGAGGATCTGTGGGGACTATAAGGCCACCCTAAATGGCGCGCTGCAACAAAGCGCCTACCCCGTCCCAATCGTGCAACACCTACTGCACTCACTGGGAGGGGGCAGGGTCTTTGCCAAGCTCGATCTCGCCCAGGCATACCAACAGTTGCCGGTCGACGAGCAAACGGCGGAAGCCCAGACCATCGTTACCCACCGGGGGGCTTTCAGGTGCAACCGACTCCAATTCGGAGTCAGCGTGGCACCAGGCATCTTTCAGAGCCTGATGGAGCGGTTGCTGCAGGGCATCAAGGGGCTGGTGCCCTATTTCGATGACGTTCTAGTAGCGGCGCCAAACGAAGCCGAATTAGAAAGCCGACTCAGAGAGGTCCTAACCAAATTTAAAGTAACGGGACTTAAAGTAAAAAGGGAGAAATGCCAACTGTGCACGGAACGAGTGGAATTCTTGGGCTACCTCCTAGACCGGCACGGCATTCACCCCACGAGTAAAAAAGTCAGAGTTATCAAAGAGGCCCCCACCCCTAAATCAAAAACTGAACTACAAGCATTCTTGGGGTTACTGAACTTTTATAATGTTTTCCTACCCCAAAAGGCAACGGCGGTGGAGCCTTTGCATAGGCTCCTGGATAAGGCGGCAACCTGGACTTGGGGAAAACGGGAGCAAGCCACCTTCCAAAAAACTAAAGACCTCCTCACCTCCGACGCCGTCCTGATTCAATTCAACGAAACCCTGCCCCTGGCCGTCACTTGCGACGCATCACCTTTTGGCGTCGGCGCTGTCCTCAGCCATACCCTTCCTGACAGAAAAGAAGCACCCTTCGCGTTCTTTTCAAGGACCCTAACCAAACCAGAGCGGAACTATAGCCAACTGGACAAAGAGGCTTTGGCTATAGTTGCCGCCATAAAACGGTTCCACGAATATCTCTACGGCCGCCCTTTCACCATTATAACAGACCATAAGCTGTTGCTGGGCATCCTTGCAGGAAATCGGGCCACCCCGAACATTCTGTCTCCCCGGATGACAAGGTGGTCCGAGTTCCTGGCGGCCTACAGCTACGAACTTATACACAGACCGGGTAAGAAGATTTCACATGCGGACGCTTTGAGCCGCTCGCCGTTACCGGACTCCGACCCTGACCCAGCACCAACGACGACCACCCTCAGCATCGAGACCCTACCCAACCTACCCATAACCGCGTCAGACATTGCCCGGGAAACTATTAAAGACAGGCGTCTGGCGCGGATTTTGCATTGGGTGGAAAAAGGGTGGCCGGAAAAGGACAAGGACGAGTCCGTCAAGACATTTCGGAACCGCCAAACCGAACTCTCGCTGCTTAAGGGGTGCATCTTATGGGGTGACAGGGTGGTCATTCCGGACAGACTACAGGGGAAGGTTTTGGAAATGTTGCATGAGGGGCACCCTGGCATCGTAAGAACTAAAGCCCTGGCCAGAAGTTACGCTTGGTGGCCAGGGATGGACAAGCAGATAGAGGCCTGGGTAGCTAGGTGCCAGCGATGCCAGGAGACTAGACCCAGCCCACCCACAGCGCCCATCCTGGAGTGGGAAACACCAAGGGGGCCCTGGTCCAGAATCCATTTGGACTTTGCTGGACCCACGAATGGACATACCTTCCTCATAACAGTTGACGCTTACTCCAACTGGTTGGAGGTAAGCGACATGAAGACAACAACCACGGAGGCCGTGATCAAAGAACTTTGCAAACTCTTTGCAACACACGGCCTCCCAGACATCGTCGTCTCCGACAACGGGCCCCAGTTTACCTCCCTAGACTTCGAGAAGTTCCTGGCGGAAAGGGGCATCCGCCACGCACTAACAGCACCGGCGCATCCGGCGGCGAACGGTAGGGCGGAATAGATGGTCCAATTTACCAAAAAAACCATCCGGAAAATGGACCACGGGGAGATCCAAGACAAAATTAACAGACTCCTCTTTATACAACACATAACCCCGAACACCACTACCAACAAGAGCCCAGCCGAATTGCTAATGGGTAGAAAGCTGAGGTCCCCACTCGACAGGTTACACCCTACATATAACCCGGAGCGGCCCCCAGACTCAAGTACAAAATACCGAACGTTCGCACCCGGGGACCTCGTGTATGCGAAAAACCTGACGGGGGACCCCCTATGGATCCCAGCCGTCATCACCCAAATTACAGGCCCACGCTCGTACCGGCTCCAAACCACAGATGGACGAGCGTGGAAACGACACATTGACCAACTCAGGTCTAGGACAGCAACAGAACCCACCTCCCAAAACGCAAACCAAGGGGGGAGGGAATACCTGAATAACCAAGCGCAAGAAAAAATAAACCAGCAGTACTTACCAAGACGCAGCCATCGCGACCCCTCGCCGGAAAAGAACTGCCAAGCCAGCTCGACCGACCCGGAAAGACCGAGCGGGAGCGGCGAAACCCGTAGCTCAACCAACCCGGAAGGCCCAGGTGGGAGCCACGGAGAAGGAACCGGCCCGATCAACCAGCCGGTTCACACAGAAGCAAGAGCAACCAAAAACCCGACTGCTCCAGCCGGGATCCAGCTTACGACTGAGTTGCGCAGGTCAAGTAGGACTAGACGGAGCCCCGCCTACCTACGTGACTACGCAACGTAAGGACTGAACCAAGAGGGGAGGGGTGTTCTGTCCTCATTTACATACTCGAAATCCCCGCGCTTTGATTGGCCAAAGCGCGGGGCTTTCTAATTAGTCAGGCGAGCCGCGCCGATTGGCTCGTTAAGAGTCTCCCGCGATTGGCTCGCTCAAAGCGCGGGAGACTCGAAACGCTGCCATTGGCCGCGGCCGCCGCGGCGAAAAGAATAAAAGCCGCGGGCTTTTTTCTTTTCGCCGGTTCGGTTCCAATCCTTGAAATAAAGAGCATTGTACGAAGTCACCGACTCCTGGCGTCTTTTTGCGGACACGACAATTTTCTTAATAATTTCTTCCTGTAATGGTATTTTCTCATTCTTCCAATTTTTAGCAAATACAATCCTAGCCGCTCTTATTACATTTACAATCAGGTATTTCAAATCTTTACTATATGTATCAGGTAAAATTCCCAATAAGAAGATCTCTGGTTTCAAGTCTATGTGTTTCTTTGTCATTTTTTCCAACCACATGCGAATTTTAGTCCAATATTTTCTGGCGTCCTCACAAGTCACCACATATAGTAATACGAGCCAGGTATCTGATGACATTTCCAGCATTTTTCAGATTTGTTCTTAAACATTCTTGCTATTCTTGTCGGGGGAAAGTGCCACCTGTAAAATATCTTATATAAGTTTTCTTTATATGCTGTTGACATTGTCATTTTATAATTTTGAGACCACAATTTTTCCCATTTCTCTAAACCAATCCCATATTCAAAATTCTTCCCCCAAACAATCATAGTTTCTTCAACTTGTTCTTCCTCTAATTTCATTCCCAGTAAATAACCATATAATTTTTTAATCACCTTCTCATCAGTACCCATCAAGATCTTATCTAAATCAGTCTGTTTATCATAGAATCCCTCCGTTTTAGAATCTTCATCATACCTTGAATGTATTTGTGCATATGAAAACCAATTCATCCTTATACCTTGTTCCTCTAAGTTTTGGATCGATTTAAGTTCACCCTTTTCATCCAATAGTTCCCCATATCTACCTGTTTGTTCCTTCTTATAAATTATCGGATAGGAAAATGCTTCAATAGTTGATAACCAAACTGGAATTTTCAAATAGCATTATCTTTTTATCTTCTCCCAGTTTAACCACAAAGACTCCCGTATATAATGTCTTCTAAAATAACCCTGTGTTTTAGTTCCCTTATACCATAAAAAAGCATGCCAGCCCAACAGCAAATCATGCCCTTCTAATGTCAACAATGTCAACAATCTATGCTTTCTTAATGTTATCCATTCTTTGACCCACATCAAACTTGCAGCTTGATAATACAATTCACAATTAGGCAGGCCAAAACCTCCTCTAATTCTAGCGTCTTGCAAAAGCTTTAGCTTTATTCTTGCTTTTTTACTTTGCCATATAAACTTCAACATGATTTTATTTAAATCTTCAAAATAGTCTTTTCCAAGCCTAATTGGTATTGTTTGGAACAGAAATAGAATTCTGGGTAAAATATTCATCTTGATTGTTGAAATTCTCCCTATTAATGACAATTGCAAGTTTTCCCACTTCTTCAAATCTGCAGCTATCTGTTTTTTGAGTTTAATATAATTATTCTCTTTTAATGTGCTACATCTTGCTGTCAAATATATCCCCAGATACTTAACCTTATTTGTAACTTGAATTTTCAAAAGATCTGCCAGTTCTTCTTTCTGTCTCAATAGCATGTTCTTTGTCAAAATCTTTGTTTTATCTTTATTTATTTTCAAACCAGCCATCTCACCATATGTCTCTATCTTTTCCAATAACCTTGGAGCTGTTTCTAATGGGTCTTCCAGAATAAAAGCTAAATCATCAGCAAAAGCTTCTAGTTTAAATTCTTCCTTCTTAATTTTCATTCCTTTTATGCTTTTATCATCCCTAATATTTCAATTCAACACTTCCAAAATCAACACAAATAGCAAAGGAGATAGGGGACACCCTTGTCTTGTGACTTTTCTTATATTAATAAAATGTGTAAGTTCCCCCTCCATCATTACCTTTGCTGTCTGTTTATTATATATGGCTTCTATTGCTTGAATAGATTTTTTGGCAAAACCCATCTGTTCCAATGGTAATAACATAAATCTCCAGTTCATGTTGTCAAGTGCCTTTTGAGCATCTAGGAATATCAAAGTCATTTGCTTTTCAGGATGAGCCTCATAGTATTCCAAAGTATCCAGGATTACTCTCATATTGTCTCTGATTTGTCTCTTTAGCAGAAATCCATATTGATCTGGGTGAATAAAATTATTTAAATATTTTTTAAGTCTTTCTGCTAAAATTGAAGCAAAGATTTTATAGTCTGCATTCAATAAGGAAATATGTCTATAGTTCTTAATTTGCAGTGGGTCAGCCTCTTCTTTTAGAATAAGTGTGATATAAGCCTCTGACCATGTTTTGGGTATCATCTTCTTTAACATAACTTCATTCATAACTTCTAACAATGGGATGCTCAATAATTCTTGAAATGTTTTATAGAATTCTGCCAGAAGCCCATCTGGACCTGGTGCTTTCCCATTATTTTGTTTCTTAAATGCTTCATTTAATTCCATCATTGTTATATTGCTTTCTAGCATTTCTTCAGTCTCTTTAGGTATCTTCGGTAAATTAGCTTCCTGTAAATACTGTTTGACTTTTTCCTCATCAATATTCTCTTGTTTATATAGTTGCCCATAAAAATCTCGAATAATTTCCTTTTTCTCCTTGTTACCATAACAAACTTGGCCTTGATCATCTATTAGCTTCAATATTTTTTTTGACTCCTTCTCCTTTCTCAATTTATATGCTAGCCATCTACCTGGTTTATTTCCATCTTCAAAGTAATTCTGTTTAGAATTTCTGATTTTCTGTGCCAATTCTTCTTTCTCTATTAATTCCATTTTATGTTTAATTACATCCAGCTTCAATTTAATATCTTTTTTCTGTGGCATTTTCTGTAATTCTTTTTCAAGTCTTTTATACTCATCTTCCAAAGCCTTAGAAGCTTGCCTTTTCCTAATATTCTTTTTTCTTGTATAATCTATTATCAGACCTCTAGCATATGCCTTCATTGTATCCCAAACATTCTGCATTGAAGTATCTTCTTTTTTATTTTCTCTGAAGAAAAAAACCAGTTCCTTCTCCATCCGTTGTATAAAATCTTTCTCCTTTAAGATAGTATTATTTAATGTCCATCTCGATCTTTTTTTTTTTTTGTCCCTTCCATTTAATTGTCATTGGGTTATGATCTGCCCAAGTAGTTGTTTCAATATTTGTTTCTTGAATATTGGATATTAATTCTGTTGAGATCCAAATCATATCTAATCTGGACCATGATAAATGTCTATTTGAATAAAAAGTATATTGTTTAGCTTTAACATTTCTTTCTCTCCAAATATCTTTTAAAGTTAGTTCGTCTGTCAGTTTAAAAAAAGATTTAGGGAGAGCCTTTCTATTTTGCTTTGTTGTTGTTGCTATATAGTCCAATTTATTGCCCACAATTCAATTAAAGTCTCCCAGCATAATTATATTAACATAGTCCAGTCCAATTATTTTCATGTGTAGCTTTTTATAAGACTCTTCTTGTTTATCATTTGGAGCATAAATTGCAATCAAGAATATTTTTATATTATTGTCCATTATTTCCACCATTAATACTCTTCTGTCTTCATCCGTGTAGATCAGTTTTGCTGGGATAGCCTCTTTAATGTATAGAACCACTCCTCTTTTCTTACATTGAGTCAAAGAAGTAAATATTTTCCCCAATTTTGGCTGTACTAACAATTGTTCACGTTGTTTTTTAATATGAACTTCTTGTAGACAAATTATATCAAATTTTGATTTCTCTAATTTATGAAAAGTTTTCCTTCTTTTAACAGCTGAATTTAGTCCATTTATATTCATTGTAATCAGTTTTTTTTCTTCCATGATTATGCTTTATATTTAGGTCTAACAGCTCTCATGGATCTCACTTCACGCCATTCTTTACTATCCACCTGTCCACCTACTGCTCCTTTCTCTTTTTCAGTCTCCAGTTGTTCCTCTTGAAACTCAATTAATGAGACCTCTTTCTCTGCCTCCTCTTCTCTTCTTCCAAAAAATTCTGCGTGGAAAAGTTCTGCTTTCTCAATTGAATCAATTCTATGTCTCTGCTCTTGCCACGTAAACATTAATCCTTCTGGAATCAGCCATCTATAATTCACTTTGTTTTCCAGTAGCATTTTGGTCAGAAATCGATATTCTCTTCTCATCTCTCTCACTCTTCTGGGTATTTGTTTTAAAACCACAATCTCTTTACCTTTGTATTTCAATGTTTTCTCTCTTACTACTTGTAATATTTGTGTTTTAATGGATTTTTTGGTAAATCTAATATGGACTTCCTTTGGTAATTTATTTCTCATCGCATATCTTGTATAAACTCGATATACCTCATCTACTCCATCCATCATCTTTTCCTCTGTAGTTTCCAAAGCATCTGCCAAAATTTCTATCATTATTGCAGCCAAATTTTTTCCTTTTTCCTCTTCTATATTTTGAAATCTGAGATAAAATTCTGACCTTTCCATCTCCCACCTCAACATCCCACTTTTTTCTTGTTCAACCACTGTTAATCTACTGTCAATATTTCCAATCTTCTCCTCTCTTTGTTTGCCTTCTTCCTCAATTTTTTGGAATCTCTCCTCATACTTCATCATCATTTGTTTAATATTTTCCACTTTTTCATCAGTCTTCTCTATTCTTTGTTTAATGGTGTCTGATTTTATCTTGAGATCTTGGATTCCTTGCTTAATCATCTGTAAAGTTACTTTTTCTTGTTCTTTATCTTGCTTCAACATTGTCTGAATTAAACGTTGTCCTCCAGCTGGTGGGAAGGCAGAGGTAGAAGTAGAAACGCCAGATGGTATTGGTTTCCTGCTCATTTTAATGCTTCCAAATCTTCAAATTCTTTTTGACTTTTAATCCAACTGGTAGAATAGTCAATTATAATCCAAAATGGAAAAATCCAATAGTAAAAGGCCCAAAACCAAAAAAGAAAAAGGAAAAAAGGAAGAAGAAAGATCTTCAGGTTCTTCTGGACCCTAATCCAATTACGAAGTAGTCCACCATAAAAAAGGAAAAATAGAAAGGAAAAAAAAAACAAACCCAAAAATAATAATATTGATTAAGAGCAAAAAAGAACAAAAAGAAAAGAAGAAATTCCTTCAGGTTCTTCACACCTTAATCCAGTTGAGAAGTCTCAATAATCAAAAAAGAAAAACAGAGTGGTCCAAAAACATGGATAGAAACAGCAAAGAAATCCCAATAAAAATAAGGAGAAAAAAAAGAAAAATAAAGAAAAAACTCTGAGGCTTTCCCTTTAAAATAAAAAGCAAAAATACGAATATTATTAGAATTGAAATTTACAAAGAGGCTGGTGAGTAGGGATATCACAAGTATATATACATATATGTATTTATGTATTTATGTATTTATGTATATTTGTATATATGTGTGTATATATATATATATATATATATTTTTTTTTTCTTAAGTTTTCACGGGTACTTACATGTCTGGCATTCAGCTTTGTTCGGGTATTTTCCCACGTCATAATAGTGGTGCTTTTAAAGTTGTAGCAACGTTTCAGCAGAATCTCATCTGCCATCATCAGGCTTCAAGCTCTCATCATCAGGCTCTCAACCAATCAGGAGGAAGAAAAAACCATTCTGACACAGCAATAGGCTGCCCCAAATTTAAATCTGAAACCACTGTAAAAGTCTGACTCACAAACACCATACAGAAGCCTGATGATGGCAGATGAGATTCTGCTGAAACGTTGCTACAACTTTAAAAGCACCACGTGAGAAAATACCCGAACAAAGCTGAATGCCAGACATTATATATATATATATATATATATATATATATATATATATATATATATATATATATATATATATATATATATATATATGAGCACACTGCACTATTTATTTATCCAAGGCTCTTATTATGACTCTCTTCTCCAGCAGCCTCAAAGCCAAGCGTCAAGTGTTGAAATATTGATAAGAGTCCAGGAAAACACCTGTAATAATATTTTGCTGTGCTCTCCCTCTATCTTATCACATTGAAATGTCCTTGAGAAGGAGTCTTCTTACAGTTCTCTCCAATTCAAATAAAATATTTTCAAGCCTCTAGTTGGCAGTGTTGCAAAGTTTCTTAATGCTCTTCCCCCCCCCAGCCAGAAAAAAGAAATAATTTATACAAAAAAAAATAGCCAAAGGGAGCCTCTATCCTAAAAGAAAATTAAAAAATCAAAAGGAGCATAAGAATATATATAAGAGAAAATTCAATCCGGTTACCTACAAAGTCACATTAAAGTCCCCCAAAAAAGCAAGAAAAAGAAAAAAAAATCCAAGCCTCAATTTGACATCACTTTAAAAAACGCCGCTCAAACATTTTTTGTCAAAAAAAAAAACATCTCACAGGTTTCTTCTCTATTCAGGATGCCCTTTCTAATCTCAGCGAATTTATAACACAAAAGAAGTTTCTTACCCAGCCGACACACTTTCTTTCCAGCCACTTTCTTTCCTGAGCTGTCCCAACTTCAGCAGCTATGGAGGCTGCCTCTCCGCCGCCAGCAAAAGGGCTTCTCCCGGATCAAACCAGAGATTTTGTGATATCTCTGGGATCCTGGGACAGTGCCCTTCACAATCCCTGTCTCTACGGGACAGTTTAGGTCAGTTGGGACCGACCAGGGGCGAAAATATCAGCTACGATCTCAGAGCCCTGAGATTGCAGCTGTATCGCTGAAATGAAGCTCCGCCTTCTCCAATTGTTTTCCCTTCACTTTTACTCCCCTGTCATGTATCCAGTGCCAGGAACAAAAAGAGAAAATGAAATCCTTCCTTTAAAAAAAAAAAAAAGTAAATCTCAAATCAAAAAGAAGAGTTTTGATCAAAACATACTTTTAAAAAAATTGTTAAGAAAATAAAAACAAAAATAGAAAATTTGAAAGAGACTAGTTTGAAATTAAGAAGCTTTGCCAAATTCAAAAAAAATTATTTGCCAAATAAAAAGGGGAAAAACTTTCACTTTAACTAGCTTAATTTCACTGCTTAAACTCTTTTCTTTTCACTTTTAATTTCACTTTAAAACTTTCAGGATGTTCTCTTCAAAAAATAATAAGTAATAATTCATCTCACCAAACTGACACACTTTCTTTCAGTCTCTTCCATTCCGGAACTGTCCCAGCTTTAGCAGCTTGAATGGCTGCTTCTTCACCACTGGCAAAAGGGCTTTTCCTGGATCAAGCAGGGACTTTGTGATGTCCCTGGGATTGATATCAATCACCATCTCTATGGGATAGTTTAGGTCCGTCGGGACTGTCCAGCAGTGGAGATATCGACGGCGATCTTGGAGAATCAAGATCATGTGCCATGACACCAGCTCTGCCCTCCACCATCACAGCTGCCCTTTTGATCTTTTTTGACCATCTCCTGGCAGCACTGAATTGTCACCATGTGATAAGAGGAAATGTCTGTGTAAAAGTCTGTGAAAGTTCTTTCAACTGATTCAAAGACAAAAAGGATGATTTTTTCTTTACTGTGTGATTGCAAAAGTGAGAATGGCAGGATTAACAGCCATCAATAGGCACAGAGAAATACACCATATTTATAACCCATTCAAAAGAGATCACAAAAAGAACATGGATTTCTGATGAAGAAATCGTAAGCTGAAGATGAATGACCACAGTAGAATAAAGAGCCACAAGTCACAAAGAAAGTGATTTTACCAAAAAGTGGAAGAAATAGGACTGAAAAGAAAAGAAAATATGATATGTCATTATAGTAATAACTGCCCAGACATATCTCCTAAAGAAGATGGGCAGCATAAAAATTTAATTAATAAATAAGCCATTATAATTCAACTTATATTTGTCTAATGGAAATACTGTGTTTCCCCCAAAATACACTGAAAGTAAGTCCTTGCTTGATTTTTCCACGTGCCCCCAAAATAAGCCCTAATTTAGACTCTGCCCACTCCAGGGTGAATGGATTAAAAATTAAGCTAGGGTGGGGATAGAAGGATGGAGCTGCCCTACTACTTACCTTTGGACAGTTGCAGCCAGGCCTTTCACACTTCAGCCCAGTTCTTCTGTAGCCAGCAAAGCTTTCCTGAAGACCTCTGTAGCTGATAATAGAGCTCTGGATCGATCTGGAACTCTGTTATTGGTTGCAGAGGTGTTCAGGAAAGCCTTGCTGGCCTTGCCAGCTGAAGAAGTTGCTGAAGATCTCTGACAGCAAAAAGGAGGCTGGGGATGACACGTGCAAGTGAAGTGAGTCAATGGATGACATCCCCCCCAAAATAAAACATGGTCCTTTTTTGGTGGCAAAAAAATATAAGACAGGGTCTTATTTTTGGGAAACACCAGGTATTACAGGTAGTCTTCAACTTATAGCTATAATGGTGCCCAAAATTTCTGTCATAAGTCATGATACCACTTTTTTATAGTGGTTGTTAAGTGAACATCATGGTCAGTAAGCAAATCAATGTATTCTCACAGGCATTTTTTTGTTGAAAACCAACTGAAAATGCTGGCAATTGACAAAAATCTTGTAAATTGCCATCACATGACTGTGTAACACTGCAACAACCTTAAAGATGAGCCAGTTGCCAAATACCCAAAATATGGTCATCTGACTGTGATTTACATGGGGGAGTGTGCAGCAATCAGAACTCCAAAACTGAGTTGTAAGTTGCTTTTTGAAAAGCCCATCATAACTTTGCAGTCACTAAGTGACTGGTTGTAAAGCAGACTTCTTGTATTCAGATAAATATATATTTCTAATACATTTGTATGATTATCTTTTTTAAAATCTATTATATACTGAATAAGTCCCATTATTTCATTATACTTATCCTTATAAAGTCTACATCTATAAGCAATCTTCTTATAAATGGCAAGTGGGGTCAGGTTTTCAATCCATTGAATACCTGGAGCCATAGATTTATCTTTCCAAAATACCAGTCTTTTAGCCACCCTAAGGGCACATAAAATCTATTTACATTGTTCAACTGTCAAATCCATGTATAAAGTATTTAATCTAAAATTTTATTTTATTATTAAGATATAAATTAGATATCTAGTAATATAATAAATATATTGTAATCATTAAAAGGCTATATAAATAACAAGCCAAGAGAGTGTCTGGATAATTTTCCTACATGGGACTTACAAAAGAGGTTTGTTAAAGCTCTGAAGAATTTGGTGAGAAGAGATAAAGAAAAAATTAAAAGAAATAAAGTTCTAGGACATTATTATTCTTACTTCAGGGCTGTTGAAGTAAAAAGAAGGAATTTAAAGTTAGTTTGTTTGATCAAGATTTTAAAAAAATATTATCTCTGACAATAATATTAATTTTTAATCAAAAATTAAAGAATTTTTGCTCAGCAGGACTGAAATAATGAAGCTTTAAGGATTTGTTATAGATAAGAGATGAGATATGGAAAGAGGAATCATTTGTTGTATTCTAAGAGAAGTTAATAAGTTACTAAAATTGTTTATACTTGTGATGAAGAGGAAGTCATTTTTTCATGTCTCTTTTTCTTTCTTTGCTATATTATTTTTTCTATTTTTCTATTTTTTCATGTGCCCCTTCTATTTTCTCTTTTAATTTTTTTTCTTTAATTTGTATCTTTACAATCATAATTTTAATAAAAGTTATATTGGAAAAACAAGAGAACAAAAATAAACTAAGAAGAAAAGAAAGTCCCAAAACAATTCAGAAGACATCTGCTTCAGCAGCCCAAATACATATAAGTAGGGAACAACATCAGACAAACGATCAGGCAAAAAACTATATTCTAATGAAGAAGCCACCAGGGAGCAAACTACACTCCCACAAAACCTAGCAGGGCCAGCTACTGCATATAAACAAATAGCAAACCCACAATCACTCACATTAATAATGTTACTAGTTGGGTATTGAAATGTCTGCAAGGAAGGAACCAAGCTCAGAGAGGTTGGAGAACTCCAAGTTCAGCCCTGGGCTACACATAGTTCTAATGTTAGAAAAACACCAAAAAAAATCAATTTGTGATCTTTTCCATTTCCTTAGTAACAGTTCTGCTTTTGTTTATATGACAGAGTAGAGAAAGGGGGTTGGAATGCATGAGTCAATAAAGAGAGCTAACTATCTCTCTCAAACTGATGCATTGGGGAATTGTCTCCAGACTTATTTCTCTGTAGACCCCTGACTGCATCTGCCTTTAAAAGTTCCATCTTACTTTTGCTAGCTTCTTCTACCAACAATATTGGAATACATTGCGGTTCAGTTTACAGAAATTTATCCAGATTCTGGATAAAGTCCTCAGCTCCTTTACATAATTCATCTCCAACATTGAGTTGGAAAGAATAAAGACACTTGATTAAATAATTGAGAGAGGTCAACAATATTCCATTCAGCCACTAGTCTTTCCAACAAGGTTCTCTGGGTATCTCAGAGGGCAACCTTCAGAACCCTGAAAATGTTTTCCTGATATCAGTCATTAACTGACCTGGTCTGGGATTCAAAAGCTAACATACAAATCTTCTGGAGGACACCTGGTTGGGGAAAGCTGGCTTAAGTCAACACTTATCTTTTATTCTACAGACTATGGAATAAAACTGGCAGCCTCAGATGGCAACATGGCAGCCTAAATGTTCATAGGGCTAGAAGCCCTTTTCCCCCAGATCATGAACTGTGAACCAGATTTAGAAATAATGTTTTTAATTAAAAGTAGTGTTTTGGAGACTGTTGGCAGTGGCTATAGGGCATAAGTGAGGAGATGCTTCCTGACAGAAGATGATTGGGATTTGGATGCAAGAGACTGCTGCAAACCACTTTCAATCCTGCTTTGTTAATCAAGGGCTTTCATTCTCACTAGACTCCCTTCAAAGTGGCAAATGCAGCTCGACAAAGAGATCTCATTATCACCCATAAAATAAATTGGTCTTGCCAGTGTCAAGAAAAATTTTGTGGCTCTCCAGCATAGGCCTCCATAACAGAAACACACAAAATCTCTGAAGTTTCCTCCCCACAAGCATTGGCAGGGAGGGGGCAGTGGAATGAGGATAGGGCTAGGAGATTTGGCCTACAAAAATTCCAGCAACCACAAGATAACAGTAAAGAATATATCTGTACAGTATTCCATAGTGCTCATCTTGAATTCATAGTCCAGATCTTATGAGAGAGAGAGCAAGGGAAAGAGAAAAGCTGGGTTCATAATTAACTTATTCCAAAAATAATTAGAAAGAATTAATATTTTGTTTCTTGAGTTAAGAGAATGCATAGAAAAGACAACCTTAATTTAAAACACAGAAATAACTATTAGGCTGAGGATTCTAAAGATCAACAATTTAATCTCATCACTAAGATGAAAATTGGAAATTGCCTGGATATTTATTTCCAAATCCAGGGTTAGCAGAATAACTGATCAACTTTTTTTTCTCATTAAGCAATCCCTTTCTTTTTCTTCATTACCTTGGAATTGTTTACCCCTCTGGTAATTCAGCTGGAATAATTATTTTCACTGTGAAGTGAGAGATTGATACAAAGCAGAGGTGGTATTCAGTTGACCAGTTCTGGAGAACCGGTAGCAAAAATTTTGAGTAGTTCGGAGAACTGGCAAATTCCACCTCTGACTGGAGATTTTATAGTATCCTTCCCCTGCCATGCCCAACAAGCTACGCCCACAGAATTGGTAGTAAAAAAAAGTTGAATCCCACCACTGATACAAAGATTTAGCAAGATGAGTGGTTGATAATAGGGCAGTTTGGTTCGGACCATTTCTGTTGTGTATGCAATATAATTAATAAAGTGTGAGCTTGGAATAAGTGCAGGGTTCTGGCCCTGCACTTCTGATTGGCTGTTAAGCGGCCAGACCGGATTGGCCCGTTCCGGGGAATCTGATTGGCCCTTAACAGAGAGTTCTTATTAGTTATAAAAACTAGCGTTCCTAGCTTGTTATTAGTTAAACGTTACAAGGTTTGTCTATATAAGGTGGGTTTTACTGATGTTAAATGAGCAAATCACGATGTAAATAAAGAGTTCACCATTCAGAAACTTGTCTCCATTCTTTCTCGCCCATGCTCAAACTTAACACTTAGCGACGAGGATGGGATGTGGAGACATCTGAACCAACGAAACTTCGAAGAACACTGAGCACGTGACAGACGACGCCAACAACGGAACCATGTCCGGCGGTATCGTACCACCCGCTCCGTTCGATCCATCACAAGAAGACTGGGAGTCTTACATGGATCATTTCCAAATGTTCCTAGGGACGAACAACTTACAGGACGCCACAGCCGGGAAGAAACGGGCGGTGTTCCTGATGCATTGCGGTCCAAACGTATTTAAGATGGCTAAGGCACTAGCCAAACCCCGAGAAGTGAAGGCCATGGATTGGGACGACCTCGAACCTATCCTGCGAGACCACTACACCCCGACCGTGCCTACACTCATGAGACGCCACGAGTTTTATCAAAGAAGCCAGCAAAAGGGAGAGAGCATAGCCGACTTCATAACAGACCTCTGAAATTTGGGAGGCCTCTGCGGATTCACCGATCTAGAAGAAGCACTAAGAGATCGCATAGTTCTGGGATTAGATGCACCAGGCGTCCAAAGCAAACTGATGGCGAAAGGCAACATCAGCCTTGCCGACACCATTGCCGATGCTACCACAGTGGAAGCAACCAAGAAGTTGGCTGCACAATTACGCCGAAACCGCACTCCGGTACCACCACCGGCCAGCGAAATCTCCCCTAGTTCAGAAGGGCAGCTCGCGACAACGCACCACGAGGACCTCTCTTCGTCGTCAGACAGCGACGAAGAAGAGGTCCATCAACTGCGGTCCGACCGGGACTTTCGGCTGAAGCCCTTACACCCTTGCGCTGGCTGTGGAGCCAATCATGCCAGATCCGAATGCAGATTCCGCAACGCACTGTGCCATGAGTGCGGGAAACGAGGCCACATCGGACAGGTCTGCCACAGCTTTCCAGGACCCAGCCAGGCCTCAAAAGGGGCTAACTATTGCCAATCAACAGGAAACCATCCTGTAAGGCGAGAGCCAGTAAACCACTCCTACAGAAATCGAGCTTTGCAGAGAGAAGAGGCTCACCATACTATTACTATCGGTCACGCCTCAGCCTTGGACACTAAGAAAATCTGAGTCACGGTAGCCATCGAGAACCAGCTTTGCCACATGGAGGTCGACTCGGGATCATCCCTCTCGATGGTGTCATGGAAGACATTCAAGCAACTCATCCCCACAATTCAACGCCAAGATCTCCGTTTCCAATGCCTCATCCTCAAGGACTACCAGGGGAATCGAATCCCCGTCATCGGGTCCTGCCGAGTCCGAGTCTCTTTCAAGAAGCACACAGCATACTTACCTTTAACGGTCATCGATAGAGATAGGCCTAGCCTACTGGGCCTCCAATGGTTCGCATTGAAGTGGCCGGCGTAAACTGAGTCGGTGGCTGTGACTGGGAGGAAGACCTTATCTCTGAGTTCAGGGACGTCTTCGCGGACAGCTTAGGCGAGTACAAGGGGACCCCGATATCATTCAGCTTAGATCCAAAAATAGCTCTCATTCGCCTAAAGCCCCGTTGAGTTCCGTTTGCCTTAAAATCGAAAATCGACGAACAACTCGACAAACTGATGGCTCAGGGGGTGTTGGAGCCCATCGATCACTCCCCATAGGAAACCCCTATTGTAACACCCATTAAGCCAGATGGGTCAATCCGAATTTGTGGGGACTACCGGGCCACTTTGAACCATGCCCTGCAGCAGAACGCGTATCCAGTTCCGGTGGTGCAGCACCTCCTCCATTCCCTGGGGGGTGGGAAAGTTTTCACTAAATTGGATTTAGCTCAGGCATAACAGCAATTACCAGTAGATGAAAAAACGGCACAGGCCCAAACTATTGTGATGCACCGAGGTGCCTTTAAATGTACCCGGCTGCAATTCGGAGTAAGTGTAGCCCCGGGGATTTTTCAGAGCCTTATGGAAAGGTTATTGCAAGGGATCAAGGGTGTGGTCCCCTATTTTGATGATGTATTAATTGCAGCCCCTACAAAAAAAATCTTATAGGACCGGTTTAAATTAGTCCTAAAAAAGTTCCAAGAGGCCAGTCTTAAGGTTAAAAAAAACAAATGTAAATTGTGTACTGACAGTGTTGAGTTTTTAGGGTACCTGATTGATAGCCAGGGCATTCACCCTACCGAAAGTAAATTAAAAGTGATCAAAAACGAACAGTGGGCCAAAGCTTGTCCCAAATGCCAAGAAGTCAGCAACGCCCCACCAAAAGCCATGTCTACTGAATGGGAGACACCATGTGGACCCTGCTCCCAAATTCACCTGGACTTCGTGGGGCCAACCAAGGGCCACACCTTCCTGCTTACCGTCGATGCCTACTCCAATTGGCTCAAAATTCATCGCATGACAACTACGACCTCCGAGGCGGTCATCAAGATTCTAAACAGACTCTTTGCAACCCACGGATTACCAGATGTCCTGGTATCCAATAACGGCCCACAATTTACTGCACTAGCGTTCGAGCAGTACCTCGCTGACCGCGGCATCCGCCATGCGCTCACCTCACCTGCGCACCCTGCGACCAATGGCCGAGCAGAACGCATGGTTCAATTTGTGAAGAAAACCTTGCAAAAGATAGACTACGACAACATTGACGACAAGGTCAATCAAATCCTCTTCTTGTAACACATCACCCCATATAGCATCACCAACAAAACTCCCGCTGAATTGCTAATGGGACAAAAGCTCTGCTCCCACCTTGACCAGTTGCACCCTGCATATGAACCAGAGAAACCACTAGGATCCAGCGACCGCTGTCGCACCTTCCAGGTAGGAGACCTAGTTTATGCAAAAAACCTATCGGGCGACCCGTTGTGGGTGGAAGCAACAGTAGTACGTGTAACCGGCCCTAGATCCTACCTTGTGCAATGCCTTGACGATAAACTTTGGAAACGGCATATCGACCAATTATGGTCACGGCTTGCAGCGGCCAGTTCGCAACTCCCCTATGACCAAACTGAGGGGGGGGAGGTACGGAAGAAGATGAAGTCCTAGGAAACCCGTTCGAAGGAAATGACGAATTAATAGAAACTCAGGAAGCGGAGCCGGAGGGAGAAACGTTTGTACCTCAGGGAATCGCAGAAAATGTGGGCAACGACGTAGAAGTGAACTCTGAACCAGAGACAGCCCCACTGCCAGACAATGATCTACCTCAGCGGGATTGCAACCAACCGATACAACGAAAATCAAAGAGACTAAAAAGACAACCATCCTATTTAAGGGACTATGTAACTGCGCCCTGAACTAAGGAACCAGGGGGAAGGGGTGTTGTGTATGCAATATAATTAATAAAGTGTGAGCTTGGAGTAAGTGCAGGGTTCTGGCCCTGCACTTCTGATTGGCTGTTAAGCGGCCGGACCGGATTGGCCCATTCCGGGGAATCCGATTGGCCCTTAACAGAGAGTTCTTATTGGTTATAAAAGCTAGTGTTCCTAGCTTGTTATTGGTTAAACGTTACAAGGTTTGCCTATATAAGGCGGGTTTTACTGATGTTAAATGAGCAAGTCACGATGTAAATAAAGAGCTGAAGTTCACCATTCAGAAACTTGTCTCCATTCTTTCTCACCCATGCTCAAACTTAACAATTTCTTTTGATCTCTAAGGAAGAAATCTTTATCAGAAACCAAAACGTCTGTCTGGCTTCTCATTTAATTTCACTGATGCAATCAGTTTTCTCACAGTTCTTCTTGCTTGCTGTTTGTCCAACTAGGATGCATCACATGCTGGCCTCACCCCCGCCCAATTTAGTGAACGGGGAAAAAGTCCTGATACATCATGTGACGCTGCCATGATGCTTCAAGGTGACACCCTGATTTAGATCATCCTGGCTGTGGAATGGCCCCAGATGCATTTCAGCAGTTATGGACTTAAGCTATACTCAAACCTCTGGGATTTCAATGGAACAGACATCTTTCTGAATTGGATCAGCATATAATACATAGAAGGACTATTTTCACATAGAATTCTTCAGTATTGTTATGTTTAGCAGAATCAATAAGCATTAATTAGGAGTACATGTTGAAAAGTTTGGTCTGTAAAATAAACATTGCCAAAAAGAAAATTTCACAAAAAACAGGCAAAGTTTCAGTCACAGCATTGCAGCCTCCATTTTGACATTTGAACATACGTGTAATGACTATGAAAAAACTTTGAAGAACAGAAGGAAGAGTCAGAGCCAAGATAAAGTCAGATAAGAGAAATCGGAATCTAAAATGGAAATTTATTTTGAAAAAGTGTCTCCCTAGTTCTTATTTTACCATTGTCCTGGTTGTCAGCATTCTTCCTGTTTCTCAAGAGTTATTTTTATAGCCATTACAATATATTTACATGCACAATTATAGATTTTTTTTTGCTGTGTGCATAAACTTATTTCCTTCTATTTTAGGTTTGTTTGTTTTCTTCCTTCTTTTTCTTCTTTTTAAATTATTTATTTATTTATTTATATGCATATTTATTTATTTATATTTATTATTTATTTATTATTTTTCCTATTTTTAAAACTCTCATTTGTACATGTGTTTACAATGCATGTTTTCATAGTACCTGAGATATTTTAATAGCACCCAAGTGCTTAAACCCTGGAATAATTAAACCTTGAACCAATGGAAAGTTGTTTCCTATACCCCCTTTGCAGGAGAAAGAAAATGAACTACAGAAGGAAGGTAATGGTTAGAAGTAACCAATCAAGAAGTAACTATCAAAAGCATGTTATAATTGTACCAATAGTTGTACAGTTATTATTTTTATTGTGACTGCTTTCAGACTTTGTAATAGGGCTTGTGAAATTGAATAGAAATAAAGTGAGTACCAAATAACATCAAGGGTCAATGGATTTTGATATAAAAGGTGAATAAGGCTAGATGAAGCTACACAGTTAATTAAATGAAAAACCCACAGCAGGTGGCAGCATCTAGTTGACCTTGATGGTCTTAGAAAGTATTCAGAGTTGCCTTTGATTAGTACTTGGAGGGGAATACTTAGTGAATTCCAGGGCTGCAATATTACACTGGGAAATTAAAACACAAATTGGAAGAAGGAAGCAAATTATTTGGATGATATGTTTTTTTAAATTTGAGTTTGATTTCAATATTTTCAAAGAAATGGAATAATATTTGTGTTACATGGCAAAAAAAGGAATCATGAGTTTACATCATCTTACAATATGATTCAATGCATATGAAGCAAAATTGTCAGAACCTTGGCAAATCTAAGTATCAAGGGCATCCCTGGAAGAAGGGGGAGGGATCCAAAAAGTTAAGATGTTTAGTGCATCCATATAATTGAAAGCATGCCCATTTTTGCAGGACTGCAGGACTTTGAAACAACCATCCCATCCTATCTGTCTATAGAGATTCTCAGTCATCTAGGTTTGGATTGACCAAAGATACTTTTTTTTTTCAAGCAACAACTGGATTTTTTTTTCCCTTCGTGAATCCCTAATGGAAAAGATAAATTTGTTTCAAGGTTTTTAATCACACAATACAATGTCTGAAACAGACATATGGGTTTTTCTTTGAAGACATTTCACTTCTCATTCAAGAAACTTCTTCAGATCTGCCCGGATGGTGGGAAAGGGAAGGGAAGCTATCCTTGTAGATAGCTAGTCATTTTCATTCTTTTAGAGAGTTGTTATGGTCACCTACAGGTTAATCTGTGTCACCAGGATCCTTTGAGTGGTGCAAATGGGTGTGGAGCCTCATAAGCGCATGGCACAACATAGGAGAACAAACACATCGGGACTAGATTCAGCAGTCCATCTGCATTTAAGAGACACAGACACTCTTCTGAAGACAGCAAAGTCCACATTTGGGACAGAGAGGATTGCTGGTTTGAAAGAGTCGTTAAAGAGGCCATCTATGTCAAAACTGAACAGCCCTCTCTTAACAGAGGGAGAGGGATACAACATCATCTATCTCCAGTCTACAATACAGTCCTTTCAATAATTCCAAGAAGTTGCCACACCCATTTGTACCACTCAGGTGACTCTGGTGGTACAGATAAACCTCCAGGTGACCTTAACAAACTGTTAAAAGAATGCAAATGACCAGCTTGGATGAGAAGTAAAATGTTTTCAAAGAAAAACCAGAAAGTTCAGTTGCCTCTTGAAAAAAAAAAAGCACCTTTGGAACAACTACTCTATGGATGCACCTGCTAAGGTAATTTATCATTTCAGTGAAGTTTATCCCATCATTTATGAAATTTAGGAATATTTCTTGGATAGAAAAGATTATTTGTTTCAGACATTGTACTGTGTGATTAAAAACCTTGAAACAAATTTATCTTTTCCATTAGGAATTCACAAAGCAAGAAAAAAATAATTGATCTGACTGCAAAATCATTTGACTTCTAGAAGATCAAATAATGCTGGCCTTTTAGAAAGTACCCCTTATGGTTTTAATGTGGTTTCCCATGCAAGGCTTATTAGCTTCTTAAAGCACAATGTGGCTGATATCACTTGTAAAAAAAATTGTTTTTTTCAAAAATGTTGTTAAATTGTTCAAGGCCACCTCTGATTCCCAAGTGTTAAAATATGAATCTTCACACTTCTGAGTCATCAGATTAACCGAGCTGCAGCTTCAACTTCTTAGAACTTCCTGGGAGTAAAGCACAGAGTGCCCACAGAAGGTTTGAGTCACAATTTCCAGGGCAACTCTGACCCAGCCCTGTGAAAACAGATTGGGACCTCCCTTACAGTTTCTGACCCCCTCCCATAGCTTTGCCTAGCTGAGAAATCATCAGTAACAACAATGAATGTTGTAGCTAAAGTGCTTTTGAAATCAGAGAACTGCTTTATTTGGGGGGGGGGAGTTATTTATTTATTTATGTCATATTTCTCAACTGCCCATCTCCCTCCCTATGCTTATCACAGCTTGTATTTATGCGGAGCTTCTTGCCTCCTTTGTGGGAAGAACTATTGTCATGGATCACATATCTGGGAGGAGCTCATTCATAGTATTGGAACTGCTTTGAAAATTATGTGGAAGAAATGTTTTTGGACTCTTCAGCAAATAGCA
Source organism: Hydrophis major (assembly GCA_033807585.1). Taxonomy (NCBI): domain Eukaryota; kingdom Metazoa; phylum Chordata; class Lepidosauria; order Squamata; family Elapidae; genus Hydrophis; species Hydrophis major. Next base: position 141,319,576 of record CM066343.1, on the reverse strand, counting down.
CCCCTATTTATTAAAACAGCTCAGCTTTCTTCAGATATCTGCAAGAATCTGAAAAAGATGTACTGCTTTAAGGAACTCTAAATGCAGCTCTGAAAGCAACTGCAGTCTTTTGTAGACCTCTGTGGAAGCCTAACATGCTGTGCTGATTTAATGAATCATAGAGATATGCTTAGAACCCATACTTTGGGTATCTCTTGCCTTCAAAACAAGTTGGTTGGTTACTATTATGATACTATTTCAAGAATTTTTTTTGCAAGTAGAAATAAATGTAAGGGGAAAAGATAACAAGAAATAAGGAATAGGTGTGACAGAATTTACCCTGGGACATTCTAATTTCTAGAGCAGTGGTTGCCAATCTTTTGGACCTCAGGGACCACCAAACTCATAATTTTAAATCCCACAAATCAGAGACCCTGGGAAAATCCCAAAAAAAGTCTGCAGGAAAATTCCCCATCCCATTTTCCTACCAATCAATCATTCTTTATTTGGGATGGCAGGATACTGTCTCTATCTCCATTCTCAGGGGAGAGAGAAAGAGACTTTTGGCTTCATGCAAGGAAAGCAGCAGAAACTGCAGAAGTCTTTCTTTATCTCCCCCAAACTCCACCAGAAATGAGTCTTTGCCGGCGCAGCCTCTTGGAGCAGGGTCCCAAAGATTCACCCTTGCCTTGCAGGGTCCCAAAGATTCATTTCTGGCAGAGTTTAGTGGAGAGAAAGAAAAACTTGCTGCTTTTCTTGCGTGCAGCCAAAAGCAGAAAAAGAAAGAAGCAGAAATAAGCAGTTTGTGGCCAGGCAAGGCACATGGGGTGAGTAGGGCAAGTTCCCCCCTCTGCCCTTTCCCCCCACCCCTCACTACCTCATGTTGTTTGCAATGCACGTGACGCAAGCCTTGGATTCCTGCAGGCCATGTGAGGGGTGCAGCCTGGATTAATTGCTTTGGGGGTGTTTTAGGAGTGACATTTCTCTGTGGACCATCCCAATTTTCCCACGAACCACTAGTAGTCCCCAGCCCACTGGTTGGTGACCACTGTTCTCGAGCATCTGGGACAGGAATTTAGGAGCTAACCATGAATTGCACAACTCTGGCATGCAGCCAAAGCAAAGGATATTGTAAATTACTCAACAGCTATAATAAAGGCATTAGAGAAGAAATCTAGTAATAATGCAATCCAAAACTGAAGACAGTTCTTGGATGAGAAGCAAAACATCTTCAAGGAAAAACAGTCCAGTTTTGAAAAAGTCTTTTGAAAAAAGCACTTTTCAGACAAAGTGCAATCTACTATAAACCTCAGCATAGATTTGGCTATACAAAAAAAGTCATATATCTTGAGTAAGGCCCTATGTTTGAGAAATTACTTCTGGTTTACTAGAGGAACTATGCTTTGATAACATTGCACTAAGCTCTGATTACAATTAAGAAAACTATATTTGAATGCAGTCAATGCCTGATTATTGATAATTTGCAATTATGAAGTTATGATTACAACCAGGATAAAAAAGATTCATTTAGTCTAAAACATAGACTTGTTTTATTATTTGTCTACTTGTTTTATTATTTTCAACATAAATCCATACTACAATTTCTTAATTCTTTGTTATTTTAGTTTATTATAAAAATCATACTACTTTTAATAAAGCAATTATAATCATAGAATGAAACTATTAGAATAAAACTATTCTTTTTCCACTTATCTTGTAATAAGCAATTGAAGTAATTCCTATGGAACTCCCATCTTAGGATTGTACTATTATTTCTAGCAATTTTATGATAGCTAGAATTAAATTAAATTGTCCAATATAGGAAAAACAAATCCTTTGATTAGCATTTTAGAACTTCATAAAATAATAATATTAGTATTTAAAGCTAGGATCAAAGTACATACGAATTAATGCTGGATATACATTCAATAACTCAACCAACCAGGCTGTCCCTTCAATAGTGCCTTATTTATTATTGCAATAAAATAATGTATTATTCAAATCTATTGACCCTGGAATAATGTCAGTTAGTGCTAGCCTTAGACATTTAAATAAAAGTAAATTTTACTAAGTATGGAACAAGAGTGATGAACCTTTTAGTGGCCGAGGTTCAGGGTTCATATTTTGAAGAATGAAATGCTACATGATATGGATGCATCGTTTGTATTGCAAATAAAAGCATTTAGAAGGAACTGCACTTTAGCTATAATATGCCTGTTTTCAAGCTACATAATCATTTTCATATCTTTCTCATCTCAAAGGGCAGCAAGAGCTCTGAGTGGTGTAAAAATGAAACTGAAGGACTACTGACTTGGTGATCATAGCTGCCTACCTTACAGTTACATAAATACTTATTCCTTAATAGCAAAGGTGGTATACAGCAGGTTCTGACCAGTTTTGGAGAACCGGCAACAGAAATTTTGAGTAGTTCAAAAAACTGGCAAATACCACCTCTGATTGGAGATTTTACAGTATTCTTCCCCAGCCACCCACACCAAGACACGCCCACAGAACCGGTAGTAAAAAAAATTTGAATCCCACCACTGCTTAATAGGTATCCAGAGGATAGAATCCAATGAAAGTCTAGTATGTGAGGAACTCTCGTGTTGCTTTGAATTCCATTCAGTTGAAAAAAAAAAAAAAATTCTTATTCCAGCATATTTTTATGAGCAAACATAACTTGGGTTGTTTTTCTAATTTTTACTGTATTTTGTTTTTATTTTATTCAATGTTAAATACTTTAATTTATGAAAAATTGGGTTTGTTTAGAAATGCTGTCATAGACAGATTGATAAATAGATGTTGAGCTTGGGAATACATCCCATTGAGTTTAGTAATAATTTACTTTCAGGAAAGCTAATATGGACTTTCATCCTTGTTTCTTGAATTATTTCTGTTATTGTTTTAAACCTGATATTTATGTCTACTTTTAATAACACTCTAAGGCAGGGGTGTCAAACTCAAGGCCTGGGAGTTGGATTCAGCCTGCGGGATACTTGATCTGGCCCATGGGACCACCCTGAAACAGTAAAGGACTAACCCATGGTGCCTCTGCCAGAAAAAACAGACCTTGGGAGGGCCACATGTAGCCCTCCCAAGGTCCATTTTCACTGACAAGAGGACTGCAGGAGGCCGTCGCAGCTGAAAATGGAACTTGGGAGCCTGTTTTCTCTGGCAGAATGCTTGGGCCACCATAGGCACCCCCGACACAAGTGATATTGCGCTGGCCACACCTACCCTGGCCACACCCACTCCAGCTGCCCTAAGTCAAACACAACCCTATGTAGTCCTCAATGAAATTGAGTTTGACATCCCTGCTCTTAAGGATGAATGAGTCTTTTTAAACAGAATAAAGAAACTGAGGCTATCCTGATCTTGCTAGTCTTTAAGTACCTTTTGTTACCCCTGCTAGCTGAAGCTATTGGGAGTTGTAGTTCAGCCAATAGGAAAAACTATTAATTGCCTACTGTTACAATCATGTTAAAACATCTTTCAAGATATGAGTCCTACCAGGTAAAAAGCCTAATATTTATTTTGCACTCTGTATTTTAAATAAAACATTTGGATTGTAAAGCTTCATTACCATTACCAAAATAAATTCTGGTTATTTAGAATGATTAGTCACCTTTCTGGTCCTTTTGCAATTTTTGTCTCCAAAGTGCCCTCTCCTTTGTTTCTGTAGCTCTCTTTGAGATCCTTTCCCTTGAAGGTGAGATATTGATGTGAACAGTTGCTATTGTAGGATCACATCCCAGGATTTTTACAAGAACAGACTCCTAAGAAGGGTTGTAGGGATAAAAAAAATTACAATAATCAAGTCTAGAGAAGACAAAAGTGCAAATAAGACTTTCAGCAGAAGTGTGACTGAGACAGTGTTGAAGATCGGGCAATATAGAAGAAGTGTTAATAAGCAGATTTACAGAGAGGCAGAATGTGAGAAGCAAAGGTAAGCTGAGGATCAAAGAGAGTATATGGAGAATTTTTGCTGCAACATGACAACAAAATTTAGAATTGCAAAGAACAAATATGAATGTCTTTGCTACAGTGACTGTTGATGGATTCACATCACTTTTGTGTATATTATAACAAAGGCAAGCAAGGTTTCAGATAGCTATCTGCTACACAGAGAAACCATCAATCCATCTTAAAATCAACCACAAATCTTAAGGTATCCCTCATGACCTAAGACTCATTATGGCTAGCAAAATACTTGAATGGAGTCACATGTGTTTCAGGAAGGGAAAGAGGAATGTGTCAAAAAAAGTCAAAAGATGCTGATCATGGCTGAAGCTCCACACCTTTTTGTATGCATTGCAGCCATTGTCTTAATTTTTTTAATCTTGCAGATGTAGCCTCTAGAAACCTCCATAAACTATTACTGAATTGTAACAGAAGTTAAAAAAAAAACCTGAGTATCATATTTACAGTACTGTATTACTATTATTTAAATGTAAATCAAATTAAGTTTAGCTTTTCTTCTGTTCCCTTCATTACTTTTGCAACTATAACCTAAGCTTGTGTGCTATCCAGGAAAGTAGCAAATGAAACTTTGAGCGCAGAAGCATTGTGTTCTCACAGCTATCCCTCTTTTTAGAACAGTGTTCATTATTACTGAAAGTTCTCAATTTATAATCAGAATTGGAACTAGGATTTCCATTGCGAAATGATGCAGTTGTTAAGTGAATTGTATCCAATTTTAAGACTCTTTTAACCACAGTTGTTAAGCAAATCATTGGAATTGTTAAGTTGTTAGTTGAAACTGACTGGGAAATTTGCATATAGTGACCATCTAAGCCCAGGTCATTGCAACCATTGTAAATGCATGAAGTTGCCAAGTGCCTGAATTGCAATCACATGACCATAGGACACTGTGACAATTGTTAAGTACAAATAGCTGTTGTGAATACTTTTTTCAGCATCACTATAAGTTTTAAGAGTAGCTAAACAAATGGTTATAAGTCAAGAACTACCAGTATATTTTGCCAGCCCTGAAGTTCAACTGAAAGATATGTATTGTCACACTTAACTAAGTGAATCTGTGCTATGAGAATGCATAGGGATGGAGATATGGACCCTGTTCAGACACGTGGCAAGATTGTTGGGTGCTAGTCTTATCTCTAGGAATGAGAATCAATTTGATCTACAAGTGAAGGTCCTGGTTTAGAAAGGGGAGATCTAAGTTGGTTCTGCTTCAGGCCAAACTAATGACTTTGGTCCAATCGTTTTCTCTCTACCCTAGGAAGAAGGCAAACCAATTCTAAAAATGTTGCTTAGGAAGCTGCATGGACTTATTTGTGTAGTTACTAGGTAACAAAACTAATTTGAAGACTAAAACAAAACTCTACCCTGTCCCCCAGGAATATAACATATTTATTGTTATATCCCAAAGGGCAAGATGGCTCAGTATTTAAAGACACTGAGCCTGTCAGCTGCAAAGCTAGGAAACATAAATGAGCCCTGCTCCCTAGAGTCGGACATGACTGGACAAGGAAACCTTTACTTTTCCTATTGTTATATCCCATCATGAACCAAATTGTTGAAGAAAACAATGCAATAATTTGGTGCTGTTATTCCTAATAATTAGCAGTGCAATAATTTGGTGCTGTTATTCCTATCTAGTTTTTGGAGGCTGATACTTTGTAATAACCTGAGCCCAAGAATGAAGGGTCTTTGGTGGTCTTTGAGCTTGGTTGTTTTCTTGCAGATGTTTCATTACCCAAACTAGGTAATCTCACCATTGCTAGCAAGCAATGGGGTTTGCTCTCAATTTATATTCTAGTGGGTTATCCTGTCAGTGTTGGTGGCAGCAATGGTGATGGTTCTTTGGTTGGGCTATTTACTGTTAGTTTGCCTGGCGGTTTCTTGATTGGACAGAGCAGGGGGGACTCCTCATTTGAACCTCGAGCTTCAAATATTTTCTTTTATGAATCCCAGAATATATTCCGTTTAAATCTCACTGTTCATGCTTCCCTGTGAATTGTTATTGTTTGGATGTACATTAATGAAATACACACCAATATGTATGTAGGAGGGAATGCTCATAATCAAAGGTTAACCAATAGTTCAGATATATAGATAAGAATACATATGTTATCAACATATGTATGTTGATATGCCTTTGATGATTATAGTTAACGTAAGAAGGTTAATGCTTTTTAGCTACTTAGGTTATTTAACTTTGCTGCTTCTCAGTACAGTATTCCTCTTACACAAGATAATCACCACAATGGTGAACATGTAGCAGTGTAGCTTCCCAGACCTTCCAAAATTGCTATTAAAATAATGTCCTTCATTGACAAAATTTTAAAAATGGCATACACGGGGAGCTAAGTAACTAGTTAAAATATACTGTTTTTATTTTAAATTGCATTTACAATCAAGAAATCAAATTTAGTTTTGCCCTTCCTATTTTTTTTTGTTATGCATCCCCTCAAAGGCTATGGGGCTCTTATATTTAAGAAGTTCCTCTCTTTTTTCTTCTTCAAAAGATGCTGAAGAAAAATCAGTAGAATTTTTGCTTAACTAGTATGATTTCTGATTTCATAAAAGAATAAAGTCAGAAATTAAGCAAACAATGATGAGGCTAATTATTGATGCTATATCAATATGGGCTAGGGTTAGGGTTAACATTGTTATACAAATGCCACCTTTTCTTCATGTGTTCTGAAAATATGTAAACTGCTACATTTCCATGATGATGTCCAAGTATATTCATTATAGGATAGACAAGCTTAAATCAAAAATCTAATGCAGCTATCTTAGATTCAGAAAATTGTAAAGCCTTTGTGAACAGGATTTACTATTTTAGGTTAAGACTGGCTTATCTGTAAGAAGTGTGGAAGAGAAAGAATCCTGATAACATTTTTTTATCTTTTAAAAAGTTTATTTTATTATTTTTATGCAGCTACAAATAAGAAAAATAAAACATATGGAATATATATAAAAGAAAAAAGATTAAAAAGGAGTAAAAGAAAAAAATCAGACACAATTGTGACTATATCACAATTATTACAGTTCAATTTTCTAAAAAGTTAAATCTACCATTCAGTCGTCCTACTGTGTTGACAAAGGGTAACATGTTTCATCAAGCCAACCTTTGCTGTTTGGTGTACAAATATTTATCCAAGGAAACAATCTTTGTCGAACAATCCAGGCATGGTTGATCCACATTCTTCATTATAAATTCCAGTGCTTTTGGTATATAGCTAACAAGACAAGGATATCTTTAAATATTAACTTTCTCCTAAAATTTTGTTTCACTATGATAAGAATATTCAACTGATATGAGTTAATTAAATTATAAAATCAAAGCATCACTAATAATGTACCTTCAGAGTTATTGTATCTCCTTTGTAATGTAGATAACCATCTCTTTTTGAAAAACTGTTGAGAAATTCAAGAGCCTGGGAAAAAAGTTTTTGGTGAATGCATCTAAATTTCAAACAATAAGAAACATATTGTCAATTTATCAATTTCCTCAGTTGCTGAGGCCACCGATTTGGGAAAACAGGAAAATCTAGCTCATTTTTCAAAGTTTCTTCTTAATTAACATTTATTTTAGTAAAGTTATTAAATGTCAATATAATTAAACTGTTGCTTCAGTTTCTAAAGAAAACTTTATCTAATATTTTCAAAACCACAGGTGGTTTCAAGGTAGCAAAAAGATTCAATTCCTACATAGAATGTAACAAACATTTTACCTGATTATATTGCCATGAAGCCCTTTTAGACAAAATATATTCCTTGTGCAAAAACCTTTCAAAAGTTTTAAAACATCATTAACAATCAAGGTAACTGTTAAGTTCTGCGCATAGGTGCAAGGAGCGGAGATGAGGCAGTGACAGTGAACTTCAACTCTTTATTAAGCATACTGAACAGAGCAAAACCCCAGGGCAGCAGCAGCCCTTTTATAGGGTTGGCTGCTATCCTATTAGCCAATGAGAAACATGGAAGTGTTAAACCCTTGAACCAATGAGAGTTGGCCCGTTAACAGCCAATCAGATTTCCCAGAAAGGACCAATCCGATATCGCTATTATCGGCCAATCAGAAGTGCAGGATTAGAACCCTGCTTTTTCTTAAGGTTGTTAAAACTTAATTAAACACCTTTATTAGTTCATAACACCCCTTCCCCCTAGATTCCGTTTGAGGGATGCGGTGATGTAATCCCGATAGGTTGTTTTAACTGTCTATTAGATTTGCGCTGTCCCACCGGTTCCTGTCTGTAGTCCGGTTTCGGTGGAACATTTTTTGATATATCTGGTACAGGCGGTTCCGCATCATCACTGGACGACTCGGTGCCGCTAATTCTGTCGTTGTTGTCCTCCGATCTCTGCGGGCTCGCCTCCGTTGAGGTATTCCTCTGTGATGAGGCCATCCCTATCCCTGATTCTTCTTCATGTAACGCGCCCGGCTGCTGACTTCCTTCGATTCCGCTTTCCACCATCTCGAATTTGGTTTCTTCGACATCCCCTCCCCCCTCAGTTTGAGAGTCACAGGAGTCACGGGAACTGGGTTGCAGCCTAGAGCGAAGCTGATCTATATGGCGTTTCCATATTTTTCTGTCCAATGTTTGCACACAGTACGATCTGGGCCCGGTGGTTTGAGTTACGGTTGCTTCAACCCATAATGGTTCGCCGGAAAGGTTTTTAGCAAAAACTAAGTCGCCTACCATGAACTCCAGGGTTTCTCTGACGCGTAGGATGGGTGGAGCCGGTCGAGGTGGGAACGGAGCTTGCGTCCCATCAACAGTTCAGCTGGAGTCTTGTTGGTGACGCTGTGCGGGGTGATGTGTTGGAGTAGGAGTATTCTGTTTAATTTGTCGTCAATGTCCCCATAGTCCATTTTGTGGAGAGTTTTTTTAACAAATTAGACCATGCACTCAGCCCTGCCATTGGCTGCAGGGTGCGCTGGTGAGGTTAGCGCATGGCAGATACCCCGGTCCGCTAAGTATTGTTCAAACGCCAGGGCGGTGAACTGGGGTCCATTGTCAGAGACTAGAACGTCTGGCAGCCCATGTGTTGCGAATAATTTATTTAATTTGCGAATGACTGAATCAGTTGCAGTAGTCTTCATCTTGTGGATTTCGAGCCAGTTGGAATAGGCATCCACTGTTAGGAGGAACGTATGTCCCTTAGTAGGTCCCGCAAAGTCAATGTGGATGCAGGACCACGGCCCCCGGGGGGTTTCCCACTCCATTGGAGTTGCTCTAGGTGGTGCACTGCTGACTTCTTGGCATTTTAGACAAGTCTTCACCCAGGCTTTGATTTGCTTATTGATGGCCGGCCACCACGCATAGCTTCTTGCGAGCGTTTTCATATGCACGATGCCGGGGTGACCATCATGCAATGCTTTCAAAACTGCTCGTTGTAACCGTTCTGGGACGACAACTCTGTCTCCCCATAGGATGCAGCCTTTCTACGAGAAAAGCTCTGTTTGCCGGTTTCTAAAAGGGGTGAAATCATCAGGGGTTTGTTCTACTGGCCATCCTCGTTTGACCCAGCTGAGAACTCGTGCCAGGACAGGTTCTCGTTTTGTTTTGAATGTAGTGTTTCAATCTGGAGTGTCGTGAGGGTTGGAGCTAGGTCGTCGACAGTTTCCGGAAGTGGGGCACAGCTCAATGCATCAGCGTGGGGAATGTGGGCTTTCCCCAGGCGGTGTTGCAATTTATAATTGTACGCAGCTAAGAACTCTGACCAAGGAGTCATTCTAGGTGACAGTATATAGGGGGTTGGCTTGTCTCCCGCTATAATCCCCAGCAAAGGTTTGTGATTGGTAATAATAGTAAAAGCTCATCCATACACATATTCATGAAACCATTTCACAGCAGATACAACAGCAAGAGGCTCTTTATCAATTTGGCTATAATTACGTTCAGCTCTCGATAAGGTCCTTGAAAAATAGGCAATAGGGGCCTCACTACCATTTGGTAACACATGACTCAAAATGGCTGCTACTCCAAACGGTGATGCGTCACATGTAATTGTTAAAGGCAAAGTCTCGTTATACTGCATTAAAACAGCATCGGAGGTTAGTAAGTTTTTCACTTGTCAGAATGCGTGCTCCTCTTGGTGTCCCCAGACCCAGGTAGCTTTTTTGTTGAGAAGTCTATGTAGGGGCTCAGCTACGGTCACCTTCTGGGGCAAGAAAATGTTGTAAAAGTTAATGAGCCCCAGGAAAGCTTGGAGGTCTGTTCTGTTTTTGGGTCTTGGGGTGTTTTTGATCGCTTTTAGTTTGCTATTGGTGGGGTGAATGCCTTGCTTATCGATTAGGTACCCCAGGAACTTTACTTTATCTGTACACAGTTGACATTTATTTTTTTTAACCTATAGGCCGGAGTCTTTAAATTTCTGGAGAACCATTTTAAGATGCCTCTCTAGTACTTCTCTATTCGGGGCCGCAATTAAAACGTCGTCAAAATATGGCACGATGCCCTTGATCCCTTGCAAAAGTCTCTCTATCAGACTTTGAAAAATCCTTGGGGCCACGCTCACTCCCAATTGGAGTCGGTTGCATTTAAAAGCGTCCCGGTGCATAACAATTGTCTGTGCTTCCACGGTTTTTTTATATGCAGCCAGTTGTTGGAACACCTGTGCTAAATCCAATTTAGCAAAGACTTTTCTGCCCCCCAGGGAATGGAGAAGGTGTTGAACCACCGGCACCGGGTAAGTGTTTTGTTGAAGGGAGTGATTAAGGGTGGCCCAGTAGTCCCCACAAATCCTTAACGATCCATCCGGTTTGATGGGTGTTACAATTGGGGTTTCCCAACAGGTGTGGTCAGTTGGTTCTAAAACACCCTGGGCTATTAATTTATCGAGCTACTCGTCGATCTTTGGTTTTAGGGCAAAAGGTACCCGACGAGGCTTAAGGCAGATGGGGGCTACTTCAGGGTTAAGGTTAAATGATATCGGGGTCCCCTTGTACTCGCCTAGTTTGTCTGCAAAAACATCCTGGAATTCCTGGACAAGGGCCTCCTCCCAGTCGTCGCTTCTGGTTCGGTGAATACAAGCTACCTCGATCCCGAGTGGGGTGAACCATTGAAGGCCTAACAGACTAGACAGGTCGCGATTGACGACAGTCAGCGGTAATGACGCAGTACGATTTTTGAATGATACTTGGACATGGATGGAGCCGTACGACCGGAATTCGGTTCCCCTGGTAATCTTTGAGTATAATTCTTTGGGCTCTGAGGTCTTGATGCCGGACAGCAGGTATCCACTGTTTAAGGGTCTTCCAGAAAACCATCGAGAGGGACGACCCTGAGTCGACTTGCATTATGCAAGGTTGGTTCTCGATGGCGACCCTCACTCGGATCTTCTTTGCATCTAACGATGAAGCATGACCAATGGTAATGGTTTGGTGTGCCTCTTCCTGTCTCGTTGAAGTGGCAAGTGTTTTATTTCCGTAGGAGTGGTTGTTCCATTGGTGGTTCAAATGTTCTCGACTCACAGGACGATTCCCTGTGGTCTGGCAATAGTTGTTTTCTCTCCGAATTGGGCTGGACCCTCGCTTGCTTCTACAGACCTTCCCAATGTGGCCTCTTTTCCCACAGGAATGGCAGAGCACATCGAGGAATTTGCAATCTGATCATGGGTGGTTTGCCCCACAACCCGCATATTGGTGCGGTAGTCGTTGATTCCACAGGTTGCGTTGGTCGCGTTCGGACCGGAGTTGGTTGATCTCCTCCTCATCACTTTCTGATGGAGATTCGAGGTCCTCGTGGTGGGCCACTGTTGTGTGCCTCTCTAGGTGAGGTGAGGTATCATTGGCAAATTGACGGAGTGGTGCATTGGTGCAGCGCATTCAGGCGGCCGACTTCCTGGTTGCTTCTTGCTCTGCGCTGTCTGGTCATCTAATCCCAGAACTATCTCTCAGAGCTTCTTGGAGGTCTGCAAACCCACAGAGGCCTCCCAGGTTCTGGAGGTCCGCGATGAAATCTGCGACGCTCTTTCCTTTCCGTTGGTCCCTCTGATAAAACTCATGTCTTCGGACAAGAATTGGTACGGCGGGTGCATAGTGGGCCCGTAGAAGGGGCGCAAGGATGTTCCAGTCCATGGACTTCACCTCAGCCGGTTTTGCTAGTGCCTTGGCCATCTTAAAGACAGCAGGCCCGCAGTGGGTCAGGAATACTGCTCGCTTTTTCCCCATAGTTGCGTCTTTCAAGTTGTTGGTCTCCAGAAACATCTGGAACCGGTCCATATACGAGTCCCAGTCTTCTTGTGCTGGGTCAAATGGAGCGGGTGGTATGGCGCCGCCGGACATGGTTTCCGTTGTCAATGCACCTTCATCCACATGCTCTCTTTGGTGCTCTGTAATGTTCAGTCAGCTCTGATGTCTCCGTATCCCACCCTCGTCGCCAGTGTTAAGTTCTGCGCATGGGTGCAAGGAACGGAGACGAGGCAGTGACAGTGAACTTCAACTCTTTATTAAGCATATTGAACAGAGCAAAACCCTAGGGCAGCAGCAGCCCTTTTATAGGGTTGGCTGCTATCCTATTAGCCAATGAGAAACATGGAAGTGTTAAACCCTTGAACCAATGAGAGTTGGCCCGTTAACAACCAATCAGATTTCCCAGAAAGGACCAATCCAATATCGCTATTATTGGCCAATCAGAAGTGCAGGATTAGAACCTTGCTTTTTCTTAAGGTTGTTAAAACTTTATTAAATGCTTTATTAGTTCATAACAGTTTGGCTGTGCTGAATCTGCTTACAGTTGGGTATTACTAAAATATTTGTAGGAGGGACACATTTATGGGAAGGGTCATATGACAAGACTTCCATCCAGCCTCTGAATCTTCTGAAATATATGCGGCATTATTAGAAATAGAGAGGCTGGGTTGTCTGCCTGCTGTTTTTGTAAGAACATTTATAGAAGAGGAGAATATTTTTCACCTGTCCCCCATTAAAACTACATGTTCTGAGTACCAATTTTTCTTTATCATTATTTCAGTGCACCATTAGCAATGCTCTGAGTGCATCTTAAGCTATTAAGGAGGGTTAGATTTTTATACACAGCTTGTTAGGAGATGCCTTGGAACATAAGGCCATAACATCTTCTCACCTCTGTCAAAAAAGAAATCATACAGACAGCTGGTATAGTAATGTACATTTGCTACACAAACCTAAGATGACATCTCTTGGCTGATCTTTAGATAGCACAGAGCTGCATAATGAGAGAGCAAAATGTCATAGAGGCATGCTTCTCTTGGTAGCCTACTTTGTGTAACCCATCACAATGCCAATAGAGAGAGCTCAACAGGACTGTTGAGATTTCTTAAAGGGCTAGAAAAAAATGAGACTAGTGTGAGGGACTAGTCACTTGCCTGTGACACACAAACAGTAATGACTTTGGCCTATCATGGAAGTTAGCTTGATTGTATGATGGAGAAACTTCACAATAAAAAACTAAAATGTCCCTCACTCAAGTTCAGCATGAGAACTCACTCAAGTTCTGCAAAAATAAATTATAGATAACATTGCAATTATGTAAAATCGTACAGTTGTTTTATCCCCTGAAAGAAATGGTTTTACAGGAGCAAAAAGAAAAAAAAACTTTAAAGGGCCAAGTGATATGCACAACCAATATATTTTCCTCTGCCCTCTTCTTTGGATTGTCTCCTACATCCCTGATATTTTAGAACCAACTGAAAATGTGGTTCTAAAAATGTGAAGCAAAATAATGCCTCTTTCTTACCTTTGAAGATAAATAAACTGATATTCTTAGCACATAGAATTATCCATTTGAAATTCACTTACATTGCAGCTGGAGATAAAATGGAGTTCTCTTTGGAAGCCTTGAGGCTAAACACATCTTACTGGAGAAATAAACCATTCTTTTATGATTTCTGAAAAAAGTTAGTGTTTTAATAATTAAAGAAGAAGCACAACAAGTTTCTTTAACTCTTTCCGTATAGTCAACTGATCATCTACTGACTATAAACTATTAAAGGAGCAGGTGGAGAAGCAATGCTAACATTGTATGTGTTTGCTTCTTTTCCATCCTGTTATTCTTTGACCTATATTCAACAATTTGAAATCTGTAATGTCTTCTTGACAACAACATGTGTATCAAAGCTGGAGAACACTGTGCCATGAGATGGAGAAATACAAATATATACAAATGAATATTCTTACCTGAATGAGGGGTGCCACCCTTGGTCCATGCCATTCCAAAACTCCTCATCATGACTGTGAAAGGGGACCCCATATGTCAGAGCTCCTTTACTTAATTTGAATTGGAGGTATCTCACTTAATTCACATTCCACCTCATATACAAAATTTCTTGCTGCAAGTCAGCATGAGCCATGGACTTTTTTCCACAATCTTGACCAGTCAGCTAATATGTACAATGACAGAAATATAGAGCTGGTTTGTGCAACTTCTTTGCATGCTTTCTTTTTTGGTTCCTATCTTCTATACATGCCCCCGCACCCGCAATAATCTGGGAGAAAGTTCATCAAAGTTTTGTATCATATTAGAATTTCTCACTTTGATATGACACATCTCCTTCTCAGATATGAGTCTGTACATTCACTTGCCCCTTGTTTTTGGCTATTTAGTGGAAAATTTTCCTCCTGGGACAATAGGAAGTAGGGCCTTTTCTCTCTTGTTTCCCTTCTAAGCTTTGGAACTCCTCTTCAGAATGTTCTCCTAATGTTGTTGCTTATATAGTTTCAGGTATCAAACACATTTTTTTAAAAAAATCCAGTGTTCTGTTGGAAGAAATAGCCTTCTGGCTTGAGTTCCAAGTGGGAAAGAAAGACACTGGAAACATGGTGACTGCTTGGAAAGATGGTTTAATGATGGACAGGATCACATGCCCTGGATGAAGAAAGAAGGAAAAGGGCTAAGATGCTGAGAGACACTTAGTTTTATAACCTCTGTTGGGCTGCACCTTAGTGTTTCCTGTTCCTGTGTAAGAAATGTATCCCATTGGCTGTCAGACTCCCAGGGCAGAGGTCTTAACTAACTTTGTAGGCTTTGTCTGGACCACATGGCTTCACCTGAGTGTTGACTGATACAATCTTCCCAGGCTAGGTGATGAGATGGGTAGAGGCCTTTATTATGTAGAATACTCTGGCCTAGGCCTTAATGGTCCAGTAGCAAAGGTGGGGGCGGGGCTGAGTTTCTGCCTCTCTGAATTTCTATTTTATTCTTTTTAGGGAAATATTCTGCTTTTTTAATATTTCATAGGACATTTCATTTTTCTAGGAGAGGGGTGGGTTTTAACTTCCAACAGTTCTTAATGTTGTTGTTGAACAATCTCATTTCACTGCTCTTTTTTATTGGTTATAAGTGATGGTGGTAGTATTAATGAGGATGTGATAACAGCAAAGCTTTAAGTAAGCTCTCTTATAATCTAGCAAATTTAAATTTTGCTTTTGTTTATAGTTATATTATCTTCATGAACGCATTCATATGCTCACATAAATACACAGAATACCCTACATGCACTCATCTTAAAATAAGTGCTGTTATTCATTTATAAATTTTCACTTTTCAAATGAACTTTCTGATTTCACGGCAGAAAACATGTGGACTATATAAATTGGCTGCTGCAGCAAATGTGGGGTGTGGGTTTCTAACACTTCATAGCCTTTAAAAAGATTGTACTAAATCTATGTTTTACCATTTGAAAAACCACAATCTTTTTTTCAGAAGATTTCTCATTTGCAATTATAAAGCTCGTTTTTACAAAGTTACAAAGTTCCCAAAAGCCATCACTCTGCTAAACAAATAATTCCCTCAACACTGTTCAGCTATTACAAAATCTGCACTACTGTTACTGTTAATCTCCTCATCACTCCTTATCACGCATCCCTTCCCACTTATGACTGTATGACTGTAACTTTGTCACTTGTATCCTTATGATTTATATTGACTGTTTCCTAGTATGACTTGATTGCTTATTGTACCCTATGACTATTATTAAGGGTTGTACATTATGATTCTTGGCTCTTGATGAATGTATCTTTTGTTTTATGTATACTAAGAGCATTTGTACCAAGACAAATTGTATCAAGAGCATTTGTACCTTGTGTGTCCAATCACACTTGGCCAATAAAGTATTCTGTTCTGTTCTGTTCTGTTCTATTCTATTCTATTCTATTCTATTCATTACTTGACTTCACTGGAGTTAAGGGAGAAATAGTGTATTCTTAGTACTTGTTCTTAACTTAGTTTTATAATATTAATTCCCCTGTAACAGGAACTTACGTTAAAACTGTACACCATAATTTGGGTCCTAGAACTGTATGCCTTCCCCTTAAGAATGACACCCACTCCAGGAAAGGTCCTTCCCAAGATGGCTGCTGAATCGTAGGAACTTTTTCTATTCCTACTGGCCATCTGCTGATTTTACTGCCAAAGCTATTTCTCTGACAGTGCTGCTCCCTAGATTTGAATGAGCACTTAGAAATGACCGAAAACAGCTTTTGAATAGCTGTGGACCTATCTGGGAAGGGGAATTTTGAAGATTCCAATTCCTGTGGAAGCAGTAAGAAAGTCATTAGGCAAATCCATCTTCCTTTCAGCATTTCATTTTCTTAAGCACACCTAGTTTTAACTTTCATTCAAATAAAAGTTTGAATTTATTGCTTTACTTTGCTTTTTGTCTTTAAAAGTTGACTGGCCAGCTGAATGCTGATTTACTCTAACCCCCAGTTAGACTTTATCAGTTTTTTTTCCTTCTAATTTACATTGTCTTGAATAACTTAGGCTTTTCCATATGAAAACACAGCATGCTTTTGGATAATGAAGTGCTTTATTTGATTTACATCAATATTGGACTTTTATTGCAGGGTTTTTATTTTATTAATTTGTAAAATACATGGACTTTAGTTTTTATTTTAACTTTGGATCAATAATATATAGATAATATCCATAACAAATTGCACTCTAATTCAAGTGACCCTGAAGGTAAAAATAAACTCCCAAGTGGCTTCAAGAGCTCTCAAGGAGAGTGTTAACAACCAGATGACTGCATAGAAATACAGTTCTTCCATCCCCACCCCCCATCATCTGGTCAGAACCTATCCTTCCATTCCTCCCACTATCCAGTCTCAACTGTAGAAAGTTAACACCCACCCATATCCTAGAAAAATGAAATATTTTGAGAAATATTAAAAAGGCAGAATCAAGAAGAACTTTGCCTATAGAGTCAGCGATGATCCCTACATAACCCCTACATGGCTCCATGGAAGTCTGACAACAGCCAATAGAATACATGTTCTTGCACAAGAACAGGAAGCTCAAGTGCAAAGCCCAAGAGAAGGTATAAATCCCCCCCACTCTCAACTCCATGTGGTCAGCACCAGGAACTACAAGCATGTGGTCCTGTTCATCAATAAATGGACCGTCTTTCCAATCAGCTTCCAAACTCCATTTTGTCTCCAGTGCCTTTCTCCCAGCTTGGAACTGAATCAGATGGATATTTCTTTCAACAAAACTGTTGGTATCTACCCTTCCCTCCACTTCCCATCATAACTGATGAAGCTTCTTGGATGAGTTTTGTTGTTCTTCCTCAAGGAATAAATAGTTCTGTTGTCATTTGAAAAAGCACCTTTGAGGCAATTATGACCTGGATGACTGAGAATCTCCACAGACATTTAGAACTAGTCAATCTGTTGCAAAGAAATTGGGACTGTATAGACTTAGAATTAACTCATTTGATTGCACATATCTCTTTGAAGTTCAAGCTTGCATTCTTTTACAACAGCAGAAATTGTACTGCATGGAAAAGTGACAAATTGGCCTTCCCTAGGAGGATCAAAGGAGATTGGGAAAATAGATTTATCATTTGTCATTTATTGGAAACCAATTTAATCTATATTTTGTTTTTAAGATAGATCAATTTTGGAAATTGAATGTACTATATTTAAGCAGGCAATATTGATAAGAGATGGAATTTAAAAAAAAAACAGACATGGATATTTGGCCTGGGACCAATTACTGTTAACTTTGGGATTTGGAATAAGATAATTTGGAAAATTTTCTACAAGCTGGTTAAGTTTGTTTTAAAAAGGTCTTTGAAACTGTCGTGTCCGCAAAAGATGCTCAGAGTCGGTGACTTTCATTCAAAGCTCTTTATTTACAATGGGAGAACCGAACCGGCGAAAGGCAAAAAGCCCGCGGCTTTTATACCTTTCACTGCGGCGGCCGCGGCCAATGGCAGCGATTCAAGTCTCCCGCTCTTGGTTTGAACCAATCGCGGGAGACTCCAATCTGGCCAATCAGCGCGGCTCGCCTGGCCAATCAGAAATCCCCGCGCCTTAGCCAATCAAGGCGCGGGGATTTCGAGTATTCAAATTCAGGACATAACACCCCTCCCCTCTTGGTATGGTCCATCACGTGGTGTAGTCACGCAGGTAGGCGGGGCTCCGTCGAGTCCTAGTTGACCTGCGCAACTCACTTGCATGCTGTAACTCGGCCGGAGCGGTCATCTTTTTGGCTGCTCCTGCCTCTGCGCGAACCGGCTGGATGATCGGGCCGGTTCTTTCGCCGTGGCTCCCGCCTGGGCCTACCGGGTCGGTTGAGTCACGGATTTCGCCGCTCCCGCTTGGCTTCTCCGAGTCGGTAGAGCTGGCCAGACGGTTCTTCTCCGGAGGGGACTCGCGATGGCTGTGTTCCGGTGAGTATTTCTGTTTTATTTTTTCCTGCGATTGTCTTTCCGGGTATTCCCTCCCCCCTTGGTTCGTGTCTTGGGGGTTGAGGTCAGTCGCTGTTCGTGACCTGAGCTGGTCGATATGTCGCTTCCAGGCTCGCCCATCGATGGTTTGGAGCCGGTACGACCGTGGACCAGTGACTTGAGTTATGACGGCTGGGATCCATAGGGGGTCCCCCGTCATGTTCTTAGCGTAGACTAAGTCACCTGGGTCAAATGTCCGGTACCTGGAGCTGGAGTCTGGGGGCCGCTCAGGGTTATAGGTCGGGTGCAATCGGTCGAGTGGGGACCTCAGCTTTCTGCCCATTAGAAGTTCTGCAGGGCTCTTGTTAGTTGTGGTATTGGGAGTGATGTGCTGTATGAACAGCAGTTTGTTGATTTTGTCGTTGATCTCCCCGTGGTCCATTTTCCGGAGGGTCTTTTTCGTAAACTGGACCATCCGTTCCGCCCTACCGTTCGCTGCCGGATGTGCCGGTGCTGTTAATGCGTGGCGGATACCCCTCTCCGCCAGGAACCGTTCGAAATCGATGGAAGTGAATTGGGGCCCGTTGTCTGAGACGACAACGTCTGGGAGGCCGTGTGTGGAAAACAGTTTACACAGTTCTTTAACGACGGCCTCTGTGGTAGTGGATTTCATGTCGCATACCTCCAACCAATTGGAGTATGCGTCAACTGTGATTAGAAAAGTGTGCCCATTTGTGGGGCCAGCAAAGTCAAGATGGATTCTGGACCAGGGCCCCCGTGGTGTTTCCCAGTCCCGGATAGGTGCTGCGGGTGGGCTGGATCTGGTCTCCTGGCACCGGTGGCATTTGGCGACCCATGCTTCAATTTGCTTGTCCATCCCTGGCCACCAAGCGTAACTCCTGGCCAGGGCTTTAGTCCTGACGATGCCAGGATGACCCTCATGTAGCATCTCTAAGACCCTTTCTTGTAATCTGTCCGGAATTACCACCCGGTCACCCCACAGAATACAGCCTCTCAGAAGTGAAAGTTCAGTCTGGCGCTGGCGGAATGTTTTAAAAGTCTCGTCATTGTCTTTCTCCGGCCAGCCCTTTTCTAACCAGTGTAAGATTCGTGCCAGACGCCTGTCCTTAACGGTTTCTCTGGCAATGTCAGATGCGGTAATAGGTAAACTCTCGATACTTAGGGTGTTTGTTGTTGGTGCTGGGTCAGGTTCAGAGACAGGTAAAGGCGAGCGGCTTAAAGCGTCCGCGTGCGAGATTTTCTTACCTGGCTTGTGTAGCAGGTCGTAATTGTAGGCTGCCAGGAATTCGGACCATCTTGTCATCCGGGGTGACAAGATGTTCGGCGTGGCTCGGTTTCCAGCGAGGATGCCCAGCAATGGCTTATGATCCGTCACGATTGTGAACGGGCGGCCGTACAGGTATTCGTGGAAACGCTTAACGGCGGCAACTATAGCCAAAGCTTCTTTGTCCAGCTGGCTATAGTTCCGTTCCGGTTTAGTCAGAGTCCTGGAGAAAAAAGCGATGGGTGCTTCTCTCTGGTCTGGGAGGGTGTGGCTGAGGACAGCACCGACGCCGAAAGGTGATGCGTCGCAAGTGACAGCTAAGGGCAAGGTTTCGCTGAATTGCATCAGGACGGCGTCGGAGGTGAGAAGGTCTTTGGTTTTTTGAAAGGCGGCTTGCTCTCGTTTCCCCCAAGTCCAGGCTGCCTTCTTGTCTAGGAGTCTATGTAAAGGTTCCGCCGCCGTTGCCTTTTGAGGTAGGAAAACATTATAAAAATTTAGTAAGCCTAGGAACGCTTGTAGTTCCGTTTTGGACTTTGGGGTGGGGGCTTCCTTGATGGCTTTCACTTTTTTAGTCGTAGGGTGAATGCCATGCCGGTCTAGGAGATAGCCCAAAAACTCTACTTGCTTTGTACATAGTTGGCATTTTTCTCGTTTGACTTTAAGTCCTGTTTCTTTAAATTTTGTTAAGACTTGTCTGAGTCGGTTTTCTAATTCGGCTTCGTTTGGCGCCGCCACTAATACGTCATCGAAATAGGGCACCACCCCCTTGATGCCCTGTAGCAACCGTTCCATCAGGCTCTGAAAGATGCCTGGTGCCACGCTGACTCCAAATTGGAGTCGGTTACACTTGAAAGCCCCCCGATGGGTCACGATTGTTTGGGCTTCCGCTGTTTTCTCGTCCACAGGTAGCTGCTGATATGCCTGGGCGAGGTCGAGCTTGGCAAAGACTTTGCCCCCTCCCAGTGAGTGCAGCAAATGTTGCACTATTGGGACTGGGTAGGCGCTTTGTTGCAACGCGCCATTTAGGGTGGCCTTATAGTCCCCACAGATTCTCACGGACCCGTCTGGCTTTACTGGGGTCACTATAGGGGTCTCCCATCTGGCATGGTCTATCGGTTGTAATACCCCTTGTTTGACGAGCTTGTCGATCTGCTCGTCAATTTTTGGCTTTAAGGCGAATGGTACCCTTCTAGGTTTAAGCCGCTTAGGGGGAACCCTTGGGTCTAGATCGAACGAGATAAGGGGCCCCTGGTACTTGCCCAATCCTCCATCGAAGACCTCCTGGAACTCCTGGGCTAGCTTCTGTTCCCAAGCTTCAATGGAGACGTGGTTGACACCTGTCAGCGCGATGTTAAGCGGGGCGAACCATTGTAAGCCCAGTAGGCTTGGGCGGTCGCGATCGACGATCGTGAGCGGTAGTTGTTCGGTCTGGCCTTTGTAAGTTATATTAAAGTTCTTGGTGCCCACTACCGGGACGCGATTCCCTTGGTAGTCTTTTATGATGATCTTTTGGGCATGCACGTTTCTTTTTTGTAGTGTAGGCACTATTCTTTTGATTTCGCGCCATGCAATCATGGAAAGGTAGGACCCGGAGTCCACTTCCATTTTGCATGGCTGGCCTTCTATATGGACTTCTACGTGTACCTTTCTGGCGCCGTCGGAGATGGCGTGGCCGATGGTCACCGTCTGGTGGGTCTCTTCTTTTCGCCGACCGTCGCCGCTTCTTTGAGAATGTTGAGTACAGTCCCATCGACCGTCTGGCTGGCGCTCTCTGGCTCTGGGCGGGGAGCTTTCTCTTCTTCTGTCGTGCTGTTCCCATTTGGGCGGGCTGCGGGTCTTCTTTTGGCGGCAAACTCTAGCGATGTGGCCCCGTCGGTCGCAATGCCTACAGATAGAGTCAAGGAATCGGCATTCTGACCTGGGGTGGTCGCCGCCGCACCCGGCGCAGTTTGTCCTCGACCTACGACCTTTTCGACTTCGTTGGTCGCCGCGTCCCGTCTGCACGCGATGTATGTCCTCCTCGTCTTCCGACGTGCTGGAAGTTGACTGGTAATCACCGTAGTGCACGGTTGCCTCGTTTCTTGTGTCGGCCGACCTCGCCGGGTTGTTGTTTCCGCCCTTCGCGTCAGATCTTCGCATGCTGTCCGCTGACGTGCGGGTTGCTTCTGCGGCTGCGGCTGCGGCTGCGGTAAGGGCATCGGCTAGGCTGATGTCGCCCTTGGCCATAAGTCGGCTCTGGAGTGTAGGATCCCATAAGCCGAGTACGAAACGGTCTCTTATGAGACTGTTCAGACCTTCAAACTCGCACAGTCCTCCTAGGCGCCGTAGCTCTGCGACGAAGTCGCTCAATTTTTCGTCTGGTTTCTGGTTTCGGCGATAGAACTCGTTGCGCCGTATCAGGATGGGGACTTCGGGGGCATAATGGCGCCGCAGTATAGGTTCGAGGACGTCCCAGTCCATGGCGGTTGCGTCTGCCGGCTTGGCCAATGCCTTGGCCATCTGGAAGACCTCTGGTCCGCAATGAGTAAGGAAGACGGCGCGTTTTAGTGGGCCCGGGGCGTCCTTCATTCCGGCGCATTCTAGGTACATACGGAACCGATCCGAGTACGATTCCCAGTCCTCGGCGGCGGGGTTGAAGGGGGCGGGCGGTGCTATTTTCGCCATCTCTGCGCTGGCGCTGGTTCTTGGGTGGACACGGGGTTCGGTTCAGGGGCGAGATCCCACCCTCGTCGCCAGTGTCGTGTCCGCAAAAGATGCTCAGAGTTGGTGATTTTCATTCAAAGCTCTTTATTTACAATGGGAGAACCGAACCGGTGAAAGGCAAAAAGCCCGCGGCTTTTATACCTTTCGCTGCGGCGGCCGCGGCCAATGGCAGCGATTCAAGTCTCCCCCTCTTGGTTTGAACCAATCGCGGGAGACTCCAATCGGGCCAATCAGTGCGGCTCGCCTGGCCAATCAGAAATCCCCGCGCCTTAGCCAATCAAGGCGCGGGGATTTCGAGTATTCAAATTCAGGACATAACAGAAACTTTTAGCTCATCTTTTTTATCATTATTATTCTTCCTGTTAATTGTTTTATCATTAATATAGTATATAGATGACAACTTAGTAATTTGCAAATAAATTTAGTAGTTTAAAAATCTTTTGGGCCTGTTTTACAAGGAATGGGAAATTAATATTATAGTAATGTATCAATTAGTAATGTAATGTATCAATCAACTTGGTGGTAATATGTACATAGGTATTAGGGGGTTTTTTCTAATGCAATTTTTAATGTTTTTTTGCTATGTGTTGTTGATTATTTATTTTAATCTTTTGGAGTTTTGTACTTTAACTTTTTAAAAATAAAATAAAAAATTGACTAAATAAAAAGACTGACACCTACTCCTTTTAGGCATTCAAAAGTTGTCCACTGAATTTCCATTTTTTAAAAAATATGATAGAAAGTTAAAAGTGATTAAATACATATTGAGGAATAATATAAGTACTTATAATTATTGTGATGAATTTAGGTATATTTACATAGCTTGAAATTAAATTGAAATTAAAACATTTTACACTTCATGGGTTGATTGTCATCAGGACAAGGAAGAATTCTTCAGAAAGAATATTAGGAGGAATGGATACTAAAAACATATTAACAAAATTGAAATATAAAAAGAAGAAAAGCATGAAACTTCAGTTGTTTCCACATTTTCTCATGATCTCTCATTTACTTCAAAGTCTTCATCTACTTTATGTTTTCCCCTTGTTTGGGTGAAGTTATGTTGGAGTTTTCTTTTGTACTTTATAAAACCTGCTGATTTTTATCTCTAAATTTCTTCTATTTGTAACCTTTAAAATACCACATACCTCAAGAAAGTACATCAAGAGAACTTGTGCAAAGAAAAACAAACACATACAGACTTCAATATGAAGAGAAGTCCCCACTTCCTTTAGCTGTCGAATCAGCAGGGCATTCCACCCTGCTTGGGTCAACATCATAACAGCATCAAAATGAAAAAAGAAACTAAATAAAATTCTCATAGATTATTCTAAAAATACATTCTTTTCTATAGATGCAAATGTGAATTTGAACTTATTAAAATAACCAAGATCTTTCTGCACTGTATTTTGATTACTTTTAACTTTAACTGTAGAGTTCAATAATAGCAAATATTCATCTGAAATTAAAGGCTGGCACTACAGTGACAACATTTTCAGAGCATTTTGACTGCTTCAGGTGGTAAAAATCATTGAATGCTATGCAGATTTCCAACAGCATTTTCAAGAAAAGGAGTGCGATGCAAATATATAGGAATTGCTCTTATCACTCAGACTCTGCCTAAAAGGTTTGAGAATGTTATTTCCTTTTGTACCACGAAAACAATAACAACTGCACAATCGTGCAGTTAATTTTTTTGCCTCTTTCTACCCAACTTCTCATTGGACTAGGATGCTGGAAGCCATAAAGTGGGTAGGAGAAGATCAAATACATAGCAGAAGGGCTGAGAAAATATTTGCAGACCCCTCATATCCTGGATATAAACTGTTTCAACTCCTCCTCTTGAGACAATGGCACAAGGCATTGTATGCACAATTAGACACAGAGACAGTTTTTCTTTCTCATGCCATCATCACTGTTGAACACCTAAATCTAATGTTTTAGCTGTCTAATGTCTATGCATATATAATCCATGTAGTATGGCTGTACTATTATTATTTTCTTTCTTATTTTCTTTATTACTCTCATTGATATTATTGTTGTTGTTGTTATTGTTATTATTATGAACATCATCATTGCTCTATTGTTTTGTATGTACATACTGAAAGTTTCTGCACTGGAGACAAATTCCTTGTGTGTCTAATTACATTGGACAAATAAAGTATTCAATTAAATTCAATACCCCTTACAGGAGCCTCACTCCAAACTTTTGAGGCTAAGTGTTATGAACTAATAAAACGCTTAAATAAAGTTTTATCAAACCTTTAGAAATAGCAGGGTTCTGATCCGGCACTTCTGATTGGCCGATAATAGCAATATTAGATTGGTCCGTTCAGGAGAATCTGATTGGCTATTAATGAGCCACTCTCATTGGTTAAAGGGGTTAACACTCCATTTCTCATTGGTTACTAGATCAGCAGCTTGCCTATAAAAAGGCTGCTGCTGCCCTAGGTTTTTGCTCTGTTCAGAATGATTAATAAAGAGTTGAAGTTCACTGTTCACCATCTCATCTCCGTTCCTTGCGCTCATCCACAGAACTTAACACTGGTGACGAAGGTGGGATACGGAGACGCCAGAGCTGACTGAATACTACAGAGCACCAAACAGAGCATGTGGCTGAAGGCACATCGATGGTGGAAACCATGTCCGGTGGCGCCATACCACCCGCTCCATTTGACCTGGCACAAGAAGACTGGACTCATACATGGACCGGTTCCAGATGTTTCTGGAGACCAACAACTTGAAGGATGCCACTACCGGAAAAAAGCGGGCGGTATTCCTGACCCACTGCAGACCTGCCATTTTTAAGATGGCTAAGGCACTGGCGAAACCGGCTGAGGTGAAATCCATGGACTGGGACGTCCTCAAGCCCATCCTACGGGCCCACTATGCACCTACCATACCAACGCTTGTCCGAAGACATGAATTTTACCAGAGAGACCAATGGAAAGGAGAAAGCATTGCAGATTTCATTGCAGATCTCCGGAACCTGGGAGGCCTCTGCGGGTTCACTGACCTCGAAGAAGCTCTAAGAGACCAAATAGTTCTGGGACTAGATGCACCACATGTGCAAAGTAAGATGATGGCGAAAGGCCTTGCAGATACCATCGCTGGCGCTACTGCAGCAGAAGTAACCAGGAAGTTGGCTGCCCGAATGTGCCGCACCAACACCCCTCTCCGCCAACTCGCCGGCGAAACCTCATCTCACCTAGAGGGACATACAACAGCAACCCACCACGAGAACCTCGAATCGTCATCAGAAAGTGATGAGGAAGAGGTCAACCAACTCCTGTCTCAACGAGATCAACGCCACCAGCGTAATCAGAGACTGCAGCATCAA
Organism: Hydrophis major; assembly: GCA_033807585.1. NCBI lineage: Eukaryota > Metazoa > Chordata > Lepidosauria > Squamata > Elapidae > Hydrophis > Hydrophis major. The sequence goes on along the minus strand of CM066343.1, from coordinate 141,293,645 downwards.
TGCACAGGTTGTGGGGCAAACCACCCACAAACAGACTGCAAATTCCTCGATGCACTCTGCCCTGTTTGTGGGAAGAGAGGCCACATCGGAAAGGTCTGTAGAAGCAAGCAAGGATCCAGCCCATTTCAGAGGGGGACCAACTACCACCAAACCACAGGAAATCGTCCTGTGAATCGGGAATATTTGAACCACCAATGGAACAACCACTCCTACAGAAATAAACCACTGGCCAATTCAACGAAATGAGAAGAGGCACACCAAACCACTACAATTGGTCATGCCTCATCATTAGATGCAAAGAAGATCCGAGTTAAGGTCACCATCGAAAACCAGCCCTGCATAATGGAAGTCGATTCAGGATCATCCCTCTCGATGGTTTCCTGGAAGACCCTTAAACAATTAATTCCTGCCGTCCGGTGTCAAGACCTCAGAACCCAAAGAATTATACTCAAAGATTATCAGGGAAACTGAATTCTGGTCGTTGGATCTAGCCTAGTCCAGGTCTCATTCAAAAATCGTACTGCATCTTTACCATTGACCATCGTCGACTGTGATCGGCCTAGCTTGTTAGGCCTTCAATGGTTCGCTCCACTCGGGATCGAGGTAGCCGGCATTCACCAAACCAGAAGCGACGACTGGGAGGAGGTCCTCGTCCAGGAATTCCAGGACATCTTTGCAGACAAACTAGGCGAGTACAAGGGGACCCCGATATCATTTAACCTTAACCCTGAAGTAGCCCCCATCCGTCTTAAGCCTCGTCGGGTACCTTTTTCCCTTAAACCAAAGATTGATGAGCAGCTCCATAAATTAATAGCCCAGGGTGTTTTAGAACCAACAGACCACGCTCGTTGGGAAACCCCAATCGTAACACTCATCAAACCGGATGGATCGTTAAGGATTTGTGGGGACTACCGGGCCACCCTTAATCACTCCCTTCAACAAAACACTTACCCGGTGCCGGTGGTTCAACACCTTCTCCATTCCCTGGGGGGCAGAAAAGTCTTTGCTAAATTGGATTTAGCACAGGTGTTCCAACAACTGCCTGTATATATAAAAAACCGTGGAAGCACAGACGATTGTTACGCACCGGGGCGCTTTTAAATGCAACCGACTCCAATTCGGAGTGAGTGTAGCCCCAGGGATTTTTCAAAGTCTGATGGAGAGACTCTTGCAGGGGATCAAAGGGGTCGTACCATACCTTGATGACGTTTTAATTGCTGCCCCGAATAGAGAAATACTAAAAGAGCATCTAAAATTGGTTCTCCACAAATTTAAAGACTCCGGCCTTAAGGTTAAAAAAAATAAATGTCAACTGTGTACAGATAAAGTAGAGTTCCTGGGGTACCTAATCGATAAACAAGGCATTCACCCCACCAATAGCAAACTAAAAGCAATCAAGAATGCCCCAAGACCCAGAAATAAGACTGATCTCCAAGCTTTCCTGGGGCTTATTAATTTTTACAACATCTTTCTGCCCCACAAAGTGACCGTAGCTGAGCCCCTACATAGACTTCTAGACAAAAAAGCAACCTGGTCTGGGGGCACTGAGAGGAGCACGTGTTCCAACAAGTGAAAAACTTATTAACCTCAGATGCTGTTTTAATGCAGTACAACGAGACTTTGCCTTTAACAATTACATGTGACGCGGCACCGTTTGAAGTAGTAGCCATTTTGAGCCATGTGTTACCAAACGGTAGTGAGGCCCCTATTGCCTATTTTTCAAGGACCCTATCAAAGGCTGAACGTAACTGTAGTCAAATCGATAAAGAGGCTCTTGCTGTTGTATCTGCTGTGAAACGGTTTCATGAATATGTATATGGACGAGTTTTTATTATTGTTACCGACCACAAACCTTTGCTGGGGATTATTGTGGAGACAAGCCAACCCCCTATATATTATCACCTAGAATGACTTACTGGTCGGAGTTTTTGGCTGCGTACAATAATAGGCTGCAACACCGCCCGGGGAAAGCCATTCCCCACGCTGACGTGCTGAGCCGTGCACCACTTCCAGAAACCATCGATGACCCAGCTCCAACCCTTACAACACTCCAGATTGAAACACTACATTTACTGCCACTAACAGTTAGAGATATTGCGATCGAAACAAAACGCGATCCTATCTTAACGCGAGTTCTTAGCTGGGTCGAATGGGGATGGCCAGTAGAACAAACCCCTGATGACTTCACTCCCTTCAAGAACTGGCAAACAGAACTTTTTTTGCAAAAAGACTGCATCCTATGGGGGGATAGAGTCATTGTTCCAGAGCGGTTACAACGAGCAGTATTAAAAACACTGCATGAGGGTCACCCTGGCATCGTGTGTATGAAAGCGCTCACACGAAGCTACGCGTGGTGGCTGGGCATCGACAGACAGATCGAAGCCTGGGTAAAGACTTGTTTAAAGTGCCAAGAAGTTAGCAGTGCCCCACATAAAGCAACTCCAACAGAATGGGAAACACCCCGGGGACCGTGGTCCCGCATCCACATTGACTTTGCGGGACCTACTAAGGGACATACGTTCCTACTAACAGTGGATGCCTATTCCAACTGGCTCGAGATCCACGAAATGAAGAGTAATACAAACGAGTCCGTCATCCGGAAGTTGAACAGGCTATTCGCGATGCATGGACTGCCCGATGTTCTGGTCTCCGACAACGGACCCCAGTTTACCGCTCTACCCTTTGAACAATACTTAACGGACCGCAGTATTCGCTATGTGCTAACTTCGCCAGCTCACCCTGCAGGTAACGGAAGAGCCGAGTGCATGGTACAGTTTGTTAAAAAATCCCTCTACAAAATGGACTATGGGGACATTGAAGATAAAATAAACAGAATACTCCTTCTCCAACACATCACTCCACACAGCGTCACCAACAAGACTCCAGCTGAACTATTAATGGGACGCAAACTCCATTCCCACCTCGACTGGCTTCACCCATCTTACGAGACAAAGAAACCTTGTGGATGTAGCGGAAAATGCCGCGAGTTCAAGATAGATGACTTAGTTTCCACTAGAAACCTTTCCGGCGAATCGTTTGGGTCGAGGCAACTGTTATTCAAGCCACTGGATCCAGGTTGTACCGGGTGAAAACCTGCGATGGAAAAATATGGAAACACCATATAGATCATCTTTGCTCAAGGCTACAACCTAGTTTCTGTGACTCCGGTAACTCCCAAACTGAGGGGGGAGGGGATGTCGAAGAAACCGAATTCGAGATGGCGGAAAGCAGGAGCAAAAGAAGTCAGCAATCAGGTGTAACGAATGAAGAAGAATCAGGAAGGGGAGTGTCCTTGCCACAGAGGAACACCTCAACAGAGGCAAGCCCGCAAAGATCAGAGGACAACAATGAGAACATTAGCGGCACCGAGTCATCCAGTGAGGAACCTCCGGCACCCGACTTGCCCAAAAACGTACCGCCGAAATTGGGTTACAGACAGGAACCGGTGGGACAGCATAAATCCAATAGACAGTCAAAACAACCTTCATACCTCAGGGATTACGTCACCGCACCCCTCAAACGGAACCCGGGGGGAAGGGGTGTTATGAACTAATAAAATGCTTAAATAAAGTTTTATCAAACCTTTAGAAATAGTAGGGTTCTGATCCTACACTTCTGATTGGCCGATAATAGCAATATCGGATTGGTCCGTTCAGGAGAATCTGATTGGCTGTTAACGAGCCACTCTCATTGGTTAAAGGGGTTAACACTCACGTTTCTCATTGGTTACTAGATCAGCAGCTTGCCTATAAAAAAGCTGCTGCTGCCCTAGGTTTTTGCTCTGTTCAGAATGATTAATAAAGAGTTGAAGTTCACTGTTCACCGTCTCGTCTCCGTTCCTTGCGCTCATGCACAGAACTTAACAACAGGGTATTAAAGTTAAGTTCCTCTACATTAAGCAAAGTGATACCATTATTTCAGGCAGTTATTGGGGTGGCCATGAATGACAATAAATTATAATTCTTTAAAAAGTTTTTTCTATATTGCCAATAGAATAAGGAGGAATTGTGTTTTTTGCTTCAAATGTCTTGAATAGTGAGTATCATGCATAATGAGAAGATTCATTTGTTGCAGTCTCTGATAGCAAAATATCTTGAGCATCTCCTGAGAATGTTGACATAAAGCAATACAAACACAGGCACAACAGTCCAAATTATTATACTTATTGATATATCTGGGTCAAAAAAAAGTGTGCCTTTCCCACTGTGGTGATATCCTTTATATTTTTCTTAAATTATGGTATATTCTATTTCAATATGAATTAGCATAAATTAGTATGTGCAAATTGCAAACATATCTGAGTTCTCTGGTTCTTTTTGAGGCACTTCTGTCTTTCTGCAAATGCCTATGCAACTATCCTAGTGTTAGAGGCCTCTGTATCTAATTGAGATCACAGAAAGAAAAAGAGAAGATGAAGCAGTTGAGTCTTCAGCAGTTAGATTCTTGAAAAATCTGCTGGCCACTGTCAGAAATTTAATCTCTGATCTCATGTTATATTCCTTACGTTCATATGACAACCGGTAGCATAGTGATTAAGGAAACCAAGAAATCCAGATTGAAATTCCAGCAGACTACAAAACTCACAGAGGATTATTGTTATGAAAATATAATTTGTTGAGATCTCCAAGCACATATACCTTCAGCTGCTACAGAATGGGTAGGATATAAATGCAATTAGTCAATCAGTCATACAACAATCAATAGAAGTCCCATTAATTTCATTGTAAAATGAAAAGATAAAGGACTTGAAATGATAGATTACAATAGCCACGCAGCCACATATGTAGTTAGAATTTTTTAAAATATATTTTATCAATCAATAATTTGGAATTCTTAAAAAAGAAAGAATAGGATCCAAAACAATATGTACACATAAGATCAGTGTTGTTGAAGAACCTGCATGGAATACAGGAGAATTCGAAAAGGTTCAAAGAGAGTTATCACAGCTTATTTAATATATAACAAAAAAACATCAGCTGCGTAATGCTAACTATAGCACAGGGTGTTAATAATTATTCTCCAGGCTGTTCAGTCTTCCAGGATCTGCAAAACTCAAGTCCAAAATGCAGCAGTTTTGATGGGCATAAAATGCTATGCTGTAATTAGTAAATGTAGCTGGGAGAAAGTTGATAAAGTAGCATTATTGGTGGTGATGCTACTAGTAATCATACCTGTTAAGCATTGGCTTTTCAGAATTAAAAAAAACACAATGCCTGCCTTTTGATATAAAACATGAATCCACAGAGGGGAAGAGATTATCCCACTATTTTAATGATCCATTCTAAATCAAGTTTCTTCAATCTAAAGTAAACTTTCCAGGCATAAAGAACTACAATTCCTATCTTCATCATTTAAGGAACTTTCAATGACAAGACCTCACAAACTTTCCCCAGATATTTGACCTATTTGATATAGGCTCATACTTGGCCTAAGGCTCTCTAAGACCCAGCACACTATTATACACTAGTGTAGGATGTTAACACCCACTGGTCTCATAGGAAAATGAAATATTTTAGGATATACTAAAAAGGCAGAATATTTTGCCTAAAAGTGTAGAAATTCAGAGAGGTAGAAACTGAGCCCCCCCCCCACCTTTGTTAATGTGCCATTAAGGCCTGGGTCAATCTATTTTACATAACAAAGATCTACTCCAGATAAAGCCATAATAGGAATTGTCCAAAGCCTTTTCATTACATCATCATTCAGCAAGGCTCAACCAAGCCTGAGACTCAGGACAGCCTACAGAGTTGCCCCTGCATGGGTCCATGGGAGTCTGACAACCAATCAGAATGCAAGCTCAAATTCAAATCCCAACAGAGGACATAGAACCAAGGGATTCTCAGCATTTCTTCCCTTTTCACCCTGGAGCTCTAAGGCATGTGGGCAGGTTCTTCAATAAACCTTATTTCCAAGCAACTACCATGAATTCAGTGTCTTTTTTCCACTTGGAACTGAGCCCAGAACAATGGTGGAATTCAAATTCTTTTATTACCAGTTCTGTGGGCATGGCTTGGTGGGTGTGGCAGGGGAAGGATACTGTAAAATCTCCAGTCAGAGGTGGTATTTGCTGGTTCTCCAAACTACTCAAAATTTCTGTTACTGGTTCTTCAGAACTGGTCAGAACCTGCTGAATACCGCCTCTGCTGTGGAGCAACATTACCAAGTTGCTCCTAGCCTGCCAGCTGTTTTGATTATGGCACTCAAGGTTCCATGAAAAAAAAAAGTTTAATAACATAAGATGTATAAATTCCATCTTTCCAGTGAATCTGCAGGAATAAAACTGGAAACAGAACTTCTATGTTACACATTCAGTGATTTGTTGTATTGAATCAGAAACTGTGATGAGTATTAATTCTAGAGTATAGGAACATTAGTCTGAAATTAAAACAGTAAGACAAGAAATGTAAATTGAAAATGACAAAAACTCTGACTTACAACTGTATTAGAGATGATCACATGAGCCGAGTGTACATCTAACACAAAATTATGGTTTATCATAATGTATGAGCAGATTGTAGACATTTATCACACGAACTTTCTACAGTTTATCCAGGTTGCTTTGGTGGATATAATGATTCTCTGATCAAAGTTGCTAAGAATGGGAATTTGACTGGCTGATTGGTTTTCTTCTTAATTCACAGATTATTCTAAAGTCTTGGAGAACTAGAAGACATAATTTCTGGGTTATATGTCCAGGTGCTTCCATGGTCTGGGATCCTATTAAGACTTTATCATAGATCTGCTTTGTAGTTGAAATATCTCTCAAAGCCATAAATTACTTGTCTTAATGAATAAAGAAATCTAAATGCTATCACTATTTTTATTATGCCCTTTTCACCAATATCCTTAATTAATTTAAATATCTATTTATCCCATTTTATTTAGATTTCATGATTATGCCTTTACTTTTTTACTTTAATTATCAGAGAGAATGGAAGAATTGGAAGACAATTTTTTCCTTTGTGCTTGTGAAGTAGTTTTCATAACCCCTAAAAGCTTTTTTAAAGACTAACCTGGGGTTTTATTTATTTTTTATTTATTTTATTTACCATCTAGGGGCATCTGTGGAGATAGACTTGTGGGAGCAGGATAGTAAAAAAAGTCAAGCTCAGACCATGTGACTGAAGTCCAATCTCTTTTTAAAGAAACAAAAAAGGAATTATGTACATATGCTTAGAATGATACTTTTGCATTCTGTTTATAAATTCCACATTTACTTGCATAAGGCTTTCTAGAATTGTATTCAAAGATTTTAATATTCAACCATTTTTATGGTCTAGCAAGGATTCAATTCTTCCCACTCCTGCAAATATTACTTGTTACTTATAGTAGGGTTTACTGTTTTAAGTTGACACTAATTTCATCCAGTTGGTAGCTTGCCTATTTGCTTCAGAGGAGAGTTACTAGAATACATTTGTATGCATGTGGGTGAGTAGGTATACCTTTGGGCTCAATCTTTATTCTTCCTTGCTTTAGGCTTTGAAAATAGAAAAAAAATGTTGTAGTGGTTTGTCTTCATACAACTTGCCAAAAGGTGTGTTAAAAAATTTCCTGGGTTCTTCCATATGTGTGAGCTACAAAGAGGTGCTAAATTGCTAAAGGAAAATAAAATGGAAAATAAAAGGTCTAAAAAGTCCTCTATGCATCTGATAGAGGCAGCTTTTAAGAGCAATGTGGCTAGTTATGCTGAAAGAAAAATTCCATCCTTTCTATGCACAGATGATTTCTCTAGGAAGAATAGCATAAAGGAAAAAGATGCAATCAGAAAATCCAGCCTCCGGTTATAAGTGCGCAGAGTCCAATCAGATACTGTTGGAAGGAACTTTTATACTTTGAAAAAAAATGGTGTGGAAAAGAAATAAAGAATTGTTTGGACAAGTTGTCATTTTCAATAGGATTTTACAACTTGAATTTTACATTACCTCTTTCAAAGTAACTAGTTACTGAAGACAGCATGTAAGTAAACATTGTGTATTCCCTTGCAATAGACTTTGTCTTATTTGAGCCTTCTTCCTTTCTCTCCCCTCCTGTATCAGTAAACCTGCTAAGACTGTCTGAATGGCATTCAATTCTTCCAGCAAAATTAATGGCTACAAGAGTAATCAATTATGGCTTGATTGCTGTTCTTTTGGCATTCTAATGCATAGCATTTACTACACTCATTTCTTTTAACTCAGAAGATGTATGTCATTTAGGCATGGGCATTTTGGTGATATTTCTCACATCCTAAATCCTTTAGTATGCTTATAGCATAAAAGACTCCATCTCAACTAGCCTGCCCTGAATGGCATTTCCAAAAATGGTAATTCAGATATGTCTGAATGGGAGCTAGAGACAGAGAGTGGGGGGAGGGGCGAGGGGGGGGAGAGAGCGGGAAAGGAAGAAGTGGGGGGGGGAGAAAGGGAATGATATTAACAGATATACAGACTGGAACTGCCCTTACTCTTTTTGTGTCTTCCTACTAACAGGTTGGAGTAGGAGTGACTGCATTACAATTTAAAAATGAAGATGAACCATCATATCAATTTTCTATTAAATTACACAGTTGTGTTAGCAGAAATATACATGCACATAAAGTGCCAGAATTACAGATTACAGATTAACCAAGTTGGAAATGACCTTGTAAGTCATCTAGTCCAATCCCCCGCCCAAGCAGGGGACTCTACACCATTTCTGACAGGTGGAGTCCAATGTCTTCTTGAAAGCCTCCAGTGATGATGCTCCCACAATTTCTAAGGGCAAGCTGTTCCATTGGTTGATTGGTCTCACTGTCAGAAAATTTCTTCTTATTTCCAGGTTAAATCTCTCTTTGTTCAGTTTCCATCCATTATTTCTTGGCTGGCCTACAGGTGCTTTAGAAAATAGTTTGACCCCTTCATCTCTGTGACAGGCCCCTCAAATATTGGAAGACTGCTATCATGCCTCCCCCATCCTTCTCTTCACTACATTAATCAAACCCAGTAACCATTCTTCAAATGTTTTAGTCTCCAGTCCCCTAATCATCCTGGTTGCTCTTCTCTGTACTATTTCTAGAGTCTCAACATCTTTTTTATCATGTGGTGACCAAAACTGGATGCAGTACTCTAGGTGTGATCTTACTAAGGCTTTAGAGAGTGGTATTAGTACCTCACTTGGTCTTGATTGTATCCCTATTTTAATGCAATTTAGGATTGCATTAGCTTTTTTGGCTGCTGCTGCACACTATTGGCTCATATTTAGCTGGTTGTCCACTAAGACTCCAAGATCCCTCTCGCAGTTACTGCTATTAAGTCTGGTTTCTATATGTGTACTTTTGGTTTTTCTTACCTAAGTGTAGGACTTTACTTTTCTCTACATTAAATTTCATTTTGTTAAATAGGGCCCAGTGTTCAAGTCTGTCAGGGATCCATCTGGATCTTGAGCTTATCATCTAGAGTATTGATTATTCCTGCCAGTTTAGTATTGTCTGCAAATTAGGTAATGTTGTGAATGAATAATACCAATAAAGTTATCTTGAGCTTGAAGTCAAGTATAGGGTTCTGGCCCTGCACTTCTGATTGGCCATTAAATGGCAGGATCGGATTGGTCCGTTCAGTAGCATCTGATTGGCCATTAACAGGCCATTCCTATTGGTTAACGGAGCTAGCGCTCCAGGTTTGCTATTGGTTGAATAGTTAATAAGTTGCCTATATAAGGAAGGCTATAGCAGCCCTCCAGTTTGAGCTGTCACAATATGTAAATAAAGAGTTTGAAGTTTACTGTTTCTACCAGATCGTCTCCATCATTCGCACCCATGCTCCAGACATAACACTGGCGACGAGGGTGGGATTGGATGACATCAGAGCCAACTAAGACAACTAAGCACGTGGCTGAAGCACACAACGACGGAACCATGTCTGGCAGCGTAGTACCACCCGCTCCGTTCGATCCAGCTCAAGAGGACTGGGAGTCCTACATGGATCGTTTTCAAATGTTTTTGGAAACAAATAATCTGACGGATGCCACACCCAGGAAGAAACGGGCAGTATTCCTAACGCACTGCGGCCCGACGGTATTCAAAATGGCTAAGGCATTAGCGAAACCGGCAGAAGCGAAGGCCATGGACTGGGACATCCTCGAACCGCTACTAAGGGCCCACTATGCACCAACTGTTCCAACGCTCGTAAGACGACACGAATTCTATTAAAGAAACCAGCGGAAAGGAGAAAGCGTCGCTGATTTCATTGCAGACCTCCGGAACTTGGGAGGCCTTTGCGATTTCACCGACCTAGAAGAGGCCTTGAGAGACCGAGTAGTCCTCGGGCTAGATGCTCTAAATGTACAGAGCAAAATAATGGCAAAGGGCGACATCACCCTTAAAGACGCCATAGCTGAAGCTACAGCAGCAGAGGCGGCCAAGAAGTCGGCTGCCCAACTATGCCGAAATCACGCTCCAGCTCACCCACCGGCCGGCGAAGTTTCACAGAAGGGCAGCTGCAGACGGCCCACCATGAGGACCTCTCTTCGTCGTCAGACAGCAACGAAGAAGAGGTCCATTGCCTGCGGTCCGATCGGGAACGATACCCGAAGTCCCAGCATCCATGCGCTGGCTGTGGGGCCAACCATTACCACTCTGACTGCCAATTCCATGACGAGCTCTGCCACGAGGGCGGGAAACGAGGCCACATCGGACGGGTCTGCAGAAGCCTCCTCGGACCCAGCCAGACCTCGAAAGGAACCAATCTCCACCAATCGACAGGGAATCGCCCTGTAAGGCGAGAACCAGTAAACCACTTCTACAGAAACCGACCCGTGAATCGTCTAGCGAAATGGAGGGAGGCCCACCAAACACTCACTATTGGCCATGCCTCTTCACTAGACACTAAGAAAATTTGGGTCAACGTGAACATTGAAAATCGGCCTTGCCAAATAGAAGTTGACTCGGGATCGTCTCTTTCGATGGTCTCATGGAAGACCCTCAAGCAACTCATCCCCACTATCCGGCACCAAGGCCTTCAATTCCAACAGCTCGTGTTAAAGGACTACCAGGGGAACTGAATTCCAGTCACAGGATCCAGTCGAGTCCGGGTTGCATTCAAGAACTGCACAGTGTACTTACCCCTGACGGTGATCTATAAGGACCGGCCTAGTCTGTTAGGCCTGCAATGGTTCGCACCACTCGCCATTGAAGTGGCAGGCATTAACCGAATCAGCGGCAATGACTGGGAGGAAGACCTCGCCCACAAATTCAGGGACGTCTTTGAGGAAAAGCTAGGCGAGTACAAGGGGACCCCGATATCCTTTAGCCTTAATCCAAAGATAGCTCCCATCCGCCTTAAGCCTCGTCGAGTTCCGTTCGTTCTAAAGCCAAAAATCGACGAGCAGCTTGATAAGTTGATTGCCCAGGGAGTGTTAAAGCCAACTGACCACTCCCCATGGGAAACGCTGATTGTGATACCAATTATGCCGGACAGATCCATTAGAATTTGTGGGGACTACCGAGCCACCCTAAACTATGCCCTGCAACAGAACCCATATCCGATGCCGGTGGTACAACACCTCCTCCATTCCCTGGGGGGCGGAAAAGTCTTCGCTAAACTAGACTTAGCTCAGGCTTATCAGCAACTGCCGGTTGATGAAAAAACGGCACAGGCACAGACTATCGAAACACACCGAGGTGCCTTTAAGTGTACGTGGCTTCAATACGGAGTCAGTGTGGCCCCGGGGATCTTTCAGAGCCTAATGGAGAGACTATTGCAGGGGATCAAGGGCGTTGTCCCCTATTTTGACGATGTGCTCATTGCCACCCCAATCCAAAAATCTTACAGGAGCGTTTAAGACTGGTATTATGAAAATTCCAGGAAGCAGGCTTGAAAGTCAAAAGAAATAAGTGCAAACTGTGTACCAATCGTGTTGAATTTTTAGGGTACTTAATTGACAGTCAGGGTATTCACCCTACCGATAGCAAATTGAGAGCAATAAAAAAACGCTGCCAGACCCAGAACAAGACCGACCTCCAGGCGTTCTTAGGCCTCATCAATTTTTATAATGTATTCTTGCCGCACAAGGCGACTGTCGCTGAACCTTTACATCGTCTATTAGATAAAAAATCGATTTGGGTATGGGGTCACAAAGAAGAGCAGGCGTTCCGTAATGTGAAAAAACTACTGACTTCGGACACCGTACTAATGCAGTACAATGAGACTTTGCCAATAAACCTTACCTGTGATGCATCGCCTTTTGGAGTGGGCGCCATTTTGAGCCATGTGTTACCTAACGGTAAGGAAGCCCCTGTTGCTTACTTCTCAAAGACGCTCTCGAAAACCAAGTGAAATTACAGCCAGATCGATAAAGAAGCCCTGGTGATTGTATCAGCTGTTAAAAGATTTCATGAGTACATGTACGGCCGGGTTTTCACCATTGTAACTGACCACAAACCATTGCTGGGGATCATCGCTGGGGACAAGCCAACTCCCTACATACTTTCTCCCAGAATGACCCGCTGGTCAGAATTCTTGGCTGCCTACAATTATCGGCTACAATATCATCCCAGTAAAGCCATTCCCCACGCCGACGCGCTGAGCCATACACCGCTCTCTGAAATTATCAACGATCCTGCACCAACGATGACAGCGTTGCAGATCGAGACACTCCACACACCGCCATTAACGGCCCATAACATCACGAGAGAAAAAAACGCGACCCCATCTTAGCACGAGTCCTCACATGGGTGGAACACAGATGGCCATTGGACCAAGTACCAGATGACTTTGCACCATTCAAAAGTCATCAAACAGAATTGTTCTCGCAGAAGGGCTGTGTCATCTGGGGCGATAGAGTCATTATCCCGGAACGACTCCAACAGACATTGCTAAGAACCTTGCACGATGGCCACCCTGGCATCGTGCGCATGAAGGGCCTTGCACGAAGCTACGCATGGTGGCCAGGCATCGACAGACAAATTGAATAGTGGGTTAAAACTTGCAGGAGATGCCAAGAAGTAAGCAACGCTCCACCAAAGGCAACCCCAACTGAATGGGAGACACCGCGGGGACCCTGGTCCCGCATCTATCTGGACTTTGCCAGGCCGACCAAAGGCCACACGTTTTTGCTAACCGTCGACGCCTACTTGAATTGGCTCGAGATTCACTGAATGAGCAACACGACCACCGAAGCAGTCATCAAAAGACTGGAAAGACTTTTTGCAACCCACGGATTACCAGATGTTCTGGTATCCGACAATGGGCCCCAGTTTACTGCGCTGTCTTTTGAGCAGTACCTGGCTGACCGCGGTATCCGACATGCACTCACTTCACCTGCACAACCTGCTGCCAACAATAGGGCTGAGCGCATGGTACAATTCATCAAAAAGACTCTTCAAAAGATTGACTACGACAACATTGACGAGAAAATCAACCGGATCCTTTTCCTACAGCACATCACACCTCACAACGTCACCAACAAAATTCCCGCCGAGCTGCTAATGGGACGAAAGCTCCGCTCCCACCTCGATCGGTTACACCCAGCCTACGAACCGGAAAAACCACTTGGATCCAGCGGCCGATGCCGTACCTTCCAGGTAGGCGATTTAGTATTCGCTAAAAGCTTATCGGGTGATCCGCTGTGGGTAGAAGCAACCGTAATCCGCATAACCGGCCCAAGATCATACCTCGTTCAGTGCCCTGATGACAGACTTTGGAAGCACCACATAGATCAACTACAATCGTGGCTACTGTCGCGCACTTCCGAACTCCCTTATGACCAAACTGAGGGGGGGGGAGATACAGAGGAAAGCGAATTGCAATTAGAGGGAAACCTTTTTGAAGAAACTGATAATGGGACTGAAACGCAGGAACAGGAATCAGGGACCAGAGTGAGTTCACCTCAGGGAGTGGCCAGTGATATTGGTGACGACAGGAACGCGAACTCGGAACCAGAGGCACCCCTACCGATAAACAATGATCTACCTCAGCAGAAGTGCAGCCAACCACCAGGCACTTTGTGAAAATCGAAAAGACTAACAAAACAGCCGTCCTACCTTAAGGACTATGTAACCACGCCCCGTGGGCAGAAGCCGGGGGAAAGGGGTGTTGTGAATGAATAATACCAATAAAGTTATCTTGAGCTTGAAGTCAAGTGCAGGGTTCTGGCCCTGCACTTCTGATTGGCTGTTAATGGCAGGATCGGATTGGTCCGTTCAGGAGCATCTGATTGGCCATTAACAGGCCATTCCTATTGGTTAACGGAGCTAGTGCTCCAGGTTTGCTATTGGTTGAATAGTTAATAAGTTGCCTATATAAGGAAGGCTATAGCAGCCCTCCAGTTTGAGCTGTCACAATATGTAAATAAAGAGTTTGAAGTTCGCTGTTTCTACCGGCTCGTCTCCATCATTCGCACCCATGCTCTAGACATAACAGGTAAGTTCCCCTTCTATTCCCTCATCTAAGTCGTTTATGAAGATAGTGAAGAGAACTGGGCCTAAGATGGAACCTTGTGGCACCTCACTGTTTTCTTCCCTTCATGTAGATCTAGACCCATTAAGGAGTACTTGTTGACTACGGTTTGTCAGCCAGTTGCCAATCCATCTGGTGGTGATGCTAACTATCCCACTTTTTTCTTGGGTTAGAGTTAAAGTAACTAGTGAGCTATCTCTTTTCAACTACAAGTGGAATCTGAATCATAGTAACATATTTAGGTGTCTTCTATCCTGCTACATCTTGGTAGAATAATAAAACTTATAATTTTCAGAAAGAATTTTGTCAGAATGGGTAGGAATTCTTGATTATGTTGTTTCCGGACATTTGAAGATCATAGTTTGAGAATCCTGGACCAATATATTGGGATACTATTCAACTTTCCATCTTTTTTCACCTATGAATACATTTTTGTTCACCCAAATTATTATTCCTTGTTTCTATATTTTTTAAAAAGAAATCTTGTGATGAATGTTTGATTTCATGTTAGGATTATACTATTAAAACAGATATGAATGAAGGAGATTTTTAGAAAAACAAACAAGAGAAGACAAGCAATCTAACCTTCTGTTTAAGGTGTTGAAACCTAAGATGCCACCTACTGTATACTCCACACAACCATATAACCCAGCAAATATTTAAATAATAAGCTTTTAGATAGATCAAGGAACAAACCCAGTTTAATCTCCTGGCCCATCTTTCTTCAACTAAGATATATTGCACTTAGTTTGTACCATCCTTAATTGAACTGGCCAATAATTAAGCTGGCTGAAAAAGACAGGATAATAAAACATAGCTGCAGGTTCCCAAAGTCAAAGTGCAAAAGTGAATAATATGTCATAATAATAGTTGTTTTGGAATCTTATAACAAGATTCCTCTACCCTTTTTTTGAGCTGAACAGATGTTTGCTAAATTCTATAGTATTTTACATCCATATTTGAAAGTTCTCAATGGCACTTTTGGAAACGTTCCATTGTTCTATGCAATTAAAGTCCTGTTATAAATTAGAAATGGTTCAATGTCCAAATGGCTTGCTGCAACATTCTGGTTACTGTCCAGTTTTTGGACAACTCACAATCACTGAAGGGAATCATGATATAGAAAGAAGCAAATTGTTTTAACAGTTTTTATAGTTAGAAGTAATGTATGGGAATTCAAATGTGACATATTTGACCTGCTTGAGCAGGGGACTTGTCTAGAAGACCTCCAGGGTATCGTCCAGCTCTATTCCATTCTATATTCTCTTTGACACATAAGATATAGAAATAGTAGCTGGAGACCATATAGTGTTACAACCATTGGACAGGGATTTTGGTGAAGTGAAGTTGCCTTAATTGAAACTAATGACAATAGCCAGCCATACAATGAAAATCATCAGGATGCCTGTTAAAAAGTTAGGAAAGTAATATAAACTTTCTCACGTGTTGATGAAAAAATGCTATGATTTTATTATAACAAGAAAGATTATACACACACATATATACAAGGGAGTTCCTAATTTTCTTATCATTGACTAAGCTAGACTAAGCTAGTAGTATTTTGAGTATCAAATCCACATCAGTAAGTCTCTCCACATTCATGCAGACTGCTTGTTCAGCCTTTATCTAAGGTAATTTGTCACTACATTCGCACTGCCTGATCTCATGTTTGTCTAAAGAATTTAACACTACAATATCTCTGCATGTTAAATAAGGCAATGTTATCATGTCTGCTTTGGAGATATTTATATATGGTAAAAGAAGCAAATAAATGATCTGGCTTGACTGTAGAGGAAAGTTCTACTTACCTGAGAAATTATGAGAATCTATCATATAAACAGAAATATTTATGGGCCAAGGCAAGGCTGAAAATCAGATGAGGATCTAATATGAAGCACTTTAAAGAGATCAGAAAGAAGAGAGAAAACAATTTAAAATCATAGTGTAAAAAAAAGGTTCCTAGGAAACTTCATTTGGTAATAGGAAGTCATATACTATTTAGATGTGTTCATTGTGCGAAAGAAGAAATGCATATATACACAAATCATATTGATTTGTATGCATATGCTATATATTATTCTGAAAATTACTTTGATAATTTAAGTACAACATAGCAGTGAAGAGGGTCATGAAATTATGTGTCTATTTTACTTCAGCCTGGAAATTACATCTTGATGACTAAATGTAGATGAGCAGACTCAGTTGTATGATTTATTCTTTGCTAACTTGTCTTTGCTCAATGGTTTGGGATGAAAATAGGCAATATATCAGATACTATACTAAACCATCATATACCTAACCATGGCTTATTCAATATGCCAAAATTGCCTGGACTGATATGTAATCTTAAACCAAAACCCATAATCTTCAAGCTATAATATCTGCCACTGCACAAATTTTGCCAAAATAAACCATTGGTAAAACTATTCAGATGCACGCTTACCCTTTAATATACTACCAACTGTTCCAAAGATATCTTAGCAGCTGCTGAGTGATAAATAGTAGCTGATTACTGCAAGGCAATTTAGGTTACAAGATCTCTCCTTTCTCATTCAATTTAATTATCATATTCATCTGGATGGGTTCCCTGCCTGAAGCAACAATGCCAACATATACTATTTGTTTTCCAAAGATGCTACCCCAGTCTTTACTTCCTTGCCCTATGGTCTTTCTGTTAGCTGTTTTTACTGATTTCCCCTAGTAGTTTGCGACTAATTTTAGTATTTCTAGCTTCAGGCCTTTCCTTGTTGATATTTCATCTGCCCTTGGTAGCAGTGGGTCTCTCTTGGCTTCTTAGGGTGTTGGTAGCTGTTGCACTTTTCTCATGTCTTGATCTTGTCATCTTGATCTTGTCTCCCACCACCATCACGAGGAGAGTTAATGTTGAAGGAAGAAAAAAAAACCATATGTGATTAAACTTGGCAAAGCAAATTGGAACATTTTAATAAAGCTTAATCCAAAGATAAAAATAGGATTAAGTCATGTCATGTCAGACAACTGGACCTGTGGGAATAAATAAGTGCATATGCAATTTCATTTTGTATTTTGGCTTATTCACCAATAAGCTATTATTATTTTCTATTTTCTGGAAGTCTAGAAACATGATCTTTTAAATACCTGGAGCAAAGAGTGCGTATGATAATAGTAATAACTTGACATGTTTCACATCCAGGTTGTTTTTTTAAAAAAAAAATTCAATCTAGAATTTGAAAGATAATCATGTATATCCAGAAGGTTTCCATTTGGCAACATCTTGATGACTAAATGCAGATAGAAAGACAATACAACAGAAAGTAAAAAGGATCATGAATACGGTAAAATGTAGCTTTAGCTATCTCTGGAGACATAGACATTCTGTGTGGGATTAATCTCCCGTTTCCCGCCAAACATAAAAGTTATATCTAAAACAATTGTGTTTACTGGATGTATATGAAGAACATTAAGTTGGTGATAGCAAATATTTTCTGTGGTTTAATTTAATTAAACAGAAAGTATACTTTTCATGTATTTGAGCTGATACAGTCAAAATATTTAAACATTTAAGCAGACAAACAGAAAGATACTTGAAACTCTAGGATGGTCAGTTTAGCCAACTGTTGGGTGGGAAAGCTTTAAAATAGTCATTCAGATAGTCATTCAGATAGCTATCTCTGGAGACATAGACATCCTGTGTGGGATTAATCTCCCGTTTCTCTTTTTCCACCCTGGTCTCTTGCTATGTTTCATGGTTATATGATACAACGCTGATATTTACAAACATTCCAATTTACCAACTTCCAACATTCCATTACCAACTTTTAACACTCCAATAGCAATGAAGTCTAGTAGCTAAAGTCTTTTCCAATCTGCTATGAAGATACCATTATTGAGTTAAATATAGTTGAAGTATATTTAGATGTTGACCTTTGGCTTTCTCCAATGGAAACAAAGCATTGCAGAAACACACAATCTGAAAAGTACAAATGAATACCAGGCCCCAGTGCCAGCCGTAGGGGATTCCTAATTGTCAACTGAATGGATCAACCTGTTATGATAAATGTCATCTATTTGGTGATCTTCTCATAAGATGGTAAAGTAGAAAAAGTGATGGGAACAAAAATGCTTGGTTCATTCCAGGAACTGGGAGATAATTCAGAGATCTCTGACTATAACTATATTTGTTCATAAAATGAATGTTTATGGCCAGCATTTACTGCAATAAAATGTTTTATACATTTTTTAATTAATGAGATTTTATTTGATAAATAGGCCAGTGCTTTTAAATTATTATTCCTGGGATAGGAGAATAAATACCTTAAACCCATCAATTACAATCATTAATGAAAATCTGCAATAAATTTAATACTGACTAATTGGTCCTATGTATGATTTCCATTTGTAGTTTTTAATGTTTGTACAGTTTGTACTGGGGGGATTATATTCATATTATTTATGTTTTAATTGTAAGTTGCCCAGAATCACAAAGATAAGTGGTTATATAAATGGGATAAATAAAATAAAATAAAATTTCAACCATAATGGCTTATTTTACATATCATGGCAAACTATGGTTTTCTGTAATGTAGATTCCAAATTAAAAATTCTATTCCAAATGTTTGGATTAAAATCTGCCTTTGTAGTTTTCCTCATTTGTTTCTTTTCATCGTTGTCCAAAAAGAAATCTTTATCTGCATATATAATTTGTTGATTGAAATGTAGTTTGCAAATCAATTTTAAACTCTTAAAATACATTTACAAACATTAATTTTTAGAGGGATTTTGGCCAAACTCATAAACTCCTAACATCTGGGTAAATATTTGCTTGGTTTAAAGTAACAGCCAAACATAAAAGTTATATCTAAAACAATTGTGTTTACTGGATGTATATGAAGAACATTAAGTTGGTGATAGCAAATATTTTCTGTGGTTTAATTTAATGAAACAGAAAGTATAATTTTCATGTATTTGAGCTGATACAGTCAAAATATTTAAACATTTAAGCAGACAAACAGAAAGATACTTGAAACTCTAGGATGGTCAGTTTAGCCAACTGTTGGGTGGGAAAGCTTTAAAATAGTCATTCAGAGTTTTTGAATTACGAGACTCGTTATTTGGAAATAATTTCCAAATAGTCTGCCTTAGGACAATAGGATTGGTGGTCTATAAAATTCAGCAGGTATCATTTGGGGGGGGGGATTTAAGATAATATTTAGCAAGCAATTAAAAACACACCCTAAATCTACTGTAATGGTATTCTTCTTCAAAAATGTCACATAAGATGAGATGATGATGATGATGACTTTGTAGTTTGTAGTTTGCTGACTTACAAGAAATACAGGAATGAGGAATAAAATTAGGCAAGACTGGATGTTTACTTATATGATTTGTTCAAGTTGATCTTTATACTGAGCTCTGAAAATACAGCACTCATAGGTGCTATGACCTTTCTGACCATTCAGATGGTATCCATACGGTCTCAAAATTAATAGTTCTTTTTAAAACAGGTCAAAATCTTGTAAGAGTGGCTAAACCTTATGAAATTTCAAGTGAAAACATTAATATTTTGTGAGACTTCAAGTGAAAGTGTAAGAAACTCATGAGGACTAACTTTCTTGCAAGATTTCAGCCTTTTTTTAAAAAAAATCCTTTAGAATCTGCCCAAAAACACAATAACTGATCCCATAATAAAACTTAGGTCGTTGCAATCAAACAAAAATCGCTTAAATTCATTAGTGGTGGTAGTGGGGGGAATACTTTGGAATTAAAAATAATAGCAAAAAAACTCATAGCAGATAAATCCATCTCAGGATAGAAAATCTAATTTGGGACGCCACCATTGGCATTGTATTCTTTCTTCTGGGGGTAGGGTGGAGTTAAAATAAAATGTGCTTTTCTCATGTTAGTTAGATGATGGGAGAACTACTCCTCATTCTGACCTTGCGTTCTAAGCATAGAGTTCACTTAGATTATCAATGACCTGGACTGACTCATGTGTTCCTATAATTCTACACTGAGGCCCTAAATTAGACTGGTAAATCTCTACAATGCACAACTAATTTTTATTATTGTCTCTTTAAAAATTCATTCTGCACTACTTGGAACTGGTTAATATTGTAAAACAAATGGAAGTTATCTTATTGGGTCGGCTTGTCTCCTGGAGCTTATTTCTCATTCATTTTCATTTGCTGACTTGGCAAATAAGGCTTACAGAATATCAAAGCGGAAGTGGCAGGCCAGTTCCCTATGGACATACAGTATATTGAAATGCAGAGAACTAATATAAAATAACTGTTAATAAAAAAGAGACCATTTTGGTATAGTTTCATGATTTATTAGTTCAGTACAAGGAAAAGCCTCTTTAGGAATCTACACCTATTTTTCATACCTCTTACTTTATATTTGGAACACCTGGTTGAGTTATTTTTTCCCATAAAACCAGTTACATGAAAACTGCACATCAATGGAAACATACCAAACAAACAATAAATTATTATAGTTGGTTGCATAGTCAGAAAGATATTTAGACTGGATTTGACATTTTTATCTACCTATTGAGTCTTTCCAAAGGACCTGGGATAGGCAGATGTTGTTATTTAATAATAAAAACTATAAAAACTAAAAACTATCATTGTGGGGATATAAATTTCCCAAGTAAAGCTATTTTGCAATTGACTGATAGTGATTTTCTCAATGCCAAGAAATAGTATTTGGCAAATGGACTGGTGGTACATGGTTGGACACCAACCAGAGTTTGCAATTTTCTCTAGCAAGTCATTTTCAAGGAACTGGAGTAGGCAGATGTAATATTTCTCACCATTGTCAGCCATTCAGTCATGTCTGACCTTACACTATGGTTAACTACTCTCCATGCCCTTCTGTCTTGAACCATCTCCTTCATTTGCCATGGTCATCCCAGTGTCATCCTTTATAGTGCCCAGACAATGAATACTAGGATGGCTTTTTCCACTGTTTTTCCCAGCATGATTGACTTTTCAAGTGAACCCACTTGCATGTCATTGTCAATGATCACAGCCTTTGTTTGGTGATCTTGGCTTTGAGTTACATTTTTGATTACACTTTGATTACACTCTAGGTTGACCTTCTTCTATTTGTAACTTGTGAAGTCCATGGGATGCATAATTTCCAGTACTATAATTTCCAGTACTATAATTCAAAGATGTCCATCCTACTCCTATCTGCCTTTTTCAGAGTTCAAGTTTTACAGCCATAAAATAATCAGAGGGGAAATTATTGAGTTGACTAATCTGTATTGGTTGATAGACTAATAACTTTACTCTTCCAGATGTCATTCATGTGGACATTACAATTCTTCTTAGTGCTATATGTCTTCTAATCTTAGGGCTGCAGTCATCACCTTGGTCAATTTTAGAACCCAGGAACATGAATTCCTTTACTGCTTTGATAATATCATTGTTGAGCTTCATTCTGAACTATGTGTTCTCTGAAGTTGGTCATTATGTTTCTTTTCTTGATATTAAGATGCAATTTTTTGTTTTTTTATTTTCATCTTTCACTCTCAAGATTAGCCAGTCCAGATTTTCCTTGCTTTCCATGAGCAATGTTGTATCATCTGCATATTGGAGATCGTTGATAATCCTACAGTCGATGTAGATTCCTCCAAATGTGCATTTCTCATAACTATTTCTGTGTACATGTTGAGTAATATAGATGATGGGATGCAACCTTACTGAGTGCCTTTTCCAGTTTTGAATCATTTTGTTCTACATCATTTTGTTCTACTTATTCCATTTTTACAGTGGCTGTCTAATCAAAGTACAACAACGAAGTGAGCTGGATGTGGTGTAGTGATATTCACAGTTCTTTGTACCAGTTCCAGAGTTGTCATGGTCAACACAGTCAAAAGCTTTTGTTAATCAATGAAGCACATGTAGAGGTCTCGTTGGTATTCCTTTGCTTTTTGTATCATCCAACATAGAATGGCAATATGATCACACATACTTCTTCCTTTACAAAATCCCACTTGTACATCAGGCAGTTCTTTTATGGTGATTGGTTTCAAATATTTCTGGATTATCTTCAAGATAATTTTATTCATGTGTGGTATCAAGGCTATGATTCCATGGTTGGAACAGTCTTTTGTATCAGCTTTCTTTGATATTCTTGTATTCTTGTTGTTGTTGTTGTTATCTCTTTTATTCATTAAACATGAAACTCAGTCAACTGAACATTTAGAAATGTATCACAAATATATTGACTGGCACTAATGGTTGATATGGATTGCTACCAGCTTTCTAGATATCACTAGGTAGTATTTTCTTAAAATGTACAATGTTTGTTTTTGAGCAGCAAATATTAAATCTGTTTCTTTCTTGAAGGTTCCCATCTTAAGCCATGTCCATGTCAAGTTGTTATCCCATTTTCCTTCAATGTTTTTCAAGTGTTGTCCATGCAAAGCTTTGCTTTTCCATCCATTTAATCTGTCATCCAGCTGTTTTTCCTTATATTCTGCCTTTTTTCTGTTGTTTTTATAATTTCTCCATTTTTACAGCCTGCAGCAATTTTTCTGTACTTTGATTTACATAATCATTCAAACTTCATTTTTCTTCTTATACATTTGGTGGATTTGTAATAGCCCTCTGCTCCCTATTCTTCCTGGCAGATACAACTTGTTGATGTCACTTCGTGGATGTAAAGCATGGTACATATTCAAATGGTGCAAATTTTCTAGTTCAGCCAAAGTCCAGTTGATTATTCCATCCAGTGATACGCTCGGTAGCATATCACTGGAACTGTCCATGTATTAATGGCTTTATTTATGTTTCCAGAATTGATTTTAATATTTTCCAAACCCTCCTGATGTATTCTTTGTGTGTTGATTCTTTGACTTTTCCATTCAAGAAAACGTTTCCAATATGCCTAGATATTTGTAACCGTCATCCTTTGCTAATGCTTTCACTATGCTTCCATTTCCCAGTTCTAGTCCTTCTATTTTTTTACAATTTTCCTCACTACATGGATAGTATAGAACACTTTTCAAGTCCAAAGTTCATTTTGATGTCGCTGCGAACAGTTGAACTGTGTTGAGTATTGATTTAAGTTCAGTGGGGCTTTTTGCATACATTTTTAAGTCATCCATGTATAGTAGATTATTTATCTTGCCATGCTGGCTTGAGATTTGGTATCCCAGTTTTGTGTTTCATAGGACTATTGCTAATGGAATTAATGCAATGTTGGACAGTAGTGGCGAAGGTGAGTCCCCTTGGAAATTCCTCTTCTGATGTTGACTTCACCAATATTCTCTACATTTGTTGTTAGAACTGTTTTCCATTTTCAAAAATGTACAAATATTTTTGCTGATTCCAAAGTTGTTGTTGTTATCATTATTATTACTGTTATTATTAGTATTATATTTCTTCCTTACCCACAAGTACATTTGATTATTTATTTATTAAATTTATATGGAGCTCATCTCACTGATATAGTGACTCTGAGAAGCTTACAAAATGGTAAAAAGATAAATATAAAAACAATTAAAATGAATAAGACTTAAATAAGAACTATCTAAAATTAAACATCTCAGACAAAGGAGAATTTTAACCTAAATTTTCTTTTGAAGGAAAAGTTGGAAGAGAGGAGCCAGACATTATCTGGGGGTGGAAAGCATGTTGGATGTTTTTACTCAGCAAAAAAGCAAAACGATTTTAGCCTCTAAATATGCAGAGACACAATATCAAGTATCACAAATTTGTGATGGTGATGCAGCCAGCAACACTTAATTATCAGTTCTGCAAGTAAATTAGGTGAGAAAGTTACTTGTCTTTTTATATTTATTTTATTTATAAAATCCCTTCAAACAAGATACCAGCATATTATGGAAAAATTTATGTATCATTACTTGAGAAAGAGGGAAGAGAGAGATAAGTGACTACCAGTAATCCTCAACTTATGACATAGGTAAGCCCAACATTTTTGTTGCTAAGTGAAACAGTTGTTAACTTTGCCCCAATTGCGACCTTTTTTGCTACATTGTTAAATAATTCACAGCAGTTGTTAAGTTAGTATTTGGTTTCTGCTTTGGCTTTGCTTTTCACATGACCCTGGGACACTGCAACCATGATAAATCTGAGTCAGCTGCAAGTATGAATTTTGATTACATAATCATAAATGTGAAAAACAGTCATAATCACTAAATCCAATGCCGGAACTTTGAACAATCAGTAAGTGAACTATTGTAAGTCAAGGACTACCTGTATATGCTTAAATTTAAACTCTGTGCTATTCTCTTTTACTATTTGAATATAATTGTCAAAGTACCAGTAATTATTGATACCAATTGTGTCAATATCAGTTCTGATATAAATTTGAGAATTGCTTTTAGAAACAATGCTGCTGCTGTGACCATAGTTCTGTTCAAGTTTTGGATTAGTATTTATTAGAATGATTTGGAACTTTGTTCAAGGAATATGACATGGAAAAAATAGAACTTTGGAAAATCTATAACAATTTTCCATTCTATTTCCCCACATAAATGTTTTGAAGGACAGCAAAAATATTGAGCTGAAGTCATTCTCACATAATCTGTCTCTCAAGTACATTTTGTTCTTAGTATGAGATTCCTCATTCAATGTCATCCATACAGCTTCCATCTACTACTCATAGACATTGAACTTTTCCAAGAGTGCATCACAAGATAACCACACAAATGGTGCTATGAGTTGTCTTCTTCAAAATAGTAACATATCCACATTCATTCAGGCTGATTAAAATACAGTTAAACTACAAATTGTTTTCAGATTAAAAGTGGGATACATTTATAACATGGGAAAGACTTGTAAAAGACATGAAATCATTGTGCTAGATAGTATTGCTGAAGAACAACAATGAACAAGTGAAGATTTACAAAAAGAGATTCAACTATTATATATCAGATTAAACTTTTACAGCTATAAATATTTTTGTTAATTTGAGCTTGCAAATAAAACAGTGGTGGGCTTATACAGTGAGAAAAGAAGGAAAAATTATATTGAAAATTCCTTTTAATTCATATTTTTAACATTCATGTTTTGATTTGTCTTTGTTAATTTTTTCTTTGTATTTGCATTTTAATCTTTTGAATAAAATAAAATATTAAGCCAAAAAGAAAAGAAAATTATATTGAAAATTCAGGAAGGGATAATAAGATTGAGGAGGATCTTAAAAAACAGAATTTATCAAACTCTCACAATTCCAAGGACAAATTCTGAATAACTTGCTAATTATTATGAAGATACTGGAAACCATAAAAAAATAAAAGAAGTAAGGCACCTGGATTATCAGGTTGTGATTATAAATATTTTGAAGATCAACGTTTTAGAAAGTAATAAGTTTTGTAAGAAGATATAATGGCAAAATTACAAAATGACACCAATATTACAGGAAGGAAAGGGAAAGATTTAACTTCAACTAATAATTATAGAAAAATAAAGGGTTTGTGTTAATTTTGGCTGAGAGATTAAAAAAGATTCTGCAAAATTTTATATTTATGATGATAAGTGTAAATTTTAATCTAAAAGACAATTAAAAAATGAGAACAATATAGGATGTATAGGATGCCAGTATACAGTGGTGGGATTCAGTAAGTTTGCACCAGTTTAAGAGAACCAGTTGTTAACTTTCTGAGCAGTTTGGTGAATTGGTTGTTGGAAGAAATCACTAGGGCAGAGAACCAGTTGTTAAATTATTTGAATCCCACCACTGCCTGTATAGAATATTTACAACAGCATAAGAAAAAGCTAGCCACTTTAATCTTTTTATATGCAGAGAAAGCTTTTGATAATTTGAATTGGGTTATTTGTTTAAAGTTCAGTAAGATATTTTATTCAAGGATTCAAGTCAATGTACATATTTCAGAAGCCTTTGATTATTATTGTTGAAAGTGATCTAACTAAATTATGTGATATTCAAAAGGGGACAAGACAAGGTTGTTTCTGTCCTCTTTGTTATTTATGTTGAAGTTTTGAATAGAGACATTAGACAAGATTAGAAGATAATGGGTCCAAGCATTTAGAAAGAGACTAATAAGTTGACAGGTTTTGTGCAAGATTTTGAAAGGGATAGAAGCTTTGATTTTAAAAAAATTGAGGACTTTGATGCACTAGCAGGTCATAAGATTAATAAACAAAAAAAGAGGTTGATAAAAAACCGAATCTATAACATTAAGAAGAATTAATGAAAAAATATGGTTTTAAAATTGAGAAAAGGGTTAAATATATGGGTGTAGCTTAGTTAATATGAATTGTATTTTTTTTTCCAAAATAACCTTGTTATGGTATGGAATGAAATTAAAAAAATATGTTGAGATGGGAAGAATAATAATTGCCATTGTTGGGAAGAATTTATGTGACCAAGATGAATGTTTTGTCTAGATTATTTCTATTTCAGATAATATCTACACTGATACTGATGTACCATTTAACCATGGCAAAAAATGTCACCAAATTTGTCTGGCAAGACAATTAAATTAAATATAAATTGCTGCAGGATGCTTAAGGATTATTATATTTCATATATTTAATCATAGTAAATTACATTATCATATTAGATTTGATATTTCTATATTGATCATATGAAGTGTTAATACTATTCTATAATGCCTTGGAATATACATTTGGAATACTGCACCCAGTTTTTAGTTGCCACGATGTAAAAAAGATATTGCAACTCTACAAAGAGTGAAGAGAAAAGCAACAAAAAATTATTAGGGGAATGGAGGCTAAAAACATTAAAAGAAATTAGGTATTAGGTATTATTGAAATTAGCTATGTCTAGTTTAATGAAAAGGACTAGTGGTGACATGATAACAATATCTCAGAGGTTGCCACAAAGAAGAGAGAGTTAAGCACCTGAGGGCAGGACAAGAAGCAATGGATGGAAACTAATCAATAATAGAAGCAACTAAGAACTAGAACTAAGAAAAAATTTCCTGGTAGAAGAATTAAACAGTGGAACAACTTCCCTCCAGAAGTTGTGAATGGCCCAACAGTGGAAGATTTGTTTGAAATGGTATAGGGTTTCCTGCCTGAGCAAGGGGTTGAACTAGAAGACTTCTGAGGTCCCTTTCCACTCTGCTACCCTATTTTATTCTTTTCCATTCAATTTCATTTTATTCCATTCTGTTCTGTTCTGTTCTGTTATATTCCATCCCATTTTGTACCTTTTTGTTTAATACAGATCCATGATGGCGAACCTATGGCATGCGTGCCGGAAGTGGCATGCAGAGCCACTTCTGCTGGCACACAAGAGGTCACCCAGAAGAGCCCCACTGCGCATGCACTCGCACCACCCATCTGACAACTGATTGCCAGATATCAGGTGTGCATGCACGGGGGGCAGGCGGGAGATGTGCACACATACACAGAGATGCATGGCGTGGGTGTGGGTGTCCCTTGTGCGTGCACAGGGGGCAAGCAAGCACACAAGTGCAAGCACGCACACAATTTTCAGCATGGGAGCCCAAAAAGGTTAGCCACCACTGATATAGATGAAAGAGAGAGTGACTTTGAGAAATAGGTTATTAGAACTGGAGGAACATGATTTAAATTTGATAAGCATAGCTATTTGTGGTATGATAAAGTTAATGTAGGTTTTAAAAATCATATTATTAGAAATGCCATACTGAGAATTTGGAATAGGTACAAAGCAGTGGTGGGATGCAACCTTTTTTACTATCAGTTCTATGAGAGCATGCAGTCAAAAAGAGGGCTGTGAAAATATTTACAGACCCGTCACATCCTGGACATAAATTGTTTCAACTTCTACCCTCAAAATAATGCTATAGGGCACTGCACACCAGAACAACTAGACACAAAGACAGTTTTTTTCTAAATGCCATCACTCTGCTAAACAACTAATTCCCTCAACACTGTCAAATTAACTACTGAGACTGTATTACTCTTCTTTTCATCCTTACTAATACCTATCTCTTCCCACTTATGGCTATATCTGTGTTGTTTATATCTATTGTTTTTATTGTTTCCTAGTAAGATTTGATTGCTTATTAGTATCCTAGTATCTTATGATTCTTGATGAATGTATTTTATTTTTTCTTTATATACACTGAGAGCACATGCACCAAAGACAAATTCCTTGTATGGCCAATCACACTTGGCCAATAATGAAAATTTGATTTTGGATTTGATGAATAAAATTATATGAGATTAGCAAATAATATAGACTATTCTTAACACTTTCAGTGTTTGTTGCAGTTTTATTTATATCTGTGCCAAAGAAAATTAGAAGACATCCTTTCTTTTTTTCTTTTTTTCTTTTTTGCATTTTCATCTTGATTTTTTCTGACTTCTTCCTTTTTTTTCTATTTTCTTTTTCTTGCTTTATCTTTTATTCTTGTTTATTTGAAATTCAATGCACACATACATACATACATTTATTCATGCACAATACCTATATAAAAAGAGAAACATAGACTTTTTAACTTGTTTTAATTCTATTTTTAAATGTATTTCTTTATGGCTTTATAGCTTTTGTTTGTAAATTTCCCAGAATGACATTATTTAAATTATATAAACAGAAAGATAGACAGACATAGACACATGGATAATGGGTATACAACAGTAGAAGATACTTAGGCTGGGAGCCAAGTTGGATCAATTCTCTCCTTACAAAAAAGGAAATAAGAACACCTTGAGAATCTAGAAAGACCTCAGATAGTCCCCTTCTAAAAGTGAAACAAAATTGCTTTCTCTAACTTCATATTACCATAACCCTCTTGTCTAACAGTTTTAGTATCCTAAAGAAGATGGCATATGCCAAAATGGCAGCACAGGGAACATTTTTCCAGCTCCTCAAAACTACCAAATAAAAATCTCAGAGCACCATAACTATCCTGAACCAGGATAATTCCTTTGCTTCCTTCCCACATGAGTAGAATCATATTATCTTCATAGTGCAAAGATGATTTAAATAGCCAATCAGTTGCTCATATAAATCCATAAAACAATATCCATTATATTTTCTTCTTAGTCACTGGTATCCTATAACATATACTCTAGAAGTATAATACAGTGGAAAGGGACAAAAAGGATATACATAAAGAAAGACATTGGAGAGTTTAACTTTGGTGATACCTAGACTGAGATAAGAAATTGAAAATAGAGACTTGGAAACTTTACAGAAGAAGTGTACAAATAATAGGAGCAAAATGGAGTCTCTATAAAAATAAATGATTAAGAATAAGAATAAGGGGTGTGCATAAGCACACCAACGTGCCTACTATCCTATTATTTCTTTTTATTTTTCTTATATGTATCCATTTCATGTATTTATAACTATGTTTATACTTATACCTGTTATCTTATAATCGCTTGACAAATAAATAAATACATAAATAAAATAATGGCTTTGCATTTTTGGACTGTGACAATTGAACAGTGAGACACCAACTGGACATTAACTGGCTACTTAAAGGAAAGAAGGAAAGAAGAGAAAAAATTTTGAGGTGATCTTTGAAATATAGTGTTAATTTATAATTTTCACTATAAACGTTAATCAATTTAAACTGTTTTTGAAATAATCTAATGAATTAAAATTGTATCATATAATTATATAACTAAGAAAATTAAGATTACCTTTAATATATTTACCATTATCATCAATACTATTTTATCATCATACATTACTCCCATAAATATTATATTTTTGTATACCTATATTTATAGCAACTAAAGTAATTAATTCTATACAAATCCTGATTAGATTCTGCTATTGTATAGGATATTGAAATAAGATATTACACCATTATATTCTATTAATATTGTTAAGAATAATACTATAAAGGTAATTATAGAAATTTGGGATTAATATAATAAGAGATAATTATCAATATTGATACTGTAATATCCCACTTTTGATTTATCTACTGTTGATTCACCACTAAAGGCTTAAATCTCACTCCCCTCCACTGAATAAGGGGAATAAAGGGGCAAAAGAATAATAGCATATTAATATTATTAATAGATGATTGGCTAAGCCCAAGTAGAGATTGTTAACATAAAATAAACAATGGAGGGACATAGAGGTGGAAGCCACAAGTTGGATTTTTTGTTGATAAATAACTTTTTGAAAAGCTTGATAAATATGGCAAGTAACCTAAATTTAACTAAGATAAAAGCTGGAAGGAAAAACGGTATGCAAAGTTCTATGATGACATCAAGTCCCTCGACACAAAAATTGATTGAAGACATGATCCAGAGGAAACAATCAAATTCATATAAAGTTCTTCAAGCAATGGTGCAAACTATGCAAGAAGTGATGTTAAAAAACCATGAAGAACTCAGAAAAGAGATTGGTGTAATAAGAAATGATATGGGAAAATTGAAAGAAAGAATGCAGATAAATGGATGGGAAGTTTGAAGCTTTTCAGCTACAAGTCACTAAGAATGAACAGAAACTGATAGAAGTGGAACAAAGATTAGACAAAGAAGAAAAGAAGGTTGAGGAGATCAATGAAAGACCGACCTTGGCTGATAAGGAACTGGAATCAACGGGTGATCTTCTTAGAAGCAGTAAGAGCGGCCTAGTACTTATGGTTCCAAAATGTCTTAGAGGAGAAAGGGGAAGACCTTCCAAATAAAATGGCAGGAGCTCTTGAGATTGAAAAAGAGGAAATGGTTTCAGAAATGGATGAGATCTACAGGGTCCAAATGAACTATGGGAGAAGATATAATCTTCCCAAGGAAGTACATGTGAAATTCATTAAAAAAAATTGATCAGGGATGTTGTACCAAACATGAGATGAACAACTGGAATACAGAGGCACATAAATAATAGTACTGAAACAGATACTTAAAAGAATGTGAGACTTGAGGAGAAACTACCACTTCTTGTCGACAAGACTAAATAAAAAATAGTGTGAATTTTAGATGGCTGACACTTGAAAGCATCATAGTAACATGGCAGGACAAGAGATATAGAATCAACACCATGGAGGAAACCGAAGTATTCTATAAACAACATTGTAAGATTGAAGAAGACTCAGGAGATCAAGAAGAAAGTGACACAATGGAAGGAAGAAACATAGCACACAAAATTGAAGGAAAAGAAACACCACAATATACAGAGAAAGTTAAGAAAAGAGGAGAAAGAGGTAAACTAGAATATTATGGAAGAAGAAATGAGGAACCACAGGAAATTAGAACAACTAGAAGCACTAAAATAAGACACAAATAAGAAAATAGATCAAGAGTGTAAGATCTGGTCAACAAATATTAATGGACTAAATTCACCAATAAAATGCTGGAAAATATTCACCAAATTTCAAAAATTAAAGATAGACATAATCGCATTACAAGAAATCCATATAAGAGATGACCAAAAACACCTACTAGAGCAACCAAAATTAGGAAATCTGGATGTCTCACTTGACCAGGAAAAAAAAGAGAGGAGTCACTCTATATGTTAAAAATAAGATTGTGGCAAAACAAATTTATAATGATAGAGAAGGGAGAATCTTGATAGTTGAGATCAAATTAAATAATAAGAATATAATGATTGTTGAGATTTATGCGCCAAATGGAACCCAAGAACACTTT
This sequence comes from Hydrophis major, assembly GCA_033807585.1. NCBI lineage: Eukaryota > Metazoa > Chordata > Lepidosauria > Squamata > Elapidae > Hydrophis > Hydrophis major. The sequence goes on along the minus strand of CM066343.1, from coordinate 141,261,688 downwards.
TATAAAAATCTTCATAATATAATTGATCGTAAGAAACATGGTGGCGCCCAACTAGGAAGGTGAGGCTCTTGCTCCTGGAGCACTATCTCCCTATAAAGCCACCACCTGCACCAGAAATCACTTTTAAAGATGCCGCCTGCACCAGGAACCATGAGTAAACCAGAACCCAAAAAACAAGCCCAAAAATGCTGGATTCTGAAGCCGTGGGGCCCTAATAATGCTGGTGGAGCTCCTGCTAGCTGATCCGGAGCCCTCCTCTCCTCCTGAAGCTCTTTCAATCAAGCCCTATTAACCACACTGGTGGAGCTCTTGAACTGGATCATTTAAATCCCTCACAAAGCTGATAGAAGTATCTTCCACACCAGACAACGTGTTTCCATTAATATCCCCCACATAGTTTCCCCGGAGCCACATCGGACAGCTGGCAGGGAGAAAGAAGGAGGGAAAAGAAAGCCCTGAGGCTCTTAGGAGCCGAAAGTCACCCTGGACGGGTGGTAAAGGCAGAGGAATGCTTTGGTGGTTGCGAGGAGAGGAGAGTCTCCTCGACTGACCCCAAGAAAACCCCTCCATCCAAACTAAAAAGAGAACTGCCAGCATGGCTAAATCGAACCCAGGAAGGCAGCTGAGACAGAAGTGAAAAAGAAAGGAAAGATCTTGTAACAGCGTGCTTAGTCTTGGTGAGAATCACTCCAATTTCTGCAGTAGAATTTTCCTTGGAAAATGGGACTCAAAGGAGGAAAATAGCTGTGATTAAGGATCTGGAGTGACTGTCAGGTTTAGTTTTTTTAAAAAAAGATATTGCAACTAGAAGTAACTTTAAAAGTAAAGGACAGATTGGATTGGTTAACCCAAATTTCTGAACTGTATTTTTACTACTACTCAACTTGAAGAACTTTAGGAAACTATTGGAAAACAATCCTATTCAGAGACATCTTGATTGTAGTTAAAGTGCCTCTTTCAAAAATCCAGCTGCTTTGAACATCTTGTTACAGCCTATTGTTTACAGAGTAATAGCAGCAGCAATTAGAGCAATAAATTCCTCCCACCCAGTAAATCACAGCTGCTAGTAAAACAATTAACCCTTTCCTTGCAGACTCTCAATATTACCTCATTACTTTAATCAAACACCTCAAAACTTACAACTTTTCTACCTCATCACCTATATCAATGATTAGATAATCAATTTCTATAAAATATTTCATTAATGGTTTAATTGATTTATTTTTTTATTGATTAGTGTGATTAGAGTGTTTAGTGCAAATAGTGTGATCACTGATTAGTTTAAAAGATCAAGATTCGTGTAATTAATTGATTAGTAAAATCAGTGATTTAGTGAATTTAATTGAACAGTGTGATTAATGATTAGTGTAATTTATTGATTAGGCTGATTGTTGCTTAGCAAAATTATTTGACTAGAGAGATTACTGTAATTGATTGATTGGTGTGATATTGACTATATTGATTATCCAAAATTGTTCCATTAATTAATTTAATCAACGTACTATCTTAACAAACTTACCATGCCAAGAAAAAAATCCAATGCCAAACCACAACCTAAAGAGAAAGTAATCCCCACCAATGAACCACAAGACTCCTGCACATGCCTTAAATGCTACAAAACTCTAAAGGATAATAAAAACTCCATCAAATGTTCTCTATGTAACAAACACGCTCATTATGACTGCTTGGTATTACCCAAGCAAATGATTCAATACCTAGAATCTTCCAATGAGTTTCCATATCTCTGTAAATCATGCAGACCCAAACTGGATCTGTTTGAAAGAGTTGATACCATAGAAATATGAATAACATCCCTTGACACCATAGTAGCATCCCTGGACGCCTTAAAAGAAAGATTATCCAACCTTGAAAAAAAAGACACAATGCAAAAACCTGAACATCCAATAGCTACAAACCACATCTCTACCCAACAACCATAACCCAATCCACAAAAAAACATAAGCCAGACAAATAATGATATCCCAATCCTCATCAGAGAAGCTGTTGAGCGTGAACGGAAATGTCCAAATGCCATCTTATTTGGTCTAGAGGACATCAATGATAATGATGACATCACAACTGTCCGAAACATCATCAGTGATAATCAAGCATCAACCATCTCTCCTGATGAAATACTTGACATTTCCCACATTGCCGAGAGCTCAAAAACAGAGGAGGCTCTGTGGTCCCACGCTTCTGCAGGGTCATTTGCAAAAATGAATCAAGCATACGTAAAGTCATTTACACTATAAATTCACTCACCAAAACCAACATCAACCATAAGAACCTCCATTGTCGCCCTGACCTAATCATACAGCAACATGCCCGTACTGAACTCAAAAAATGTCTAGACAATGAAGAGAAGGACCTGTAAATTGACTACCATGCTGACTGTATCAAAAGTAAGTCACACAACCTGCAACTCAGCTTTAACCTTCAACCACAACCCTACCTCAACCAATCCACCATCACCCAAGACTAGGCACGCACGCCCCTAACTACCTCAATTCCAACTACTGCTGGCCTTAAATGCCAGCTACTCAATGCAAGAAGCCTTGCGAATAAAATACCTGAATTTCTCCTCTTACTAAATATGGCTAAATTTGACATCATATTTGTCTGTGAAACATGGCTCAATGCATTTCTCCCTGACTCAATTACCACAGTAAGAGACTATCATGTTTACAGATCAGATCGTGAAATTCATAGAGAAAGTGGTGTTGCTATCTTCTATAAAAAGTCCTTACATCTAAAAAAACATCCAAGTTACCCAGGAGCTTGCTCTTCCTGAGACCATCGTCTGTGAACTATCCTTAAATATCACATTTCGATTCTTACTAGGTGACAGAGCACCTGATTATGACATTGAACATGTAAACAAGCTAAATACACTACTAACATGGGCAGCATCCTGCCAACACACTTTTATCTTTCTTGTTGACTTCAATCTACCTCATATTAACTGGACCCTAAATGAATGTAAACTGAACCCATACATGCAACCTTCTACAATGCTGTTACAAATCTAGGACTGGAACAACTAGTAACCAACAACACTGGACTAAACAACTGCTTCGATCTCATCTTCTGCAATAGTTTGAATTTAATTTATGGAATACAAACTAAAGAACCCTTTTCCAGCAGTGGCCACAATATGATTGGCTTTTGTCTCAACATATGCCCACGTAAAAATCATCACAATGATGTAATCCCCAATTATAACTTCAAAAAAGACAACTATGATCTTATAGACAACGATCTCTCATCCCTTGATTGGCAATCTCTATTCACTGGATGCAATACTGTTGAAGACAATTACAACATATTTCACTTGAAGTCAAAAGAGTCATCAAACTATATGTACCAACAACAATTCCCAAAACAAAACAAAAAACAGATTACCCATAACAATGAGGAAACTTCAATCCAAAAAGAGATCACTCTGGCGGAAAAACAAATCTGGTAATGTTGCCAATTTCAAAAGCTGATACAAAACTTTATGCCACCAGATAAAGACTGAATGCACCAATTATCACATTAAACAAGAGGAAAACCTTCTATGCAACAATTCCACCTGTGCTTTTTACAATTTTGTAAACAACAAACTAAAAGACTCAAGGTCCATCCCACCCCTGCAACGACGACACTATTAAAGCCAACATCTTTAACACATTCTTCAGCTCTGTATTTGTAAACAACAATGGATCATGCCCAGTATTTCCTAGCCAAATCACAGACAACTACAATGATCTAATACATATCAATTTTACAGAAGACAATGTTGAAAAAGCACTACGCAATCTAAAACCATCTCTATCTATTGGACCCGATAGACGATGTGCCTAGTTCTTAAAAAAGCTATCCACTGCCATAGCTGAACCTCTAATCATAATCTTTGAAAAATCTTTCAGGACCAGCTCCTTGCCTAACCTATGGTCACAAGCCACAGTCATCCCCATCTTCAAAAATGGAGACCCCAGCCTAGTTGAAAATTACAGACCAATCTCCTTATGCTGCATCATCTGTAAAGTCATGGAATCAATTATTAACCAATCCATTATCCTCCACTTAGAGACAAACAACCTACTCTCCAATAAACAATTTGGTTTCAGGAAAAAAACTATCCTGCAATCTGCAACTCTTACACTGCAAAAATATATGAACTACACAACTCGATCAGGGCAAAGCAATAGACGCAATCTACATAGACTTCGGTAAAACCTTTGATTCAGTGGTACACGACAAATTCAAAATTGGGAGTGTCCTATCAAATTCTGTACCGGTCAATAGTGGTGTCTCCCAAAGCAGTGTTCTAGGACCAACTCTCTTCATACTCTACATAAATGACCTCTGTGGTCATATTAAGAGCAACTGCATTCTCTTCGTTGATGATGTAAAGCTATTCAACACCACAGACAATACTGTTACCCTTCAAAAAGACCTTGACTATGTATCAGAATGGTCAAACAAATGGCAACTTCAAATCTCAACAAAGAAATGCTCTGTCTTACATATTGGCAAAAAAAAAATCAGAAAATAAAATACAAGCTGAATAATAAAGACCTCGTTGATAATCCAAACTCTGTCAAGGACCTTGGAGTATTCATCTCTAATGATCTAAGTGCTAGAGCCCACTGTAACTACATAGCCAAAAAGGCATTAAGAGTTGTTAACCTAATCCTACATAGCTTTTTCTCTGGTAATATCACACTACTAACTAGAGCATACAAAACATTTGCTAGACCAATACTTGAATATAGCTCATCAGTCTGGAACCCGCATTATGTATCTGATATTAACACAGTTGAGAAAGTCCAGAAATATTTCACAAGAAGAGTTCTCCACTCTTCTACTTGTTGTAGAATACCTTATGCCACCAGACTTGAAATTCTAGATCTAGAAAACCTTGAATTATGCCATCTTTGATCTGATCTAAGTATGGTATATAAAATCATGCATAGCAACATCCTACCTGTCAATGAATACTTCAGCTTCAACCATAACAACACAAGAGCACACAATAGATAGAAATTCAAGGTTAACCACACCAAACTTGATTGCAGAAAATACGACTTCAGCAACAGAATGGTCAATGTCTGGAATACTCTACCTGACTCAGTGGTTTCTTCCCCAAACCCCCAAAACTTTAACCTTAGACTGTCTACTATTGACCTCACCCCTTTCCGAAGGTCTGCAGGGGGCGTGCAAAAGCACACCAACATGCCTACCGTCCCTGTCCTATTGTTTCTTTTATTTTTCTTATATGTACCCATTTCATGTATTTATAGCTATGTATATACTTATACCTATTATCCTGTAAGCAATTGACAAATCAAAATAAAATAATAAAATAATTAGCGATATTGAATGTAATGAGATCTGTACCATTGGAGATTTCAATGCAATTGTAGATAGAACAAGGGATCACAAACATCATGATGTAAGGAAAGAAAATAAAAGAATACTCCCGAAATCATTTTTTGACATGACTAGAGATTTAAATTTGCTTGACGCTTGGAGTGAAAGAAATAGTGAGGAAAACTACTATACATATTACTCAAATCATCATAAAGCCTGGTCTAGGATAGACATGGTGTGGCTTTCAAAAGAAATTGACTCTGAAATCCAAAAAGTAGACATTGAGACTAATCTCTGGGCTGACCATAATCCCATAATCTTACAATGAGGGGGCATAAGACCATACCAAGGTGGACATTTCAAAGGATAATTCTCAAAGAAAAAGAATTTAACTTAATGATGGAGAAAAATGGATCTCTTCTTTAAATTAAATAAACAAGATGATATATCACCACAGATTCTTTGGGATACTGCAAAAACGTATGTGAGAGGTGTGACAATTTCCTATATGGCCAAGCAAAACAAACTGAAAAAATGCTCTCGGGAAAAGCTAGAACAAGACTATAAACAAATAGAGATGCTACACCAGAAAGAACTGAATAATAAAAGCTTGAAGAATAAAATGGATTTGCTTAAACATAAATTATGTACTTCAGAAACAAAGAGATTAGCTCAACAACTCAAGCTAGCTAAACAGAAGTTTTTAGAAAATGCCAATAAACCTGGACGGTTACTAGCACAAAAGTTAAGAGATAAACAATGGATTAATAAATTACAAGATGAAGATGGGAAGGTATATTATGATGAGAATTCTAAGAAGGAATTGCCCAGAGGTTTTTTTGAAAAACTTTACATGGAAAATGAAAAACATCCAGAAGAAAAAATTATCTCCTACTTAAAGAAAGCTGAATTACCAAAGATTCCTGAGGAAATGAAATCAATGCTTAATGAAGAAATTAACTTGTCAGAAGTTGCCAAGGCAATTGACAAACCAAAAAATAACAAGGCATCAGGTCCAGACGGACTACCAGCCAAACTATATAAAGAACACCAGAACATTTTGAACCAACACCTATTGGAAGTTTTCAATGCAATGCCATTTGAGGCAAAAATACTGAAATCCTGGACTGAGACCAATATTGTATTCATTTAAAAAAAGGTGCCAAAGGGGACCAAACACAAATCCAATATTATAGGCCTATAACCCTCTTGAGCGTTGATTATAAAATTTTATGATTATAGCTGAGGGATTCAAAAATTATTTGAATGAATTTATTCATGGTGACCAAAATGGTTTTTTTACCAAAAAGGCAACCTAAGCATAATCTAAGAATAGTTCTAGACATTCCTGAATTTTATGAAGCACACAGTGATCAACAAGTAGCACTGCTATTCCTAGATGCCCAGAAAGCATTCAATAATGTTACTTGGCCATTTTTAATACAACAATTAAAATACATGGATATCGGAAAATATTTTCTAAACATAATTATGGCAATATACACATAAGAAGAAGCAAAAATAATAATAAATGGAGAACTAACAAATAATGTCAGCATACAGAAAGGCATAAGACAGGGTTGTCCTCTTTCTCCACTACTATTTATATTTACATTAGAGGTTTTAGCAAGAATAATTCAATAAGAGTCTCAGATAAAAGGGTTGGAAATTAAAAAAAGAAAATTTTAAATTGAAAGCATTCGGTGATTATTAGTTTTATTATGGAAAATCCTGAGCAAATGGGCCTGAAATTACTAGAAAAACTTGAGGAATATGGAGAGATAGCCAGCCTGAAAATAAATAAAGGCAAAATGAAAATTATAGCTACGAATATGACCAATAAACAAAAAGAAAATTTAGCCAAGAAATTAGATATTCAAAAATAAGATACTTAGAAATTACCATTTTGGCATGCAGTTCAACAATCAAGGAAGATAATTATGAGACTCTACTGAAATAAATAAAAAAAGATCAGAAAATTAAAATAATTTACAACTGTCACTAATAGGCATAATATCAGCAATTAAAATAAATATATTACCTAAAGTCTTATTTTTGTTTCAAAATATACCAATTAAATTGGGCAAATATTTTCAAAGATTTGAACAAAATGATGTTAAATTTTGTGTGGCAGGATAAGAGACCAAGGATTAAATTAAAATATCTTCAAGATGCAAAGGAAAGGATGGTAAGGCTTCCCGGAATGGGAACTGAATTACCAGGTGGCTGCCTTGACATGGATCAAAGACTGCGTAAATTTAGATAACAAAAGACTCTTATAGAAGGGCATGACTTACAATAGAGCTAGCATGCATATTTATTGCTTGGGAGAATACGGCCCATCAATATTTTCTGAGACACAAAATATGGCAAGCTTTAATTTTGATTTGGAATAAAATAAGACTGCAAAACTACATAGAAATACCAGGCTGGATATCACCATTAGAACAATAACATGCCTAAATTTATACAACCAGGGAAAAGCCATCATATATAAAGCCATTATAACTGAGGAAGGTCAATTAAAACAAAGACAATGTCAGTCTGTGCTCTCTTCAAATCCCAAGAAAGAAATACTCAGACTTCATGGTTAAAGCAAAGTTATTCTTCTATTGGTCTGTCCAATGTATGTGGCCGGGCATAATGCACAGGAGACTTTGTATATGCCTTGGTTTTCCAGGTCAATTTTATCTTTGGGGTTTCTAAGGATGGCTGCTATTTTTCTGTCTGTTTTGAAGGCAGTCTTGATGTGATGTCTGTGTAGTATCTTACTGATTTTGTCTGTAGTACCTCTTATGTAGGGCAGGACAGCTGTTCCATAGGTCTGTTCATCTTCTGGATCTCCATTATGTCTCAGTGTGTTTTTGTGGATCAAGCCGGTGATTTTGCTTTTGTGGAAGCCGTTGGCTGTCAGTACTTTAGTCAGGGTGCATAGTTCAATCTTTATGTGTGTCTTGTCTGCCAGGCGTTTGGTTCTAGCAATTAGTGTTTTAGCCAGAGAGTTTATCTGTGCTGGGTGGTGGTGGGATTGGGCATTGAGGTAGCGGTTAGTGTGTGTTTTCTTCTGGTATACGGTGTGTCCTAGTGTGCCATCTGTTTTTTTGTAGATTAGTACATCTAGGAATGGTAGTTGTTTGTTTGTTTCCGTTTCCATGGTGAATTTGATTTTGGGGTGTGTGCTGTTTAGGTGTGTTAGGAAATTGTTTAGGTTTTCTTTTCCATGAGGCCAAATCACAAATGTGTCATCGATGTATATTAACCATAGTTTGGGTTTGTGGATGGCATTGGCCAGGGCTCTGGATTCAAATTCTTCCATGAACAGGTTTGCAATGATGGGTGACAGTGGTGATCCCATAGGAGCTCCTTCAATTTGTTTGTATCTTTGTCCTTTGTATATGAAATATGTGTTGGTTAAGCAGTGTTCTGTTAGTTCCATGAGGTGTTTAGCTGGTTGGTATTTATTTTTGATCATTTCAAGGGTCTCTTTTATCGGAACTTGAGTGAATAGTGAAACCACATCGAAACTTACAAGCAGATCTTCTTGCTCCACGTGTAGATCTTTGATCATTTCCAAGAAGTGGTATGAGTTTTGTACATGTGAAGCTGCTGTTTCAGCATGGGGCTGTAGCTGTTTTGCTAAGTGTTTAGCTAGGTTTTGTAGTGGTGCTCCTCTGGAGTGACTATGGGTCTGAGAGATATGCCTTCTTTGTGTATTTTTGGGAGGCCGTATATGGGGCATCTGGAAGATTTTTCTCTTGGGATGATTGTCTGTTGGACCCCTTGGCTCATGTGGCTGGTTATAATTTTCTTCTTGGTTAATTTTTCCAGATATGTGATTGGGTCTGTGTTTATGGGTTTGTATGTGGAGTCTTGGAGTAGGTCTGTCAATTTTGTTTCATAGTCTTTTCTGTCCATTACTACAGTGGCATTCCCTTTGTCTGCTGGAAGGATGATTATGCTGCTGTCTCTTTTCAGGGTTTTAGCACTTTAATTTCTTCTTTCTGCAAGTTGCTTTTGGGTGGTTTGCTTGTGCATAGGATGTTGGTAATTTGGTGTCTTATTCTATCAGCTTCATCTGTATTTAATTTGGTTAGGCTGGATTCTACTGCATATATGATGGATTCTGTGGGGATTTTTTGGGGTGCTATAGCATAATTGAATCCTTTGCTTAGGACATCTGTTTCTGTTTTGGTGAGTTCTCTGTTGGAAATGTTGTATACTAATTGTTTCAGGTGTTGTTGTGAGTTGTTGAGGGCTTTCTTGTCATGTTCTAATTTCTTTAGTTTCTTCAAGAGTTTATCATTTTTGTAAGTGGTTTCAGATTCAGCTCTCCAAGTTATAAGTTGTTTTATCTTGTCCCAAAGTAGAGGGTGAATTTTGCTGCTCAATTCCAGGTGTAGTGCTAGCAAATCTTTGTTTAACTGATCCTAGTTTCCTAACAAATGATAGCCGTCCATTTACCTTGAGCCAAGCTGCACAAAAGGCCTCCAATAAAGGAACACAATGTTGCCAGCCAACCAAGATACAAAAAGAGCCACAAAACAGACAGAAGATATTAGAAACACCAATCAAGTAGAATACAGCAAACTCCAAGACCAATAAACACAGACCAAGATTCCCAACCAATCAGGATGAAGAAAAAACCATTCTGGCACAGCAATAGGCTGCCCCAAATTTAAAACTGAAACAACTGTGGGGGCCTGACTCACAGACAAACACAATACAGAAGCTTGATGATGGTGAGTGGGACCTCATTGAAACATTGCCAAGATGCTCTCAATCTTACATGGGAAAAGTCCCGAACACACCAAGATCTGCATATATCTGTGTGTGTGTGTATTTATGTGTATGTATATATTATATAAATGTTTGTATTTCCTTATGATTTTTTTATAATGTAAAATGTAAAAACTGAAATGTATGTCAAAGAAAGTCCACAATATTTTTAATGTTTATTTTCAATAAAAAAAATTTAAGAAAAGAAAAGAAAGTTCAATCCTATGTAGTGGCAGATGTTCCTCTCCTTGGACACAAAGAAAATATAACTGCTATGAACATCATGTAGGGTCAGGAAGGGCATCAGGCCAGTAAATGCTCAGTTCCAGTTTGGGAGAAGATCGGGAGAAGAGGTAGAAAAAGAGAGAGAGATGTATATTGTATATTCACTCAGTTTTTCTTATGGTGTAATTCACTGCATAGTGTTGTTCTTATCAACTGATTATTTGAAGGACCATTTCTCCTGTATTACATCTACCTGGCTTACCATGTGGAAGGCAATGCATGCTAAGAATCTTATTAAGGATTGTCCTCTAGTGGAAGTATTAAAAGGGGACTTCTCAGTGCTGACCCTTTTGGTATGAAACATCATTTCTCCCTAACATCCTGCTCATTTTCTGAAAGGCCCTAAAAATGTGGCTTTGTCAGCAGGCCTGGGGACCACAAATGGAAACAGAGCCAATCAAGTGGCTAATTTAATTGGGTTGTTGTTGCCATGGGGTGGTGGTGAGGGAATAAGGTTTTTTTTAGTGTTTTTATTGTATGGTAGATCTTTTAAATTTTTAAATGTTATTGTTAAGTTTGAGCATGGGCGAGAAAGAATGGAGACAAGTTTCTGAACGGTGAACTTCAGCTCTTTATTTACATCATGACTTGCTCATGTAATATCAGTAAAACCCGCCTTATATAGACAAACCTTGTAACGTTTAACCAATAACAAGCTAGGATCGCTAGCTTTTATAACCAATAAGAACTCTCTGTTAAGGGCCAATCGGATTCCCCGGAACGGGCCAATCTGGTCCGGCCACTTAACAGCCAATCAGAAGTGCAGGGCCAGGGTTTCCGGTTTCGCGTGGCTTCGGGGCAGCAGGAATTTGCGACAGCTCGCGATTCCTGCTGTGCTAGCCGCCGAGGTACCCCCGATCCAGATGGGTCAGGGGGATATGGCTGCCCTGTAGGGACAGCTGAAGAGAGAAGGGAGCCGGACAGGGGGTTGGGGGTGTCGCAGACCCCCTCCTTCTCTGGAAAAACCCCTTTTTCCCAAGGCGGTGGAGCGGCGGTCAGCAATGGCCGCCACGAAGAAGCCAGCAACCGGGTAAGATTGCACTGGAGGAAGTAAGAAGAGTGAAAGTGCTGTCTGAGCCGGGTCAAGTAACATCTTTCAAATTGGTTGGAACTGAGCTGTTTGAATTGCTGGAGGATACATTGTATCCCTAAGAAGATTGAAAGCGGCGGAGAAGCTGTTAAAGGGAACTTTTTTTTTTTCTTCACTCTCCCACCCCATGGAAACAGCAGATATGTTTGGACATATTGGACATTGAAAGTGAATTGTTTTGAGAGTTGAAGCTAAGGGACAAAAGGGTTTTTGGACATTGAAAAACTTAAGAAATTGGAAAACCCTTGTTGGAGGTATGGATTTCTGATTATTTAAAATTGATATCGCAAGTGGGAAGGGAGAGGAAAAAAAATTGGAGCAGAAGCTGAAAAAGGAGGAGATTGCCTAGAATCCCAAAGAAAGGTATATGGTAATTGGACCTCTTTGATTAAACATTAACCCCAGAAAGAGAAAGAGAAGAAGGAAGAAAAGTATTAATTTTTGGAATTTTTTTTTGAATTATTCTTGATTAAAAATATTTGTGGTTGTTTTTGGAAAAGTTTCTTTTTTCATAATGGCATCGCTTGTGGATGAACTAAAGATTGAATATCAAAAATATAAAAAAGAAGATACTTTGGGCGCTTTGTTTCAATTCTTAGAAATGGCGTTATGTACTTATGAAAAGTTGACTACGCAGCAGAAGGACTGGGACAAAGAAGAAGAGGAAGAAGAAGCCATCTTTGATGAACAATGGGTTCTTTCCGGGGAGGAGGAGAAAAAGGATAAAAAAAGGGGATTTTAAGAATTATAAAAACAACCAAAGAAGAGAAAAATGAGCGGAAAGGTGGAGGCAAGGTTAGAAAGCAAAGGAAAGGGAGTAAGAAAAGGGAGGAGGAAAGACAAAGGGGTAAAAAGGGCAAGGAGAAGAATAAGCAAGAGAGAAAGGGGGGGAGGAGAAGCCTCAATGGGGGGAAGCAAGATCTAAAGAAAAAAAGTTTATTCAGAGACAATGGGTGAATTTAATTTAGGATAAAAGAGGGATTCTGGAGGGTACATAAGATTGTGTTTTTTATATGTGTATTTAGAGTATAAAATTCATTGTGTAATTTTAGAATCTTTTAAACAGAATCCCAAGAAAATTTGTTATACGAAGTATTTTTAAGTTAGGGTAATGAGTTATCGATGTTACTCCAATTGGTGTATAGGAGAAGTATAATAAAAGAAAAAAGATGAATGGATAGTTGGAAATAGAACAGACAAAGAATATTATTGAAAATGGTAATAAGATATGAAAGGATATATAAAGGTTTTGTTATGTTTTTTTTTTTTTTGGATGTTGTATATTGAAAAAAGGCAAAAAAATTTTAATTAATAAGAAATAATTTGGATGAAAAGGAGAAGTTGGGATAAGATATGAAGTTAAATAGACAAAGTATTGATACTATAATTTGGAATTGTTATGTTCTATTGGTTTTCTTCTTTTATTATTTTTTCTTAGAAAAGAACTTATAAGCTGTTATGCCTTGTGCATTGTTTATATAAAATTGATAAAAATGGTTTATATATATATATATATAAAAGAAAATGATAATAAGATATGGAAGGATATATAAAGTGAATATGATGTTTGAATTTGTGTCTGTGTGAAGAGTTTTAACCCGGGATCAGACAACCTTCAGAAAAGATCTTTTAGTTTTGTTTATGTTTTATTGTGTTCTCTGTAAAATTAATAAAATTTGTTTAAAAAAAAAAGAAGTGCAGGGCCAGAACCCTGCACTTACTCCAATCTCACACTTTATTAATTATATTGCATACACAATACCCCTTCCCCCTGGTTCCTTAGTTCAGGGCGCAGTTACATAGTCCCTTAAATAGGACGGTTGTCTTTTTAGTCTCTTTGATTTTCGTTGTATCGGCTGGTTGCAATCTCGCTGAGGTAGATTGTTGTCTGGCAGTGGGGTTGTCTCTGGTTCAGAGTTCACTTCTATGTTGTTGCCCACATTTTCCTCAATTCCCTGAGGTGCAGATGTTTCTCCCTCCGGCTCCACTTCCTGAGTTTCTATTAAATCGTCGTTTCCTTCAAACGGGTTTCCTAGGGCTTCATCTTCTTCCGTACCTCCCCCCCCTCAGTTTGGTCATAGGGGAGTTGCGAATTGGCCGCTGCAAGCCACGACCATAATTGGTCGATATGCCGTTTCCAAAGTTTATCCTCAAGGCATTGCATAAGGTAGGATCTAGGGCCAGTTACACATACTACTGTCGCTTCCACCCACAACAGGTCGCCCGATAGGTTTTTTTGCATAAACCAGGTCTTCTATCTGGAAGGTGCGACAGCGGCTGCTGGATCCTAGTGGTTTCTCTGGTTCATACGCAGGGTGCAACCGGTCAAGGTGGGAACGGAGCTTTCGTCCCATTAGCAGTTCAGCGGGAATTTTGTTGGTGACGCTATATGGGGTGATGTGTTGCAAAAAGAGGATTTGGTTGACCTTGTCGTCAATGTTGTCATAGTCTACCTTTTGCAAGGTTTTCGTCACAAATTGAACCATGCGTTCTGCTCAGCCATTGCTTGCAGGATGCGCAGGCAAGGATAGAGCATGGCGGATGCCGCGGTCAGCGAGGTACTGCTTGAACACTAGTGCAGTAAATTGTGGGCTGTTATCGGATACCAGGACATCTGGTAATCTGTGGGTTGCAAAGAGTCTGTTTAGAATCTTGATGACCGCCTTGGAGGTCGTAGTTGTCATGCGATGAATTTCGAGCCAATTGGAGTAGGCATCGACGATAAGCAGGAAGGTGTGGCCCTTGGTTGGCCCCGCGAAGTCCAGGTGAATTTGGGACCAGGGTCCACGTGGTGTCTCCCATTCAGTAGGCATGGCTTTTGGTGGGGTGTTGCTGACTTCTTGTCATTTGGTACAAGCTTTAACCCACTGTTCAATTTGCTTGTCAATGCCCGGCCACCATGCGTAGCTTCGTGCAAGGGCTTTCATTCGCACGATGCCGGGGTGGCCATCGTGCAAAGTTCTCAGCAGCGCTTTTCGGAGCCGTTCTGAAATAATGACTCTATCGCCCCAGATGACACAGCCTTTCTGGGAGAAGGGTTCGGTCTGCTGAGTTTTGAATGGTGTGAAGTCATCTGATAACTGGTCCAATGGCCATCCGCGTTCTACCCAGCCTAGGACTCGTGCTAGGGTGTGGTCGTGTTTGGTTTCTCTCACGATATCTTGGGCGGTCAGTGGTGGCGAGTTGAGCGCTTCGATTTGCAATGTGGTTACCATTGTTGCCGGATCGTCGAGAGTCTCTGGAAGCGGTGCTCGGCTCAATGCGTCGGCATGGGGAATGGCTTTCCCCGGGCAGTATTGCAGCCGATAATTATAAGCAGCTAAGAATTCTGACCATCGGGTCATCCTAGGGGATAATATGTAGGGAGTCAGCTTATCTCTGGCTATTATCCCCAACAAAGGCTTGTGGTCAGTCACAATAGTAAAAACCCTACCATACACGTATTCGTGAAATCTTTTCACAGCTGAGACAATTGCAAGGGCTTCTTTATCAATTTGTCCATAGTTCCGCTCCGTTTTTGAAAAAGTCTTTGAAAAATATGCAACAGGGGCTTCGTTCCCATTAGGCAGTACGTGGCTCAAAATGGCGCCCACCCCGAAAGGCGATGCATCACAAGTTATAACTAACGGCAAAGTCTCATTATACTGCATGAGTACAGAGTCAGAAGTGAGCAGTTTTTTAACATTTCAGAACGTCTGTTCTTCACGGTAACCCCAATGCTCTTTTATCTAACAATCGGTGTAATGGTTCAGCGACAGTTGCTTTGTGCGGTAAAAATACATTATAAAAATTGATGAGGCCTAGGAACGCCTGGAGATCGGCCTTGTTTCATGGCCTGGGAGCGTTCTTGATCGCTTTTAATTTACTTTCGGTAGGGTGAATGCCCTGGCTATCAATCAGGTACCCTAAAAACTCAACACTGTCGGTACACAATTTACATTTATTTTTTTTAACCTTAAGACCGGCCTCTTGGAATTTTTTTAGGACTAATTTTAACCAGTCCTGTAAGATTTTTTTTGTAGGGGCTGCAATTAATACATCATCAAAATAGGGGATCACACCCTTAATCCCTTGCAATAACCTTTCCATAAGGCTCTGAAAAATCCCCGGGGCTACACTAACTATGAATTGCAGCCGGGTACATTTAAAGGCACCTCGGTGCGTCACAATAGTTTGGGCCTGTGCCGTTTTTTCATCTACTGGTAATTGCTGATATGCCTGAGCTAAATCCAATTTAGCGAAAACTTTCCTACCCCCCAAGGAATGGAGGAGGTGCTGCACCACCGGAACTGGATACGCATTCTGCTGCAGGACGTGGTTCAAAGTGGCCTGGTAGTCCCCACAAATTCAGATTAACCCATCTGGCTTAATGGGTGTTACAATAGGGGTTTCCCACGAGGAGTGATCGATGGGCTCCAACACCCCCTGAGCTATCAGTTTGTTGAGTTGTTCGTCGATTTTCGATTTTAAGGCAAATGGAACTCGACGGGGCTTTAGGCGAATGGGAGCTATTTTTGGATCTAAGCTGAATGAGATCGGGATCTCCTTGTACTCGCCTAAGCTGTCCGTGAAGACGTCCCTGAACTCAGAAATAAGGTCTTCCTCCCAGTCACAGCCACCGACTCAGTTTACGCCGGCCACTTCAATGCCGAGTGGCGTGAACCATTGGACGCCCAGTAGACTAGGCCTATCTCTATGATGACCGTTAAAGGTAAGTATGCTGTGTGCTTCTTGAAGGAGACTCGGATTTGGCAGGTCCCGACAATGGGGATTCGATTCCCTTGGTAGTCCTTCAGGATGAGGCATTGGAAACGGAGATCTTGGCATTGAATTGTGGGTATGAGTTGCTTGAGTGTCTTCCAAGACACCATCGAGAGGGATGATCCTGAGTCGACCTCCATGTGGCAAGGCTGGTTCTCGATGGCTACCGTGACTTGGATTTTCTTACTGTCCAAGGCTGAGGCGTGACCGATAGTAATAGTATGGTGAGCCTCTTCTCTTTGCAAAGCTCGATTTCTGTAGGAGTGGTTTACTGGCTCTCACCTTACAGGATGGTTTCCTATCAATTGGTGATAGTTAGCTCCTTTTGAGGCCTGGCTGGGTCTTGGCAAGCTGAGGCAGACCCATCCGATGTGGCCTCATTTCCCGGACTCATGGCAGAGTGCGTCGTGGAACTTGCATTCGGATCTGGCATAGTTGGCTCCACAGCCAGCGCAAGGGTGTAAGGGCTTCGGATGAGGGTCCCGGTCAGACCGCAGTCGATAGATCCCTTCTTCGTCGCTGTCTGACGATGAAGAGAGGTCCTCGTGGTGCATTGTCGTGAGCTGCCCTTCTGAACTAGGTGAGATTTCGCTGGCCGGTGGTGGTACCGGAGTGCGGTTTCGGCATAGTTGTGCAGCCGACTTCTTGGTTGCTTCCGCTGTGGTAGCATCGGCGATGGCGTCGGCAAGGCTGATGTCGCCTTTCGCCATCAGCTTGCTTTGGATGCCTGGCGCATCTAATCCCAGAACTATGTGATCTTTTAGTGCTTCTTCTAGATCGGTGAATCCACAGAGGCCTCCCAAATTTCGGAGGTCTGCTATGAAGTCGGCCACGCTTTCTCCTTTTCGCTGGCTTCTTTGATAAAACTCGTGGCATCTCATGAGCGTAGGCACGGTCGGAGTGTAGTGATCTTGCAGGATAGGTTCGAGGTCGTCCCAATCCATGGCCTTCACTTCTCGGGGTTTGGCTAGTGCTTTAGCCATCTTAAATACGGTTGGACCGTAATGCGTTAGGAACACTGCCCGTTTCTTTCCTGGTGTGGCATCCTTTAAATTGTTCGTCTCTAGGAACATTTGGAAGCAATCCATGTTGGACTCCCAGTCCTCTTGGGTTGGATCGAATGGAGCAGGTGGTACGATGTCGTCGGACATGGTTCCATTGTTGGCGTCGTCTGTCACATGCTCAGTGTTCTTTGAAGTTTCGTTGGTTCAGATGTCTCCAAATCCCATCCTCGTCACCAGTGTTAAGTTTGAGCATGGGCGAGAAAGAATGGAGACAAGTTTCTGAACGGTGAACTTCAGCTCTTTATTTACATCGTGACTTGCTCATTTAATATCAGTAAAACCCGCCTTATATTGGCAAACCTTGTAACGTTTAACCAATAACAAGTTAGGAATGCTAGCTTTTATAACCAATAAGAACTCTCTGTTAAGGGCCAATCGGATTCCCCGGAATGGGCCAATCCGGTCCGGCCACTTAACAGCCAATCAGAAGTGCAGGGCCAGAACCCTGCACTTACTCCAAGCTCACACTTTATTAATTATATTGCATACACAACAGTTATAAGCTGTCCCTATGTGTCAGTTGGACAGCTATATAAATTTGCTTATTATAGAAGAGAAGAGAAGAGAAGAGAAGAGAAGAGAAGAGAAGAGAAGAGAAGAGAAGAGAAGAGAAGAGAAGAGAAGAGAAGAGAAGAGAAGAGAAGAGAAGAGAAATACTTTATTGGCCAAGTGTGATTGGACACACAAGGAATTTGTCTTGGTGTAAATACTCTCAGTATACATAAAAGAAAAGATACATTCGTCAGGAGTCAAGAATCATAAGGTACCACACTTAATGATAGTCATAGGGTACAATAAGCAATCAATCATACTAGGAAACAATCAATATAAATCATAAGTATACAAGCGACAAAGTTACAGTCATACAGTCACAAGTGTGAGGGGATGGGTGATAAGAAGTGATGACAAGATTAACAATAATAATAGTGCAGACTTTATAATAGTTGAACAGGGTTGAGGGAATTATTTGTTTAACAGAGTAATGTTGTTTGGGAAAAAACTGTTCTTGTGTCTAGTTGTTCTGGTGTGCAATGCTCTATAGCATCATTTTGAGGGAAAGAGTTGAAGCAGTTTATGTCTGGGATGTGAGGGGTCTGTAAATATTTTCACAGCCCTCTTTTTGACTCGTGCACTATACAGGTCCTCGATTGAAGGCAGGTTGGTAGTAATTGTTTTTTTCTGCAGTCCTAATTACTCTCTGAAGTATGTGTCTGTCCTGTTGGGTTGCAAAACCAAACCAGACAGTTATAGAAGTGCAGATGACAGACTCAATCATTCCTCTGTAGAACTGGATCAGCAGCTCCTTGGGCAGTTTGAGCTTCCTGAGTTGGCGCCGAAAGAACATTCTTTGTTGTGCTTTTTTGATGACTTTTTGATGTTAGGTGTCCATTTTAGGTCATGTGATATAGTAGAACCTAGAAATTTTAAGGTCTCTACTGTTGATATAGTGTTGACTAATATTGTAAGAGGTGGTAGTATGGGAGGGGTTCTTCTAAAGTCTACCACCATTTCTACGGTTTCGAGTGTGTTCAGTTCCAGATTGTTCCAGTTACACCATGAGGTAAGTTGTCTTGAATGAGACCAATCACTG
This sequence comes from Hydrophis major, assembly GCA_033807585.1. Taxonomy (NCBI): domain Eukaryota; kingdom Metazoa; phylum Chordata; class Lepidosauria; order Squamata; family Elapidae; genus Hydrophis; species Hydrophis major. The sequence goes on along the minus strand of CM066343.1, from coordinate 141,242,763 downwards.
TTGTCACTGTCATCAGCAAACTTCAGTATTTTAACAGATGGATCGTTTGAGATGCAGCCATTGGTATATAGGGAGAAGAGAAGTGGAGAAAGCACACAGCCTTGGGGGATCCTTGTGCTAATTGTACAGGTATCAGAGGTGATTCTGCCTAGCTTCACCTGCTGCTTCCTATCTATTAGGAAGCTTATGATCCACTTACAAGTGTGTTTAGTTACTGCTAGTTGATTTAATTTACTTAGAAGAGTGTCTGGACTGATGGTATTGAATACTGAACTGAAGTCTACAAAAAGGACCCTTGCATAGGTATTTGGAGATTCAAGGTGTTGTAGGATGTAATGCAGAGCCATGTTAACAGCATCATCTGGTATGCAAACTGCATGGGATCTAACAGTAGATCCACAATGGTTTTCAGGTGGGACAGCACAAGCCTTTCAAAGATTTTCATAATGTTAGAGCAACTGGTCTGTAGTCATTCAGTTTCTTGATGGAGGGCTTCTTTGGCACTGGGATGATAGTAGAGCATTTGAAGCAGGAAGGAACATAGCACATCTCTAGTGATCTATTGAAGATTCAGGTGAAGATGTGGGCCAATCGGTCAGCACAGACTTTTAAGCAAGAAGGAGTTATCTTGTCTGGCCCTGGTGCTTTTCCTGGCTTTTGTCTGTGTAATAGATCTTGCACTTCCTTTTCTGTGATCACCAGAGGTTGTGAACTGAATGGATTGGGGCCAGTTGTAGGAGGCTTGGCTGTTGTTGGTGTGTTTGAGTTGTGGGTTGTGGAGATAGGTGGCTGTCATTTCCTTTCAAACCTTCGATAAAACACATTCAGGTCATCTGCTAGTTGTTGATTTCCTTCTGCCTGGGAAGGAGGTTTGCTGAAGCCAGTAATGTTTTAAAGAGTTTTCCGCATGTTTGCTGGTTTGTTTGTTGAGAACTGATTCCTTAACTTTTCAGAGTAGCTTCTTTTTGCTGCTCTGATCTCTCTTGTTAAATTTCAGGCCTGGTTCTATAGCATTCTGTCACCTTTTCTGTAGGCTTCCTCTTTAAAACGACGTAGCTGGGACTTCCGGTTTGAAGGGCTTCGGCGCAGACAGAAATCTCCGATCGTGCGTGGTTTCTATCTGGGCTCACCGCTGGAGCGCCCTGAGCCGGCTGGTTGTGGGGCTAAGCCACCCCGTAGAGGTGGTAAAAGAGGGGAGACCAGGGTTGAGGAGAGCCTCATCTCTCCTCCTCAGCTGGCCATTACTCCCTTTCCCAAAGGCGGTTGCAGCGGTGGTCAGAAATGGCCACCACAAAGGAAAACTCGACCGAAAAAGAATGTGCAGGAGGAAGTTAAGAAGTGAAAGTTTTGGCTGACCAGGTTAAATTGTAAAAGCAACAACTTAGGTACCCTGGAATTTAAACTTACAAAAAATAACATCACTCCCAAAGAAGAGTCGGAAGCAGCGAAGGAAAGTGAAAAGGGAAAGGTTTGGCTTTTTTTTCCTTCTCTCTCCTTCCCTATACTGACAACTAAGAGACTTAAATAAGAAATCAGAAAAATCCGCTTTGACATCAATAGGCAGTTAAGCTGAAAATAAAACAAAATGCCAAAGGGATAATTAAGCTGAAAATAAAACAAAATGCCAAAGGGGTAATAAAGATTTCTGGACATTAAAAATTTTCTTTTTCATAAGCAGGAAGGGAGAGAAAAAGAATAAGGGCAGGATCTGGAAGAAGGAGGAGACTGCCTGGAATTAAAAAGAATCTACAGTAAAACTTCAACAAGACTTCTAAAAGATACATTTTAATTGAAACTTTGCAACTAAATAGTAACCCCAGGAAGAGAAAGTGGAAAAAAAGAGCAAAAAAGAAACAGCTTGCATGTATTTGGATTATTTGGTGATCTTTGGATTCTTGGTTATTATATTTGAATGACTAAAATCAATCGGGTGGTTGTTTAAAAATTTATACAATGGCATCACTTCTGGATGAATTGAAAATGGAACTTAAAAAGTACAAAGAAGATGCACAAGAAGGGAAGGGTACTTTTGGCTTCGTTTTTCAATTCTTAGAAATGGAGATTGGAACTATGAGAAACAACAAAAAAAGACTGCAAAACAAGAAGACTGGGACAAAGAAGAAGCCATCTTTAATGAACAAGTAATTCTATATGGGAAAGAAAAAGGAAAAGGGGGAAAGAGAATGGAGAATTTAAGACTTAAAAAAAACAACCAGAGAAAAGAAAAATAATTCAAAAAATAAGTATAATACTGGAAAGCAACAGAAAAGGGGAATACAGAAGAGAGAAATAGAGGTAGAGAGACAAGGGGGTAAAAAGGGAGAGAGAAGAAGAAAGGGAAGAAGGAAAGGAAAAGAAGTTACAAAGGACTGGAGCAAGATATAGATAAACAGGATCTATTTAGAGATTGTATTGTTATATTAGTAATAGAAATAACTTCAGAAAATTGGAAACAATGTATGATTAAAATTAGGGATAAAATAGTTAGTGTAATTTAGTGAAATGTTTATGAATAAAATAAGTGAAATAAAATAAATGAGAAAATTGAATTAGGAAGGAACGGGAACATTTTAATTAGTTAATGTTTTATAAAATATAAGTGAAGGGGGAGGCAATTAACTACGGAAAGTTTATAATTGTTTCCATAGAAGTATGATATTTAATTGAAAAGTAATGTTAAAGATGTTAAGACTTTAATGAATATTAATGATAGAATTGAATTGGAATGGAATGTTGTTTTAATTATATACATTTATAATTTTTTCTTTTTTTAAGAATACAGTGTATATTTTAAGAATATACCAAGCAGAATCCGAATGGAAGTTATGTATTATATTGAATGTTACAACTTTAGGGAAAAGATATAAAGGCGTCATACTCCAATTGGTAACTACAGGAGAAATTTTGTTTAATGAGAAAAGATAATAGATAATTGAAACAGGACAGACAAAAAATATAAATACAATGATTTGAATTAAGATGACATAATTAAAATAAAATTGAGAAAATTAAAAGAGGGGAGAAGCTAAGCAGAAAATGTAAAATAGTAATAAGATATGGAATAGAATATAAAAATGAGCATGAACCTGAATTTGTGTCTGTACGAAGAAATGTAACCCGGGATTACGCTACTTTCAAAAAAGATGTTTTATTTGTATTTTTTTTCTCTTTGTGAAAACTCAAATAAAATTTACAAAAATAAAATAAAATAAAACTACATAGCTGCTTAAGTTTAGCTGTGAACCAAGGTTTATTGTTACTATATATTTGCAGGTTCCTTGTTGGTACACATAAGTCTTTGTAGAAGCTAACATGATGTTACAGTATCTGTGAGCTCATCTAGGTCTGCAGAGGCATCTTCAAAAACATTCGAATCAGTGCAATCAAGGCAGGCCTGGCGTTTCAGCTTTGCCTCATCCGACCAAGTCTTCATTGATTTAATTGTTGGTTTGATGCTTTTAAGTCTTTGTCTGTAGGCAGACAATTCTTCAGTTAAATGTTCTTATTCCAATTCTTACTTTGTAACAGAATAATAGATTTGGAAGGGGCCTTGAAGGTTTTCTAGTCCAATCCCCTGCTCAGGCAGGAAACTCTATATTACTTCAAACAAATGATTATTCAATCTCTTCTAAAAAATCTCCAGTGTTTGAGCACCCACAACATCTGAGGCAAGTTATCCTCCATCAACTACAGTCTTTATCAAAGTTTCTACTTCTCAACTGTTTTTGTTTTATGTAACTTAAACTTTTCTAGCTGTACTTGTTTTCAAGTTGCCCTTTTCCCAAGTTCATTTGCACCTTTCACAAAATAACTTTTTTAAAATAAATATTTTCCTTTTTAAATTGGTGACCATTAATTCTTAAATCTGTAAACAATGTAACTGTGTATGTCTTCTTTGTCTTTGTAACAGTTTCATTTTTCCTTACATTTAAGATTGGCAACAGGAAGAGGTAGGCAAGCAATTAACCCAATTGTACTGACAGAAGGTTTACTTGGAATTTTGAAAGTATGGAAAAATACTCTGAATAAGTTGATTATTTTAGAAAAGTAATGTAAGAATTTCTGAAGCAATTTCTGCAAAACTTGATGTGTTATCTCTGATTTTGTTCTACCTTTCTTTCAAAACTTATAAAATTAAAACTAATAAAAAATAAAACTTCTTAAAAGGCTATTTGTTATTTTTTTTAAATGAGAGGCTGAGGCTTGTTTTTCCCATTTTTTGCTTAAGAGGTGGAAATAAGCAAGAAAAGACTATCTTCCGAACTGAGATGGCTAGCTTTATTTCTATAGCTAAGATTCTGGGAAGCCCTAACCCAGCTAGTAAGTTCAAAAATGCTACTGAAAGAAATTCGAAAGGAATTCTGATACACTCTAAGTATGAGGTGACATAATAGAAAAAGCATATTAAACATTTCAGGAAACTGAAACATAGATTCTGGCCCACAATTACTTAAAGTGTAATTGAAATCTACAGAATGGTTTTATATGGTTCACTTATTGGTTGTTGTTGCTTTATCTTTAATTTCTGCCAAACATTAATAAAGCTTTGATTTTTTTTTTTGTGCAAATATGAGCCTACTGCTATTTTAAAGATTGCTTTAAAAACTGAAATGGGAGGATTCTTTGCCCAGGAATATAATAAATAAGTAATAGATGGCATGAAAGCTGGGGAGATGAATTAACTGGCTTACATAGAAATAGCCACAGATGCCTTTTGGGAATCTCCTGAAATGGCCTTTTCATTGTTGCCTTGTGATCACTGTCATGCCAGATTCATTCAGATACAGATTCTGTATGAAATGCTAATAATAAATATCCTCAGAGGGTACAATCTCCAGACATACATTATCTCTTGGGAAATTAAACTATTTTACTTTGCAGCTATTGACAAACACTTTTTTCCTATTAACATGGTGACAATTAAAATATTAGCAAGCATATTAGGGTGCATGTAAGAATGTTCTTTTTCCATTAAAATAAATAACTTTACAAATACCTATCTGAAGTTGTAGCGATCAAACACTGCTTGGAGACTTGGCATAGATAGCTTATGGGAAATAAAAGTTCTGATTAACTAAGTGCAGAACAAAAAAAAAGAAGCCCACCAAAATTTCAGTTAAGTCCCAGAATCCCTTCACAAGTTTCTCCCATTATTTGTAATTGTGAATGAGATATTAAAGGGGTGTGTGTGTGCGTGCGCATGCATGCGCGTGCATGTGTGCATGTATAATGTGTGCACACATGTATTTGCACTGGTCCTCCCGCGAACATGCTATGGTCAAATGCATTCTTTCTCCAGAATGTTGATCACATTTAATTTAATTCATAAGGAAGATTCTTATACTGTTCTCACCTCCAGAAGAATGAACTTTCAATGCAAACTAAGCAACTTCCCCAGCCACCTCACCTCCAAGTTACTTATTGGAAAATGAAGGTGGGTTTATTTATTCACCAACACTTTCCCTATAGTTGTCAGCTGCATTGGTATAATTGATGCATTATTTAAACCCTTCCACTTATTATTTTTACGCTCTACTTTATTCACATTTTAATTTTGTATTTTTCCATATTTATTATTGCAACTGTGACACTACTTCGACATTTAAAAAATTAAAAACTGTAAAAATGAGCAAGACAGATAGCAGACCCATGTTTCTTGTAGTGTCTTCACAGCTCAAAAGGGGAAGAATCATTGAATTTCAATTACTTATTTTTTAAAAAAAACATCTCTCCCATTAATACACAAAAAGCATAATTTGTAAAAAATGTTATCAAATAATCAACTTTGTATCTGTCCAAATAAATCCTCTGAAAACCCAGTTTAACTTATCATTTCATATAAAGTCTATTTTCATGATTAATGGATTGATCTGATATCCAATCTACAGTCTCACACTCTGCTGACCTCTCGACAAAGAACAAATTTGCACATGATTTCTAACATCCACATTGTGTTGGTTAGACCCTGTGAGTTAAATAATCACACTATGTTAACAGTAGATTTTTGCCTAGTCAGTTGAGGAAAATACTACAGATGTTAAGCAGAAGTTAGATTACACTGTTAGGAAAAAATAAATATTTTCCCAAGTTAATCTCACCTTGATCTAAAAAGGCATTGTTACATTCTTAAACAGAAAGCATACTGAAGAATCACTACACAGGTTAATTTTTATTGCTAAATATTATTGTAACAGTAATATTACTGTTGACATATGTCTTCCTTTGCACATGCATGAATGCACTTTTATACTTGCATGTGCTTGGTGTACATGGTAATGGTTCTTCAGAACTAGTGGAACCAGGCCAAAAGAAATAGAATGTTATCTTCAATTAAAAAATTGTGAGTAACTGTCTATTTGGGGCATTCCTGTCTTGAGCCTAACACATGCTTATGAAGGCCTTTCTTCAATTTTGGAGGAAAGGGAATTTATATAGAACCAATGATATGGCAGACAGTGATCTAACTCTGCAATTTTTTTAGTGGCCTGAGTGATATTATACTGTTTTGCTACAGCAAAAGTTCCTTCTTGTGATCCTGAACTGTGCTTCATTTGTTCCCATTTTTTCAGTTTAAATGTTGTAATGTAGCACTCTCAGTTGATAGTGGTGTCAAGAGCAAGGAAATCCATGTAAACTGCATCATCTGCATTAAAAAAAAGCTGTCTCCGTGAGCTTTCCTATTGAAAACTGGACTTTGAATTTTTATTTTGTTTTTCATGGATATTCCATGGTTTAATGATATATTCCTGGGTCATAAAAATGAGGCCATGTTTCATTGGCTAGCACAGTGTTGTAAAGGAATCCCTCATCTTCATTTTTAAATAGTACAATAACTTGCTGGCAAATTTCAGTTTTTACCATCAACATGCAAGGAACCATCTTGTACTAACTTTCCATTACTGAAGACATTCATGATGTTTACACTTCTTCCTATGAATGCCAGGCCTAACAGTAGGTTTCTTTTGAGTGATGTATAGATTGTCCTTCATTGGCTCATCCATGTTTCTTGTGTGAAACTCATTGATGGCTGCCACAGGTCATTCATTTCATTCTTCATCACACAAATCAGCCATTCTTGGTTCATTATGTTTACATTTTTTGGCCCAATGATGACAGTATTCACGTGAACACAGTCATCAGGGATATATTTAAATACTTATTTATTTTTATTTGTCAATTGCTTACAAGATAATAGGTATAAGTAAAAATATAGTTATGAATACATGGTTATATATAAGAAAAATAAAAAAAAATACAAAAGAAACACTAGGACAGGAACAGCAGGCACGTTGGTACGCTTATGCACGCCCCCTACAGACCTCTTAGGAAAGGGGTGAGGTCAATAGTAGACAGTCTAAGGTTAAAGTTTTGGGGGTTTGGGGAAAAAAAACTACAGAGTCAGGTAGAGTATTCCAGACATTGACCACTCTGTTGTTGAAGTCATATTTCCTGCAATCAAATTTGGTGTGATTAACCTTGAGTTTGTATCTATTTTTTGCTCTAGTGTTGCTATGGTTGAAGCTGAAGTATTCATTGATAGGTAGGACATTGGAATGTATGATTTTATATACTATACTTAGATCAGACCGAAGGTGGTGTAGTTCTAGTTTTCTAGGTCTAGAATTTCAAATCTGGTGGCATAAGGTATTCTACAATGAGTAGAGGAGTGGAGAACTCTTCTTGTGAAATATTTCTAGACTTTCTCAACTGTGTTAATATCAGATACGTAATGTGGGTTCCAGACTGATGAGCTGTATTCAAGTATTGGTGTAGCAACTGTTTTGTATGCTCTAGTTATTAGTGTAATATTACCAGAGAAAAAGCTACGTAAGATTAGGTTAACAACTCTTAACATCTTTTTGACTATGTAGTTACAGTGGGCTCTAGCACTTAGGTCATTTGAGATGAGTACTCCAAGATCCTTGACAGAGTTTGGATCATCAATAAGGTCTTGACTATTCAGCCTGTATTTTATTTTCTGATTTTTTTTGCCAATGTGTCAGTCAGAGCATTTATTTGTTGAGATTTGAAGTTGCCATTTGTTTGACCATTCTGATACATAGTCAAGGAGTTTTTGAAGGGTAGCAGTATTGTCTGTGGTATTGAACAGCTTTCCATCATCAGCAAAGAGAACGCAGTTGCTCTTGATATGATCACAGAGGTCATTTATGTAGAGTATGAAAAGAGTTGGTCCTAGAACACTGCCTTGGGAGACACCACTGTTGACAGGTACAGAATTTGACAGGACGCTCCCAATTTTGACCATTTGTTGTCTGTTTGACAAGAATGCTTCCATCCAGTAATGCAGGTGTCCTGAGATACCGTAAGATTTTAGTTTTAGAGGTAGTTTGTTGTGTACCACTGAATCAAAGGCTTTACAGAAGTCTATGTAGAATTCATCTGTTGCTTTGCCCTGATCGAGCTGTGTAGTCCATATGTTTTTGCAATGCAAGAGTTGCAGATTACATGATAGTTTTTTCGTAAAACCAAATTGTTTATTAGAGAGTAGGTGGTTTGTTTCTAAGTGGAAGATGATGGATTGGTTCATAATTGATTCCATGACTTTACAGGTGACACAGCATAAAGAGATTGATCTGTAATTTTCAACTAGCCTGGGGTCTCTCTTTTTGAAGATGGGGATGACTGTAGCTTGTGGCCGTAGTTTTGGCAAGAAGCTGGTCCTGAAAGATTTTCCAAAGATTATGCTTAGGGGTTCGGCTATGGCAATGGGTAGCTTTTTTAAGAAGTAGGCACATATTCTGTCCAGTCCAATAGATAAAGATGGTTTTAGATTGCACATTGTAGTTGTCTGTGGTTCGACTAGGATACAATGGGCATGATCCATTGCTGTTTACAAATACTGAGCCAAAGAATGTGTTAAAGAGGTTGGCTTTAATAGTGTCATTGTTGCAGTCTTTACCATTAGGTCCTTTCAGGGGTGGGATGGACCTTGAGTCTTTTAGTTTGTTGTTTATAAAATTGTAGAAAGTGTGGGTGCAACACTTTTGGCAGCCAAAAAATCAGTCAAAGCACACAAACAATAAACACATTAAATTTTCTTCATGGCAACTTCTTGCCAAATAAAATTAAAGAACAGGAGCTAGCACCATCTGTTGGTGATATATGTATGTATGTACATGTGTGCATTTACATGCATACACCTGATCATATTTTCTGCATAACCCTCTTGTTGGGTATGGTGTAGGGTGTTTGAAATAGCAACAAAATGGTTGAACAATTGGCTTGTCAGAAAGAAATATCTGGCTCTAAGTATGGAACAGTTCTGACACTTTTCAGCCAATCCTCAGAGGATAATAAAGAAATAAGGACAAAATGAATGTATCCCTCATGGGCCTCCCCTTAAGAGTTTAAAAGCAAAATATTGATTTTGAGTTACCCTGCTTCAACTCAGCTTCACTCTCATGATCTTTTTATTCCCTGGAATATTAGAAAGTCCATTTCTTTTGTTTTTAGGATTTTCTTTTCTTCAAGTCATGGTGAAATTGGCATGCTAACCTTCCTGTACCTAAAAATTGTCAGTTGACAGCCTGAAGATTTCCAGGCAACTCTAACCATTTATGACATCTTTAGAGATGTATCTATTAGGTTCAAAACAGATAAAATTGATGAATTGTTTCAGACTAAAACCCTTGACAAAATCTCTCAGTGGTCATCCAAAATGGTCTCTTGGTGTTTTATAGAGCTTTTGCTTCCACCACAAATATCATCTTTCTAGATTCTCCACTTCATGTTTGAACTCGATCTACCTGCTCTCAATTGCTTTAGCTGTCACTTGGATTGGCTGTGTCCATGGTATGGATGACTGAATATAATTGTTATGTGTGAAAAAAAGGGGGAGGAAGGTGTTTTTATGTTTTAAATGGAACTAAGTATACAGTATATTGCTCAATTATCCATGCACATTTTAGCTAATAAAATTTAAAATTAATTAATTTAATTTAGCAACGTTATGCGATATTGTGGTGATTTTTAGGGATCTTCAGAATCAAAATTCAGTGGCAAGACACTGAAATCTGGCAGCATTGTTTTCAGATTGCTTTATGGGGAAGAAATAACCTCTATCCATTCCTTTAATATCTTGCCACTTACAGAGTTAAAAAAAGAAAATAAGAATTTTAATTTAAAATGCTGAATTTAAAAAACTAAAAGTGCAAGCTGTGTGGCTAAAATTATCTCTGCAAGGATGATGTGTTTGTTCAAGGTTTGAAGCACTTTTTCTAAATCTTTTTCAAGTGTTGTTTCAGCTATGTTCCTGTGAAGCTTTACTAAAAAATTCTTATGGACCTATAGAGGAATGGAGGAACAGGAAGGACCTATCTATCCCCTGTTGCTGTAATTACTATAGCATCCTATGCTATTATGTTACCATAATGAAAAAAAGAAACAGGAAAGAGTCGAAGGATATATGTGGGAAGGAGATGTGAAGGCATCCATAGATGTATATATCTGGGGAAGCAAAAGAAAAGCACAGGGACTAGTGAGGAGGGAAAAACACTAAATGGAAAAAGTAAGCTCTTATAGCCGAGCACTGAGCTGAGGACTTTCCTGAAAGATGGGGAGGACAAGGAGCAGGAGAATCAGGTATTATAATAATTTTAACACACCATCCAGATACACTAGAATTACACTGAAATTTCTGAAGTTGGCTGAAGATTCAGTGATAGAAGACAAGCCTTTTAAGCAGCAGTGGAAAATTGCCCATAAACACTTAATGATTGTTTGACTGGTTTTACTAATAAAAAAACATCCAATATAAAAAATTAATAAATTACAATTAATTCATGGACAAAAATCCAATCAATTATTTTGTCCTGTTGCCTCCCATAAACAAATAAACTACCCTTCCACAATCTGATGTCATTTACATGGCATTGAATTGTAACCAGAAGCCACTATTTTGATAGTAACCCTGATATTCAGGATCAGAAAGGATCCTAAAATATAATTGGACTAAGTTCCACACTAAGCCATAGTTTCTTTAATCATGGTTCACTGGATAGCCTCAGTTGTAACATAGCTCAGATATTACAATATCTGTGTTAAGACAATATTTATTTTATATGTGTTTAGATTAGATTAATTCTCCTAAAATAAATCAATTGAAAAGCTTGCGTATAACCAGTTCAGAACTCATAGTTTGCAAAATTTAAAAATGTTGATTTGGATTAACAGAGGATTTGGGGGTTGCCATTAGTGGCTATATTCCTTCAAACTGTTTTTTTTTTTTTTTTTTGGAGCAATTCTGAAGTTTCTGAAATAAGAACAGATTCATGGGCTCTTAATTATCTGCAAATGGTTCTGATTAACAAGTAAATATGATATTTGCAGCACATTAAGATGGCAATATACAAATCACAGTTTTCAAAGGATTCAAACTACGACATGATTTAATCCTTTTAGACTATTTTTTTAAAAGATCACAATTACTTGTTTTTTATTTCTCCAGTACAAGATTGAGCTCAGATCTTTTTATAGTAGGTCTAGTGCTATTTATTTTTATTTTTATTCACACATTGCACTAAGCACGATGAGTTTAATTCATAGATCTTTAAGACTATGGTTGGGACAGGCTATCCTAAACTGTAAATGAATTCAGTTATCACATTAGGACATGATGTAATAACAGTTTTGAATAAAATATGATTTATTCAAGTGGCTCAACTGACATAACATATTAACCAAAACCAAACAAACAACCTTACAGCTTAGTCACAATTTACACAATCAACCATCTATGATATCAAAAATAAATGCAGGTCTATTAAACCTAATGTACAACTAAAATATAAAATTCATGTTAAAGCTATATTTTCTTGAAATCTTTTGAGCAAACCCCTCAATAGCAAAATTATTTTAACTAAACATTTTTGTTTATCCAAAGACAACTGTTAGGCAATCTTTATATTAGTAAAGCTGTGGATCATTGAAGATACTGTAAAATGGGAAATAAAGGTACTGGCCCACCACATGGAAATAAATGCAATGTTGTAGCATACAACATACACACCTCTCAGTAGATTTTTTTTGGCTCTATTTCAATGGAGGATTCAAATCCTTACTTCTCTGAGATGGCTTCCTTCATCATAATAAATGGAGACCCCTGCAGATCTATAAAGTTGATGGGTATGTCAAACCAGATGTCTAGATCAAGGCTGTACATCTCTTAACCAGTAGTGTGTGCAATGTGTGTCATATATATCAAACTAGTGTTTGTAGCAGAATAATCAAAATCCTGCCTCCTTGTATATGCATGGGGCACCAACCTCAAATGTATAAGCACCAGTATCTTCCTTTGCCAAGTAAATATGCCTAGCAAAGAGATATAACCTTTGTAATATCAGAATTAATCATCTTACTTCATAGGCAGTATTTCTATACTATCGTAATGACTTGTCTTTCATTCAAACAATTATGTGAAGTATTTCATTGATTCAGCAAAATGTGTACAATGATAGCTAAGTGATGTAAATCACCATTTAAAATCTTTTTTAACAACAATCACAAGAATAAACAGAGTTATAATTCCAAATAAAGTATACAAATATCTTACTCAAAACTATCTCCATCATACACTATTTGGGCTGCAAATGTTGATGTTGCTCCTTTATCACCAGTAGTGCAACAGAATCCCATATGCTGCATCATCATCATCACCATCATCATCAATTGACATTTGATAACATGGATATTTAAATCACACTTGTGAAAATTCTTCCAATCTGCCTTAGTGCCTTCCTCTGAGCACTGAGTACAAAAAAGATGTTAAGACTCTAGAAAAAGTGCAGAGAACACCAATAAAAATAATTAGGGGACTGAATGCTATAACATATGAAGAACAGTTTCAGGAATTGTGAATATTTAGTCTAACAAAGAGAAGGTCTAAATGTGACATGATAGCAATCTTCCAATATTTAAGGGGCTCCAACAAAGAAGAGGTCAACCTATTGTTGAAAGCAATGTCCATCTGGGTTTGGTTCCAAGTGGGAAGAAAGACACTGGAAACAAGGAGGCTGCTTGGAAGGATGGTTTAATGGTGAAGCAGAACCACCAACAATGTGTGGTGGAGAGTGGAAAGTGAATTATATTTATCCCCTTTCTTTGACCTTGCAAGAAATGTATTCTATTGGTTGTCACACTCCCAGGGAGCTATGTAGGCTGTCTGTGTCCCAGGCTTGGTTGAATCTTGCTGGGTGATGATGATGTAATGAAGAGGGTTGTGTTCTGAAAGGGTGTTGAGCAATTCCTATTATGGCTTAATGGCTTTGTTCTGGTTTGGATCTTGAGTGAGGGCTAATCCTATCATCCTGGAACTGAAGGCCTTTTGTCTTGTAGATAGGATGGCCCAGTCTTTCTGGAACTATTAACAAATACGTGGGCCGTTTTCCACTATCATGTTTCTTCTTTTCTCACCCAGGGAGGTATAATACTGTGCCTTTTTAATATTTCCTAGAATATTTCATTCTTCCAAAAAAGGGGTGGGTGCTAACTTTCTACACTATTCTCCAAAGCACTTAAAGGCAGAACAAGAAGTAATGAGTGGAAAGTTATCAAGGTGAGATCCCACCTAAAATGAGAGGGAAAATTCCTAGCAGTGCAAACAATTAATCAATGAAATGGCTTGCATCCAGGAGTTGTGCTCCAACACTAGAAGTTTTTAAGAAAAGTTATAACAACCATTTGTCTGAAATGAAATGATATAGGTCTCCTGCTTGAACAGGAGATTAGAATAGAAATCTCTAAGGTTCTGATTTTTATGATGACGTATCTCTTTGTATGCAAAAGGAAGCATTAAACATGAGATGCTTTGCCATATGAAAAGGTAGGTTGGATCCAGTCTACCTAGATTGGCATTACCCTTTCCTGTCCAGGCTGAAAGGCATCATGTACTGCACATGTGCAGAACCAGTGACTCATCTGCAGAACCAGTGACTCATCTAAAGGTAGTGGGGGAGGGTTGCTCCAACTACACAGCTTTATTTCATTAGATGATTTTTCATCAGAACATCTTTCCTAGCACAATGAATTCCTATCCATTACTACTAAGTCTTATTATGCTCAATTGAATTCACTGATGAGTAAGTTTGAATAAGAACTGCAGCTTCAGTTACTGCAAAATGTATAATTAAAAACTCACAGAAGGGGATACAATTCAGTTATAAAATATAGTTTTGGAAGGTTTTAACTAAGACAATGTAAAAGATGTAAATGCAGTAGAGAAGCAAATTATAACTGTTTAAGTTGGAAGAATTAGAGTTTTATTAAGTTACAACTATCTGTAGTCATAAAAGGGACTACGGTACTAAAGAAAAAACAAGCAATAGGCTTTTGACAGCAAATTTTAACTGGAAACAAATTTAATTTATAGTTGCAACTTTAAAGTGTCATCTTGAATAAAAAATATCATAAACACTGTGAAACAATCCTGCAAAAGCTTTTGTCCATTTAAAATTGTATCTTGCTTCAGTGCAGTAATCCATAATGCATAAAATAAAAAGTGTTAATCAAATATTTTACAGGACTGGGGTCATTTAATTTTCAACTTCTTAAAGAGTTTTGCTTTAAGACACATCATTGGAGACAGAACTATGTGATAATTAATAATATAATCAAGCTGTTAGTAGCTGCCAAGCATTTTTTGTCTTGCAATATAAAATGGAATTCATATTTCTTCCAGATTGGTGGAAAATGCAGATCATTTAATTGTTAATAATATAAGGTATATTAATAAAATATTTCAATCTTTTTCTATTCTATCACTCTGCAATTGGGAATTCCAATTCCACAATCCCTGGTTGAAATGTTTTATTCGATCACAGCTGGAGACCAATTTAAGAAAGGATGTTTTATGCAGAGTTTTAGAGAATAATTGAATACTCATCTTACAGTTGTGTATGCTTCAAAAAATGGTTCAGAAATATCTTTACTTTGTACAAACATCTTTAAGAATTGCATTAAATCCATTATGTTTTAATCAGTCCATTCATTAAAGCAGCACCTTCATTTTTCAAGCTCTTACATGGATGTCATTAGGGAGGCAAATTGGTAAATGGTGAAACTTATGTGCTGATTTCAACATATAAATGCCATGCTTTATATACTTCCATCAGAAAATTAGCATGCAAGTACATAATTGCAGCAGTTATATACTTAACATCAAAATATGTGTATTTTTGCATCATCATGGTTTGCTGCAGAGGACATATTCTATCAATATATGGTTCTGTGTGCAACAGACACTTAATCCAATAAGATTCATACTCAGAAAATACAAAGGTTGCAGATTGATTAAAGATGATATAGGCAGTCCTTGAGTTACAACTGTAATTGAGCAATTACAGTGGTAAGCCATGAAGCTCATAAAGCAGATCAACACTGGACTAGACCCACTTTTACAACCTTTCTCACAGTGCTTATTAAGCAAATGTTACTGTCATTAAATGAACCCATTGTTTGCCATTGGTCAGTTTGCTGGAAACTGGAAGTAAACTCCAGTTTTCAATAAAATTGTTGTACACAGTGGTCACATCACTGTAAGCACTATAAATGGCTTTAAAAATGGGTTGATTGCTCACTGTCCAAAATATGATCATATGACCATGGAGAAGAGGAACATCAGAACTTCAAAAGCAAACCATAAGTGATATTGTTGAGAATCTGCCAGAAGTTCAAATGACCACTAAGTAGACTGGTTGTAAATCAAGAACTATCTGTAGTCACAAGCCATCTATACTTAGAACAAGCCCATGAAGTCCTAGAGAAGACGTCTTGGTGGAATAGGGTTCATCTAATACTTTCACAGATTCTGATTCAACAAGTGATATTAAAACTACATTGGTATTATGTAGGATCAGAGTAGAAGATGGAGAGGAAATTTATAGATGTTATCATTATTTTCTAAACTTTATTAAAGATCTAACAGAACTTCAGGGCTTTTTGAAAAACACGGAGACAGAATATTTGACACACTGTTTTACATACACAGACACACACACTTTCTTTTGCAGTGAATGTTCATATAATTCTTCTGAGCCCTAGCCTAAGAAAACTTCCATCTGTCAGGGAGATCTAGTTAAGAATGTATGTAACTAGACAACCCATGATACCTTGCATCATAATTTTAGAGATATTTCTCAATGTCTTCAACAATGGCTGAGTTTCTAATGTATTGGAAAATTCAGGGAGATATTCAGAGATGCATCTGCCTTGAAAAGAACGCATGTTGAACGCACTCAAACATCAAAACAATATGTTTTATGACATTTTGTACTATGTTATAAAATGTTGTATGATATTTCTTATATCATAAGGCACTATACATCATTTGCCAATTTTCAATTCCATGGGAGTCATGAATCCCATCCTTTTTATTGGCATTATTTTTCTGCCCCCCCCCCCATTCCTAGGGACAGAATCTAGCACAGAAAAACTAGAAGTTAACTGGAAAGCTAGGTCATACTTTATGACATTTTGCTAGTTCCAGTTAAATTTTTAGGAGGTTGCCTACAGACTAATATGCCTGCATTAATTGTTATTTTAAAAACTTTGTTAAATAAGCAAGCCCTGATTTCAATAGGAAGATTTTGGTGACGAGTAAAGGCACTGAAAGCTCTAAATCTAGCTATTAAAGTTATAATGCAACCAGGTTTGATTTAAGTTTAAACCACAGTCAAAATCAGCTTTTTACTGATGTGTATGTGGTGTGGAAAGTAGCACTGTTGCCCAAGACAGCAAAATACTAAATAATAGTAAACATGGCAAAGGTGCATTTTGAAAATCTACTGGCAAAATGGAAGGAAAATGGATGTCATTAGCAAAATCACTTTGCTTAATAATACAAAAGTAGTTAATAATATGTGTTGCCACTCTCCAAGGTGCTGAATGGTCACATGAATAATTTATTCTGCTCTGCTTCAAATATGGTGGAAGCAACAAGTGTTTGCTATAAAAGATAGGTAAAACCAATCAATGCAAAGGGACTAAGGTTATATAATCTCATAATTTAAAAAATGCTTACTCAGAAGTAAATTCTACCTAATTCAATAAGATCTATAAACAAGTGATTTTGGAATGGCAGTTTGAGAGGATAATCTCAATTCTTGTTACACATCATGGTTCCCACATGAAAGTGAGGAATAATTTGTTAAGACTGACATACAAATTTTTATCTATTATGAATGAGAAAGGTTCAGAATATTGTTTCACATCTAAAGACTTTTCCAGTATAGCAGCTTCTTGAGTATAGCTAGATTTAAATTCTTTTGATCAAATGTAATACTTTGAATTCTTCATGTCTAAATTTCAAAACCAGATATGATGGCAAAGATTCAGGATTGCATAGTAAATTAGGATGATAATGTGAAGAAAAATATATCTTTAAATGCTAACTTACTTGGATTTCCCTAAACTTAGCATAGCAAAACTGTATCTGAACTTTTACAGAGCTACTAGTTCAGGAGAAAATGAGAGAATCTAGCAATGCTGTCCTTTAAATTGTGAAGAGACTCATATCTCATTGTGATTAAAGTAAACCACTATTTATTCCCAAATAATTCATTTTCAGTTGTATGTTTTTAAAATGAAATCTTGGTCTTTCACTGTTTTTACTTTTCAATGAGAGAACCCTTCTTTAAAATTAATTTTGAAATGAAACAAGACAAAGTTAATTGTTTGGTGAATTGAAATCCTGTACAAAGAAAATACAAGTAAAGGTTTACTTGTAATGTGACTATATGGAAATGGTAGCATTTTTCTATTAAAAGTAATAGAGATCTTTCCTACAAAACTGGCTGGCAACAGTAGAAATTTGCTGTTCTGCAGAGTATTAACTTGATTCACACCACGTCTTAAGCTAAGGCTAAGCCAATATGAGATTTGTTTTTTTAATGATCTACCCATAGTTAAACAATCTAAGATTTACCTTTAGATTGGCTGGATTCACAGCCAATCTAACATCTGGCTGTGAATCCAGCCCAAAACCTAAAATGGTCAGCGGAAAAGCTTATCTCTTACATGATAGTTTTATCTCACAAAAGGACAAATTCTCTGCAACTTACAATAAGAACTTGCTTCATTTATAAAAAGGAGGAACTAATCAAGAAAGACTGTGTCTCACATGTTCATTTCAACGAATTTTTGTCCAGCATTTCATAAAAACAAGTGAGAATGTATGCTACATATCTTAAGATCTTTTTAAAGAGTTGGTTTAAAGGGTTTTTTTTTCCAATCGATGCAATTTGATCAATACATATATTCTCTTAAGGTGAAACCAACACGCAGAAAAATTACGTTCTTACGTTCTGTACTTCCAATGTTCTTATACACAAAAAAAATGTCAGTCTGAAGAATTATTACCAATGATCTCCTATTTATTAAAGCAGGAACTTCATACATCTTGGACCTACTTCGTTTCGCTTTTAACTGGTATATTGTTTTTTAGGAACGAATTTTAATTTCTCAGACATTTAAGAGGGGAATACTGAGCTGTAAAACATATTACTGTACAGCCGCGATCAATTTCGTTTTATGGTAGTTTCCTTGTTTAGTTTGTTAACTGGGGCTTTTTTGTGACGGTGGATAACGAAGAAGCGAGAAAGAATCCCCCGGTATCCAGCCATTGAACTGACAAAACTCGGAGCTCTCGCCATACCACAGCTCCTTATTCGACATTTTATTTAAAGCCTCCGCTAAACACAATGAGCAAACGTCCAACTAATCACGCAGAAGTTTACGCTGCGTCCCGGGACAGATTTGGGAAAGGCCTCTTGGTTATCGAGGAAGAATGTTCCGGAATTCCCTCGACTAACGTGTTACTGCTGGCGGCGTCATGCCATTGGGCGTGCTCTTGCGTAAGTTCCAGGAGTGGTTGCGCAAAAGCTCAGACGATGAAGTGCATTGCGGTGCTGCTTGCAGGTGACCGATTTCCAATCCGATAGTCTTCGGAACAGCCAGGGTTCCAAATGAAGGTAAGAGCTATTAAGATCGAAGACCTCCCTAAATACTCTTGGTCCTGTCCTCACTGAAATTTGGGGGACAATCTCATGCTTCTCAGCGGTTTACTTGGATTATTCTCTATAAAAAGCTGTACTCGAAAAATAAAATACAGTAAACACAGGCACACAAACAATTCCCAAAGACTGCTTCTATTGAGGCTGCGTTGGAATTAAAGCTCATTAAGCTCTACATTCCAATCTTATAGATTGCAGTTTAATGGCGCAGGCCTTTTTATGCCTCTGAAAGTTAAGCCGAATTCACAGGATCTTGCTCTCAACTAAAGGTGCGTGGGATGGCAGCAGCTTTCGTGTGCCTGAATCTCGAGCAGCCTACGTTAGAATAACTGGTAGTAAATAAACGCTTTGTATTACTTTTCAAACTAATTATAACTGTTCAACCGTTCTGTGCCTCAGAGGGGATTGAAATTGCAGAGCCCGATGATCAAGGGGCAAAGTAGAATTCCTCCTTGCTAATATCGGATACAAACCGCCTTCAAATCTCTTCCCTGGTTTCTGTGTTCCTGTTCCCTTCATCCGCTCTTCCCTCTGACAGCCCTGAGAAATCGTGTAGGGCTCGACGAGTTGTATTGCATTTCTCTCCCTTTCATTCTCACAGCGAAACACACACACACACACACACACACAAACCGGGGCAGCAGTAGAACAGGTTGTCAAGGACCAGCCTCTGCGCCGATGCTGAGGGTAACCCCCGCCGTGTTTTAAGCAAAATATGGGTCCGCCGCGCTTTCTCTCTCAACTTGGTCGAGGGCGTTGGCGAGCCAAGGCCTTGCCTATTGAGGTGCGACGGCGACTAGATGGGTACTGACGATTCTTCCCTTTGATTTCATGCTTGCAGAGGTTAGGAATCAACCAGACACCTACAGACCCCACTTTCCACTTTGAGTTGAGAGGAACGCATTTAAAAGTTTTCTCTTCCATTTCGCGGAAGAAAAACTTAAATCTGTCTTATGTACAGGAAACCTTTTTCTTTTTTCGGCTTCATTGAATTGTTTAGCAATGCAAAGAGAGGAGTGACTTTAAAAATATACCGCCCTCCAGGAGTTACAGATGACTTGTTTCAATTAGTAGCTGTCTAATTAAATTAGTGTCCACCGGCTCAGCCAATAGGTGGACGAGAATAAGAGAAGTTCGTTTCTGAGTGGAACCGCCTCCAAGCCCCTCCCCGGGTACAAGAAAGAAGCGCACGCGCCTATATATATGTATACATGCTCTCGAGCGCGGTCGGGTGCAGTCACTGGCATGGGATTAAAGGGACAGGGGCGGTGGGCGGCTTTCAATAGGTCGCCACAGTGGGCGGCTAACGACCTTTTCTCTTTCTTTAAGACGCTTGGGAAGCGTAGACCTCGGGAGGGGTGAGGTGCGCGCTGTTTGTAGCTCTCGCTAGAGCTGTTCTCCGAGAGTTCAGGGACTTCTAGGCGGAGGCGAGGGGCTAATCTCCTGGCGAGATGCAATTGGGGGAGCAACTCCTAGGCAGTTCTGCTAATCTGCCGGGTACCCCGTTTTATCCGCTGGAAACCGCGGGCGGGAGAGGCGGCGGTACAGCGCGACACCTCAACACTGGGTCGCCGCCGCGCCCGGACTTGGAGAAGGGGCCGAAAAAGTTCGGTGGCGCCTCTGGGCCGGCAACGAGCCTGTTAGGTGAGACCGAGGCGGCGGGCGAGACAACGCCCTTCGTCACTGCCGGCCAGATGCCGTCCAAGGCGGGGGCCGAGGTCGCGGACGGTGGGCACAAGAGCTCGCCGGGTCCAACCGAGGAAGACGTATTGCCGCCGCCGCCGCCGCCGCCACCCCCACCCCCGCCTGCTCGCTACTCTCTAGATGGCCTGAGTCCTGAACGGTACTACCTGCAATCCCCCGGCCCGCAGGCTGGTGCCGAGCTGGGCAGTCAGTGCTCGCTCTTCCCGTATGCTGGGGCGGCCGGGAGCGCGCAATCCAGTTCCATGTACCAGCCGCCCAGTGGAGCACGCTACCCCTATGGTTCTGTGCTGACGCCACCGGGCAGCTTTTCGACGGCAGCGAGTAGGACACCCTTCGCTGCAGCCGCGAGCACGTATCAGTATGGTCAAGGCGCACCTCCCGGTGCTCTCTATAACCCTTATCCGCCAGCGGCGGCGGCGGCGGCGGGCTCCTGCGGTGGCCTAGGGGGACTGACGATGCCTGGCGGGGCAGGGGGACTTCGTGCCCAGGTTTTCCTCTGCAATCGGCCGCTCTGGCTGAAGTTCCATCGGCATCAAACCGAGATGATCATTACCAAGCAGGGCAGGTAGGTTTTGATGACGGGGGCCGTTTCGGAGCGCAGCTTTCCTGCCTATATATATATGTTAACTACTACATTCCTGAGGGGGAGAGGGTGGCAGAAGGACAGCGGAGCTACATCCCTCTCTAGTCCGGGTTTAAATTTTGGGTGAAAGTAGCTTCGGGTGCCCTGGAAACATCTGGTTTCAAAGACGAGTAAATTCGTTTCTTCGAAACCAATCTGTTAGGTTTGGAAACACGCTTTGGAAAGGAGAATTGGTCAATCCCTTGCACTCAAAAGAGAGAATAAATTTTCAGCAAATGAATTCGAGATTCTGGCTATCCTTATAAGTGGGTTCTGGTTTTGCTTTTTTAATGGTCTCCCTAGTTTCTTTCTTTCCCATTTCAAAATCCCAAGCCTACAGTTTTTTTCCATGAAATACTATTTCTTAATTCTCCTGCAACCAGTGCACACTTCTTAGATTGCTCCCCTTCTACTGTAATCAGACTGGATTCTATGTGTTAAAGTGCATTAGAATCTCACATCATCTCTTATCCTCTTGGAAAGAGACAGAATTTCCTTTACTATTCTGATTTTATGAATCTCAGTTTGGCTTTTAGTTTTAGTTTTAATATGTTATAACAACCTGACTCTGGTGTACCATTTATTTGGAAATTAATGTGATCAAAGATGCTGGGAAATCACACAACTGTCTTTTCAGGTTACCTAACAAAACAATTTGTGGGACTAAAGTTTGTATTTTAAGATTCCTGGAAGACCGAATAATCCAATTTCAATTAAAAATAAGCTCTTTCCAGACAGGTCTTTCCCCCATGCCTATAAAGGGAGCTTGAAGGGGAGTTCTATTCTTCTTTAATTTCTATTTTCTATCCTAAAAATTTACATTAGTTTCCTTGATAAATTTCAGCAGAACCCTTTTCTCCAAAGGGTTTGCTTTGAATAATTATTAGAAACAGAAAATGGCTTCAGTGCAGATAATAATACCTGTCCAAGGAAATTGGGGTTTGAAATTCAAAAGTTAAAATTCCAACCCTCAAGACTGATTATAAAAATGGAGTTCTGCCCATTTACACAGGAGGACTGTGGAACAGCTGTTGAATAATCTTGATTCTCCAAAGCAGGATTCTGCTAGCTGGTGAAGAGGTATTTCCTTTCCTGCATCTACACTGATGCTTGCAAAAGAGAGAGGATGTTTGGAGCTGAACCCTCTCCTAGTGACTCTCTAAATATAAAACCTACAAGGAGACCACCATCTGCCTCCTTTTCTTTGCCCAGGTGCAAGCCAGGGCTGAAACATGCTGCCAGAGGGACTCTGCAGGAGTTTTTGGCAAATAGCTATATGCTCCTTCTCTAAAAGCCCTTTTCTTTTTCTTTTTCTTTCCCATTTCAGGCGGATGTTTCCTTTCCTGAGTTTCAACATAACAGGCCTCAATCCTACTGCCCATTACAATGTTTTTGTGGAAGTAGTACTTGCAGATCCTAACCATTGGCGCTTCCAGGGAGGAAAATGGGTGACATGTGGCAAAGCTGATAATAATATGCAAGGTAGGATATTATTACATAAAGCCTATGACTACAGCTGGTGGGGAAGGAGTTTGTTTGGATTTGGTTGGTTGGTTGGTTTGGATATATATCTGTGTGTGTCTGTGTGTCTGCATGTGTCTGTGTGTTTGTCTGTATGTATGTATGCTGCTATATATGCTATATATGATTGCTGAAGTGATGGCTGCCATAGTTGAAAGATGTTGCAAATAATTAGCAAAGAAATTATCTTTTTATTATAATATATTTTTATGGATGCTACATTTCCTTAGCCTAAAAAAGCCAGTAGTGACATACTACTAGATGTACAAGTGTGTGAACAACAGTGCCTCTTTTCTAAATCTGATACTTAGTCGGTATCTGCTTTGGCTAATGTGTGGTTATGTCAGTGTCTCTGGTATAGAAGGAGAGAGCTAAAATGTATTTTTGTTTATTTTTTCCCATCCTTCTGATAGGCAACAAGGTTTACGTTCATCCTGAATCTCCCAATACTGGAGCCCACTGGATGAGACAGGAAATCTCTTTTGGAAAACTCAAACTTACTAATAACAAAGGGGCTAATAATAACAATACCCAGGTAAAAAAAATATATACTTAAATGCAATCTGAATAAGGCAAAATTGGCCCAGCAATCTTGAATATTGACCTCAGTCTTGCCTTTTAACAGAGATAAACTGGCATGTAAATGGAAAATAGGCCATGAATCCTAATCCTACTTCTGTACAAAATTTGATAGATTTTAAATATATTTGTCTTATAACAAAAGATGGCTAAACTGTTTCCAGATGATTGTTCTACAGTCCCTGCACAAATATCAGCCTCGTCTCCATATTGTGGAAGTGACAGAAGATGGTGTTGAAGATATGAATGACTCTACTAAAACACAAACTTTCAACTTTCCTGAAACACAGTTCATAGCTGTTACTGCATATCAGAACACTGATGTAAGGATAACATAAACTCAATATACTAATTGGTTTTTTATTTGTAGCATAACATCCTTCACTTCATGCCCTTTTTAAAATTAAATGATAAAAACATGCAAGCTTTGTGAGACTGAGTGCTTTAGTATTAGTGTGGCATATAAATTGCTATTTCTATCACTCTGTGTTCCACCAATCTATTTAGCAGATTTATGAATAAATTTATTTTCTGATTCATTTATTCCATTCATTCATTCTCTGTATCTGCCAATGTCAAGCAAGTGACTCCAGACAGCAAACAATCATAAAGCAGTTAAAAACAATTATAGCATAATACAAGTTAAATATGTATGGCATTTGAGAAAAATAATCTTAGATATCAATATAGCTAGGAAACAGCCCCCTTTCATACCTTTAGGATCCCAAACCTAAATACAAAGTCAGGTGTTTAAGGCCTTACAAAAGGCCAACAGGGTCAGAGACATCCCAACTGAGAAAGAATGTTCCAGAGGACGAGAGCCTTGGCACTCAAGGCACACCTAGAATCTGTCAATCAACATTCCTTGCGTGAAAGGACCTGCAATATTTATATTGAAAATTTAATTTTCCATGTAAATATATATTTTTCCTTTATACACATAAAAAGAGCTATTTGTCTTTTTAGGTATAACTATCTAAATAGGTCATGCTATTTTTCTGATTTATTTTCCAGATCACACAACTTAAAATTGATCATAACCCTTTTGCAAAAGGCTTCAGGGACAATTATGATTCGTAAGTAATGATTCCTGTATTTCTACATAGTGTCAAGGACAATAAAAGACTTGTTTTAGCTCTTAATGTTTCTTTTAATTAGTATACTTTTAATTTTATATTTTTAAAAAGTGACTTTGTATCTGAGCAAAGAGCAAATCTGTTAAATAACGAAACTCTAACAATACCTAATGTAACTAAGGAGATATGTATGTGTGTGTGTGTATGTATTTTGTACATTGCAATAGATGTGTGAGGTTAGCAGAGAGTATTAGATGTAGAAAAAATGTTTAGTTTGGAATATATTTTTAAAAAAATTTAAACACATTAGTTATTTTTATTTACTTTAATTAGAAAAAGTATATGAGACATACAATCTCTAGCACTAAGGTGGCATTCCAATAAACTGTGGTGAGAGCCCCATTCAGGTTCCATACATGTTAACATCAAATTTTTGAATGGCAAAGAACAGTATCTTAGCCTTTCTCTTTTATATTGTAGCATGTACACAGCTTCAGAAAATGACAGATTAACTCCATCTCCTACGGATTCTCCTAGATCCCACCAGATTGTCCCAGGAGCCCGATACACTGTACAACCCTTCTTCCAGGAACAATTTGTCAACAACCTGCCACCAGCTAGATTCTATAATGGTGAAAGAGCTGTACCACAGACAAATGGCCTCCTCTCTCCGCAGCAGACTGAAGAGGTGACCAATCCACCACAGAGATGGTTTGTCACTCCAGTCCAGCAGTCTGGGGCCAACAAACTGGACATGAATTCCTATGAAACTGATTACTCTCCAAGTAGCTTACTCTCTTATGGTATCAAATCCCTTCCCATTCAGACATCCCATGCACTGGGGTATTACCCAGATCCAACATTTTCTTCTGTGGCTGGATGGGGAAGTCGAGGCTCTTACCCAAGGAAAATGTCTACAGGTTTACCTTGGACTTCAAGAGCAAGCCCTCCAGGTTTC
Organism: Hydrophis major; assembly: GCA_033807585.1. Classification (NCBI taxonomy): domain Eukaryota; kingdom Metazoa; phylum Chordata; class Lepidosauria; order Squamata; family Elapidae; genus Hydrophis; species Hydrophis major. The sequence goes on along the minus strand of CM066343.1, from coordinate 141,217,278 downwards.
TCTGAGGACCTCCTTTCAAAAGAAAAAGTAAAAGAAGAAATGGGGTCATCTTGGATTGAGACACCTCCATCCATAAAATCTCTAGATTCAAATGATTCTGGAGTTTATATTGGTGCTTGTAAAAGGCGGCGACTGTCCCCAAACAGCTCCAGCAATGAAAACTCTCCAACAATGAAGTGTGAGGATATTAATGCTGAGGACTATGGCAAAGATGCTTCTAAAGGCATGGGCTACTATGCTTTTTATACCAGTTCTTAAGTATTTGAGTCCTGGTGTCTTGAAATTTGAGTAACTTTACATGTTCAATGTGGTGCTGAGATCCCTTGGTGAGGAACCTTTGGTATCGTCACCTTTTGAAATGGTCTTGTGCAATTCTATAGAATGTGCCAAAGCTGACTTCCACAGGAGGAAAAAAGGAAGAAACAAGGTAGCACTAAAAGAAAAAAAAGTCTTTTTCTTCTGCTCATTTCCAAGATTTAAGAGAAAATGCTTAAGCAGTATTATAAGATTAAATTAGATTTTCCTTCAGAATGGTCAAAGGGAGGGGGTTAATACATAGGTACATTTTAATCAATGTTTTTTTTCTACATTGCCAAACAATTTAGAAAAAAGGAAATTCAAAATTTCCTTTAGAAATCTCTGTAAAAAGATTGGATCTGTTACTGCTGACTAACTGAAAAAAACAAACAAACTTAGAGGCTTTTCCTTTAGAACAAGTCTTCATATATGCAAGAACAAAAGTCTTAGTTTAGCAAGTGAAAAAAAAAATTGATTGAAGGATTTTTGATCTTATGGCAATGAAATAATCCTACAAAGATGGCAAATAAATGATTCCATATAATATGTATAGCTCTGTGGCTAGACATAAATGTAGGCTATGGCAAAATACTCTCTTTAGTTCTAGTTCTGGCAGTGCGGTTGAACAGGATATGTTGGAAGTTATCCATTTAAACAAATTCTTCATTGAAGGTGAGCACTAAGACTGGGAGTATGTCAAAATATTTATTGGTAAGTGGTAAGTGTATTTTTTCAACTGTTTTACATGGAAAATGTACTTCCTATTGCGCAGTCTGTAAATAGTATGATACTGAGATCACAAAAGGCTTTAAAGCAAAGCATTGTTTTATTTGGGGGGGGGTGCTCATCTGTATATAATTTATAATAAATGTATTCCAATGATAAGGACTTATAACTGTATTAGTTGTTGGGAAATTTCCTTTTCACTGCAAATGCTATATGAAGATTTGGGTATCTGATCCAGATTCTGTTCTCAAACAACAAGTTGTAACTGTTACTCCAAAATAAAATAATTTTGGCAGCTGACTTTGAACAAGGTAGGTAGAACAGGGTCGATAAAAGAGAAGGTTGCTAACCCCATTCTTCTATTAAGCTGCTGCACTATCAAAAAGCTGGCCCTTCTTACCCAGCCATAAAACCCCAGATTCTCTTAATGAACAAGAATTTTATCCAACATACCACTCTCCCCCCACTGTCCCCAATGCCTATCCGCAGGAACAGGTAGAACTTAGTCCAGTCAAGCAAAAAGCGAACAGGTCCTTAAGTTGGTTGGATCTCCCCTTCCTCTCCAGAAGGAACGAAGTCGGACAATCTCTGGAGCGCTTAGCGTTCTCGATGCGTACATTACAGATGCAGTGCTAGACACTATATCCCGAGTCAGGCGCCTTTGTCCATAGCTGCTTTGAGACCGTCGGAAGCTAATTTAGGGTTGAAGAGGGACTGGAGATGTTCTGCTCTGCTTGAGAAAATGTGGACTCGGGCCAGTAGCCAAAGGAAGACGTGTCTGGGCTAAGCTTACATGCGCTCCGCGATGCTCCAATGCCGCTTCGTCCAGGGAGCGTCCCTGAAACGGCAACACGCTCAAGTGAGGGACAAAGACAAGGAATCCTTGGATCTTGCACAAGTCCATTCTTTTCTGACTACAAGGCAACAGTCCTTACCTATGCCTAGCAGCAGAGACTTTCCTTGAAACCGAAGCGCTTCAATTTCAAGTGGAAGCCACGTCTGCAGCTTAATTCAAAGAAAGGAAACCTGTCCAATTTCTGGATAGAATTTTTAAATCATTTTTATCATGCCGAAGCTTGTATACACCAATGTCTTCCTGATTTGAATCAGATGCTCAGCGATCCTGGCGCTTGGGGAGTTAAAATCAATATACACGTGTAGTGCAATTTTAATTAAAATAATTGTAACACAAAATAAAAGTAGTAATACACATACCATTTTGTTTGTAAGATGATTGCAGCCGAGACTTTAGCTTGGGGCGTGGTGGTGGGGGTAACTCCCGCGCGCGGGACTCACTGCGTTTGATTTTCTCCTTGGACGGAAGAAGGGGCCTCCGAGAAGTTCCTTGAAATCAAGGCCGGACCAGCCCGCAGCGTAGGTTCAGAAACCCCCTTGCGCAAGGCACGACTTCTGCTCCCATTCTTCCCCCGGTTGCAGGCAGAGAATTGGACCCGGCACTTCAGCATTAGGACATTGCTGTCAAGAGAGGACCCCAGCCAGAAAGTGAGAAGCGAAGTGCCCAACCATTTTCGGTCAAAAAGGTCAGAGTTTTCCATTTGATAGCCCTTTCCTCACGAAGGAAACCTAAATGTTCCGAAGGTTGTCTGATTTCTCGGTGGCGGGGTGGTGGTGGTAGGGGTCTTTTGTTCCGTGCCGCCGAGGCGCTTCCAAAGACAAATTCCGAAACTATTCCAATTTGGATTATTGTTCTTCTAACCAATCTCCATTTGCTCTCTCGTTTTCTCTATTCATCGGTTGTCCTGCGCCAATTGCCGAGTAGCAAAGCGAATCCCCTCCTTCAGTAGCGTTTCCACGCAACCTGTACATTTTTTTCACTGCAGTGTTTAAAAAAAAGGAAGGAAAAAAGAAAGAGCTGGGTGGGAGGAAGAGGAAAATAACTCGTGAAAAGTCCTCACACTGTTTAATGGAACTTGTAAGTGCCTGGCTGGCCCCAATTAACACCTTATCATAAGGCATTCCTAAAATGGGGTGCCAGACGCCAAATTGCGAATAAATGTATCTAATTAATCCGCCTAAGATGACAGTGATAAACAAATCTATATTTAAATCGAGATGAAAGATGCAGGTTATTTGTTTGCAATAACAGGAAAAGTTAAAAGTGCTGTAAACCTCCTCTGCTTTGGCATTATGGATACAGCTGCCGATTGCAGTCTCAAATAATTCGCTGCGGGCTGGACTCCATCAGGATCCGTGTGCAAAAGTGGGTCTCCCTGGGACTCAATCCGCAGACCGATTTGCATGTAGTCCGCGGTTTTCAGATAGTAGTTTTTATTCAAATTCAGAAGACAGTGGATAGGGCGACTAGCACAGAGAGAGTCTTTTTATATTTATATTGCCCAAATATAAAATTTGAGGCAAGGAACGGAGGTCAAGGTGATTGCCATAGGAAGCAGAAATTGGGATCTTAATGGGGAAAGAAAGCAGGAAGTAAGACTGGAAATATGTGCACATGCTAATTACTGACTCAGGTGCAAAAACACTTCCGCTAATTACAAGTCTGTATAACTACTTTTATACTTAATTCAAACACACTGAAATCCATGAGATTCGTGTCCTCTTTCTGGTGTTTTAATTTATATAAAATCAACCAGGATATAGGTCACAAGTGGTCAAGATTCGACGCCTCTGAAAAATGGGTTAACTTTGCCATTCAATTGTTTAGAAGACAAGTGTTGTAAAAAGGTGAGACTTCGAGGGACTCCTGGTTATTTTCCAATATCTGGATAATTTTTCCCCGAACTTCCTAGCCTATAGTTTTAGGATTCTCTAGAGGTCTTCCATCCAAGCATATTTTATAGAAAGCCCAATTTGACTAATGAAATGTACTGTTCTAAATGTCTTTTGTTTCCCATCAACCTGACACACGGGGAAGAACAGTTGTGCATTGCTCTCTTAAAAAAAAACACTTTAAAGTCTTCTCCCCATATCGACCAATGGGAGGCACTGCTCTTAATTGGTCACAACAAATCCTATAAATGTGAGGTTACCTTTACTCAGTGAAACAAGAACTCTGCCCCATTTTGACGGAAAGGCCAGGAACAAAGGTGGAAACCGTCTCCCTCAGCAGCCTCGCGGTCTGCACGTTTTAATGCGCTCTGGTAGGAAGTCTGGTCTCAGGTGAGTGGAGAGCAAGCTGAAAAGGCGAAGCCAGCGACCGAGCGCAGCACGTAATACACGCGTGTATTATTTGTGGGTGCCCGTGCAAACGAATTCTACTCCACCCTTCCCCTATTTCAAGCACCCCAAGCGCGCATCCGGATTTAGACGATAAATGCATAGGATAGCAGCAGCTGGATTCCCAATCGCAAGTTAAACTAAATGAGAGGCTTCTGCTGAGATTGGTTTGATAGTTCACTGCAATACATCCTGCAATGAGCCCCAGTTTAGGTCCAACTCAAAGCAGTCCCACTGAGCTTTATACCTATTACTGAGTCTATTTGTAACTCTCAGTGTGCGCTCCCTCTCTTTGAATTTCCAAGTTATATTTTCTTCCTGAATTCCTAATTTTCTATGTCCCAGGGAGGGAGACCTGCAAAAAAGAAAAAAATAAAAAAAGGGGGGGGGGAAGAAAAATAGAAAAATTCTGAGGCTCTGCTTTCCTAATGTTCAAGGTTTTTAGAAGGGTGAAAATGCCATTCCACACTTGTGATTTAAATTACATCTTCCTGCTACTGTCAAAGCAACAACCTTGCCATCTGGTTATCTGGATCCTTGACTCCATCTGCTCAGCACAACTTCTGGGCAGTGGTGTATATGACAATACACCCTCCTGCCCCATCCACTGCTCCAGTATGGTGTGTTCACCATTTTTTTCTGGCAATGTCATCTCAGATCCCAGAGCTGTAAGACAGAAGAGCAAGTTAGCCTGCTATCTCTATTCTGAGATAAGGTTCTTGATGTTTTCTGAGCTTGGTGGGGTTTTCTCCCCCATATATTTCATTAGCAAATTAAGGTACATCATTAATAGTAGAGAGAAGAGAGTGAGGTTTGTGCTTATTCTTTATAACTCTGAGCTAAAAATCTTCTCTGGGTACCATTTGTGATATGCACTATTTCAGCTTTCTGCAAATTTACTTTGCATACTCCATATGCTGTTCAGGTCAGAAACTCATGATATGCTCCCACTTCATATTTGAAAAACAACTTCTGGCCACAGACACAACAGATCATCTCACTTCACTGCCAAGCTTTTTAGATTTTGGAGTTGTAATGGGGTAGCATCCGCTGTATTTAATGACTAAAGGCTGTAGAGCTGATGGGTTGTGAATGAGATGAAAGTTATGTCATATGAGGGGGTGGGGAGGAGAGGTGGAAAGGTTTGTGTAAATTGGAGATGGGGATATGTCCTGAGATAAAGAGGCTTTAAAACATAGCTAAATAGACTATACACTGATAAAAGACTTTCCTGAGAATTCAACCCTAAAGAAAAAATGTTTCGGGATCCAAAATATGTAAATATACGCCTCTTTGCAGCAGTCTCTTTTGGGAGAAAAGTTCCACAGACATCGGCACCCAAGTGTGGGTATTACCTAAGAGCAAAAGTCTTCAAACTTGGCACGTTTAAGACTTGTGGACTTCAACTCCCAGAATTCCTGAGCTACCATGACTGGAGGAAGAATTCTGGGAGTTGAAGTCCACAGTCTTAAAGCTCTCAAGTTTGAAGACCACTGCCTAAGAGTCTGAATAGATCACAACGTTGAACCTGGATCAGATAATTGGTTGAGATGGAGGAGTTACAGGGGAAACAATTTTTTCTGATGAATCTGACCTGGAAATAAAGTATGTAAACTTCACTCTACTCTGCCACCCTTCGGGAAAAGATGTGTTCAAGTCATCATCTCAGCTTGGATTAGTCATTGGCAGATTCCCGGAAAGAGGGAAAGGGTGCCTAAAACACTATGGAAAATTATACGAGTTTTTGTTAGTCGCCTGAAAGGGCAATACCTTGACAGTCATAGCGGAATAGTGCATTTTTATTACTGAAAAAAGTTTCTGTCCGTGAAGCAAAAGCAAAAAGCACGATAAATCGGTGCTTGCTGCCTTTACTGCTAGAGTCTAATGGCTCTCATACTTCTGCCTGAATTGCATTCAGTTGGGCAGGGCCCTTAGCCTACCCCGTTTTTAGTCATGCAGAGAAGGCAGCCGAAAACTCGTCTTTTTCGTCACTTCAAAATGTTTTATATCTTCCAGCAGGGGCGCCATTCTGGAAAAGAGCGCTGCTTAACCACTTCCTTTGCATAGCTTAGTTCAGACCAGTGAGGCGCCGAACTGAAAGTAGCTCTAGAGGAGTCGAGTTTATAGCGAAGCGTGAGCAGTCTCACCATTCGTTGATTCACCTATTTCCAGGGGCTGGTGGATTTCCGTAAAAAGTGGACGAAAGAAGTACGTGCGCAAGGGCTCTTGAGAAATAGGAGAGCTTTTATCAACTAACTGATTGAATCAGGAAGCCCGTCAGATATCTCTCTTTCCGACCCTTTTTTCTTTCGGATAAGCAATTTGCTTCCGGCATTAATCAGGATGTAATTCCCATGACTTTCTCATGACTAATACTTTCTCTTCAGGAGAGGGCGGATTGGTGCGGATTATATTAAGGGTCACTCAGGGTCATTTATCCTGGAGCTTTTTTCAATTTCATATCAGCCGGCAACCAAATCATATAAGTATCATAAAGTATATCCAGCCGACTGTGCAGACTTTCTTGCTTGCAACTTAACCACTTGATACAGGACAGTTAGGTTACCTATCTTCTAAATAGACTTTCTGGAAATAATGTGAAGAAAGTGGGTCTAATTTATCATTTCTATTCTTTATATCCCAAAGTTCCTCTAAAATATTAAAATATATTATTGGAGTGGGTGACCTTTGACCTTCCAAACGTTGGTCCTTCCTAGTGGCTCTGCTGACTGGGAGCTATAAATCAGAAGTTAGTGGAGGACTACAGGTTCCCAATCCTTAAGAAATTGATGTTTTATCTATCTATAGGAATGAAGCAATTTCATTTCATTTCAAAGGAAATTTATAAACAGATTGGAATCAAATAAGGCTGCAAAAATCCAAACAACGATTTTGATAGGAGCTAAGAAATACTGCCATCTGGTGACTTATCTTGGTTGATACTTTGGTATAGATGCACTAAAATCATTGGGATTCAGGTTAATACAGAATTATAACAGAATTGGAAGGGAGCTTGGAGATCTTCTAATCCAAGCCCCTGCACAAGCAAGAGATCCTATACCATTCTGAACTAATAGCTATCCAGTCGTTTCTTTAAAATTTCCAGTGATGTAGCACCCCAACTTCTGAAGGCAAGCTGTTCCATTGGTTAATTGTTCTCACTGTCAGGAAAGTTCTCCTTGGTTCTTTCCTTGATTACTGGTTTCCATCCATTGCTTCTTGTTCTGCCTTCTGGTGCTTTGATAAATAGGTTGATCCCCTATTCTTTGTGGAAACTATAAAATATTTGAACACTACTATCACGTCACCCCTGGTTCTTCTTTTCATCAGACTAAACATACCCAATTCCTGCAATCATTCTTCATATGTTTTAGCCTTCGTATTATTTTATTCTAATCATCTTTGTTGCTCTTCTCCAGATTCTTTCCAGAGTCTCAACTTTTTTTATATTGTGGTGACCAAAACTTGATGCAATACTCCAAGTGCGGTACTCATATTTGATTCTATCGTTCTGTTAATATAACCTAGGATTGCATTGGCTTTTTTGGGTGGCTGCAGCACACTGCTGGTTCATATTTAAATAATTGTCTACTGGAGCTCCAAAGTCCCTCTTGCATTTACTGCTATTGAGTCAGAATCCACCTATTCTATACCTATACATTCGATTTTCTTGTCTAAGTGTAAAACCTTACTTTTATCAACATTGAATTTCTCTTTGTTAGATAAGGCCTAGTTTTCACATCTGTCAATAACCTTCTGGAACTTAGGCTTCCAGGTTAAGCCCTGCTCGTCGACGGACCAGGGACTGCAGCTGTCCACAGCTTCGATACATGCTCTCTTGTTGGAGAGCCCCAATCACTGTGATTAGGGGCTGAAGCTCCCTCGGAGGAGCGGCGGAGTAAAGGGAAGCTGCCAGCCAAGTCGAGGGGAGCCGCACCCCCCTCCCTGGGCTAAGCAATTTTCTCCCCTGAATACGACCAAGTGGTGGTCTTGTTGCAGGAAATCCTGCTTCCAATTCAGGACACAAGACCACGAAGGGTTGGAGAATACAGGTTTATTTGCGCAAAGGTTTAGAGCATTAATATGACAATTCTGAACCCCGGGCTATTCCCGAGGTTTGACTTTTATTGAGCTTACAACCCTAACTTTGCTCAGGGAGTTTCTCTTATTTAGCTGAGCATGCTGTATTATAATAAGAAAAGGAGAAGTTTCATAACAAAGAAAAGAAAAGTTTCCATAACTGTTTACCTTAATTCATTCACCATATATGGTGTTATCTTGCACCATCAGTTGCCACCCTTTACAGTACATTTGTTATAAGTAATATCTAGTTCATAGGTCATTATATTGATGTTTAGCAAATTCTATATATTTGAATAAAGCTTGCAACATATAAATCCCGTAATTTCTACTAATAGCTACATAAGCTTAAGTAAGTCCCGTAAATTGAAACAATACTTTTCTAAGTACTTTCTCATACCGCTTCAGTCTAAAATGGCCACCCTGAAGAGGAGGACTTAGCTGGACTAAGATTTGCGCAGGAGAGAAGAAAGAGGTGGACAACATAAGAACCGGGCAAATTGGTGCAACAATTAATTAAAAGGTACCCCAGGACGGTATTTTAAGAATTTTTATGAAAGAATAAGAAAGCAGCGGATTTTTAAAGGGAAAGGAAAAAAAAGTGAAAATATCTTTGACAGCTGAGCAGGGCTTTGAACCAGGATTGGAAGAAGCCGGAACAAGATATCCAAACAAATTGAATTAAAATACATTGCTGACAAACAGGCACAATTTAAATATGGACTTAGGAGTTTTTTTAAAAAGGGGGGAAATATTTAAATTGAAGATTTTATTGGTTTGGAATACAGAGATTTAGAAAACCCCGAACAATAAAAGGGGTGAGTGGGTAGGTGAGGACATTGTATAACAGAGAGTGCCATCTGGTGGACAAAAATTTAAGCTGAAAATGGGAAAGTTCCTATTTCTCTATGAATCAGATTTGATACAATGAAAAGCAAATATTGAAACAATATAACAAGTACCCTAAAAAGTAAAAATTGAATTAGAATAAAAGAAAAAAAATATGGATTGTTGGACTGATTGGTGATTTTGCTATAAACCCAGTTCTGGAATAGTTGTTAATCCAGAAAGTTTGAAGAAGAAAAAAGAAAAAGAGAAGCTGATTGGTGGATTTTAATGATTATTAGATATAAAAGTGTGTAACGATGATATCTCTGTGGGATCTAAAAATGGAACTTAAAAGTTTGAAAGAGCTATCACGTGCAAGAGGTGAATCACTAGCCTCTGAGTTAAAAGTTATGGAAATGGCGATTGAAGAATATGAAAAAGAAACCTCAGAGAATGAGGAGTCAGTTCAAGAAGAAGCCATCTTAAATAGACAACACAAAGAACACCACAAAGAAAAGGAAAAAGAAAGGGGGTTAAAAATGGAAAATTTAAAAAAGTAACTAAAATGGGGAATATTTATAAAAATCAGAAAGACAAAGAAAAGGGGGAAGAAAAAAATAGAGAGAGAGAGGGATATAAATCAGAGGGAGAAAAGATTTGAAAAAACAAAAGGGAAGAGAGGTAATGAGGAACAGGAAAAAAGAAAATATGGGAATTGTAAAATAAAGGAAAAATTTTCTTTGCCTAGAATACATCGGGACAATGGTTAATGAATTAAGAGGGGATTCCGCATTGATATAAGGGGTAATAATAATGTACTTTGCAATTACAAATTATAGAATATAATTTATTGAGAGGAGGGAGGGGCACTGATATCTTTTTAGAAGATGAATGCATTTTCTTATTTTTATTGTTATAAGAAAGGTTAATGTTTTTTGATGCCATAAATAAAATTTTATGGAAGTAAAGGGAGACAATACATTGTGGAATCTGACTGAAAAGTACAACGTAAAGTAGATTATTTTTCTAGGGATTGATTATAACTATAACTAAGTAAAATAGATGTTTAATTGGGAATTACAGATGAGGGAATTAAGGCATACTTAAATCACTGAGGTGAAACCACAAACTAGAAAAAAAGGAGGGGAAATTTATGTTTTGTTTTATGTGAAAAATGTATTAATCTAGACTTTATGAAAAGAATATGCAATGGAATTGCAAATTTGACAAGATAAAAAAGAATTAAAAGGGAAGATATGGAAATTTAATGATTTAAATGAGAAAAGAGTACTTTGGAAAAGGCAACGTTTAAAAGAAATGTTAAGGCTTAAGAAATACATTTGAAATAAATTGAAATGAATTGAGATGTTTAGAATGAGAGTAATATTAATGAATAGCATTAACTTGCCTGTTCCTTTTCTTATATAAAAGTTGAGAGGTAAAATGAGAAAAGAGTACTTTGGAAAAGGCCACACTTAAAAGAAATGTTAATGTTTAAAAAATATATTTGAAATAAATTGAAATGAATTGAGAAGATGCTTAGAATGAAAGTAATATCACTTAACAGAATTAATGTGTTTTTTTCTTATGTACAAGTTAAAATGGAGAAGTAATAATAGAATTAAGTTAAAAATGGACAAGACAGAACGTTGACTGTAAAAATTAATATATAATTACTGTCATATTTGCATGTAAAAGTGGTGACTCAGAGCTTTTTTATGTTGTTTTGGAAAAATTGAATAAAACTTGTTTTTTTTTTAAAAAAAGAACCTTCTGGAACTTGAGCCTATCTTCTGGGATTTTGGCTATTCCTGCCAGCTTGGTATTGTCTGCAAATTTGATGAGTTCCCCTTCTATTCTCTCATCTAAATAGTTTATGAAGATATTGAAGAGTGCTGGGCCTAAGAGCCTGGGGTTATCCCACTGCTTTCTTCCTTTCATGTAGATGTAGTCCATTAAGAAGTACACACTGAGTGCAGTTTGTCAGCCAGTTATTAATCCATCTGATGGGGATGCTGTCTATCCCACATTTTTCTAACTTACTAAATAGTAAGATTAGGAATGACATTCTTGGCTCTTAGATAGATCTGTTCCAAAAATGTTCAGTAACACTACTTGTGAGGAAATGGATTGAATGGTGTTAATCTGTGACTTATTTGTAACAGAATCCTACACTTTGTGCCATTTTACTCTGAAGTTAACTTGCAGTAACTATAAATACATGATTTGTAGCTGATTTATATTTAGTTGAAAGGAAATCTGAATTCAGAGGGTTTTACTTTTAATTGGGTATTCTTAGATATTCTTAGCAAAGAGTAATCTGTTTGAATTCAGTAGATTTAATTTCAAATAAATATGAGCAATCAACTGCAAATCCTGTATTTAAGATTACTATCTGAAATCTACCAAGTGGAGAAAGTAATTTAAATTAATGAGACTAATTTTTTAATAGATATGCATGCATGCTAACTCGGAAATGAGCTCAAATGAAACTTTGGGTGATGAGAGAGAAAGAAAGGTTTCATGAAAAGTAAATATGAACTGAACTGAGTGAGGTTAATTTCTTGGCAACTAATTGCTTTCATTTTTCAAAATGCACACAATGTCCACACATCAAAGAACACAGAATCAGTTATTGGATGTTTGATCAATGGAAACACTAGGAGAATTCATGAAGATAAACACAGAGTTTCTTGAATATGGCAATTTTAAATTGCATTGGACTATAATTATCTGAGTTTTCTCCCATTATTTCCCAGCAAGAGTGGCAACTCAGAATTTCTAGTTACTATTGAATTACAGGCAGCCCTTAACTCATAACCATAACTGAGACCAGAACTTCTGTCACTAAACAAAGCAGTTAAGTGACTAATAGCCAATTTTCAATCTTTCTTTGCTGCAGCCAATAACCAAATCACCAAAGTTGTTAAGTGAATCACATAGTTGTTACATAAATCTGGATTCCCCCGTTCCGGTTCCGTGTGGCTTCGGTGGCAGCAGGAATTCGAGACCGTCCGCGATTCCTGCTGTGCTTGCCGCCGAGGTGCCCCCGATCCAAATGGATCTGGGGGATATGGCTGCCCTGTAGAGGCAGCCGAAGAGAGAGGGGAGCTGGACAGGGGGTTGGGGGTGTCACAGACCCCTTCCTCATCCAGAAAAACCCTTTTTTCCTGAAGGGGTGGAGCGGCGGTCAGTAATGGCCGCCACGAAGAAGCCTGCAACCAGGTAAGATTGTGCTGGAGGAAGCAGGAAAAGTGAAAGTGCTGGCTGAGCCGGGTCAATCAACATCTCTCAAACTCTGGAACTGAATTGTTTGAATTGCTGGAGGATACATTGTATCCCTAAGAAGATCGGAAAGCGGCGGAGAAAGCTGTTAAAGGGATTTTTTTTTCTTCACTCTGCCACCCCATAGAAACAGCAGATGAAGATTTGAAATTTATTTGGGCACTGAAGGTGAATTATTTTGAAACTTAAAGCCAAGGGACAAAAGATTCTTTGGACATTGGACTTAATAATTTAAGAAATCGGAAAACCCTTATTGGAGGTATGGATTTCTGATCATTTAAAAATTGTTGTTGTAAGTGGGAAGGGAGAGGAAAAAAATTGGAGCAGAAGTTGAAAAAGGAGGAGATTGCCTAGAATTCTAAAGAAAGATATATGGTAATTGGACCTCTTTGATTAAATAGTAACCCCAGAAAGAGAAGTAGAAGAAGGAAAAAAAATTAACTTTTGAAATCTTTTTTGAATTATTCTTGATTAAAAATACTTGGGTGGTTGTTTTGGGAAAAGTTTCTCTTTTTATGATGGCATCGCTTGTGGATGAATTAAAAGCTGAATATCAAAAATATAAAAAGGAAGAACAAGATGGAAAAGATACTTTGGACATTTTATTTCAATTTTTAGAAATGGTGTTGTGCACTTATGAAAAGTTGACTAGCAGCAGAACGACTGGGACAAAGAAGAAGAGGAAGAAGAAGCCATTTTCGATGAACAATGTTTTTTTTCTGGGGAGGAGGAGAAAGAGGATAAGAAAAAGGGAATTTTAAGGTTTGAAAAAAACAACCAAAAAAGTGAAAAATGAAATGAAAGGTGGATGCAAGGTTAGAAAACAACGGAAAGGGAGTAAGAAAAGGGAGGAGGAGAGACAAAGGGGTAAAAAGGGCAAGGAGAAGAATAAGCAAGAGAGAAAGGGGGGGGGGAGAAGAAGCCTTAATGGTGGGAAGCAAGATTTAAAGAAAAAAAGCTTATTTAGAGACAATGGGTGAATCTAATTGAAAAAAAAGGGGGGGGGAATCTGGAAGGTACATAAGATTGTGTTTTTATATGTGTATCTAGAGTAAAATGCTTAAGATATAAATGAGTATTAATATATACGATTAGGTTTTTTTTTAATGATATGGATAGTGCTTATATAGGATTTTATTTAGTTATTGCTGGGTTTTTACCTTCTTTATAAAATTTATTGTGTAACTTTAGAATATACTTAACAGAATCCCAAGATAAATTAAGTGTTATATGAAGTAATTTTAAGTTAGGACAATGAGTTAAAGGCGTCACTCCAATCAGTGTATTGGAGAAGTATATTAAAAGAAAAAAGATGAATGGATAGTTGGAAATAGAACAGACAAAGAATGATATTGAAAATGATAATAAGATATGGAAGGATATATAAAGTGAATATGATGTTTGAATTTGTGTCTGTGTGAAGAGTTTCAACCTGGGATCAAGCAGCCTTCAGAAAAGATGTTTTAGGTTTTTTTTTCTTTTTCTTTTCTATGTTCTGTGTTTTGTATGTTTATGAAAGGCAATAAAATTTTAATAAGCAGGAAATATAATTTGGATAACTAGAATGAAAAGGAGAAGTCGGGATAAGATATGAAGTTAAATAGATAACATAAATATTGATATTACAATTTGGAATTATTTTGTATGTTCTATTGGCTTTCTTCTTTAATTTTTTTTTTTTTTAGAAAAGATTTTTCAAGTTGTTATGCTTGGATTATTTGTATATTGTTTTTGTAAAATTAATAAAATTTGTTAAAAAAAAAAAAATCTGGATTCCCCCATTGATTTTTCTTTTTGGAAGCCAGGTGGGAAAATTACACATGGCGGTAATGTTACCTCAGGAGAAAACATCTGTGACAAATATATGCTAGTTGCCAAATGACCAAATTTGACCAGGTGGCCTTGGAGATACTATGGCAGTTGTAATTGCAAAGCCAAGTTGTAAGTCACATTTTTCAGTGCCATTATAATTTGGATAGTCACTAAACAAATACTTATAAACCAAGGACTACTGTACAACTTCTCAGATCTGTGTATCTGTCATTTCTTCAGTGGAAGAAGTAAAGGAGTGGGGAGACTGATAAAAAAAACCCTTTCTTGATGTAACCTGAATATATTAATCTTATATCAAATTTATATAACCCACACATGATACAATGGAGGGAGAAAACCCAGATGGCCAGAACCTATCACCTCTGAGAGGCACAGCCAGGAGATGAGAAGACCATAAAAATTCCACAGTGAGATGTATCCTGGGAATCTCTAGAAAAGTTCGTTCTAAAAAGGGGCTGGGGAAAAATTAGGTATGCCCTAGGAAACTGAAAAAGATCATTTTTACAGAATGGGTGGGGGGGAATTAACATACTGGCTTTTGTTTCACATTGAGATAAGGGGATGGGTTCTAAACTCCCTTATCTATCCCTGTATGCCAGAGGGACCTTAGATGCAGCTTTGAACTCCTACATGAATTGTCTCATCTCAATAAAGAATTCCTTTTGATTCTTGTTAATTGAATGGGAAAATGTGACATAAAGCAGCGTCTGCAATAGAGATCAGCCCGGAGAGAAAATTAAAACAACAACAACCACCTTCACTCTACTGAGGGGACCCTGCAAGAAAGGAAAATGTCTGAGTACAGCAAGGACCATTCTGGGAAGAAACGTCGACAGTTACCCAGCCAGATATTGATTTGGTGCAACCCATCGAAGATAGTGAAGCTACCTACGAAACCTCCACAAAGCCCCGGTGGTCTTTAGGTGTAGGAAAGAGAGACAGCTGGGATGGAAGAACCAGGGGAGTAACCCTCACCTAGGGCAATCATAAACCCAGATGGAAACTGGAGCTGGAGGCCCTATTGGATCAGAAAAGATGGGTTGAAGAGCCACTGGCCGATGACCGACTGAGAAAGTACATAAATTGCCTCGTGAGGGAAGTCCTGGGGAACCTCAAGGTGAGGGATGCACCAGATGCCAACACAGGAGAGTGAGGGAATCAGAAAATGAGAGAACCCGAGCCGCCACCCCGGATTCAGCTGAGAATGATCAGGCCGCGGGACAAGCTGAAGAACCAACAGCCATACCAGGTACCCAACCCCTAAATGCCCCAGAACAGGGGATTACCCCTGGTCAATCCAGAGACATACAACTGCCGAGGAAAGTTCCACCCCTGGGAGTAAAATTTGATGGGAACCCCCAGAAACAGATTTTTCCTGGCGCAAGTCCTCACCTACATGCAAGAATATGGGCAGAATTTCCAAATCCAGGGGTCCTGAATTGTCAACCTGGCCCTTGAAGGGGCAACAGCCAGATGGATGGTGATGCTCCACAACATCAACGCCACAGAATTAAGGAACCTCGTCCACTTCATGACGGCCCTATGCCACCATTTTGAAGACCCTCTCACCGATAGAAAGGTCTGAGACCACATCAGAGTTTGTAAAGCAAGGCAGTCGTCCCATAGCTGAATACACCGAGGAATTTTGTGACCTGGCTGGCTGAGTCGACTGGCCAGAGGATATCCTAGTCTGTTGGTTCAAAGATGGACTAAATGATGACCTATACATTGCCTGCCTGGCCTACAGGGCCCCATACCTCCTGCATGAATGGTACATAATGGCAGAAGAGGTGGAGATAGACATGACTCGTAACCAGTACCACAGTGGCAGGCTTTGGAAAAGATCCCCACCCCTGGGGAAATGTGAAATTTTCAAACCCCAAATCTCCATTACTCCAAGAACGTCTGGTTGCTTTAAGTGTGGAAAGGAGGGACACCACACAGCAGAAGGCCATTCGAAAACCCCTGCCAGAAAACCAGACCACCCATCAATGGGGGAACTTGGAACATCCAGACCTCAAGGAAACGAGACTGGCCTGAGAGGCTGAGTAGCTGTGGGATTCCGATCCCCCCCAACCTAGAGCAAGAACCCCCAATGCTCCGAGAGGACCTGAGCCAGTCCGAAAGCGATCCAGAAGATGACCCACTGATAAGCAACCCAATTGAACCAATCACTTTACCCCTAAGACTATTTATCCCCATCCGAGGAAAGGGGGAGGAAGTTCAGCATTGCTGGATTCAGGATGCACCCGATGCCTAATAAATCCCTCCCTTGCAGAGAAATTGGGGATCCAGCTGACAGAAATGGAAAATCCCATCGCTTTCTGTCAATTAGATGGAACTATAGCAGGAGGGGTAGCCAACTAGGTTTATCACAGAACCATTGAAAATAAGATTAGGGAACCATAGTGAGATGCTCACATTCATCGTAGTCCCAGGAATGGAAGAGCCGCTAGTCCTAGGTCTCACATGGCTCAAATGGAAATGGAATAAAAAAATAAATTGGAGGAGAGGAACCGTACAATTCCAGACAGAAGTAGTATTTGCAAATAGCTCAGAGGAAAGGATAAAGAAAGGAACAGAGAACAGAGAGTCAGCCATGATCGGACAGTCGGCTGAACCCATTAGCATCCCCAATGAGTACCAGGATCTGGCCCAAGTATTTAGCGAGGAAGCTTGTGATGAATTCCCACTCCACCACACCACAGACTGTGCTATCAAAATTCTACCAGGGGCTAAACTCCCAAAACAAAAAATGTACTGCATGTCTCCCAGAGAACTAAAAGAACTCAGAGCATTTATCGACAAAAATTTAAAAAGAGGTTTCATTGAACCCAAACAATCAAAAATAGCTGCCCCAGTGTTATTCCGCGAAAAGATGGCTCCGTATGCTTGTGTGTGAATTACCAAAAATTGAACACTATTAGCATAGAGAATATGTACCCACTCCCCCTCATGAAGGACATGTTAGCCCACCTCTTGAAAGGATTTTTTTTTTTCAAAGTTAGACCTATGAGAGAATGAAGGAAGACATCAGAATGAAGAAAGATAGCATTTAACACCCCATTGGGATGCTTCCAATTTACACTGCTCCCTTTTGAACTTCAAGGAGCGCCTGCTGTGTTTATGCAATTGATCAATGAAACCCTTCATGAATTTTTATATAAAGGAGTTTTAGTGTATCTTGATGATATTTTAATCTACATGGAAACAATGGAAGAACACATTGAGCTACTCCATGCAGTCCTCATGAAACTGTTAAATGCTAAATGATATGCAAAACTATCTAAATGCTAATTCCACCAAGAAAAAAATGACTACTTGGGGTATAAAATATCCCATGAGGGAATAGAGATGGACCCACAGAAATGGACCCATTAAAAGCTGTAATGGACTGGGACCCACCGCACACCCGCAAACAACTGCAAAGGTTCCTAGGGTTTGCGAATTTTTATTGCCAATTCATTCCAGCTTTTGCAAACATCGCCCTCCCTATCACGAACTTGCTAAAAATGAAAGAAAGGGGTTCAAGAAACTCAAACGTCTATTCTTAGCAGAACCGGTCCTTAAGCATCCAGATCCTGAACAACCTTTTGTCATCCAAGCAGATGTTAGTGATGTTGCAGTTGGAGCAGCCCTCCAACTGCAAAAGAATGGAAGTGGACAATTACAACCATGTGCTTATACATCCAAGAAACTGATGGAAACTGAGCAAAGATGGGCCATATGGGAGAAAGAGGCATATGCTGTGCGGTGGGCAATGCTCACATGGAGATATTTCCTGGAAGGAAACCAAATCCCCTTTGAAGTATGGACTGATCACAAAAATCTGGAAGCCCTGAGAAATCCACAGAAACTCTCCAAAAAACAAGCAAGGTGGGCTCAATACTTTAAACATTTTAATTTCACCCTCAAATATTTTCCTGGGAGAAAGAACTTCTTAGCAGATGCACTTTCCAGAAAACCCCAATACAACAGTAAAAAGATTGAGGTTATAAAACCGATGATCCAACCAACTAGCAGCCAAAGTAATCACCCGGGCACAAGAGAAAAAAAAAATCATCCCTGACTGAAGACACAATGACGTCAATATTTAAGGAGGCACTACTTAAGGATGACTGGCTCCAGGCTAACAAAAACACTTGTTTACTCAAAGATGGACTGGCTTGGGTAGAGAGCAAACTTTATGTCCCTGCAAGCCAGAGAATGGACATCATGAAATGCTGCCACGACTCCAAAATAGCAGGACACTTTGGGTTTGTAAAAACTCTGCACCTCATCAAAAGACAATTTTGGTGGCTGTTCCTCAAAAAGGACATTGAAAACGATATTGCGAGCTGCCCCACCTGTACTGCTGCAAAGAAGACAAGGAAAATATCCTGGACTTTTACAAATAGTAGTAGATCTTTCTGCACCCTGGAAAGAGATCTCTATGGACTTTATAGTGGAGCTTCCCGAAAGTGCTGGAAATACTGTCATTTGGGTTGTAACTGATCTTTTTTCCAATCAGGTTCACTTTATTCCATGCCAAAAGATCCCAACAGCCAAGGCAATGCAAAGATGTTCCTAATACACATTTATCACCTTCATGGATCTCTCCAATGGATTATCTCAGATAGGGGTATTCAGTTCACATCCAAATTTTGGCGGGCGTTTTTAAATCTATTAGGCTCCACCCAGGGGTTGTCATCAACAAGTCACCCAGAAATGGTTGGCTCGACAGAGAGAATTAACAGCGTATTAGAACAATTTTTAAGATGCTTTATTAATTACCAACAGGACAATTGGACTGACCTTTCTTTTGCAGAGGTAACATACAATAACTCAATCCATAGTAGCATGGGGTTCACCCCATTCCAGGTAGCCATGGGCCAATCCCATGCCAGAACTACCCACAAAGAACCTGAAATCCCCTCCCTTAAGGAGTGGGTGGATAACTTACAAGCCATGTGGCCAGTGGTAAGATTATCTGTACAGGAAGCTAGAGCAGTTTTCAAAACTCAAGCAGACAAAAAATGTTGCGAACCTAAACTTTTCAAGATTGAAGACCTTGTATATTTGTCCACAAAATTCTTAAAATCATTACAACCCTCTAAAAAATTAGGACCAAAATTCATAGGCCCATTCCCCATCTCCAGAATTATTAACCCCGTAATGGTAGAGCTTCGACTTACAAAAACACTTAGGCAGATTCATCCAGTATTTCACTGTAGTTTGCTCAAACTGGAGATCACTTCAAACTTCAGACCCCCCCTTCCCACACCTCCCACCCCCATCATAGTACATGGGGAACAACATTTTGAAATTAAAAATATCATTGATTCACGCATTCACTGTGGATCCACACAATATTTAGTAGCTCGGAAACACCTTCCTTCCTCAGAAAATGAGTGGGTAGCCAAACGACATGTATAAACACCCACATTACTACGAAAGTTCCACCTAAAATACCCTGATAAACCATCCTGAATTGCAAATGTAATGCATGATTTTTGTTTTTTCCAGGTAGACTTATCTGTTTTTTAAGGAGGGCAGGATGTCAGATCCGTGTATCTGTCATTTCTTCAGTGGGAGAAGAAATTGGGGGGGGGACTGATAAAGAAATCCTTTCTTGATGTAACCTGAATATATTTAATCTTATATCAAATTTGTATAACCCACACATGATACAATGGAGGGAGAAAACCCAGATGGCCAGAACCTATCACCTCTGAGAGGCACAGCCAGGAGATAAAAAGACCATAAAATTCCACAGTGAGATGTGTCCTGGGAATCTCTGGAAAAGTTCATTCTAAAAAGGGGCTGGGGGGAAATTAGGTATGCCCTGGGAAACTGAAAAAAATCATTTCTACAGAAGGGGTGAGGGAGAATTAACATACTGGCTTTTGTTTCACTAAATACACATCGAGATAAGGGGAGGAGTTCTAAACTCCCTTATCTACCCCGTATGCCAGAGGGACCTTAGACGCTGCTTTGACCTCCTGCATGAATTGTCTCATCTCAATAAAGGATTCCTTTTGATACATTTGGTTTTCAGAAGGTCATTCTTGTTAATGGAATAGGAAAAAGTTCTGTAGCCTGACACAACTGCCAGTAGTACTTGTTAGCATGGTTAGAGATAAAAGGTGTTCTGGGAGTTGTAGTTCAGTAACATCTGAAATGCCATTTATTGCTCAGAAGATGTATTTATTGTATATATACAAACAGTACGTATACTCTATGTATACTACAAGATCCATAGGTCTTGTGGCAGTTTTCAGGAACCCAGTAAAACTTATCAATTAAAATGCTGATAGCATCATTTAATAATCAAGCTGTTAAGAGGATAAAGATGGTCCTGCAGGTTCCAGAGCATCAAGCTATATAAGATTTTTAAGATTAATACCAGCACACTGAATTCACCCTGGAATACTATATATTTATTCCCTATTCTGATCTGGGAGAAGACATCTGTGATAGTGATACGGTACCTTATAAGTTCTAACTCATAAATCAATGGCTGATTTGAGAAATAAACCTGTGGCCATATCTTGCACAATATTATTATGGACGTTTTTAAGGTCTCTATCTTCAGGAATTGTGTAATACAAATAAACTCAACAAGGTGTTTAAAAATCATAGTATAGGTAATCTTCCACTTAAAACAGTTCATTTAGTCACTGTTGAAGTTGCAATGGCACTGAAAAAAGTAACTTGTGAGTTTTTCACATTTTTGACCATTGCAACATCCCCACAGTCACGTGGCAACTGACTCATATTTATGATAGTTGCAGTGTCCTAATATCATGTGATCACCTTTTGCGACTTTCTGATAAACAAAGTCAGTGAGAAAGTGATGTTCACTTAACAACTAGGCTACTAATTTAACAACTGCAGTGATTCACTTAACTATGGCAAGAAAGATGGGGCAAAATTTATTTAACAAATGTCTCACTTAGCAACAGAAACAAAACTGAAATTTTGATCATAAGTTGAGGACTAGCTATCTATAATGGTTTGCAAATGGAACTTTACTGTGTGCTTCCTAGGTACGAAATGAAAAGTATGAATTAAACTAATTTCAAGTGGAGTAAAGTTACAGGAATCACAGCCCTTGATTGAAGCCTACTGAACCTTCCAGGTTCACCAGAAATTTGTAACTTTGTAACTTGAGGCCTAGCAATATCACATCCAATTCTATCACTCACTGGGAGAATTTCAATGTTTAGATAAACAGATTTCAGATGTGTCTGTATAGGTGTATGTGCATGCACGTGTCTTGTTTTAAGATCTATCTTATCTTCTGGCAAGTCTGTACAGTTTTTTTCAGAAATGGCTTACAAAGACTAAGAAAAAGTGTGACTGGTGCAAAGTCACACAGTTGACTTCATGACTGAGGCAGGACTAGTACTCACACTCTCCTAGTTTCCAATCTGGTGCCTTAAACCCTACACCAAATTGGCTCTCTTGAGGTCTTGCTCTACAGCTCTTTTCAAATACGAGTCTGGGTAACTGGAGAGCTTCTAAGACAGGGGTGGGGAACTATGGCCCTTTTATGACTTGTGGCTGGCTCGGAATTCAGGAAGTTGAAGTCTGCAAGTCATAAAGGGGACATAGCTCTTCCTCTCTGTTTTAAGAGAACAATATAGAGCCATCTGTTCACCACCTCCTAAAAACTTTGGATGTTGCCAAATAACTTGACCAGAATTAAAGAACATATTCTCTGAAGGATAAGTGATTTCTCAATTCTTCATCCATCAATGAATAAAGAAATCAAGTCATATAATGTGTGAAAAATGACATCAATAATTTGGAAATAATAACAGTAGAATATATACAAGATGGTGGCTGTGACTGTAGTTTATTGAAGATCTACTCATTTTAGTGTGACTGTGTAAGTGTAAAAAAGCGGGGCTTCTATCAAAAAGCAGGAAATAACATCTTGCCCCCATACACATACATACAACCTATACACAAGTCAGTTTGGTGTAGTGGTTAAGACACTGTGCTAGAAAATGGGAGACCATGAACTCTAATCCTGCCTTAGGTCCAAAGAAGCTGGGTAGTCCTGGGCCGGTCACTCTCTCAGCCCAGGAAGCAGGCATTGATAAACTGCTTCTGAAATCTTGCCAAGAGATCAAAGAGACAAAACAAACAGACAAACCAGCAAAACATTAGTACATTCTATTACTCATTAGAACTTTCTTTTTTTAGTTTGATCATTTTTAAAAAAAATAGAATGACTATAATAACCCCAGAATCTGTAAATGATTAACTTATAACTTGCTTTCTCCATGGATATTTAGGTTTAACTTTGCAATATGTGTTACACCAGGGGCCCCAACCTTTGGGCCATGTAAGCTATTTGCAAATGGGCCATGCAAATGGCAGGCGAGGGTATGTACATGTGCATTCCCACTTGCGTGAACAGCGGGTGAGTGGGTGCACATGAGCAGCGGAAGTGTGTGCCTGATGCTCATGAACATGGAGCTGCACATGCTGCTTGCCAGCTGCTTGTGTGGAACTACCCCTCTACTCCTGCCACCCCGCTGGTCCACAAAGCTGGAAAGGTTGAGTGTTACTCTGTGTTACACTGTTTAAACATTTCAAATAAAGGGATAATATATACATAATATAGGGTGCTGATTTATAGAGTAATTCTAAGCATGTCTATTAAGAAAATATCCACTTGGAGTTTTTTGTACATAAAAATAATTTGGACATGTTTAGAAATATTGATTCAATTAATATAATTTTCTTCAACTCCTCATTTTATCTTTATACTGATACTATGAATAGATCTCAATGGAAGGAAAAACAACACATGCTTGTCAATGGTTGAGTATTTTCTTCCTTTTTAGTTGAAGGGAATGGTGACTATTCATGATGAAAAATAAAATAAATTAACTGCATTATTATTTGCATCATATACCAACATAATGTTGGATTTAAAGCTAGTTCCAAAAAGAGCTTGAAAAAACAAAGTCCACATAACCCAACAGGATTATAGTTCACATCCCCCCAGTGAGCAGTTGCTTTAGAGATTGCGGAGGATATAAAGTACTGATCACTTCATCTTTCTGCTTTACTTTCTCCTTTAAATCACTTTTGTTCTGGAGTTCAAGAAGAGAATTGGTGATAAAAGGTAAAACTAGGTTGCAAAGGCTTAGGATTTTTTTTTTAATCTTTATTCTTTCATTTCTTCCCACCACCACCACAATACTATGATGAAAATTTTGAATATTATTAGTATAACAACATTCAAGCCTCATTTTTAAAATCTTTTTCTGGCAGAATATCCCCATATGCTAATAATATAATGTTGTCAGATATGAATATTTACCTAAACTTTTATGGGAAGAATTTTAGTGCTTGCTGGATTTCATGAAGTATAATCCAAGGGAGAACATTATACTGCCACTGAGGAATGCAAACTATGATTTGAATAACATGATAGGAAAGATATTGAATGCCTCCTTGAGGGAGTATTATGCTCTGAGCTGTCACAACAGATTGTGTGAATAAACTAGACTGGAGATGTGATTCTAATCATATTGATGAAACATTCATCTGAAAGAGTGAGTGAAACCAGAAGGGACTCACTAGGAATACAATTAAATCCTAATCCAGACAAGACAGACCCTGGCAGGAAGACAATGAATATGTTTCCCTGGAATCAGTCGAACATCCTGAATGATTTATCTAAACAAAGATGAATATCAAGACAAATTCAATGCACTTAAATGTTTAGAAACCATCTCAAGTTTCTAAATGTTTTACAATACTTCACTTTTTCTTCTACAGAAATTACAAAGCTATGCTGGCTCGAAGAAAAAAAATATTCTGGACATACTATATAGCAAGGTGAACTCAAGGTTAATTTAAAAACCAAGTTACTGCATGCAGCAGGCATTAATACACAACTCTTTTATTATTCAACAACAAAGCAAGTTATTGCTGATTCTAGTAAAATAAAAAAGCAGTAATTATAATTTCAAAATATAATGCTGTTTTTGAAATCAACTCCATATTTAAGTAAACAATGCAGGTTCCTCAATAAGTGGAAATTGAACTAGCTAGTTTTATGTTGTGTCTTGCTAACATGGGCACTTTGACTTTACCATTATTTTCACTTCCAAAATCTTCAGAAGCAATTTAAAGACCCTTAGTGATTGTTTCCAATTCTGTTGACATGAAATTCAGGTACTGAGAACCAGGAGGAAAATTCCCTGTCCTGCCCCTGAGATGCTACAGGATTTGTTGCAACAAAAATCATTTCACTCCATTTCATGCAAAAGGGAAAGAAAGAGGGGGGAATTTTTTTTAAATAAAAAAAGACGTAGCCTGGTCCCTAAAATAATTGATGCTTATTTATTTTTCTGCTGTTCATTTTATCTGAATTACTGTTGGACTAACCTGGCTATTAATTAGGAAGAAAATAAGAGTAAGAATTCCACATCATGAGGAAATGGTATCAAAGCATCTAAATCTTGATTATCAAATCTATTGTTGATAATTAAAAGTAAAATTGTTAAAAGAATGCCTCTACTTTTTTTATGAAAAACTGCATTGTTACAGATTAAAGAACATTACTCTACAAAAACCAGCCTCATTCTGAGGCTAACCTCAGAGTAAAAATTTCCAGATTGAATATTAAAATGTACAATTCATTTATTTTTAAATCTAAATTATTATATCATCCAAAAAAGTCAGTTATGCTTGGACATTATTTTTGGCAGCAACTTTATAGTCAACAAACATCTGTTGTAGAAGTTAATGCCATGGACTTCTCAGAAAAATGTATTTAGATACATAATATGAAATATATAACTTGTATTACAAAGGAAATCGATTATGCTCAAATGTAGTTATAAAAACTTTAAAAATAATTAAAATAATTTTAAATAGATTTATGGAAGAAAACATTTTTGCAGTCCTTGCATTGTTGCTTATGTTCATTATTGAATCAATCCAAATTTATATGGCAGGGGGGAAAACCCAGAATAAAATATAAATTATTATAGGACGATAGAAAAAAAGGAGGCTTTGGTCTTCCAGATTTCAAAACATATTACTATGCTGCGATAGCAACCTGGCTCAAAGACTGAGTTAATTTGATAAATAAAAGGATCTTAACATTAGAGGGCTTTGATCTCCAGCTTGGATGGCACACTTTTATGTGGGATGGAAAGAGTAAACACCACTTGTACTTTCAAAGGGAGTGTTATTAACTATTTGGGAAAAGATAAAAAAATACATTACTGTAAGGTCCCACTGTGGTTATCTACAATGGAGGCAGTTACACATCCAAACGTTTTAGATTTTGATAATATTGCAAGATATAAAGATACATGAAACTGGAGAGTTAAAGGGTAGGAATCAAATACAAATTCAAGGAAAAGAGATAGCATGGTGGCCCTATGCGCAGATACAAACGCATTACAAAAAAGATAAAGAACAATTTGGTTTTAATATGACCTACCAAGAATTAGATAAGATTTGGCATGGAGAGGAAAGGAAATTGATTAGTAAAATATATAAATATCTATTGGATTATAAATTAAAAGAAGAAAAGTCAAGGAGTGTATGATAATTTGGGCAAAAAATATGGGCCACAGCATTGAATTAGACAAGTGGGAACATATTTGGGAAATAAATTACAAACTATGTCAGCCTTGTACAAAGAAAATCTCTATAAAATGGTGTATCATTGGCACTTGCCACCCACAAGACTGGCTAAGATGTTCCCGAACCTCCCCCCCAAACTGTTGGAAGTGTAACTGCATCCAGGGAACATACTTTCACATGTGGTAGACATCTCCATATGCTCAGAAGTTTTGGAAAAATATCAAAAATTGGATTCTAAATATAACTAAACAAGATGTAAAACTTGAACCCGAAACCTTTTTGCTGGGTATGATAGACTCAAAAATAGAAAAAAAATTCAATATTTAATCTTGCACATTATAATGGTAGCCAGAATAAGCTACGCTCAAAATTGGAAACTGTCTATTGTCCCTTCAGAGGAGATGGTCATTAAAAAAATTCACAAGTGTGCAGAGATGGACAGCCTAACCAAATTACTAAAAAACAACAAAGATAGTGAATACTACAAAGTTTGGAACTGTTGGTAGGAATGGTTAAAGAAAAAGCAACATTTGACAACTGAATAACTTATGAAACTATGAAGAATGTGCGTTTAATCATAAAGTATTCTGTGAAAATAAAACATTAAAAGAACGAGGAAGGTATTGTAACAAGGTAGATCATGTCAATGTTATGGGGTAAAAGAAAAAAAAAGAAAAGAAAAGTGTAACCAATGCTCAATACCTGCTGCAAAATGTATATATATATATATATATATTTGTTTATATGTTTGTTTGTTTCTTTTTAAATGTTTTAAATATATGAAACTTAAATAAACTTTATTTTAAAAAAAGAATAATATGGCTGCATAAAAGGTTTATGAAGGTTTAAAAATAAAAAAGGAAATATGTGTGGAAAAAGGGAACAAGTCAGCATGGAAGGGAACATAAAGACATTTTAAAGATAATATGGATAACAACCAAAGAACAGAAGTTGGCCATAGAGAGAGGGAGGGGCTGACATCGCTACAAGATGGATGAAGGATCTCGGGTCTCTGAGACCAACGCCAATATCCCCACAGCTGGATGGTCCAACTGGACCTAAACCATCCTGAAGAGATGGTGGCAGGGATTTGCTTTGTGACAGAACTTCCAAACTACAAAGCCTTTGCTATTTTTTCCCCCTTTTTGCTGACAGCTGCGCTTGGCCTGACCTTTTTGGTTTGCTTGGTTTTATTTTTAACTAGGCCTCAACTTTATAATTGGATAATTTTTTTCTCTTCTTCATCCTTATTTTTTTTTTATTCTATCTTGGCCTTTTTTCCCTTTCCTTTTTCATCTCCATTATTTTTATACTATTGTTAGATTAACTTTGGATTACAAGATATGCAATGAGAAATAAACTACCTAGAGAAGTCCACATAAGATTTACCAAAAGGCAGTCAAAACACAGATACTACAACTCAAACAACAGATTGTGACAGATTTGAAAAACTGGGAAAATTTACAGCTATTTCTAATAGGGAGAATATCTATAATTAAGATGAATATTACCAAGGATTTTATATTTGTTTCAGACAATTCCAATTAAACTAGGGAAAGAATACTCTGAAGATTTTAATAAAATAATATTGAAATATATATGGCAGGGGGAACAGGCAAGAATTAAATTAAAATTGTTACAATATGCTAGATCAAGAGGAGGTTTTGGTTTACCCAATTGGAAATTATATTACCAGACAGCAACATTGTTGTGGGTAAAAAAAAAATGGATTGTTTTAAGGAATACTAGATTGTTAACATTAGAAGGTCATGATTTATTATTGGGATGGCATGCCTTTTTATGGTATAAGGAAAGTAAAATACATGAGTATTTTAGGAGACACTATATTCACAATGCTTTGTTATTAATATGGAGAAAATTAGGAAACAACATTACATGAAAATACCAGTCTGGTTGTCAACTATAGAGGCATTTGTATATCCAATTGTTTATAGAATGGAAGAAATAGTAAGATACAATGAAATATTAAATGAAAAGGGTGAACTCAAACCTAAGCAAGAACTAGAGGAACAAGGAATAGAGATGAATTGGTATTCATATGTGCAAATACATTCTAGATATGATAAAAATCATAGGATTTTATAATGAATTTACTGAATTGACAGGTACTGATGAGAAAGTGATCAAAAAACTATATGGATGGAGGGCGGAGCTGGCATCCCGGACAGGAGATCTTGATTCTCCAAGATCACTGTTGATATCTCAGCTGCTGGTTGGTCCCCATGGACCTAAACCATCCCGTAGAGATGGTGATTGACAAGGGCATGTCCTGTTGATCCCAGGGACATTGCAAAGTCCCTGGTTGATCCAGGGAAAGCCCTTTTTGCCAGCGGTGGAGAGGCAGCCTTCCAAGCTGCTGAAGCTGGGACAGCTCTGGAATGGAAGAGATTGGAAGAAAGTGTGTCAGCTTGGTGAGATGAATTTTACTTATTATTTCTTGGAGAGAATACCCTGAAAAAATGAAAGTGGAATAAAAGTGAAGAGGAAAGAGTTTAAGCAGCATGATTAATTGTCAAAGTGAAAGTTTTGTCCTTTTTTCCTTTTTTTATTGTAATTTTGAACTTGGCAAAGCTGTTTTACTTAAGCTGGACTGGTACTTTTTAATCTTTTTATTTCTGTTTGTATTTCTTTCTCTTTTTTTTAACAATCCTTTTGAAAATTATTTTTTGATTAAGACTCTTCTGCTTGACTTAAGATTTATTTTTCTCCCTTTAAAAAAAGGGGGGGGAGAAAGATTTTACTTTTTTTTCTTTTAGTTCCTGGTTGTAGATTGAGGAGGGGGAAGTGAAAGTGAAAGAAAGTAAGTAGCACTGCTGGCCTGAGGCTTGGATACATTTTTTCTTTTTCCTTTCACTAGTTTGTATTATAATCAAGGATTTGAGCTGTGTATTGGAAAAGATAGAGATGAGCATGGCAGTTTGTTTATTCAGGTGCTCATTTCTGAACAGATAGCTGGAGTTTGGAGTTGAAGTTGAAAGAAAGAAGGTTGAAGTGACCTTGAAAAACTCTGAGCTGACTTATCAAAGAGCCTTGGACATTTGGCGGCAGAGGCTTGTTTTATATTAGAATTGCTTTTTACCTTTTGCCTCCCTTTCTACCCCTCCCCCCACAAGTGCGGCTCTTTTTTTCTTTTTAATTGGATTTTAACTTTTTAAACCAGGAACTACAATGTAAACCTTTTATTTTGGTTTTCTTTTTGATTATTAAGAGGAATATATAGAATTTTTTTTTACCTTTTTCTTTTTTACATCTACAATTGCAAATAATTGGATTAAGGTATACAAGTGCCTGAAAAGTTTCTTTTTTCCCTTTTTCCTTTGGAATGGCAACTGTTTGCCTTTGTTTTTCTTTTCTTTTCCTTTTTCCTCTTTTTTTTCTTTTTTCTTTTTTCTCTCTCTTTCTTTACAAATAAGCATTACAAGATGAGCAGAAAGACAACAGCCCCAGCTTCTTCGATACCAACTCCCTCACCATCTGGAGGACAATGATCTATACAGACAATATTACAACAGGAAAAAGAGAAAGAGAAAAAGAAGGAAGTGACGTTACAGATGATCATGCAAGGAATTCAGAAAATTGAGCAAAAAATTGAAAAGACAGATGAAAAAGTGGAAAAGATTCTGCTGGTGAAAATAATGGATAACAGTATTAAAACACTTTTAATTTCAGTTTATGCCCCAAATGATAAACAAGAATTCTATAGGAAATTACATACAAAAATAATTGATTAGGACTATGTTAATATCTTTATGATGGGTGATTTTAATGGAATAATTAATGACTGATTGGCCTATAAAACACAGAAAACAACAAAGAAAGTTAGAAAGATACTACCAAAATCCTTCCTTCGAATAACAGAAGAATTTAACTTGAAAGATGCATGGACAGAGAGAAATGTGGAAAGTGAGCAATATACTTTCTATTTTAATAGACACACATCCTGATCTAGAATAGATATGATATGGATGTCAGCAGAATTATTGATTAAAGTACGACAGATTGAAATAGAAAAAAGCACATGGGCAGATCATAATCCAGTATCAGTAATTTGGAAAAGATACAAGAGGAGAGCTAGATGGACTCTAAATAATATGATTCTGAAAGAAAAAAACTTTAAACAGAAAATAGAGAAAGAACTTGTTTTCTTCAAAGAAAATAGAAAAGAGGATACATCTTTACAGAATCTCTGGGACACGATGAAGGCCTACACAAGAGGCTTGATAATAGAATATACTAGGAGAAGAAACAGAAAAAGACATTTAAGAGATTAGAGGATGACTATAAAAGACTGGAAAAAGACTTAAAGAAGTCCCCACAAAAAAGACATTAAAAATAAAATGGATATAATTAAACATAAAATGGGACTAATGGAAAAAGAAGAATTAGCACAAAAAATTAAAACAGAAATTAAAATTGAAACAGAATTATTTTGAAGATGCAAATAAACCAGGCAGATGGCTAGCTTATAAATTGAGAAAGGAAAGAGAAGCAAGAAGAATTAGCCAATTGATAAATAAAGAAGGACAGGTTTGTTATGGAAACAAGGAGAAGAAAAAAATTTCACAAGATTACTATGGAAAACTATACTTTCAAGAGAATATTCAAGAAGAAAAAATCAAGCAATATCTTCAGAAAGCGAACTTACCTCAGATACCCAAAAATATTGAAACAATGTTAGAAGGAAGTATAACGATGGATCTAACAGAAGCCTTAAAAAAACAAAATACTGAGAAAGCTCCAGGTCCAGATGTGTTGCCAATGGAATTCTATAACACTTTTCAGGAAATACTGAATTTTCATCTTCTCAAAGTTTTGAATGAAGTTATGTTAAAGAAAAGAATACCAAAAACATGGTCAGAAGCGTACATTACACTTATACCAAAGGAAGGTACAGACCTGCAGCAAGTTAAAAATTATAGACCTATATCTTTATTGAACTCAGACTAGAAAATTTTTGCTTCAATTCTGGCAGAAAGACTAAAAAGATACTTAAATAATTTTATTCATACTGATCAAAATGGATTTCTGCCAAAGAGACAAATCAAAGACAATGTGAGAATCATTTTGGATATTCTGGAACATTATGAAGCACACCCTGAGAAGCAAATGGCCTTGATGTTTCTAGATGCTCAAAAAGCCTTTGACAATGTGAGTTGGTGATTTATTTTACTGCAACTGATACAAATGGGCTTTGGTAAGAAATTTATCCAAGTCATTGAAACAATATATCATGAACAAACTGCAAAAGTGATGGTGAATGGAGAATTAACAGAATCCATAGATATAAGAAAAAGGACAAGGCAAGGCTGTCCATTATTGCCTCTGCTGTTTGTGTTAACATTGGAAGTGTTGAACAGGAATATCAGAGAAGAAAAAGAAATAAAAGGAATGAAAATTATAAAGGAGTATAAATTGCAAGCTTTTGCAGATGACCTGGTATTTATATTAGAAGACACAATGGAAACAACACCCAAATTAATGGAAAAAATAGAAGAATATGGAAAAGTAGCAGGTTTGAGAATAAATAAAGACAAAACAAAGATATTAACAAAGAATATGTTAACAAGACAAAAGAAAGAAGGATCTTTAAAAATACAGGTCACAAAACAAGGTTAAATACTTAGGGATTTATATTACACCAAGATGCAGTACCCTGAAGGAAGATAACTATGTTAAACTCAAACAGCAGATTGCGACAGACTTGATGAAATGGGAAAAAAATGCAACTATCATTGATTGGGAGAATATCCAC
The DNA here is from genome assembly GCA_033807585.1 of Hydrophis major. NCBI lineage: Eukaryota > Metazoa > Chordata > Lepidosauria > Squamata > Elapidae > Hydrophis > Hydrophis major. The sequence continues at coordinate 141,185,654 of CM066343.1, read as the reverse complement.
AATTAAGATGAATATATTGCCTAGAGTTTTATATTTATTGCAGACAATTCCTATTCAATCAGGGAAAAAGTTTTTTGAAGATTTAAATAGAATTGTGTTGAAATATATTTGGCAGGGTAAAAAAGCAAGAATAAAATTAAAGCTGTTACAAGATGCAAGAATAAGAGGAGGATTTGCCTTGCCCAATTGGGAACTGTATTACCAGGCGACAAGTTTGATGTGGGTAACACTAAGAAACAGTATATTATTGACTTTAGAAGGTCATGACTTGCTGCTGGGATGGCATGCCTTTCTCTGGTATAAGGGAACGAAAACACAGGGGTATTTTAGAAGACATTATATTCGAGAGGCATTATTTTTGAGTTGGGAGAAGATTAAAAGGCAATATTACTTAAAAATTCCAACATGGATATCAACTATTGAAGCTTTTTCTTATCCAATAATATATAAAAAGGAACAGTTAGATAAGGGGAGTTATTGAATGAAAAGGGTGAACTTAAATCTATTCAAACATTACAAGAACAAGGTGTAAAAATGAATTGGTTTTCTTATTTGCAAATACAATCTAGGTTTGATAAAGACTCCAAGGCAGAAGGTATTTATGATAAGTTGACTGACAGATAAAATTTTGTTGGGTACTGATGAAAAGGTAATTTAAAAACTTTATGGACATCTATTAGAATTTAAATTGGAGGAGGAACAGGTTAAAGAAATGATGATTGCTTGGGGGAAAATTTTTGGATATGGGATTGATTTAGAAAAATAGCAAAAATTGTGGTCTCAAAATTATAAAATGACAATGTCAACTGTATAAGATGTTTTACAAGTGGCACCTACTCCTGACAAGACTTGCAAGAATGTTTAAGAATACATCGGATAAATACTAGAAATGTCATCGATACCTGGTTCATATTACCATATGTGGTGGACATGTTCAGACGCAAAGAAATATTGGACTAAAATCCACACATGGTTGGAAAAAATGATAAAACAACATTTAGACTTTAAACCAGAGATCTTTTTATTGGGAGTCATACCAGACATATACAATAAAGAATTGAAATATTTGATTGTAAATGTTTTAACAGTTGTATTTGCGAAGAAAAATGACAAATACCTATGCAGCAGGAAGTTATCAAAAAAATTATGGACTGTGCTGAAATGAGTAAATTGACATTTGAAATTAGAGAACAAGAAGATAAGCAATTTTATATGATATGGGATTTGTTTTATCAATGGTTGGATAAAAAGGCATGGTAATATAATAGACTAGATAATTTTGTGATAGAAATCTAATAGATTGATACAAAACATAATATAGATATATATAAAACCACTGTTTGAAAGTATAACATAAATTTTAAGATAAAACTTGGAACATCTCATATAAAATGATGGAATAAATAGTTTAGTCATGGATGATTAATAACTGATAAATATATTGTTCTGTTGCCAGGACAAAAGAGACTCGAAGACCGGAGTTGAATTCAGCTCTTTATTAGTAACCAAGTAACTTCAACTAAAGTCGAGCCGCGGCAGACTTTTTTATAGTGGCTGCTCGCGGCTCGCAACCAATGGCATTTATTTAAACTTCCCACCGCTTAGGTGGCCAATCCAAAACTCTCGTTATTAACCAATCGTTATGTTACATTAACTAACCAATAGGAATGTACTCTTAGAAGTCTCTATTTGAATACACTACATATATAAACATATGTTAGTTTGACAATGTGAAGATTGACATAAATTGTGAGTAAATGACTACAAAAGTAAAGTACAAAGGATATGCAACAACTGACACACTGTATGTATATAAAATGGAAGAGGATTTTATGTTTTTATGTTTTTGTATGTGTATGTTTGTGTTTAAAAATAAAAAAAACTTTATTTAAAAAAGAAAAAGAAAAAACCTATATGGATATTTACTTGGAATAAAATTGGAAAAAGAACAAGTTAAAGAAATAATGATTGTCTGGGGAAAAACTTTGGATATGGGATAGATTTAGAAAGATGGCAGAAATTATGGTCTCAAAATTATAAAATAACCATGTCAACAGCTTATAAAGAGAATTTGTATAGGATATTTTACAGGTGGTGTTAGGGATAACATTGGTTACCTAACTTAGTTTGGGTAAAAATAACATATAAACTATGTTAGTGAGTTTAAGTGTAAGTATCACTTTAACTGCAAAACATGTATTTTGGGTGCGGTTGTAAAATCACCATAAGAGGGAGCAAGAGAGTTCATTGTTTGCTGGCTTTTACTGTAGTAGCTGACAATGTCGGATTAATGGTGATAACTGTGCGTGTTTCCCTGATGTTGCTGAGAGAAGAAAAGGGGTTTGATTTTCTTCATATCTCTGACTGCAAAAGAGATATATTGCTGGACTGATTATTTGTAAGTTTACTGACCTCTATTTTCAACACTGGACTTTGCAACTGATTAATCCCTGGATGGACTGAACTAATGTATAACATATGGACTGTTTTGACTATGCTATAACTCTTGCTGGAATAAAAAACTATTTAACTGGCACAGTGTATCTGTCTTACTGAGTGTAAACTACAGCAACGTTTATCTCACATAATTTGCCTGCCTGCTAGACTGCTGTTGCATGTTCTGCTAGGGTGTGTATCCCTGTTATGGGCCCAGGTGCACAGTCAGTCTAACCAGGATATAACAGGCTTAGATTAAAGTGAGAGTTTGTGTAGTTACACAATACTGTAAACAGACAGCTGTGTTTTTATTAATTATAGTTTTAATATCCAGATAAAGATGGCACAAGTCAATTTACAAAGTTTGTCTCTAATATCCAAACTGGATGGAACAAGCTATGTTTCATGGTCTATGAAATGTAGCCTACTTCTACGCAGAGAAGGTTTGTGGAGTATAATTCAAAACCCACCAGAAGTAGATGCATGGGATCCGGAGGATGAGAATGATGCCCAGAAAATACAAGAATATCAACTGAAGAATGAGCAAGCTCTCTGTATAATAGGACTCACACTCTGTGATGAGCAACTTGTACATATACGAGGAGAAGAAACAGCTGCCAAATGTTGGGAGAATTTAAAGAAGATTTATGTTCGAGACAGTGTAGGAGCACATATAAATCTTACACGGAAACTGTTCAGAACACATCTTCAAAGGAATGGAGATATGCTGAGTCATATAAACATAATGAAGAGAATTTTTCAGGAACTGAATGAAAAAGAACTTATTTTCACTGAATTACACCAAGTTTATATAATTTTATCTTCTTTAGATATTAGCTATGATGACTTTGTAACTTCACTTGAGGTTCTGCCAAAAGATAACCTCACATTAACTGACATTACTGGCAGATTAATTGAAAAAGCCAGGAGAAGGCTTGAAAGGGATCATCTCAGAAGGGAACAACCACAATGTGAAGAAAAGAAAATATCTTCATCAGCCTATACAATTAGAAAATGTTTTAATTGTGGAGGAAAAGGACATTTGGCTAGATTCTGCAAGAAAGCAAAAAGCCAAAATGCCAGCCAGAAAGATAAAAGGCATCAAAAGGATAAAAAATGCATAGAGTTAGCCATGTATAGCAACGAAACTGTGAATAGTAGTTTATGGGTTGTAGATAGTGGAGCATCGCACTGTATAATGAAAGATAAGAAAAGATTTATTAAGATGTCCACGAGTTCACAGCAGATATTGTTAGCTAATGGATGGAAACTGAAAGCTAAAGGTCAAGGTATATCATATTGTTCTTGCATAAGAGAAAATGTAAAAATGTTATATGTACCACAACTTAAGTTTAATTTGCTTTCGGTTAGAGTTCTGGTTAAACTAGCTTATGTAATTACTTTTAGGGGAGACAATTGCATAATTGAAAAAGAAGGTAAAAAAGTGACTGCAACTTTAAGAGGTGTTAAATGATAATTCAGAGGTAGCTAACACAGTTTATAATAATGTTAAACCTCATGATGAGTGCATACATTTGTTACACAGACGTTTGGGGCATATAAATTTTAAAATGCTTAAGCAAACATTAGAACTATCTAAGGGTATAAAACTGAAGTCTTGCAGTAAGTATTTGCACTGCAATACTTGTAGTCAAGAAAAAAGCAAGCAAATGCCAGCAAATAGAGTTAATGGATTTAAAACAAAGGAGCCTCTAGAGGTCGTATTTGCTGATATTATAGGTCCTAAAAAACCAAGTGTGGGAGGTGCTCATTATATACTAAGTATAATGGACCATTATTCCAGATATGGTTTCTGTTATTTAATGAAAAGCAAAACGGAAACATATCAAAATTTATTTAATTGGCTTAAATTCGCAGAAAGAAAAACTAAAAGGAAGGTAATAACTCTTATCATTGATAATGGTACGGAATTTATAAACAATAAATTCCAAAATAAACTGAAGATGGCAGGTGTTGAACATAAAAAGTCTGTACCATATAGGCCACAACATAATGCCTTTATAGAAAGACAAGGCCAAACAATTCAAGCAATGACTCGTACTATGTTGCCAGATTCAGGATTACCTGAAAATTTGTGGGGAGAAGCAATAATGTGTTTTATAATTGAATAATGTTAACTCAACAACAGGAGAATTACCATTCACATGGTGGCATGGTAGAAAACCTGATCTAAGTTACATGCACACATTTGGAGCACCAGCATGGGTGCATATTCCTACACAACTGAGAAATAAGGGGCAACGTAGGGCTAAAAAGTTATTCTTTGTAGGTTATGAATCTAATCACAAATCATACAGATTCTGGGAAAAAGGTACATCTAGAGTTTACTGTAGTGCTAGTGCCAAATTCCTAGAACATGTAGGATGGGAAAAACTGGAACAAGTAAGGAATAATTAAGGAATAATTATAGAAACCTACAAAAGACCAAAAGAACAAATCAGTAATAAGAAGAGTACAATTAAAGAGGAAGTACAGGAAGAGCATATAGGACCAGAACAGGAAGAAATACCAAAACAGAAAGAAATAGATAATCAGGAACAGATAGAACATGAAAGTCCACCGTAAGTCCTGTAATACCTAGATGTACTACACGTGTAACCAGACCACCTGATAGGTAACAAGCAAGTGTAGTTTGCCAAGTTAGTAAAGTTCCAACTACTGTTGACGAACTTAGAATGTATCCTGCAAAGGAACAGGAAAATTGGCATAGAGCAATGGAGAAGGAATTAAATTCATTAAAAGAAATGAAAGTTTATGAAAATGCCAAATTACCTCCAAGTGAAAAGTCCATTGGTTGCAAATGGATATTTAAGTTAAAAACTGGTAAAAATGGGACTGTTACCCATAAGGCTAGGTTGGTAGCTCAAGGATTTAATCAAACTGCATGTGATTATGATGAGGGATTTGCACCAAATTTAAAGGCAACAACCTTGAGAGCAGCTTTAGTGTGGGCAGTTAAGAAAAACTATATCATAAATCATTTAGATGTAGAAACTGCCTATCTGCATGCAACATTGCAGCACACTATATATTTAAGAAAACCAGTAGGTATAAAGGATGATAAAAATAATAATAACTATTGGAAACTGAATAAAAGTCTCTATGGATTGAAACAATCTGATTATGAATCGAACCAATATATTGTAAAAGATTTAAACAATATAGGGTTTAAAGCTGGTTTAGCTGATCCATGTTTATTTAAAAGAGAAACAAATGGTATGGTGTCATTATTATTGTTGTTTACAGATGATATTGCTTTAATTACTAAGACTAATAATGAAGCTACTGAGATAATATCATTATTAAGTAAGAGGATAAAATTAAAGCAATTAGGAGAAATAAGACAATATCTAGGATTGACAATAAACAAAACCAATAGTGGATTTAAGATATCACAAGAAGATAAAATTTACCAATTGCTAAAAATGTATAAAATGGAACTTTGTAAGCCGGCAAAAACTCCAATGAGTCAGGAATTTTGTCATACTGATGCTCAAAGTTCAAAATTTGATAAGACTATTTATCAATCATTAATAGGTAGTTTAACATATATAAGTAATTGGTCAAGGCCAGACATTGCCTATAGCATTAATCAATTGGCAAGATTCAATGCTGAACCCAATGAAAGACACTGGCAAGCGCTAAAGCGTATATTAAGGTATCTTAAAAAGACAATGCACTATGCATTGTATTTAGAGCTAAAAGATGATTTGATTTTAAGTGCATATGATGATGCAAGTTTTGCAACAGATATAAAAACTAGAAAATCAACTTCAGGCATGGCTATACTATTAGGTAAAACACTGATTGGTTGGAGGTCAATTAGACAGCAACACATAAATATGTCTACAATGGAAGCAGAATTTTCATGTCTATCTTTATTATGCACTAACTTAATTCTGTATAAACAGTTGTTGTTAGATATGGGAGTAACTGTTAAAGATGCCATTGTAGTTTATGAGGACAATCAAGCAGCCATACAGTTGGCTACAAATATTGCTGTAAAAACAAGATCTAAACATACTGACCTTAGATATTTGAATGTAAGACAAACTGTAAAAAATGGTTTAATGAGATTGGAATATTGCATGACTGATGAAAACATTGCTGAGGGATTTACAAAAGCCCAAGGTTCAGTCAAACACAAAGAAAATTGTGAAAACTATGGTTTGAAATTGTAAATAGATATATATATTATTATGTTATGACTCCCCTTCAAAATTCAAGTGAGCAAAACAGAAAGCAGCCGTTTCAAAAGTAAATCCAAACAGAAAGTAGTCTCACAAGTTAACAGCTGTGATAAATCACAATCCACAGCAGCAAATCCCGCTCTATTCGGCATACCAGTCCTGGCAAACAATCTTAAGCCTCAGAGCCTCTGCTGTAAAATCCTCACTCATTCAGTCACTTTGTTCCTGACAAATTTTCCCAACCCAGCTGTGTCCCTTTATACTCATTGAGGCAACGTGCTACTTTCCCTAATCAGCGTCTGGCTTGCCTCCCCCAAACTTGACGTCTCAGTCTCCTCCTAGTTCTAGCATCAAGCCATGATCTGTCAACTTCCCCACTCGACGCCTCTGATTCATTTTGTGGATCAGATGCTGGCATGAATGAGGTCTCAGGTTCTGGCGAAGAGTGTCTGTCACATAACCTCTCATCCCCCTGGCTCACATCTGTGTCTTCTAATAATTCAGACTCCACATTCACAGCAGGCTCCAGCCTTTCATCATCAGAGTCATCAGAGTCAAAACTCACAGCAGGATCGATCCTTTCAGTCACAACATTATTATATTACCCAAAAGGGGAGAATGTTAGGAATAACATTGGTTACCTAACTTAGTTTGGGTAAAAATAATATATAAATAATATATAAACTATGTTAGTGAGTTTAAGTGTAAGTATCACTTTAACTGCAAAACATGTATTTTGGGTGCAGTTGTAAAATCACCATAAGAGGGAGCAAGAGAGCTCACTGTTTGCTGGCTTTTACTGTAGTAGCTGACAATGTTGGATTGATGGTGATAACTGTGCATGTTTCCCTGCTGTTGCTGAGAGAAGAAAAGGGGTTTGATTTTCTTCATATCTCTGACTGCAAAAGAGATATATTGCTGGACTGATTATTTGTAAGTTTACTGACCTCTATTTTCAATACTGGACTTTGCAACTGATTAATCCCTGGATGGACTGAACTATGTATAACATATGGACTGTTTTGACTATGCTATAACTCTTGCTGAAATAAAAAACTATTTAACTGGCACAGTGTATCTGTCTTACTGAGTGTAAACTACAACAACGTTTATCTCACATAATTTGCCTGCCTGCTGTTGCACATTCTGCTAGGGTGTGTATCCCTAACAGGTGGCATCTTCCCCAGCAAGGATAGCAAGGATGTTTAAGAATAAATCAGATAAATGTTGGAAGTGTCGTAAAATATCGGGATCATACTATCACATGTGGTGGACATGTGAGGAAGCTAAGAGATACTGGACTAAAATTTATACATGGCTGGAAAAAATGACAAAACAGCATAGACTTGAAACCAGAGATATTTTTTATAGGGTATCTTACCTGATGGATACAGAAAAGAATTGACATATTTGATTATAAATGTTTTGACAACAGCTAGAATTGTATTTGCCAAAAATGGGAAAAGTGAAAAAATTCCGATAGAAGAGGAGGTGATTAAGAAAATAATGGAATGTGCAGAAATGAGTAAATTGACATTAGCAATTAGAGAACAAGAAGGCAGAGTATTATAAAATTTGGGACTTATTTTAATCAATGGTTAAATAAGAAAATAGATAAATAAAATATAATACAATATAAATACAATGTTGTAATAAAGATAAGACAATGTAATGATATATTATAATTGACTATAATGAAATTAATGATATTATGAACTAGGTTTTGTAAAAGTTGAAACTTGCTCAAAAAGGATGATGTGAATTTACAATTAAAGTCCAATAAGGAGTTAATAATAATATAATATAATATAATATGCATAGTTGATTTATATAATATGAACTTTAATAATGTAGAGGGGAAAGACTGTGGATATTGTGCACCAGAAGATATGTACCAACTGACACACTGTACAATGGAAAGATGGTTTTATGCTTTGTGTTTATATTTGTATTTGTTTATGTTTGTTGTTAAAAAATAAAATATTGGGGGGGGGGAAATTGGCCATAGATACTGTACTAGGAAGGGGTTTCTTTAAAAAATATATTTTTATCCCACCTTTGCTATTTTTATAAATACCTTTAGGTAGTGAACATATATAATATTCCTTCTTTCTCCTATTTTGCCCGCAACAACAACTTGTAAGGTAAATTGGTTGAGAAAGAGTGACTGGCCCAAATTCACCCAGCCAACTGTTACGCCTAAGAAAGAACTAGAACTCACGTACTGGATTCTAGGCCAGAACCGTAACCACTTGACCCAACTGGCTCATTTAATATTGAAATAATTCTAGAATATCTTTCTCTCAAACATTCTAGAATATCTTTCTCTCAAACATTGTTTCTGTGTTTTTAACTTTAAATAACTTTGGATGTGCTCTCATCATGCTTGTATCTATTTCTATAAAGTAACTAAGAGAGAAGAATAGATTTTTAAAAAAATATTTTTCCAGTAATATTTGCTGCCCCAAATTGGGGAGTTTTTGAACTACAGAGCACTGAATTTATGCCTATCCTAACAGCATTACTAATACTATTTTCAATTTCATCAAACATGGATTTTAGTTTTTTTATCTAACCAAATATAGTATATCACTGGCTCTGTTTATTAAGTCTTCCTAAACTGATTTTTTGATTTCACTACTTTTGATTAAGTTAATTAAGGTCAATATTTCTAGGTTCTTCCATAAAACTATGTTCTTTGATTCCATCCCAGTGTGTTGGGCTTAAAGAATTTGGAAATTCAGGTTGGATAAATATTTCCAGAAATCTTTGGAAACAGTTTGTAATTTGCCAAACACTCATAGAAGCAATAGTGCAGAGCTGCCATCTAGCGTACAGCAAAGCTATTTATCTTTGTGTGGATGTTTCTAACAGTGGAAAGTCCTTGAAAAATATCCATACAAAGACTGCCTGAAAAGACTTTTTAAAATATATTTCCTTCAGCAAGGATAACCTACTTTTCTGGTTTACATATATTCTACATATATGTAAATAAAAGCCTATAATGCTGGTTCATGTTTGGCTTAACATGCAGTGTGAATTACTCAATATGGTCTTAATGTTATATGCAACCTTGTCTTTGATGACTTGTCCAAAGTCAAAATCCTGATTTAGTAATAATATATATAAACACAAACATCATTTCTTGTCCAACTTTTCTTCATTGAAACCTTATTAAGATCTTATTTGTTTAGCTGTTACAGATTCTTTTTCATTTTTAGGAACTAGGCTTTTTCGTTGTTATTCCACAAAGTATTGCAAAGCAAAACCTTTTTCAATATCGGATCACAATACTCATAGAATCTCTGTTCTCTGCTTATCTGTTGTCTTTGAGTATAATATTCTCCATCTTCATTTTTAAAAAGCGTACACAAGCTGTTCCTCCACAAATGCTCAATTCAACATAAGAGATGAATGGGATAGAATTATAAAAATTGTGGCAACTAAACAATTTCCAAATTAGAACCAATATATTCCTTTTGTATGTTAGGGCAAATTCTTTTTAACTCTCTTTGTAACAAGACTCTGTCTCTATTTGAAAATGGATCCTATTCCCATTAAAATTGTTGTGTTCCAAAGTTTTTGAATTGATTTGTTTCTGGCTTATTGGTGGTATATTGGGAACCAAGGGAAAATAGTTATTATTTATATGCTGTATCAAAATGAAATTGTGGTGTTTATTTCTTAATTTAGTGGAAATCTTTTCTCATCCCATCTGCTGGATTCCAGGCCTTCAGTCCATTGGTGGGTTTCAAAACTTTTTCCTACAGGTTCGGTATGAGTGCGTGCTTTGCACATGCGCAAACTCACCTTTGCAACTCACCTTTTGTTGCAAGCCCTGATTGGCTGTGCCGTGTGAAGCAGCTGAGGTTGAAAAACAGGAAATAAAGGTCAGTATAGAGCTGGGGCAGGTGGGCAAGCCCAACAGCTGATCATCAGAGCAGTTCACTCATAGATGATCCTCGGAGCTACTGGTTCAGCTGAACCAGGCTGACCCAGTAGAATACCACCACTGCTTCAGTCACCTAAGTACTTCCCCAACCTAAAATCAGGAGACAAGTAACAGCAGATGCCAAGGGAACTAAGCAAGAGAATGATCCTCAGCATCCTCTGAATGGACATATGTCCCAAGCCCACAAACTGAGATCTAGGAACAGCTTTATGGCAAGAACAAACATTCTTGATGGTACACAAAAATAACATTGAACTAAAAGATGGAGGAAGGAGGCCATTGTGTAAGGGTTAAACATTAAAGGAGGATATGGCTGTAAGGATCTGACCTCCATTATACTACTTGGAGGACCCTGTATAAGTTGAGAGTTGAAGTGCCTAAATGTTTTAGCCTCCATTCCCCTAATTATCTTAGTTGCTCTTCTCTGCACTCTTTCTAGAGTCTCAACATTGTGGTGACCCAAACTGTATTCCAAGTATGGCCTTACCAATACATTATAAAGTAGTATTAACACTTCACATGATCTTGATTCTATTCCTCTGTTTATGCACCCTAGAACTGTGATTGCCTTTTTTTGGCAGCTGCAGCACACTGCTGGCACATATTTAAATGATTATCTAATAGGACTCCCTTTCACAGTTACTTCTATTAAGCGAGGTACCACATATATTGTACCTGTGCATTTTGCTTTTCTTGCCTAAATGTAGAACTTTACTTTTTTCATCATTGAATTTCATTTTGTTAAATAGTGCTCAATATTCAAGTCGGTCAAGATCCTTTTGTAGTTTAGGCTATCTTCTGGAATATTGGCTATTCCTGCTAGCTTGGTGTCATCTGCAAATTTGATGAGTTCCCCATCTATCCCCTTGCCCAAATCATTGATGAAGATGTTGAAAAGTACTGGACCTAAAACAGAGCCTTGGGGTACCCCACTGCATACTTCCCTCCATGTAGATGCAGTTCCATTGAGAACTACACATTGAATGCAGTTGGTCAGCCAGTTATGAATCCATCTGGTGGTGATGCTGTCTAATCCACATTTTTCTACTTTATCTAATAGTAGGTTATGGTGTACTTTATCAAATGTCTTACTGAAGTCCAAGTAAATTATATCAACAGCATTCTTCTGGTCCACTAATTTTGTTACTTTGTCCAAGAACGCAATAAGGTTTGTCTAGTATGATCTGTTTTTGATAAACCCATGGTAGCCTTTGGTTTTTACTTTGCTTCTAAGTGTTTGCTGATTTGTTGCTTGATTATCTTTTCCAGCATCTTCCCGAATAGGGCTGTAGTTTCCTGGATCTATTTTGTTTTCCTTTTTTGAAGATGGGAACTACATCAGCTGTTTTCCAGTCCTCTGGCAGTTCCCCACTGCTCCAAGAGATAAAAGATATAGGTCAGTGGTTCTGAGGTCACATCTGCCAGTTGATTCAGAACCTTGAGGTATAATCTATCTGGTCCTGGTGACCTGAACTTGTGTAGGGTGGACAGGTGCTCACTTACCATTTTCTTCCCTATTTTAACTTGTGTTCCTAATCTGTTTTTTGCAGTGCTGTTTTGATAGGTTGGACTGTTTATTTCCCCTTTTGTAAAATTAGGTGCAAAAAGCAAGTTAAGTAATTCTGTTTTCTCCCTGTTGCTTGTTCCCTTCTTGCCACTTTCTCTCACCAATGGACCAATTGTTTCCTTGACTTTTTTTGTTTTTAACATGTTGAAAGTAGTTTTGTTGTTGTTGTTTTTATTTTGTCACAAGCCTTTGTTCATTATCACAGCTTTCCTCACTTCATCTTTGCAGGATCAGCCTATTTGTTGATATTCTGCCTTAGTTATGTGCCCCTCTTTCTACTTTTTATACTTGTCCTTTTTGTCTTTCAATTTATCAGAGTTCTTTATGCAGCCATGCTGGTTTCTTTTGAGAGATGTTATTTTTCTTCTTCATTGGTATTGTGCTAGACTGGGCTTTTATAATATCACTTTTCAAAATTTCCCAAGCTTTTTAATTTGACCGCCTTGAGGATTCTCATCCATGGAATCCTTCCCAAGCTCTCTCCATTTATTGAAATTAGCTCTCTTAAAGTCCAAGACTATAGTTTGACTCAGTTCATTTACTTGTGCTTGCATAATGTTGAATGCCAATATTGCATGATCATTCCCCCCAAGGTTCCTGTAGGTTCAACACCTTCTATCATCTCATCTCTGTTAGTGAGAATTAAATCCAATATGGCTTAATCCCCTTGTTCCCTTTTCTAATTTTTGTGAAACAAAATTGTTTGCTATGTTTATTAGGATCCTGTTTGATCTTCCACTTGGTGCAGAGTTTGTCTCCCTGTTGATATCATGGTAGTTAAAATCCCCTATTACTATTGTATGTGCTTCCTACATACCTTAGTTAACTGACTAGCAAAAAGTTCATCTATTTCTTGTATGGTTGTGTGGCCTATAGTATATACCTATGGCAATGTCATCCCCCCCTTTATGTTGCCCCAATGCATTCAAAGCAGTTTTCATTGTTGTTGTGCTCTATTTCTGTAGAGATGTAGTTATTTCTTACATATAGTGCAATCTCCTCTTTTATTTGGTCTATTTCTTTAAAATAATTTAAATCCTTCTTAGCTGTATGTTCCATTTGTGGGTTTCATCCCACCAAGTTTTCTTATTGGCAGCAATATCATATCTGCCCTCATTTACTTGAATTTCTAATTCACCATGTTTATTCCTCATACTCTGTGCATTAGTGTCTAGACATTTGAGTCCATTTTGACTGACCCTGTGTTTACTTTCTATATAACTTGTGTTGTGCCTGACTTCCCCTGTTTGATTAGTGCTCATGGTATGGCACGACTCACTACTTGATTTTGCTTGATAGCAAGGTGGATATTCTTACCGACACAAAAATCTATGTTATAGGCACTGATAATCCTATTAATTTTAGATTGCTGAAGACAGAAATGTTCTGTATCAATTAATTTTCTGTCCCCACTGTATAGTTTAAATGTTTATCCAGAAAATTTGTGAATTTAATGGCAAGTAACTCAGTCCCTTTCTTTGATGGATGCAAACCATCTCTTTTATACAGTTTTTCATTAGACCAGCTGCAGACATTATGACTAATATATACTCCCTTTTATACCACTCCTTTAGCCACACGTTAAAGTCTGCTGTATGCTGGCCTTTGCCTTTTTGTTCCTTATATACTGGTAAAACCTCTGAAAAGATTAACCTACAGCCTGCCCTATACTATACTGGAAATCCTTCTGCACAGAAAGTACATCTTTTTGGAACAGATGTTTCATGCCAAGATGTACAATGGCATCAACATTGCAGTCCTTACTGACATTCCTGACTATCTTAAAAATATGCCTCTTGTCTCTGCTAGCAATAGCACCTGGTAGATATTTGACCTCTTTCAAAACCTCTGTATCCTTTCCTACATTTACATCTTTTATACTTAAATCACTAACTAGGTGATTTAAGAAGGTGGCTTCTCTTTTTGGATATCTTGCTCTTCTTGCATAACTGATGTATAATATCTGATTCACACTTTCCCCTATCCAAAACAAGTTTTTCATCTTGGACCACAATCTTCTGCTCATTTAAGTTATCATTGTCATCCCAACTTCCCACCTTAGTATTCCTATTAAAGTCAGCAAGGGTGCTTATCTGTTATGCAGGGACACAGCGAAAGCTTTGTGTTTGTACTTTATGGCTCTCACCCTCTAGATCCCATGGTTGTCCATACTGCCCAGATAAAACTATCCTGCAGGAGAAGGCAAATAGGATTGATAGCGGGGCAGCTCAGTAGAAAGAATTGGCTGAGTTGGACACCTAATTTCTGCCTGAAGAGCTCTAGGTAAGCAATCTGTCCATGTAGACTAGTAATTTGTTTACAAATAGGACAGTATCCAAATTTGAATTTGTAGATTTTAACTGTACTCCTCTTAAGATGTCATGATCTGCAATTGCTTTTAAACTGCTTTAGAAGAAATGGGGAATGGAAATGGTGCTAATGAAGAAAAGTTCATACTTATAAATAATTGTATCCCTTTGAATTATTATTCCAGCATCATTATTATTTTGTGACCAAAATATAGCATTTGATATACAGATACTTTATAATTATAGGGAACAAAACATAGCTCAAAGCACTGAAAATAGCAGATCCAGTTCTTGCCATTTCTAAATAGGCTTGTAAAGAATACCTGCATATAAATAGAGAGAGATATGAATGCTAATTGTGGTGTTCGGGAAAGACTGAGCTGAAATCTTCACTCCAGTCCGTGTTTCCAGTGGGAACACGGACTGTTCCTATTGGCTGATGTCGTTTGACAGCCGGCTATAAAAGGGAGCTGTCAAATGGCATCAGCTGTTGTCTGCCAGCTGGCTGCTTTGTTAGTGTGGCAGCTGTGGCAACCCTTTATTGTTTACAATAAAGTAAAAACTGAAGTTTGCTCCATGTTTGCCTCAGGTTATTCTGCCGCTTTACAACACTGGCAATGAGGGTAGGATTCATATAAGAGGCAACTGGGCAAAGAATCACTGAGCAAAGTTGCTACAAAAAGAGCCGGAGTCACTACAAAAAGAGCCAAAGTCACTACCAAACTGTATGTCACTTTAAGAACTTACTGTCACTATTTGCAAGTGCGAATTTCAACTTTCCTCGGAAGATCCAGCACCATTTAGTCGAGATGACTTCGAACCCTGCATTCCTGCCTTTCAGACCGACAGCAGAAACATGGGAATCCTACAAAAACCGATTTGACTGTTTCCTAGATGCCATAGACCTCGCTGACATTTCTGACCATAGGAAAAAGTCCTACTTTTTAAGTTTTTGCGGAGCTACAGTATTTGACACTGCTACGGCATTATTGGCTCCACGTTCAATTAAGACTGTTCCCTGGGAAGAATTGCAGGAAATTCTTTCCAACCATTATTCCCTAAGCCATCCCGAATTGCCAGGAGTCGTGCTTTTAGGAGACAGATTCAGGCTGAGGGAAAGACTATTAGTGAGTATATGGCTGCCCTATGAACAGCTGCCTTGCACTGTGGGTTTAGAGACTATCTGGAGGACATGTTATTAGATCAACTAGTCTGTGAAGTCAGGGATTTAAGGCTACAAAGGCGTCTATTAGCTAAAGGGGATTTAACCCTTAAATTAGCAATTGAAGAATCTCAAGCTGCTGAACTATCAGCACTTTCACCAGCAGAAATTCAGGGAAATCCAATTAGCCAGAATTACAATGAAGCCTCCACAGAAGAAGGCTGTGAAGAGGCTAATGATGTAAATTGCCTCAGGCAGCAAAAAACCAGTCAAAGGGAGAACAGGCCAACCCCCAATCAACCTCCACGGCCTCAGCCCATTTGTCTAAGCTGTGGGGGAAACCACCTCAGGGCATCCTGCAAGTTCAGGAATGCCATCTGTCTAAAATGCCAGAGGAAGGATCATTTAGCCAGGATCTGTCAAGCAGGAAAGACTTTTGCCCCAAAGCCTCAGAACAAGTTGAAGACTGTTTTACCTGCTATCAAGCCAAGCTGCCTAACAAAGGCTCTAACAAAATCAGTGTTTTTGTCTCTATAGAAGGAAAACCTTGCAGGATGGAGGTTGATACAGGCTCAGCACTGTCCATCATCTCATGGAGCACCTTGAAACAACTACTTCCCAGAATGGCTAAGAAGAAGCTTCACGGCTGCCAGTTAATCCGACGTGACTATCAAGGCAGAACCATCCCAATCATTGGAAAAGGCAAGTTTTTTGTTCAAAATTTCAAAATTTCAAAGGTCACTTGCCTTTAGTGGTAGTAGATGGTGCCCTCCCTAGCTTGTTGGGGTTAGACTGGTTCCCTGCCCTTGGCCTCTGTATAAGCGGAATCCACTCTATTACAAATGCTGAAGTGGACACCTTGTTTAATGACTATGCTGATATGTTCAGCGAGGGGCTGGGCTGTTATTCAAGAACCCCAATACCTTTCAACTTGAACCCTCTGGCAGTACCAATCCATTTATAGCCTCGCAGGGTACCTTTTGCAATCTGCCCCAAATTAGACATGCAGCTTGACAAATTAATTAAACAGGGTGTATTAGAGCCTGTGGATTTCACAAAATGGGAAACCCCAATAGTGACACCCCAGAAGAAAGATGGTACCGTAAGAATCTGCGCAGATTACAAGATGTCATTGAATAAATATTTACAAATCAGCGCTTATCCAGTCCCTGTTATCCAGCACCTACTACATTCTTTTGAGCCAGGAACCATTTTCATGAAATTAGACATGTTACAAGCCTATCAACAGTTTCCTGTTGATGACACAGCCGCTGAACTACAAACTATTGTAATGCACAGGGGTGCTTTTAAATGTAGGCGCCTCCAATTTGGCATAAGTGTGGCCCCAGGGATTTTCCATTCTTTAATGGAAAGACTTCTTCAAGGATTACCAGGCATAATTCCATATTTTGATGACATTTTAATATCTGCCCCTGACAAGTCTCAATTACTGCAAAGAATCAGAGAAGTCCTCGGTCGTTTCAGGAAGCATGGTCTTAAATTAAAGAGAGAAGTGCACTATTGCCACCCCACAGGTAGAATTTTTGGGATACAGAATTGACGCCTATGTTATTCACCCAATCGAATCCAACGTAAGGGCTATTCACAAGGCACCCACACCAATTAACAAAACTGAGCTCCAGGCCTTTTTAGGACTTCTTAACTTTTACGCTTCATTTTTGCCACATAAAGCTTCCGTTGCAGAGCCTCTGCACAGACTCTTGGATAAGCAATCTCCCTGGCACTGGGGACCTAAGGAAGCCCATGCCTTCCATGCAGTCAAATCATTGTTTACATCCGATGCTGTTCTGATCCAATTTAATGAGCATTTACCTTTAATTTTAGTGGCAGATGCTTCTCCTTTTGGCATAGGTGCCATTTTAAGTCATAGACTGCCTAATGGTTCTGAGGCACCCATTGCCTTTTTCTCCAGAAATTTTTTCCCAGCTGAGTGCAACTACAGCCAAATTGACAAGGAGGCTTTGGCTACAGTTGCTTCTGTCAAAAAATTCCATGAGTTTCTATATGGACACTATTTCGAGTTGGTTATGGATCACATGCCTCTGTTAGGCCTTCTGTTAAGCGATAGACAACTCCTCAGATTTTGTCTCCAAGGATGACAAGATGGACTTTATTTCTGGCTGCCTATTCCTATACAATGGTTCATCAAGCTGGCAAGAGTCTCTGCCACACTGATGCTCTTAGTCACTGCCCCCTGCCTGTTCCTGTGGTGGATCCTGCACCAACTAATGCTGTGTTCCTGATCAACAATCTCAATCTTCCCATCACCACCCTTAATATCACTGCCCATTCTGCCAGGGACAAAGTAATCGCCCAAGTCCTTGACTAGGTGGGAAGGGGGTGGCCTGCAATTCCTTATGCCCCCGAATTCGTGCCTTTCAAAATTCACCAGCAAGAACTGTCTTCTTTGCAAGGTTGTTTACTTTGGGGAACTAGGGTAGTGGTCCCTTCCAAGTTGCAAGCCTCAGTTTTAAAGGTCCTGCATGAAGGGCATCCCGGCATTGTCAGAATGAAAGCCCTAGCTCATAGTTATGTATGGTGGCCGGGCATGGATGCTCAGATTACAAGCTGGGTGAATGCTTGTCAGCCATGCCAAGTTACCAGACCACTCACATCCACTCCAGGCAGGTGGGAAGATTCTGGGACCCCTTGGTCTCAGGTGCATATAGATCTGGCTGGCCCCTTTCATGGGCGAACATTCCTGGTGATGGTTGATTCTTTCTCTAAGTGGGTAGAGCTGACCTTGATGACCACCACAACTTCAGAAGCTGTCACTAAGGCTCTATCGAGGATATTCACTACCCATGGCCTCCCTGACACCATCGTGTCTGATAACGGCCCCCAATTAACTTCCTGTGAGTTTGAGGTCTTCCTAGCTAACCTGGGAGTCAGGCATGCACTTAAAGCTCCTTTCCATCCTGCTAGTAATGGCCTAGCTGAAAGAGCAATCAGATCTTCTAAGGAGGTCCTGGGAAGGCTTGGGCCCATAGATTAGCACTCTAGGCTTGCTAAGTATCTCCTAATCCAACACACAACTCCCTGTGCCACCACTAATAGGTCCCCAGCTGAACTTCTCATGGGTAGACATCTAAGGACTACTTTAGACAGACTCCATCCCTATTATGCCCCAGTCATGCCCCTAGGATCAAATAGCCAGGCAAGGGAGTTCACTGAAAATGACCAGGTCTATGCCCGGAATTATGCGGAACAACCTTTGTGGATGCCTGGGGGGATTGTGGCAGTAACCGGTCCTAAGTCTTACAGGGTCCAACTGCAAGACAGGTGCATTTGGCACTGCCATATCGATCAACTTAGAAGGCGTTGGAGTTCATCTGGCCCTCAAGATGTTCCCACAACAGAGAAACTTCCGGCACCTGAAGAAAATTCCCGCGAATCTGACAGGAATTCAAGCCAACCTGAGCCGTCATCTGTCCCTCGCCCAGAGATGCCTAAAGCTTAGGTGCCAGCTTCATCGACACCAGAAGTTGCCCAACAAGCATCGACACCAGAAGTTGCCCAACAAGCAGAAAAGTTCCTTCCAGCACCATCAGAACTGCACAAGCGCCTGAGTTATCTAAAGGACTACACATGCTCCGTTCTGGGGAAAAGGAGTGTGACGTTTGGGAAAGACTGAGCTGAAGTCTTCACTCCAGTCCGTGTTTCCAGCAGGAACATGGATTGTTCCTATTGGCTGATGCCGTTTGACAGCCGGCTATAAAAGGGAGCTGTCAAACAGCATCAGCTGTTGTCCGCCAGCTGGCTGCCTTGTTAGCGCGGCAGCTGCGGCAACCCTTTATTGTTTACAATAAAGTAAAAGCTGAAGTTCGCTCCATGTTCACCTCAGGTTATTCCGCCGTTCTACAACACTAATCACATTGTATTATAGCATAGTGTGATTTATTATCGATTTAAGATAACATGTGATCTACTTAATTTCTTCAAATAATAAAAATGATGCAAGAAATCAAAGATTCAATTGGCAATGACAATTGTATAAATGCAATTCCATTGATTAAATCAATAATGTAGGACAAGTTTTTTATGTCTTGGATTAAGAAGCTGAATTCTTTCAATTAATTGTGGTGGTGCAATGGTTAGAATGCAGTATTGCAGGCTTATTTTGATGACTGCTGACTGCCAAAGTTCAACAGTTTGATTCCCATTGGTTCAATACTGACTCAGCCTTCCAAGGTTGGTAAAATGAAGACCCAGATGCTTGGGGAAAATATGCTAACTCTGTAAACTGCTTAGAGGGGGCTATAAAGCCTATGGAGTGGTATATAAATGCTATGGCTATTTATTTCTAATATAAAAATATGGGGCCAATTTTTTTGATAATTTAAATCAAATCTAAAAACAAAAACAAATTGCACCAAAACTTTTTAATTTTTTTTTATGCATTCAAGACGTGGATTCTTAAAATTAATATATTCTAGGATACACTGAAAAAGATGGGGCAAGATCTGGAATAAGATCTCTATGTACTGTTCACTTGAATACATTAAAAATGAAATTCTGATCTATCTATCTACATATACATATAAATGGTATACACACTATATACCAGAAGAAAACACACACCAACTGCTACCTCAACAGCAATTCCCACCACCACCCAGCACTGATAAACTCTGTGGCCAAAACACTAATCGCCAGAACCAAACATCTGGTAGACAAGACAGACATAAAGACTGAACTATGCACCCTGACTAAAGTACTGACAGCTAACGGCTTCCACAAAAGCAAAATCACTGGCTTGATCCACAAAAACACACTGAGACATAATAGAGACCCAGAAGATGAACAGACCTATGGGACAGCTGTCCTGTCCTACATAAGAGGTACTAAGACAAAATTAGTAAGATACTACACAGACATCACATCAAGACTGCCTTCAAAACAGACAGAAATATAGCAGCCATCCTAAGAAACCCCAAGATAAAATTGACCTGGAAAACCAAAGCATCTATGAAGTCCCCTGTGCATCATGCCCGGCCACATACATAGGACAGACCAATAGAAGAATAAGCACCCGCCTGGATGAACACAAAAATGCAGTCAAAAAGCTGGAACACACTTCCTCACTCGTCCAACACATGGAAGCCACAGGTCATATCATCAACTTCAATGGCACCAAAACCCTAGCCACTATAGAAAATCCCAGCCACAAAATTATCAGAGAAGCCATAGAGATTGAAAAATGATCTGAAAGCATGAATAGAAGAGATGATCCCACCAGACTGTCAATTATTTGGAAGCCTGCACTCACAAACAAAAAAATCTCCACACCACAAGCCAGGCAAACACCTGGGCACAAACAGATCCCCCCTGATACCTCCAGCTCAAACACACCCCAACCAGGCACCCAGATGAAACCTAGCTTCCTAACAAATGATAGCCGTCCATTTACTCAGAGCCAAGCTGCACTAAAAGCCTCCAATACAGGAACACAATGTTGTCAGCCAATCAAGACAAAAAAAGCCACAAAACAGACAGAAGATATTAGAAACACCAGTCAAGCAGAACACAGCAAACTCCAAGACCAATAAACACAGACCAAGACTCCCAACCAATCAGGATGAAGAAAAAACCATTCTGGCACAGCAGTAGGCTAACCCCAAATTTAAAACTGAAACAGCTGTGAAAGTCTGACTCACAGACAAAGACAATACAGAAGCCTGATGATGGCAGATGAGATTCTGCTGAAACGTTGCTACAACTTTAAAAGCACAGCTGTAATAACATTGGAAAATACCCGAACAAAGCTGAATACCATACACACACATATATACATACATGTACATACATGTATGTATATATGTGTGTACACACACACACACACATGTACACATGTATCCACTTCAGTTTACTAGTGAAACTTTCATTGTCCATCATTTTTTAATTAAATCAAGTTTCATCAGAAATTTTTGGCTGTACAAAGTGTTTTTCTTGTGGTGCTATAGATATAGCAGATTCAATATTTTTGACTATTTGTTCATTTTGGTCTGTAATTTTCATCTCTTCCAAATCTTGCAATAGAGTAAAGTGATTTAATAGATTAATCTCAACATTGCTGTTCTCTAATAGCTTATCAGTCTTTATTTTTTATTTTTCCTGGTGTCTTTATCATTTCTATAAACTCTTTTCAACAGTCTATCTTCACTTTAGCTCATATCATTCTATGGTGACTTCCAATATTAAAACAACTGATGACAGTACAATTGCAGAATATGGTTTTATCACTTGACATGATGTAGTCTATTTCACTTGGGTACCCGTGTCCATACTCTTCCATATCCATTTTTTTGCTGGCTTTTGTCTTGTAAAATGAGTTTATGATATAAAGTTCCTATTCTTCAGCAAGATCTACTAGCCTGTCGCCTCTATTATCTCATTCACCACTTCCATATGGGCCAGTTGCTTTTCTCCAGGCATTGTTCTTCCTATTCTTGCATTAACGGGACCCATTAGTATTTTGTATATGCATTTTTCTTTGTTATGAAGGTGGGCAACATCATTATAAAACTCTTTGACCTTATCATCATTATAGCTTATTGTCGATGCTTGGATGATTTGAAGCCTGTATCGTTTGTTGAATGATGCATTGGGCTACTCTCTCTGCTATACTTTCAAATTTTACTAGTCTTTCAGTTTTTGGTTGATGAGAAAACCAACTCTGCCACATCATTCATCTTCAGTACCTCTAGTGTAAATGCCCAGTCCTATTACGTTCAACTGAATTTTGGCCTTTTTATCATGTTTTACATAATCCAATGATATCTCAATGCATATTAAGATGCATGTTGAGTTCAATCAGCAGTTTAACATGAAGCTTGTGATAAAGACAATGAAAGAAAACAAAGATTAATAAAGCAAAATGCAAGTTTATAAATACAAGAATTAAGCTTTTTGCATTAAAATGTTAAGATGGCTCTGTATGTAGAAATAGACAGGAAATGTTAGAAATCATTTGGAAAATTCTATTCAGAGCTATACAAAGATCAAGATCATTCAAAAGTAACAATAACTTGCTTATAGGGATTGATTGCATTGTTTATATTTTGCTAACACATACCGTGTTTCTCACATAATAAGGCCGGGCCTTTTTTTTTTTTGACCCTCAAAAAAAATGGCTAGGCCATCTTTTCGGGGGTGACTTAATTCCCCCCCCATGCATCCTCGGGTGGGCGGGTGGCAATAGCTTCGGGAGACCTTCTGCCACCGTTGCTTTTCCTTCTCCCTTGCTGCTGCGGCGTTAGAGCAACGCCACAGCATTTGGCGCAGCCACGTGTGGCCAGTCAGGGCTCCTCCCTGCAACCAGAGCCCTGAGGAGACACTTGGCTTCAGGTGCTCCTGTCACTGCCTTCCCTTTGCCTTCGAAGTCAAAGCGAATTATTATAAAAACCTCCGCTCATCCCACCAGGGCCGCGTCGGAGCCGTGCTGGCTGGGCAGAGCCGGGAAAGTGAACCGCGGGTGTTTCCTGTCTCTGCCCAGCCCACACAGCTCCAGCACGGCTCTGGTGAGATGAGCGGAGGTTTTTAAAATAATTCGCTTTGCCTTCAAAGGCAAAAGGGAATGCAGCAACAGGAGCGCCTGAAGCCAAGTATACCAACAACAAAAGGCAAATCCTCAAGGTGGGCTGGAGGGAGGTAGTTGCATGCCCCCCGGGCTGCTTCAATGCAAGGTCCTGACCTTGCCCAATTGCAGCATCCTGCCATTGCCGCTGCGTCCTTTTCGCCGCCACCTCCCTCTCCGACTGCGAAACTCGCGTGCTTCGCCAAACGCTCTGAGCGAGGCGAGCTCTTTCATACACAGACACACACACACACAGAGAGAGAGATGCCGGTATGCTCCGAGAGGCTGGCTCTTTTCTCTAGCCAAGGCTGACGTCTGACTGAATCTCTATCCCGCTCCTTTATCCTCACAACGGGGTCGGCAGCGATGCTCTCTGGTGCGGCCACCTCAGCTTGTCAGCCTTGCCCCGCTATGAGATGATACTGTGACAGCCGCTGCTGCCTTGCTCCCTTCTCTTTCCTCGCCTCTCCTCCCTTCACCGGCAGAAGCGTGCACGCCTGCTGCCACTGCTGCTGCTCCTGAGGCTGGCTGGGGCAGGCAGGCGGGAAAGCAAGCAAGACGGCTGCACTATCTTCTTTTTCCCTCAGCGAAGCACCGCCGCTTGCTGTCACCGCCACCTGTGATGGGCGAGGAGAAGGCAGCGGAGGCGCCCGAAATGTTCCAATTTGCTTGTCCGAGCAAAGCGCAAGCACTGAGTCTCCCGATATGAAGTGCCCCACCAACGCAGGCAGCACCATATCCAGGCATGCAACAAAGTACTTTCTAACGGCAAGCCCCCCCACTATCCCCCCCTTTTGCATGTTTAAAAAGGGCCTTAATTTGGGGGGAGGGGCTTAATTTGTTTTTATGTCAATAAATCATGCTGGGGCTTCCTATTGGTGGAGGCCATATTGTTGGAGAAACACGGTAGATATAAAGTTCTTTGTTGTTTTCCATAGCACTAATATATTGTGGAAATCCAGGTAGTGTCATTTGTAAAATGTTGTTGATAGTTTATTGCAGTGTGCGAATATGGGACAATTATGATATATTTAATAAACATGATAAAACAAACAATTCCCATAATGTACATGCCAGGTCATTGAATCACACCACTCTTACACTTAAGATCAAATGTTTGTCAGGTATTTCTTAAATTTTGGATAAGATTTTATATTATTATTAACTCTTTTATTTATTAAACATGAAACTCAGTCAATTGAACATTTTAAAATGTATTACAAATACCAGTGACTGGTGCTAATAACTGATACGGGTTGCTGCCAGTGTCCTAGGTATCAACCAAATATAAATATACAATGTTCCAAGGTGCATAGTTTTTTGCAGTTCTGCTGGTGTTATTGCAGGAAGTTGCAATTTCTTGATGTGTTTTGTAAAATTCTTGGACATGGTACCAAGTGCCCCGATGACAATGGGTATCACTGTTACATGTTTCATCCATAACCATGTAGTTTCAATGGCCAGGTTGTGATATTTTGTGATTTTTGTCCAGTTCTTTTTCTTCAACTCTGGCATCTTCTGGTACAGCAATATCAATAAATTGCACATAATATCTGGCGTGTTGTGTTCCAAATGGTGATCTGTCTGTATTCGAAAGTCCCACAAGATCATCATCTCATTTTCAACAACTTTTTCCACTTTATGTTCCCAAGACTTTTCAGATACAGGTAGGACATATTTTTACATAATGACCAGAGGATTAATTTAGCAATTCAATCATATCTAGTTTTGTAGTCAATTTGCATAATTTTGTTGCACTCACATATTAAGTGTGAAACATTTTCAACGTTGTTATTGCAAAGTTAGCGGTTTGGATTTTTGTATCTTCGCTTTCATGGCATTAGCTTGTAGTGCTTGTTCTTGAGTAGCAAGTATTAAACCTTCCATTTCTTCCTATCATCATCATAATCATTATAGCTGTACATCAGCTTAATGGGATTAAAAACCCATTTGTACAATCTTCTGATTGTTAATTCCCAAGACACCTCCAGTAGGGGGCAGGTTGGCCTCGTTTGCATTTTGATCATTTAGTTAAAGCTGAAACTTGGTAGAAATGTTACTGTGTATATTATATCAGATTGCTGGAGAGCAGGTACTTTAGAAAAAGAGTTAGATTGTCTCAGATGGAAAGGAACAACCATTCAACATATAATAAAGACATTTTAATAAAATCTAAGTGACTGTATTACTGTGAATCTTAAAGCCAAAAAACTGCTTGGGAATATTTCTCTCCTTTCAGCTCTAATAATACAACATATGTGGTTTAATCTATAATAAATGAAGCTATGCCCTAGTTAATTCCATTTTTAATGGAACCTGATTACAGATTCCAAGTCAACTGAGGATCTCCAAAATTTGTAAAAGCCAAATCCTGTGGGCAATAAAAATATATATATTGACAGTGCAAAATATGTTTGGAAAAACATTCCAAATGTACAAATGTTTCAGTTGCTTATTGTAGCTCTTATAATAAACTTATATCAATGGAACAGATAATATGGATTTTCAGAAGTTGTAAACTAAATAGGAGAAGCATATTTATTATATCAGCATGTACTGTTTTAGACTATGATAGCAAAAAGTTCAGTTCAGTTCTGAAGAAACTTCTTGGATTAGAAGTGAAATGTTTTCAAAAGCCCAGGAAGTCCAGTTTCCTTTTGGAAAAGCACCTTTGGGAATCACAATTAATTGTTTTTGTATTTATAAATAAACAAATAAATAAATAAATATCCAGACTTTATAATTTTAACAAATAATTTAAGGTGGCAAACATATCCAACACATCTTCTTCCTCCTATTGATCCTACCACAACCCTGTATTGGGTTGAGAGAGTGCGGCTAGCCCAAGATCACCCAGCTGGCTTTCATGCCTAAGTTAGGACTAGAACTTATGATTTCTCAGTTTCTAGCCTAATGACTTAACCCTTAGACCAGGTGTCGGCAACCTACGACTCTAGAGCTGCATTCAGCTCTTTGACCCCTCTCCTGCAGCTCCCTGCTGACCTGGTCATGTGACCTGCTCTCAGCCCCAAGACACTGACCTGACCTGGTCACACAATCTGCTCTCTACCACAAGAAGGCATGAGACTCTCTCTCTGCAGAGCTGCACAGCTGAAGTGCCCCTAGCATCTACTTTGCACTGCCCATGACTGGCTGCTTTTTGCAATTCATGTCTTTTCCAGGCAACTCAGCACCAGTAACAGTCCCCTTTGTGCCAGTTCAGGAAGGAGGGGAACAGGGAGGAGCAGTCCCACCAAATGCAGGAAGGGAAAGTTCTCCTGTGCAGCATGGCCAGCTACCCACCTGAGTACACAGTGGCAGCAGTGGGAAGAGTCTCCACTGCTGATGCAATGATCCTGGCCCAGGAGGGTATCCCATTTGTGTGCATTAGTGTGTGAAGGAGATGAGAGAGAGAGAAGGGGACAAAAAGAGAACAAGAAAGAGATATGAGAAGATGATGGAGGGAGAGTGAGAGAGAGAGAGGAAAAAGAGAGAGAAATAATTGAGAGAGATAGAAAGGGAGAGGCGGAGAGAGAAATGAGAGTGCTTGAGGGAGAGAATCAGAGAGGAAAAAGAGAGGGAAACAAATGGCAGAAGGGGAGAGAAGAGAGAGAGGGAAAGGAAAAAGAGAAAAGAGAAATGAGAGGGAGAGAAAAAGAGAGAAATTAGAGAAAAGGGGAGAGAAAGAGAAATGAGAAAATGATGAAGAGAATGAGAGAAAGAAACTAGAGAGAGAAACAATTGAGAGAGAGAGAAGAGAGGGAGAGAGGGGAAAATGAGAGAGCTGGAAGGAGACAAAAGGAGAGGGAAAAGAGAGGGAAACAAATAAGAAAGAGAAGGGGGAGTGAAGAAAGAAAAAAGAGAGGGAAAGAGAAAAATGAGAGGGAGAGAGAGAAATGAGAGAGAGAAAAGGGGAAAAGACAGAGAGATGAGAAAATGATGGAGGGAGAGAATGAGAGGAAAAAGAGAGAAACAAGAGAGAGAGAAGAGGGAGAGAGAAATGAGAGCTTGAGGGAAAGAATGAGAAAGAGGGAAGAGAGAAACAAATGAGAGAGAAAGGGGAGAGAAACAAAGAAAGAAAAAACCCTCTCAGACCTATGACAAAAACTAGATCTCTTGCCAAGAAAATTGCAGTTTGCAAGAAGATATAAATTGGAAGCAAGTTTTTTAAAGAAAATAACAGAGGTGTGCAAAAGTGCATCTGAAAATAAGATTATTTATAATTTGGGATAATGTATTATATTGTCAAATTCAAAAGATATGTGTGTGTGTGTGTGTGTGATATATATGTATATGTTTGTATGTATGTATGTATGTATGTATGTATGTATGTATGTATGTATGTATGTATATGCTTTTGTTGTTAGTACAATCTTGCTAGCTTCTATCAATTTAAAGTTCACTATGAAAAGATTATGGAGAAGTAATTTCCCACAATTAATAACTTTATTTTGGATTTGCTATTGTATTCAATGAGAAAGAAAAAAAAAGAAAGAGGGAAAGGTAAGGAAGGAAAGGAAAGAAGGGAAAGAAAGAAAGAAAGAAAAAGAAAGAAAAAAGGAAGAGGGAGAGGAAAAAGAGAAATGAGAGGGAGAGGGAAGGAGGGAGAGGGAGAGAGAGAGAGACCCATTTTCCACAGAAAACACCAGGAGCCACAAAACCTGGATAGGCGTGGCTGGGGGGGGGGTCAAATGGATGGATAAGAGTGATGTTGAATTAGCCACACCTACCCAGGCTCCCAGTGTTTCTGTGGGGAACTAGTCCAAATAGCTCTTTGAGTGTTTAAGGTTGCAGACCCCTACCTTAGACTAAGCTGGCTTTCAATATATGAAACATATATAACAGTATACGAAAAATGTATA
The DNA here is from genome assembly GCA_033807585.1 of Hydrophis major. Lineage (NCBI taxonomy): Eukaryota > Metazoa > Chordata > Lepidosauria > Squamata > Elapidae > Hydrophis > Hydrophis major. The sequence goes on along the minus strand of CM066343.1, from coordinate 141,157,558 downwards.
TGTTGACAGTACTAAATGAATTGATATCATATATTTTTGAAGGTAATACAAAGGATTTATTTTTTATTCATTCAGATAGTTTTCAATTTATATGACTGCCCATTTCAATAAAGAGACTGTGACTATGAAAGAAACAGAAAATAATTACATAACTGGCAGTGGTAGGATTCAAATTTTTTTACTACTGGTTCTGTGGGCATTGCTTATTTGGTGGATGTGGCTTGGTGGGCATGTGATTGGGTGGGCATGGCCAACTCGACATCACTCATGTCAAGGGGCATTTTGCCCAGTCCCTCCCCTCCCAGCCACTCCCTGTTACCCCCAGCCTCAATATTCTGTAAAAGAATTCACCTTTTTTCAATTTTATTATCTGCATCCACACTATAGATGTACTTTTTTGGGCCACTGAAAGGAGGAAATGGCTCACATGCTTTGCCCAAGAGTGTGATAGGCAGGTAATAAAACAGGGTTTTGAGGAATTGTCACAAAGAAGGGGCGGCAATGTATTTTCCAAAGCAGCAGGAGGCAAAACAAGAAGCAATGGATGGAAACTGAACAAAGAAGAAGCAACCTAAAACTAAGGAGAAATTTCCAACAGTGAGAACAATTAACCAGTGGAACTGCTTGTCTCCAGAAGTTCTGGATGCTTCAACACTGGAGGTTTTCAAGAAGAGACTGGACAGCCATTTCTCTGAAATGGTATAGGGCAGTGGTCTCCAACCTTGGCAACTTTAAGACTTGTGGACTTCAACTGCCAAAATTCTGGGAGGATTTCTGGGAGTTGAAATCCAGAAGTCTTAAAATTGCTAAGGTTGGAGACCCCTGGTATAGGGTACCCTCCAAGGATTATTCTGACACCTTTGCCTGGCCCTCCACTCAGACTTGGCATCCTCAGTTTTCCTGCCTGAGCAGAGGGTTGGACTAGAAGACCTCCAAAGTCTCTTTCAACTCTGTTATTCTGTTATTCCTAAGTTAAATAGCTAAGACCCTCATTGGGACCCTATCTCTTTTTCTCCCTCTGGTCTAATGGGTTAATAAGATTTTTAGAAACCTGCAATTGAAAGTTCTTTATGTTGGGCTTCCAGCTGGGTGCTGCATTGATGCGGAGCTGAGGAGCGGATTGAAGCTCTGAAAGGCTCCGATTTTCGCTGTTTGGTGGCTTCCAGGAGCGTGTCGGACCTCGGAGGGGTAGACAGACAAAAGGGGAAAACCTGGAGATCTCGGGTAGGTGCCGCAATCCTGGAGATTACAAGGGAATCTCCTGAAAACCAGCAGCAGGAGATCATACAGATTGGAACCATAGACGTGGCAGCCCAACAGCTTAAAGAAGAAGGAAGGAAGTGAAAAGTGGAGAACAGCATATTGAATAGTGGAAAGGTGAACTTAAAGAAGATTTCCAGAATATTGATTTATACTACAAAGGGAAATTGAAAATTGAAACTCCAAACTGAACAGTGCAGCAAAGTGGCAGAAATATCAGAAGGGGTAGTAACTAAAGAAACGGCAGTAATTTATGCTGGGTAATGGAGCACTGAAAATGGAGGAACTGAAGGGTGAGACACCATTTACTTTTACTTTGGGAGTTGAAAAGGGGGTTGTATAACTATATTTTTTGGCGATTGACATTTGAGAACTGTGGGAAGAAAGAGAAAGTGACAGTGACATGTCCAAGTGAGACAGAGAAATCGGAAGAACAGCTGAGAGTGAAAACTTGAAAAGAGGACCATTGACACTTTAAAAGATTTAAGAAAAGGATTGAGGAAAGAAACCTTATAATTGCAATATTTGTCTGATAACTGTGATAAAGAAAAAAGGAAGAAATAACTAAGATTTATAAGTGAAACTAGGACTGTGTGGAGAAAAAGAATAAAGGAGCAAGAAGAAGAAGAAGCCAAAATAGAAAGGAGAAACAAAATGGTGGAAGTGACTGTGTAAATTTAAAGAGGACATTTATCTAAAAACAAGAAGAAGAAGAAGAAGAAGAAGAAGAAGAAGAAGAAGAAGAAGAAGAAGAAGAAGAAGAAGAAGAAGAAGAAGAAGAAGAAGAAGAAGAAGAAGAAGAAGAAGAAGAAGAAGAAGAAGAAGAAGAAGAAGAAGAAGAAGATCCATGGACATTATTCAACTGGTCAATCATAGATGTAACTAAGTAATATTGGTAAAACATAATCTTAATAGATTATGTGTTAGAATATTGAGTTAAGAATACTGGTTAATAATTTTTGAATAACTGGACAATTGAAAATTTGTTGTATAAATATAGAACTCAGACCTTCAAATAATAATCATATAGTAAGAAATTGAGGTATTTTTATCCTGAGGTAAGCATATAACTAAGAACTTTAAAGAAATAGATTAATTGATATTTATATATAGATAAGAATTTAATTACTTTAATGAATTGGCTGCTTTAAATTAATTAATTAAGCAAATAAGACTGTTGATTTTTTGAGTGAATATATCTGTATTTGATTAATATAGAATTCTCTTAAGTATTGTAATAGTTGAATAAGTTCAATAAGAAAAAATAGAAATAAGAGCCGATTGTGATTTTCCATATAGAATTTTGGTAATTAATAATATAATGATACATGTATTAATATTACTATTGAACTGAAAAGGAGAGGAAAATAGTGTTCAACTAGGGATAGTTGATGGTAGATTGGAAAGAGCTGCTACAGATAGTTAAAATGGCGACAGCATCAACTACAAATGTAAAATCAAGAAAGAAAACTACAACAACAACAACAACAACAACAACAACAACAACAACAACAACATCTTTACCTATGGGGCAGAGATCTATAGATGCAATGCTACTGGCAGAAAAAACTAGTTCAGCTCAAAGCCTGCAGACAGTACAGGCAATGCTCACTATGATGCAGGAAATGATGGCAAAAACCCATGAATTGATAGTGAGGAACCATGAAGATATGAAAACAGAGATGAGAACTGAAATAGGACAAGTGAAAAATTAAATACAAAATTTGAATAGTAAGATTGGAAAGATGCAGGAAAAAGTGATAAAAAATGAACAGAAATTAAATTTAGTAGAGGCGAGAATGGAGATGGTGGAGAAGAAATTAGAGGATTCAGAACAAAATTAGAAAGTGCTCTACTGTGAACTCCTGGATTCAACGGTACACATGGAATTAGAGAAGGCATCATTTCATCTTCGGTTCCAAAATGTGTTGGAAGAAAAAAGGAAGATTTACATGCAACTATGATGAATCTGATAGCGGCGGCTTTACAGTAACCCAAACTAGAAATTGAAAATGACGTAGACGAGGTCTACAAAGGATAGACACACTATGCAAGGAGACATAGACTCCTAGAATATGAACCGAGAGGTTCATATTCGATTTGCGAGGAAGACACAGGAAGACCAAAGATGAACCACTTGTATACAAAGATCATGAAGTGGTTACACTGAGACAGATACCCAGGAGAGTCAGAGAGCAGAGAAGAGACTACCAATTTTTATCAACTCAGCTTATTAGAAATGGTATTCCATTTAGATGGCTCACCCCAGAAGGGCTTTTAGTTTTGTGGCAGGACAAAAAATATAAAATTGATACAATTGAAAAAGCACAGGAATTTCATGAATGACATCTAGGACCCGAGGAAGAACAAGAAAGTAGAGATGACCTAAATACAAGAAGCCAACTCTCTGGAGAAAAAAAAATCTGATTCACACTCTGAACCCCAAAATCTTAGAAAAGGGGAAGGCAACAGACTAAGAAAAAGAGAGCCTAGAACAAGAAATGCATCACACAATCAGTGACACTGATAGAAAAATCACTTTATTTTCAGTCAATATCAATGGTTTAAACCTATCATCAAAACAGATATTTGAGAAACTTAAAAAACAAAACACTGACATAACTTGTATCCAAGAAGTGCACATTCCAGATAATCAAGCAGACCTCTTAAAGAATATAAATTTGGGTAAAATGTACTCGGCACTTGCAAACAAAAAAGGGGGGGGGTATTGTAGTGTATGTAAAGGATTGGTTGCAACATAAACAAATATACAAAGATCAAGAAGGGAGAATGCTCTTTATAGAAATAAATGTAAATCAGAAAAAGATGTTATAAGTTACAATATATGCCCTGAAGTCAAACCAAAAAGACTTTTATAATAGGTTTCACCATAAGATAACAGAATTTGAGTATGCTAATGTATGCATTATAGGAGACTATAATGCAGTCCCAGACAAAGATAAAAATTATAGAACTTCCAAAAAGAAAAAAGAAAGGAGAATACTCCCTTCGTCTTTTAATAATATGGTAAGAGAACTTAACTTAAAAGATGTGTGGAGAGAATTAAATCCAAATAAAAAACAATATACTTTTTTTCCGAACCCCCACCACTCTTGGTCCAAAATAGATCAGATATGGATGGACCCTTGGTTAATGGAGAATATTGAAAGGATTGAGATTTTGCCAAATCTATGGACTGACCATAATCCCATTCAAATGAAATGGAAGATAGACATTTAACAATACTATATTAAGAGATAAAGAATATATTGAAATGATAAAGAAAGAATTGAATGTATTTTTTGAAATAAATAAAAGAGAACATACCTCTCTACAGAATCTTTGGGATACAGCCAAAGCCTATGTGAGAGATCTAACTATTGCTTATAGTGTTAAAAAGAATAAAGAAAAAAGACAGCAACAAAACATATGGAGGGAGAAACTGAAAGATTTGGAAATAAGTAGACAAAAGGACCCAAACAATTCAAATATTAAGAAAGAAATTGATCTGGTAAAACATAAAATAAATTTAAATGTACAGGAAGATTTGGCCCGAAAAATTAAATTAGCAAAACAAAATTATTTTGAAAATGCAAATAAACCAGGGAGGTGGTTAGCCCATAAAATTAAAAAAGAAAAAGAGAATGATCATAGCTCTCCAAGATCAGGAAGGGAAATTATGCATGCAGACCCAAGAAAAGAAAGAAATTGCTAAGGAGTTTTTTTATGAATTTGAATAAACAGAAATACCAGAAGAATCTATTGATCAATATTTGAATGAAAAGAGTTTGCCTGAAATTACTGATGAAGAGAAACAAAATTTGAATAATAAAATATCTATAGAAGAAATTAGGAAGGCAATTGGAACACAAAAAGCAAATAAGACGCCTAGCCCAGATGGAATTCCTTCAGAATTCTATAAGGAATTCCAAGAAACAATAGAGGAGATATTGGTGGAGTTGTACAATGAAGCCCTGGAGAACGCTAACATGCCTAAATCATGGTTGGAAGCATATATTACTCTTATCTATAAAGAACAATCAGACCTACAAAAAATTCAAAACTATAGACCAATATCACTTTTAAATGTAGATTACAAAATAATGGTTACAATATTGGCGGAAAGATTAAAGAGAGTATTAAGTAGAATTATCCACACTGATCAGAATGGCTTCCTCCCCCATAGGCAAATAAAAACAAATACACTAACCATTATGGATATATTAGAATATTATGAAGTACACTCAACCAAGACATTGGCATTGATATTTTTAGACGCCCAGAAGGCTTTTGACAACCTGAATTGGAACTTCCTTATTAAACAACTGATAGGCATGAAATTTGGTGAAAATTATATAGGATTCATTAAGACAATTTATAACATGCAAACTGCAAAAATATTAATAAATGGGGAAAATACAGATACCATATAAATAAAGATAAATAAGGGAGTAAGACAAGGCTGCCCCCTAGCTCCTCTGTTGTATATACTGACAGAAGAGACTCTCCTAGTACAAATTAGGCAAAAACAAGAGATTAGAGGACTAAAAATTAAAAAAGAGGAATATAAACTCCAGGCATTCGCCGATGATATGGCATTTATATTAGAAGAACCCTTAGAAATGAGCCCTATACTACTAAGAGAAATAGAAGAATGTGGAAAGATGGCAGGGTTAAAAATTAACAAAGAAAAAACAAAAGTGTTAACAAAAAACTGTAGAAAGGAGCAGAAGGAAGAACTAACAAATAAATTAGGTATGCAGGTGATAAATAAAGTAAAATACTTACTTAGGGATCTGGTTGACTGCTAGATGTTCATCGATTCAAAAAGATAACTATGATAAGTTAATAATGCAAATAAAGATTTGGATAATTGGGCCAAATTGCAGTTATCGTTATTGGGACATATTTTGACAGTAAAAATGAATATTTTGCCAAAACTGTTGTTCCTGTTTCAGACAGTGCCTGTCGAGTTGGAAAAGAACTTTTTTGTAGAATTAAACAAATGTATATCTAAATTTATATGGCAGAGGAAAAAACCCAGAGTGAAATATAAATTATTACAGGATGCCAAGAAAAAAGGAGGATTTGGCCTTCCAGATTTTGAATTATATTATGATGCTGCTATAGTAAACTGGCTTAAGGATTGGGTTAAATTAGAAAATAGAAGGTTATTAGTATTAGAAGGTTTTGATCTCCAACTTGGCTAACATGCCTTCATGTGGGATGGAAAGTCTAAACAACATTCATATTTCCAAAGGCACCATGTAAGAAATGTGTTGTTTAATATCTGGGAAAAGATTTAAAAAAAACCACTACCCAAAGATTCCATTGTGGCTATCCACATTGGAAGCAGTCACATTTCCAAACCTATTGGATTATGAAAATATTGTTAGGTATAAAGGTTTACTATATGATACTGGAGAGCTTAAAAATAGGAACCAAATACAAATTCAAGGAAAGGAGATAGCATGGTGGCCCTTTGCACAAATACAAACCCATTATAAAAAAGATAGAGAACAATTTGGCTTTAATATGATCCCACAAGAATTAGATAAAATATGGCTAGGAGAAGAAAAGAAAACAATTAATAAAACATATAAATATCTTTTGGATTACAAATTAAAAGAAGAAACAGTCACAGAATCTATGATAATTTGGGCTAAAAACGTGGGTCATAGTATTGAATTAGATAAGTGGGAACACATCTGGCAAACAAATTACAAATTAACCATGTCAGTCTCGTATAAACAAAACCCATATAAAATAGTTCATCGCTGGCACCTACCTCCTGCGAGACTGGCTAAGATGTTCCCCAACCTACCATTGTTGGAAATGTAACTACGCACAAGGAACATATTTTCACATGTGGTGGACTTGCCCATGTACTCAGTAGTTTTGGAGAAATATTAGAAATTGGATTTTAAATATAACAAAACAAAATTTAAAACTTGAACCTGAAACCTTTCTGCTAAGTATGATAGATTTAAACATGGAGAAAAAATAACAATATTTAATTTTGCACATCATAACTATGCCCAGAATAACCTATGAACAAAACTGGAAACTGTCTTTCATTCCTTCAGAGGATATGGTAATTTAAAAAATACATGAATGTGCTGAGATGGATAGCCTAATCAAATTGTTAAAAAATAAACAAGATATTGACTATTATGGAATATGGAACATTTGGTATGAGTGGTAAAAGAAAAGGTAATATTTGATATTTGGATAAGTTATGGAAATGACAAAAGACGTGCATTTAATTATAAACTATATAGAGAAATTAAAACATTAAAAGAACGAAGGAGTTATTGTAACAAGGCAGATCACGTCAATGATAAAGATAAAGAAAAAAAATTTTTTAACCATTGCTCAATATACGCTGTAAAATGTATATATGTATGTGTGTGTGTGTGTTGATTTGTCTGTTTTAAATGTATGTCAAATAAATGTTTTTTTCCCTAGAATTAAAAAAAAAGAAAGTTCTTTATGTCTCCTTACCCTGAAGACCCAATTTTATTTGGAATGTAATCCCAAACTGTTAAGTTCTGCGCATGGGCGCAAGGAATGGAGACGAGATGGTGAAAAATGAACTTCAAAACTCTTTATTAAACATTCTGAACAGAGCAAAACCCTAGGGCAAAAGCATCCCTTTTATAGGCAAGCTGCTGCTCTAGTAACCAATAAGAGATGAGGAATGTTAACCCCCTTAACCAATAAGAGTGGCTCGTTAACAGCCAATCAGATTCTCCTGAATGGACCAATCCGATATCACTATTATTGGCCAATCAGAAGTGCAGGGCTAGAACCCTGCTATTTTCTAAAGCTTTTGATAAACTTTAAGTGTTTTATTAGTTCATAAGACCCCCTTCCCCCTGGGTTCCGTTTGGGGGGTGCGGTGACGTAATCTCTGAGGTAGGAAGGTTGCTTTGACTGTCTATTAGATTTACACTGTCCCACCAGTTCTTGTCTGTAAGCCTGTTTTGGCGGGGCGTTTTTGGGCAAGTCGGGTGCCGGTGGTTCCTTGTTGGAAGACTCGTTGCCACTAATGTTTTTGTCATTGTCCTCTGGCCCTTGCGGGCTAGCCTCTATTGGGTTGTTACTCTGTGGCGAGGCCACACCCATCCCTGATCCTTCTTCACTTGTTACGCCTGATGGCTGACTTCTTTCGTTCCTGCTTTCCGCCATCTCGAATTTGGTTTCTTCGATGTCCCCTCCCCCCTCAGTTTGGGAGTTACCGGAGTCGCGGAAACTAGGTTGTTGCCTCGAGCGAAGCCGATCTATACGGCATTTCCATATTTTTCCATTGCAGGTTTTCACCCGGTACGACCTGGGTCCAGTAGCTTGAATAACAGTGGCCTCGATCCAAAACCGTTCGCCAGAAAGGTTTCTGGCGAAGACTAAATCGCCTATCATGAACTTGCGGTATTTTCCACTAGATCCACAGGGTTTCTCTGGCTTGTAAGATGGATGAAGCCAGTCGAGGTGGGAGCGGAGTTTGCGTCCCATCAATAGTTCCACTGGAGTCTTGTTGGTGACGCTGTGCGGAGTGATGTGTTGGAGAAGGAGTATTCTATTTATCTTATCTTCAATGTCCCCATAGTCCATTTTGTAGAGGGTTTTTTTAACAAACTGTACCATGCGCTCGGCTCTTCCGTTAGTTAGCGCATGGCGAATACCACGGTCCACTAAGTATTGTTCAAAAGGAAGCGCAGTAAACTGGGATCTGTTGTCGGATACCAGAACGTCTGGCAGTCCATGGGTCGCGAATAATCTGTTCAACTTCCGGATGACGGACTCAGTTGTGGTACTTTTCATTTCATGGATCTCGAGCCAGTTTGAGTAGGCATCCACTGTTAATAGGAACGTAGGTCCCTTAGTAGGTCCCACAAAGTCAATATGAATGTGGGACCACGGTCCCCAAGGTGTTTCCAATTCTGTCGGAGTTGCTTTTGGTGGGGCATTGCTAACTTCCTGGCACTTATAACAAGTCTTTACCCAGTCTTCGATTTGTTTGTCGATGCCCAGCCACCATGCGTAGCTTTGTACAAGCGCTTTTATACACACGATGCTGGGGTGGCCCTCATGCAGTGTCTTTAATACCACTCGTTGTAACCACTCTGGGACAACGACTCTATCCCCCCCACAAGATACAGCCCTTTTGCGAAAAAAGTTCCATTTGCCGTTTCATGAAGGGAATGAAGTCATCAGGGGTTTGATCTACTGGCCATCCTCGTTCGACCCAGCTAAGAACCCGCTTTAAGATAGGATCGCGTTTTGTTTCGATCACGATATCTCTAGCTGTTAGCGGCAGTAAATGTAGCATTTCAATCTGGAGCATTGTAAGGGTTGGTGCTGGGTCATTGATGGTTTCCGGAAGTGGTGCACAGCTTAATGCGTCAGCGTGGGGAATGGCTTTCCCCGGGTGGTGCTGCAGCTTATAATTGTACGCAGCCAAAAACTGCGACCAGCGAGTCATTCTAGGTGATAATATATAGGGGTTTGTGGTCGGTAACAATAGTAAAAACTCGTCCATAGACATATTCATGAAACCTTTTAACAGCAGATACAACAGCAAGAGCCTCTTTATCGATTTGACTATAGTTATGTTCAGCCTTTGATAAAGTTCTTGAAAAATAGGCAATAGGGGCTTCACTACCATTTGGTAACACCTGGCTCAAAATGGCTCCTACTCCAAATGGTGACGCGTCACATGTAATTGTTAAAGGCAAAGTCTCGTTATACTGCATTAAAACAGCACCTGGTTTTTCACTTGTCGGAATGCGTGCTCCTCTCGGTGCCCCCAAACCCAGGTTGCTTTTTTGTCGAGAAGCCGATGTAGGGGCTCGGCTACGGTCGCTTTGTGGGGCAGGAAAATGTTGTAAAAATTAATAAGCGCCAGGAAAGCTTGGAGATCAGTCTTATTTCTGGGTCTTGGGGTGTTCTTGATTGCTCTTAACTTGCTACTGGTGGGGTGAATGCCTTGTTTATCGATTAGGTATCCCAGGAATTCTACTTTATCTGTACACAGTTGACATTTATTTTTTTTAACTTTAAGGCCAGAGTCTTTAAATTTCTGGAGAACCAGTCTAAGACACTCCTTTAGTATTTCTCTATTCGGGGCAGCAATTAAAACATCATCAAAGTATGGTACGACCCCCTTTTATACCCTGTAATAGTCTCTCCATCAAGCTCTGAAAGATCCCTGGGGCCACGCTAACTCCAAATTGGAGTCGGTTGCCCTTAAAGGCGCCTCGGTGCATAACGATCATTTGCGCCTCTGCTGTTTTTTTTTTATCTACAGGCAGTTGTTGGTACACCTGTGCTAAATCCAATTTAGCGAAGACTTTTCCGCCCCCCAGGGAATGGAGGAGGTGTTGTACCACTGGCACCGGGTAAGCATTCTGTTGAAGGACGTGATTCAGGGTGACACAGTAGTCCCCACAAATCCTTAACGATCCATCCAGTTTGATGGGTGTTACGATTGGGGTTTCCCAAGGAGCATGGTCTGTTGGTTCTAAAACACCCTGGGCTATTAATTTATCAAGCTGCTCGTCAATCTTTGGTTTAAGGGCAAAAGGGACTCAATGAGGCTTAAGGCGGATGGGGATTACTTCAGAGTTAAGGTTAAATAATATCGGGGTCCCCTTGTATTCGCCTAGTTTATCTGCAAAGACGTCCTGGAATTCCTGGATGAGGGCCTCCTCCCAGTCATCGCTGCTGGTTTGGTAAATGCCGGCTACCTCAATCCCAAGTGGAGCAAACCATTGAAGGCCTAACAAGCTAGGCCGATCACGGTCGACGACGGTCAATTGTAAAGATGCAGTACGATTTTTGAATGAGACCTGGACTAGGCTGGATCCAACGACTGGAATTCGGTTTCCTTGATAGTCCTTGAGAATGATTCTTTGGGTTCTGAGGTCTTGCCGCCGGATGGCAGGGATCAATTGTTTAAGGGTCTTCCAGGAAACCATCAAGAGGGATGATCCTGAATCGACTTCCATCATGCAGGGCTGGTTTTCGATGGCGACCTTCTTTGCATCTAATGATGAGGCGTGACCAATCGTGATGGTTTGGTGTGCCTCTTCTCATTTCGTTGAATGGGCTAGTGGTTTATTTCTGTAAGAATGGTTGTTCCATTGGTGGTTCGAATGTTCCCGACTCACAGTACGACTTCCTGTGGGTTGGCGGTAGTTGGTCCCCCTTTGAAGTGGGCTGGATCCTAGCTTGCTTCGACAGACCTTTCCGATGTGGCCTCTCTTCCCACAAATATGGCAGAGCGCGTTGAGGAATTTGCAGTCTGATCGTGGGTGGTTTGCCCCACAACCTGCGCATTGATACTGCAGTCTCTGGTTATGCTGGTGGCGTTGGTCTCGTTCAGACCAGAGCTGGTTGACTTCTTCCTCATCACTTTCTGATGACGATTCGAGGTCCTCGTGGTGGGTTGCCGTTGCATGTCCCTCAAGGCGAGGTGAGGTTTCACCGGCGAGTTGGCAGAGTGGGGCATTGGTGCGGCGCATTTGGGCAGCCGACTTCCTGGTTGCTTCTGCTGCAGTAGCGTCAGCGATGGTATCTGCAAGGCTGATGTCACCTTTCGCCATCAGCTTACTTTGCACGTGCGGTGCATCTAAACCCAGAACTATTCGGTCTCTTAGAGCTTCTTCGAGGTCGGCGAACCCACAGAGGCCTTCCAGGTTCTGGAGATCTGCGATGAAATCTGCAATGCTTTCTTCTTTTTGCTGGTCTCTCTGGTAAAATTCATGTCTTCGGACAAGCGTTGGTACGGTAGGTGCATAGTGGGCCCGTAGGAGGGGCTCGAGGACATCCCAGTCCATGGATTTCACCTCAGCCAATTTCGCCAGTGCCTTAGCCATCTTAAAAACGGCAGGTCCGCAGTGAGTCAGGAATACCGCTCTCTTTTTCCCAGTAGTGGCATCCTTCAAGTTGTTGGTCTCCGGAAACATCTGGAACCGGTCCATGTATGAGTCCCAGTCTTCTTGTGCCGGGTTGAATGGAGCGGGTGGTATGGTGCCGCCGGTCATGGTTTCCGCCGTTGATGCGCCTTCAGCCACGTCCTCTATTTAGTGCTCTTAGTGTTCAGTCAGCTCTGACGTCTCCGCATCCCACCCTTGTCGCCAGTGTTATGTTCTGCACATGGGCGCAAGGAATGGAGATGAGACGGTGAAAAGTGAACTTCAAACTCTTTATTAAACATTCTGAACAGAGCAAAACCCTAGGGCAACACTGTCCCTTTTATAGGCAAGCTGCTGCTCTAGTAACCAATAAGAGACGAGGAGTGTTAACCCTGAACGGACCAATCTGATATCACTATTATCGGCCAATCAGAAGTGCAGGGCTAGAACCCTGCTATTTTCTAAAGCTTTTGATAAACTTTATTTAAGTGTTTTATTAGTTCATAACACAAACTAATTGCCCTTTTAGCATTTCTCTTGACACTTCTCCAAAATGCACCCCCAAGAAGCCACATCACTGCCCCCCTTCGCATACCACACCAGAGGTTGGATTGGCTATCTCTCTCCCTCCCTCTCTGCTTTAGACTTAGAAAGTCTGCCAGTGCTGCTCCTCATTTGGCAATGCTTAAGAAGAATTAGGGGCTAGAGACAGTTGACATTCTCATCTCTGCTACAGATGAGGCTGTCAGAAAGATTTTTTGGCAGGCAATCGATGCCTTCTCCTGTGCCTCTCAGCACTAATGAGAGATGCAGTTCTACTGGCCATGGTAGGCAAAGCCTCTCATTTGGTACAAAACATCTGCTGCCAACAGATAAACACTTATGGAGTGGGCGGGTCCATTCAGGACACAGAAGTTCTGCTGCTAGCCTGGCAGTCCGAGCCACAGGGTTTTTTTAAAAAAATATATTTTCCCTATGGGAAGCTACCAAAATGGGAAGCATGCCTCTGCCTGCATAACTAGAGGGAGACTCTCCCTTTTAGCATTGCAAAAGCCAATGGCTTGAAAGCAGCTCCTATGCTACCCACCACCCAATTCCCCTGCTGCCTTCCCCATGGGGGGAATTGCAAATGCGGCATGCCATTCAGGTGGGAAATGCCTGGAACACAATAAAGCCCAGCCACTCACCTCCTGCTGGCAAGCTGGCTAATGGGGTGAGAGGAGAGGTGGTGAAGAGAGCCAATCAGAGCCCTCCAAAAGAAGCGGGGTGAAGGAAAGTGCATGTGCTATAGCACTCGCTCCTTTGCCTGGCTTCCCTCTCCTGCGGTCTCCTCAGTGCTTACTCGTGCTCCCACTCTCCAGTCTATCTTGATTGCAGGCAGAGCCACATTGCCTTTTGCAAGCCCGCTGTTGGTGAAGCTGGGTGCTGATGAGGGCTGTCTTTTTGCATAGCTTTGTCCAGCTGTCGGGGGGGAGAATGGCTTCTTCCACAGGCCCCTGTCTGTTCCCCCCCGACAGCTGGATAAAGCTAAGCAAAAAGACAGCCCTCACCAATGCCCAGCTTCATCAACAACGGCCTTGGAAAGGGCAATGTGGCTCCACCTGCAATCAAGATAGACTGGAGAGGGAGAGCATGAGTGAGCCAAGGCCTTTGTTGTGTCTTCGGAAATGATGCCAGGAGTCGGTGACTTTGTTTCAAGCTCTTTTATTGATGCGGGAACCGAACTCGCTCTACAGGAAAACTTCGCGGCTTTTATTCCTTTAGCCGCGGTGGCCGCGGCCAATGACACCGCTTTGAATCTCCCGCGATTCGAATAGACCAATCGCGGGAGATTCCTAGCGAGCCAATCGGCGCGACTCGCCTAGCCAATCAGAGTGCCCTGCGCTTTGGCCAATCAAAGCGCAGGGATCTCAAGAATGCAAATGAGGGGACAGAACACCCCTCCCCTCTTGGTTTAGTCCTTACGTTGCATAGTCCCATAGGTAGGCGGGGCTCCTTCTTAGCCTACTGGACCTGCGCAACTCAGTCGTGGGTTGGATCCCAGCCGGTTCGGTCGGGGTCTCTACTTCTCCGGATGCCATCGTGGGAACCGGCTGGTCGGTCGGGCCGGGCCGCTCTCCGTAGCTCCCTCCTGGGCTTCCCGGGTTGGTTGAGCTGCGGGTTTCGCCGCTCCTGCTCGGTTTCCCCGGGTCAGTCGAGCTGGCCTGGCTGTCTCTTCCTGGCGAGGGGTCGTGCTGGCTGCTATCCGGTAAGTATGGTTGGTTTATTCTTCTTTGGTTTTGGTCCCCTGGGTATTCCCTCCCCCCTTGGTTTGTGTTGTGGGGGTTGGTTTTGCCTGCTTGTGCATCGGTGGTCTCTTGGGTGGTCGTCCTCGATCTTAATTGGTCGATGTGGCGTTTCCATGCTCGTCCGTCTGTTGTTTGTAGCCGGTACGAGTGTGGGCCTGTTATTTGTGTGATGACGGCCGGTACCCATAACGGGTCTCCCATCAGGTTTTTTGCGTACACAGGGTCGCCTGGTGCGAAGGTTCGGTGTTTGCTGGTTGAGTCTGGGGGCTTCTCTGGGTTATACGTGGGGTGTAATCTGTCGAGTGGGGACCTTAATTTCCTCCCCATTAACAGTTCGGCTGGGCTCTTATTCATTGTGGTATTTGGGGTTATGTGTTGGGTGAAGAGTAATTTATTTATTTTATCCTGGATCTCCCCATGGTCTATTTTCTGGATGGTCTTTTTAGTGAATTGCACCATCCATTCCGCCCTACCGTTCATCGCCGGATGCGCCAGTGCTGTCAGCGCGTGTCAGATGCCCCTTTCCGCTAGGAATTTTTTGAATTCTAGCGAGGTGAATTGGGGCCCGTTGTCGGAAATGACGACGTCTGGGAGGCCGTGCGTTGCAAAGAGTTTGCTGAGTTCCTTGATCACGGCCTACATGGTTGTTGTTCTCATGTTGCTTACCTCCAGCCAGTTGGAGTAAGCGTCTACTGTTATCAGGAAGGTGTGTCCTTTTGTGGGCCCGGCGAAGTCTATGTGGATCCTAGACCAAGGTCCCCTTGGGATTTCCCACTCTAGGATGGGTGCTGTGGGTGGGCTTGGCCTAGTTTCCTGGCATCGTTGGCACCTTGCTACCCAGGTCTCAATCTGTTTGTCCATCCCTGGCCACCAAGCGTAACTTCTGGCCAGGGCTTTAGTCCTAACGATGTCAGGGTGCCCCTCGTGTAATAGTTCCAGAACCTTCCCTTGTAGTTTTTCTGGAATGACCACCCTATCCCCCCATAGTATGCACCCTTTTAATAATGAGAGTTGGAATGTCTTGACGGACTCGTCGTTGTCCCTTTCCGGCCACCCTTTCTCTACCCAATGCAACACCTGCGCCAGACGTTTGTCTTTATTAGTTTCTCGGGCAATGTCTGACGTGGTTATGGGTAGGTTGGGTAGAGTCTCTATACTGAGGGTGGTCATCGTGGGTGCTGGGTCGGTGTCAGGTTCCGGTAGCGGTGAGCGGCTTAAGGCGTCTGCATGGGAGATAGTCTTACCCGGTCTGTGTATGAGTCCGTAGTTGTAGGCTGCCAGGAACTCGGACCACCTTGTCATTCGGGGAGACAGAATGTTCGGGGTGGCCCGGTTCCCTGCAAGGATTCCCAGCAGCGGCTTGTGGTCGGTTATGATGGTGAATGTCCGGCCGTAGAGATACTCGTGGAATCTTTTTACTGCGGCAACGATAGCCAGAGCCTCTTTGTCCAGCTGGCTGTAGTTCCGCTCCGGTTTGGTGAGGGTCCTTGAAAAGAACGCGATGGGTGCTTCTTTTCCATCGGGGAGGGTATAGCTGAGGACAGCGCTGACGCCGAAGGGTGATGCGCCGCATGTGACGGCCAGAGGTAGGGTCTCGTTGTACTGTATAAGGACAGCATCCGAAGTGAGGAGGTCCTTTGTTCTCTGGAAGGCGGCTTGCTCGCGTTTCCCCCAAGTCCAGGTCGCCGCCTTGTCCAGGACCCGATGCAAGGGCTCCGCCGCCATCGCCTTTTGGGGCAGGAAAACATTGTAAAAGTTAAGTAGCCCCAGGAATGCCTATAGCTCCGTCTTCGACTTGGGTGTGGGGGCTTCTTTGATGGCCTTGATTTTTGGTTTGTGGAGTGAATGCCGTGACGGTCTAGGAGGTATCCTAGGAATTCAACCTGTTCCATGTATAATTGGCATTTCTCCCTCTTTACCTTGAGCCCGGTTTCTTTGAATTTGGTTAGGACCTCCCTTAGGCGATCCTCTAGTTTGGCTTGGTTGGTTGCTGACACTAAGACGGCGTCGAAGTAAGGTACCACCCCCTTGATGCCTTGTAATAGCCTTTCCATTAGGCTTTGGAATATTCCAGGTGCCACGCTGACTCCGAATTGGAGCCGGTTGCATTTAAATGCTCCCCGGTGGGTGACTATGGTTTGCGCTTCTGCCGTTTCCTCGTCGACTGGCAACTGTTGGTATGCCTGGGCGAGGTCGAGTTTGGCGAAAACCTTGCCCCCTCCCAGTGAATGCAGTAGGTGTTGCACTACTGGGACAGGGTAGGC
Organism: Hydrophis major; assembly: GCA_033807585.1. Taxonomy (NCBI): domain Eukaryota; kingdom Metazoa; phylum Chordata; class Lepidosauria; order Squamata; family Elapidae; genus Hydrophis; species Hydrophis major. Next base: position 141,140,830 of record CM066343.1, on the reverse strand, counting down.
GCTTTGTTGCAATGTGCCATTTAGGGTGGCCTTATAGTCCCCACAGATCCTCAGCAACCCATCGGGCTTGATCGGGATGACTATGGGGATCTCCCACTGGGCATGGTCTATTGGCTGTAGGACCCCTTGTTTGACGAGCTCGTCAATTTGCTCGTCTATCTTGGGTTTAAGTGCGAATGGCACCCGCCTTGGTTTTAGGCGTTTTGGGGGGACATTTGGGTCTAGGCTGAATGATATAAGGAGCCCTCGGTACTTGCCTAGGTTTCCATCGAAGACCTCTTGGAATTCCCGGGCTAGTTGTTGCTCCCAGCTGTCGTAGGTGATGTGGTCGATTCCCGTGACTGCGATGCTGAGCGGGGCGAACCATTGCAGTCCCAGTAGGCTTGGGCGGTCGCAATCAACGATTGTCAGGGGAAGCCTTTCGGTGCACCCTTTGTATGTTATGGTGAACTGTCCGGTTCCGACTACCGGGATGCGGTTTCCTTGGTAGTCTTTTACGATTAGTCTCTGGCTGTCTAGGCCTTTCCTTTGGATGGTAGGCACCAAGCGCTTTATTTCTTGCCATGCTATCATGGAGAGGTAGGACCCGGAGTCCACCTCCATTTTGCATGGCTCGCCTTCGATGCCTACCTCCACGTAGACCTTCCGGGCGTCATTGGTCGTAGCGTGGCCGATGGTGACCGTCTGATGGGTCTCCTCTCTTCGCTGGGTCTCGCCGCCTCGTAGGGATCGTCCGTTCTGGTCCCATCTGTTGTCAGAGGGGTGATCTATGGTCCGGGGTGGTGTGCTCTCTCGCCTCCGTTCGCTCTGGTCCCATCGTGGCAGGCTGCGGTTCTTTTTGAGGCGGCAGATGCGGGCAATGTGTCCCTTCTTGTCACAATGCCGGCAGATCGACTTGAAAAACCGGCATTCGGACCTGGGGTGGTCGCCTCCACAACCGGCACAGTTGGTCCTCGACTTACGACCCCGCCGGTTCCGTGGGTCGCGGCCTGCCTGGAGGCAATGAATTTCCTCCTCCTCGTCGGAAGTGCCCGATGCCGAGTGGAAGTCGCCCTGATGGGTGGTCATCTCGGGTTGGGCCTTGGCCGACCTTGCAGGGTGGTTGTTCCCGCTGCAGTTTCCAGCGTTCGGTCGGCGCATGCAGTCGGCGGATGTTCGGGTCGCTTCGGCGGCTGCGGCTTCGGTGAGGGTGTCTGCAAGGGTGATGTTGCCCTTGGCCATCAGCCGACTCTGGAGGATGGGGTCCCACAGGCCGAGCACAATTCGGTCTTGCAGGGCGTCGTTCAGGTTGTCGAATTCGCACAGCCCCCCTAGGCGCCATAGTTCGGCGACGAAGTCGCTGAAACTCTCACCCGACAGCTGGTCCTGATGGTAGAACTCGTGGCGTCGGATTAGGATGGGTACCTCTGGAGCGTAGTGCCGCCGAAGTATTGGCTCGAGGATGTCCCAGTCCATCGCGGTCACGTCGGTGGGTTTGGCAAGTGCCTTGGCCATCTTAAATACCTCGGTCCCGCAGTGGGTCAGCAAGACTGCTCGCTTCATGTGGCCGGTGGCGTCCTTCAGGTCGCTGCACTCGAGGAACATGCGGAATCGGTCAGAGTACGATTCCCAGTCCTCGCTGGCGGGGTTGAAGGGTGCAGGGGGTGCGATTTTCGCCATCGTGGAGATTCATCTGGCTTCCGTCGGACACGTGCTTCGGTTCAGGATCTGGATCCCATCCTCGTCGCCAGTGTTGTGTCTTCGGAAATGATGCCAGGAGTCGGTGACTTTGTTTCAAGCTCTTTTATTGATGCGGGAACCGAACTCGCTCTATAGGAAACCTTCGCGGCTTTTATTCCTTTAGCCGTGGCGGCCGCGGCCAATGGCACCGCTTTGAATCTCCCGCGATTTGAATAGACCAATCGCGGGAGATTCCTAGTGAGCCAATCGGCGCGGCTCGCCTAGCCAATCAGAGTGCCCCGCGCTTTGGCCAATTAAAGCGCGGGGATCTCAAGAATGCTAATGAGGGGACAGAACAGCCTTTCCCTCCAGCCTTTGCCCAAAGCCTCTCACTGCACCAAGAGGTTAAAGTTGGAATTTCTTCACCTCCTCCGACCCGCGCGTATGTTGGCAACTTTTCCAGCTACTAGTTCAAGGGGATGAACCTAGCTTTGCTGCCCGTTGCATTGCAAATAGGAATCTAAAAGCCGAGAAAGAAAGGGAAGTTGCACTTTGCTTCTGCACAGTAAGGCCGTCGCTACCGCTTGCTGGTTCTGAGGGCCTCATATAAGTAGCTGCAGCAGCGCTTTGCACAAACGCCCCTCGGATCTCGTAAAACACCTCCGCGAGTAGCAGAGACAGCGACCCTGGCTCTGGGGGCCTTGTGTAAGCAGCTGCAGCAGCACTTTACACAAATGCCCCCTGGACCTCTCTTTCCTTTCTTTCTCTTTTCTCTTTCTTTTCTTTCTTATCCCTCTCTCTTTTCCTCTCTTATTTCCTCTTTTTCTTTCTTTCTTTGAATAAAGTTTGAATAAAGTTGGGTTTAATAGAAACTATCTGGAGAAACATTTAATTGGATTTTGCTCTGATGGAGCCAGTGTTATGCTTGGGAGAAAATCTGGGGTAAGCACTAGGATAGCCAAAGAGTTTCCAAATATTATAATATGGCACTGTTTAAACCATCGTCTGCAACTTGTTTTAGATGATTCTATTAGGGAAATAAAGCAAATAAATCATTTTCAAATTATTATTGATAAAATATATTCTATTTTCCATCAATTGAATAAGAACCTAATTGAACTTAACAAAATTTCCGAACAACTTGAAATTGAAATTATAAAAAGTGGTAGAGGTTTTGGACCAAGATGGGCTGCCTGTAGTTTAAGATCAATCCTAGCTGTGTGGCATGCTTATCCAGTGCTACATCAATTTTTCTGTTCAAACAAAAAATACTCTGGTATGGCTGCTCATCTTGAAAACTCATATTTTATCACTGATTTGGCCTTGATGATTGATATGCTAACTGAAATATCTCTCCTTTCTAATGCATTGCAAGTGAGAAACATAGACATTATAGAGGCTGAAAAACTTGTGATAAGATCAATTAGATCATTGGAAATGCTTATAGAGGAAAAGGCTGCATATGAAAAAAAGGTTGATGAATTAATTACTTCCGAAACCTTTCAAATATAAATTTTATACAAAATCATCGATTTCTGGGACTTCCTCATGAAAAACTTATGCAAAGCACTGTAACTAATTTGAAGAAAAGATTGATGGATTGCGAACATTTAAAAACAGGCTACCAGTTTAAAGACATTGGTCAATTAAAATTTCTAAATTATTTGGAGCCAGCTTATTGGAACACTGAAGAAGTGGTGGTTCCATGGAGAGCAGCTGAAGAACAATTGGTTGCTTTTGGTGAAATTTTCAATTATGAAATCAATATTAATGATTATTGTGATTTCATAGAAAATGTACTAAAAGATTCTAAAAATTATACAATTCCTTGCAGCATTAAAAAAGCTAGAGATATTTTTAAAACTATTGCAATCAGTTCAGCAGAGGTGGAAAGGGGCTTCTTGCAGATGAACATAATATGTTCAGAGGGCAGAAGTCGCCTTACAGTTTCCAATATTACAAACCTCCTGACCATCAGTCTAATTGGCTTACCTGTGCAAGAATGGGACCCTGTTCCTATAGTAAAGAAGTGGTTACGGGGACATCATCACACAGCTGATGATGCTTGTGTTAAACACAAGAAAACTGTAACTCGGGACGATAGTAGAAAAGCAATTTGGCAGTACTTTAAATAAGTTTTATTGTTTTTGTAAAGTTTTGTTATGTAATAGTTTTTGATTAATATTTTAAAATGTAACAATATAGTTTTGTGTACTTTTTATTATTTAAGCATTAAAGACATGACATAATAAACTACCTTTTTGTTTTGGTATATCTGTTATAATACTTAGTCATTAGGGCAAAGATGTGATGTTGAGTTGGCCTCACCTAGCCCTCTGCAACCCTCCCCGTAGCTGCCTGCGCCCCGCCTTGCCCTCTCCAGGGTTCACCAGGCCTTGGAAACTGGCAAAAAACACTTGCTAAGCAACTGGCCATTAAGCGAGGACTTGGTCATTAAGCGAGGACCACATGCATTTGGTTTGCCAGTCACCTGGCCACCTCTCCAGGGCCTCACTCTGCCCTTTCCAGGGCTTCCCAGGCCTTGGAAACTGGCAAAAATCATTTGCTAAACTACTGGCCATTAAGCAAGAATTTGGTTAAGCAAGGACCACTTACATTTGGTTTGCCAGTCACATGGCCACCTGCCCACTCCCACCCCAGTCACATGACCACCAAGCCACAAATTAGGCCATGCCCACAGGTTGTTAAGAAATTTGAATCCTACCCCTAGATCGAGTGGAGTTGTAGCCCATATTGACTTATATTTATCATCCTGTCTATAGATGAATTAGCCAAGGAGATGATTATTTAACAGTAAAACACTTTAAAAATCTCCATAAGAAGCAATAGAAACAAAATTTGCCATACAGTTTTTGCACAAAAAGCTATAAAACTCTGCTTAAGGAGCAGGAAAATAAGCTGTATAACTGTGCCTCAAGGACAGGAAAACAAAGTATCCATTTATTCCAGAAACAGATGGTTCAGTTGAAATATTTGTCTCACTCTTGATAAGGAGTTAAGAGGACATTGGCATAGCAATTCATGTTGTTGTTCAGATAACCATATGGACACATCTATATACTTCCCAGAGACCTGATGGCTAAAAATTTGAAGCTGTGATAAAATGGGAAAGGTTAGAACTGATTATTTTTATTATATCAACAAGGAGTCAGATTTGGTATAAGGTAATTATATGCTCAAATGCTGCTTCTGCAATTAATCAGTTTTAGTCAACAATTCTCAATTATAAATGAACTATAGCAATCAAGAAATGGGTTGGTGGCACCTAAATGGACAGTTTCTCAAAAACAAGAAATTATTAACCAGTTTTGACTCCAAAACTAGTTACCTAAAAAAAAAGAAACAAATTATATTGCAGACTCTCAATTGATTGTGTCAATCATTTTGGATATTCTATTCATTAGGAAATGGTTGTTTTCAAGGGTGCCCATATATCACAGCTTTAGCAGCAGTTTGGAGAGCTCAACATTAATCACTTGTGTTCTATTTCAGAAAATGTGCTTTAATTACTATTTAAAATTGAGAATAAGGCTTACGTATTCCAAACAAATAATACATGGAAAAAGATGCAAACAATAAAAGTGTTGGAAGACCTATAAAAGAACAAAGAAACCACAAAAATAAAAACACTGCTACTATATTTATTTACTAGGGAGAATAATCTGACCTTTGCAATCTTCCTTATTTCAGTATGACCTTATTTCACAAATGATGTCAAAATTTAAAGTATTCCATGGCTGAATCTCTAAACAGAGTGAAACATATATATTCCATTAAATGTGTTGATATTTGCACTATAAGAAACAGCTCAAAGATACTATATTTTACACTGTACTAGTTACAATGTCAATGTAATTACTGAGTGATATTTGTGACTATGAGGGGCCATCCATAGCTTATAAAATCAGGTCCTGAAAGCTCTGTTAGTATCTATTGGTGGGGAAATTTGGTGATAACTTGCTTTAATAGTATTCTGAAAACTGTTTAGGAAAAGACATTGATCAACTGAAGCAAGTTGTAAGAAGCCTGGGAGGGAAAAAAATCTTATGAGAAATTGTTGGGTTTATTTAACCTGGAAAAGAACTTATGAGAGACAGAACGGCAATCTCCAAGTAGCTAAGGATTGTTGTGTAAATGATGGAATCAGATTGCTCAGAGTTGTCCATAAGGCAAGAGATAATGAATTTCAATTACAGGAAAGAAAACATTGTTTAGACCGCAGGAAACATGTTGCAATGATAATTGCAATGATTCTTCAACAACAGAATAGGCTTTTAGAAAGAAAGGAGATTCTCTAGTTGCTGTAAGTGCTTAACCATTATATTCTCTGATTCTCTGCAATGTATATTTATCCCAAGATGCAGCATAGATAGCAGTGTCCAGAATATAATGAATTATATTGAATAGACATTTATTTCTTCCTAATTACTCTGAACATATTAGTTTCAATTCACCTTAAGTAATAAAGATTTCCCAATAGATAGTCAGTTTCATTTATCAAATTGTTGCTAATTGCAAAATGCTGGCTGGGCCTACTTCTGTCTACTTTGGACTAGTTTTGCTCTAGAGTCTTCTCATGTGATCTGTATTTCAGATGATGTTTGAGAAATATCCAAATGAAGCACAAGAATGGAGAATAAGCCAGACTTGAGAAAATGCACAGAATCTTGACGTGGCATTCATCCAATTCTTTATAAATGATTTTTTCCCCTATTGGCTAATGTGTTGAAAATCTAAAGGATAAAACCAATCATCTTGTGTACAATGACTAACATGCTCATAAATCTAATATTACTGTTTGGCAATGACTGAAATACTGTACAAGATAGTGGTAGCATGTCTCATGACAGTATTTCTTGAATCAAAGATGGATGGAAGAAAACCTTGTCCAAATACTGAGTCCAGGTTTATATTGCAGAATTCCCCAATTTCTAAGGTCCAGTGGAAAAAATGTGATACTTTATGTGACGTGGCCCATGGAAAAAAGAAAAAGTTGCTTGCATGAAATGGTTTCCACTGTGTGTGTAGCTAATTACATTAATCACTAATTTACCAGTATACAGGACCCATAAATGAGGTCAAAGTGTGTACACAGCACTTTCACAAATGCAGCTTCTGCAGCCTGGTTCTGAATGGGCTACGGGGAGTTGGGGAATCTGGATCTTGTGGGGCAGAGATAGCATGTGGGGTGGGGGGGGGGTGAAAGTCTAAATGCAATTTATGAACCAGGAAACTTAGTTTAATTCAATAAGCAGTAAGTCAATACAGCTTTACTTAGTCTATGAATCAATTCAGTATATTCTTTAGCTGAGGGGTTTATGATATCAGTTGCCAGTCTGAAATTATTTGATGCTGAGGCCAATGGCTGTACACTTTTGAGCAGAAAAAACCAGAAAGTAGATTTCTTTAATTTTTATAGCAAATACCTTTCATTTTATAGGGCAAGTATAAACAATGTTACCCTGGCATTAGAAAAAGCTAGGTATATGTCTAAGGTAGCAAATAGTTGGTGACAGCAACAAAAGCTTTATTTATTTATTGGATTTAGAAGGCTGCCCAACTCCCTAAGACTCTGGATAATTTAAAAAAATAAAAATAAAACAATAAGAAACACAAAGTATTCATCACACAGAAAAACAATTCCTCAAGCAAATGAAGTCCTATAAAGGCTTAACGCCTAATCTAATGCTTGAGATGACAGCCAGACTGTCAAAAACTTCCTGAACATCCTCATGCAGATTTTTGGGGAGGAGGGATACATTTCCAAGGGGCAGGGATTGCAACCATAAAATATCAATACCGTACTCTTTAAGGCAGCCTACTTCCACCAGGTGAGATGGAGAAAGCTGTCCCTTCAGTAATTCTGGAAAATATTCAATTGTTTCTCATCTTATTCATAGAATAGGGGAAAGTACTATCTTCTTTTTCACATTTGGCAAATATCTATGCTGGGTTTCATTGTCATTGTTCCTTAGTACATTCCTTATAGTATTCTTCCTGGTTTTTGTTCTAAAACTGCAAAATTTCAGGGTGAATTATATAATTTCTTAATATTATTAATATATTTATATCTTTTTGAAGAAAACTGTCTGGACAACTGTATAACATCAATTACAGAAATATATACACATACATGCACATATGCAGAAAACTAATCCAATAAATTTGTAACATGAAGCTATCCATCTGAATAGTACTTTTTAAAATAACCTTATATAAAAAGTATTTAAAAATACTTACTTGAACATAATTTTCAAGGAGAGAGAGATCTAAAAATAAGGAGCCATCACTAATGAGGCTCTGGCCCTGGAGCATTCATTCTATATATTCTAGTAGTAACCCATATTGGAGGACTTTTGAACTTGCATGAGAAACCATACAATCCTTTAATCTTCAGGATGTTTAAGATATGACAGGACAGGACAAAACAGGATTTTTTATTGACCAAGTATGATTGGACACACAAGGAATTTGTCTCCAGTGCATAGGCTCTCAGTGTACATGCATAAAATAAAAAAGTAGTAGGTCATAGATTATAAATCATAGTTAACAATCATTAATCATAATATCAATAGGAGAAGGAAAGATGTGAAGATGAGAATGATGATAATACCAATATGGATAAATATCTTAGGCCTGATAGTGGTATGGAAATTAAGTGTCCAGCAGAGTGATGGCACAAGGGGGGAAAGTATCTTTGAATCTAGTTGTTTTGGCACGCAATGCCCTACAGTGGTATCCTGAGGAGAGAAGTTGAAACAGATTCTGTCCAGGATGTGTGGTGTCTGTAGATTATTTTCTCAGCCCTCTTTCTAGTTTGGGCAGTATACATATCCTCAATGAAAGGCAGTCTGGTTGCAATTATTTTTTTCAACAGTCCTATCTGTTGAAGTCTGTATCTCTCCTGTTTGGTAACTATGTCAAATTAGACAGTTATTGAGGTACAAATAGCAGACTCAATAATTCCTCTGTAGAACTATATCATCAGATCCTTGGCAATCTGAGCTTTGAGTTGATGCAGGAAAGAACATTCTTCATTGTGTCTTTTTAATGATGATTCTAATGTTAGGTATTTAGTTCAAGCCCTGAGAGATAATAGAACCAAGAAACTTGAAGATCTCTACTACTGATACCACGTTGTCTAATATTGCAAGAGGTGGTAGAATAAGACAGCTTCTTCTAAAATCTACTATAATTTCTACAGCAGGGGGTCAAACTCATTTCCATTGAGTGCTGCATCAAGGTTATGTTTGACTTCAGGGGGCTGTGGGGCATGACCAGCTCAACGTCACTCATATTGGGGTGCCTGTGGTGGCCCGAGCACTCTGCCAGCAAAAATGGAGCTTGAGAGGTCTGCAAGTGGCCCTCCTTGAGCTCTGATTTCACTGGCAGAGACACCGCAGACTAGTCCTTTGCTGTTTCCAGAATGGTCCTACAAGCCAGAACTAAGCATCCTACAGGCTGGAACTGGTCCGCAGGCCTTAAATTTGACAACAGTTTTAAGTGTTCAGTTCCAGATTGTTCTGGCTGCACCACAGGGTCAGTTGATGTACCTCTCACTATATGCAGATTCGTCATTGTATCATCTGCAAACTTCAGTATTTTAACAGAGGGATACTTCAAGATGCAGTCATTGATATAGAGAGAGAAGAGTAATGGAGAGAGCATATAGCCCTAGGAAGCTCCTCTGCTAATTGAACAGGTATTCAATGTGATTTTTCTTAGTTGTACCTGCTGCTTCATTAGAAAGCTTATAATCCATCTACAAGTGTGGTCAGGCACAGCTACCCAAATCAGTTTAAAGAGAAGGATTTCTGGAATGATGATATTGAATGCCAAGGTGAAGTTTACAAAAACTCTGATATAGTTCTTTGGGGGTTCTTAGATGCTGTAAATTGTAGTACAGTGCCATATTGACAGCACCATCTGCTGATCTATTTGCATGGTAGGAAAATTGTAAGGTGTCTAGATGCAGATGGCTTTCAGGTGGGCCAGCACTACCCCTTTGAAGGTTTTCATAACTATGGGTGTCAGAGCAACCGGTCTGTTGATGGAGAGTTTCTTGCGCACCAGGATGGTAGTAGATTGTTTGAAGCAAGAAGGAACATAGCACATCTCCAGTGATTGAGATGTGGATGAAGGTAGAGGCCAATTGATCAGCACAGACTTTCAAGCAAACAGGAGTTGCCTTGTCTGGGTCTGTTGCCTTTCCAGCCTTTTGTCTATGAAATAGATCTTGCACATTTTTTCTGTGATCGACAGAGATGGGGAACTCAGAGGGATGGAATTGAATGTTGGAGACTTACTTGTCATTTGTGTATCTTACCTGTCATTTGTGTATGGAGAAGGTAGTGATCGTTGATCTCCTCTCAAACCTACTGGAGAACAAATTCAGGACATCTGCCAGTTGTTGATTCTCTGCAGTAGGGGAGGAGGTCTGATGTAGTCAATTATACTTTTCAGGTTTTTCCATATATTTGCTGGTTTGTTTGTGAAGGGCTGATTCCACTGCTTTTCAGAGAAGTTTTCTTTGCTGCACTGATCTCCTTTGTTAATACATTCCTGGCCTAATTGCACAGCATTCTATTTCATTTCCTGTAGGCTTCCTAGATGTGGCACAGCATAGATGTTTGAACTTAGCTGTGACCCAAGATTTATTATTACCATAGAAGTGAAACATTTTAGTTGGCACACATAACTCCTCACAAAAAATAATGTATGATGTCAGTGATACCATCCAAAAATAATGTATGGTGTCAGTACCATCCAAGTCCACTGAAGCAGTTTCAAAAATGTTCCAGTCTGTGCAGTTGAAGCAAGCCTGCAGCTTTAACTTTGCCTCCTCAGTCCAATTTTGGGGTGGTTTATATATTTGAAAATGAATAGGCAAAGACTGCAAGTGCTATGCCCCACTGAGCAGAATCTAAATTGCACTTCTCTCTGAGGCACCTGTCTATAGTATTTTTTCATATCCACTTCCTACTCTTAATACTACTGTGCAATATTCTTTGTTAGTAATGCCAAGAGCAAGGGAAGACAACTTGATAATCTTCTAGAAATTTTGAGCTTAAAATCTGCTGCCTTTGGTTCCAGCTAACAGGAACTATCAGTGTGAAACATTTGACTGCTTTTTAACTGTCTAATCCTGGCCTAATAAGGCCTTTAGTTATTTATATTTATTTCTATAACGTCTATGCTGCCAGTCTTGCTAAGCCAATTCTAGGCAACTTACAGTCATTGAATAAAAAAATCATATAAAACATTAAATTAAAACAATAAATAAAGATCATGAAGTGAAAATTCAGTTAAAATTCAGTTAACCAAGATGGAGAGGGAATGAAGTGTGCACAGGGAGAAGGTGGGGTCTTTTTAATCTATTAATCAATGCCAAAATTCCTCCTCCCATCGGGACCTCACATCACCTGGCAGAAGTGTCTCAAACCCTTTCAGAAGGCCATGTTGTTAAGGTGACCAACTTTTTTACAATGAAAAGGGGGACACAAATAAATTGAAGAAGAAAAAAGTAAAGCCACTTGCACATGGTGCCCTCTCACGTGCGGCGCTCTCTTGCGCACAGCACACTCTCTCAAAACAATTCTCCTGTCTGGAGTGCATGTGTCTCATAATCACATCTCACCGCAATGTATCAAGCCTTGATGAATCATCATGTCAAATACAAATACGTCACATGACACACAACGGATCAGATCAACAGATCAAATATGGAGATTTACAGATTAGTCTTCAAATATCAAAAAGGAGGACATGTAGGAGGACACTTTTCAAGAGAGGACAGAACTTACAAAAGGAGGACTGTCTTCCCTAAAGGAGGATGGTTGGTCACCTTAATGTTGTGGCCTGCCAGCAGCCAGGAGAGCTGGTGGCAGATTTGGACAGTGAGGAAGTTAAGGAGGAACATGGGCTAGTTCTGGAGTTTGGGGAAGGCTCTAATGAGTGCTCTGTGTCCAAGGTAGAAATGGGTCCAACAGTTATCAGCTGCCTTCGGAGTTGGAGATCAGTGGGGCAGAAGAACAGCTAGAGCCTGTTCCTGATATGTGCATGCACAGAACTGTCAGGAGAAGGGAACAGTTAAGGAACAAGCTTCAATTCAGGAGTAAAGGCACAGGTAGATGGAACGATAGGTTCCTTTACATTACTTCACAGGTATTCCCATAGGGAATAAATAGGAGTAAAAGGGGTGTGGTGTTTGCAGGAGACAATTAGTTTGTTTAATGAGTGTGAAGATTTGTTTATCTGAGTTCATGACTCATGGGGACTCCTTGTCAAGTATTTCCTTATACAACATTGTGCTTGGAACTGGCAACTCTATTGGCCTGGCAACTCTCCAAGCCTGATAAGGTCTGTGGTTGCAATTCATCCTTGAAAAACTTTTTGCTGGGATTTTGCTAAATGTGAATGATAGGAATTCACATTAGACAAATAACAAGGGGTTTTGTCAGGGCAAGAAGTTTGTTTCGTGATTTTGTGAAGCCTAGGTCAAAACAGACCACAAGGCTGGGTGTGGATCTCATCTCAGGGATGCATGATGTTTTTTTTTGGGGGGGGGGCACAGGAAAAAAAAGACTCTTCTCTGGAGTTCAATCTCTTCCTGGACCTCCCTCCCTCTGCTGCTCCAGCCAAAATCCCTTGATCAATAGGTTATGTCAGCGGTTTGCAATCTTTACAGCTTGGCAGCCTGGTGTGGGGGAGAGGGGAACTGGGTCACATGAACCAGTTCTGAATAAGCCACAGTCCAGCAGTGGACCACATGGCCCAAGGGCTGGGGTCCCCTGAGTTACGCAGCATGCCTCTACTGTCATCACACTGTGGCAGATTAATCCGATTGAGTTGGGATAGTTCCTCAATCTAGCCCAATACCATGAATGGCTTTAAATGTGATAACCAACACCTTGAATTGAATCTGGAAGTAAACTGGCACTTGGTGGTGTAACATAAGCCACTCTGTGGGCTCCAAGAACTACCTGCACAACTGTGTTCTGTAGCAGCTGAAACTTCAAGGTAGCCCCATGTAAAGCACATTGCAAACCATGAGGTATCCACAGTTTGAGTGACTTTAACACAAAGATGATCATGTTTTACAACTAAGTCACTTTTGTGTACTTTTGAAATCACATTTTGTCTTGAGCCAATTTGTTTATTGGTTTGATGGTAATAGAAGAAATTAGAAGCATCTGTACAATGAAGTTAGTACAGTATAACCTTTTTTTTATATTAACTAAGAATTTAAATCTTTTTTATAATGAACCATAATAATAGTGCTTTCCACTTTTCTCAGCTGTCAATTTACATGTTCACACTCCCAACTGTAATTCTGAACCAGGTCTAGTTCTTTCTTCCCTTTTTTCTTTTGCCTTAACATTGCAAAAGAGATTTAAAAGGGAACTCCTCCCACCTGTTTTCTAACCTTAAAAGCCAAGCATGATTCATTAAGTGTTTAAATAACTTTAAATTGGTTGTTATTTTTCCAAAGATAGGTGAAAATTGTTTTTTTTTTAAGAAAACAATTTGAAATTGTGGATCATATCTACAATAAAATAAATGTGAGGAATATATGGAGCACTTGTAGGAGCATCCAGAATGCCAGGCTGAAGGGAGGCTAAAGTTATGGAAGCAATGTTGCATCACTGTGACACAAGTCATGTTCTTTTCCTATGTATGTTACAACCTTCCACTGATATAATTAGAAAATAAGGAACTAGATGTCTCATTCATGTAATGAAATTGGTATAATAGACATGAATGGAAAGATGTAGGGTTTAGCTGTATTGAAACTTGCTTGTGCATGCTTCAAGTATTTTGCAACTTATCCAGTCAAATCTGATAGACTGCAGCCCAATCAGTGTTTAACTGATTATCCAGTGAAGTAAAATTAATACAAACAATCTTCATTTTGTGACCCACAATTGGGATCCACACCTTAATCATTTAACGAAGTGATCACCAAGTGAAACTTCACAATTTTACCACTTACTTCAGCTTTCCTTTGCTTTACAGAACTGTGAAGGTCATAAATATGAGGACTGGTTGCAAAATTTCTTTTATCACTGTCATAACTGTGCATGGTACTACATAAGTAGTCACTAAAGAAGGATTATTATTACTGTTACATCATATTTATCTCCCAATATTCTCATGTTGCTCCAAACTTGATGGAGCTGTGTTAGAAGAATGAGTGCACTCAGGGAAACATAGTGAGAATGGTGATGAATAACACACAACCAGCACACAGATACACTGAATAATAAAATGTAAGTTTTACTTCCTGTAAACGGGTAAACAAAGTCCAAAAAACAGTCCAAATCATATGGGGTTAAGGCAGTTAGTATTCAAAATAATCAGTCTAGGGATAATCCAAAAACAAAGTCCTTATCTTTACCAGTATCATAAACAAAATTCAGTAAACGGAGTTTACGAATAGTTGCAAGACTCACAGCAGTTCAAGCAGAATGACAATCAGGCAAAAGGCAAAAGGAAAACAAAAGAAATTCAAAAAAGAACAAACCAGGTTTCTGGCTCCATCTTATGGCTGTTGGAGAAACCTCAGCCAATCACAATTACAACATTCTCTTAAAGATACAACAGAATTAAATGACTATCCTGATTTATATATTGCCAACCCAACTGTTAGGTGACTATCATTCCTAACAATGGATCCCATTAACTTCAAACAATTACATGATACAAAATAACATCTATTTGCAATGGACATATATTCTGAATGCTTGGTCTTTTCACATAACACAACTATATTTAAACATAGTATTATGTCTGAATAATGTTATTATGCCATATTCAAGAAATCAGGCTTTCCTACTTTTAAGTTTTGTTTAAAAAAATTTTTTTTTAATGTCCATACAGGGAGGGCAACTTTAGAAGGAAGAAAACATTTGGGATCAATGCAAGTGATAAATGGATTTTAAGGAAAAATCTTTTTATTTGGTTGTTTCCACATTTAAAAAAAGCTCTCAAAATTAATTGGGAAATTAGAACAGATTTATGTCAAAAATTTACCAGTTTTGAAAATTTGGATTACTTCTTGTGCCTTTCTAAAATATTTTTAGAAAATTGGTAAGAGTTATATTAAGTATTTTATGTTCTTCCATTATTTGCAATTATTTGATGGAAATGCTCCTGATGAGATAGGACTCTTATAACACAGTGAAGCATAAACACATTCAGGATGTATGTATGACTGGGAAACCTGATCCTGAAGCAATCTTTAAGATATAGCCTTAGAATTAACAGTGAGCATCCAAGAATATATCAAAAATTATGTTCTTTTCTTCAGCAAAAATGAAAAGAACTTAATCATATCCCACCTTATAAAAAGTGAGCACAAAATGAAAGAAAGTTTCTAACACAAAAAACCTAAAATTCTAGCATTGTTTTTTTAAATCCAGCATACACTTATCATTAGGATACCTGACTTTTCATGAATTGATTCACAGCTCAGTGTAAAAATATAATTGGCTTTCAATAGTGTTTTAGCACTGCATCCAAAGGACAGTTCGTACATTAGCAAGTATTTGTGCCCACAAAGAATGTCAAAATGGTATAAACACAATCATTTTCCTTCAATTTGTCCTCATTTGTAAATCTTATTATTTGCCAAATCATCTTGTTTTGCTATAATGGTTGTGACCAAGATCAGCCTGGCTACTTCTTTTGATAAGCATGTTATATTTATTTTTAAAAAGGTTTACCTGAAGTGTCTGCAATCTGTTTTCACAAAAAAATTGCCCAATTGTAAAGGGTGATAAAATTACTAGGCCCTGACCTATTTGTTTATTTAATTATTTATCACATCACCTTTGAACTGCCCATCTCCCTTAAAGAGGAACTGTGGACAGTGTACAATAAAATGTAAGGAGCAGGAGGAAGGCAGAATTGGAGTCACGGCAGTTGGACAGGAGATCTTGATCCTCCAAGATTGCCATCGATATTGTTATGGACTAAGCCAATGCAGCAGTACAACCCTAAATAGCTTTACTTTACAGCAGGCTTGTAATCCTGCACTTCTCATTGGCCCGCGAATAGCGAGTCGTGATTGGTCGTTTCTGGCCAGTCTGATTGGCTGTTAACGGGCCCCTCTGATTGGACGCTTGTGAAAGCGGTAAACTCAAATCATTGGTTGTTTTGATAGCAGCCAGCTCTATAAAAGAGCTGCTGCCGCCCAAGTATTTGCTCTGTTCTTATTTTACAATAAGGAGTTGAAGTCACCGTTCGATATCTCGTCTCCATTTCTTGTGCCCATGCTCAGGACTTAACACTGGCAACGAGGATGGGATACGGAGATGATAGAGCTGACTAAGTATGCATCGAACAAGACAGAGCACGTGGCTGAAGAGCACACGCAACAAACGGCAAGATGACCAGCAGCGCCATACCACCCGCTCCATTTGACCCAGCAACCGAAGACTGGGACTCATATATAGATCGCTTCCAGATGTTCCTGGAGACCAACAATTTAAAAGATGCTATGCCTGGCAAGAAAGGAGTGGTGTTCCTGACTCATTGTGGCCCCGCCGTTTTCAAAATGGCTAAAGCACTTGCAAAACCGGTGGAAGTAAAGACCATGGATTGGGATACCCTCGCCCCAATCCTCCGGGCCCATTATGCACCCACAGTACCTACACTGATACGTAGACACAAGTTTTACCAGAGGGACCAACAGAAGAACGAGAGCATTGGGGATTTCGTAGCCGACCTCCGGAACCTAGGAGGCCTTTGTGGTTTTGCAAACCTCGAGGAAGCCCTAAGAGACCACATAGTTCTGGGATTAGATGCACTGCATGTGCAGAGTAAACTTATGGTGAAAGGAGACATCAGCCTTACAGATGTCATCGCCGATGCTACTGCCGCAGAAGCAACCAGGAAGTCAACCGCTCGAATGCGCTGAGTGAACACACCGCTTCGCCAACTCGCTAAAATAGCCTGCTCGCCGCTGAGAAGCACACTATCATCACCCACCACGAAGACCTCGAGTCATCCTCAGACAGTGAGGAAGAGGAGGTCAACCGGCTCTGCTCAGAATGAGAGCAAAGGAACCAGAGACGTTCGCGCCAATGTGCTAATTGCGGGGCAAACCACCCGCGATCGGACTGCAAATTCCTTGACATACTCTGCCGTACCTGCGGGAAAAGAGGCCACATCGCAAAGGTCTGCAGAAGCAAGCGAGAGTCCAGTCCCAGCTGAAGGGAGAACAACCTCCACCGGGAGACAGGCAAACCTCCTGAGAATCGGGACCGCCTGAACCACCAATGGAACAACCACTACTACTACAGAAATCAAGCACATGCCTCTTCAACAAGATGAGAAGAGGCCCATCAAACCATTATTATCAGCCATGCTTCATCATTCGATGCAAGAAAGATCTGCGTAAGGGTTACTATTGAGAATCGACCGTGCGTGATGGAAGTCGATTCGGGATCATCCCTATCGATGGTATCCTGGAAAACCCTCAAACAGCTGATCCCTGCCATCTGCCGCCAGGACCTCAGCACTCAACGAATCATCCTAAAAGTCTACCAGGGAAACAGAATTCCAGTTGTCGGTTCCAGCCACGTCCAAGTATCCTTCAAGGACCGCACCGCGACGCTTCCTCTGACTGTCGTCGATTGTGACTGACCCAATTTGTTAGGGTTACAGTGGTTCACCCCACTCAGGATTGAACTAGCCGGCGTACACCAAACCAGAAGCGACAACTGGGAAGAGGTCCTCATCCAGGAATTCCAGGACGTGTTCACAGGAACATTAGGCAAGTACAAGGGGACCCCTATATCATTTAATCTCAGCCCCGATGTAACTCCCATTCAGCTTAAGCCTCGTCGGGTGCCTTTTTCCCTCAAGCCGAAGATCAACAAGCAGCTAGATAAACTGATAGCCCAGGGCGTATTGGAACCGATTGACCATGCCCATTGGGAAACTCCAATAGTAACGCCCATGAAGCCAGATGGTTCATTAAGAATTTGTGGGGATTACCGGGCCACCCTAAATCATGCTCTTCAACAGAGCGCTTACCCAGTACCAGTGGTCTAACACCTTCTTCATTCCCTGGGTGGCAGAAAAATATTTGCGAATTTGGACTTAGCTCAGGTGTACCAGCAACTACCTGTAGACGCGACAACTGCAGAAGACCAGACAATAGTTACACATAGAGCCGCCTTCAAGTACAATAGACTCCAATTTGGAGTAAGCGTGGCACCTGGCATTTTCCAAAGTTTGATGGAGAGACTATTACAAGGCATAAAAGGCATCGTGCCTTATTTTGACGACATCCTAATAGCTGCCCCCACTAAAGAGTTATTAGTATGACTCAGAAAAGTTCTTCAGAAATTTAAAGACGCTGGTCTGAAGGTAAAAAGGGACAAGTGTCAACTTTGTACAAAGAGAGTGGAGTTCCTAGGATACCTTCTCAACAGATAGGGAATCCACCCCACCGAAAAAAAACTAACCGCAATCAAAAACGCCCCGAGACCTAGGAATAAGACAAACCTCCAAGCCTTCCTGGGACTCATTAACTTTTATAACATCTTCTTGCCCCAGAAGGCAACCGTAGCCGAGCCCCTACATAGACTTCTCGACAAAAAGGATTCCTGGGTCTGGGGATGGCGTGAAGAAAGGGCATTCCAACAAGTAAAATACCTCTTAACTTCTGATGCTGTATTGATGCAATACAACGAGACTCTACCCTTGATGGTTACCTGTTACGCCTCACCATTTGGGTGGGAGCCATTTTAAGCCATGTCCTACCAAATGGGAATGAGGCACCTATTGCGTTCTTTTCGAGAACTTTGTCTAAGACTGAAAGGAACTATAGTCAACTTGATAAACAGGCTCTCGCTATTGTATCCGCAATTAAACGTTTCCATGAATATGTGTATGGGAGACCCTTTACCATAATTACAGACCACAAGCCGCTACTTGGTATTTTGGCGGGAAACAAACCAACTCCCCATATCTTATCACCAAGAATGACACGTTGGTCAGAATTTTTAGCCACGTACGATTACCGATTGCAACACTGCCCGGGGAAAACCATTCCCCACGCTGACGCTTTGAGCCGCTCTCCACTACCAGATGTCATAGAGGACCCAGCTCCAACCTTAGCCGTATTGCAAATCGAAACTCTCAAATCGCCGCTGCTGACCGCTCGAGACATCGCCTTAGAAACAAAAAAGGATCCTGTTTTGGCACGAGTCCTCAGCTGGGTCCAACGGGGTTGGCCAGTGAGTGCACCCAATGACATGTTCAAGCCATTCAGAATCAACAGACAGAGCTATTCTCCCAAAAGGGCTGCATTGTGTGGGGAGACAGAGTTGTAATCCCGGAGAAATTGCAACATAGGGTATTAAAAATGTTGCACGATGGACATCCAGGCATCGTGCGGATGAAGGCATTGGCCAGGAGTTACGCATGGTGGCCTGGGTTAGACAAACAGATAGAGACCTGGGTAGCAAAGTGCAGCAAATGCCAGGAGACTCGTTCTACTCCTCCAAAAACATCCCCAACTCAGTGGGAAATGCCTCGAGGTCCTTGGTTCCGTATCCACATCGATTTTGTGGGACCCACAAGAGGACACACTTTCCTCCTAACAGTGCATGCCCATTCAAACTGGCTCGAAGTCCACAAAATGAAAAGCACCACCACAGAGGTGATCCCTAAAAAGCTGAATAAGCTATTCGCTACCCACGGATTGCTGGATGTCCTGGTCTCTGATAATGGCCCCCAATTCACTGCCCTGCCATTTGAACAGTACCTGGCAGATCGGGGCATCCACCATGCCTTAACATCGCCAGCTCACCCTGCGGCCAATGGTAGGGCTGAGTGAATTTGTAAAAAAGACTTTGCACAAAATGGACCACGGCGACATTGATGACAAAATAAACCGGATGCTTCTCCTCCAGCACATAACCTCAAACAGTACCACGAACAGAACCCCAGCTGAACTCCTGATGGGCCAGAAACTTCGCTCGCATCTCGATCACCTCCATCCAAACTACACGCCTGAACAACCCCCAGGATCCAGCAGCAAGTGTCGGGCATTCCAGGAAGGTGACCTCGTGTTTGCGAAAAACTTCTCGGGTGACCCATTGTGGGTCCCCGCTACCATAACGCAACTTACGGGACCCCGATCCTATCGCCTACAAACTTCAGATGGTAAGATGTGGAAGCGCCACATAGACCAACTCCGTTCCAGATTAGCACCTAGTCCTATCTCAGCCCCTGAATCTCTAGCTGGGGGGGGGAAGGAACATCGAGGAGGCCGAAGAAGAAATAACAATCGAAACCCAACAGTCTACACAACCAACCAGGGGATACTCACCATCAGAAGGAGAACTGAGCCAGGGAGTGGCCTCGCTGCGTGACACACTGCGATGGAAACAGATCCAGGGAACCCAGAAGACAGCACTGGCGTAAGCAGGGAAAGTAGCCCAGGGCCATTCGAAGGAACAGCGGGACCGTTTTCATCATCCAACCCAGCTAGCAGCCCACCGGAACCAGAGCCAGGACAGAAACCGGTGGAACAGCGCAGGTCAAGCAGACAGGTGAAGCGACCTGCCTATTTACGAGAATACATCACCCCACCCCTCAGACAGAACCTAGGGGGGAGGGGTGTTATGGACTAAGCCAACGCAGCAGTACAACCCTAAATAGCATTACTTTACAGCAGGCTTGTAATCTTGCACTTCTCATTGGCCCACGAATAGCGAGTCGTGATTGGTCGTTTCTGGCCAGTCTGATTGGCTGTTAACGGGCCCCTCTGATTGAACGCTTGTGAAAGCGGTAAACTCAAATCATTGGTTGTTTTGACAGCAGCCAGCTCTATAAAAGAGCTGCTGCTGCCTAAGTATTTGCTCTGTTCTTATTTTACAATAAAGAGTTGAAGTCACTGTTCGATGTCTTGTCTCCGTTCCTTGTGCCCATGCTCAGGACTGCTGCTGGTCGGTCCCCATGGACCTAATCCGTCCTGTAGAGATAGTGATTCACAAGGGCATGTCCTGCTGATCCCAGGGACATCGCAAAGTCCCTACTTGATCTAGGGAAAGCCCTTTTTGCCGGTGGCAGAGAGGCAGTGAAGCTGGGACAGTTCCGGAATGAAAGAGATTGGAAGAAAGTGTGTCAGTTTGGTGAGATGAACTTTTACTTATTATTTCTTGGAGAGAACACTCTGAAAAAATTAAAGTGGACTAAAAGTGAAGAGAAAAGAGTTTAAGCAGCGTAATTAATTGTTAAAGTGAAAAGTGTTTTTTTTTTCCCCCTTTTTATTGGAATTTTGAACTTGGCAAAGCTGTTTAACTTTCAGCTAGACTGGTACTTTTTAATCTTTTTATTTTTGTTTGTATTTCTTTCTTCTTTTTAACAATCCTTTTGAAAATTCTTTTTTGATTAAGACTTGTTGTAACTATGTATCATTCATGTGATTGCAACTATGTATCATTGCAACTATGTATCATTCAAGCATTGCAACATTGTATCATTCACGTGTAAACATTAGATTTCTGTCTCTTCAGTGATCCTTGCCAGGCACGTACAAGAGACGGGGAGATAAACAACTGTCAATACAGAATGATATCCTAACTGACTTGAACTGTTGTAAATCACACACATCCTGATAACCTGGTATCCTAACTGACCTGAACTATTGTAAATCACGCGCATCCTGTTTAACCTGGTATCTTAACTGACCTGAACTATTGTAAATCATGTATATCCTGTTTGACTTGGGCTCTGAAAAATTTCACCCCCCTTGTGAAAAAGCATAATAAAAGAGCGTGTGCCAAGACATTCTGGGCGCGCTCATCCCGAGGAAACCTTGTCTCGTGTCGTTTCTCTCTCCCTTGCTCCCTTTCATGAGCCACCCATCAGATGCGGGATG
This sequence comes from Hydrophis major, assembly GCA_033807585.1. NCBI lineage: Eukaryota > Metazoa > Chordata > Lepidosauria > Squamata > Elapidae > Hydrophis > Hydrophis major. The sequence goes on along the minus strand of CM066343.1, from coordinate 141,119,250 downwards.
GCAGATATCGCATTCTGGTGACCCCGACGTGATTCCCTAAGGGGGATATGCAGCAGCGCGCCCATATCTTATTCGCTCGGTGGGAGCATCGCCAGGCCTGGCACATTCATCGGATCTGAAAGATGGTCTCGACTTTCGTAAGTATGGGTGGAGGCTTTTCTCAACAGCAGATGCAGCATCTGAAGGAATTGAGAGAGCTAGTCGCTTCTTTTTCTAAATACTCTGCTAATTTAAAGGGCTCTCCCATAAAAAAGAAACCTATTGCTACATTATTGGCTTATGTGTGGCAACATTGTCCCAATTATTCTGAGGAAGGGTCCTTAAAAATTTCCAATTGGCAAAAAATTGGTGAATATCTCCATAATCCTCCTCGTGCACCTATTGGCATTTTGGTCACTTGGAGGAAAATTATGGAGGCTTTAAAAGTCCATTATAAAATAGAAGCAGAGAGTGTGTTTGAATCTCCCCTGCCAAGTTATGATAACTTTTCAATTTTCCCTAACTCAGGCAGAAGCTGCTGCCATTATTCAACAATGCCCCACATGTAGTAAGCAAGGACATTCCATTCCCATAGGAGTAAATACTAGAGGATTAAAAGCTTGTGAAATTTGGCAAATGGATGTAACTCAGTATCCACCTTTTGCCCCTTGGAAATATTTGCATGTTTCAATAGATACATATTCAGGATTTATTCTGGCTACTCCTCAAAGGGGAGAAACTGTAAAACATGTCATCAATCATTCAATTCGTACCTTTGCCTCGCTGGGATGTCCAAAAGAAATCAAAACAGACAATGGATCTGCCAAGACAAGTTCTGCTTTTCAGGACTTCTGTAACAGATGGGATGTAATCCACAAGTTTGGGATTCCCTACAACAGCCACGGGCAGGCTATTAGGCTATTGTGGAATGAGCTCACTTATCTCTGAAACGTGCTCTTGATAGATATTCGTTGCGGGAAAAACCCCCAAACCTCCCAGCATTGCAAAATTCTCTTAACCTTTGTCTTTACAATTTAAACTTTCTCAATCTGACTGGCATTCCTCCCACTTCTGCTGCTTCTCGTCATTTTTCCTCCCCCTCACCCCCACCTAACAGACCTCTGTTATATTATTGCAGATTGCCAGATCCTGCCTGGCAGGGTCCCGCTGAGCTTCTCACTTGGGGACGAGGCTACGCTGCGATCTTACTGCCAGACAAAACCACTCTCTGGATCCCTGGTCGGGCATTGCATCATTGCAACAATGTATCATTCAAGCATTGCAACATTGTATCATTCACGTGTAAACATTAGATTTCTGTCTCTTCAGTGATCCTTGCCAGGCACGTACAAGAGACGGGAAGATAAACAACTGTCAATACAGAATGATATCCTAACTGACTTGAACTGTTGTAAATCACACACATCCTGATAACCTGGTATCCTAACTGACCTGAACTATTGTAAATCACGCGCATCCTGTTTAACCTGGTATCTTAACTGACCTGAACTATTGTAAATCATGTATATCCTGTTTGACTTGGGCTCTGAAAAATTTCACCCCCCTTGTGAAAAAGCATAATAAAAGAGCGTATGCCAAGACATTCTGGGCGCGCTCATCCCGAGGAAACCTTGTCTCGTGTCGTTTCTCTCTCCCTTGCTCCCTTTCATGAGCCGCCCATCAGATGTGGGATGGCAGATACCGCAAAGACTCTTCTGCTTGATTTAAGATTTATTTTTCTCCCTTTAAAAAAAAGCGGGGGGAAATATTGTACTTTTTTTTCTTTTAGTTCATGCCTGTAGATTGAGGAGGGGGAAGTGAAAGTGAAGGAAAATAAGTAGCACTGCCACCCAGAGGCAGTGTTTCTTTTTTTCTTTCACTAACTTATATTATAATCAAGGACTCTGAGCTGTGTATTGGAAAAGATAGAGATGAGCATGGCAGTTTGTTTATTCAGGTGCTCATTTGTGAACAGATAGCTGGAGTTTGGAGTTGAAGTTGAAAGAAAGACGATTGAAGTGACCTTGAGAAACTCTTAGCTGCTTTATCAAAAGCCTTGGATATTTGGCGGCAGAGGCTTGTTTTATATTAGAATTGCTTTTTACATTTTGCCTCCCTTTCTACCCCCCCACCCCCCACACACTAATTAGGCTTTTTTTCTCTCTTTAATTGGATTTGGACTTTTTGAACCAGGGACCAGAATGTAAATATTTTATTTTTGTTTTCTTTTCTTTTGTTTATTAAGAGGAACATATAGAATACTTCTCTTTTTTCCATTTTTTTATCGTTGATTGTTTACTTTTTACATTTACCATTGTAACTAATTGGATTAATGTATACAAGTGCCTGAAGACTTCCTTTTTCCGTTTTTCCTTTGGAGTGGCAACGGTTTGCCTTCGTCTTTTTTTTCCTTTTTTCCTCTTCTTTCTTCTCTCTCTTTCTTTACAGATAAGCATTATTAGATGAGTAGAAAGACAACAGCTCCAGCTTCTTTGATACAAACCCCCTCACCATCTGGAGGACAACAATCTATACAGACAATAATACAACAGGAAAAAGAGGAAGAGAAGGAAGAGACATTACAGATGATTATGCAAGGAATCCAGAAGATTCAGCAAAAAAATTGAAAAGACAGATGAAAAAGTGGAAATATTCAACAGATATTGATGAAATTTGAAGACAGATTTTAAAAAATTGAGGAAGATATACAAAGAGATAAGAAAATTGGAGACATTGATATTCGATTGAGCAATGTCGAGAAGGGCAGATGTGAACCATTAGGATGGGAAATAAATAAATCAGAATTTTATCTAAGATTTCAAAATGTAGAAGAAGGAAAAGGTGAAAACCTTGCTGAAATAATGGCAGAAATATTGGCAGAAGCACTGGAAATAAACAAAGAAAAGATGATGGATGGGATGGATGAAGTGTTTCATGTCTATACAAGATATGCAACAAGGAATAGACTACCAAGAGAAGTTTACATTAGATTTACTAAGAAGATTATTAAGACACAGATACTCCAGGTGGTGAGAGAGAAAACACTAAAATATAAAGACAAAGAAATTGTGGTGCTGAAATAGATACCAAGAGTAAGAGAGATGAAAAGAGAATATTTATTCTTGACTAAAGAGTTACTTAAAAGAGGAGTAAACTACAGATGGTTGATGCCAGAAGGCTTTCTACTCATCTAATAATGCTTATCTGTAAAGAAAGAGAGAGAGGAAAAAAAGAGGAAAAAGGGGAAAAAAAGACGAAGGCAAACAGTTGCTACTCCAAAGGAAAAAAGGAAAAAAAGGAAAAGGAAAAAAAAGACGGAGGCAAACAGTTGCCACTCCAAAGAAAAAAAGGAAAAAGGAAGTTCACTTGGCAGAATTGACACAGTTGAAAAAGCTGAGCTATTCTACTTATTTATTTATTTATTTGATTTGTCAATTGTTTACAAGATAATAAGTTAAGTGTATACATAGTTATGAATACATGAAATGGGTACATATAAGAAAAATAAAAGAAACAACAGGACAGGGACGGTAGGTACGTTGGTGCGCTTATGCACGCCCCCTAGAGACCTCTTAGGAAAGGGGTGAGGTCAATAGTAGACAGTCTAAGGTTAAAGTTTTTGGGTTTGGGAAAGAAACTACAGAGTCGGGTAGAGTATTCCAGACATTGACCACTCTGTTGCTGAAGTTGTATTTCCTGCAATCAAGTTTGGTGCAGTTAACCTTGAGTTTGTATCTATTGTGTTCTCTTGTGTTGTTATGGTTGAAGCTGAAGTATTCATTGACAGGTAGGACATTGCAATGTATGATTTTATATACCATACTTAGATTAGACCAAAGACGGCGTAATTCAAGGTTTTCTAGTTCTAGAATTTCAAGTCTGGTGGCATAAGGTATTCTACAATGAGTAGAGGAGTGGAGAACTCTTCTTGTGAAATATTTCTGGACTTTCTCAATTGTGCTAATATCATATACATAATGTGGGTTCCAGACTGATGAGTTGTATTGGAGTATTGGTCTAGCAAATGTTTTGTATGCTCTAGTTAGTAGTGTGATATTACCAGAGAAAAAGCTACGTAGGATTAGGTTAACAACTCTTAAAGCCTTTTTGGCTGTGTAGTTGCAGTGGGCTCTAGCACTTAGATCATTAGAGGTGAGTATTCCAAGGTGCTTTACAGAGCTTGGATCATCAACAAGATCTTGACTATTCAGCTTGTATTTTATTTTCAGATTTTTTTGCCAATATGTAAGACAGAGCATTTATTTGTTGAGATTTGAAGTTGCCATTTGTTTGACCATTCTGATGCATAATCAAGATCTTTTTGAAGGGTAGCAGTATTGTCTGTGGTATTGAACAGCTTTACATCATCAGCGAAAAGAACGCAGTTGCTTTTAATATGATCACAGAGGTCATTTATGTAGAGTATGAAGAGAGTTGGTCCTAGAACACTGCCTTGGGGGACACCACTTTTGCCAAATACAGAATTTGATAGGACACTCCCAATTTTGACCATTTGTTGTCTGTTTGACAGGAATGCTTCTATCCAGTTATGCAGTTGTCCAGAGATACCATAGGATGTTATTTTTAGGAGTAGTTTGTTGTGTACCACTGAATCAAAGACTTTGCAGAAGTCTATGTAGATTGCATCTATTGCTTTGCCCTGATTGAGTTGTGTCATCCATATGTTTTTGCAGTGTAAGAGTTGCAGATTACAGGATAGTTTTTTTCTGAAACCAAATTGTTTATGGGAGAGTAGGTTGTTTGTCTCTAAGTGGAGGATGATGGATTGGTTAATAATTGATTCCACAGCATAAGGAGATTGGTCTGTAATTTTCAACTAGGCTGGGGTCTCCCTTTTTGAAGATGGGGATGACCATGTCTTGTGACCATAGGTTAGGCAAGGAGCTGGTCCTGCAAGATTTTTCAAAGATTATCCTTAGAGATTTGGCTATGACAGTGGATAGCTTTTTTAAGAAGCAGGCACATATTCCATCCAGTCCAATAGATAGAGATGGTTTTAGATTGCGAAGTGCTTTTTCAACATTGTCTTCTGTAAAATCGATATGTATTAGATCATTGTAGTTATCTGTGGTTTGGCTAGGAAATACTGGGCATGATCCATTGCTGTTTACAAATACTGAGCTGAAGAACGTGTTAAAGATGTTGGCTTTAATGGTGTCGTCATTGCAGTCTTTACCATTAGGTCCTATCAGGGGTGGGATAGACCTTGAGTCTTTTAGTTTGTTGTTTACAAAATTGTAGAAAGCGCAGGGGAAATTGGTGCTTCGAAGATTTTCCTCTTATTTAATGTGATAATTGGTGCATTCAGTATTTATCTGGTGGCATAAAGTTTTGTTTTGGCTTTTAAAGTTGGCAACATGACCAGATTTGTTTTTCCACCAAAGGGATTTATTTTTGGATTGGAGTTTCCTTACTGTTATGGGTAATTTGTTTTTTTGTTTGTTTGGGGGAGTTGTTATTGGTACATATAGTTTGATGACTGTTTTGACTTCAAGTAAAATATGTTGTAATGGTCTTCAACAGTATTGCATTCAGTGAATAGAAATTGCCAATCAAGACAGGAGAGATTATTGTCTATAAGATCATAGTTGCCTTTTTTGAAGTTATAATTGGGGATCCCATTGTTATGATAATTTTTATGAGGATGTATGTTGAGACAAAAGTCATTCATGCTGTGGTCACTGTTGGAAAGGGGTTCTTTAATTTTTATTCCATAAATTGAATTCAAACTATTGCAGAAGATGAGACCGAGGCAGTTGTTAAGTCTAGTATTGTTGGTTACTAGTTGTTCTTGTTCCAGATTTGTTACAGCATTGTTGAAGGTTGCATGTATGGGTTCAGTTGTACATTTGTTTAGGGTCCAGTTAATATGAGGTAGATTCAAGTCACCAGGAAAGATAAAAACATGTGGGCAGGATGTTGCCCATGTTAATAGTGAATTTAATTTGTTTACATGTTTGATGTCATAATCAGAGGCTCTGTAACATAGTAAGAACCGAAATGTGATATTTAAGGACAGTTCACAGACAATGGTCTCAGGAAGAGCAAGCTCCTGGGTAACTTGGAGGTTTTTTAGATGTAGGGACTTTTTATAGAAGATAGCAACGCCACTTCCTCTACGGATTTCACAATCTGATCAGTAAACATGAGTCTCTTACTGTGGTAATGGAGTCAGGGAGAGATGCATTGAGCCATGTTTCACAGACAAATATAATGTTGAATTTAGCCATATTTAGTAAGAGGAGAAATTCAGGTATTTTATTTACAAGGCTTCTTCATTGAGTAGCTTACATTTAAGGCCAGTTGTAGTTGGAATTGAGATAGTTAGGGGGTGTGTGTGCCTAGTTTTGGGTGATGGTGGATTGGATGAAGTAGGATTGGATGCTAAGTTGTGGGTTGTGTGACTTACTTTTGATACAATCAGTATGGTAGTCAATGTAGATCCTTCCCTCCATTGTCTAGACATTTTTTGAGTTCTGTGCAGAGTTCACAGGAACAGATTCTTTGCAGTTTGGATAAGTCTGGTCGTGAACGAAGTTTGTTATGGTTGGGATTGGTTTTAGCAATTGTGTTTATTGTATGAATGAATATCCATTTGCTGGACTCATTTTTGCAAACAACTCTACAGAATCTTGGGACTGTCGAGCCATCATTGTATTTGAATTCAGGACCATCTCTGGTTATTTCAATGATATCTTCAGGAGAGATGTTTGTTATATTGGAGTTGCTTATGATATTTCAAACTTTGGTGATATCATCAGATTCGTTGATGTCTTCAAGACCAAATAAGATGGCATTTAGATGTTTCTGATCACATTCCATGATGTCTCTGATGAGTAAGGGGATATCATTTATGGTGTTATTTGATGGGATAGTGATTATTTGTGGCTGTGGTTTGATGGTTATTTTTGGTTGTAGTTGTGATTGTAATTGAGGTAGTAATTGTGGTAGTGGTTGTTGAGTTGGGATTTGATTTTGAGCTGATAGGTATTTGCTTATCTGTGCTGTATTTTTTTTTCAAGAGAAATTAGGCTTGCTTGTATAGTTGTTTCAAAATATATTACTAAGAGTTCTTCTATTGAGTGAATAAATGATTTTATGCTTTTAACTCTATCAGACAGGGTACTTAGTTTGTTTAGCTTAGGTAAACATGATGGACAGAGACAAGGAAATGTATCTGAAGTTTGTAGGGGATCAGCTAGGTTTTTGGTTAAGTTTAAGCAGGCGAGGTGGGCTTGATTGTCATATAGGTGGCATTTAATGTTATTTCACTTTCATTGATGGTTTCAAGACATTTGAAGCATGTGCAGGAGTCTGGGAGGTCTTTGATAGAGCTATTATTCTTTTGTTGGTGTTTGGTAGTGAAGGGTTGGAGTTTTTGGCTGGCATGGTCAATGACAATAGACAATAAACAATTACAATAGCCAATTAATGTGATAGGTAGCAATGAATATTGGTAATTAATAAATGTTAATTGATGACTTCCAGTTTCAGTCTCTTTGGCAACAAACTGAAATCCATGATCGTGCATGGTTTCGATCTGTGCTTGCCACCAGAGCGCCCCGAGCTGGCTGGTTTCGGGGTTAAGCCACCCCGTAGAGGTGGTGAAGAAGGGGGAGACTTCCAGCAGGGTCAAGGAGAGCTGCATCTCTCTTGCCCAGCTGGCCATTACTCCCTTTCCCAAAGGCGGTTGCAGCAGTGGTCAGAAATGGCTACCTCAAAGAAGAACTGAACTGGAAAAGAATGTGCAGGAGGAAGATAAGAAGAGAATGTTTTGGTTGACTGGGTTAAATTGAAAAAGCAACAATGTAAGGTACCCTGGAATTTAAATTTAATAACATTGTTCCCAAAGAAGATTTTGAAGTTGCGAAGGAGAGAGAGAAGGGAAAAGATTAGGGGTTTTTTTCTTCCCTTCCTTATACTGACAGCTAAGAGACTTAAGCAAGAAATTGAAAAAAATCCATTTTGACATTAATAGGCATCTAAGCTGAAAGTAAAAGTCAAAGGGATAATAAAGATTTCTGGATATTTAAAAGTTTTTAAAAGCAGGAAAGAAGAAAAAAAGAATAAAAGGGCAGGATCTGGAAAAATGGAGGAGACTGACTAGAACTAAGGAATGGAACTGTAACTAAAAGGAACTTACAGTGAAATTTTAACAAGATTCCTCAAAGATACATTTTAACTGAAACTTGGTAACAAAATAATAGAACCCCAGGAAGAGAAAGTGGAATAAAAGAAGCAAGAAGAAACAGCCTTGGATTATTTGGATTATTTGGTGATTTTTGGTTTTTGCATCTAGATGACTAAAATTAACCGGGTAGTTGTTTAAAAGTCTTTAAAATGGTATCACTCTTAGAAGAACTGAAAATGGAACTTTAAAAAAATGGAAAGAAGATGCACAAGAAGGGAGAGGTTCTTTTGGCTTCGTATTTCAATTCTTAGAAATGGAGATCTGGAACTATGAGAAACAAGAAATGCTTGCAGAACAAGAAGATTAGGACAAAGAAGAAACCATCTTTAATGATCAAATAATTTTAAGTGGGGGGGGAAAAGAAAAGGGAGGGGGAAGGAGAGGGAAAGGCTTAAGACTAGAAAAAACAACCAAAAAGAACAATTTGAAAGATAATATTAAAAAGCAACAGAAGGGGGGATTACAGATGAGAGAGTTAGAAGTAGAGAGATGAGGTGGTAAAAAGGGGAGGGAGAAGAAGAGGGAGAAGAAGGCAAGGAAAAGAAGTTGTAAAAGGCAGAAATAAGAAATGGAGAAACAGAAAATGGGGGGGGGAAAGGGGGGGAAAGAGAGTGAAAGGTTTAAGACTAGAAAAAACAACCAAAAAGAAGAAGAACAATTTGAAAGATAATATTAAAAAGCAACAGAAGGGGGGATTACAGATGAGAGAGTTAGAAGTAGAGAGACGAGGTGGTAAAAAGGGGAGTGGGAAGAAGAGGAGGAAGAAGGCAAGGAAAAGAAGTTGTAAAAGACAGAAATAAGAAATGGAGAAACAGGGAAAAGATATAAGGATTGTAACCATAAGCTTGTTTAGAGATAATGGGTGAAAATTTAATTGCAAAAGGGATTCAGCAAAGGTACATAAGATAGCATTGTTATATTACAAACAGAAATAATTTTAGAAAATATGATTAAAATGATAGATAAAATATTTACTGTAAAGTAGTGGAAATGAATTAAAGTGACTGAGAGAATTAAATGGGAACATTTTAATTATTTGTAATGATTTATAAAAATATAAGTGAGAAAAATGGGAAAAAAAGAATTAACAATGGAAAGTTTATAATTGTTCCCAAGGAAGTATGATATTTAATTGAAAAGAAATGTTAAAGATGTTAAGATTTTAATGAATATTAATGATAGAATTGAATTGGAATGGAATGTCTTTTATATATATAAAAGCCTGATGATGGCAGATGAGATTCTGCTGAAACGTTGCTACAACTTTAAAAGCACCACTATTATGACGTGGGAAAATACCCAAACAAAGCTGAATGCCAGACATGTAAGTACCTGCGAAAACTTAAGAATATATATATATATATATATATATATATATATATATATATATATATATATATATATATATATATATATTTGTTTGTTTTCTGAGGTTCAGTTTTCTTCCAATACATACTTCACCACCTACCTAGAAAAAAACCACCAGATCCAAAATAAAAGCCTCCCCCATCAGTGAAGAAATCCAGCAAAGAATCATACCCAGAGAGAAATCAGATGCCCTAAACTTTATGGTCTCCCCAAGATACACAAAGAAGGAACCCCACTTAGACAAATAGTCAGCTCCATAGGCTCACCTCTACAAAACCTAGCCAAATTTCTCGCCAAACAACTACAGCCCTATGCAGAATCCATCAACTCACACGTAAGAAACTCATTCCAGTTCATCGAGATCATAAAGAAACAAAACTTACAACCCAGTGACCTACTAGTGAGCTTCGATGTCATATCCCTCTTCACCCAAGTGCCAATAAAAGAAGCCTTGACAGCCATCCAAAACAAATACAATCCCCCCAAGCACATCCTAGATCTGACCAACCACTGCCTATCCAATACATACTTCACCTACAATGGACAGAAATACAAAAAAATAGAAGGAGCACCCATGGGATCACCCCTCTCACCTGTCATCGCTAACCTCTACATGGAACACTTTGAAACACAAGCTCTAGAAAAATATGATCACAAACCCAAACTCTGGCTCAGATATGTAGATGACACCTTCATAATCTGGCCACACAGGAAAGAAAAACTGAACAACTTCCTCATACACCTCAACAGCCTATACCCCAAAATACAATTCACCATGGAAACAGAAGCTAACAACCAACTTCCCTTCCTAGATGTCTTGGTATACAAAAAATCCAATGGCTCCCTAGGACACACCATCTACCAGAAGAAAACACATACAAACCGCTATCTACACGCACTCTCACACCACCACCCAGCACAGATCAATTCCATAGCCAAGACACTCATCTCCAGAACAAAATGCTTAGCCGACGAACAACACCTAGAGACCGAACTACACACTCTCACCGGCGTGCTGACAGCCAATGGATTCCAAAGAAAGAAGATCACCCACCTAATCCAAAAAGAAACCCCAACCAAAATCCAAGACAGAGAACAAGAGAATGGCAAAGCCCTCCTCCCATATATAAAAGGCACTACAGACAAAATCAGCAAGATCCTCCAAAAACACAACATTAAGACAGCATTCTGCACAAACAGAAAGATATCCACCATCCTAAGAAACCCTAAGGACAAAATCAAGTTAGAAAATCAAGGAGTATATGAAATCCCTTGCACTGCCTGCCCCACCACATACATTGGACAAACTAACAGAAGAATAAGTGCATGCATTGAAGAACATAAGAACTCAATCAAAAAGGAAGAACCGACCTCTTCCCTGGTCCAATACCTCAAAGCCACAGGACATGAGATTGATTTTAAAAATACCAGAACTATCGCCAAAACCGAACACTTCAGCAGCAGAATAATCAGAGAAGCCATAGAGATAGAAAAACGCCCACACAGCATGAATAAACAAGATGATACCTCCCGCCTACCAGCCATTTGGAAACCCGCCCTCATGAACAGACGAGTACCTAACATGAAGAATGACACCAGACCCACACCCCTGAGAGGCACACAAGATGCCACCACCACACTTCCATGTAGAAAGCAGACTCACACCCACACAGAAAATGAGACACGACCACGGACCAGAAGCCGCACTGCAGCTGCATCACTACCCACTTCAAACCCCTCTGAGCCATACATGAAGTGAACTGACCCCCATCATGAAGATGCAGCACGACCACGAACTCGAAGCCAAACAGCAAGATCACAGCTCACCAGCTCAAATCCCCCAGCAACTAAGACTAACCTGAGCACAACCAACCCCCACCTGAACAGAACACGTCTCCAGCCAATCAGAACACAGCCAACCCCCCAACCAATGAGAACACACCCCCACCCAATCAGAACACAGCCAAGCTCCCACCCAATCAAGTCACACCCCCACTAGCAGTTAAAAGGAAGAAGCAGCTGCAAGCTCACATCACTCTGAGAAGCACAAAGCTGAAGACCAAGCCTGAAGATGATGAATGAGACTTCATCAAAACATTGCCTAGATACTTCCAATCTTATGCAGGAGAAAACCTGAATAACCAAAGATCCATATGTATATATGTATATGTATATGTATGTGTGTGTGTGTATATATATATATATATATATATATATATATATATATATGTGTGTAATTTTTTTCTTTTTAAGAATATAGTGTGTATTTTAAGAATGTACCAAGCAAAATTCAATTGGAAGTTATGTATTATATTGAATGCTATAATCTTAAAGGTATACATTGAAGCTTAAATAAGAGTTTGAATGGATAAAATTAAAAGATATAAAGGTGTCATACTCCAATTGGTAACTTCAGGGAAAAATTTGTTTAATAAGAAAAGATAATATGAAATTGAACCAGGACAGACAAAAGTACAAATATAATGATTTGAATTGAGATGAGATAATTAAAATAAAGTTGAGAAAATTAAAAGAGGGGAAAAACTATGTAGAAAATATAAAACGGTAATAAGATATGGAATAGAATATAAAAATGAGCATGAAATTGAGTTTTGTGTCTGTATGAAGAAGTGATAACCTTAGACCATACTATTTTAAAAAAAGATGTTTTATTTGTATTTTGTTTTTGTGAAAACCCAAATAAAAATTTCAAAAAAAATGTTAATTGATAAGTTAGAGAACAAATAAAAAGTAAGCTTACTTAATACTAAAAATCAAACAATCAATCAATCAATTAGTTAATCAATGATAAAGTATTAAATCACTATCAATCAATAAATCAGTAAATTAGTAGTCATTTAACAATTAATTATTATACTATTAAATGATAAATCAATTATTTTAGACAAAGCATTATCTATCAATAATTGATCTTGAGGTAATGAAATAGTGGAAGTAGTGAAGTATTAGAGGTTGGTTGTGAAAAGTTCCTTTGTTTTTCCTTAAAGCCATGTTGTTTGGTTTTTGTTTTGTTTTGTTTTTGTTTTTAAACAGGAAGCGTTGCTTGAGGGAGCTTTGTTAGTGTTGAGGGAGCCTTGTTAGTGTTAGTGCTTTGTTAGACTCTTTGTTAGACTCTTACATCAGTTACGTATTATTAGATCGTGGAGATCTTCCAATCAGCCGCTTGATAGATTTGAATGGAGAAGATTTGAATGAACTCTGCAATCATCTACTTGGGATTATCCTTGGGATTGGTTCTTCAAGATTAAACAATAGCTCCCATGTTTTTTCATTGCCATGGAAGTTGGCTGGTGTTTCTCAGAGGTGGAAGTTTCAACTTTAAAATGAAAGGCCATAGTTCTAGAGGTAGCACATTTGTAACAACATTTATGTCTCTAAGAAAGCAAAGAAACTTATATAAACAATCACTGTCATTTTAATCCTACAACTATGTGATAGATAGGATTGAGAGACAGTAATTTAAAGTCACTAAGGGAATTCCATAATCAACTATTGGTTGAAAATAGGTCTCCTGAATCTTAGATTGTTACCTCATATATTGTGCTACATTAAAATAGTCTCTCTGAAACTGTGATATACATGTAAGACATCCCTTGAACATCATGAATGTTTTTTAACAGTTCCAGGTTCCAACAAGAAAGATACCTAAATAAAACAAATAAATTTAAATGAGAAGAAATTATGGGTTGTGGACTACTCTAGTATAAAAAAGCTGAAACTTAAAATTGCCACGGTGGAGCATTTCTGCTCTTTATTTGATAGTAGAAGCATAGTGCTGGCTCATACTTAAGTGGTTGTTCGCTAGATCACATATATTCCTCTCATAGTTACTGTGAGAATTTCACTTACTTACACTTACTTATTTCTAAGCATATTTATATATTTTTTCTAATATGGTTTAAAAGGTTTCAATAGGATATAAATATCTATTTATAATTTTCCTATAACTTGATTCATAACTAAAATTTAGGTAGATAGGAAACATTATTTTATATGTTAATTTGTGAAGTGGGATGAGTAAGAAGTAAAATTCTGGCTCCAAATGGTAGTTTTTCCATACTGTACATTCAGTTACACATTCAGATGTGCATTAAAATGTGCAATTAGTTAAGCTGCCATCTAGCTCTTAAAAATGAATGGCTTATTTTTTTTCCCCCATGAATCATGTAAACATTACAGTTACCACACCTTTCCACTTTTACAAATACAATTACTTTTCTTGTGTGAGATTAAAACTCATATGCCTCTTTATCCAATAACTTTCTGTTTTCTACTTCCTTCCAGAAGTATTATTTCCTGCCTTTCCGCATTCTTTTCTACTCTACATGAAACTGGGATTTGAAACAATTTCCTCCAATTCAAGAGAAATATTTTCAGATGATTTCATAAAACTAAGCATGGTGTATAGTTTGCAAGAGGGTGTGATAGAAAACTGCAAAAAAATTCTCCCTCCCTCCCTCCCCCCCCTCTATCTATCTATATTACACACACACACACACACACATATATATATTCAAATATAATAGAAAAAGGAAATGAGCTACAACATTCAGTAACTTGCACCAACTTAAGATATCTCTTCTACAGAACTATTAAAGGAATATGAACCATATTCTTCTTTTATCCAGATCCCTAACACAGTTAAATTTGACATTTGACTTATTCTGTGAATATATTGACTTGTTTTCCTTGTTCAGTTATGATTCTGAATCATTTTTGGGTGGGAGAAATTATTTTTTTAAGATTTATTGGATGGAATATAAATGTGTATCTACAATCCAAAAATGGATTCACTTATCATGCTGAGCAATAGTTTATGTAATCACAATTTGCTGATTAAACCTACATATCTGTAAGAATAATCAAATGAAGAATTCATAGGAGATCTAAGTAAAATAAAATTTGCAAATATAAGGTTTTTAAAAATATCCTCTATCTTTATATCACATCCTCTATCTTCAGTGGCAATGCTTTCTAAAAGCAGGTAAAAGTCTGCAAAAAGTCACTCTATGAAGGGCTACATTAACTGAGGTGACAGAAGATATGATATGAAGTAAGGCATACTTGGCATTACCTGCTGGCACTACAAATACAATAATTTTCCTTGAAAACATCTTGATGCTTTCTTGGATAGCTTAAAGTTGAGTCACTGATGCTTATTTGAGTGTACTGTATTTGTTGTGAATTAATAAAAGTGTTTGAATAAAGTTTGTTGAAACCTTAAAGCAAAGTGCAGGGTTCTGGCCCTGCACTTCTGATTGGCTGAGAATAGCGATATCGGATTGGTCCGTTCAGGAGAATCTGATTGGCTATTAACGAGCCCTTCTCATTGGTTAAAAGAGCTAACGTTCCTGTGTTTTCATTGGCTAAATACCCAAGAGCTTGCCTATATAAAGGGAGCTGTTGAGGCCCTTTACAGAGCTGTTGCACCATGTTAACTAAAGAGTTGAAGTTCACTGTTCGTCGACTCATCTCCGTTTCTTACGCCACGCACAAAATATAACACTGGCGATGAGGATGGGATGTGGAGACGTCAGAGCTGACTGAACACCACAAAAGCGAAAACAAAGCACGTGGCTGAAACGCACCAACGACGGAACCATGTCCGGCAGCGTCAAAGCACTCGCTCCATTCGACCCGGCACAAGAAGACTGGGACTCATATATGGATCACTTCCAGATGTTTCTGGAGACCAACAACTTGAAGGATGCCACTACCGGAAAGAAATGGGCGGTATTCCTAACTCATTGCGGGCCAACCATATTCAAGATGGCCAAAGCACTAGCGAAACCGGCAGAAGTGAAGTCCATGGACTGGGACATCCTCGAACGCCTGCTAAGGGCCCACTATGCACCGACCGTACCAACGCTCGTGAGAAGGCATGAATTTTACCAGAGAGATCAGCGGAAGGGCGAAAGCATTGCAGATTTCATAGTGGATCTCCGGAATCTAGGAGGCCTATGCGGGTTTGCCGATCTTGAAGAAGCCCTAAGAGACAGAATAGTTCTGGGATTAGATGCTCCAGGCGTGCAGAGTAAGCTGATGGCGAAAGGCGGCATTAGCCTTACAAATGCCATTGCTGACGCTACTGCAGCAGAAGCAACCAGGAAGTCGGCTGCTCGAATGCGCCGCACCCACGCTCCACTTCGCCAACTCGCCAGCGAAGTTTCACCTCACTTAGAAGAACCGGCAACAACAGCCCACCACGAGGCCCTCGAATCGTCATCAGAAAGCGATGAAGAAGAGATCAACTGGCTCCGGTCTGAACGAGACCAATGCCAGAAATCGCAGTACTAATGTGCTGGTTGTGGGGCAAACCACCCCTGATCAGACTGCAAATTCCTCGACGCGCTCTGCCATGTGTGCGGGAAAAGAGGCCACATTGGACAGGTCTGTAGAAGCAAGCAAGGACCCAGCCAAACCCTGAGGGGGGCTAACTAACGCCAATCTACAGGAAGCCGTCCTGCAAAGCAAGAACCCTTGAACCACCAATGGAACAACCACTCCTACAGAAACAGACCCCTAAACCACTCAACAAAGCGAGAAGAGGCACACCAAACTATTACGATTGGTCACGCCTCATCACTGTAAGCCAAGAAGATCCGGGTGAAGGTGGCCATCGAAAACCAGCCTTGTATGATTGAAGTCAATTCAGGATCGTCCCTCTCGATGGTTTCCTGGAAGACCCTCAAGCAACTCATCCCTACTGTCCAGCGACAAGACCTCTGATTCCAAAGAATCATACTCAAAGATTATCAAGGAAATCGAATTCCAGTCGTTGGATCCAGCCAAGTCCGTGTCTCTTTTAAAAATCGTACTGCATCTCTACCCTTGACTGTAGTCGATAGGGATCGGCCTAGCTTGTTAGGCCTCCAATGGTTCGCTCCACTTGGAATTGAAGTGGCCGGCATTCACCGAACCAGCAGCAATGACTGGGAAGAGGCTCTCATCCAAGAATTCCAGGACATCTTTGCAGACAAACTAGGCAAGTACAAGGGGACCCCAATATAATTTAACCTCAACCCCGAAATAGCTCCCATCTGCCTTAAACCGTCCCATTCGCCCTTAAACCAAAGATTGACGAGCAGCTTGATAAATTAATAGCCCAGGGGATGTTAGAATCAACCGACCATTCTTCCTGGGAAACCCCAATCGTAACACCCATCAAGCCAGATGGATCGTTAAGAATATGTGGGGACTACCGAGCCACCCTGAATCACGCCCTGCAGCAAAACACTTACCCGGTACCGGTGGTGCAACACCTTCTCCATTCCCTGGGGGGCAGAAAAGTCTTCGCTAAACTAGATCTAGCCCAGGCATACCAACAACTGCCTGTAGACAGAAAAACGGCAGAGGCTCAAACGATTGTTACGCACCGAGGTGCGTTTAAATGTAACCGAATCCAATTCGGAGTAAGCGTGGCCCTGGGAATCTTTCAAAGTTTGATGGAAAGACTATTACAAGGGATAAAAGGCATTGTCCCCTATTTTGATGATGTTTTAATTGCTGCTCCGACTCAAGAAATACTAAGGGAGCGCCTGGGGTTGGTTCTTCAGAGATTTAAAGACTCGGGTCTCAAAGTTAAGAAAAACAAGTGTCAACTTTGTACTGATCGAGTAGAATTTTTAGGATATTTAATAGATAAACAGGGCATTCACCCCACCGATAGCAAACTGAGGGCAATCAAAAATGCCCCAAGACCCCGAAATAAGGCAGATCTCCAAGCATTCCTAGGCTTTATCAATTTTTATAACATCTTCCTGCCTCACAAGGCAACCATAGCCGAACCCCTACATCGTTTATTAGACAAAAAAGCAACCTGGGTTTGGGGGCACCAAGAGGAACAGGCGTTTTGACAAGTAAAAACTTATTGACCTCCAACACTGTTTTGATGCAGTATAATGAAACTTTGCCTTTAACTGTTACTTGTGATGCATCACCCTTCGGAGTGGGCACCATTTTGAGCCACGTTTTACCAAACGGAAGTGAAGCCCCTGTTGCCTACTTTTCAAAAACACTGTCAAAAGCAGAACGCAATTACAGTCAAATCGATAAGGAAGCTTTTGCTATTGTATCTGCTGTTAAACGATCTCATGAATATATTTATGGGAGAGCTTTCACCATAATAACTGACCACAAACCTTTATTGGGAATAATAGCAGGAGATAAACCAACCCCTTATATATTATCTCCCAGAATGAATCGCTGGTCAGAATTCTTGGCTGCCTATAATCATCAGTTGCAACATCGCCCGGGGAAAGCCATTCCCCACGCTGACGCATTAAGCCGTGCACCATTTCCAGAAACCATTGACGACCCTGTTCCGACCATCACAACACTGCAGATCGAGACACTCAAAAAACTGCCACTGACAGCTCGCGATATCACAATTGAAATTAAACGCGATGCCCTTTTAGCACGTGTCCTCAGCTGGATAGAACGTGGATGGCCATTGG
The DNA here is from genome assembly GCA_033807585.1 of Hydrophis major. Classification (NCBI taxonomy): domain Eukaryota; kingdom Metazoa; phylum Chordata; class Lepidosauria; order Squamata; family Elapidae; genus Hydrophis; species Hydrophis major. The sequence goes on along the minus strand of CM066343.1, from coordinate 141,101,214 downwards.
ACCAAATCCCTGACAATTATGCTCCCTTCAAAAATCGACAGAGGAACTGTTTTCCCAGAAGGGCTGCATCATTTGGGGCGATAGAGTCGTTGTCCCAGAGTGATTACAGCGAGCGGTACTGAGAACCTTGCATGATGGCTATCCCGTTATCGTGCGCATGAAAGCACTTGCACGAAGCTATGTGTGGTGGCTGGGCATAGACAAGCAGATCGAAGCCTTGGTAAAGACTTGTTCCAAATGCCAAGAAGTCAGCAATGCCCCACTGAAAGCAACCCCCACAGAATGGGAAACACCCAGGGGACCATGGTCCCGTTTTCATCTGGACTTTGCGGGACCTACGAATGGACACACATTTTTATTAACAGTGGATGCCTACTCGAACTGGCTCAAAATCCATGAGATGAAAAATACAACAACCAAATCGGTCATCAGGAAATTGGACAGATTATTTGCAACACACGGATTACCGGACGTTCTGGTATCGGACAACAGGCCCCAGTTTACCCCGCTTTCTTTTGAACAGTACCTGGCGGACCGCAGTATTCGCCATGCACTAACTTCACCAGTGCATCCTGCGGCTAATGGAAGGGCCGAGCGCATAGTACAATTCGTCAAAAGAATTCTACATAAAATGGACTATAGTGATATCGAAGACAAGATCAACCGGATACTCCTTTTGCAGCACATCACTCCACACAGCATCACCAACAAAGCTCCCGCTGAGTTATTGATGGGACAGAAACTCCGCTCCCACCTGGACCGACTACACCCATCGTACGAACCTGAAAAACCACACGGATCCAGCGGGAAATGCTGAAAATTTCAAGTGGGCGACTTGGTTTTCACGAGAAACTTTTATGGTGACCCATTGTGGGTCAAGGCAACTGTAATCCAAGTAACCGGACCCAGATCGTACCAAGTGAAATGTCGCGACAATAGAATATGGAAGCGCCATATTGATCAGCTGCATTCAAGGCTACAGTCTGGGGTTTGCGATTCCGGTGATTTCCAAACTGAGGGGGGAGGAGACGCCGAGGAGGCTGAGTTTGGAACGACGGAAGGCACAAGCGGAACAAACGACCGCTCAGACTCAACATGTGAAGAAGGATCGGGGACAGGGGTTAACTCGCCTCAAAGAGATATCGAGGACATTAATGGTAATGGAAGTTTAGAAACAGAATCAGAGGCACCCTGTTCACCAGATAACGTCCTACCCCAACAAGACTCTAGACAAATACCGGGAGGACAGCGTAAATCAAACAGACAATCAAAACAACCTGCCTACCTCAAAGACTATGTTACCGCACCCCTTAAACGGAACCCGGGGGAAAGGGTGTTGTGAATTAATAAAAGTGTTTGAATAAAGTTTGTTGAAACCTTAAAGCAAAGTGCAGGGTTCTGGCCCTGCACTTTTGATTGGCTGAGAATAGCGATATCGGATTGGTCCGTTCAGGAGAATCTGATTGGCTATTAACGAGCCCTTCTCATTGGTTAAAAGAGCTAACGTTCCTGTGTTTTCATTGGCTAAATACCCAAGAGCTTGCCTATATAAAGGGGGCTGTTGAGGCCTTTTACAGAGCTGTTGCACCATGTTAACTAAAGAGTTGAAGTTCACTGTTCGTCGACTCGTCTCCGTTTCTTACGCCATGCACAGAATATAACAGTATTAATTGTTTTTGCACTATTAAGATCATTATAATACTTAGTTTATTTGCTAGAATGAGTGATAATTGACATGGTCTAACTATAATTCTTTTCCATTCAATAACAATGTTTAAACCAGTTCCCACACTAGAATGATCCATTTTATTTCTTGTCCAACAACAGAAATTTTGCTTCTGATTCTTTTTTCCCATATACTCTTCATTATGTGGGATTGCAACTCTCACAGAATTCTGGATGATTTGCTATCTTCTTTTCTGGTAACAAAATGAAAATGGATGGGTGGTTGATCATGCTAATGTTTTATATCCCAGGTTGCTGAGTGTCTGAATGCAGCAGCTGCCAGGGAAGTTATGGTGGTTTATGAAGGAAACTCTTAAAACTTTGTCTTTGAAACATGAAAGGTGTAGTCTTATTCTTACACTCTTGAGATGAAAGATTCACTAAATATAGTCATACTTTATGTTAGATACATATGCACAAGACCCAGTAATGCTCTAATTGGCTTGGCCATGGATTGAGAGACTCCATCCTTTATCTAAGGTGTATCCTGAATTAATAAATTAATAAATAACCTTTAATTCCCTGATTTGTTCTATACAAACCTGAGATGCTGTACCAAAGTATGGTTTTTCATTCTATTTCTGGCAATCTATATTCATTAAAGAAGATATCTGGGTTTAGATTTGGTATTTATTATTTACTTATTTTCATGTTGTATCATCCAATAATACTATGAGGCTTTCATTTCATAAAACATACACTAAAGCCATAAAATAGAAGAATGATCAATACATAAAACCACCTACATAAATTAATACCCACCCATTGATTATCTCCACTTACCTTGCATTTCTCTTTCAAAGGCTATGTAGAATAGCAATGTCTTAATGGATTTCCTGAATGTTAATATATTAAACATATAATTACACAATAATCTAGTCTATTCTGTGATTCTAATTTGATATAGTACCATATTTATTTGCTGAATTCAAAACATTAGACACATATATTGATGAAGTTCCAAGAACTCAGATGCACAGAGAAGGAAAATTGTCAAGGAGTCTTTGTACTACCTGTCTTGCAGGGGCAGCTGCAACCCACACCATTTAAAACCACACAGATAATTTCCTTCACCTACCTCCACATAAAGCTTCCCCTAGGCTGGTTCTTGCTCTGTGATACTAAGGCCTAGTCATGCCAATTCCACAGGGGGATTGTACCAGTTCTATCTGGTTCTATAGAACCTCTTGTTAACTTTCTAAGCAGTTTGGAGAACAGGTAGTTAGAAGCAATCTCCTTTTGTTTTTTCCACCCTTATTACATTCTTGGCAGACAGCCTAGACTTGCTGTCTCTGGAGCTTGTGAGGCTTGGCTTTCTTAAAGGGGAAGGGTTGTTTTAAGATTTTTATACTGCTGTTGGGAGGAAATTCTTCCCTGAACAATCAGCACTTTGAAGAAATCATTGAATAATGAAGCAAAGTTTTTCGTGACAGGGAACCAAGATGAGTGACATTCACCAAGACTTCTTGGCTAGCTAACAGGATTGACATTCAAGCATAAGTTTACATACCCTTTCTGAGTTTTGGTCTAAAACTGGTTTTGGTGAAGGTTAATTCTGAGCTTAGTGAAGTTTAATCCTGTGTTTATTGATAGGATAATTTTCCCTATTCAGCTTCAACAAGCAACAGCTACTATTGTGATTTAAATATCTGTATTGTGTTTGAATTTTTTCTTGCCTCATGGTTTCTTTTTCTATTTGGGGAGGGGGTCTTCCTTCACTGCTTTAATACTACCTGGCACTGTCCTTTTGGGGTATACTTCCAAGAGGCAGGATGCAAGCTTGGCACTGATTTTTTTTTACTCCCTTTCTGGGGGGTATATGACCTTTCCTTAAATCTGGGAGATTTCCTTAGAATATCTTGTGAAGTGAGTGAGGCTAGCTGATATTTTTAAATGGATCTCTCTGCAAAGAGATCTAAGGGATTGCTTCTCCTGGGTGTGCTCTTTCTTAAATGACCTCTCTGTTAAAAGGTTTCACTTTATGAGCAAGAGTTGGCTTTTTGATAGTTTTCACTGCATTTTAAATATTTTCATTCCTCAAGGTGCTCTGGCACACTGCTTGACTTGTAACTTTGCCTTGCAGGTATTTTTAATCCAATGATTGGTATTTAGGGCAGCTTTTGCAAGTAAAGAAGCTTTTTGTATTTTTGTACAGGTAATCCTTGAGTTACAACAGTTCATTTAGTGATCATTCAAAGTTATAATGACACTGAAAAAAGTGACATGACCATTTTTCACACTTATGACCATTGCAGTATAACTGCAACTGTTGTTCTTGGCTCTGATCTAGTTCAATAGCTTGTGATCCAATGTAAGAAGGATGTTGAGGAACAAAGAGTGAAAGGGTGCAGAAGTATTCATCCAGAATTGAAGGTTGGGCTCCTGGGGAGAAGGAGCATCTTTGGGATTGAAACTCATGTACTGTAGATACAATAAGAAGCATCAGTTGGGTCTAGGAAGGGTCACCAATCTAAAACGTTAAAGGCTGCATGATTCTGCAACCCTCAATAGGGTGGTTTCTTTCTTTCTTTCTTTCTTTCTTCCTTCCTTCCTTCCTTCCTTCCTTCCTTCCTTCCTTCCTTCCTTCCTTCCTTCCTTCCTTCCTTCCTTCCTTCCTTCCTTCCTTCCTTCCTTCCTGCTATTATCATTCTTCCAGGCTCTTCTTATTCTATGATACTGTAGAACTGGGGTTACTCTGAGCATCCTCTTGTTTCTAAGCGGCCTCATTTGTTTCTGTTGATTGCATGTATTTTTATTAAGACCCTGCACAAAGATTAAAAAGCACAGTCTCTGCCTGCAGGCTTACTCTCTGATAGGCAGAGTACAATAGAACAGGGCCAAACTGGGAGAATCCCACCCCTGTGTGTGTGTATGTGTGTGTTTCAGGTGGGCTTCCTAGCTTTAGAAGGAGAGAGGGAAGGAGGAAGGGACAGAAAAAGAGAGAGAAAGAGAGAGAGCGAGAGGGGAGACAGAGAAAGAGAGCGGGATACAGAAAAAGAGAAAGAAAGAGAGAAAGAGAGAGAGGGGAGAGAGAAAGAAAGTGAGAGAGAAAGAGAGAAGGAAGATACAAGAAAAGACAGAGAAAAGGGAAAGAAAGAAAAAGGGAGAGAGAAAAGAAGTGAAAGGAAGAAAGGGGGATGGGAAGGAGCAGAAAGAAAGCAAAAGAAAGAAAGAAAGAAAGAAAGAAAGAAAGAAAGAAAGAAAGAAAGAAAGAAAGAAAGAAAGAAAGAAAGAAAGAGAGAGGAGAAAGTAAATGAGATATATAGATGGATAGATAAATACATGGAAGGAGGGTGGGAGGGAGAGAGAGAGAGAAAAAAAAGGAGAGGAAGGAAGGACATAAACCCTGGCTTCAGAAGACATTGAAGCAACACAGCAATCTAGGACTGGCTTGCAAGGGATCTCAGAGGTCATCTAGTCCAACCCCCTGCTCCAGCAGGAGATCCTTACAGAATCGAAGAATAGCAGGGTTAGAAGAGAGTGTGTGTGTGTGTGTGTCTGTCTGTCTGTCAAAATACCAAAAACTGTGGAGGTCAGTCATAAACTAGAACACTTGCTAAGCAACTGGCCATTAAACAAGGACCGGGTCATTAAGCAAGGATCACTGACATTTGGTTTGCCAGTCACATGGCCACCTGGCCATGCCCACCCCAGTCACACAATCACCTAGCCACGCTCAGTCAGCAAGCCACTCCCACCCCATCACATGACCACCAAGTCACACCCACAAATTAGCCATGCCCACAGAACCTTGTTAAGAAATTTCAATGCCACTCCTGCCCTCAGGTGATTAACAATTCATATGCCCTCACTGAAGAGATAGCAGAAAAGAGATATCCAAATCCTGTGCCCTAATTGTAATTCACAAATGATGCTGCCCAGTAAGACAGAATATGTTGCACTGAGGGTCTCATTAGTAGGAATCCCAGAGTTCATTGTGCACAATTTCAAAAATATCAATAATCTGGGCCTGCACGCAGGCTACATCACAAGCCCCAGGATGCCCTAAATTAATAGCTAAGGCAGGTGAGAAATCTTAAAGGCAGAAAGCATCCTCAGTCTTCCTGCCATAGCCTCAAGCAGAAGTCTTTAGAGATGGATATTTTGTACCTATTAAGAAAGACTGGGCCAATCTACTCATGAACAAAATGAGCCACAGCTCCCACAGAAGGCTGGAGCTGATGGGATTAAGAATTTACATTCCCCACCCAAATTCTAAAGACAGGACATAACCTTTAGAACATAATAGGATTTATCCACCACCATTAGAATAGTAAAAGACACAAGGTTCATTACACTGCACAACCCCCCGGAGCATCTCAATCACCAAACCCCAGAACCCTATAAAAATCTCTCACTCACGCAACTATTTTGTCAGCCACCCCAAAAGTATGCTGCTGTCACTGAAGTTTCTGGAAATCAAATAAACAGAGATCTTCTTTCCTTGTAGTCAGCTTCCATTTTATTTCCAGCGTTTTCCTCCTGGCTTGGAACCATACTGGATTTTTCTTCCAACAATTTAATTATAACTCAAAAGACCATTCCATGCACCACCACCACTCAAATTCCAGTTTAAAAGATATTTGAAGGAGGTCTCTGATTAGCTCATGGCAATTTCACTCTAGCTGTATTTCATGAGTTACAATAAAGCATGGAAATGTTGCAAAGAAGGAAAAATAAGCAATAGACCCACAGTCAAAGTAGCATGGATAATCCTGGATGTATTTTGTACTGGAATCAGAAGAGCTAGTTAAAAAAATCCAGAAAATCCAGAAAAATCTGGAATCTGTTGATAGATCAGAAATGCTTGTTTAGGGCACAAAATTAACTAGATTTTATTTTTGTCCTGCTAACATTAAAAACCATAACATATATCTGACATGGAATGCTATTTGATTAGATGGAGCTCTTAAGATTTAAAATGAGAAGACTAGCAAGAAGTTCTGATGAACTTACAAGCAGGAGTGGGTAATAGCAGGAGCTAATGTAGTTTAAGTCTCCCTTCATTTTTAATTTTCCACAGTCCTGTTATATCATTATTCAGAAAAATTATACACAAATTAAAAGATGGGTAACTTGCAGCTGTTTGCAAACAGAAAGAAAGTGAATGTAGACAAAGAGCACGTACTGATAGGTCCAAGAGTTTTAGGATGCCAAGTATGGATGTTTCAGCATGTCTCCTGAATTAATATTAATTATATATAGAAATCTGTTGCTATGTCTGTTTTTCTAAACTTGTGATGAAACTGACAGTATCAAAAACAGAAATGGTAAATCCGGGTTTAATTTCTTTACAATGCTTATAAATCATGGGCTCAAAATTGTTCATAGCATACTACAGTGCAATAATATCCAGGAATGATTAATTCTGAAAAATGATATTCAGCTTTAAAATCTGTTTCATTATTTATTTGAAATTCCAAGAATAAGAATTTTAATCAAATCTGAGTTCATTGAGCAAAATCAGATTTTTTAAAAAACTATAATCTGAGTTGAAATCCTGCTTCATCTACCTTTGTACTGACTAGTTGTCTCTCTTTTTACTCAAGACCTTTCAATGTTTTAACTCATTGGTTCCCAAAGTGGGCAGTACCACCCCCTGGGGGGCAGTGGGATGCCTTAGGGGGGCACTAAGAGGCAAAGGGGCTGGCAGGGGGGCGCTTAGAGGCAGCAGGGGGGCGTTTGAGGCACCGGTCTTGCAGGCTCACTGACTGCCAGCTACGTAACCCATTGACTGTTTCATCGCTCCGTAGCTGCCGCTTCAAATGTGGAACCCACACATGGTGAGCTTTGACAAGCCGGGGGGGGGGGAGAGAGAGATGGGAGGTGGTGGAAAGGGGGCACCTTAGCTTGCAGGCTGCCCTCTCTGGTGGAAGCGGCAGAGGTGCACCAGAAGACCCAAAAGCAACCCTTCCAAGGCGCGCAGTGGAAAGGGTGGGTGGTCTGGTGTTAGGGCCCCTTCCCCAGAGGAGAACAAGGGAGCGCTCAGTGCCTGCCTAACCTTTGCCTCTCCAGCCAGCAGGGATTGCACTCAGGATGAGAGTAGGTGCAGTTGCGACTCTCCAAGATGCATGGCTCAGTTCAGTTCGGCTCTACGTGGCCATCCCGGACCTGGAACCTAGTCTCCCTCTGCAGCCCAGTTCTTCCAACCGAGCCCTGCACTTGCTTGTTTGCTTGCTTAGTTTCCAAGTGATCATTCACTCTGCCTCCACTGGCATGCTTCTGTATGCCTTCCTCCTCCCGGGTGGAGCATAAAGATAGTTGGAATGCTTCCCCGAAGTTGGGAGTCTTGAGCGTGTGCAGAGGACCTCCCCTTGCTTGGCCCAATGGAAGTGGACCTTGGGTTGAAGCAAAGAAGGTGAAGTCAGCTGCATCGCTGCCCCGGGGAGGTTGGCATTGCAAAATTGGATGCCAAAGAAAGAACTGGGGCAGGGGGCTGGAGAAGGAGCAGAGGGACAGCTGCATTAAGGAGCAGGAAGATCTTAGCCATGGTTTATTGACTAAGCTGGAATCAAACAGCATGCTAAACTCTAAACCAGAATGGCTGGATTGATATATTCAGCCCATGTTTCTCAACCTTGGCAACTTGTGTGGACTTCAATTTCCACTCTGACTTTGCTCTACTTTCCCAAAGTGCTGCTGCTGTCGCATTCTTTCTGTCTGTCTGTCTGTCCATACATACATACATACATCCAAAAGATCTGCCTGTCTGTCTGCTTGCCTTCCTGCCTGCCTGCCTACCTACCTATCTGCCTGCCTGCCTGCCTTTCTGTCTACCTACCTACCTATCTATCAATATAGATCAATCAATCTATCCATCCATCCATCCATCCAAAAGATCTGTCTGTCTGCCTGCCTTCCTGCCTACCTATCTACCTGCCTGCCTACCAGTCTCTCTGTCTACCTACCTACCTACCAATATGATCTATCTATCTACCTACCTACCGATTTCTCTACCAATTTACCTACCTACCAATCCATGTATTCATCCAAAGGTCTGCCTGCCTACTGTGAGATAGCACTCGTACGAGAGACTGACACGACACAGATCTGAGTTTTCTCTCTGGTTTTATTGCGGTTCTGCAGAAGCGGGTTCACATCCAAGGCAGCTGGATGGAACCCCGAGCACACTTTGCACAGCATACTTATACCCTAATTCCCCTGCCCCATCATACGAGGGCTTGGTTCACAGACGTCATCAAACCTCACACCTTCCAGGGACACTTATTGCCCATCAACATTCCCCAGACCACCAACTGTTTGTTGATGGTTCCCCTATCAGTACTGGCGCTGCTTTTGAAACACACACGTATACAAAATGGTTCATATTGTTCTAATCCTTATCTTCCGGAAGGTTACAAAATACATGCTTTTGTAAGCAACTCTAAGCGTAAGCAAATTTACAGAAGCAAAAGTAGCATTACATTATTTCACTTATCACAATCCCTCCTCTTCTGGTTACACTTTGTTTCAAAAGCACAGAGATCTTTACTAACTTGCATTAACATTTCTTCTAAAACAAACATGAGCTGTCTCTCGCAATTGAAGGAATACCTTCCTGGTCATATTTCTCCCAAACTCCTTTTTACGTTCCCCTCCATTTGCCATCATTTGTTTTGTCAAAGGTACTCCATGTAGAATAACCCCTTTTTCAGCTTTCCCAGGCAAATGCATACATAACCAACAATTAGTAATATTTAGACCTTTCGCCATTGCTCTTATATCTTTAATGTAGCAATTGTCTGCCCAGAGATCTTCTCCAAGATCCCCTGCTCTCTGAACATGCTGAGACTGTCCGGTTTCTGCTTCTTTAACCTGTTGTAAGACAAAAATATTCACAAGTACAGTTGAAGTACACAGAAACAGACGCATGATTTTATCTTTTAAGAGTCAGTTTCAAGGGTTGTCCTTCCACTGGGTGACTTCTCCAGGGCTTCTCAGGTTCTGGAGTTGCTTTCACACAACTATGATGAGTCCATCCACTTTCCTTCGTCCGGACAGCAGACTCAGTCGTCAGGAGTACTTGATATGGTCCTTCCCAGCTAGGTTGCAATTTCTCAGTTCTCCAAGTCTTCACAAGCACCCAATCACCAACTTCATAGGGATGTTGACTTCCTACTAGTGGTGGTCGTTGTGCTAAAAGTCCCTGTTTACGAAGAGATAATAAAGACCTGGACAGCGTCTGCAAATATTTTCTCACAAACATATCCCTGAATTCAGGTATAGGTCCCCCAAAGGTTGTCAAGTAAGGGCGACCCATTAACATTTCAAAAGGTGAAACCCCCACGTCCTTTCTTGGACAAGTCCTAACTCTCAACAGAGCTAGGGGTAAGTTTTTGGTCCAAGGTAACCCATTCTCCAACTGTAATTTTGTCAAGTGTTTCTTAATTTCTGAGTTTCCCCTTTCAACCTTCCCTGAAGACTGAGGATGCCAAGGGGTGTGTAAGTCCCATCTCACCCCTATAGCCCTCATTATCTCTTGAAGAATTTTCTGTGTAAAATGTGTGCCCCTATCGGAGTCTATTACTTCAAACATGCCATATCTAGGTATTATTTGTTCTAGCAGAATTTTTGTTACCATGGAAGCGGTAGCTTGTTTAGTGGGAAAGGCTTCTATCCACCCTGTTAAGTGATCTTTAATTACCAACAGATATTTCCATCCACCAGTAGGTGGCAATTCAGTGTAATCAATTTGTATCTTCTGGAACGGCCAAGCTGCTAAAGGCCGCCCCCCTTTCTCTGTTTTTCTGGATGCACTTTTATTAACTTTTAGACATATCAAACATTTCCAGCAAATGGAATGAGCAATTGTCCACATGTTCAGACTCCAATACACCGGCTTGACAGCTTGTACTAAAGCTTCAGTTCCCCAATGACTCCCTTCATGTAAATACTGCATTACACCCTTTCTCTGTTTTTCTGCACCCTTCCTTTTCTAATCTCTCTATTACAGTTCCATCTGGTTCCCATTTGTCTTCGGGCTCTTCAGGCAACATGGGTACTGATACCATTTTTAGAGTTACCTCCCCAGCTGCCTCTTTTGCCCACTTATCTGCCCATCTATTTCCAACAACCTCCAGACCATTCCCCTTTTGGTGTGCATTTACATGAACAATGGCTACCTGCTGTGGTAATTGTAAAGCCTCTAACACTTCTTCTACTAGCTGGAGTTGCTCTATCTGTTTCCCATCTGATTTTATAAACCCTCTTTCTTGCCAGATCTTCCCAAAAGTGTGAACCACACCCCAAGCGTACTTAGAATCAGTCCATATTGTCACATCAATTCCCTCGGCTAATTCCAAAGCCCTTTTGAGAGCATATAATTCACACTTCTGAGCCGACCATCCTGTTTGTAATGATCCTTTCTCAATTACCTCCCCATTCTGAGTCACTATTGCATATCCCGCTTTTCTCATGCCATCCTCAACTCTGCTTGAGCCATCCACAAACCACTTCTCCCCTTTCGCCAGCGGAATTTCCTCTAAATCTTTTCTCACTTTTGTCATAATTTCAACCTCCAGCAAACAATCATGATCCCCAGCCTCCCATTCTTTTCTGGTTCCTTCCAAAAATTCTGCTGGATTCAAATTCTTATCAGTCCCGATAATAATATCTGGACTTGTCCTCAAAATAGTTTCATATTTCAAAATCCTTCCCTCGGTCATCCAAGTGGAAGCCAACTGACTTAATACTGAGGTTACTTGATGTGGGGAGTGTACCACTATAGCTCCCCCAAAAGTCAACTTCCTGCTTTCTACCACCAAAACAGCTGTGGCGGCTACCGCCTGCACGCAGATAGGCCAACCTCTTACCACAGGTTCTAATGTCTTACTCAGAAAAGCAACAGGCTGAAACCGCCCCCCCCTCTTCTGAGCAAGCACCCCTACCGCAACTCCTGATCTTGCAGAAACATACAGATGGAATGGGAGTTTCAAGTTAGGCAGAGCCAACACTGGTGCGGTGGCTAATGCCTTCTTGATTTCCTCCCACCTTGCTTCATCCTCCTCCAACCATTCAATGATCTCTCCTCCTCCGTGCAACTTCTGATTCAGGAACTGAACCAACACTGCATACTGATCTATCCAAGCTCTGCAGTATCCAACTAATCCCAAGGCTTTTCTAACCTCCGTCTTGTTCCTTGGTGGAGCTAAACTCATCAATCCTTTCACCCTTTCAGGATCCAAACTCCTGACTCCTTGCATGATGTAATGTCCTAAATACTTCACTTTTCTCTCTACAAATTGAATCTTCTCCTTTGACACCTTCAATCCTTGCTCCTTTAACCAGTTCAATAAAGCCACTGAACTCTCCCTAACTTTTACTTCTTTTTCTCCTGCCAACAGCAAATCATCCACGTACTGAATCAAACTTACCCCTGGCTCTTTTGAAAAAGTCTGCAACTTCTCTTCCAAAGCCTGACCAAACAACAAAGGACTTTCTGTATACCCTTGAGGCAATACTGTCCATCTCAATTGTTGTTTCCTCCCATTTTCAGGATCACTCCATTCAAAAGCAAACAAATCTCTGCTCCCCTCTTCAAGCGGACATGCCCAAAAAGCATCCTTCAAATCAATAACTGTAAACCACCCATCCTTAGGAGGTATCTGACCCAAAATGGTATAGGGATCAGGTACCACCGGGAAACGTGGTATTACAATTCTATTGACCCCCCTCAGATCCACCACTAGCCTATGCTTTCCGTCCTTCTTTAGTACAGCCAAGATAGGAGAGTTAAAAGGGGACATGGTTGGTTCCAATAATCCTTGCTGTAACAATTGATCAATTACAGGCTTCAATTCTTCTCTACCCTTCTTGCTCATTGGGTATTGGGGCGTCCAACTTTTAACAATCCCTAGCTGCACCTTAATCTCGATAGGTTTTATTTCCATCTTCCCCACATTTTGTCCATCTGCCCAAACATCATCATGAATTCGTTCTACATCTTCTTCCTTCAGAACACACATTCTTATCCCACTATTATCTCTCAACTGGAATCCAAACGCTGGCATGAGATCCCTCCCCAACAGATTCACTCCTGACTCTGGTATATACAACACCTTACTACAAACTTCTATCCCATCCATACTCATTTCTACCTTTTCCAAAACTCTCACTCTATTTTGCTTCCCACTCACTCCAGTTATCAGAATAGTTTCTTTTCCTTTCATCCTTTCATTTATGGGCTCGCATACCGAGGTACGACTTGCCCCTGTGTCTATCAGGAAAGTTAGTTCCTGACGGTCTGGACCTACTTTTATATTTACCAGTGGCTCCCCGTAGGTCCTTTTAAAGGAGCCGGAAATTCCCTAATCTTCATATAGAGCGTAACTTCTCTCAGGGTGACTGTTCTGGCACTCGCGTGCAAAGTGACCATGCTTGCCACACCTGAAACAGTTACGATCCATACCTACTCTATTAGTGCTCATCCCTCTCCCTCTAAAAGGTCTCCCTCTGGGAGGGAATCCTCTACCCCTTCCTCCAGACGCCTCTTTCCTCGGTTGATCCTTTTCTCCTGATTTTCTTACTTCATTTTTAGCAGCGCTCTGTACTGCCGCCAACATCATTTGAGATTTCTGTCTGGTTTTAATCACATCCCTATTCACAAAAGTTTGTTGGGCATTTCGAATCAACTCAGTAATCCCCTGTGCCCCCCAGTTATCTATCTTCTGAATCTTCTTTTGAATATCTGGCCAAGCTCCCGCCACAAACTGCATTTTTAACATAGATTCAAACGCAGGCGTGTCTGATCTTACCCCTGAATATTTCTCCAAGCTTTGTCTTAACCTAGCACAATAATCCCCTGGGGACTCATCTTTTCCCTGACTTATCTCGAAGGCTTTTGTTAAGTTTCGACCCTGTGGTACTGCATTTTTAATTCCCTCAATTATCATTGTCTTCAGATCTTTCATGTTTTGTCTATGATCTGCATTTTGGATATTCCAATTGGGAGGGGCCAAGGGAAACTTAACATCCCCAGCAACTGCTTGGTTATTTCCCAATTGCAATACTCGCCAATATTCTATTGCTCCTTGTCTAATCAGATCTCTTTCTTCTCTGCTAAATACGTGCCCCAAAATGTACATCAGTTCTTCATAAGTGTAATCATTTGGCCCCAAAAATAGTTCCAATTCTGAGCTTACTTTCTGCGGGTCCTCATGAAGATGGGGAAGTGATTGTTTCAATTCTCTCAGTTCCCCAGGCCTCATAGGTTGAATAGCATACATAGCCATGGGCTGGCCCAGAGCGTTCAGACCATTTGGCACTTCACGCAAGGGATAAGTGTGTGCCGGCCGTGCCGGTGGAAAAGGAAAGTTCTGAACGTTCTGTTCCAAATCTCTTAGTTCTCTCCGCAAACGTGCATGATGTGCCGGCGGCGGGGAGGGAGGTAATGGAGCCGCTGCCGCTGCTGCTAATACTTCCTGCTGATTGGGCGGAGGAACGTATATCGCTGGAGGACGATAAAACTCATCGTCAGACTCCGGATCTTTAATTTTGGACACAAATTGAACAGCCGGTGGCGGGCTGGGTCCTTCAAATTCAACGTGATACCATACTTCTAAATACGGTATCTCGGCGGTTAATTTATGAGCCAATAAATAATCCTTCAATTGATTCATCCAGTATGTACTGGGTTCTCCCTCCGGAGCCCAATGGTAGGGAAATTTTGGATCCACAAGAGGATATTTTGGCCACCTGTATTTGCACAAGTAAATCATGTGCTTCTTTTCCAGATTCCGGGTATAATATTTTAGATTCGGGGAGAACCACTGGTGCAGCAGTTGTCCCAAAGGCGAATCTACCGGAATAGGTTTTCTGCCTTCTTTCTCTTCTACCTTGTCTATGCCCAAGGTTTCTAATAACCTCTTACTTTGTCCTTTCCCCATTCTCGTCACCAGACCTGTCCTCCAGCAGGCGCTGGACTTTTCTCCCTGAGAAAATTTTAAGGACACCTTTCTATCAACAAAAACCCCGTTCTCTTTAAAAAGGAACAAATTTACCTGATCACTCCGGGACCTGTCATCAGTTCAGGTGTGCGGATGTGCGGGCGTCCCCGACTCAGGTTTTCTCGTGATCCCTGATCACCATTCACAAGGTACCTTCACTCAGTCCGTCCTTTTTCTCTCGATTTCTCCGAAACTTCGTTTTTGGATTGGAGATTCCTGGGACCTCTCGATCAATGGGGAGTGGGAATGTCTCCAAACGAGACCGAGTGGCCACTACTCACCAGTCCCCAGAACACCAAGGATCGCCGTGGAATGCTCCACGTTCGGGCACCAAATTGTGAGATAGCACTCGTACGAGAGACTGACACGACACAGATCTGAGTTTTCTCTCTGGTTTTATTGCGGTTCTGCAGAAGCGGGTTCACATCCAAGGCAGCTGGATGGAACCCCGAGCACACTTTGCACAGCATACTTATACCCTAATTCCCCTGCCCCATCATACAAGGGCTTGGTTCACAGACGTCATCAAACCTCACACCTTCCAGGGACACTTATTGCCCATCAACATTCCCCAGACCACCAACTGTTTGTTGATGGTTCCCTATCAGTACTGGCGCTGCTTTTGAAACACACACGTATACAAAATGGTTCATATTGTTCTAATCCTTATCTTCCGGAAGGTTACAAAATACATGCTTTTGTAAGCAACTCTAAGCGTAAGCAAATTTACAGAAGCAAAAGTAGCATTACATTATTTCACTTATCACACTACCTACCTACCTACCTATCTACAAATCTACCTACCTACAAATCTATCTATCTATACATCCATCCATCCATGTTCAAAGCGCCAGCCCCTCAGGCACATCGGGAAAGTAGAGCAAAGCCAGTCTGGGAGGGAGGGAGGAGGAGAGAGAGATCTGATGCATTGGATTGAAATGAGCCTTAGTTTAGACTGAGGCCTTTTTCCACATTGAAACATCTTTGGCTTCTATTAAAAGTTTTGTGGATGAAACATGGTCAAGGCTATCAGGAAGCTCTTACATTTTGTTGAGGCTTTTAACAGGATCCATTGGACCAGACTCCACCCTAAAAATTACTTTTCTCCAATGTATTACAGTGCCTCTTCTGAAGAAGGCAAAAACAAAATATACTGGTAAATTACAAGGAGAACACACACACACACACACACACCCTTCTAACCCTGCTGGAGCAGGTGATTGGACTAGAATAGATATCTCATTATTTTTCTCCTCCCTCTCTCCCTCCCTCCTTCTTTATTTCTTTTTCTTTCTGTCCCTTCCTTCCATCCCCCCTCTTTCTTTGTCCCCTTTTCTTTCTTTCCTTTTCTCTTTCTTTTCTTCCTTCTCTCTCTCTTTCTCTTTTGTCTCTCTCTCTTTCCCTCTCAGGCTCACCCCATTGACTTGACTTGCTTGGGCAGGTCCCTCCAGTGCAGTGGGCTCACCTAGAACGCAGCAGTGGTGGCATGTTTGAAAAGTAGAGCAGAGCCAGAGATTGATAATTTTTGCTGCAACAAATGGGTTGTGCACAAGAAGGGACACACATGTCAATGCAATTCAGCAACATAAAATAAAGAGATACAAATAAAACAAATCAAGAATCGGCAAAGCATCTCTGATTAGATTTTATTCACTACTAGAATCTAATCAGAGATGCTTTGCCGATTCTAGTCCAATGACCTGCTCCAGCAGAGTTAGAAGGGAGTATGTGTGTATGTGTGTGCATGGCTGTCAAAACTTCAAAAACAGATCAAGTATCTCGAGAGGCCAGTCATAAATTAGAATACTTGTTAAACAACTGGTCATTAAGTGAGGACCACTTGTTTGTCAGTCACCTGGCCATGCCCACCCAGTGACATGACCAGCAAGCCACAGCTACCCAGTCATATGACCAGCAAGCCTTGCCCACTCAGCCACATGACCAGCAAGCCACACTTAACCAGTCATGTGACCAAGCCACACCCTCAAATTAGGCCACGCCTACAGAAATTTGAATCCCACCCCTGGGTGGGGGGCACCAAGGATGAGTTTGTAGCACCAAGGGGGCAGTGGACTGAAAAAGTTCAGGAACCACTGTTTTAACTGAAGACAGAATGATGTGGAGGTCTGCTTAATTCATTTTTAAGATGTTTCAGTAAAGGAGAATATTTGTAGCTCAGGATTGAAGTTGAGGAGGTCCTTGGTGCTCTCCAAGTTTGCTTGTTTTCTTGCAGTTGTTTAATTACCCAAACTAGGTAATATCAGTGTTAGTAAAGAGTGGGGTTTTTCTTATTCTGGGATACTCTTAATGATTCTTTGGTTGAGATGTTTACTGTTGGCTTGTCTGACAATTCCCTGATTGGGATATTGTTTAGTTGATGTTAATCTTGGAGTTAATCTATGCTTGTGTTAATCTATGGAGAGGTGCTTGGGTCTTTTTGTTTTTTGGGGGGGGAGGGGTGACAGTCTCTTTTACATAGTTTATATATATTATGTCTACACATTTGTTTATGGATAATTTGTCAGAATTAGTTAGTTTACTTTATTATCATTGCACCTCATACAATGAAATCAAACACCATCTTCAGTGCACATCATGACCATGAGCATGAAAATAAACACAAATACACATTCTTCACCCTTCACACATTGAACCGAAACCCCCAACACCACACCAACACTGCACTATACAGCAGAATTCAAAAGAGCTACTGCCCTGGGATAGAACCTGTTTTTCAGCCTATTTGTCCTTGTTTTTATTATTCTGTACCATCTGCCAGATGGTAATAGTTCAAGAAAAGGGTTCTTAAGGCAGCGGGAGCTATAAAGCTCTTCCAAAGAGGGGAGAGGGCAACCAATGATCTTCTGGGCAATGACATTAACCCTCTGGAGTGCTTTCCTATTGGCCACTGTGCAATTGGCAAACCATACAGAGGTGCAGTATGTTAAAATGTTCTCTATGGTGCAGCGGTAGAAGGTCATTTGCAGTTTCTCATTCAGTTGTTGTTTTCTGAGAAGCCTCAGGTAGTATAATCTCTGCTGGGCCCTTTTGACCAGGGCTGTAATGTGGGTGCCCCAGGACAGGTCCTCTTTTAGAGTAACACCCAAAAACTTAAAACTGGCCACTTGCTCCACTCAGTCTCCATTGATAAGCAAGGGCTGGATGTCTGATCTGTTCCTTCTATAATCCACTAGAAGTTCCTTGGTCTTATTGATGTTGAGGACCAAGTTATTATCTCCACACCACGAAAGCAACTGGTCTACTTCATCTCGGTAGGTAGACTCATCCCCCCTGGAGATAAGTCCCACCACTGTTGTATCATCTGCAAATTTAGCAATAGTATTACTAGTGTGAGTGGGAATGCAGTCATGCACATAAAGGGTATAGAGTAAGGGACTCAAAAGGCAACCCTGTAGTGTACCAGTGTTAAGAATAAGAGCTGAAGAGGTATGGTTACCTAATCTGACCCTCTGTGAGTGACCAGACAGAAAATCCATAATCCAAAGGCAGATTGAATTAGAAAGCCCAAGGTTCAGAAGTTTAGACACTAGTCTATGTGGAAGAATTGTGTTAAACACAGAACTAAAATCTACAAAAAGCATCCTCACATAGCACACACACACACACACACACACCGTTCTAGACGGGTCAGAGCAGTGTGAAGAGTGATGGCTATAGCGTCCTCTCTAGATCTATCTTTTCTATATGCAAACTGGTGTTTATCAATGTATGTGGAAGACCAGAAATGATGTGCCGGCAGACCAATTTCTCAAAGCACTTCATGATGATAGGAGTGAGTGCTACTGATCTGTAATCATTGAAGTTATTGATAGGGAACTTCTTTGGCAGTGGAACAATGGTGGAAGCCTTCAAACAAGATAAAATAATGGACTGGGATAAAGACCGATTGAAGATCCTGCTAAAGACCGATTGAAGATCCTGCTAAAGACCGATTGAAGATCCTGCTAAAGACTTCAGCCAACTGATTAGCACAGTCTTTAAGCACTCAGCCAGAGTGCTTAAAGACTATGATACCATTTCAGATACCATTTCTAGGGTCCACAGCCCTCAGAATGCTCCTCACCTCCTGTTCCTCCACAATGAGGTGGGGGCTACAATTGGCTGATAGTTGTGTTTTATCTGTCTCTGATGTTTCCACTTCAAAATGAGCAAAGAAATGATTCAGTTCCTCTGCCAATGAGGCATCCCCCTTAGCAGGGATGACATTGGTTGGTTGATGGTTTGTAATTTGTTGAATCCCTCACCACACCTGCCTCATGTTATTGCTATAAAAATTATTCTCAATCTTCCTCTTATAATCAGTCTTGGCCTTCTGAATATCTTTCTTCAGATTAGCTCTGGCAACACTGTATCTTGCCCCATCACTGGATCTAAAGGCCTTGGTCCTGTCATGCAAGAGGCACTGGACTTCCTTGGTGTGAGATTCTGATTCACACGAAACGCATGACACGACACGGATCTTCAAGCGCAAGGTGCTTTATTCGATTCTGCAGAAGCGGGTTCACATCCAAAGCAGCAGGATGGAACCTTGAGCATAGTTTGTTCAACATACTTATACCCCATTTCCCGCCCCATTATACAAGGGCTTGGCTTACAAACTTTATCAGACTTCATCCTTATGGGAACACCCATTACTTATCAGTACTTTCCAGGCTACCAACTGACAGTTAATGGTTTGGCTATTTCCTCTGGAAAAGTACTGATGTTGCTTTTGAAACACACATGTGTACAAAATGGATTCATATTGCTCTACTTCTTACAATCCCCCCTTTTTCTGGATCATAACTGTTTCAAAAGCAATTAAGTCTTTATCAATTCTTTTTGAAATGGCAATTTCATTCTCTTTACCATACAACAATTTTTCTGTTTCTTCTGGCTTATTAAATTTTATCTTTCCACAAGCAGATATCATTATTTGCATCAAATTAGGCAAGCATTGGATACAACAACATAAAGCAATCAAGATTACTATAATTGTTATAACCGTTGTCAAAATAGATTTCCACCAACTACCATCTGGCAGCCAAGACCATGATGCATCCCACAATGAACCTACTATTCCAGATTCATCCCATTGTTTCTGATATTCTTTTACTCTTTCTTCCATACCTTTTACAGTGCTAGTGATATTTGGTTCATAATTATGTATATAAGTGCAACAGTGTGAATGAATTAAGGCACACACTCCCCCTTTAGCAGCTAACATGATATCTAAAGCTAATCTGTTTTGCAAAGCTATTTGTCTTACCTCAGCTAATTCCTCATTAATCATCTTAATTGTTCTAATTGTGTCATTAAACATAGCAACTGTAAAATTATTTAGTCTGGTAATATCCCGGTAATTCATCCCTATTCCAATTGGGGCTATTAAAGCTCTGGCCGCACCTTCATACCAAGATCTATGGTGTATTCCAGAATCTAACTCTCTTTTATTTCTAATTTGTGTATTTGGTAATTTATCTAATTTGTATATTACAGGCAATACCAACCCTATGGTACAAGTACCTGACCATAATTTTGGTATTTCTCTATAGGCATGTTTTCCACACAGCATCCATCTATTGTTTTCCATAGCCCAAGTCAAGTTGGAATCCCTAGTCCAGTTGATTATGTTCTCGAAGTACATGCACATCTGACAATAATATTTATATTCTGGCATATATTCATCCTTACATCTATAACTGGTGCTTATATGATGATCAAAACATGTTTTAGGCATTTCAAATGTCTTGTTACACTTTTCCCAATCTCCAAGAAATGGTCCTCCAGTGACATTCCTTTTAAAGCAAACGTAAGCCGTTTCTCTTAAGTGAACAAATACTTTCCTGGTTATTTTTCCTTCTACAGGTCCAGTTTTGGTTTCCCCTTGTGGCACCATCATTTGTTGTGTTAATGGTACCCCATGCAAAATAACTCCTTCTTTAGCTTTCCCAGGCAAATGCATACATAACCAACAATTAGTAACATTCAAATTCTTAGCCATTGCTCTTATATCTTGGATGTAGCAATTATCCGTCCAGAGATCTTCTCCAAGATCCCCTGCTCTCTGAACATATCGAGATTGTCTGGTTTCTGCTTCTTCAACCTGTTGTAAGACAAAAACACTCACAAGTGCAGTTGAAATACACAGAAACATATACATGATTTTATCTTTTAAAAGTCAGTTTCAAAGGTTGTCCTTCCACTGGGTGACTTCTCCAAGACTTCTCAGGTTCTGGAGCCGCTTTCACACGACTGTAGTGAGTCCATCCACTTTCCTTTGTCTGGACAGCAGATTCAGTAGTCAGAAGCACTTGGTATGGTCCTTCCCAGCTGGGTTGCAATTTCTCAGTCCTCCAAGTCTTCACAAGCACCCAATCACCAACTTCATAGGAATGTTGACTTCCTACTAGTGGTGGTCGCTGTGCTAAAAGTCCCTGTTTGTGAAGAGACAATAAAGACCTGGACAGTGGCTGCAAATATTTTCTCACAAACATATCTCTGAATTCTGGTATGGATCCCCCAAGGGTTGTAAGGGTCGGCCTATTAACATTTCAAAAGGTGAAACTCCCACATCCTTCCTGGGACAAGTTCTAATTCTTAATAAGGCCAGAGGCAAATTCTTAGTCCAAGCCAATCCATTTTCTAAATGCAGTTTTGTCAAATGTTTCTTGATTTCAGAGTTCCCTCTTTCCACTTTTCCAGAAGATTGAGGATGCCAAGGCATGTGCAGATCCCACTTCATCCCTATCGCCCTCATTACTTCTTGAAGAATTTTCTATGTAAAATGTGTACCCCTATCAGAATCAATTACTTCAAACATGCCATATCTAGGTATGATTTGTTCTAACAAAATTTTTGTCACCATAGGAGCTATAGCTTGTCTTGTAGGAAAGGCTTCCATCCATCCTGTCAAATGATCTTTAACTACTAACAGATATTTCCATCCACCACTAGGTGGCAATTCAGTGTAGTCAATTTGTATCTTCTGGAACGGCCAGGCTGCTAATGGCCGTCCTCCTCTATCTGTCTTTTTGGATGCACTTTTATTTACTTTCAAACATATCAAACATTTCCAACAAATGGAGTGTGCTATTGTCCACATATCCAAATTCCAATAATGCGGTTTTATAGCTTGTACCAATGCTTCAGTTCCCCAATGGCTCCCCTCATGTAAATACTGCATCACATTCCTCATTTGGGGTCCCAATAAAACTGGTATTCCCTTAGATGTAAACCATCCTTTTTCAGTTTCTTCGCATCCCTCTTTCTCTAATTTCTTTTTATCATTCTCATCTGATTTCCATTCCTCATGTGGCTCTTCTTCCAGCAAAGGAATAGACACCATTTGCAGTATCAACTCTCCTGCTGCCTCCTTTGCCCACTTATCTGCCCACCTGTTTCCAACAACTTCTGGACTATTCCCTTTTTGATGGGCATTCACATGTACTATAGCTAGTCGGTGTGGCAATTGTAGACTAGCGAGTACTTCTTCAACCAATTGCAACTGCTCAATTCGTTTCCCATCTGATTTAATGAACTCTCTTTCTTGCCAAATCTTCCCAAATGTATGAACCACTCCCCAAGTGTATTTGGAATCTGTCCATATGGTCACATCTATTCCCTCTGCCAATTCTAAAGCCCTTTTTTATGCAAACAGTTCGCATTTTTGTGCTGACCAATTTGTTGACAAAGGTCCCTTCTCGATGACTTCTCCTTCTCCAGTTATATCCTGACCTTCTTACACCATTCTCTACTCTACTAGATCCATCAACAAACCATCTTTCGCCTTCTTCTAAAGGAGTTTCTTCCAAGTCCTCTCTGACTTTTGTCATTAGGTCTAATTGTAATAAGCAATCATGATCTTCTCCTTCCCACTCCTTCCTTGACCCTTCCAAAAACTCATCTGGATTCAAATTCTTGTCTGTTCCTATAACTATATTTAGACTAGTCCTCAAAATAGTTTCATATTTCAAAATCCTTCCCTCTGTCATCCAGGTGGATGCCAACTGACTCAAGACTGATGTCACTTGATGTGGGGAATGCACTACAAGTGCTCCCCCAAAAGTCAATTTTCTGCTTTCAACAACCAACACTGTTGTGGCTGCAACTGCTTGTACACAAACAGGCCATCCCCTCACAACTGGTTCTAACGTCTTACTCAAAAAGGCAATGGGCTGATAACGCCCCCCCTTTTCTGAGTAAGCACCCCTACTGCAATTCCTGATCTTGCAAAAACATACAAATGAAAAGGAAGCTTCAAGTTAGGCAAAGCCAATACCGGAGCAGTGGCCAACGCCCTCTTGATTTCTTCCTATTTCTGTTTGTCCTCTTCTGACCAACTAATTTGCTCTTCTTTGCCTCTCAGTTTCTGATTCAAAAACTGAGCCAACACCGCATATTGATCCTAAAGCTTTTCTCACTTCAGTCCTATTCCTAGGAGGAGCTAAACTCATTATTCCTTTTACTCGTTCTGGATCCAATGACCTCATTCCCTGTTGGATATAATGTCCCAAATATTTCACTTTCTTCTCTACAAACTGAATCTTTTCTCTTGACACTGTCAATCCTTGTTCCTTCAACCAATTCAGCAAAGCCACTGAACTTTCTCTAACCTTTACTTCCTTCTCTCCTGAGAGTAACAAATCATCCACATACTGAATCAAACTCACCCCTGGTTCTTTTGGAAATGTCTGTAACTTTTCTTCCAAAGCTTGTCCAAACAACAGGGGACTTTCTGTGTAGCCTTGAGGTAGCACAGTCCATCTCAGCCATTGCTTTCTTCCTGTCTCTGGATCATCCCATTCAAAGGCAAACAAGTCTCTACTTCCTTCTTCTAATGGACATGCCCAAAAGGCGTCCGTTAGATCTATCACTGTTATCTTTGGGTGGAATATGCCCCAAGATAGTGTATGGATCAGGAACCACAGGAAAACGTGGCACAACTATGCTATTAATAATTCTCAAATCCACCACCATTCTATATTTCCCATCTTTCTTTAAAACAGCCAATATCGGGGAATTGAACGGAGACATAGTCGGTTCCAGGAGACCTTGCTCCAGTAATCGATCTATTACTGGTTTCAATCCCTTTCTCCCTCTCTGACTCATGGAATATTGTGGAGTCCAACTCTTCACAATTCCAGGCTGCACTTGTATCTTAATGGGTTGAATCTTCATTCTTCCTATTTTACCTCCTTCAGCCCAAACTTCATCTTCTATCTTTTCCTCATCTTCAGCTGTCAGTACACACATTCTCACTCCTTCTGTATTACATAAGTGAAATCCAAACACTGGCATCAAGTCTCTTCCCAACAGATTCACCCCTGAATCTGGGATATACAACACCTTACTATAAACCTCTATCTCATCCATACTCATTTCCACTTCTTCCAGAACTCTCACTCTATTTTGCCTTCCACTCACTCCAGTGACTAAAATAGTTTCTTTTCCTTCCATTCTCTTGCTTACAGGCTCGCATACAGACGTACGACTAGCCCCTGTATCTATCAGGAAAGTCATTTCCTGACGGTCTGGACCCACTTTTATATTTACCAATGGCTCCCCGCAGGTCTCCTTAAAGGAGCCGGAACCTCCCTAGTCTTCGTATAGAGCGTAACTTCTTTCAGGGCGGCTATTCTGACATTCGCGTGCAAAGTGTCCTTCCTTGCCACACTTGAAACAAGTACGATCCACACCTCCTCTACCTAGACCAGTTCCTCTACCTCTGATAGGTCTTCCTCTGGGCACAAATCCTCTGCCCCTTCCTCTAAAATATTCTCCCATGGATTTCTTCACTTCATTTTTTAGCTGCTGTTTGTACTGCTGCTAACATCATTTGGGACTTCTGTCTTGTCTTTACCACTTCTCTATTCACGAATGTCTATTGGGCATTCCTAATGAAAGCTGTAATTCCTTGTCCTCCCCAATTTTCTATTTTCTGAATTTTCTTCTGAATATCCGGCCAAGCCCCAGCCACAAACTGCATTTTCAGCATAGATTCAAATGCAGGTGAGTTTGGGTTAACGCCTGAATATTTCTCCAAACTTTATCTCAACCGGGCACAATAGTCCCCAGGAGATTCATCTTTCCCTTGTGAAATTTCAAAAGCTCTTGTCAAATTGCGTCCTTGTGGGACAGCAATTTTAATTCCCTCAATTATCATTGTTTTCAAATCTTTCATGTCCTGTCTATGATTTGCATTTTGGATATTCCAATTGGGAGGTGCCAAGGGAAACTTGACATCTCCAGCAACTGCTTGTGCATTTCCCAATTGCAATACTCGCCAATATTCTATTGCTCCCTTCTGATCAAATCTCTTTCTTCTCTACTAAATAAATGACCAAGTATGTACATCATTTCTTCATAAGTATAATCATTTAGCCCCAAGAACAATTCCAATTCCTTTGACACTTTCTGTGGATCCTCATGAAGTCGGGGAAGTGACTGTTTAAGTTCTCTCAGTTCCCCTGGCCTCATGGGCTGAATAGCATACATAGCCACAGGTTGACCCAAAGCATTTAGACTATTTGGTACTTCTCGCAAAGGGTAAGCCTGTACCGGCTGTGCTAGTGGAAAAGGGAGATTTTGCACGTTCCTTGCCAGATCCCTCAATTCTCTCCGCAAAGGCACAGGTGGCACAGGTGGAGGGGAGGGAGGAATTGGGATGTTTGCTATAGCAGCAATTGCCTGCTGGGGATCATACCAAGGTGGTGGATGATAGAATTCATAGTCTGACTCTGGGTCTTTGGTTTTGGACACAAATTGATCAGCCGGTGGCGGGCTGGGTCCTTCAAAATTTACATGGTACCATACCTCAATATATGGGATTTCAGCATTCTGTTTATGTGCCAATATGTAATCTTTCAATTGATTCATCCAATATGTACTGGTCTCTCCCTCTGGAGACCAATGGTAGGGAAATTTAGGGTCAATTAGGGAATATTTTGGCCACCTATATTTGCACAAATAAATCATGTGCTTTTTTTCAAGATTCCGGGTATAATCTTTTAGATTTGGGGAGAACCATTGTTGTAACAGCTGTCCCAATGGCGAATCCACCGGAATAGGTTTTCTGCCTTCTTTATCTGTCTTTCCTATGTCAACCTCTAAATCTTCCCTCAACTTCTTACTTTGCCCTTCTCCCATTTTCGTCTTCCCTGACCTATCCTCCAGCAAGCGCTGGACTCTCAGTTTCATTGAGAATTTAAGGATCCCTCACTCTAGTTCCTACCGAAAGATTTTTAAAGAGAAACAGTATTACCTGATCACTCCGGGACCTCTCTCAGGTTTGCGGATGTGTGGGCGTCCCCAACTCAGGTTTCTCCGTGATCCCAGACCACTCTGGCTGTTCCCGGTACCGGCTCTTTCTCTCACACCCGGTGAAGTCCGTTCGTGTGTCTCTCTGGGTTTTCTGATTTGAGGAGCCCTCTGGAACCTCTCGAGAATCGGGAGGGTTTATCTCACAAAAGGAGATAGAATGGCCACTACTCACCAGTCCCTGAGACCCCGAGGGTTGCCGTGAAGGCTCCTGGCTGGCTCGCCAATTATGAGATTCTGATTCACACGAAACGCATGACACGACACGGATCTTCAAGCGCGAGGTACTTTATTCGATTCTGCAGAAGTGGGTTCACATCCAAGGCAACAGGATGGAACCTTGAGCATAGTTTGTTCAACATACTTATACCTCATTTCCTGCCCCATTATACAAGGGCTTGGCTTACAAACTTTATCAGACTTCATCCTTATGGGAACACCCATTACTTATCAGTACTTTCCAGGCTACCAACTGACAGTTAATGGTTTGGCTATTTCCTCTGGAAAAGTACTGATGTTGCTTTTGAAACACACATGTGTACAAAATGGATTCATATTGCTCTACTTCTTACATTGGTCATCCAGGGTTTCTGATTGGGATAGATCCTAATATGTTTATCCAAAGTGATAGTATCTGTGCAATGTTTGATAAAGCACAAAACAGTTGCAGTGTGCACCTATAGGTCAGGGTGGTAAAAGATGTCCCAGTTTATGTTCTCAAAAGAATCCTGAAGTTGTTGGGAAGCATCTTCTGGCCAAGATTTCACTGTCTTTATTATAGGCAGAGCCTGTCTCTTAAAAGGTATGTAAGCTGGTGCTAAAAGTAGTGACTGATTGTCTGATTGTCCCAAATGTGGTAATTGTATAACCTTATAGCCATGTTTGATATTGGTATATACTTTGTCCAATATGTTTGCTCCTCTAGTAGCACACTTAACATGCTGATAGAATTTAGGGAGCACTTCTTTTAAATCAGCTTGATTAAAGTCCCCCATTATGATAAGCACAGCATCAGGATACTTATTCTGCTGATTACTAACAATGTTATACAAGAATCCCAAAGCTATCGTAGTATTGGCATCAGGTGAGATATAGACTGCAGTAATCAAAACCACGCTGAATTCCCATGGAAGATATATGGGTCTACATTTAAGAGTTATATACTCCAGATCCATGGAGCAGTGGCTGTCTACATTCTTTGTATTGATACACCAGCTTTTGTTCACATAAAGGCTTAAACCTCCCCCTTTGATTTTGCCAGAATCTCTACTCCTGTCCTGCCAGTGAGCTATGTAGCCTTCCAGCTCAATAGCTGCATCTGGAATGAGTGAATGAAACCAAGTTTCTGTGATTAGCAAAACAGAGCAGTTTTTGATTAATTTAGTCTTTGCAAACTGTAGCCTTAATTCATCCATTTTGTTAGTCAGAGATCTTGCATTGGTGAGAAATACACTTGGAATTGAAGGCTTGTGTGGAAACTTATTCAGCCTAAAGAAAACCTCAGCATGGCATCCTCTCTTCCTCTTCCTGTTCTTCTTTCTCTGCCTCTTCCTCTTTCCTACAGGGATAGTGATCCATCGCTCCCCCAGGGGCCTAGCTGCCTCCTTCGGTATGTTATGAGAATTTATAAAATTGTCTGTAATAGCCTTTTCACATTTCAGTCCAATTTATAACAAGACTTGCCAACTATAGATGCTCCTTGCCCCACAGGATTCAATCAAGGAAGGGATCCAAAACACACACAAAATCATACACACCATACACTGAAAGAAGGAGCGGTTAGCCACAGCATCCATGTATGCAGCCATCTTGAAAATTATGCCAGGCTTCTAGAAATTCCCTGGCATTTTTGGACTTTTAGGCCAAGAAGCCCAGTACCAAAGGACTTCACTATCAGCAATCATTTATAAAGCAGCTTGAAAGGGATCTTCATACAAAATTTCTGTGACACAAATCTAGCACCCCCATAATGTATCATTGAACCACATTTCATAGAAACATTGTAGCATGAAAATTTTATTTGGAGTACAGCCAAAATGATACATCACAAGTCCTTACATGTTGCAATGGCAACACTGTTTTTGTCAGAGTGAAAAAAAAATCTTGGTAATGCAGTTACAAATATTTCAGTATTGCTCAACAAAATATTTCAGACAAGAGAAAAGTTGTAATAATGGTTGCTTAACTTCCAGTCACAATGGAAATGTCAATGTCTCACTAAAAGCAGAGATGAAGAAGGAAATTGTGTTAGCTGAAGTTAACTGAAATTTTTTCTAATTTTGAAGTAATTTAGTAATTTCAAAGATAAATAAGTGCAGTTAACTGGATCCATACTTTTAAACCCAAATTCACTCACCACTCTAATGGTTTTGATTCATCCGTGTGAGAACTAATTTGTTGTGGTTTATATATCATGTTTGGTTTAACATTATATTTAAAGTCAGCCAGTTAGGGCTAAGCAAAAAAATCCCATGGATTTTATTTATATATTTTTCATAGCACATTTTAATAATATTCATCAATATTAACAATACAATACTGTAGTACATTTTTATTCTCATCAGAGATCTGAGGACTTACTGTGCCAACCAGTCCCAAATTCCATTCCTCCATGAATTCATTTAACTGGTTAATTACAATGTAAATGAGGCAAAGAAAGAAAACCTTACAATGACTTTCCAACCTCCCCGTCGTCATTCCTTTGGCTTCAAAGAGAGTCTTTACTCTCCACTTACCCTTCTCTTTTAAGTCTGATAGGTGGTGTTGGGTTTGGCTTGGTGCTAAGGTCAGTCAGGCTTGGTAAGGTCTGTTCCACTCTGGTTCTGAATCCAACCCCAATTCCCTGGCTCAAATGAATGGAGGGTCTCCTCTGGAGGTGGCACCTGGGTCAGTGTGCTCTGTTTTCACAGGCTATGTAGTCATCTGTGCAAGGCTGAAAAATATATGAACAAGACCACTTTCCCCCTTTGTGGGTGACCCTACCAGAAGAGGCATTGTTGGTCCGACATAGAA
Source organism: Hydrophis major (assembly GCA_033807585.1). Taxonomy (NCBI): domain Eukaryota; kingdom Metazoa; phylum Chordata; class Lepidosauria; order Squamata; family Elapidae; genus Hydrophis; species Hydrophis major. Next base: position 141,072,214 of record CM066343.1, on the reverse strand, counting down.
ATGGAGAACAGAGGATAAGAGATGGAGAGATGGGGTGGGGTGGAGTGGAGTGGGTATAGCTTCAAGGCAGGGTTTGAAAAGCATCAATACTGCAGTTGTTAAAGAAACAGATAAACCAGTCACAACAAAAATGGGAACATCACAGATGAGAAAAAACAGAAGCTAGATTCTGGTAACAAGGCAAAAGATGTCTGGTGATAAAAGAGAACAAGAAAAGATGAAGGGTCCCACCTCTGAAAATAAATAAATGCATAATTTTTGTAAAGCATATATTAAAGAGGACTTAAGGACTGGCACCTTGAGAATGCTGAAAGTTCCAAATAATTTTATAAGCCTAGTATTTTAGCTAAGGACTAGTAGGACAGGGGAATATCACAAAAGTTAGAAAATTGGCTACATGTTAATTACATATCTATATGATAAGTTTAATCTAAGCCTGGAACTCTTAAATGGTTTTGAGGATTGTCTACTTACACAATTAATAAAAACTACATCAGGGTTGCAACTTCTGCATAACTATTTAGCTGCTGTCTGGATTCTTTGCAGGCCATACATGGTAATATATATGGGCAGGGGTAGGATTCAGCCAGTTTGGGCCAGTTCAAGCGAATCAGATGTTAGTTTTACATTCAGTTTGGTGAACCAGTAGTTCTGACTACCAGCTGGCCCCACCATCTCACCTAGCCCCTCGCAGGAGTCTTTATGAGGCCCATCTGGCTCCCAGATAAGTGCAGGGAGGCCTCATGGGAGCAAAAACATGCCCTGTTTTGGCTACCAGGAGACTCCAGGGAGCCTTCAAGGGAGGAAGGAAGGGAGGAAGGAAGGAAGGAAGGAAGGAAGGAAGGGGGACGGAGGGAAGGAAGGGAGAAAGAAAGAAAAAGAAAGAAAGAAAGAAAGAAAGAAAGAAAGAAAGAAAGAAAGAAAGAAAGAAAGAAAGAAAAGGGGAGAGAAGGGAGAAAGAAAGGGCGGAAAGGGAGATGAAAGAAAAAAGAGGGAGGGGAGGAAGGGAGAAACAGAAAGAAAGAGGGAGGGGAGAAAGAGGGAAGGAAAGTGAATGAGAAATGGATGGATGAAGGGATGGATAGAGGGAGGGAGGGAGGGAAAGAGAGAAAAAGGAGAGGAAGAAAGGACCACAAACCCTGGCATTAGACACTTCAGAGAATGCTTTGAAACAGCACAACAATTCAGGGCTGGTAGGAATCTAAGAGGTCATCTGGTCCAACCCCATCTCCAGCAGAAGACACCTGGGTTATTTTGGTGCCTCATCCAGTCACATGACCATCAAGCCACACCCACCAAGCCATGCCCACAGAACCAGTTGTTAAAAAATTTGAATCCCACCCCTTTATATAGGGTCATATGATAAGAGATGCTGAAATCAAATGGTGTTTGTGTATAATGATGTTTGTAACATTTCCCATTATCAATATTAATGTGATGCTTTTACACAATACTTCATAACAGCTCTTGTAAGTAAAAATAACTAATTCCACATTCTTGCCTCATATGTTTTATGAAGATTTATATTATTGGCAAAAGGCTAACTTTTCAAATGAACTTTTTAAATGGTTTATCAATCACATAGAAAATAATGCTCAAAAATAACTTCCTTATTCTATTTGACTTTATAATTTGGCATTTTGCCCTTTCGCCCCTCAGGAATTTGTCAGCACTTTGTAAATACAAAGATAGGTTGCTGAAGTGTTTTGCTGGTTATCAGTAAACTAATATTTATATTAGAAACTTGTTCCATACAAATCTAATGGAACTTCCACTGGGATGTTACTTATCATTTATATAGGGGTTAAATTTTTCCACATGTCAGTGATATTATATGTATATAAAAAAGCCCAAGCTCAAATGTTATCTGTAATCTATAAATCTATAAATGATTTTTTTAAGGAACATGAAGACAAAAAGCAAATTGATATACCAACTTTTGGTCTGATGTAACTGATTAGAAAAGGCAAATATGCCTATCATAAATTAAAAATATGTGTATATCATCCACAAGTTTTCAGTCTGTATGGTTGTGGCAGAATATACTTCCTGTTCTGCAGCCTCAAGGCTATCAGGGTTTTTGAAATGATTTAGATTTACATTGATAAAGATCTCTTCCCATACACTCTAGTCCCAGAGATCATTTCATACTTCTTCAGAGAACACAGATTATGTTTTAAAACTAGAATAATGTTACTAGAATGCCAGGAAAAAGAGATCTTACATTGGACATACAAAAGAAACTGACTCATGTCTTAATATTAAAAAGTTTCGAATAAACTAAGAGAGTGAGTTAGATAATTTTCCAATATTGAATTTACAAAAGAGGTTTGTTAAAGATTGAAGAATTTTGTGAGAAGGGACAAAGAAAAAAACAATGAAAATAAGTTCTAGTACATTATTTGAAATAACTAAAGATCAAGATTGTTAGAAGAAAAACATATAAATTTGATCTATAAGATACAGATTAAAATAGATATTTCATTATCTCTAAGATCACCTAATGGACATTTACTGACATCAGGACTGAAATGATAAGGTTTTATGAATTTGTTTATAGATAAGAGATGGGATATGGGATAAAGAGATCATTTATTGTATTTTTTTTAAAAATTAAGTTACTTGTATCAATGTTTATATTTGTGATGTAGGGGAAAATCATTTATTTATATATTTCTTTTCTTTTTCTTTATTCTTATTTTTTCTTGTTTTTCTTTTTGGCACATTCTATTTTTATATTTTAAGTTTGCATTATATATTGTTGCAATTTTTTATTTTTAATAAAAATTACTATAAAAATTAGAAATGCAAATTGTTGATTTCATATAAATAGAAGCCATCTTATAGAATATTATGAAATAAAATTTGAGAGAAAAGATACCGGTATGTAGGATGTAGTCTCATCGGTCATGTTAGTTTACAAACAGGTTTTTCATTCTGCTTTGTATTGTCATTATGAGTATTTTAAATCTTCTCCTTAGCAACTGGCCTCAAGTCTTCTTAATTTACCAGCATACTTTTCAGCAACTTTTCTTATGAGTTTCTTAGATCAGGTTTCTCTTGGCAAATTTATCCATAAATGGAACATTGAAATTATGCAATTGTATGTTGTATAGTGGATTAAAAAGACCTGATTTATAATTTAAATATAGTTTTAATTAACATTTTATTTAACTCAATTACATGATACTGAAATTCATGGAACTTACATACAATGTAAATGATCTTGTGTAATAAGCAGCTCCTTTATTCAGGAGAGAATTTAGTAGCAATTATGCTTCACTAAGCAAATAAATACACTACTACAAGAATAATGTTTCATGATCCAGAAGGTTTTTTTAAAAAGAAATATTTGGAATACTTATTTAGGAAATATCTTAATAAAAATAGCTGAATGCACACCATGCATAGAGAAAGGATTGTCATCATTTTAAGATTTTGTCTTAATGTTTATCCAGCCATTATTTTATTAATTTCTATCCCACCTTTATCAATCCAAGACAGCAAACATAACCCAAACTCCTGCTTCTTATATTCCTCCATAACAAGAATCCTGGAGAGTATGTGGCTGGCTCATAATCACTCCAGCTGGCTTTCACATTTAAAGATTAGGAATTCAGTCTCCTGGTTTCTAGATCCACACTTTAACTCCCATACCAAACTGACATCTACATATACCATTTCCCTAAAAATAAGACCCAGGCTTATTTTCGAGGAAACATAATTTCAGGACCTGGCTGGGTGCCTCATCCCTCAATGGCACGGAAAAAAGGTGGTGAGCGTGTGGGGCCCAATGTTGTTTGGCAGCAGCTGAAGCCTGCTGGTCCCATGGAATACTCTGGAATTGTGTAGCCTATGCAGCAGTTAGTTGATTATCTGGTCAAGCAACAGACAGCAGCAGAGGTGTGGGGGGAGGCACACAATCTGGATGTGCCAGGGGAAGTCGGCCAGAATGGACAGCTGTCTGGAGGGTTGTGTTCGTGTGGTGGCATCAGTAGCAGATGGAAGTAGAGGCACGAAAGGCACGAAATCTAGATGTGCCATGTGGGCCGCAAGCAAACTAAGATGGTGGGATGGAGTGAGCAGGTAGCCATGGGAGGCACGTCTTTGCATCTCTTAGCTTGCCTGTGGCTCACCCAGAGTGTTGTGATTCCTGTCTTCCCCAGCCTCAGCCTGCTTGGACAAGTAATTAACTCACCTGTGCTACACAGGCTGGTGCTGCTGCCAGACATTGTCAGCTCCTATGCCCTCGCCACCTCTGGTGATCTTTAGTAGGGTTTATTTGTGGGGTAGAGCTTATGTTAGCTGTGCACTGAAAAATGAGGCTAGGATTTATTTTGAGGGCAGGGCTTATTTTCAGGGAAACATGTTATAAAGCAGATAACTGTTATTCAAGAATTTGAGGGTAAAAAAAAAAGGGCTTTTGAAAATCTCTCCAACTACTGTAGAACTTCAATTCCCAGCATTTGTCAGTTTTGGCTTTGCTTGTTCAGTGCTGGAAACATATGTAAGATTGCATATTGTAAATTCTGCACTACTATAGGATTTTTTTCCCTTAAATATATGATATCCATGATTAAAACTGAGCTCCTTGGAATGCTATAGTTCTTCTGTCTATAATTAGTTAGATAGAAATTCGAATTTGGAAAATTTTAAATCAAATTTGAATGTGTGATCAAAATTATCTATAATAAAAATTATTTTAAAAGCTTTGCAAATGAAACCAAATATTTAAATTTATTTACTTGTTGGTGTCCAAAAGATTATACAATGCTGATGTCCAATCATACATTTCATCACATGGAAATTTCCTGGACTCAGTTTGAGTATATTTAACAACTCTAGACTGGAGCCACTCTTTACTGAGATAATGAAAACTACTCATATTTTATTGTTACCTTTGTATCATGTTCTTCCTCTCTTAAAGGACAACCAAGATACATGTCTATGTTTGATTAGAAGAACAATTAGATGTAGTGTCTAGTTCAAAATACCTTTAAGGAATTTTATAACCTTTTATCAACTGAAATAGATATAAAGCGGATTCTCCTTTGTTTTATTATATTCAGGCCTTTCTCACACTTCCATCGAATCAATGAACTTACTGTTTTAATGTCTTCCATGTATATGACACACCTTGCAGAATGCAAAAATTTAACAGAAATAATAATTTATGGATATCTCACAATGTAAAATTCATTTAAGAACTGATTCAAGAGATCCTTAAAAAGATGACATCTGGAACAAAGCTCTTCCTTTGCAAGAAAACCATTGAGTCTTATCACCACAATTGAGCCCAAATGTTCTGTGATTAAATAAGTCAGTTATTAAGTGAGGTTTTCCCCATTTTACAATCTTTATTGTCAAAATTGTTAAGTGAATCAGTGTAGTGGTTAAATTAGTAATATAGTTGGTAAATGAATCTGACTTCCTATGGATTTTACTTGTCAAATAATCACAAAAGTGATTACATGAGCCCAAGATACTGCAACCATCATAAATATATACGATTGTCCAATTGTCTGAATTTGGTCATGTGACTATGGGGATGATGCAATGGTGGTGTGAAAAACAGTCATAAGTCACTTTTTTCACTGCTGTCATAACTTTGAATGGTCATTAAATGAATGGTTGTGTCATCCTCAAGATCTCTTCTACACCTTTTCTATTGCTGTGCTTACTTATTCTCTTTCGGCTGTCATTAGTAACAGGGGGGGAGGGGGGAACTGGAGGGGAAGAAAGCTGGAGGTGTTACATTCCTGTGCTGTGGATGAGAAGGAGGAGGGGAAGCATAAATTCTTGTCTTTAAGTTTCTGTTTCCTTGCTTAGTTTTCCTTTCTTTTGCGCAGCTGCGAAGTTTTATCAAAATATGTCAAGGTCAACAGACAGAGGCCTCCTCACCACCTGAAGATTCTCACATGATCATATTCAGAACTTTTAATTGGAAGAGTCTTTTGGACTTTGGGGGGTGGGAACAATTCCATCCCTTTGTTGATACTCTGTTGTCTAATATTGTAAGAGGTAGTAATATGGGGGGTTTCTCATAAAGTCTGCCACCATTTTTACAGTTTTGAGTGTGTTCAGTTCCAGATTGTTCCAATTACACCATGAGGTAAGTTGTACAACCTCCCATCTGTATGCAGATTCATTGTTGTCTCAAATGAGACCAATCACTGTTGTTCATCTGCAAACTTCAGTATTTTAACAGATGGATCATTTGAGATGCAGTCATTGGTATATAGGGAGAAGTGGAGAAAGCACACAGCCTTGGGGGGGCCCTCTGCTAATTGTACAGGTATGAGATGTGATTCTGCCTAGCTTCACCTGCTGCTTCCTGTCTGTTAGGAAGCTTATGATCCAATTATAAGTGTGTTCAAGTACCACTAGCTGTTTTAGTTTACTTAGAAGAATGTCTGGAATGGAGATATTGAATGCTGAACTAAAGTCTACAAAGAGAACCTTTGCATAGGTATTTGGAGATTCAAAGTGTTGTAGGATGTAGTGTAGAGCCATACTAACAGCATCATCTGTCAATTTATTTGCTCAGTGTGCAAACTGCATGGGATCTAACAGCAGATCCGTGATGGTTTTCAGCTGGGACAGTACTAGCCTTTCAAAGGTTTTCATAACTACAGATGTTAGAGCAACTGGTCTGTAGTCATTCAGTTCCTTGATGGAGGGTTTCTTTGGCACTGGGCTGTTTGAAGCAAGAAGGAACAAAGTACATCTCTAGAGATTTATTAAAGATTTGGGTGAAGATGGGGGCCAACTGATCAGCACAAAAGGAGTTATCTTGTCTGGCCCTGGTGTTTTCCTGGCTTTTGTCTGTGGAATAGATCTCACACTTCTTCTGTGTTCATGAGAGGTTGTGAACCCAATGGATTAGGGTCAGTTGTAGGAGGCTTGTCTGTTGTTGGTGTTTGAGATGGGAGTTGTGGGGATAGGTGGCTGTAGTTTCCTTTCAAACCTGCAATAAAACACAAGTCACCTGCCAGTTGTTGATTTCCTTCTGCCTTGGAAGGAAGTTTGCTGTAGCCAGTGATATTTTTAAGAGTTTTCCACATTTTCTGGTTCATTTGTTGAGAACTGATTCCTTAACTTTTCAGATTAGCTTCTTTTTGCTGCTTTGATCTCCCTTGTTTATATGTTTCTGGCCTGATTGTATAGCATTGTCATCCTTTCTGTAGGCTTCCTCTTTAAAACAATGTAGCTGCTTAAGTTTAGCTGTGAACCAAGGTTTATTGTTACTATATATTCACAGGTTCCTTGTTGGTACACATAGGTCTTTGTAGAAGCTGACATATGATTTTACAATATCTGTGGGCTCATCTAGATCTGCAGAGGTATCTTGAAAACCATTCCAATCAGTGCAATCAAGGTAAGCCTGGAGCTTCAGCTTTGCCTCATCAGTCCAAATCCTCACTGATTTAATTGTTGGTTTCTCGGTTTTAAGTCTTTGTCTGTAGGCAGGTACAAGGTGAATCATGGAGTGATCAAAGTGACCACAGCTGCTCATGGTAAATACCTAAAGCATCTTTTATTGCTATGCAACAATGGTTTAAAGTATTTTTTTACCTCTGGTGGAACAATTGGCATGCTGGAAATATTTGGAGAGCTCTTTCCTTAAATTTGCTTGATTGAAAGTGTTAAGCCTGTGTTCCCCAACCAGGGTTAAGGAGACAAGCTAAACAGAATGTGCAGCGTTAGTCAGATAGGCATACAGATAAATGTGTGAGATAAGTTTGTATGTTTGTTAATATACAGTAAAAATAACAGATACGCTTGTGCTATCAAAAATATAGTTTATTCCATTTAGAGTTTATAGCATAGTCAAAATAACAGTCCATTAGTCATGTATCATTTTAGTCAGTCCATTCAAGGATATTCAATTAGCAAAGTCCGTGTAGAATATCCAATGTCAGTTCACTTATAATAAATCAGTTTTTTCTCACTCCTGTTCCAGTAGGGAAAAACACAGTCTTCAATTCATCCAGTAATTAGGGATCATAAAGCCAGAGAGAGCAAGCTGCCTTGCTACTTTTATGGTGCTTTTACAACCACTCCCTTAATTACATTCCTACAGTTAAAGTTGCAGACACTTTAACTAACAAACTATGATAACATATTGTTTTACCTAAACCAGTTAGGGTAAACAATGTTATCCCTAACAGAAATCTCCTAAAATGATGGGAAGGGAATCTGGGTGTTTGGCTTCAGCCTCCATAATCTGATCAGCTAGAGTTTGTAATGCCTTGTTTACACAAGCTTGTGGAAGAACATAGACAGCTATTAGGAGAAATGAGGAGAACTCATGTGGAGAATAAAATGGCTTGCAGTTGATATGTAAAGACTAAGTTTTCATCACATAATTTATATATTATAATTATATCCTGAGACCATCTGTTGTTGATATATAAACATAATCCTCCACCCTTTGTTTTACCTGATGTCTCTTCAATTCTGTCTGATCTAAATGTCTGAAATTCTGGGATGTTTATGCTGTTGTCATGAATTTGTGGATTAAGCCAGGTTTCAGTAAAACAGAATTGCTGAGTTGTAGAAATCAGAATTGCATTTAAAAGGAGTATTTATCCATCTTGTTAACTAGCATAAATTAGTCTATTATACAGGAACAGACTTTAAATTGCATACTGAAATATTGTTTACTTTTTTCTTTTGCTCAAAGGTGTTCAAGGGGCTTGTAACCTAATGCCTTAATCACTACAGCAAATTGGCTCACATTGTTTACTCACTAAACAATGTCTCATTCAACAATAAAGCTGCATGTACCCATTGAGTCTTATGAGGAGATGCAGCTAATCAAACAAAGGTAAGGTTTTATTTGCAAAGGAAGAAACCATGTTAAGCTTGTTTACATCTTATTTGTTAACCAAACTAACTTATGAGTGGAACTAATAGATATTCAAAGATATATTTGCTTCTGGCTAGTATATTATGTTCACAGAAATTTTACTATCACGGAAGGCTTCATTCATAAGCGCACCAAAACGTGCCTACCGTTCCTGACCTACTGTTGTTTTTTCTTATTCGTATCCATTTCATGTATTTATAACCATGTTTATACTTAACCTGTTATCTAATAATTGTTTGACAAAATAAATAAATAAATTTTAATGAAAGGCAACAAGTCTTTGCCTGTTTCTTTGGATATAAATGCCAATCAGTAGTGGAATATACTAAATATATTGGTAAATATCTGTTTCATCACTAAACTGTCATACATTTGCTGATTCCTCCAGTTCAAAATTTTGAAATGTAAATTAGCATATTACTTAATATTCAATTTTATAGGAGCTCTTGTCTGAAACACCTTATTTACAATTATGCTCTGGAAACAATCTTTACTGTCCAATTGATATCAGTAAATCTAACTAAGCCCAACATTTATTATAATCCTTAAAAGGTAAAAAAGCTGAAAATCTCTAAATACTTTTTTGTGACCGTTTTAGCTTGGAATCGGGCACATAATGTGGATCCAGAGAGATTGCTTCAAAGTCACCAAGTGAGTTTGTTTGGGGTGGGCAGAGAGATATTACTAATTTTGCTTCCTGGCTCAAAACAGCGGAAAACTCTGCTCCTCCCTCAATTATGGTTGGAAAATAATGGAAACGGTCACAAAAAAAGTATTTTACCTTCCGAAAAGTCCCTTCTACCCTCCCGCCTCGTCCCTCAGCGCCTCTTCTCCGCGTAGAGGAGGAGCCGCATTCTCTTGGCGATTGGTTAGGCCTGCTGCCAATCGGGCGGCCGAGGGGCGTGGCTAGGCGCGAGCCGGCTTGGCGCTCACAAGAGCAGAAGCGGGCGTCCAAGTCAAAGCCTCGTTGCTGCCGGAGCCGCGACGTTTCCTTTTCCCCCCACCATTTCATCCTACGCAGTCAGGCAGCGAGCGCAGACCTCGACTCCCAGCGCTGTCCGACTAGGGCACGCCATGGAGGAGGAGCGTGCCGGGGAGCAGATGAGGCCACTACTCACAACGGTAATCGAGCGAGGAGGCAGAGGCTGGGGGAAAAGTTGGGGACAGGAGGAGGGTTCCCCTTCGCAGCCAGCCGGGGCTGTCTGCGGGTCGCTGCTGTTCCTCTTTGTGGGGGCGGAGCCGCCGGCGGAGACTTTAACGCCCGCGGTAATTGAAAGCTCGGCTTCCTGCTCTCGGTCTCAGTCACAGGTGTCAGTTCAGGAGCCGTGTGGGGAGGGCTACGTAAGACTTCGCCCCCCTCCTTCCTCGATTCATGTCCAGGCAACAGTGCGTGTAGCCAGAGCCCGAAATAACAGAGTTGCTGTTGCCTCGTGAATTCAGAGGCTTGTTAGGATAATCTGGGCAGCCATCCCAGTTTAATTCTAGTATTCTTTTCGGCGAAATATATCTCGTAAGCATCTTCTCATGCCCCAGTTGCTCGCTTCCTGTGAGAGAGAAATAGACTTTTACGTTGCTTTCGCTGCTTTTGTTTAGGCCGAGATCTAAATATGGTAAGGGCAGGCCAGAGATCGAGAGCGAGCTTGGTCTCTTTGTTCCCCACCCAGCTCTCTCGCTCGCTCTCTTTCTCGTCCTCCGCCTCTTCCATCCACACGCTCATTTCAGATTTTCATACCGCGGTACACATGGAAGAGTCTCAAGTAAGGAAAAGGAAAAGACTAAGATCAAACCTAGTGTATGTACTGGGCTGGAGTAAAAGCTACATAGGTGAATCTCTGGGCAGTTGCAACAACTGCTGGTGAAGCACTGTTATCCTGTTCTTTACCATTTCACTGTCTCTGAGAGCGCAGACACATGGTTTGCCAGGACCAGTTCTTTTGTCCTCAGAGCTTGCTGTCATATGGAGCTCAAGGAAATGATGTGTTGTTTCTAGGGCCTTTTCATTGCCAGTGTTTGTGGAGGTGGTCATCAAGGGATAATATAACAGTGATTCACTTTACTTCCGTTTCAGAGGAGGTGAAATGAAGCCATCACATGCTTGTTCAGTAAAACTACTGGGTTTTTACCCACTTTGATTTTGGGGAAGTATGATTTTTTTTTTTTTTGGTGGTCAGCTCAGTTTAGGTGAAAGTTTTTTGTTTTGTTTTTGAGTTTCTGCCATTTATCTTGATGTTAACCAGGAGTTCATTGCCAAGGTTTCTTGAGGCTATGGCTTGGCAATTAATCTAATTTAATTGGGTAGTAAAAATGGGCACTAGGTAACTGACAGCTTTCCTGACAGAATGATAAGCACACAAATACTCTGCTGTAGAAGTGTTTTGTAACTGTTACTTTTCCTACTCTGAAACTATATTAATAAAGAAGCTAAACAGTAGCTTTAACCAAAATACACATAATTTATAATGTAAGATAGTGGATACTTAGAATAACATCCAAGTGGCCCAGAAAAGCAGTTTGAATAATATTCAGTCAGATTTTGCAGATCTCTCCGACATTTGCTCTGATGCATTTGCACAGCATTCCTGTATAAATGAATGAAATGTTTATGAACTTGGAGCATCTTATTTTGAGTTGGAAACTATTGTTTCTGATGTAAAATGTTTTGCATTCAAAACAGGCTTCATCGTTCATTTTGAATTCACTTTGAATTCAAAATATATATTTTGAATTCAAAATAATTGAATAATGTATATTGTGGTTTCCTAATGGTTCCCAAACAGGGTTAATTTAAACCACTCTTAATCCATAAAGCTATAAAGAAGTAGTGCAACAGAGATAGCTTCTGAAATCCATATATGGCTGAAAGTTTTAAATGAACAACTTCAAAGATGACTGAAATGCCTATTAGCAAGACTTTATTGTGAAACAAACTTTATATTCTTGTGATACTGGCCATAGTAAAACAGGGAAGGGACTTTTGCCCTGCCTTTGAGCCAGCTTCTCTCTCATTCCCCTCCCTAATATGAAGAGAAGGATTTAATATTAAGTTTTGAGGAAATTATGTGTGATTCTTCTGGTACTTTACCATAGTTTCTCTTATTGAAGAAATCAATTAGTACTCACTTTGTAGAGTTTAAGTATTATGTCTTTGGATTGCTTCTATTTATATATAATACTTCTAGGGCCTCTTTTATTCCTCTGCACTAAGATGGCAAAACAACAATACAAATAAAAGGTGGAGAACCACCTAGCAGATGAAGCAAGTGTGGCAGGGACTGCAGCACCTAACTAACTATAAAGGCAACATGAGGAACAAGGTCAATGCTGATGCCTCATTAGTAGAGGAATTGAACATCATCTTCACCCGCTATGAGGTGAAAAGACCAGACCCCATAGCCTCTGCCTGCCAGCCTTCCGATTCCCAGCCACTCATCCTATATGAACATCGTGAGAGCTGCACTGAAGGCTGTCAATCCCAGTAAAAATGCAGGTCCAGATGGGGTGCTGGGGATAGTGGTAAAGACTTGTGCTGATCAATTAGCAGAGGTTCTGACAAAGATCTTTAACATCTCCCTGTAAATGGCCTGTGTTCTATCATGCTTGCAAACAGCCATTATTGTCCCAGTCCTCAAGAAAACAGCAATTAACTACCTAAATGACTACAGACCTATCGTGTTAATGTCAATAGTGATGAAATGCTTTGAAAGACTGGTTCTCCACCACCTTAGGACATGCCTCCCACCAACTTTGACAAACATCAGTTTGCTTACAGATGGAACAGGTCGACAGACGATGCCATAGCTACTACCTTACATACTGTAATGAGCTATCTGGAGAAACCCGGAAATTATGTCAGGATGCTTTTCATCGACTACAGCTCGGCCTTCAATACTATCCTGCCCAGCATGCTTATCAAAAAGCTGACTGACTTGGGTTTTCTCTCTTCCATCTGCAACGCGATCAAAGACTTTCTGAAGGACCGACCACAAACAGTGAAGGCTGGGCCTGTCACATCCACCTCTCTGAAGCTTTGTACTGGCTCCCCACAGGGCTGTGTGCTCAGTCCTTACCTGTACTCATTGTACACACATAATTGCGTATCATCTGACCCATCCACTGTGATCATTAAGTTCGCAAATGATACTACCATATTTGGTCTCATTATAGGTGGAGATGAAACAGCGTACAGGAGGGAGGTTCAAAAATTATTCTCATGGTGCCTAGAAAACAATTTGCACCTGACTATCAGCAAGACAAAGGAGATAGTGTTAGACTTCTGGAAGAAGAGAGAGGAACCTGCCCCACTTTATATTGAGGGGGGCTGGGTGGAGAGAGTTTCCTCCTTTAAATTCCTGGGAGTCTACCTCAGTGAAGATCTTACCTGGAAAATCAACATAACCTAGGTGGCCAGAAAGGCCCAACAGAGACCCCATTTCATTAAGGTCATAGCCAGTCGACCAACAGGCTGAAGAACAGTTTCTACCAGTGGGCTGTCAGACTCCTCAACAGAAAATAACTTCATGTCAACATAGTATGATAGATTTGCAGGGCCTGCACATTGTTCAACAAGGTCACATAGTGTAATAAGATTGGGACTGGGTTAGGGGCTTCTGTCCTCACTGTGAGTTGTGTTGGGAGGGGGTGCACCAGGGAAGGCTCAACCGATTTCATTGTACACATGTTGTACTTCGACAATAAAGGTAATAATAATATTACAAGGCTAAGTGTTTGAAGAATTCTTTTTTTTTTATGTTGTATATTGAGAAGAGGAATAAAAGTTTGATCATACTATTTGTTCTCTTATGGTTTTGGCTATTTGGAATCTGTTTATCCTTTTCCCACTACTTCAGCTATTGTCTCATTGGCCTAAATATAATTTTTCATTGGCACATTGTATTTGATTTTTTTGATCAAAAGATAGTTGAATAATTGGGCAACTTTTGAATTCTTAAAGATCTGTGAGTTTGATAGTGCTTCGGCCCATTTTTTTGTCTATAGCAAAGGGGACACTAATTTATGCAAATTAAAATGCTTACATAATAAAATAGAAATATGTCTCTATCTTGTGCAGCATTTGTTTATTCAATTCTATAACTGCTGACATTTAACTGTCCATTTATCTATAGTTTATTCAAAAGCAGAATATTCATTTGTTACTTCTTTTCTGTTTCCTAATCGGTTTGTTCTGATCATTCACATACAATCATACTTATCTTAGTTCTCTTCCCCCCCACCCATACACACACCTGTCCTTCTCTGGAACCTGGATGTACAGTTGATTCTTAACCCCCCCCCCATTTGAAAAAGGCTCTTAAAATCATATTTCAATAGATCTTTGGATTGTGTCAATATATTTATTTTCAATATTATGTTATTAGTGTGGTTTTTAATTGCTTTGTAATATTTTGTTGGTTTTCTTGTATATTTTCAAGAATCAATCTGATTGGGGTGTTATATAATTGTTGTAAATAAACCTTATGGTGCTTTCCTCCTAGCCTACAAATACATTTGAAAGTTTATAGATAGTTCATAGTATTATTTTTAGAGGGTTTTCACATTAAATATGCAAGCCACCTGTTACAGTTCTTGTTTCTTACTATCTCAAAGTTTCATATTTTTATTTTATTTTTATTTTTAACAATTCCTACTTGGAAGATAAGTTAAATATAACCATAGGCAAAACCATATAGATGAAAAACCCTCTCTTGTAATATATCTTGTCCAATGAAAGTATATGCAAACATTAGTTTTTGTCTTGTTAATTACCTCAGTACCAAGGTGAGCATTTCAAAGGTGGAGAGTGGTTGGATGTCAGACAAAAGCTGAAGGTGTGAAATTGATTGGTGTGGTCAGTTTTCAACCAGATGTCCCAGTGTCACTGGAGCAAACATTTTAATGGAAAAATTATGGACAATTATGGTCATGCAATCTTCCTCTTAGCAATGGTCTCACTTAGCAACAGATTTGCCAATCCCAATTGTGCCCGATAAACAAGGACTACCTGTACTATATTTCTGAATAGTGAAAATAAACTTTTTCTAGTTGATTGCTTAATCAAGACATGGCTTGCAAAAAGACTTGCCATGATAATGTCTTGACCACAATTAAATTACACAATTGCTTAATTTTTTGGAGAGCTTAGCTGCCTATTTTAGTTATAAATTTATTTATAACTATTTATTTAAATAGTAATATTTAAATAATAATACATTACCATTCATCTTTATTTAAATAATAATGCATTACCATTCATCCTTAATTTCAAATAATTTGTGAATCAATTAGAAATTAGAATTAGAATTATTAATTAGAAATACCAAACCTTCCATCTTTTTACTGTGAGAAATTGATAAAAAATTGATTTGGCATATCTTACTATATGTGCTATGTTCTACCAATATATTATCTGTCTAAATTTTGGAATTCACAATGCATACTCATTTTCTTAATTCATTTTCCTTTAATATCAGTTTTTTTACAAACTGTTTTTAAACAGATATTTGGAGCAAGTAAACCACAGTTTTTGTAGTCTGGTAAATATATTTCAAAGTTGGAATAGTATCTTGTTACTTTTAAGATTTTGTTGTATGGTGTTTGCTACTTACATAAAATGAAAATCAAATACAAGCATTGTGAAATTGATTAGAAAGAATTCAGCTTTGATTTGCTGATATAATTTATTTATGAAATCCTTTAGAGAATAGATATGTTATAGAAAAAAATTAAAAACCAAATTGTTGTCAGTAAGAAATTGATAGCTAAGGAAAAAATTTACAAAAACAAGTGAAGAGTGTCTTGTGGAATCCCTGATGCTGTCTAAGTATGGCTGTTGTAGGCATTTAATTATTGTATTAGGTAACATCATCAATTTACCCCTACCAAAACTGGCACGACACAGCCCACCCCATAGTTGGGCTGATGATGTTAGCACTGATGATGTTACCTACTTGCTTATGAAACATCTGTAAACAAACAACCAAACTCTTGAAGGACTCTCCAGTTCAACCCTGAACTACATATATTCTCTTCTCTTGACACTATGTCCTAAGTGTAAACATTATTTGGAACTATTTATGTTTCCTGGAATATGCAACTGTGTTATATTTAACTAGGACTTCCTTAAGGGAGCATATCTTTTTTTGAGACTACAGTGGTAGTCATGCAGATTTTTTAGAAAATACATATCTCAGATTAAAGAAGTGGTCACACATCAGTGATATGTAACTGTAACCTATTGTTGCCTTTATACTATCTCAGATGTGTATTTTCTGACATGTAGATAATCAGGTAATCCTCGACTTATTGCAATTGAGCCCAATTTTACCACAATTGTTAAGTGAATCATTAGTGACACGGTTGTTAGGTGAATCTGGCTTCCCCATTGGCTGTGCTTGTCAGGAGATTGCAGAACGTGATCACATGAATCAGTTACCAAGCATCTGAATTTTGATTACCCGACCATAGATATGGAGCAATATTCATAAGTATGAAAAATAGTCAAAGGTCATTTTTTTCAGTGCCATTATAAATTCAAATGGTCACTAAATGAATCATTGTAGGTTGAAGACTGCCTGTAGCCATGTTGTATCAGCCTTTTGAAGCAGTCCAGATAAGTGCAAACCATGAGTAGTAACTATCTTTATTGCAAGTGAAAACCATGAGTAGTAACTGTATCTTTACTGAAAGATTACAGTAACAACTTTGCAACTCTGAAAACACTTCTCCCTTCCTTTAATTTTGCTTTCCGGAAAACTAGGATACATCCCTTCTGAAATGCTTCTCAAACCTCTCCCCACCCCTTTTCTGGACTGACAGTATCTTTTGCATGATGATTGTCTCCCAAGATCATTCCTATTTATCATTACTTGTGAGCTCATTGAATAATTGCTGCTTTAAGGAACTGCCACAAAGCACTGCAAGTGCTCCTCAATTTACAACCATTTGTTTAATGATCATTCAAACTTATAATGGCACTGAAAATTGACCTAGGACCAGTTTTCACACCTATTACTGTTATAGCCTGCCCATGGTCACATGATCAAAATTTGGGCATTGGCAACTGGCATGTATTTATAATAATTACATTGTCTCAGGATCATGTATCACATTTGTAATATTTCCAGTTGGCTTCTAACAAGCAAGATCAGTGTGGGGAGCAGATTAGCTCAACGACTACATGATTCATTTAACAACTGCAATGATTGACTTGTGATTTCGAATGGACTTCAGATAAATAGTTGTAAGTTGAGGACTAGTGTAATGTAAATTGTAGTCCAGATAGTCTAGATATAATAACAACAAAAATTCCTTTAAGAAATAAATGTAGCTGAACCAATGAAACAAAAAGTTTATGAAATATAATGTAGGATAATACAATGAAAATGGAGAAAATTTGTATTTTTGAAAGTCCGAAGAGTTGAGGAAAGCAATTCTTAAGACAGAACATTCTTCAAAGATAATAAAGATTTTAATAATCCTTTTCTTTAAAAAGGCTTCCACATTACTTTTAATTATAACAGATTTTTGATCTAGGATCTAAATTAAATTCTATTAGGGGCAACACTCTGATGCCACATAAAGCAAGCAAAAAAATGTTTCCATTACTTGATAGTTCAAACATTTATTCTATCTTCTTTTTAAAAATGCAAAACTGGGAAGCCAGTTAGCTAAGTTGTTTCAGTTTACTATGTCTAAATATAAACTTCATAAGTATTATTTCTATCAGACATCATCAATTGAATTTGTGTCTAATGTATTAAAAATACATTAAACACAATGTATTTTTTACAATGTCACTAGAGGGCACTGTCCCCATTTCTTGATAAGAATGTACAATAATATGTACAGTAGAAGACAAATAGCAAACTGATTGATACTACAATTATGACTGATAGGCTTATAGACTACCAGCTAGAAATTCTATTGAATTCAGTGGGACTGGCTTCTGAGTATAGTATACATATAGCAGATTGACAATTTATTTTAGTATGTGGCAATAATTATAAAAGGATTATTTTTATTTTTACATCACATAAAGAATCAGAATATTTGAGTATATTTTCTTGAACTGATTGTAGAAAGTACTGTATATGAATAACTTTTTAAATGTAAAAAAATAAAGTTTTTTTCATTGTACTTGGCTAATAATTCAGAAGCAGTAATGCCTAATTATGATTGTAACTAATTTATGTGATCAGCAATATGTCATGGCCTACCAATCTACTTTTAGATAAGGATTCCTGATTGATTGTATAATTGGATAGATAGAGCATTGCTTTTTAAGTTTTAAAACCAGGTCTTCTGAATGACATGCTAGATTCTCTGATAATTCTTACTGTAGTACTGTTACTGTGATTAAAATTATCTAATTGCTATACTTGCCTCCCTAGGTTGATAGAAAAAGCATGTTCCAAATCCTTTTCCTAAAATGTTTTCATCCAATGAGAGCCAAGAAGCATGTCTGTTCTATGGTGACTTAACTTTTGGAATCTTATTCTTTTAGACTTTTGGTAGGCCATAAAGATCTGGCTCTTTTTCCAGGTGTTAGGGTAACTGAAGGGGAATCTGTGGATGATTGTTTCAGTTCTCCGTAGAACTGCTGCGAGCATCCAGAGAGTGGGAGGTGCTCCAGTCTTCACTTCTCACAGGCTGAGCTGAAATTGAGGAACGCCCTCCTCCTCCACGTGACTCCTCCATGCGTTCTCCCCAGTTTTAGCTCAGCCTTCGAGAAGACAGGCAGCTTTCTTCGTTACTTGGCCGTTTCAGGTGTCGTTAATAATGATTCAGGTTTGATTTTTCCTTTCCTCTCCCTGCAAGAGTAGTGCGGTCCCAAATTTAGTTTTTGGAGTAATTTCGCTCCCAGGAGGGAAGTGAGGGTTTGTAGTCTTTCACCCCCCCCTCTTCTATCCTCTGCCGTTCCAAGCGCGCTGGGCTCAGCCGCTTGGCTCTGCGCTGTACTTTTAAAAAGCGCAATTGCGTCTTCCCCCATAGAACGCCTCAGAGGAGGCAGCGCTTCCTCTCCCAGCTCCTTTCTTCTCCTGCTTGAAGTTGCGGTGGGCTGGTACGCTTCTGAGCTGTGCGCTCTGAGCCGGGCGGCCATTTTGGGCGCGCCTCGTGGCCGGCGCCATTTTGTTTTACTGATCAAGTAAGGCCTTATCTTTTGGGATTTAAGTGTGAGCTGTGAGGCCTTTGTAGGCCCTTTAGCGGGACCGTCAGGCCGCGTGGAGCCTTTGATTTTACTGAGAGAGCACTGTGGCCCCGTGCCCTGTTGTCTCTCTTAGATTTAATATTGTTGGCTTTCTTCCTTGGCCCGCAGCTAGTTCAGAAGCGCAGGCACGTACTCTCCATGTTGTTGGGGGGCTGCCTACAGAGGTCCCTTTTTTCTTGTCTTGCCTTTTGCAAATTACTTGGCCTCAGCGTTCATTTGGTTTATTTGGAATTAAATTATTGTTTTTGCTGTACCTTCTTGGGTCTATTTGGTTTTCCTTACTTGAACCTGACCCCTTTTTTTGTAGTTAAATGCCAGTGTATATATTCAGGTTTTTTAATTTAGCTTGCTGGATTTTTTTCTGTTTTTTATTGCATAGGGGTTCAAAAAAAAAAAAAAGAGAAAGGAGATTTTTTTGAATAGATAATAGCTAGCTCTAGAATAAAATTTCCTCAAAAAGGGGGACGTGACCCAATTTTAGGAAAACCGGTTTACGTTTGTAGGCCGAACTCCTAGGCGTGCCAACCGCCTTTTTTCTTCCAATACCATGGCAGAGGCTAATCCTACTGGCTCTTCTCTGAAGGCCAAGTCTAAGACGCATTACCTTCGCAAAAGGGACAAGGATTCTTCCAGTGCTTCTCAAAGAGATGCCTTACGACGTCATAAGGCCCTAGAAAGGGAGTTTAGCAAGCGGGCTAAAGAGTCACACTCTATAACACCTGCCTTTTCCTTCTACCCCCCCCTTGCTGAGCCAACCCTCTCCCTCTAGGGGCGGTACTTCCACCCGAGGCCTCCAGCCCTCTCGTGTACCAGAGGCGGCCTTTACGCCAACCGCTGCAGGCCTACGCTCTGAGGATCCTGCTCCAATCATTGTACCTGAGAACATCAGAGAATGGATGCAGCCTGCCATCCGTCAAGGCATAGCTGAAGGAATGCAGCAGCTCGCTAGACCGGATTCCCGAGGGAAGACTCCCGAGGCTGAGTCTTTATCCGGGAGATCTCCTTCTGCACCAGTGTCACAGCATGGTCAGGTACCTCCTCACGTGGATGTTCCATTCCCAGAGGGGGAGGATACCCAAGAAGAAGAGGGAGTGGGCCTTCCGGCCCCTTCTAGTCAGGACAAGAGGTTGTTTACCCTGGATTCGGATTTCTCATGAACCGTTCGGAGAGTACGAAGGTTCTGATAGAGGTTCCTTACAGTATTTGGAACCCTTTCTGGAGGGGGACCTAATGGAGGGAGAAATGTCAGAAGATGAGGGTCTTTCTCCTGAACAACCTGCTGTTGTGGGTCTTTTTAAACCCCATTTATTTAAGTCCTTGCTATTTAAGGCAAAGAACATTTCAGGTCTAGCCTCTCAGCCTCCTTCTGAACCCCCTCCATCGAGTCCAGAAGGTCCTGATGACCTTATGTTCAGAAAGCCGACAGTGGCAGCAGACATTCTTCCGCCCCCCCCCCCTGTAAGGCTTGCTTCCTCTTCCAATCCTACACTAGAGGCACTGAAGCCAGAGGATAAGCGAGCGAAGATGGCGCTCCGGCGGGCTCACACCGCTGATGCCTGGGCTATTCAGTCGGCCACGGCCGCTTCCTTTTTCACCCGATCCTCCATCAGGTGGCTCAGACAGCTGAAGCAACACATTTCTCCAGCTGATACCAGAGCCCATCAAGATATTGCAAAGATCATGGCAGCGGTGGAATTTGCAGCCGACACTACCTTTCATTCGGTTAAGTTCTCATCCCAAGCTATTTCTTCCCATGTTTCTGCCAGACGATTGCTTTGGCTTCGACACTGGCAGGCTGATATTAAAAATAAGTCTAAGTTGGCTTCAGCCCCCATAGTAAAAGGGAAATTATTCGGGCCCGCTCTGGAGCCATTGCTCCTGGAAACCCGAAATAGGAAAGAGTTTCTGCCTTCACTTTTTCGTAGGCAGGAAATCAAGAGTTCCCGCTCCTTTTGGAGGGGCTCCTTTCGTCCCTCCTTCCAGTCATCATTCTCTCCTAGATTTCAGGGCTCCCCCTCATTCCGGCCGTCCTACCAGGACCGGGGCGACTCAGGAGACAGAGGCAAGAGAGGGGGCAGCTACAGAAGGCCCTTCAGGGGTTCCAGGAGTAGAGCGGCCCGCCGGCCCAGGTAGCATTGCAGGTTTTCTTCCACAGGTGGCCGCCTCAGGCATTTTGCCGACAAGTGGGAGGAATCTACCTCTGATACTTGGGTTACAAATTCAGTGCGCTTTGGCTTGACCCTGCTGTTTCTCTCTCCTCCCCCCGAACATTTCAGGGTTTCACCCATTTCTAGGAATCCTACTCAACGGGCTCTTATGGCTTCTGCCATCAAACATCTCTCTGATATTAGGGCTATTCAACCTGTACCCCCATCCCAATAGGGAAGGGGTTTCTATTCACTTTTATTCTTGGTGCCTAAACATTCCGGGGGATGGAGACCCATTTTAGATCTTAAGAGGTTAAATCGTTTTTATTGTACGCCATAAATTCAAAATGCAGACTCTGCAGTCGATTTTACAGGGCATCAGAGAAGGAGACTGGCTTACGTCAATTGACCTTTCCGAGGCTTATCTCCATATTCCCATTCATTCCTCGTATTCTAAATATCTCAGATTTTATTATAATAATCAGCATTTCCAGTATGTAGCCCTCCCCTTTGGTCTAGCCTCAGCTCCGAGATCTTTCACTAGTGTGTTGGCGGCTATTGCAGCTCACCTTAGACAAATTCCCATCTGGATCCACTGTTACCTTGACGATATCCTGGTTGTATCCTCTTCCCGACATCAAGTCGAGAGCGATACTAGCGCTACCCTCTCGGTACTTCAGTCCCACGGATTCTTAGTGAACTGGGAGAAGAGTCAGCTTACCCCCTCCACTAGTATATCCCATCTAGGGGCTGTGATTGACTCTGTTGAAGGAAGGGTCTTTCTCTCTCAGGAGAGACTTATTAGTATCCGCACCACTATCAAGGATATCCGGCGGACCGGGAAAGCATCGTTGCTCAATTTATCCAAACTGCTAGGGAAGCTAGTTTCCTGTATTTCCATTATTCCATGGGCTCGCTTGCATTCCAGATCTTTGCAATGGTTCCTCCTGCCGTATCAGTGTTCAGGAAGGAGCACGTCAAGGTTTATGGTGGGGGTCCCGCTGAGAGTTCTCGCCTCCCTCCTGTGGTGGATGCGACCATCTGTCAACAGAGGTCAGTTTTTCCAGGAACCTCGAAGGGTTGTTCTCACGACAGACGCAGGTCTTTCCGGATGGGGGGCCCATCTGCAATCTCTCTCAGCACAGGGAGTTTGGACTCATGCGGAGCGAAGTCGGAGCATCAACTGGTTGGAGCTTCGTGCAGTGTACCTGGCTCTGCAAACATTTCTTCATCGGGTAAGGGGGCGCCATGTCCTGGTCCTAACGGACAATATTACAACCAAGGCCCACATCAATCGGCAAGGGGGCACCCATTCCCTCCTTCTCATGAGAGAGGCCGAGCGACTGTGTCGATGGGCAGAAGCGCACCTCTTATCCATCAGAGCGGAGCACATCTCCGGGGCCTCCAACGTCCAGGCGGACTGGCTCAGCAGGGCAACACTGGATCAGGCAGAGTGGCGCCTGCACCCACATCTGTTTGGAGAAGCAGCAGCCAAGTTCGGTCAGCCCCTAGTAGATCTTTTTGCGTCTCCGCTCAACGCGCAAACACCGAGGTTCTTCTCCCATTATCCCTCCAGCGGAGCAGAGAATCACGATGCCTTGCGTTGCCGGTGGCCTCCCGGGCTACTGTGCGCCTTCCCTCCGTTTCCATTGATCCTCAGGGTGATTCGAAAATTGATAGCTGAGAAAGCAGAGATCCTCATGGTGGCACCTTATTGGCCCAGGAGGCCGTGGTTTGCGGACCTCCGCAATCTTCAGTATCTCCGCCATGGAGGATTCCGTTGGATCAGATTTCGCTGTCGCAAGGCCCGCTGCTCCATCCAGAGCCACAGTGGCTACAGTTGGCTGTTTGGAGGTTGAGCAGGAAAGGATGATTGAGGAAGGCTTATCAGCCCAGGTCATTAACACCATTTTGGTGGTTAGAAGGCCTTCTACTACTCGCATTTATGAGGCTACCTGGAAAAGTTTCTGTAACTGGTGCCACAAATCATTCATCGACCCACGCTCTCCTTCAGTTGCACAGATCCTGGCCTTTTTACAAGATGGCCTAGATGGAGGTTTATCACCTAACACCTTAAGGAGGCAGGTAGCGGCGCTCTCAACGGTGGTTGCTGGCGATCCTTTCGGTCCCCTTTCCCACCATCCTCAAATCAAGGCTTTTCTTAAAGGGGCTTCTAATTTGCGCCCGTCAGTAGTGCACAGGTACCCGACATGGAACCTTAATAAAGTTCTCCTGGCCTTGACTAGATCTCCTTTTGAGCCTCTCAGGGAGGCGTCACTTCAATTTCATACATTTAAAACAGTTTTTCTGTTGGCTATTACTTCGGCTTGAAGGATATCTGAAATTGCAGCTCTATCCATGAGAAAAGATCTGTGCATTTTTCATTCAGATCGGGTGGTTCTGAGACCAGACCCAGCATTTATGCCGAAGATTAATTCACCGTTCCACAGGGCACAGGAGTTGGTCCTGCCTAATTTTTGTCCGAAGCCTCTGCGCGAGCAAGAGAGGCAGTGGCATACCCTTGATGTTCAAAGGGCTTTGCGTATTTACATTTCTCGTACGCAGTCCATCAGGAAGGCAGAGTCTCTATTTTTGTCATTTCAGCCAAAGACACTAGGCTGTAAAGTTTCTCCGTCCACGGTAGGCAGAGGGATTAGGGCTACCATATCCAAGCCCTATTTAGTTCAAGCTATTCCAGTTCCCAGTGGGGTTACCGCTCACTCCACCAGAAGTGCAGCTACCTCGGCAGCCTGGGCTACTCAGGCGTCTATTCTTGATATTTGCCGGGTGGCCATCTGGACTTCCCCATCTCCCTTTATAAGACATTATAAGATTGATGTTTACGCCTCAGCTGAAGCATCTTTTGGCAGGCGAGTTTTGCAGCAAGTGGTTAGGGATCCTGGGGAAGTTCCAATCCAGACGGACTCCCACCCGTAGGACACACTGGCTTTGGTATGTCCCACTCTCTGGATGCTCGCAGCAGTTCTACGGAGAATGGGCGTTGGTTCTTACCTGATACGCCTCTTCTCGTGGAACTGCGTAGAGCATCCAGCCCCACCCTGTTGGTCCGTCTGTAAAGGGGGAAAACCTGTTTCGGCCAATGATTTCTAATGTTGTAGTTCATGTTGTTTAATATTTAAGAGTAGAGGGTTGTTTTTGTCCTCTCGTCTTTGATAAAACTGGGGGGAACGCATGGAGGAGTCACGTGGAGGAGGAGGGCGTTCCTCAATTTCAGCTCAGCCTGTGAGAAGTGAAGACTGGAGCACCTCCCACTCTCTGGATGCTCTACGCAGTTCCACGAGAAGAAGCGTATCAGGTAAGAACCAACGCCCATTTTTGTTGTTGTGTTTTTTATGGTTTTGTGATTTTATTGTTTTAAATTGGCCAAAATTGTGTCTCAAGTTAGATGGTGGCGGTGTTACTGCTACTACTACTTCTACTACTACTACTATTAATACCACCACTACCATACTACTGCCTCCACCATCATTACTCCATAATTGACTAGATATTTGTATTGATTGTCTTCATCCAGACTCTTGATGTTATTTCCATAGGGCATCTTAATTGTTTCAGAAATGTTTAGCGAGGTTTGATAGAGATGCCTGAGGTTTGGAAAACTGAATATTCATTTTTTTCTGTGCTATGATATGCTCTGTATCCATTACTGCATTTTCTGTCTTTGGTGTCGGCTGAACAGAGAACTGAGAAAATATTACATTACTTTAAATCTAGTGCTGCCTGTCCTAAAATTTTCTAGATTTTTGCTGGAAACATCCATACAGTTTAAGTTCTGTTCACACAGATTGCAAAAATAGAAAATAAAAATAAAAATCTATTGAAGGGAGAGGGAAAGGAAGGAAAAACACATATACCATTTCTATTCAATAACTGAACATTCCTATTTCACAAAACCTGTTGTGCAGGTTTGCATTATTATTTTTTTTCAATTTTTAACAATTAGATAATATTTAGTCTGTCAAAATGAAGAAAATTAAAAATATATATCACAAAAGTAAAATTTTTTTACTGAATAAGTATGATTCACTACAATTGTCTGGCCTTTCTGGGAATTTATATAATTACCTGCAAAATGTAAAGAGGCCTAATATCCATATAGAATGTACAGTGTAATAATATATGATAATGGATTTGATTCTTATTTATTTTGCAACAATGCGTAAGATATTATCAGTTTTGAAAAATGCTATTCTCAGCCTTGGGAAAAGTTACATAATGTATTTTATTCATTCCCAAGTGCTCTTATTTATCCAATTTCTACAGTGTTGGGACAACCCATTAATATGGCTTGGAACTCCATACCTTTTGTTATTTGGATGACCAATTGTTTCCTAAAGAAATTAGGAAAGGTGCTGAAAAACTGTACAATGCAATGTTTCCATTAAAATTCATGGATTAAACTGGCTATAAAGAATTGGATTTTGAGATAGTAATTTATCCTCCTCTCCTAAACTGTTACTGGGATTATGGGTATTCCTGACCAAATCTTAACTTGATGTTTTCTGTTCCATTGGGTGCAGTAAGGATTGATCACAATAATTTTGTTCACACTGATGCCAGTGCATTCTTCTTTGCATAAATTCTCACGAGTATAGTAATGGATTTAGGCGAATGATTTGACCTCAAAAAGTTTATATGTAGTAGGGATCCACTGGCCTCTACTTGCGCAAAAGAAGATCTTTATTATCTTCTTTATTGAAGATCTAATCACTGTGATTCTGGGCATTTAGATGCCTTTAAAGTAGAAAACCATTCCATGGTATTTAGATGTTCTGTTCTCTACTGTTTTACTGTGCAGGATTATAGAATGGCTAACTTGGCAAAATGAGAATTTAGACTTGTCAAAATTAAAAACCAGTTGATTTTGTCGACATTACCAAAATATTACTGCCATTGCACTTTTCAACTCTTTTGGGTTTTGTGAAACTATGGTAACATCATCAGCATAGAGGAGTATAGGATGGTTCATCGTGCTGGCCAGGACATAAATGTCCCCGTTATGAAGAAAGGTGCACCGTTGAACAGACATATACCGTAAGAAAACAGCCTTGTTGCACTCCTTTTTGGACACTTCCTGTGCCAGAGAAGGTCCCTTGGGGAATATACACCTTACTCTTAACACTTCAACGGGCTTGCTTTTTTGTGGTGGAAGAAACAGATTTTTTGCTGATTTTCTTTTAAAATATCCATTTATGATTTGTTCTGTCTAGTTAGAGGAGATTGTACTCAAAAATAATTGTGTATTATCAAGTATGATATTAGATTCATGCATAGATTTTATTCATGAAAAAATATGTGTATTCAAATTTGTTCATATATTTCTATGCACATACTTTGTGTTCTAGAGTTGCAATGTAATTTCAGGGGAAAGTTCAAAATATGTTATCAGTAGTGCTTTAGAAGAGCTTGACCTAATTTCTTTTCATTAGTACATATTATGCTGAACAGATTATGTACTTAATTTCAAGAGGTAATAGTTTGGTGCAGCATATTGTCCCACTGATGAAGGGAAGGCACTTCAAATTTTGGTGACCTAGTTCTATAAATAAAAATATAAAGTACATTTGTTTCACTTACTGAATAGATTTTATATATTCACTGATTCTTTATTATCTGTTTATTATTCATCTAAATTAACCATCTGTAATAGGAGCTTCTTAAGCTATGTTTTGCAAACATAGTGCTTAGTGTAGTGAAAAATAAATCAGATTAAAATAAATATCCTTAAAATACCTTATTATTAACTATATGTAAATGATATAGCTGAGACAATGGCATATATAGTGTTAAAGAATAATTATGTTCTCCTTCCCAATTCTCTGAAATTTACCATAGATATTAAACTAATGCAAGTTATATAAGCTTTAGATGATTCTCAGTCAATTAATTCAGATCTCATTATCATAGTTATATTAACTGGATTGTATCCAATTTGGAATTCCTTGATTACACCCACATTTTTTTCAAGTGCTTTTTACCCATTAAGCTTTTTTTACCTAGTCGTTATCAGGAAAGCTTTATGGTATCACTAGCTGCTTTCCCATTAAAAGGCAGCAAATCTTTGGTTTGACCTCTCTACTTAGCCTGGGTTTTAATAGAATAATAGAAAAATTGAATTATAAAATTAAAAGGGACCTTGAAGGTCTCTGGATATTCTGTACTATCCTAAGTTGGCAGCGTGCAATGAAGTGACTTGCTTTTTCAGGCATTCTTCTGATGGTGGACCTACATCTGCCTGAAAAGAAATACACGTAGTCCTCAACTTACAATTGTTTAATTACACTGACATTGAAAAAATGACATTATGATCATTTTTCACATTTATGACTGTTGAAGCATTCCCACAGCCATGTGATCAAAATACAGACACCTGGCAACTTATTTATGACAGTTGCAATGTCCTGAGATCAAGTATCCCTTTTTGTGAACTTCTGACTAACAAAATCAATGGGGAAGTCAGATTCACTTAACAACCATGTTACTAACTTAACTGCAGTCATTCATTTAACAAATGTGGCAAAAAAGGTCATAAAATGGGAAAGGTCATTTAACAAATGTCTCAACAGAAATTTTGGGCCCAATTGTGGTTGTAAGTTGAGGTTTACCTATAACTCTGAAGTCAGAACCATGATTGGTTAATGAGTTGTTTCATCTAAGCTCCGCTGGACAAAGAGAACCAAAGAAATTGCCCACGTCTGCTCCAGTTCCTCATGTGGAAGTGTGTAGAATCCAGAAATACTGTACAGGCATTTTATGAGTAGGAGTACTTCAATGGTGGGATTCAAAAAATTTACTACCGATTCTGTGGGCATGGCTCAGTGGCGGCACATAACGTGTCATCGCTTCTGCATTGGAGGCACTGGCTCTAGAGGATTACAACAGTCAGACTTACTTGGGCAGGTCCCTCCAGTGCAGCAGGCTCAATGGGGTGGACTTGCGGGGCCGGCACCTAGAACGCGGCAGAGAATCACAAAAGCTTCTGGGCCACGCACAAGAAGGGACACACATGTCAATGCAATTCAGCAACATAAAATAAAAAAATACAGATAAAACAAATCAACAAGAATCAGCAAAGCTGATTAGATTCTGATTAGATCAACAAGAATCAGCAAAACTGATTAGATTCTATTCACTACTAGAATCTAATCAGAGATGCTTTGCTGATTCTAGTCCAGTGAACTGCTCCAGCAGGGTTGGAAGGGAGTGTGTATGTATGTGTGTGCATGGCTGTCAAAACTCCAAAAACAAGTCAAGTATCTCTGGGAAGGCCAGTCATAAATTAGAACATTGCTATTACAAGTGGCCATTAAGTGAGGACCACTTGTATTTGGTTCGCCAGTCACCAAACCACGCCCACCCAGTCACATGCCCACCAAACCACACCTACCCGGTCATGTAACCATGAAACCATGCCCCGCCCAGTCACATGACCAGCAAGCCACACCTTCAAATTAGGCCACACCCACAGAAATTTGAATCCCACCCTTGGGTGGGAGGCACCAAGGATAAGTTTGTAGCACCAAGGGGGCAGTGGACTGAAAAAGTTTTGGAACCACTGATCTAGAGTGTGCCATCTTTTTTCTAGAGAATGTACAGGACAAAAATCAGGCAAGATTAGTTCCTGGGCCCTGTGGAACCAAGAGTTCACCTTTGACATGAATGAAGGGTCTAGTCTTAACACCACTCACTTGGTGTGAAATACACAAAGGTCCTTCCTGACACATAAGGCAACCAAGTCCAAAATCCTTCTGGCAGAGATGATTGATGCTAGGAATGCCACCTTGCAAGAAAAGATTGCAGGGAAATAATCTCAGTGGTTCAAATGGGATCTCAGTGAGCAAATGCAGTACTTTAGAGAGGTCCCATGTTGGCATCAGCTGAGAACTCCACAGCTGCTAGGAGCTTATTTATATGCTGGTGTGATCTGACATCCTCAAGTGGAATTCTCTCTTGAAGCTCTTGTAGCCAGATGAGATGCCCATTTTTTTGAAAAAAAAATGCGGCCATGGAGGCCTTCATTGCCCATGCTGCTGACTGATGTGTTCTCTGTAATGTTTGTTCGGCCCTCTTGTCCTCTGCCTTTAACAAGTCCTCGGGCTCCCCAGGAATGTCAGGGGTGGATTGTAGGGCCGCTAGTGGGGCGTCTGCAGAAGGCACTTCCAGGGCTTTGGAGAGATCAGCTCCCACATTGAACAATCTACTGCCCAGGAAGGAAGGGCTTGGATCTGACCCAAGAGAAGACCATTGCCTTTGGATGACTATTGTGAACATCTTTGGTGCAGGAATGATATCTGCTGTTATGGTCTTTTCTGAAAACAATGGGTTATTGGGGTCTTCGAAAGATCTGTTGGCTCCTGTGGTTCAGGAGCCATGCCTTGTCCTATGGCATTCTTTGCCTTAAAGAGGAGTGACTTGAATATGGCAGGCTGGTAAAGGCCTGAAATTGCGGTTTGGTCAGAATCAAGGCCCTCATCTTCAGAATAATTTCTATCCATCAGCTGCCCCATGTCAGATGGGTTGGAATGAGTACTCCCAGCAGGAGCATAAGAAGCAGACCCTGAATAAATGGAGAGATCTTCCCATAATGAGACCTTTGTCTCCTGCTATGCCTTGAGGGGGAAAATGAAGCCTCAAAGGTGATCACCTAGTTTGTTTTAAGACAGCTGATAAACCCTGCTTCACTGCCTCAGCTAACAGATCCTGCATGTTAAATTGGAATTCAGGTTCTTGTCCCACTGCAGGACAAAGTGGGAGTAAAGGAAGCTGTTGAGATAATTCCTCATTAGGAGAATGAGCACACACAGGGAGATGTAGTGAGAGTGGTGAAGAATAACACACAACCAGCACACTGTATAGTAAATGTAGGTTTTTACTTCCAATAAACATTTAAGCAAAATCCAACAAGCAGCCCAAGTCATTCACCATTAAAGCAGTCAGTTTTCAGTCCAGCGATAATCCAAATAACAGAGTCCAGTATCATAAACAGTTCAGTAAAAGACTCACATCAAATCCAAGAATAACAACGATCAGCAACAGTCAATAGGGAATGCAGGAACCACAACAACAGAACAACCCAGGTTTCTGTCTCCATCTTATGGCCGTTTGAGGAACCACACCCAATTACAATTTTAGCATTCTCTTAAAGAGACAGTATTAAAATGTCTATCCTGGTTTATATATTTTCCAACCCAACTGTTAGGTGACTTATATTCCCAACAGTAGCTTCAGGGTTCTCTGGTTCTGTGGGGAGACAGAAAAGAAACTTCTAATTTCAGAGTCTTCAATGGAATCTTGCATCAGAACCTACTCTTCAGCTCCCCCAGTGGCCACTTCTAGTAAAACTCTCCTATCAGATTGAAGAAACTTGGCTCCTTTTTGTAATGGTTGCTCCTCGTTTTGGCAGGAGTCTGTCATGGAGCTGTTTAGCACCATTTCTGAGCTCTTTTGGGCTGCTGCTTGTCCCTTAGCCCACAATCAGTCTAGTGCTTTATCCCTGCAGTGTTCGTCCCGCTCAGCTGCCTTGGAGCTCTTTCGAGCTCCTATAGCTCTATCCCTTGGCTTGGGGCTTGCAGAGGAGGCTGAAATATTTTCAGCTGCATGGCTGAGAGAATGTGACGGCCTGTGAGCCATCTCCTCCATTCTCCTATTCGCGCAGCTAGCATATTGGGTGGAATCCACCATCTTAATGATCCCTGGTGTTCAAGCTTGCTCAGGAATTATTGCCCTGTGGCTCTAAGGACATGGAGAAAACTCTCCCAGATCAGTTACCCTGGAGAAGATCCGGCCATTAATCGTGATCTTTATCTACAGCTGGTCTTCAGCCCCGTTTAAAGCACTGCCACAGTAATTGCAGACTTCTGAGGCAGCCATTTGAAGCTGCCAAAAGCCCTCCTAAGCCAAACACAGGGAACAGTGTGGATGTTTAATCTAACACACCTCCCTGAAATATCTCACAATCAGTGCAGATCAGCCCTCAGCTGATCCTTTGTCGGATGGTCTGGGCCGAAGCCCTGACTGATTATTCATTCCATTTTGACAGCCGCCTAAGTAGTAGACAGGTCTGGCTGCCCAGGAAATAGCATACAGGATTGGGTTTTTTTGAGTAATTTAGGCCTAATTTTCTATAGATTTGAGATTTTGTAGGAGCAAAAAAATACACGTCGTCCAGTTAGCTGTCTGAGTGAATTTCTGGGACACCCTTATAAACAGACTCAGTCCAATCAGCAAGCAGCGACTGATAACCCAACCCTGGATGCTCTCTCTCCACCACAATGGAGAAGGCAGTGGGAGTGGAGGACACAGTGACTTGGGCTAATCCCCTTTCTGACTTTGTATTCATCTCCTCTGGGTGTTTGTGTGGCTTTTTTTCTCCCCCTCTTCTCCCTTCTTCAGATTTCTTTTTTTCTTGGAAACAAAGGCACAGGGAGGAGGGGGTCATGTTGTCCCAAAGAATTAGACCCCAAAATTAAAAGAACAGCTTTTCAAATACTTAAAAAGTTACAATGTCAACCCTGGACCAGCTATTTCTCTTTATTTTTTGGGAAAAAATAAGCAGGCATCTGAGGAGGCATCCCCAGCTCTTAATAAGGGCCATATTTAAAAGCAGGAGGGAGTTGCTTTCTCCCACCCACCCCCAGGAAAGGGAAGAGAGGGGGAAGAGGGAAGGAAAGAACGAGAAGGAGGGAGGCAGGGAATCTGGCCATGCCGATCTCAGCCATATCTATCCCAGCCACATCCCCCCCACCAAGGTCAACTACAACCCTAAAGTGGCCTTCAATGAAATCGAGTTTGACACCCCTGTTCTAGAACAATTATCAATCAGAGTCAGGCAGCATATGAATTTAAGAAATTATTATTATTGTTAATTATATACTGTTAAAAGTAAAGCAAAAATAGAAAAGAAATATTTTTTTCTTTGGAAACTTTTATAATCAGCATGATAAAATTTCATATTTTAAAATTTCCAATTTTTAGAAATAGATGTGATTTAGAGTGCATTAGAATCATCTGGACAGAAAAATGGTTCATTATAAAAATTGCTGGATATTTTTTATTACTTAAATAAAAAAGATAGGCAATTTACCTAAAAGAGGTTTTGAAACATGAACTTATTTGAATTAACTTTGTTAAAATTATATGTTCAACTTTACTCAGAAAAAATGAGGTTATTTAATAAAGACTGCTATGAAAACTGAACATTTTAAGTATATGATTTATTATTATAAGATTGATATGGTAACTCAGTTGAGATTTTGGGGTTTTTTTAGCAAAGTGACCTGATAGCTAGTTTTAAACAAAGAGAGATCTTTCGAGACACAAATGACTAATATATGAAAATATGTTCTGGTGTGAAAAATTAAAGATTAAAAAGAAAAACATAGAGGTTATATTTCAAATAAGTAGCTGTTAATAAATTTAAAAATAAAAATAATTTTTTTTTCAATGTGGACAATCTGTAAAGTTTTCTTAAATTGCCAAGAGTGATTTTTTTAAAATGATGGTATATTAGGCAATCTGTTTTATAGACACAAAGACACTGTCTTAAATATTTTTAATGTTTGAACTTTTATTTTTACATTTTGGAACTTGAATCAAATATCTGTATTTAGTTCGTAATAATGACATTTTAGCCTTCAAATAATAATATTTCAGTTGGGAGACTGTTTTAGTTACTGCTATAGCTAAATGCTAAGTCACAAACCACATAGGTTCAGCTCCTTTTTTGGTGTTCCCTCTGTGGGAATTGAAGCCATGCCATGTTCCTCAATTCTGTTATTCTGTGACCCTGTGCTGATTGTAATTACTGGCTTGAAAGATTAAGTATTTCTGTGAGATAATTGGCTGCAACAGGGAGTTTTGTAGCAGTGTACATCTATGTTGGATATAATGTTATAAAAAGGTTATGTTTATGTACAGTCTGATATCTTGAAGCACATTACACTGCAGTCTTCTACAAGGACATTTTCGTTTTCTGCATCAGCATGGAAGCAATGCATCTAGACAGAGAGCTGCTACCTGTATGTAAATATATTTTTCCTTTTCATATTTTCACATTGCTAGCATAGAGGTTATTCTTCATAGTTTTCCTTCTCAGTGTGTGTAATTATTTATCATTTGAAAAATGATGCAAAATGTTAATAGTAAATTTCAAACTATTGAAATTCACAAAGACAAATTCATTATCATAACATTAATGACTTATTGCAAGTCATTTTTAGATGCAGAAAGTTAAGTGCATTAAAAATCTTTGAATAAAATGCTTTTTATACTGCATATTAGCTAACATATTTTCAGTGAAGGATGGGGGAGGGATATCTATTATTGTGGCTCTTAGATAGAATCAATAGACAAATATTTATCTAAAATATGTTTCTATTAATTTCTTTATCATCCTTTCTTTGCATTGCTTTCTAGAAAATTGGCACATCTCATTTTTATTTGCTATAAAACATTATTGCTTTTGTGTGTTTTGCTGTAAATGTTTTTAGTATAATAACACTCTAGCTTGAATTCTTATTGAAAATGCTGTATGATTATTTATATCACTAAGAAATTTGATTCATATATCATAAAAATAATCATCATAATCTCAATAGGTAGTAAAGAAAGACATATTTAATCAGAATGAATGTATTGCAGCAATTGTTTATAAATATGTAACTTAACAGGATTATGCTACAAATGAAGACATTTTTAATTCCCTTTCCTGCTATTTATCCCTTGAGCTGTATTTTGATCAAGCAGCAAAAAGTATACTTGCTCGCTACCGATATTTTTTCCTGTAACATAAATAAAAATAACATTTCAAGGTATACTATGTAGTCAATAAGGGGCAGAAGGTTCAATGACAAACACTGTAAACAGAATTGAAAGCTTCCTCTCTTTACTGTTAATGACTATAGTATCAGAATCTAAGTTAATATATCCCTCCAAGGTACTATCAGAAAAAATAATCTTATCAAATGTTGTCCTTCAGATGGATTCTGATCTGTTTTGAATATGGGTTATATTATACTTGCTTATAAAGTCTCTGATACTCATTTTGGAAAGTAGGTTACAAAAACAATATTCAATAACTGCTCAGATAAATGCCATCAATCAATCAGTACTAATGAAGCCTAATGAAATAACAAAGTTTACATGATTTTCTGGCATGTAAGCAAGGACACTAATTGAACCTTTTGGGGAAGCATGTTTCATAATGAAGGACACACCACAAATAAGACATGGAATTTCATCCAGGTCCTATGAATTTCACAAGGAGGAGGGGCTTTCATGAGATGATTGGATGAACAGAGTTAACTATAGCAATTTAGTAACTGACACAATACAATTAAAGCTGTAATGACATTATTAGATATACTTAATGCTCTAATGTTGATTAGAAGCTAATGCAAAGTAAATGCAGCCAATTCAAAATTAGTGTTATTGCAGTGGTAGGATTGTTCCAGCAGCAATCTGTCTGCTATCTTCTGCAATAATTGGAGCTTCTATGACATCTCCAAAGAATGAGGTGCCTGAGTCTTCACAAAATATTTAATTTTTGTGTGTGTAGGCATATACATACAGTTTTGTATATTATATACACTATTGTACATATAGTTGTTCAGCCCAGAAGAATTTGATTCATAAAGCTAAAAACTATTTTATAGTCCCCACACAAGTAGAAGGATAAAGCTCCTATCTTTTCACCTCAATTTTTCTCTCATTACAGAAATGGTAACTTTATAGTGAGTATTCTCTGAAAAAATGATTGCCTGAGTAGCTGATTCTACCATTTTACTTTTGTTTGAATTACTTCTTAATGACTTATTTTGATTTGGGAATATCCATAAGTAATAATAGATTCTGAAACATAAGAAAGATGAAAAGGAGCACTCCTAAGTTAACAGAGGCCCAGTTATGCTGAAAGATTTTCTCTATCCTGTGTTGGTTGCAGTATTCTGTAATTGAGATTTTTGAGTTAGTTTTAACTGTTGTTTTAATTTTGGAATTTTGAACCAAGAGGTTTAAAAATATCTATGGCTTTAAATCTCAGAAAAGCAAGTTTCTAACATCTGTATGACTCTTTAGAATAAAATTGGAAAGAACACTTGACAAGAAAAAAAAAGTCTCTTCCTAGCTTTAAGAGAAATGATAGTAGAAATGCCAGTACTTTTGACAGTTTAAAACTGCAAAAAGCATTTAAAAGCAGATTTAGGTATAGCCTTGATTAATCTTGGCAATTCAATGAAAATAAAAAGTAACTGGATGAAAGACTGATACACAATTCAATTAAAAAGCTCTGTAATATCTGGGAAATTTCTAAAATTGAGAAGTTAGTCTACAAATCTGCTTTGCTTTATGAGTAATGAAATCGGTTACTAATGGATTGTTATTTCTACAGACTACATGTTATATATTTTACAACTAAGTTCTGAAGTGATTTAACAGCTGTAATGCAGCTGAATACTGGTAAATGTGTAAGACACAGTATATTTAGTTCAATTTTTTTTTATGTGTGACAAAATTTCAAGCTGCGCTAACTTTGTTTCTAGCTTGTTAGATGAGATGTTCACAGCAAACTATTAAATCCTAGAAACGTTTTATAAGTTTTAAGCAATAAATACAAAATCTGTTTTTGTTAAATAGATATTTTATAAAACATCAACATCAGTGCAGATTTAAATGGAAATTATTATTGGACAATTAGGTGTTGCAACTAACTACTGCAGATGCATCCATCTTACAATCACCTATTTGAAATATTATATCTGTTGGGTAGATTGATGATTTGAGAATGTTCTATAGTTCTGGATTTGCAAAGATATAAACTCAGTTTAGAAAATCTAATTAAAATTGTGTTATTGATTCATGTTACATTCAAATGAAAACCAATATTCTACCTTTATTTCAAATTTTCTGTTGTTGTTGAGATGAGAAACTTTCCATTGTTGTATTATTTCAGATGTTTATATTAAAAAGTAATAATATATGGGGGGAAATTATGCATCTGTTGTTAGTTAAGTGCCCTTATAGTATATATATATTTTAAGACATTGAAATAACTTAGTTGGAAAAATATGCATATTTGGGGGAAATTGGTGAATCCATTCTGCTAGCTAACTTTTCTCACTATTGCTTTATAAAGTATTTGGATAGTGCAGTAGTTTCCCTAACTCTCAAAATTAAAAGTATCTTCCGATAATTATCCTTTATGAGACTGGAAACTGGTGTATAATGTTGGCTAATATATATTCAAAGTGAACTTCCAACTAATAAAAAAATGTATAGAAATAGTTCATTGAACTATGAAGCATAGTGAAGAACTATGAAGAACTGTGAGCGCAAGGGGACCAACATTACCTGGCAGTTGCTACAGCCTGCCGGCCCATTGGTCGCCACACTCTGGGGATGTGCACCCTGCACAGCAAAGGTGTGTTGATTACCTATCCAAGCAGCAAATAGTGGCAAAGCTGCAGGAGGGAATCCAGATCCACCTGCCTGGAGAAGGCAGGTGGCCACGGGAGACTCATCTTTGCATGGCAGCATTGGCAGTAAATGGAGGCAGAAGTGTGGGGGAGGCATGCAATCTGGATGCACCACATAGGTTGCAGGCAAGCTTGAGAGATGGTGGGATCGTATGGGAAGATGGCCATAGGGGGCTGGTCCAAATCTCTCTGTTTGTCTGCAGCCCATGTGGAGTGTTGGGATCACCTGCCTTCCCCAACATGCCTCTGCCTCGTGTCTGCTGCCACTGTGCAAAGACAAGCCTCCTGCAGTTACCCACCTGCTCCAGCCCACTGATACTTGGCTTTCTTGTTACCTGCACAGAGCATCTAGATCACCTGCCTCCCTCACCTCTGCCTGTTGCTTGGACAGGTAATCAACTCAGTTGCACTGCATAGTCTGAGGCTGCTGCCAGACACTGTAAGCCCCCGCACCCTTGCCATCTCTGGTGCTGGTCATACCCACTTCCCTCCCAGGCTAAGATTGATCTTCACTAGAGCTTTTTTGGCGGGTAGGACTTATTTTTGGTGGAATATGGTGTACACACACACACACACACACACACTGATATATATTGGAGTCAATTCTGACTCCAAAATCCTTCTATTTCTTAGCAGCATCTATTCTTTCACACAAACTGTAAAAAATAATTTCAAATCATGTAAATCCAATCCTTCTCTTTGCTTTCTGTAATACTTTATATTTAATGTGTGTGTGAGAGGAGTTGTCTTTTCATATAAATGTATCTATAACCTTCTGCCATTGCTCATTTTTCACTTTGAAATAATGCACTTGAAAAGCTATTCATCTTAATCGTAGAAATTATCCCCAGCAATGTTTTCTCCCATCTAATTTTTTAAGTTCATTGCATGTCTTAACATCATTATTTTGAAATAAAATACAATTTATATTTATCATACTGACACCTTCTCAAACCCCAATTTATTCATCAATTTTGTTTGATCTTCTGTTTTCATATTTTTATTAACATTTCTGTCTCCTGTTTACTAATCTTAAAAACTACTAGTACACCAAATTCTTTTATTTTACCCATTAATGTTTCAGATCTCAAAGAATCTTTCAGAACAAACACCTATTCATCTGAAAAGCTCTAACTTATAAATAAAAAAAATCTTTACTCTCACAATCCTCTTATTCTGACTTAAATCTTTATTCAGTATTTTAAGAACTAAAATAAACAGGGACAATGGATAGACTTGTTTTGTTTCTTGTATCGCAAACCTTAAATCTCTATTAACAATTATTTACGCTTTCTGTGAAGTATAAATTGATTTTACCAATTTTATAATATAATTTGTATCTTCTGAAACATTAAACATGAAAGTCCATTTCAAACTATCAAAGGCCTTTTCTGCATAAAAAGAAAAGAAAAAGGTGCAGCTTGTTTAATATGTTGTTCCAAATATTCCAAATATTCTATCAGTCCTAGCCTTCCAACTTAGTAATGACCAGAATGGTGATTTAACTCCATCTTCTAACAGTAGAGATTCTTAAAACTAAGGGAGTATATGAAATGTTAACGTCAGTATTGTAGAAATCTATATTTTATATATTATGAACGATCAGCACATTTTTGTCTTTTAGGTAAAACCCACATTGATCCTGTAAGACATAATTAATTGTAGTTTGTAGCGGTTGTAAAAGTCAATTTTCAAAACATCACTACAAACTTGATAATTCATCTAGTCCAGACCTTTCCTCTTTAATATTTTTATAGGTTTAGAAACTTTCCTTATTGTTATAGATTTATTCATAATTTGTCTTTGCTCTTCTGTAATCCTCAGTAGATCATCTGTCTCTAAAGAAATGTCATATCCTTTATACAAATATATTGATGAAACATTTTGAAATAGCCGCATTAGCTATTGATACAATATATTCCTCTTGAAGCTTCAGTAAAAAGTTTCTCTTTCTTTTTGTAATTTATATGCCAGCCATTTCAGTGCACGGATTTCCAATCATTATTAAAAAGAGATACAGGGTTGATGAAATACTGTTTAAATCATATAAGATATTTTTGTTTTTATGATTAAGTGTTTATAAGCATATATTTATACTTCAGGATATTTAAAAGGTAGTATGGAAACATTTTAAAGAGGCTGCATATTTCTTAAATAGTAAGATAATTGACAAGATTTTGCAAACTGCAATTCAACAGTACAGGGAACAAAAATTACAGAGGTAGAATGTTGAATTTTAATAATTCTTTTTTAATTTTTATATAATGTTTTTATGCTTTAATATTTTATTTGTGCAACTCCCAGATTTCCCCTATGGGAGAAGTGGGGAGTTTCAAAATTGGATGGATAGATAGATGGACAGGACAGTGTCTTATTCTGAAAAAAAGGAGATGTCAGGTCCATGTATCTGCCATTCTTCAATGGAAGAAGAGGGGGGAGGGAGTTGGTACAAGTAATCCTTTTTGATGTAACTCGAATATCTTAAGCCTTGTATTGAATCTGTATAACTTGCACATGATATATGACTGGAGCCAGATGCCTGGAGAGATAGCAAGAGGAGAAGAGACCATAAGAATTCCAGCTCTGAAAGGAACTGCCTGAGAAACTTTTCTAAGATACATTCCCAGAAAAGGGGGGGGGTAACATGTTGTTACTTTGGTTGACTAAATCCACATCAGAATAAGGGGAGGGGTTCTAACTTCCTTTATCTGTCCCTGTATGCCCGGGGGTATCTTAGACTCTGCTTTGACTAGTATCTGGATTACTCCTTTCAATAAAGAATTCATTTTGAAGTACCTAGCTTTCAGAAATTCATTCTTTTCGGTTGAAGGAAAAAAGTCTAGTGCTTACAGTAGACTCAAGTCTGCAAAAAAGTAGCAGAATCAAATGGATTGCAATTCTAGGAACAGTGTCAGGTTATCCTTTATGAACTAAAAGTTACCTAAACGTGAATCATGCAGAACAATTATTCTTAACACATTAGTAAAACTACAAAAGAGTGTTTATAGCCAGGTTTTATGTTTTGGTATAACTGAGTGGGATCTTAATTTTATTGAAGTGTTATGACCTGATCTAAAGTAATTAATTTATGCAAAACCATTCTATAATAACAGTGAGTTGAAGCAATTTTGTAAAGCCAGTTTAAATGTCTTTTTTCATGTAGGGCTCTAATCTGCTTACCTTGCATTAAGCATTAATTTACTAGTCTGTAAAATTAAGAATACTTTATAATAGTTTGCACCCACTATTTTATGTATTGGACTGTACATTGACCTCTTCTAATCTATTAGTCACTGTTCTCCAGATTTGCTGATGCAGCTTAGTTAGGACCTTTATTGATACTTCTGTTGCTTGCCATATTTCTGTGGGCATTCTGTCAATCCTAGCCTTCCAACTTAGTAATGACCAGAATGGTGATTTAACTCCATCTTCTAATAGTAGAGATTCTTAAAACTAGGGGAGTATATGAAATGTTAAAGTCAGTATTGTAGAAATCTATATTTTATATATTATGAACGATCAGCACATTTTTGTGAGATGCTTTTCGTGTGAGAGAAAAGAAATGGATGTAGAGTCCTGACATTAAAAATCTTTAGCTTTGATAAAATATGAGTATGTAAGTATTGTGAACATAAATTATCAAAAATTTGACTTTTGTAACATTTCAAGAATCTATAGCACT
Source organism: Hydrophis major (assembly GCA_033807585.1). Classification (NCBI taxonomy): domain Eukaryota; kingdom Metazoa; phylum Chordata; class Lepidosauria; order Squamata; family Elapidae; genus Hydrophis; species Hydrophis major. The sequence goes on along the minus strand of CM066343.1, from coordinate 141,031,818 downwards.
GTAGATATAATTATTTATTTGTTACCTTGATATAAATCATTAAGTACTATGTTTGCTCAGTTTAGCAGGAAAATGACCTAATTGACTGTTTCACTAGAAATATATGTAGTATCATAAGTATTGATAAGTTCAATTATAAGTTAGCTATATATAATCATAAAACCCAATAGCTTAATATTGTTTATCCAAGAAATGCATCAGAAATAATGATGGCATCAAAGAGAAAATGTTTATTTAGTATGAAAATTTTAATTTTTTTTTGTTTTAGGGTCATGATGAAGAAGCTGTTGTGGATACAGGCAAAATCAGTTCTACTATCAACACAAACTTTGAGAAAGAAGAATTAGAAAGTAAATATTAACATATTTTTCAAACATAATTACAAATAAATGAAATAAATAAGCAATCCCAGTACTCTATTTGTAAAATTGTAAAAAAAATGTGTTTTATAATTTATAAAACTATTTGAAATTTCTGGCTGGGTAGTGAGCTCATTGCATAATATTAACAAGACATTTGTATTTCAACCAAAAATTTAGTTTTGCCATGCCCTCATAATATATAATCTACTTGAGAAAATAGGAGTGAACTTTTATGCAGCTGGCAGCAACAGTAACACCACAGCTGAAGAGTTCTCTTAAGTAGTTCTCCATTTCAGAGTGATATGACTGGAAATGAAGGACAGAGTTGAAAGTTCTTGGCCGGTAATCAGTTTCCAGATGAGAATGTTACACAGAGGGCAAACTTACTTGAACAAGAAACCTGAGTGAGCTTTTCAACTTTCTTATCCAGAGGAATTAAAAGGATTATGAAAAGCTTGCTTGTCTTATTCTTCTCTCCCATTGGTAGGCTATTTCAGTCTACACAAAAATACTGGTGCCCCCAATGGTGGTACACTGCTATATATTATATAGTATGTTTCAGTGCAATGCAATACTGATACTATTGAGCTCCACACTATAAGCCTAGATTTTAACACTATTTTGTTAATTGAGTTGCAGTAAACTATTATTTATTTATTTAGTGTATCACAAATACATGGATTTATCACACATTGGGCTGGTGTAAGCTCTTGATGGACATTCGGACACAATATATTTTGTTGAGGAGCACCATAGTCACACTGAGAGCTATCGTATGCTGCAGTAAGGTTGATGAATACAGCTGTGGTTTTTAAGCCTCACTGGAAACCAGACTCAATATGTCCTGTTGGACCCAATATGTCTTGTATCCGTTGCCATGTATTTAGAGAGACAGGAGTTTTACAAAGATGTCTGGCTGCCTAACTGTTGCTAACTTCCAATTCTTCAATGTAGTCTGGCTGCCAGTTGTTGCTAGTTGTTTGGTTCACACTACTATCCAGGGTGCATCACGAGAAGGCGAATTAACAACAAACCCTGCAATAAACTGTTTAAAGAAGATACAGTGAGCCATATTAATACTCTGCACTTTCTACATACATGCAATTAAAATTAGAGTAGAAATATAGATATACTATATGTTTTTCAGCTATCTTTTTAACTTTTCCTTTTTTGGTTTGTTATCTGTGGAGAAAATTAAACAACGTGATTATATAACTATTTAGACAAGATCATATCATAGTTGAAGGAGTCAGTGGAATTGAAAGCTTTTATTATGCAAAATATGATAGAAGGAAGCTCACTACAAATTTTATTCAAACATTTTAAACTAGGATTGTGGTATTTAAAATAAGTTGCATAAAGGCTTCAAGGGTTCAGCTGAAATTTTTTGGAGTGAATGAGCATTTACTTATATTAAAAATGGGGCTCCTGAAAGAACCTTGAGAAAAATGACTTGTGCCAGCATATACAGTATAATTTCAAAGCACGTATAATGGGGAAGAGGCAGTTAGCTTGCATTTTACTTTATTTTTTATCATGTATGTTTGAATTTAATAGTACTGATAATTTAAAATAATTATTTTGAAGTAACTATTGTAACTTATTTCACATACTTTTGCCAAAAATATACATAAACTCAAATACATATAGCAATAATGAAACTGAAACAAAAATCATTTGCATGAGAGACTTCATTGTTAACATAAGAATGTCTTTAGTGTTATTTTAAAAAAATCATGAATTTTATATATTTGCATTTGTTGTATTGGAAATTAGTAACTGCTATTTTTTGGTTCTGTAAGTATTTTTATAAAAAACCAGGTGACTTGAAATGTATATGGTGTGCAATTTATATAAGTATAGTGAATGTTAATTTTTTTTTAAATCTCAGTGTTAATGACCTTAGTAACCAAATACACTTTGTAAATTTTCTGAAGTGACCTTGCATAAAGTCATATCTGATCAAGCCAAACTACCTCTGCAGCTATCTGTTCTATATTTAGTATCCTACATTATGTTAATGCTGTTATAAATAGTGATTTAAGCTAATACTGTAACAGACTTTGTATGGGATCAGTATGTTACAGCTGTTGTGCAGGCGAGCTTTCTGAAATTTAGGTAATAATTCACTTAAATGCTTTATACTAGGGATAGTTAGCTTGCTGTCTTCCAGATGGTGGATGATAGCTTTCTAAAGCCCAGCCAGCATGGCTAATTGGTTAAAAGTTCTGAGAGTTTTAGTGTGTATTAGACTGACTCATGTAAAGAAAATAATTCCAGCTCCCCTCTTGAGATAATGATTTATTCATCAACGGAAAGAGTGATTCTAGAACTCCAAAAAATCAGGAAGAGGCCACAGGACAGCTGGATGCATTTGCAATTAAGTATTGGAATACATTCAGATTTTAGCGTTCTTGCCAAAATAAGCTGTATGAATCATTGTGATAGAAAAGAATATTAGACATTGTTCAAACTGGATTTACCAGTATAACTGTGCTGATAATGAATTTTTTATAAAAGAAATTCCTATCCATTTCTATTCCTTTAATAGTTTCTTTTTAATATCAAATCAATTTATAGGAAAATTTATCTCGAGACATATTTGGCAAAAGAAGTTATACAATATTGCAATTTGTAAAATAAAACAAAGAAAGAGTTGATGTTCTTAATACATTAAAACATGCTATAAAATTGACTTTCCTGTTAAGCTTTTTGTCACAAATAAGTTACATGCAACAAAGAAACTTAGTTTTGAAGAAACACTTTTATTTTGATTGTACTGAAAAAGTTTCTCTGAAGTCTTTTAAAATTTAGTGCAGCTTTCAAAACATTGCCAGTTCTTATTTCTTCTCAGCAACATTAGATTAATTAAATTATCAGAAATGTAACCTGACACTAGGATGTTTCTTAAGCTAATATAAGAATAAGCTGTAAGTTAGTGTAGTGTCAGATGATGGGTGGAGGATAAACGTCCTTACCTTGAAAAAGGAGGAAGACAAATAATATATCCAGAAAATGTCTAAAGCAGATAATAAAGAAATCTTCAAAAACATTGTGGCAGTTACTAGACTTGGCTTTGTCATTAATAAATAAGCTAAATTTTTCCTTGCTTTTTTGTTCATTTATTTACTTTATTAATTCTTTAATTAGGTTATATTAATAGGGCAGTGACATTTCTTCATAGATATCTTGCTGGCTTTTCAACTTTTGAAAACTTTGTAGGCGCAAGCTCCTCATCTATAATAGGAATTCCCTATGGCATAATATTAGAATGATGAGAGTGTTATCTTGGCACCTCAAACCTTATTCTGGAAGTGATTTCTTCAGGTTATGAACCAATTGACTTTAAATACTTCTAAATTGCCTGTAATAGGAACCTCAGAGTGGGCTTTCTGGTATACCATATATCAGTATACCATTTGTGCAATTGCCAAAATTCATACTGCTGTAAATGAACAGGGGATTAACCACTCTATAGCTTATTATAATATTTGCATAACCATACATTTTATCTTGGTGGTTCAGTGGTTAGAATGCAGTTTTGCAAGCTAATTTTGCCCACAGTCTGAGTTTGATTCTGACAGAGCTTGAGATTGACTCAGCCCCTCATCCTTCTGAGGTTGGTAAAATGAGGACCCAGATTATTAGGAGCAATATCAGCATATTGTTCCCAATAATCTGGGTCCACATTTTACCAACCTCACAATGATGAAGTTTACATTGTAAACTACTCACAGAGTGCTATAAAGCACTATGGAGCAGTAAATAAGTCTAAGTGCTATTGCTATTCTAATTATATAAATTTGGTCAGAGGAGAGAAGCCAGAGAAGGAGAGAGGGTCTCAGGGAAATAGTGTTCATTCATTCATTCATTTGTTTGTTCGTTCGATATGAAACCTTCTCCATCTCAAATGTATACATGACTCTGAGTGGCCCACAATGATTAAAAACAAGGTGAAATTTATTATAAAATTGGTCCTGGGGTTATGATGCTAACCGGGACGGCTATTTTTTGTGTCACTAAGTGATGCAATCATGTGACTTCGAACTTTATGACTGTATTCCCTTAGTGATGACAATCCCAGTCACTTTTGCCATTGTAACATAAATATTACTTTTAACAGTACAGGTAGATAGAACTGGGGGAGGGGGGAGATAGTTCTGCAAGCAATCCAGCCGCATGAGGAGGTTTATAAATAACTACCAGACTGCCATGCCCCTGTTGGACTCTGACTTGAAATCTGAACAGCTGACAGGGAGTGGGAGTGTGGCTCTGTTGGCTGTGGAAGAAACTGGAGAAGAGCAAAGTCCAGATGGGCAGAGCAGGAGGGAGGTAGAACAAGGGAGAGCGAATTCAGAGGAAGACCACCCCATGCGGGGAGGAACGGAGAAGAGAGCAACGTGGGTTGCATGGCTTACGGGGGAGGAAAGGGCCCCAATTCCCTTTATTAGCTGCAGCTGGGAACAGTGTATAAAAAAAGGCAAGCTGTGTGCAGCAAGCTGTTGGGAGCAAATGTGACTTTAACTTGTATTGTTGTGGCTTATCTTTGTTCCTGGCATCTTCCCAACTGTGTGAGTTTTGCCATGTTTTCAAGTTTGAAATTCCTGCTCCTGCTCTGCCAAACAGTTTGGTTTGTTTGGATTTTAAATTACAGTTTAAAATCTTCAGTTTGGTTTGTTTGGATTTTAAATTACAGTTTGTGTGTACCTTGTTGTGGACTGAATTTTCTACAGTCAAAGGCTGTTCCTAGGAGAGTTTTTCTGCAGCCCAAAGGTAACCTGGACATTGGGGGCAAAGTTGGAGATAATAAAGGGACTCTTATTGCTTATCTGTGTTGCCTTTGTGCCATAGCCTGGGTCTTGAATTGAATCTGGAAGCATGATGGCAACTAATGCAGCTGAATGAAAAGTGCCCATACTTCACTATAATATATTCAGGAGATAAATACGTGGTTTTAGTGGCCTATGTCTCCCAGAGGTGAGACAGGCTCCATATTCCTGCCCTTTTGAAAAAGGAGTTAAAACATGGCTCTGTGGCCCTGCATGGGGAATCTAAAGCAGCATGCAGGGGGGTTGATTGGTTCCTTGAGCAGCCATCCTTTGCTTTTGTCAATTAATTTTTAACAGGTTGTTGCCTCCTTAATTTTTTAAAATAATTTTTAAATTTTTGCACTTTAATTTCTGTTTAATATTTTGATACTTCATTATACACCAAGGAGAATCCTTCTTTGAGGGATATTAGAAATTCAGAAATATTAAATATAAAAATAAACAAACTTTGAAGAGGAAGAGACTGGATTTTCATTAGAAAATAAACCATGTTTTATTTCTAATCATAAAAATAATGAATTACAATATGAAACTTTTGCATGAATTTTCATTTCTTTTTTTAAAACCTTAAGATAAAATAGTTAAATAATCCTAAACTAGCAGATCTGGTAAATAATTTTTGTTGCCTGTTGTTTGATCTTCTTTTCAACAGTGGATATCGAGCAAATCAACCTGTTTTGCAAGCCTGTAGTATGCTCTGTGTTTTTCTCTTTTGGGGGGCAATTTAATTCTTTTTACATTTCTAATATATTGAATAATGTTTTGGTTAAGGTCATAGGGCTGTATATATTGGTGTGCATGTGCCCTTTGGAAAACAAGGTCGACGCCGTCATAGACATCATAGTCATAAACGTCATAGACGAAGAAAAGAAAAGGAGACTGATAGAGAAGATGGGCGGGAATCTCCTTCTTATGGTAAGAACTTTACATTTATAATTAATCTAAAATGGGTTCACTTTACATTTATAATTAATCTAAAATGAGTTCATGTTTGTTTTTTGGGATACCAATTTATGGTATGCCTTGTGACAAGATGAGCAAAATTTAATAAATAAAAGTAAAAAATGTAATTCAGTTAAACAGCTTTTCTAGTTTCCTAAATTTATGGTGTATACGTGATACCGTATTTTTCAGAGCACAAGGTGTTCTGAAGTATAAAAGACACCTAGCTTTTGGAGAGGAAAACAAGAAAAAAAAATCTGCCTCTGCCTCTGCTTCCCAGCAATTTGCCTCCCTGCAGCAAACAACAAACAGCCTGTTTCAGTTTCAGTTTTGGTTTCAGCACAGCCTGATTAGCACAAGCAGCTGATTGTCAGTTGGCTTGGCCTCCCGATGATCACCTGTTTCAGGCTGCAGGGGTTGCCATTGCCTATTGCCACCTCTGGGTGCCCCATTTTCAGCCTCTGCATGCCCTGTTTTTGGCCTTTGCATCCTGTTTTCAGCCTCCGCACGCCCCATTTTCGGCCTCCACATGCCCCATTTTCTGCCCATTCCAGGTGGCGGGGATTGGAATGGGTGGAAAATGGGGCACACAGAGGCTGAAAATGGAGTGTGTGGAGGCCAAAAATGGGATGTGGAGGCCGAAAATGGGGCACACAGAATTTTTGTAACTGCACATCTACAGTCCAAATAGAAATGTCAAGTACCAAGTGAAACAAAGTTTCATTAAACATCTGGTATATAGCAGGAAGATAATTACCACTGTATTATAGCCCTGGGGACTGTTAGATATAAACAGAATTATTGTTTCTTGGCGATCCAGGAGTGGAAGGGGAAAATATCAATATTGTCTGACAAATGCTAATGCATTTATTAATAATTTAATAACCAAAAAAAGTCTGTACAGAAAGAAAAAAAAACCCAAAATTTTGCTGAAATTGGTTGACATGTTTGCAAACTTTAATATGCTATGCAGCTCTAATGTCTCCCCCTGCAATCCTGGGCTGAACTAATCACAGATGTCCCTGCTGCTGGCTGTCATCAGTTCCTGTTGGAGCTGTCATTCCAGTCAACCAGGCCTGGTGAGGAAGATTAAGGTGCAATTAAGGCAGACTGTTGACTCTGGATGGTCGTGCCACCTTGGCCTGGGATGGTGAACATGGCAAAGTCAGGACACAGCCAGGCTGGCTGCTTGGAGGGAGTTGGGCAGTGCTGCCCATGCTGAGCTGACCAAATCTCTCAGGGAGGCCAGCTAGCAATGGACTTCAAGACGGCAGTGAGAGACCCCATTCCCCGCACTTGCTTGGCTTGAGAGGTCTCATTGCTCTCTACTCAAGGACCGTGGTACGCTCCACCCTGTCTGATGCAATCTGGGGATTCTGGAGTGCTGTCCTGATAGTCAACTCCTGGGGCGGTGGGATTCCCACAGCATTGCCCCATTGGGAAGGATCTAGCTGAGTGATCTGCCAAGGTGCCAGTTCTTTGGGCCAGACGCCCCACCAATGCTTAGCCTCACGCTTGCCGAGAGAGAGTAAATAATTTTGAAGACAATCTCTGAACTCGTCCCAGTAGTTCTTTTCGTAGTTGCTGTCTTCTTCATCTTCCCTGAGTCTTTGCGCCACCGGTAGACCAGGTGGTGCCTGGGGCTCAGGACCCCGGACAGCAGCCCCGTAAAGTGGGGAGCTGTGTGGGTTTTTAAAAAGTAGATTCCGGTTAATGTCAGGGTTTCAAGTAACACTCCAATAGAATCAAAACTCCAAGGCATGCATTTTCCTCAAAGCTGAAATTTATTAGAGATGTTATATTGGCACATCTGGGAAACCCCAAATCTGAAAACCCTCCCCCCCCGATTTTCCCCACCCAAAGTAAAGTTAAAGTTCCTTTCCCTGCATTCTCTGCATCCAGATGGGCATCACATGGTCCAATCAGGTCACTGTCCCAACTGTGGTTATCTCCCAGTCATGCTTCCCCAGGTGCAGGCTGAACATCCTTGACTCTCAAGGGAAAAATGTTGTTATGGCTATACATCCCACACTGTCTCCATCTACCCCTCTCCCATTCTCACAGCTTGTCCATCTACTACTTGTGGCAGCCCTGAAGATCCAAATTTAAAGATGGCCTCCAGGATTGACATCTGGTATCCTAGTGGCAGGAATGGGATTGCCCTCCAAACCTCACAACAAATGGGTTGTCTTAATCTGAATACAAATTTTTGGCAGTAGATACATTCTAAAGCTTTGCCTATAACTGGTTTATTGAATCAACAATTGTTTTATATTAGCAATTGACTGATAAGGAGCATTGTTCAAGTATACCATACTTTTCAAATTAGATTATGTATGGCTAAACAATAGTGAAGAACAGTTTTAAATTTTATAAATCCTACTTGCTTATTTTCTTGCACTCTTTCATAGAAATGATTGTGGTTAAGTGCCTGACCTGTAGATAACATGATTATTATAGTCTAAAGCAAGTGGCAACACTGAAGCCTCCAAGATGGCCTCAGTCAGGCCAGTTTCAGAATATGCTGTGGGTGTATTACTTGGAACTCTTGATAGCAGGGATGTCAAACTTAATTTCATTGAGAGCCGGATTTGTATTGTGGTCACCTACAAAGGATCAGGTGGGCATGCCTAGGTGGTTATGTGACTGGGTAGGCATGGCCAACTCAACATCGCTCACATCAGGGGACATATGTGATAGGCCAGACAAGGCTGGGAATGGTGATCCAGTGTGAGCGCAAAGCCTGATGGGGGCAAAAGAGCATCAGCGCTTGAGCACAGCTGGGGAGGGTGCCTGGGGCATGGTAGAGGCACAGCTGAACTGCCCTTTCAGTTTTAGGCTGGAGTCCAGGCACAGAGGCAAGAGAGAGATCAAAATGTGAAGCTCTATGCACTGCTGCCTGCCCATTGCCCATGGCAGCTTTCTATTTTCACCCCCACTCCCCTTTGCAGTTCATGCGGTACTGTTCCAACACACACATCCAGGCACCATCTTCAGCCGCACAAGACAAGATTATGGGGCAGTGAAATCCCTTCCTTAAAGCCTTCCATCGTTGCAAACATCATTCCAGTTTCAGTACAGAGACCATTTACATACGAGCCAAAGGGAGGTTTCAAGCAAGGGATTTCAATGCCCCATAATCTTGTCAGCTTGCAAATGTTTTCATGCCAAGATTGGGACAGCATGAAAAGTGTTTGCAAGCCAATGAAACTTTAGGGCAGTGAAATCATTTGTTTCAAGCCTCCCATTGGCTTGCAAATGCCTTTTGTACTATCCCAATCTCAGTGTGAAAAGCATTTGCAAGCAGATGAGACTTTGGGACAGTGAAATCTCCTTGCTTGAAACCTCCCATCAGCTTGTAAACACTCTTTGTGCCCAGACTGGGACAGTGCAAAAGGCATTTTCAAGATGATGGGAGGCTTCAAGCAAGGGATTTCACAGGCTCGAAGTCTCATCAGCTTGCAAACCTTGCATGCATGGTGACCCCCCTCAGCCCCTGCATGCATCATGCGTGACCCCCCTCAGCCCCTCTGCATTTGCATTTACAGAAAGCTTCTGGCAAGGGGGGCATGGCAGGCCAACTGCCTGATCCTGCCTGCTTGACACTGAATGGACAGTTGGCCTGCCACCCCAAACATGATCTTACCTACCTGACAATGGGAGGGCACAGACGCCCTTGTCCATGGTTGATCATGCTGCTCCACACTCCTGCCCCATGCTGTTTCTGATGCCAGGAGGGCCGGTGGGGCATCGGTGCTTAGGCGCAGCTAGGGAGGGTGCTTTGGGGGGGTTAAAGATGGGGGGCACAGTGGGAAGAGGCAGTTCCATTTGGTTTTAGGTTGGAATACAGGTGAAGCATCAATAGCAATGGGAAGAGGTTAAAATGGGAAGCCCTCATCCACTGCTGCCTGTGCATTGCCTGCCGCGGCTTCATATTTTCACTCTCTGTCTCCAAGGCAGTTCATGCAGTTCAGCTGCCCCTCCCATTATGCTCCAGCATCGTTTGACACCCCCACAGGCATCCTCCCCAGCTGTGTGCAAGCCCCTCCAGGCATCAGAAACAACCATGTGCAAGCATTCTTTGCCTGCCACCTTCCCAGGCACATTACTAGCCCTGCTTTCCCAAGGGGGTGCCAGGCCATGCTTACCTCCTCCTCGAGGCTTCTGCTGCCATCACTGCCCCCCAAGATGAAGCGAGGCAAGACAAGGCAAGGCCAGATGAGGAGAGTCAAGGCCGGGCATGACAAGGCATGGCTGGGAGGCCAAGGCATGATGAAGTGAACGAGCTGCACGTGCCCAGAGGGAGCATCCAACTGGGCCAGGCCAAGGCAGCAGGGGCCAATCCCTCACTGTTTCCAGGCCAGCCTTGTGGCCCAGATCTAACTTCTTTGTGGGCTGGATTTGGCCCATGGACCTTGAGTTTGACATCCATGGTCTAAAGCAATCATAATACAATAATCAATATTATTGTATTAGGAGGCAAGGCACAGCCTTATTTATTCAAGAAAACAAGAAAGTAAAAAAAGATTCTTGCCATAAGAAATCAGCCTTTATAAGCAATCTGGATATATTGAAATATGGAGCCTTTATTTTCACGCTAGTAATACCAGTGCATTTAGTTACAATTCAATACTTTGCCATCCTTTTTCTTATATATAAAAACACTACAAATGGTTATCATTTACAAATGATGTTGTTTCTTCATTCTATCTTTAAATGATTTAAATATACATAGTTTGTTAAATATGATTCCTATCCATTTTTTAAACATTATAATAATAGGTTTTAATTTTTATCTTTGTACTAGTGATTCATGTCTAGTTCACATACCAGTTAAGACTAGTAGACTTTACTAATATTCTTTACTTTGTCAAACTTTTAATAAGTTCCACAAAAGTGCTTGTGCCTAAGACCTAATTTCCACACAATTCATGAATATGAAATTTTATGAGTATGCAGTATTGTCTACTTGCGTTAGCAATTTCTGTTCATAAGGTCACCTAATCAGGCAGACAAGTCCATGAACCTGTCATGAACTGTATTTTATCATTGTTTGGTTAATTTTTAATTAGTTTTTTAAATAATATATAGTCATTTTATGGAATTATCACTTACAATTATATTCAGATCCGAGGAACTAAACATAAGTAATAGTAATAATAAGTTATACTATTGATGGTAGTTTTGTAGTCTTTTATTTGCTTTTTTCTTTCCTATTCTTTCACAAATAAATTTATGATTAGTGGTGTGTTGATATGGATAAGAATGTAGATACTTATCTAATAAGTGTCTCACATTCAATTTTCATCAAGACACACCATCCCAGAGAGTGCAGTTTATCCTTGGTACAGAGGATGATGATGAAGAACACATTCCACACGATCTTTTTACTGAAATGGATGAGCTTTGTTTTAGAGAAGGAGAAGAATATGAATGGAAAGAAACTGCCAGGTAACTTGGAAAATAATTCCTTTTGCTTCTCATTCATTATAATAAATTAAGAAAATGGCATGCATTTGAATATTTGAAGGCTATTAAGTAACTGAAGCTTCAAAACCCTTAAGCATATTTCTTCTAGCTATAGATATTACTGCTTTGAGTTTTTTTTCCTATATTTTTGTAAAATCACTCTCATTTTGCAACATTGAAAAAGTAAGCTAAAATGAAAATGGAATCCTACACTTGGTCCCATTGAAGTCTGGACTTTACTTCTGCATGGACAAATATTAATCTCTAAGTCTCTTTAAAAACCAGTTATTAAATTATATAGGATACTTGGAAAAGTATAGATCAAATACAGATTTCAGAAACTGAGACAATTGAAGATACCAATGTAAACTGTGAACATAATGTTTATAGTTACAAAAAACTAAGAGTTTTCTTACTATATATGCTCATTATACTTATATATATTGCAGATGGCTAAAATTTGAAGAAGATGTTGAAGATGGTGGTGAGCGGTGGAGCAAACCTTATGTGGCTACTCTGTCTCTTCATAGTCTGTTTGAATTGAGAAGTTGCATTTTAAATGGAACGGTCATGTTAGATATGAGAGCCAATTCACTGGATGAAATAGCAGGTCACATACATTTTACTTGATTTTATTTTAATGGTTTTATATTTTGGAAAGTAATTAAAATTTATTTGTATCTTATGTTTGCAAAAAACTTAAAGGAATTCTGTGCTTTATTTTTTATTGATAATATTGCAATGGTATTTCAAAATCCTGTTGGTTGCAGCCCAGCAGGATATAAATTACCATATATACTCGAGTATAAGTCGACCCGAATATAAGCCAAGGCACCTAATTTAACCACAAAAAACTGGAAAAACTTATTGACTCGAGTATAAGCCGAGGGTGGGAAATGCAGCAGCTACTGGTAAATTTCAAAAATAAAAATAGATACCAATAAAAACTTTCACTAGGACAGTTGAGAATAAGTTTGATGTTCACAATTTCCTCTTTGAAAGAGACCAGTAAATAGGGAACAAGAAAATGAAGAAAAAGAAGTGTGTTTTTTCACACTTTTCACACTGCAGTGAACAAAAATGGCATCATAGGAACAGGCTTATTCTCAGCCCAAAGGTTTGTTTCTGATTTCTTCCCTGATTTAAGGGAAATTTGGGAAACGATCTCACTATCATGAAAGGTTTGATTGATTCACTAACCCAAAAGATGATGATGATGACAGTGGTAGGCAGGAGTCACTCTCTCCCTTGCAAGAAAAAACCAAGAGCCGTTCTTATGATATCTCTCTCTCTCTCTCCCCCCCCCCAATAAAGTCAAGCCCTTTCCAGCACGCACACGCAATCCGCCCCCGCCCCTTTGCACCTTGCAAATGCAAAATCCTGGGGTTTTTGCATTTGCAAGGTGCAAAGCGGCGGGGGCGGATCGCGCGTGCGTGCTGGAAAGGGCTTTACTGTATTACGGGGAGAAAGAGAGAGAGGGAGAGATCATAAGAACGGCTCTTGCTTTTTTCTTGCAAGGGAGAGAGTGACTCCTGCCTCCCACTGTCATCAACATCTTCTTCTTTTGGGTTAGTGAATCAATTAATTTGGGAAATGATCTCACTATCAGAAAACAACGCGAGCTGCCACCACCACCTCCTCCTCCCCCTCCTCCCGAGTGGACTGAAAGCAGCTGGAGCTGAGGAAATGAAGCTGAATGGAGCGACCTCGGCTCACGTTGCTTTCTCAGCCTAGAGCTCAGAAAACAACGCGAGCTGCCACCACCTCCTCCTCCCCCTCCTCCCCCTCCTCCCGAGTGGACTGAAAGCAGCTGGAGCTGAGGAAATGAAGCTGAGTGGAGCGACCTCGGCTCGCGTTGTTTTCTCAGCCTAGAGCTCAGAAAACAACGTGAGTTGCCACCACCACCTCCTCCCCCTCCTCCCTCTCCTCCCGAGTGGACTGAAAGCAGCTGGAGCTGAGGAAATGAAGCTGAGTGGAGCCGAAGCAACCTCGGCTCGTGTTGTTTTCTCAGCCTAGAGAAAGGGAAGGGGGCTCATCTGGACCAAGGGTGAGTCTCCCCCTCAGTTTCCCCTGAAGGATCTTCTGTCGCTTTTGCCTTCTCCCTACATCTTCCCTCTGTTAAAATCCCCCCCCCACACACACACTTATTTTCGGTTGGATAGATTTCGTGTCTGAGCATTCTCACATGGCGGTGGGTCTTCCCCCCAAAAAAAACAGTTAAAAAAAGAAAAAACAATATATCCTCAAGCAAGAACTTTTCTGCTTCCGATTACCCCCATGCTTAAAAGTTGCAAAGGAAACACGGAAGCAGGGAAGCGGCTGCCCAGCTTCGGAGCTCCACACCATTTTTTTTTCAGAGGGGAATCTGACTTGAGTATAAGCCGAGGGGGTTTTTTTTTTCAGCACAAAAAATGTCCTGAAAAACTCGGCTTATACTCGAGTATATACGGTAATCAGACATTTGTATTTCACCATCTTTTTCATGACTTTAAAGACAGCTTTTTTCACTGGAAGCAGTGACAAGGGTATTATTTAATTATGCTTGGTTTATGATAGAAGTGTTCCTTTTTTCAAATAATAATTTTTAACCTAGTATACTCTTATTTGTCTAGTGACTTTCAAGCTCCATTATGAATTGTAATAGACCATCACCAAGCTAATATTTTTTGGTTTATACCAAATATTGTGATCCAAGGTAGCTTTCCTGGATGAAATTCTTGAAGTAGTTTAACTATTGCTGAAAATTCTGGGAACTGAACTCTAAATAGCTGAGGCTAGAAAAAGTTTTTCTAGATTAGGAATGAAGTTGCTGATTATTTTTTTCTGTGAATAGCTGCTAAATAAGGAAAATAACTTTTGGCAAGCAGCCACCAGTGGGTAGTTGTTGCATTGTTAAATTATGTAGGATTGTTTTCTTTATTCTCCCCCTCCACACATACACACACACTTCTTGCAAATACCAAAAGACAACAAATATACTAAGGAATATCTATGTCTACAAAATCCCAGCCACTGGATAATACAGAAAATCATAAGTGTAATCCATTTTTGGTATGATTTAGTCCTCAACATTTTAACACTATCTTATTAAACATTTTCTACATATCAAAGGCTTGAAGATGTTTCTCAGTTATATCAATCTTTAATATTTATTTTACATTTCATTTTTTCCTTTGTAGACATGGTATTGGATAACATGATAGCTTCTGGCCACCTTGATGAATCAATGAGAGAAAATGTCAGAGAAGCCCTTCTAAAAAGACATCATCATCAGAATGAAAAAAAGTTTAGTAATCGGATTCCTCTCGTCCGATCCTTTGCAGATATAGGCAAGAAACATTCTGACCCTCTCTTGCTTGAAAGAAATGGTGAGATAAGTTGTCGCATCCAGTTGCTTTATGGTTTGATAATATAATGCAGAGATGTGAGAAAAGTCAGCAAATGCAGAAAAATAAGATCAGAATTTTTTCCCAGCAAATATTAATTATAGTTGTGCAGAAAATAAAATTATACTTGGACCTTATTGAACTTAAAAGGTTAAGGGCAATTATTGAATCATAGTTTTGTCTTTCTAGTACCCCAAAACATGATATATGTAAAAGAAAAAGCTGTGGCTATTTTGTTACATATATGGTATCTATTTCTCATTGTTTTCTGCATCTTCCTGTCATCTTTTTCAGTTAAATCAGTTTTTTTTTGTTAATGACAGTCTTGAAGATAGCTTTTCTTTAATACTAATTAAACAGTCAAATTTGGAAGAAAAAAGTGTTTTTTGCCTAAAGAGATATCCTGATTTTGCAATTGTGAATATTATATATGTTGGATATATTATTTATTATAGAAATATAATATTATAGGATATACAGGTTGTGTGCTCTTTATTCATTGATTCCTCCTCCCTGTCACATTTGGAGTAGTTTCTGATATTCTGGCAGTCTGTCATCCTTTCAGGTAATTTCATTTTAATTGTGTTAATTTTTCATTCTGATTGCTGCAACTTTGTTGGCTTTTGAAGAATTTACTTTTTTTAGGTTACTTAATTTGGTGTAAACTGTCTGAAGATCTAAATTCCTAACCAGAAATTGAATTGCATTCCAGTGAATTGTTCATTATACTTAGAAATGAATGCAGGTTTTTAAAAGATGTTCATCTAAGTATTTATCCTATATTCTATTCTGGGGTTACATAAGTCTGGAACTGTCATATGTATTTTTATAGTTGTGGTAAGGATACTGGTTATCAATTTGTTACTCATTTGTATAGACATGCATGTTTTTGTTCAGTACATATTTTCTAAAATTTGCATTAAGAAAGGATCTTAATATTTTATTGCATATTCAAAATAAATCGATTTCTATTATAGGCATAACATTCTGGGCTGTAAAAACCATTAGCATTCAGTGATTTGGAGGAGGATTAATTCCATTCATAAATCAACCATGTGAATGGTTTATAGTGTTCATATTTTCTTCAAAACTGTTGAGCTGAAGTAATCACAATTTATACATGTGTGTCTGTCTGTCTGTCTGTCTGAATGACTTTTAAATGTTCATTATGTGTAAATATATTGTATGCTGACTTTTTTAACATCTAAAATTCTGCTTAGCACTCAATATTTTGCTTATCTCACCTATGAAATTAAGCCTTTAAAATCTTTTATAGTATCAGATGATATGATATTATGTTTCTACTGAATATTTTCCTCACTTTATTTGTTTTATCTCAGGGGAAGGCCTTTCAGCCTCCCACCATTCTTTACGAGCAGGTCTTTCTGCCTCAAATATTTCCCTGAGAGGAGAGAATCGTTTGTCCCTTCTTCTCAATTACCTTCTTCCTGGATCTCCAACAACCTCAAGGAGTACAACCCCTTTTCCTACCCCACAAAGCACACCACCTTCCAGTCCTAGGTGTGATTCTAAGGGAACTACAAATTTCCAGCCAATCGTGCATCAGGTGTCTCCTTCTAATGATGATATCCCTAAAGTAGTAATTCATCCACCTGAGGAAGATTTAGAAGCTCAGGAAGGCAAGAAGAGGACAGAGGAAAATAGTGACATAACACCAGGCAACTATTTGAACTCAAATTATCCATGTGTGGTGCTTTCTGCAGCTGAATCACTCCCACTGCAAAAATTTTAATCACACAGCTTTAGCACCCATAAATTGTACATCAGTCTGCTACTTGTTTGCATGCCTCATTATTTTTGCGTGATACTTTTTTGGAGACCTTTATTTGGTATTTTGAAATAGATAAAAGATTTTATCCTTAATATTAACATAAATATTAATACATTGAAAGCAATTACATGTGTGAACATTTCTCCATACTTTTTTGTTTCTTAACAAAATGAATTCATTCAGCAATTGCTCCTGCTTTAAAAGATAAAAAAGGTGTTTCTGTGTGTGTTGGGGGGGGGGGAGTTACACATTTGTAAACTAAAAATGGTGGCCTTTTCCTCATTTTCAAAACTCCTAACTCCCATAGGGAAAGTAAGAAACGAAGAACCCAAATATCATGATCTATGTTGTGAAATTTCTACCTAATTTCAATATTATGGAAGTACAATAGTAATTATTAATGCTACTTTTGGCATTACATGAGACTCTGAATGATAATAGAGAATATTTTATACTATGTGATACAAAAGTTAAAGGGATATTTAAATAGAAAGAGAACCCTGCAAGCCTACTTAGGCTCTAAAAATAAATTATATGATGAGCCAACTCTTGTAGTATGAATATGGTACCGACAATTCTTGCGTGATGCTTCTTTCTTGGATTTCCTGTACTTTTCATGCATAGATATTTTTGTTAGCACCACAGAATAATACTCTCTCTAAAGTATGACTATCTAACCATAATCACTGATTCAGTTTCAAGTTACCATTTTCTTCATTTGCTTAGTTATAAAACAATCTATTCTTTAGCTAAAGAAGCCTTCAGAATAGCTTTGAAAGTTGAACACTGTCCTTGTTATCATGATTATAATTAGGCTATAAAAATCATGTAGGAATAATGAAGTAATATATGTTGCTTAAAATTGCTAAAGAACAGGAAACCATTTGCATATCTTTTGAGCAGAAGTTTAGGGTATGCTTTTTCATAATAATTACATTGCAATTGTATTTCAACCAGAAGTAGATTTCCACATAACTATAATCAGTTTTCTCTTTAATTGATACTGAAATATTTTTTCCAATTTTTAAACATCACACATATGCATGCACACATATTGACTTAAGACCAGTTGCTTGGCAGTTGTTTGAAATTATAATGGACCTTCCTAGGGTTATTGGAAAAGATAATAAAAAAATAGATCTGCAAATATCTAGAAACAAGTAAAGTAATAACTAGAGGTCAGCACAGGTTTGTTAAAAATAGATCATCCAAACCAATCTTATTTCATTTTTTGACATAGTGACTAAATTAGTAGACCAGCGAAATACTGTGGACATAGTATACTTAGACTTCAGTAAGGCATTTGACAAGATAGATCACAACTTACTTTGTAAGCTAGAAAAAAGTGGGATAGATAATATCAGGTGGATTTGTACTGGCTAACAAACCACGCTCAACAAGTTGCCATTAACAGTACTATGTCTACATGGAGGCAAGTAAGCAGTGGAGTAAGCAAGGTTCTGTCTTAGGCCCAGTACTCTTCAGTATCTTCATAAATGATTTAGATGAGGGAATAGAAGGGGACCTTATCAAATTTACAGATGATACTAAGCTGGCAAGAATAGCCAACATTCTAGATGTTAGGCTTAAGATCCAGATGGATCTTGACAGACTTAAACACTGGGCCCTAACCAGTGGTGGGAAGCTGCTGATTTGGATCGGTTCAAGTGAACTGGTAGTTCCAACGATCAACTGGCCCCGCCCACTACTCCTGCTCTATCCTGTTCTTTATTTCCTGCTTTGTAACTCATTTCAATTGTGCAGAACACAATTGATTCTGATTCCCCCCCCCCCCACTGTTCTACATACCATTGGTGATTTGGAAGGTAAGCAGCTGAGATTCTAAATGCTCCATTTTCAGTGATGCATTCAAGCGCGTGCAAAGCGTATGCTCACCGAACTGGTTGTTAAACTGGCAGCATCCAATCACTGGCACTAACGAATAAAAAATTCAGTATAAAGAAAAGTAAAGTCTTTAGAATTAGGCAAGAAAAACCAAAAGTACACATATAGATTGGGAGAAACCAATTTTAATAGCAATAACTGAGAGGGAAGTTGGAGTGTTAGCGACCAAACAATTAAATATATGAGCCAATAGTGTGCAGCAACTGCCAAAAAAGCCAATGCAATCCTAAGTTGCATTAACAGAAGGATTCAATCAATATAATGTTAGGTACTAATTCCTCCCTATAAAGCCTTAATCAAACCATACCTAGAATACTACATCCAGTTTTTTTGCAGAGAAGAGCAACAAAGATTATTGAGGATTGGAAGCTAAAAACATGAACAATTACAGGAACTGGGCATGGCTAGTGTAGTGACCAGAAGGATCAGGGAGTGTTTCAATATTTGAGGGGCTGTCACAGAACAGAGTGGGTTAACCTATTTTCCAAAGCACCTGATGGTCAGACAGGAATAATGGATATGGAAACTGATCATATTTCTACTGAATATTTTTCTCAGTTTATTTGCTTTATATCAGGGGGAAGTCTTTCGGCTTCCCACCATTCTTTATGAGCAGGTCTCTCTGCCTCAGATGCCTCTCCCTCCTACCAATGTAGCAGTTTGAAAGAATGAAAATGCAAGTAGACATATAGGCACCATTTTGGTGGTAAGGTAATAGCATCCCGTGTGCCTTGGCATATAGTCATGGTGGTCACGAGCATAAACTGCCTTTGGACAACGCTGGCTTCCTAATCTGAAATAGAGATGAGCACCACCCCCTAGAGTCAGACATGACTGGACACGGGAAACCTTTACCTTTATATGATGTTTGCAGAGATGCTTTGGCATTTGTCTGTTTACACTAGGATATTGTTTGCTGCATGACAAGTACTAGTTAGATAATGGTGAAACTTGCCAAGCCCACATATCAGGAATTTGTAGGGAGACTTTATTACCAATTGCATCTCTCTTTCACATTTCCTATGATACACTTTATAAAGTGTGATTTAAGGTTTGTATATGTACTTTTAATTTGATTGTGGACCTGCTATTTATTTGCTAATAGACCCTCAAGTATATTAAGATGACAAGGAAACCCTTTTTTCTTTTTATCTTGAATTAGTTCTATCATTTGAGACATTTAACTTTTCACATTCATTTGGGCTTTCAGGTTTCTAGTAATTTACAGAAAAGTATGTCCATTGCAGATACTGATTTTTTTGAGAGGGATAGGTTTTTTTCAGTAAATGATACTGAAATACTGCCAATGCAGATAGTTCTTCGTTTATAATGATTTGTTTACTGAATGTTCAAAGTTATAACAACACTGTAAAAAGTGACATGACCATTTTTCACATTTACAACCACTTTAGTACCCCTCTTTGTCATATTATCAAAATTCAGACAGCTGACAGCTGACATGTATTTATGATAGTTGCAGTGTCCCAGGGTTATGTGATCACTTTTTGAGATCTTCTGACAAGCAAAGCCAATGGAGAAACAGGATTCTCTTAACAAGTGTTACTAACTGTGGTGATTCACTAAACAACTGTGGCAAGAAAGAGCATAAATTGGGGCAAAGCTCATTTAAATTGGAGCAAAGCTCATCTTTCTTAGCCACAGAAATTTTGGATTCAATTGTGGTCGTAAGTCAAGGACTATCTGTTCAACACAAAAGTCAAGATTCAATTTCTATGTGGCTAATGTAGATGAAATGCAGCATTGCAAATAATTCCTTATAAAATAATATAGATTAAAATTCCAGACTTTGGGAATGCAATGAATGATACTTCTACAATTTTACAACATGCTGAATTTATGCAAAATGATCTAATATTAATTCCAACTTATAAATTCAAATTATTTTTGTTCTACTACATTCTCTCTCCCTCTTATCACTACCAAACATACACAAAATTTTATAATATTATCTTATGTATGCTTTGACTTAAAACATTTTTTTTAAAAAAATCAGCACATCCTTTATTTATGATGAGATCATTCTGCTTCTGGTATTTACAATTTGCAATTTTTTTAAAAAATCTGCATTTTGTTTATTTTGTGATTAAAAATTATGACCCTGATTTTTCTGAGCATTTTTTGCTCAAAATATTCTATAAATCTTTGGCATTGTTTCTCTTTCCTTCTCTCCCTCTGTTTTTGTTTCTCTCCCCCTTCCCCCATGTGGATCTTGTGTTGATTGAGCACTCTAGTAGCATATGCATCAATGTTTGGCTGACCTTACTGATCTTAAAGTTGATTTCTTTGTCTAAATATTCATCAGTCAAGATGATGTTCCTAAGTATTTGAAGTTGTTTATATTTGTCAGCTGGATGTCATCAACAGTGATTTTTGGTTCTATTGTTTTGGTTTTTGGCATGGGCTGGTAAAGTATTTCAATTCTTCAGTTCAGGTTTATAGTCAGGCCAAAGACAAGAGCATAGCAGCTTCAGAGAATTTGTTCAACCCCAACTGTAGATTGTGGTCTCTGAGAGCCAACTAATAATAATATATTTACCATAATAATAATAATTTCACTGCATTCTTTTTAGGTGATTCTGAAATGACTGAATCATTTAAAACCAGTACAAAAAATAGGAAAACTACAAACTATCTGTTAGAAACTGAACCACAAAAGGAAATTTATATGTGTTTAAGGAAGAATTTCAGTGACCTATTACAGATAGTTTTCAATTTACAATAGTTCATTTAGTGACTGTTCAAAGTTACAACAGCAGTCACTTATGACTGCTACAACTTCATCACAGTTACAATCTTTGCAGCATCCCCATGATCATATGATCAAAATTAAGATGCTTGGCAATGGTTCATATTTATGACTGTTGCTATGCCCCAAGGTCATGTGATCACCTTTTCCGATCTTTGCAAAATCAATGGGGAACACACATTCTTACAACCGGGATACTACCTTATCAACTGCAGTGATTCACTTTACAACTGAGGCAAGAAAGGTCTAAAATGGGATAAAACTCGCTGAACAAACATCTCACTTAACAACAGAAATTTTGGGCTCAATTGTGGTTGTAAGTCAAGAACCACCTATACTAGAAAACTAATCTCTTGCTTTCCTTAAGAATGTTAATTGTACTGGTAAGAAATATATCTTTTAATATCCTGCCTTTGATAGATATATATCTTTGTTATATTAACAAACAGTTATTAACAGCTATTTCAAATGTGTTTGAAAATGGCAGAAAATAGTGTCATTCTAATAGTGTATCAACTATTAAGTTATTGGCCTTAGTCAAACTTCTAGTCCTGTACAAGGTGAAGTTTATTTTAGTAATCTGAGTGTGATGGAATTAAAATGTTTATGAGCCTTGATAAATTATTTTCCAGATCAGTTGCTATTTATTTACTTGTTAGATAATATCTCATATTTCCTTTAAGAGGTCAAGGCAGCATTACAAGGGTATTAGAGAATTTCAGAAGATTCTGTTCTATCTCTGCTGTAATTCATTTACAGTATCAAGAATGATCAAGGTTATTAGCTCTAAAATCAAGTCAGAAACACACTGAAGTAGATAGCTGAGAATGTTTATATTTATTGAATATTTTTAAAAGGTATATAGTATGGTAGTATTTGATTTTTTTCTTCCTGGACACATGAGCATTCTCTGAGCTATTGACACTGGTACAGACATCCAACTTTGGGGGTCTTCTGGATCTATTCAGGCAGAACAAGTAATCTTGACAATAGGAGCTAAATTAAAGTGCAGTCTAACAGCTTTATTCATAGGAGATCACATAAATTCATTTACTTTTTTAGGAGGTCATGCTATACAGTTCATCCCCTCAAAATTACATATGTTCATATTACATATTGGCCCCTGCTAGGTTTGCGTCTCCTTGGCGTGTTTTGTTTTTTATCATGAGCCTTTAAATATTGAATTATATTTCTTATACCTAACATTGGCCACACTGGCCACAGCTACTGGGCACTGTAGCTGAGTAATATGTGGAAAAGTACAGATTTCCTACACCTATTTTAAATGATAAAAGATTTGTCATGTTTTTCATTCTAATGTGTAAAGCAATAATATCATGAATCTGTTACACAAAAATGATATATTGAATATAATGAATAATTTTCCTCTTGAAAATTAACCTATAGTTTACATTCCTAAAGATGTCCAAGAACTAATATTTGGCTAGAATGGCAGGGTCCAGAGGAGAGAAACATTTTTGGTCCTCTGCAACATTCTGCTTCCAGAATAATGTATCTATCTATTATTTTCCTATTTTGGCAATGAAAGCCAGCTGGGTGACCTTGGGCAGTCACTCTCTCTAAGCCCAACTCACCTTACAGGGTTGCTGTGGGAAAATAGGAAGAGGAAGATATGTTGTATATGTTCTCTGCCTTGAGTTATTTATAAAAATAATAAAGGCAGGATACAAATAAGTAAAACTAAAATAAAAAATAAGCAACCATTTAAAATGGCATTTTATGTATCGCTTATCTTCATAAGAATAAATTTCATACACACACAGACACACACAAACACAAACACACACACACACACACATATATACACATACATACACAAATAGACACACATATACACACATATACATAACACACGTATGTATGTATGAAATTTATATGGCTACCACTCAACTTTCCATGACTCTAGGTGGCTTACAAATCATAAAATTCTAAAATATAGAGTAAAACAATAACTTCCATCCCTAATTCAAATTTAAGAATCTTTACTTAGAGATTAATGAATTATGTGGATCATGGCTCAGATCCTACTTTAAAAAGTTTTCTTGCTTTAGGGCTGCAGTAATGGATGATTGCTAGCCTACTGGTTCACTGTAGGATTAGGATTTATTTAAGCAATCTAAAGTACATTTTGCTTTATTTTGTGATTGTTCCAGGGAATTCCAGTAAAATCATGACATTCTTGTAATTGCATGATCCACATTGGTGGTTAGATGCACATTTTAAAATTTAAAAATAATACCTTTTTGGTGAATTTTGCAAAAGGCCATCATTTAGGTAATAGCTAATTTTCACACTTAATAAGCTTTCATTGTTTTCCAGAAAAAAATAACTTGTTTGGCAATTTTGGTACTAATGCACTTTTTGTTTATTAACTTTCACATTTGCTTTTTTAGAAAGCTGTCACTATTTTATATAAGCATGCCTATTTCTAGGCAATGTTATTTTAAATTTGTTTCTTTATTCTAATTGTAGGGCTCTTAGCATCACCACAATCTGCACCTGGTAATTTGGATATTGGAAAAAATGGAGAATTTAAAATTAGTGGAACAGGAGGGAGTAGAGAAAATAGTACGGTTGACTTCAGCAAGGTAAAGTTTTTAAGCTTTTAGAGAACACATAACATTGTGCATTTTATGGAAGCTTACTTTTCTCTTCAAAATATAGTTGTTTGCATTTGTATTGTATTATATCTCTAAAATAAAATTCTAGAATAAATTAGTAGCAACTACAGATATATTTTAGTAATTACCTGAAAATAGAGAGAAAATAGAGACTGTTAGAGACACTTTGGTATAGTACTTAAAAGAAAAATCAGGGAATTAAGTTCTAGTTCCACTTTAAGTAAGAAGCCAACTGTTGAGTGACTTTGTGGGTAATTACCTCAAAACATTTCTGAAAATATTGCTAAGAAAACTTCAAGAGTTTGTCCAGCTAAATCACCAATGTTCAAGATTGACATTTGTACATACATACAAAGGCTGTGCCACTTGTTATGTTATGTTATCACATGTGATAAATTCTACATAATTACTTAAACATGTCATTTTATTTTACACATTGTAAGCTGAGAGTCTACTGAGTATAGTATATGTGAAAGAGGAAAGAGGATGGAGAGGAAGGTGGAGTCAGAGTTAAGCTGGTGAGCGGGAGATTCCAAACTGATGTAGTTGACTTACTAGAATGGGACAGTAGGAATATATAGAGAAGAATCTACTTCTATGATAACTAGATATGAAGCAGTGTCTAACATTCCTCTTCAAAGAGAATAGCGGTATGAAAAAAAATGTTAAAGATCTGAAGTCTGATCAGGTAAAAATTCTGAATTAGCATTCAGTATACTCTGAGCAATCTACTCTCAATCATGGAAGCTCAGTGGGTGATTTTTGATCAGTTATACTCTTTCAACCCAACCTATCTCTCAAAGTTGTTTGGGAGAAAATAATGGAAGGACTGCTAGTATATTGTCTTGAGGTCTTAAAGTGGAGGCTGAATATATCCCAAATAGATTGATAAAATGGTTATGTGGCACTTCATAAAAACTCTAATCTAAAATTCCATATTGTAAGAGGTTTTAAATGTCTTTCAATATAATTTGCTATTTTAATAGTATTTCATTTATTGTTGTTATTGTTCAGTAGCCATAATAGTTAAAAGCAATGTGAAAGCACAAGTCATCTTGCAGAATTGAGGTTTACTATCTTTTCTTTTATGTTGCATATTCCCTTTTTTCTGATTATTATGTGAGGGGCATAATTAGGGTGGGCAACAAATGCAAATAGAGATATATTGTAGAATTGCATGAATCTTGTGCTATTGTTGTAGTTATTGATTAAATATGTATGCCACTAAATCATCCAAATTCATGATCACTTACCACAACATTAATTATGATAAATGATAAGAATAAATCACAACCCCACCTAATTTGCAGATTGTTAATTGAAACTATTCCTATCAGATTTTTTAAGGTTTCCAGGTTAAAACAAATATTTCCAAATATTTCAAATATTTCCATTTTTCAAATATTCAGTAGTACTGTTAATAATTAGTATTAGTAAAGTTGTTTTCTATTTTAAAGATTCAGTATGTATGTATGTATGTATGTATGTATGTATGTATGTATGTATTTAGTTACTAGAGCAATACATTTATGACTGGTCCAGTCATATTCTGATGCATAATAAAATTGTTATTATATAGACAATATTCAAATTATGTCTGTAATATTGTTTGCCCATTAAAGTTGTAAAATGTTGCAGTTATTAAACGAGACACCAGTGTGATCACCAATAATAACTAACCTCATATATGACTCCTAAACAATAACATAGGTAGGTTGAGCAGAATGAGAGAGTTGCTTGCTGAAAAAGAGTAGGCAGCTGCTCTACTCCTTATTACGAGCTCTACAAAATTAGAAGGTTTTTTTCTCCTGCCTGAAACAGGACAGAAAGGAGGTGCACTGTGCAGAAAATTAAAGCTGGCCCAGCTTCATTTCTCCTTGCAGCATGTTGCTGCCCTGCTAGAGAAAAAAGAGAGAAAGAAAGCAGCTTGTGACCTAACCTTGTCAGCTTCCCTGTTGATTTTCAAATGATGATTACATGATTGCAAAGGGCTTGGTAATCAATTGTAAATGTGAATGGGTTGCCAAGAGCCCAGATCACAATTACATGGGTATGGGGGAGCAGCAACATCCATAACTTAGCACTGGTTGTATGTCCATTCAGTGCCATTGTTGCCAAACAGTTGCTGAATGAATTTTTGTAAGTCAAACACTACCTGCATATGCTTCTGTAATATTAAGATCATTGACTTTTATGTTCAGTGCATTGTAAGATTTATAGAAGAGTTATCATGTTATTGAAACTCTGCTGTAGCATAGACACAGCCCATTTTAGATGTATATACAGAATCCTAAATGGAGTACCTCAGCTAACATTGTCACTTCCAGTTATAGTATGAATAAAGTGCATTTAGAATTGTAAGTGGAATAGAACCTTAGAGTTTAAATGAATAGACTTGTACAAGTGGAAGTCCCAAGTACATAGTTAAAATATTTTTATTGAATAATCTACACAAAATTGCTTCCTTTAATGCAGGGGTTATTACCCCTGGGCCACGTATCAGTACTGGTCTGTGGCCTGTTAGAAATTGGGCTGCACAGCTGGAGGTGAGTAGCAGGCGAGTAAGCAAAACTGGGGGGAAAAAACCCTTATCCATGGAAAAATTGTCTTCATGAAACTGGTCCCTGGTGCCAAAAAGGTTGGGGACCACCATTTTATTTTAAAGAATGCTAACTTGTAATGAAGTCATTATTTGTATAATTTATAATATAGTATTTCTCCTTTCAATGTTTTGGTTCCAATATCTAATTCAGGAAAATGATGTAATTTTGCTTAAAAGTTCTCTTAACAAAACAAATTTATATAATAGTTTAACAATGGCAAATGCCATTATTCTAGCTCCTCTGTCACAGCTTTTATATTTTTACTTGGCCTGTTCTTCTCTGCACCTGCCTTGTCTTCTCCTGGCCAGGATTCTGCCTCCTGGCACTGTAGTTGTGGCACACTTGGTATGGGACTCAAGAGGCCAGCTGTAAGTGTTTTTTTCCCTAGATAGCTGTGTAACTGGTGTGGTAGTTTCAGTGATTTTTGTGTTTCTGTCTTTATGTGAACCAATAGTTTGTAAATGCTATATAATATGTTGGTGAATGTTTATATTTATATACACAGTTCCTATAGGTAATTTGAACAATATAAAAAATTAATTCTCCATAAATATTCCTTTTTAGATTTAATTTATAAAATGAAGCAATTGTGTATATAATTAAATTGATTTAGTGGAATTTGTAGTTGTTTAGTATAAAACCATGTTATTCCCAAGATACAATTTTAGTAAGTTTTTGTGATTGTATATTTTAACATAGTTATGAAGCAGAGTATTTGTATATATGGTTATATTAAAATGTTATTAAATTTCATAATATATATCACACTTTAATGATGATGTATATGTTGCTTGTCACTTGTTTATAAATGTCAGTTTCAAAATTCTTTAGAATATTTTAATATACTATTAATCATTCTTTGAAAATAGGTGGATATGAACTTTATGAGGAAGATTCCAATAGGTGCAGAGGCATCAAATGTGCTTGTTGGAGAAGTGGATTTTTTGGAGAGACCAATTATTGCTTTTGTGAGGCTGTCTCCAGCTATGCTTCTCACTGGTCTCACAGAGGTTCCTGTTCCTACACGGTAAAAATAAAAATTAATGTAGCAAAACTTTAATTCTCTGTATTATTTTTAATCTATATTATGTGATTCAACCTTTTTTTTTTTTTTTGAAGGAAAAGGGAGAGGCTGCTGTCTCTTTGTTGTGAGTTTAACATGCTGGTTTAAAAGTATGCAGATTTTATCTTATGTTGGTTTAAAATCTCTTTAACTTCATAGTTCATACTTACAATACTTGAGTTCTCTTTAGTAACAAGTAGTAGTAGTATTTTGTGTGGCATAACAGAATACAGTATAATGCATAAACATTCACCAATACAACATAAAATGTGTATCAAAATATAAACATCAGAACAGTGAACCATTTAAAAACACAAGTGATAAAGTACATCCGGGTGATGTTATGATGAGATCGGATGTGAGGAGTGTGTCTCTGCCCTCCCATGCTGAGCTCTCCTCATTGGAGGGCTCCAAAAGGACCTAAAGCCACCCTGTAGGGGTGGTGAAGAAAAGAGGGGCACCCTGTAGGTTGCAGAGAGCAGCAACTCTCCCACTTGTTCCAGGGCTTCTTCCCTCTCATCCACAACAAGGAGAAGAGCAGCCATCATGCTGTCAACAAGCTGGGACAGCTGAAGCAACAAAGAAAAGTGCAGGAGTGGTGTAAATCAACAGTGACTAGAACTGGATGAGAAGATTCCTTTTTTATGTAGACCCTAACCTTAAAAGAAAAAAGAAGAAGAAAACCCAGGAAGAGAGACTCTTAGAATAATTTCTTAAAGCCATAGAGAGAAAAATACTTGATCCGAAAGAAAGGAACTAAGAGGAGAAAAGCTAAAGACTTTTTAAAACATAGAAAATTGGATTTTTAATCTGGGTTTTGGAAAGACATTATAAAATGCTGGAACTATCTATTTGAATATCCCACTGTGCTTCCATAAATTGAACTAAAATTGGATTAATCAATTTATCAGACTTGAAACAGACTTAAAACCTAAGCTGAGGGCACCATCTACTGGTGAATGGAAAATATATCATATTCCTGATAAGAGAAATAAATAACATTAATCTGGAGGACTGCGGTGATAACTACTGTTCTATAACTAACTACTTTATGATTACTGGAGACTCTATTGTGAGAATAAGGAAGGCTCTAAAGTAAAGTAAAATAACCTGGGTTTTTTTGGAAGCTGCCTGGACTATTAAATGGAACTTATTAATCTTGAGATGTAAAGAACTATGATTATTGAACCTTCTGAATCTTGGACTTGAATATATTGTTTTTGGATTATTGAGTAAGAATGGGACTTACTAAAATAAGACAAGATGTTCCATCAGGGGGAAATAAATGAGAATACAAAAGAAATGTTGTTGATGTTTCAAAGCATGACAAAGAATCACAGAGAGATAACGAACCTTTTGCAAGGCATAAATGGGAAAATAGAAAATATCCTACAACTGATAATGAATGAAGTTCAAAGACTCCAGGAAAGAGAGGAGACAGCAGAGAAAATGGAGGAAAAGATACAACAGACAAATCAGCAAAAAGATGAGGAGAAGATGATAAAGATAATAATGACAGATTAAATAAACCAAGGGAAATGTACTTTAAGAGATTTAAAAATGGAATAAGCTGAAAGATACTTTTGAAAGGAAGGTAGGAGCTTGGGTGGACACTCTGGAGACCTGGCAGCCTAGGAGGATAGAGATGGGAGAAATATTTAGACTGAAAAGTGAAGACACAGATGCTGATAGAGACAAAAATCCAAGAGAGAAGTATGGGAGGCAAGCTAAAAAGCGAATAAGAACAATATTAAAGCAAACAGATGATGGATAGAAAGGATTTTTTTATTTTTTCCTAATATAATGATGGCCTGATTAAAAACTAGAATAGAGGTAGAAATAAGAATACACACCTTTAGGGTTTCCGGTTCCACGTGGCTTCGGTGGCAGCAGGAATTCGCGACTGTTCGCGATTCCTACTGCGTTTGCCGCCGAGGTGCCCCCGATCCAAATGGGTCAGGGGGATATGGCTGCCCTGTAGAGGCAGCCGAAGAGAGAGGGAAGCCGGACAGGGGGTTGGGGGTCTCACAGACCCCCTCCTCATCCAGAAAAACCCCTTTTTCCCAAGGTGGTGGAGCGGCGGTCAGGAATGGCCGCCACGAAGAAGCCTGCAACCGGGTAAGATTGTGATGGAGGAAGCAAGAAAAGTGAAAGTGCTGGCTAAGCCGGGTCGATTAACATCTTTTAAACTCTCTGGAACTGAACTGTCTGAATTGCTGGAGGATACATTGTATCCTAAGAAGATCGGAAAGCGGCGAAGAAAGCTGTTAAAGGGAAACTTTTTTTTTTCTTCACTCTCCCACCCCATAGAAACAGCAGATGAAGATTTGAAATTTATTTGGGCACTGAAGGTGAATTATTTTGAAAGTTGAAGCCAAGGGACAAAAGATTCTTTGGACATTGGACTTAATAATTTAAGAAATCGGAAAACCCTTATTGGAGGTATGGATTTCTGATCATTTAAAAAAAAATTGTTGTAAGTGGGAAGGGAGAGGAAAAAAAATTGGAGCAGAAGCTGAAAAAGGAGGAGATTGCCTAGAATCCCAAAGAAAGGTATATAGTAATTGGACCTCTTTGATTAAACAGTAACCCCAGAAAGAGAAAGAGAAGAAGGAAGAAAAGTATTAACTTTTGGAACTTTTTTTGAATTATTCTTGATTAAAAATACTTGGGTGGTTGTTTTGGGAAAAGTTTCTCTTTTCATGATGGCATCACTTGTGGATGAACTAAAGACTGAATATCAAAAATATAAAAAGGAAGAACAAGATGGAAAAGATACTTTGGGCACTTTATTTCAATTTTTAGAAATGGCATTATGTACTTATGAAAAGTTGACTACGCAGCAGAATGACTGGGACAAAGAAGAAGAGGAAGAAAAAGCCATCTTTGATGAACAATGTTTTTTTTCCAGGGAGGAGGAGAAAGAGGATAAGAAAAAGGGGATTTTAAGGCTTGAAAAAACAACCAAAAAAGAGAAAAATGAGAGGAAAGGTGGATGCAAGGTTAGAAAGCAACGGAAAGGGAGTAAGAAAAGGGAGGAGGAGAGACAAAGGGGTAAAAAGGGCAAGGAGAAGAATAAGCAAGAGAGAAAGGGGGAGAGGAGAAGCCTCAATGGTGGGAAACAAGATTTAAAGAAAAAAAGCTTATTTAGAGACAATGGGGGAATCTAATTGGGAAAAAAAGGGGGGGGGATTCTGGAAGGTACATAAGATTGTGTTTTTATATGTGTATCTAGAGTAGAATGTTTAAGATATAAATGAGTATTAATATATATGATTAGTTTTTTTTTTCTTTTTAAATGATATGGATAGTGGTTATATAGGTTTTTTCTTTAGTTATTGATCTTTCTTATAAAATTTATTGTGTAATTTTAGAATGTACTAAACAGAATCCCAAGATAAATTAAGTGTTATATGAAGTACTTTTAAGTTAAGGCAATGAGTTAAAGGCGTCACTCCAATTAGTGTATAGGAGAAGTATAGTAAAAAAAAAAAGATGAATGGATAGCTGGAAATAGAACAGACAAAGAATGATATTGAAAATGGTAATAAGATATGGAAGGATATATCAAGTAAATATGATGTGTGAATTTCGTCTGTGTGAAGAGTTTTAACTCGGGATCAAGCAGCCTTCAGAAAAGATGTTTTAGGTTTTGTTTTGTTTTCTATGTTCTGTGTTTTGTATGTTGATAAAAGGCGATAAAATTTTAATTAGCAAGAAATAACTTGGATAATTAGAATGAAAAGGAGAAGTTGGGATAAGATATGAAGTTAAATAGATAACGTAAATATTGATATTATAATTTGGACTTCTTTAATTATTGTTATTATTATTTTTAGAAAAGAATTTGTAAGCTGATTGTTTGTGCACTGTTTTTGTAAAATTAATAAAATTTGTTTAAAAAAAAAAAGAATACACACCTTTATATAAAGCAATAGTTAGATGGAAAGATTGGAGATTGAAATATCTATGGCAGGTATGTTTAAATAATACGGTACTAGAATGGCATATTGAGACTTTGAATAACCAAATAATGAAACACTATGTCTTAATATAAATGTGTATTGACACTAGGATTAGTAATGGTGGTCTGAACAGAAGCTAGAAATAGAGATAGAAATAAGAAATAGAGCTAATATTAGTATATATAAATTTTTATATAATAGAATATAAATAATAACTAGATGGAAAGATTGGGGTCAGAAAATAGTATTACTATGTACACTTAATAATATCGTTGGCATCAAAATGAAACATTGAAATATTGAATAACTACTTTAAAATGAACATGTATATTAATACTAGGATTATATAAGTTTGATTAATGTAACAAATATTATTATTGCTACTTGTATAAAAATGAATTATACTCAGAGTCCACACTGTCCATGAATTGATATTGATGTATATTTAAAAATAAAAATCCACTTAAAAAAACACATGTGATGAATAAAATTATGAATACAAATAAATTATGTATGAGCAATTACTGGGGTGGGTAATCTTATGGCCAGAATGCAACTTATAGAATTTCTAATTGTTGTTGTTATGTGTACTATATTCAATAGTAAAATTTTTAGTTGTCATTGACAGATATTATTGAATTCATGCTATATTTGACTTTGCAATCCTTTTTCGTAATTCCACAGTTTCCTTTTTCTGTTGCTGGGACCAGCAGGTAAAGCACCTCAGTATCATGAAATTGGTCGATCAATAGCAACACTCATGACTGATGATGTGAGTACTGCCATTAATTACATACTCCCAAAATTATTTAAAATAGGCTGGAGTCAATATGCATTTCTATAATTAATTTAAATTTATAATGATAAAGTATATCATATTATGCACAAATATTTATAAGTACATACTCATAAGTGCATGTATATTATGCCTTTCCCTAGCAAATGGAGAAATGAGGCGCTATCTGTAAGACTGTGTTTTGCCATTTCAGATACTTCTTTGTACTTCTTTTCTAACAACTTCTTTGTTAGTATTGGGAAGTGGCTAGATATCCCTCATTTTTGGGATGTTAGACGAGTCAAAGTCCGGAAGTGTTGCTTCTCCATGATGAGACCAATCCTCTGGAATGGCTTCCTGCATGTAGTTGGATTATCTCTGATGTTATTCATCCTCTAGAAGCAACTGAAGATGAAGTTGTTTCAAATGATACTTCAAATGATGTTTGGTTTAATCTTGGATTATATGTGTTTTATGGTGGTGTTATTTTCTTTTCATTAACTAGATTAGAGTCCATGTGATCACAGTGGGATATGAATTTGATCAATAAAAATAAATTTCCTTTGAATGAAACAATGATCCTGGTACTGCAACCATCATAAATATGAGTCAGTTGCTGAGCATGTGAATTTTGATTACATGATCATGGGGATGCTGCAGTGATCTTAAGTGTGATAAATGATCATAAGCGGAGGTGGTATCCAACCAATTCGCAGTAGTTCAGGAGAACCGGTAGCGGTGATTTGGCATGGGTCACTGTATAGGTAGTAACTTCTGGCTGTCCAGGCCCTCGACCTGGTTGCTGGGTCGCCACTTGCTTACTTTCCCCACACACCTGATGCTCATGCCGGCAGATGCTCACCCTACCCAGTCACTCCTCCCCTCTTACATAGCACACTGGATCCTCGTGGCTTGCCTTTCTAATCTGCCTTCCCCACATAGTGCCTGCAGCCCAACTGAGCAGCCCTGATCTGCCTGATCACAGTAAGCCTGCAAATTGTGCTAGCCACTCCCCCACCACCCAGGGCCTTGCCAGGCCTCCCCCCACTGCCCAGGGCCTTGCTGGGCCTCCCCCCATTGCCCAGGGCCTTGCTGGGCCTCCCCCCACTGTCTGGGTCTTTGCTGGGCCTCCCCCTGCTTCCTAGGGTCTTCCTGGGCCTCTCCCTAGTGCCCAGGGCCTTGCCAGCCTCCCACCACTATCCAGGGCCTTGCCAGGCCTCCTCCCCACTGTCCAGGACCTTGCTGGGTCTCCCAGGGCCTTGCTGGGCCATCCCCAGGCCTTGCCAGGCTTTCCCCACCTTGCATCCAGCCTGGGCCTCCTCCCGTCTGGCTGCCGGCTTCTTAACATGAGCAGAGGCTGCTGGTTGGAGTGAGGGGAACCGCAGTGCTGGCGTCCCATGGCAGTGAGTGCCAAGGGCATAACTAGAATTGGAGGAAAAGGCTGCATATCTCTGGAGGAAAGAACCAGAGCTTTTTGACGTGAGAGCAGTTGCTGCCTTACTCACACCTTTTCATCCAAGCTGCCGGATGTTGTTTCAGTTCTCTCCACCACAGGTGCACAGCCTTTTATTCCAATTCTAGCTATGCCCTTGGCACTCACCGCCACTGGAGCCCAGCCACTGTGGTTCCCCTTGCTCCAACCAGCAGCCTCTGCTCACATCAAGAAGCTGGCAGCCAGGCAGGAGGAGGCCAAGGTGGGGCACCGTTTCTGGGCCAATCAGGCTGGTGGATGGGCAAGCAGGTGACCCTCAGAGTAATGTGGCAATGGCAGCAGCTGGAGCATGCCATGGCTGTTTGCTTTCTCTGCTGCACTGAGAGAGGTGACAGAGGTGCCCCAATAGCTGTGCCGCCGGTCCCCTCCCCCGCTGTGGTGCTCTGAAAGGGAGGGCGGATGTTCTAGGGCTGCTGCTTTCTTCGTTCTCCCACCTCCCACTGTTTTGGAGCTCGCCAGATCAGTTCTTCCAGATCAGCAGTGTGTGTGTGTCATGCGAGAGAGTTTGGTGTGTGTGTGAGATAGAGACAAGGAAGAAGGAAGGAAGGAAGGCCAAGAAAGAAAGAGGAAGAAAGAAAGAGGAAGGGAGAGAAAGAAAGAGACAAAGAAAGAGGAAGAAAGAAAAAGAAATACGAAGGGGGAGAGAGTGTGGTGTGTGTGTGTGAGAGAGAGAGAGAGAGAGAGAAGAAAAGAAAGAGAAAGAGAAAGAAAGGAAAGAAAGAAAAATAGGAAGAAAGAAAGAGGAAGGGAGAGAAAGAAATAAAGAAAGAAAACAGAAAAAGAAAGAGCAAGAAAGAGCATGAAAGAAAGAGAAAGGGAGAGAAAGAAAGAGAAAGGGAGAGAAAGAGAAAGAAAAAAAGAAATAGGAAGAAAGAAAGAAAGAAAGAGCAAGAAAGGCAAGAGAGAATTCTGTGCTATTATTATTTATCATATATTAATATTTTATACTGTCCTAGAGTGATTTTACTGCCTTTCTTTTGTCCAGGTATTTTTCAGTGTTTACTATAGTCCAGAGCATAAATACATGTGTGTTTAACAGAGTTGAAAGGGACTATGGAGGTCTTCTAGTTCAACCCCTTGCTCAGGCAGAAAAACTGAGGATGCCAAACTCTGAGTAGAGGTCCTGGGAAAGATGTCAGAATAACAGAATAACACTTAGAAGAGACCTTGGAGTGAACTCTGTACCATTTCAGAGAAATGGCTGTTCAGTCTTTTCTTAAAAACTTCCAATGATTGAGCACCCAGAACTTCAGAGGCAAGCAGGTCCACTGATTAATTGTTCTCACTATCAGGAAGTTTCTCCTTAGTTTCGGTTGCTTCTCTCTTTGTTCAGTTTCCATCCATTGCTTCTTGTTTGCATTCTGCTTCTTTGGAAAATACATTGCCCCCCCCCCCCCCTTTCTGGCAGCTTCTAAAAAGCCTGTTGCCTATCACACTCTTGAGGAAAGCACGTGAGCCATTTCCTCCTTTCAGTGGTCCATGAAAGTACATCTATAGTATGCGGATAATAAAGTCAAAAAAGCTGAACAACATTTTTACAGAACTATAGATACATTGAGGCTGGGTGTGACAAGGAATGGCTGGGAGGGGAGGGGCCAGGTGAAGCACCCCTTGATGTGAGTGACATTGAGTTAGTTATGCCCACCCTGTCGCACACCCACCCAGTTATATGACCCAGCACACCCACCCAGTCACATGACCATCAAGACACACCCAGCAAATAAGTGACATCCACAGAACTGGTAGTAAACTTTTTGGAATCCCACCACTGGTCATAAGTCACTTTTTTTCAGTGCAGTTATAACTTCGAACAGTCACTAAATGAACTGTTGTAAGTTGCGGGCTACCTCTATGTAGTTTAAACCAATGCTGTTCTTCATCTCTCCATAGCTTTGTCTTGATTAACTAACTTTGTCTTGATTAACTTTGTTTCTATAACATCCATGAATTTCTTCGTACGTTGTCCTTTTCTTTGTTTTTAGTTTTCCCTTTCATTTAACTAATTCATTTTTATTGTTTTGCTTTGCAATGTGTATAATTTGACTTTATGCCCAAATCACTTTGAAGTATTTTCTTCTAGTAATTTTCATATTCAGTGCATAGTTCCATATCCATTAATTCTTACCTTATCCCGCCTTGTTTATCACACACAGGTTTTAAATGCCTTGTATATAAATGAGCAGAAGCATGCTATAATGAACAGTTATTTTCCTTTTTTTGACAAGTATTTATTCTTGCAAGATAACAAATTACTATCCATTACTTTTCTACTAGCAGATCTGAACAATTCTCCGTCAGTTATCCTATTTTTGGTGAACTTTCTGCTAAGATACCCAAATCTATGTACTTGCTCCAGTTTTATCTTTATAACTTGCCTTTGTTTCTCCACTTTCCCAGTAAAACACAACAACTTTGGTCTTTTGATGGTAAATTAATCTATCATACTCATAGTATCATTTTTATTTCTTATAAGTCATTTATTAAAAACCTTCTCAATACCTGAAGGTCTCTGGGTAATATAAAATAAAACACACAAAAATGTAAGCTGAATGTATATACCACTAAAATTCTTGTTCCTGTAACCTTTAAACTGGGTGAAACAGTTCATCAGAGAGTAACAATTTTTGAACCAATGTACGTCAAATGGGCTAATTTACTTAATGTATCCAAATTGTGGAATCTGCAGCATGAGATCTATTGAAATTGAAATTTGACTAATTTTCTAAAACATTTTATGAAGTAAATGTTATTATAAAACAGTTTATGAAATAATACAAAATGTCATAAAATATTTACTGTGCTGATATTTGTCTGCACTATGCAGTTCAATATGGATGATTTTTAAGGCAGATACATCTCTGAATGTATCCCATCACTTCCAGTGAAGGCAATACACCAGAGGTTGTCATTGTTGAAGACACTGAATTATGGTATGGTAAGAAAATATCCCTAAAAGGAGGGGTCTAACAGGTCAGAGGTTATCTAGTGGAATATATAGATAACTTCAAAAGAAATATAAAAATAGATATTGTATAAACTAGAAATAGCACTAGTTTAATGAAACTAATAAAAAGTTACAATTATGTTAATTTTAAAGTTAACAATAATGTGTTAATTTTAAAGTTACTATAATGTTTCTATTTGTATCTAACCATTTTTATATTAAGCTTATATTAAATATTTTTATTATATTTAAGTGAGGTTAATCATTAAGTACCATTTGTACAATCTTTAAATAGTAATCTCTTTCATGGGATGAGATGGGTATATCAGCAACAATAAAATGTTGTCATTTAATTTGGCAGTGTCAACCTATTTTTTTACTGTTTAGTATTCAATCTTTATTGATTAGCCCTTGGGCCATATCAAAGTCCAGAATTCCAGAAACAAATTATTACTAAAATTTGAGCAAAAATACTAAACAATTTAGTATTCAGTATTTAATTCAGTTTTGAGGTTGATTCCTTGATGGATCTGGGTGGCTTCCAAACATGTAATTGTGTTCTCTCAGTCTGTACAGGGGACTGCTGGTTCAAAATGTGGCAGTCTGGACAGTTAATGGTGCCAGTTATTTTGCTTGTGTGTTACTAGTGTAATTCAAGGTGATAGTAGTCTTATGTTCATAGTTTGGGGCCAGTTTACCTATGGGATCATCTCTTTCCAGTTATTGCTGTCTTTTTTAACCAATCCGGAAGAAAGCTCCATTATCCCTCCCTCCCTTCCTTGTACACTCTCCCCAACTCTTGTTGCACCTACCAGTACCTCACACACTCCTTTCATCTTTTCCCACCTGGCAGCATCCATTTACTGTGCTACCTAGCCCACCCACATAGTTGGTTTAGAGAGAGTTTTATTTTGTCTTTCTCCCCAGCAGTTCTGTTTCTGGTTTCAGCTTATTCACACTGCTAGATTAGAACAGCAATTTGGCTTGAGATCAAGTAAATAACAAAGAAATGAACATATGGCAAACTCAAAACAATCTCGGAAATACAGGCTTTGCCTAGGTAGTTTCAAAAGAGAAGCCAAATTCCAATCTGAGGTTTGGAGCCTCCCATTAGATTTGTCACCCAGTCCAGTGAGATTGCTGTCACTAAGTGATTGGTTGTGCTTTATGACCATATCATCCAGCAGTGGAAATTCTGATCTCAATTGCTATGGGAGTTAAGGGCTACCTGTATACCTTTGGGTCTAGTGTGAATTGGGGCTAGTAATGAAACCTGTGAATATGTTGATTGCAAAAATAAGTTTTTTAGTTAAAAATAGTACAAGCAATTTAGCAAACATAGTCACAGTTGTTCACAAATACAAATTAATTTAAACAATTGTTTAGAAAGGGATATTCAAATTTTGCTTTTAACTTTATAGTAAGACAGATTTTGGAAATAGAATAACAAGAAGTAGTAAGTTGTAAGTTGAAGTAACTTATCATCATGTGAATACTAATAATATAATAAAAGTAATACTAAGTGTATAGAATTTGAGTGTGCATTCCTTATAATTTACCTTTACCATATACCTTTATCTGTTCAGCTATCTTATTCAAGGTGATTAAAGCTTCTTAATATCAAATTATTGTATTATTTTGTTTTGGCAATAATGCTCAGCAAGATTCATTCTTTTTTAAAAATATTCTTCATTAGTGATAACTCTATCTTTAAAAATATAGCAAACTGTTCATGGAGTTTATACCATTACTGCCAATTTATAAGAGATTATGAAAGTTGTTCAGAATGTGTGGAATATGTCAGATAAGTTGTCACAGTGTTGTTAATTATTTATTGTCTGCACATTTCATATTATTTGCAAGTATGCTGTACCTGCAACATTTAAACAATGTTTTAGAAACAATATTAACAAATTTTGGTTTTAAAAATTAATTCCGGGATACTTTCTCCTTGAGATCTGCATAGATTATAGATTTTTCTTTTAGGCTTTTAAATCTATAGCAATTGATCAATTGTTGAAGACAATATGAAACTTATTTCATATAATCCAGCTTCTGAAAATAGTTATTATCCAATAATAACTATAATTATAACTAAATTATCAAATTGCCATCTAGTTCCATATCTCTGGTGGTATTCATTCAGAAAACTAATATATGCATAACTTAATATTTTAATGGAGGTGTGTTAAACTAATTCTTCATTTTGGTCTTTCAACTATATTAGTCACGTTTTGTTTCTTCTTAGTAAAAAGTTATGTCAAGAAATCAAATACATACTTATATGCCTTTTTTAAAAGGTGTTCCATGATGTTGCTTATAAAGCCAAAGATAGAAATGATCTACTATCTGGAATTGATGAATTTTTAGATCAAGTGACTGTTCTTCCTCCAGGCGAATGGGATCCTTCAATTAGAATTGAACCACCCAAGAGCGTTCCTTCTCAGGTAGGTTCCTCAGCAAATGAAGAGTCCTTTAAAATGCATAATGGTATGGTAAGTGTATCAAGATTGCAACATAAACCTGAAAAATAAATTTGCAATGAAGTAACAAGTTGATGAAAGGTGATATCAAATTCATAGAATTGTTTTTCTCCTATAAACCTTTATATTTATAATTTATAAATCTTTATAGATTTATAGGGATCTATAAAGATTCAAAAGCAAAAAAACAAAAGAAATTATTTTACAGCTTTTAATTTATTGAATAGGAGTGGCTATCACTCTAATGTTAGATTAGCCTTTTAAAAATCCAACACTGGTTTGTTAGAACATTATATTATATAGTTAGCCTGGAAGACTAATATCAACATGAAGAAGACTGCTTGAAATTATGCTTGTTATTGAAATATGACTTCAAGAGTGAGTATAGTGCAGTAGCTAAAACGCTAGACCAGAAATGGGGAGACCCACATTCTAGTTTTCCTTGGCACATTGGCTAGTTATTTCTTCTGATCCTTAAATATTGTCAGCTGCTGGGACAAGTTGGCTGAAAAACAAAAACCTTCCTCAGACCATACATTGATAGTTTTGCTATAATTAAATAGATAAAACATAATGTAAAAGAAGCATTTGTCCTGCTACCAAGAAACAAATACTAAGAATTATAACTTTATCATGACTTAAAGGCAACAATCATTTAACATTTTAATATAGGAGAAGAGGAAGATTCCTAAATTTCCAAATGGAGCTGCTTCTCCTGGAGAACCCCTTAAGGAAGAAGGTCATCATGCTGGACCTGAACTACAAAGAACTGGAAGGTGTGTAGAATTTACTTCAATTATAATAACTTCAGTGTGAAAATCAAAATTATTGTTGCTTTAAAAATTTATAAAATGTCATAGATTAAAATTTCTACATAAATATGATTGATTCCTAGCTAATGGTCTAATTTAAGTCTCTTAATATAGTAGAACTATTCTTTAGTAGATTCTAGGGACTATAGTAAAGTTTTAATACAACATCTGAACCATATTATGAAGATAAAAATAATTTGAAGTAAAAAATTGCCTGTGTGAAGCTAGATATTCAAAATATTAGAGTTAAGAGTAGTTATAGAATTTCTCATATGTGAAAATTATACAGATGTCCTGTAGGCTCCCAATCTTGGCAGTTACAACAGAAAATATCATTTCAGAAGGATAATATCTTTGTTTAAATTTAATTCCAGTGAAATGTCTTCATATGGAAAATCCTTGTGAAGATATGGTTACCTAAAATTTCAAGATGGGCTAAATTTTAATTAAATACTATTATTAAAGGAGAGACAACCCTGACAAATGGAAGATTTTAAATTTCATTTTCTTTCAAAAGTTGTTCATCTTCCTTAGGATGAATACCTGTTTTGTTTTTATTCTCAATTGTAAGCATAAAAATAATGGGCATTATAACGCAGCTTTTTTTAAATTAAATTGTTTTTTTGAAGAATACTTTTAATCACTAAATTATTTATTAAATATCTTATAAACATTAAAATAATGCTTTCAAATACTTGCAGCTAGCTTTCTGTTTCTTTAAAAATGTAGATAATATTAAATATCAAAATTGTATGTAAGTCTATTTTAAAATTACTCAAGGCATATATTACTATTCCCCGCAACCACATACATGCAAAAAACTTGGTACCGAATGCAGAAGTTGATGCCCTGAAAATGTTTTCATTTAAGACAAGCCCCAGAGACCAACAATGGATACTTTACCATTAAAATGCATAAATCAGAAGATCAGTTCACTCAGCTGAGAATGTATAGATGAAATTGGAATGTTTGCATCTGTATTGTCGATAGGTTTGGAATATAAGGCTAATTTATGCTAAAAATCTGCACTGTCAGTCTTGTGTGTCCCATAGTTTTAAACATTCTGGAGTCCTATAGAGTACAGTTTGATGAGTTTCATCTCACCTATTTAGGCTTTTTGGTGGTTTGATACTTGACATCAAAAGGAAAACATCTTTTTTCTTGAGTGACTTCAAGGATGCATTAAGTCTGCAGTGTCTGGCCTCGATTCTTTTCCTATACTGTGCCTGTATGTCTCCTGTAATCACTTTTGGAGGGCTCCTTGGAGAAGCTACAGAAGGCAGAATAGTGAGTACAAAGAATGGTAGTAGCCAGGATTTTAGCTTTTCAGAGGCAAGTGACTGTGTTCATTTGTCTCCTTTATTTCTACTTTTATTTGAAGACCTTTATCAACCTCCTTTTGACTAGCCCTGCCCAATAATACATGTTTCTCAAATATGTGGAAAAAATGGAGAACAGGAGGAGATGCACAGTTAAGGTAAAAATTATCCTGCCTTGATGAATCTGTTTCATGGTCCGAGAAACAACTTTCATTGTATGTTTTTAAAAGGCCTTAGCCTAGTAATGGAAAAATATTTGTTACATCTTCATAATATATTCAAGAATGCTAATTCAGAGATCTTGGGGTTTTTTTGTGAAATAATAAAATAAAAAATATGCTTTTAAAATGTTTTGTAAATAAAAATTCAGTATTCTGTACTAAACTAAATGTCATGCACACATGTATGTAACAAAATTCAAATTAATTTTTTTGTTAGAGAAAAGCTGTTTCAAAAAGTGATATGGCAAAAAAAGAATTATTTCTCCTTCTCTATCATAATTTATCATATTTCATTTGGTGTGAAAATAACGTACCACCATCTTTCCTTCCCCATCGACCTAAGTCCAGGCTTGAATGTTCCTGAGGATATTGTTGTTATTGTTAGTTGCAAAATCATGTCCAACCCATTGTGACCCCATAGACAACATTCCTCCAGGCCTTCCTGCCCTCTACCATCTTCTGGAGTCCATTTAAGCATACTAAAAAGCATTTAAGCATACTAAAAAGCAGAGACATCACCCTGCCAACAAAAGTATGTATATTATGGTTTTCCCAGTTGCAATGTATGGCTGTGAAAGTTGGATCATAAGGAAGGCTGAGC
Source organism: Hydrophis major (assembly GCA_033807585.1). Taxonomy (NCBI): domain Eukaryota; kingdom Metazoa; phylum Chordata; class Lepidosauria; order Squamata; family Elapidae; genus Hydrophis; species Hydrophis major. The sequence continues at coordinate 140,989,446 of CM066343.1, read as the reverse complement.
GTCAAAGAATTGAGGCCTTTGAACTATGGTTCAAATGAGACTGCAAGGTAATCAAACTGGTCAGTCCTAGAGGAGATAACCCTGATTGCTCTTTAGAAGGACAGATCCTGAAGTTGAAAACTCAAAATACTTTGGCCACCTAATGAGAAGGAAGGACTCACCGGAGAAAAGCCAAATGCTGGGAAAGACTGAGGGCAATAGAAGAAGGGGACGACAGAGAATGAAGTGGGTGGATGGAGTCATTGAAGCAGTAGGCGTGAGCTTAAATGGACTCCAGAAGATAGTAGAGGACAGGAAGGCCTGGGGATATAGCATTAGAGAAAGATGGCAGAAAAATGGTAAAACATCTTTTCTTACTGGTCCTCCAAACAGAATAATTCTCTTAAATATGCTTTCCTCTATAAGAAATACTTGGATTTGAATGCATCTATGCAACACCTAGTTTGATTTTAAAATATTTATTTTCTATTGCCAGAGGAAAAATATATTTCTAAGGAAAACTTGAATGTGAACTCTAAGAAGTTTGGTCAATAACTATATTTTCATAAGTTCAACACTATATCAGCCATAATAATAGTTGATTTATCCTAGTTTTCAAATTAATGAATTAACCATATATATATAAATGAATGAAATCACTGAATATAAGTTATTTGTGCTCAGCATTTTAGTTTGTAACTGGCACTTACTGGCAAAGTACATTTTGAAGGTCTTATGGCATATAATATGCCAGTGCAAATATATTCTTCCATGCACAGGGTGGAAAACCTATGGCTTGTGAATCGTATGCTCTCCTGAATTGCATTTTTGTCATCTCTAGAGCATTCTCAGTTTGCTTTGATGAAATCTGGCAGCAATACAACAGAACTTTGTCTATAGGACTTTTCACATTTGGGTACCAAAGTAAATGACCAGTTAGTTATGATCAACCCCAAATGGTTTAATTAACACATTTGCTTAATAGCTACATCCTAAATTTGCAAAGAGGGTTTAAAATTTGTCTCACTACATTACACTATTCCATGCCTCCCCCTACCCCTGCAAGCTATTGAATGGATAGCTTTTATAAATAAAAAAAGCATATTCCCCTTCTACAAAATGGGTATTTATCTCATTTTGGAAATAAAAATGTGTGCCTGTAGTCCTTAAGCTTATTTACATATATATTGAGAAGTTAACTTTGCTTTCTAAGACAGTATTAGTATTTTGAATTTTACTAAATTTGTTATATACCTGGACACTTTTAGATGTATATATTATATTATCCTGATTTGAAAAGCACACAAAAAAATCTCCCTATTTTTTTATAGAGCTAGTTTTCTATATTACAATATGACCTGATAAAATGATGTCCGATGTCTATGATTACCATACATAGCTTACTACCCATAGCTAAAAAGATTCTATTTAGCACTATTTTGGTATTAAAATAGTAGTTTTAATTGTATGACATCAAGCTGCTGACTTTTAAAATGTCCATTTTTAATGTCCATTGAAAAATACCTGATACTTTATTTTCTAGTTGTCTGGAGTTGTTCGTTACCTTCAGTGGCTTGATGTGCATGAGTACATTAGTTCTTGCATTTTTGTGTTTAAACAAATAACTTAATAACCTAAGATTAATAATAATCTTAATAACCTAAGAAAGATGTTTTGAGTACATGTGATTTTTTTCATATCTCCAAAGCTGTCATTTATACAATATATTTGCTCTGAATATCTAAGGTTAATGCACTGATCAGTTCAGACTAAATTGTGTGTATCTTTTTTTTTTTGAAAAGAATTTTATTGATTTTCTACAAACAAACAAGACAAACAAAACATTAAAACATCAACTCTCATATGTACATCCAGTGTGTCGGTTGGTTCATCAGTTTTGTGCATTCATTTTGTAGTCTCAATTACAATTATGTTGCGTAACAACTCATATTGTCAATCCAAACTTATATATCCTAATATCGCTATTAAAAAAAAAAAAGAAACTTTTGGCTATACTTTTAATCATTCATGCTTTATGAGCTAACAATACTTTAAACAGTTTATTCTGTAACAAATCATATAATCATACCAAATCAATCCTAAAAACACTTTATAAATATAGTGTCAAATAACAAAGACAAGAGAAAAAATAAAGATATTCCTTACTGTCTAACATTCTAAATATTCTATTATCGTATTTTATCATCTAGCCATTGATAAAAAAGATCCCAAATTTCATAAAATTGTTTATCCTCTTGCTCTCTAATTTCAAATGTCAATCTACTCATCTCAGCACATTCCAATATTTTCTTAATAATTTCTTCCTGTAATGATATTTTCTTATTCTTCTAGTTTTTAGCAAATACAATCCTAGCCGCTGTTAATACATTTACAATCAGGTATTTCAAATCTTTACTTTATGTATCAGGTAAGATTCCCAATAAAAAGATCTCTGGTTTCAAGTCTATGTGTTTCTTTGTCATTTTTTCCAACCACATGTGAATTTTAGTCCAATATTTTCTGGCGTCCTCACAAGTCCACCACATATGGTAATATGAGCCAGGTATCTGATGACATTTCCAGCATTTTTCAGATTTGTTCTTAAACATTCTTGCTATTCTTGTCTGGGGGAAAGTGCCACCTGTAAAACATCTTATACAAATTTTCTTTATATGCTGTTGACATTGTCATTTTATAATTTTGAGACCACAATTTTTGCCATTTCTCTAAATCAATCCCATATCCAAAATTCTTCCCCCAAGCAATCATAGTTTCTTTAACTTGTTCTTCTTCTAATTTAATTCCCAGTAAATAACCATATAATTTTTTAATCACCTTCTTATCAGTACCCATCAAGTTCTTATCTAAATCAGTCTGTTTATCATAGAATCCCTCCGTTTTAGAATCTTCATCATACCTGGAAGGTATTTGCACATATGAAAACCAATTCATCCTTATACCTTGTTCCTCTAAGTTTTGAATCGATTTAAGTTCACCCTTTTCATCCAATAGTTCCCCATATCTAACTGTTTGTTCCTTCTTATAAATTACAGGATAGGAAAATGCTTCAATAGTCGATAACCAAACTGGAATTTTCAAATAACATTGTCTTTTTATCTTCTCCCAGTTTAACCACAAAGACTCCCGTATATAATGTCTTCTAAAATAACCCTGTGTTTTAGTTCCCTTATACCATAAAAAAGCATGCCAGCCCAACAGCAAATCATGACCTTCTAGTGTCAACAATCTAGCCTTTCTTAATGTTATCCATTCTTTGACCCACATCAAACTTGCAGCTTGATAATACCATTCCCAATTAGGCAGGCCAAAACCTCCTCTAATTCTAGCGTTTTGCAAAAGCTTTAGCTTTATTCTCGCTTTTTTACCTTGCCATATAAACTTCAACATGATTTTATTTAAATCTTCAAAATAGTCTTTTCTAAGCCTAATTGGTATTGTTTGAAACAGAAATAGAATTCTGGGTAAAATATTCATCTTAATTGTTGAAATTCTCCCTATTAATGACAATTGCAAGTTTTCCCATTTCTTCAAGTCTGTAGCTATCTGTTGTTTAAGTTTAATATAATTATTCTCTTTTAATGTGCTACATCTTGCTGTCAAATATATCCCCAGATACTTAACCTTATTTGTAACTTGGATTTTCAAAAGGTCTGCCAGTTCTTCTCTTTGTCTCAGTAGCATGTTCTTTGTCAAAATCTTTGTTTTATCTTTATTTATTTTCAAACCAGCCATCTCACCATATGTCTCTATCTTTTCCAATAACTTTGGAGCTGTTTCTAGCGGATCTTCCAGAATAAAAGCTAAGTCATCAGCAAAAGCTTGTAGTTTGAATTCTTCCTTTTTAATTTTCATTCCTTTTATGCTTTTATCATCCCTAATATTTCTATTCAACACTTCCAAAGTCAACACAAATAGCAAAGGAGATAGGGGACATCCTTGTCTTGTGCCTTTTCTTATATTAATAAAGTCTGTAAGTTCTCCCTCCATCATTACCTTTGCTGTCTGTTTATTGTATATGGCTTCTATTGCTTGAATAAATTTTTTAGCAAAACCCATCTGTTCCAATAGTAATAACATAAATCTCCAGTTCACGTTATCAAATGCCTTTTGAGCATCTAGGAATATCAAAGCCATTTGCTTTTCAGGATGAGCCTCATAGTATTCCAAAGTATCCAAGATTACTCTCATATTGTCTCTGATTTGTCTCTTTGGCAGAAATCCATTTTGATCTGGGTGGATCAAATTATTTAAGTACTTTTTAAGTCTTTCTGCTAAAATTGAAGGAAAAATTTTATAGTCTGCATTCAATAAAGAAATAGGTCTATAGTTCTTAATTTGCAGTGGGTCAGCCTCTTCTTTTGGAATAAGTGTAATATAAGCCTCTGACCATGTTTTGGGTATCATCTTCTTTGACATAACTTCATTCATGACTTCTAACAATGGGATGCTCAATGATTCTTGAAATGTTTTATAGAATTCTGCCGGAAGCCCATCTGGACCTGGTGCTTTCCCATTATTTTGTTTCCTAAGTGCTTCATTTAATTCCATCATTGTTATATTGCTTTCTAGCATTTCTTCAGTTCTTTATGTATCTTCGGTAAGTTAGCATTCTGTACATACTGTTTGATTTTTTCCTCATCAATATTCTCTTGTTTATATAGCTGCCCATAAAAATCTCGAATAATTTCCTTTTTCTCCTTATTACCATAACAAACTTGGCCTTGATCATCTATTAGCTTCAATATTTTTCTTGATTCCTTCTCCTTTCTCAATTTATATGCTAGCCATCTACCTGGTTTATTTCCATCTTCAAAGTAATTCTGTTTAGAATTTCTAATTTTCTGTGCCAGTTCTTCTTTCTCTATTAATTCCATTTTATGTTTAATTACATCCAGCTTCAATTTAATATCTTTTTTCTGTGGCATTTTCTGTAATTCTTTTTCAAGTTTTTTATACTCATCTTCCAAGGCCTTAGAAGCTTGCCTTTTCCTAATATTCTTTTTTCTTGTATAATCTATTATCAAACCTCTAGCATATGCCTTCATTGTATCCCAAACATTCTGCGTTGAAGTATCTTCTTTTTTATTTTCTCTAAAGAAAAAAGCCAGTTCCTTCTCCATCCGTTGTATAAAATCTTTCTCCTTTAAGATAGTATTATTTAATGCCCATATCGATCTTTTTTTTTGTCCCTTCCATTTAATTGTCATTGGGCTATGATCTGCCCAAGTACTTGTTTCAATATTTGTTTCTTGAATATTGGATATTAATTCTGTTGAGATCCAAATCATATCTAATCTGGACCATGATAAATGTCTATTTGAATAAAAAGTATATTGTTTAGCTTTAACATTTCTTTCTCTCCAAATATCTTTTAAAGTTAGTTCGTCTGTCATTTTAAAAAAAGATTTAGGGAGAGCCTTTCTATTTTGCTTTGTTGTTGTTGCTATGTAGTCCAATTTATTGTCCACAATTCCATTAAAGTCTCCCATCATAATTATATTAACATAGTCCAGTCCAATTATTTTCATGTGTAATTTTTTATAAAACTCTTCTTGTTTATCATTCGGAGCATAAATTGCAATCAAGAGTATTTTTATATTATTGTCCATTATTTCCACCATTAATACTCTTCCGTCTTCATCCGTGTAGATCAGTTTTGATGGGATAGCCTCTTTAATGTATAGAATCACTCCTCTTTTCTTACATTGAGTCAAAGAAGTAAATATTTTCCCTAGTTTTGGCTGTACGAACAATTGTTCATGTTGTTTTTTAATATATACTTCTTGTAGACAAATTATATCAAATTTTAATTTCTCTAATTTATGAAAGGTTTTCCTTCTTTTAAGGAGTTGAGTCCATTTATATTCATTGTAATCAGCTTTTTTTCTTCCATGATTATGCTTTATATTTAGGTCTAACAGCTCTCGTGGATCTCACTTCATGCTGTTCTTTACAATCCACCTGTCCACCAACTGCACCTTTCTCTTTTTCAGTCTCCAGTTGTTCCTCTTGAAACTCAATTAATGAGACCTCTTTCTCTGCCTCCTTTTCTCTTCTTCCAAAAAATTCTGCATGGAAAAGTTCTGCTTTCTCAATTGAGTCAATTCTATGTCTCTGCTCTTGCCACATAAACATTAATCCTTCTGGAATCAGCCATCTATAATTCACTTCTTTTTCCAGTAGCATTTTGGTCAGAAATCGATATTCTCTTCTCATCTCTCTCACTCTTCTGGGTATTTGTTTTAAAACCACAATTTCTTTGCCTTTGTATTTCAATGTCTTCTCTCTTACCACTTGTAGTATTTGTGTTTTAATGGATATTTTGGTAAATCTAATATGGACTTCCTTTGGGAATTTATTTCTCATTGCGTATCTTGTATAAACTCGATATACCTCATCTACTCCATCCATCATCTTTTCCTCTGTAATTTCCAAAGCATTCGCCAAAATTTCTATCATTATCGCAGCCAAATTTTGTCCTTTTTCTTCTTCTGTATTTTGAAATCTGAGATAAAATTCTGACCTTTCCATCTCCCACCTCAACATCCCACTTTTATCTTGTTCAACCACTGTTAATCTACTGTCAATATTTCCAATCTTCTCCTCTCTTTGTTTACCTTCTTCCTCAATTTTTTGGAATCTCTCCTCATACTTCACCATCATTTGTTTAATATTTTCCACTTTTTCATCAGTCTTCTCTGTTCTTTGTTCAATGTTCTCTATTCTTTGTTCAATGGTGTCTGATTTTGTCTGAGATCTTGGATTCCTTGCATAATCATCTGTAAAGTTACTTTTTCTTATTCTTTATCTTGCTTCAACATTGTCTGAATTAAACGTTGTCCTCCAGCTGGTGGGGAGGAAGAGGTAGAAGTAGAAACGCCAGATGATATTGGTTTCCTGCTGATTTTAATGCTTCCAAATCTTCAAATTCTTTTTAACTTTTAATCCAACTGGTAGAGTAGCCAATTATAATCCAAAATGGAAAAATCCAATAGTAAAAGGCCCAAAACCAAAGAAGAAAAAGGAAAAAAGGAAGAAGAAAGATCTTCAGGTTCTTCTAGACCCTAATCCAATTACGAAGTAGTCCACCATAAAAAATGAAAAATAGAAAGAAAAAAAGCCCCAAAATAATAATATTGATTAAGGAAAAAAAGAACCAAGAAAAAAAGAAAAGAAGAAATTCCTTCAGGTTCTTCACACCTTAATCCAGTTGAGAAGTCTCAATAATCAAAAAGAAAAAACAGAGTGGTCCAAAAACATGGATAGAAAAAGCAAAAGGATCCCAGTAAAAATAAGGAGAAAAAAAGGAAAATAAAGAAAAAGCTCTGAGGCTTTCCTTTTGAAATAAAAAGCAAAAATAAGAATATTACTAGAATTGGAATTTACAAAGAGGCTGGTGAGTAGGAGTATCACAAATATATATATATATATATATATATATATATATATATATATATATATATATATATATATATATATATATATATATATTCAAATAAAATATTTTCAAGCCTCTAGTTGGCAGTGTTACAAAGTTTCTTAATACTCTTCCCCCCCCCAGCCAGAAAAAAAGGGTAATTTATACAAAAAAAAAATAGCCAAAGGGAGCCTCTATCCTAGAAGAAAATTAAAAAATCAAAAGGAGCATAAAAATATATGTAAGAGAAGTTTCAATCCGGTTACCTACAAAGTCACACTAAAGTCCCCCCAAAAAAGTAAGAAAAAGAAAAAAAAATCCAAGCCTCAATTTAACATCACTTTAAAAAACGCCGCTCATAGTTTTTGTCAAAAAAAAATCTCACAGGTTTCTTCTCTATTCAGGGTGTCCTTTCAAATCTCAGCGAATTTACAACAAAAAAGAAATTTCTCACCCAGCCGACACACTTTCACTTCCAGTCACTTTCTTTCTGGAGCTGTCCCGACTTCAGCAGCTATGGAGGCTGCCTCTCCGCCGCCAGCAAAAGGGCTTCTCCCGGATCAACCAGAGATTTTGCGATATCCCTGGGATCCTGGGACTATGCCCTTCACGATCACTGTCTCTACAGGATGGTTTAGGTCCATTGGGACCGACCAGGGGTGAAAATATCGTGTGTATCTTTGAAGTATGATTGTATATGCTAAGGTGGTTGTGCCTCACCCTAACTCTAACCCCACTAATATTTATGTATCTGCAATGATTGATTATTTTAGTGTACACAGTATCAACTTATATTTGCCCAGAAAATGTTTTGGTTGATCTTAAATACTATGCAGTGAATTCAAAGTAATTAAAAGTGAGGTTGTTCAGATATTTTAAATTACTTTTGGTATTTTAAAGTATATAGAAATATAATTTTAAGTCCTCCTATTCCCTGGGAATGCCTAATATAGAAAATAAAAGGGGAGATAGTTGCTGGGCATCTATGGATACTGTAACTGAGAAAATGCATTACTGAACAGGATGATAATTATTTGATCTATTTATTATTTCTATTGTCTGTTTCTTTAAAATAATTGAATCATCATTGCCCTGTTGCATTCAGTCAGTTTTTGAGTTCTATATTTTAATACAAGCCTTATGCCCAGTTTGGCTAAAGGTTTCTTTCAGGAAAAGCTACCCTTGTTTTCCTACTTTAATTAGATTTGGTATGTTACAAGTATTATAACATTCTTTTTGTCATTTAATGTGTCAAAACAAATAATCTTTCCTTAGGTTTTTGTATAAATTTATACTTTCATTGGACTATTTCACATTGAATACTTTATTACTAATATACAATGTAAAATGTATTTAGCTAATAATATTTATAATATTCTAACTGTTGATGTTAATTAATATATGAAAATACACATTATTAAATGTTTAAATTATCTTCAGTGAATCACAGGATTCTTTTTCCCTCTCTCCAGAGTGCAATAGAGTCTTTATTTGGAGCCTCATTAACTGGAGTTGCCTATTCACTTTTTTCTGGGCAACCTTTGACAATATTGGGCAGCACTGGACCAGTACTAGTATTTGAAAAAATATTGTTTAAATTTTGCAAGTAAGTACATTTTTCATTCTCATAAATTCAACATTCTATTAGCTTCAGTTTTTCTGAGGCACACTGAAGTGTAGTAGTTTCAAATATATCTAATATTTACATGACTTAATTTAGCAGGAAATCAAAATTTTGTTTTCATCATCAAACACTTTTAGAATTGTCATTAGAGTCAGATAAGGCAAGCATTCTAGAACAAAGCTAGTTCATCATTTCAAATATTAATTTTATTTTTTTTGGTAAATTTTATTGGTTTTTAAAGACAAACAAAAACAAACAAAACATAAAAACATCCAACTTTTTTCCATGAGCGTACAAGCAGTGTGTCGGTTGGTTTACAATTTTTTTGTGCATCCATTTCATAGTCACAATTACAGTTACATTGCATAATAACTCATATTATCAATCAAAGATTAAATACCCTAGTATCATTATCACTCAATCATTTGACTACAATTTTGTTCATTCATACTTTGCGAGATAATTATAATTTACTTAGTTTATTTTATAACAATTCATATAATCCTCCCAAATCTATCCTAGAAATTTTATAGATATAATAATCAAAAAGAAAAGAAATACCTCTTTATATATTCATTGTTTTCTAAAATTCTACATATTTTAATATTATGTTTTATTATCTAACCATTGATAGAAAAGGTCCCAAATTTTGTAAAATTGTTTATCCTCTTGTTCTCTAATTTCAAATGTCAATCTACTCATTTCAGCACATTCCAATATTTTCTTAATGGTTTCCTCCTGCGATGGTATTTTCTCATTTTTCCAATTTTTAGCAAATACGATCCTAGCCACTGGATTTACATTTATAGTCAAATATTTTAAATCTTTACTGTATGTATCAGGTAAAATTCCCAATAAAAATATCTCTGGTTTCAAATCTATATGTTTTTTTGTCATTTTTTCCAACCGCGTGTGGATTTTAGTCCAATATTTTCTCGCATCCGCACAAGTCCACCACATATGGTAGTATGAGCCAGGTGTCTGATGACATTTCCAACATTTTTTGGATTTATTCTTGAACATCCTTGCTATTCTTGTCTGGGGGAAATGCCACCTGTAAAACATCTTATACAAATTTTCTTTAAATGCTGTTGAAATTGTCATTTTATAATTTTGAGACCACAGTTTTTGCCATTTCTCTAAATCAATCCCATATCCAAAATTCTTCCCCCAAGCAATCATAGTTTCTTTAACTTGTTCTTCTTCTAGTTTAATTTCTAATAAATATCCATTCAGTTTTTTAATCACCTTTTCATCGGTACTTGTCAAAATCTTATCTAAGTTTATGATAATTTATTTATGATATTTATGATAAAAACCTTCTGTTTTAAAATCCTTATCATACCTTGAGTGTATTTGCGCATATGAAAACCAATTCATCTTTATACCTTGTTCCTCTAGCTTTTGCATAGATTTAAGTTCACCCTTTTCATTCAAAATTTCCCCATATCTAACTGTTTGTTCTTTCTTGTATATTATAGGATAGGAAAATGCTTCAATAGTCGATAACCAGACTGGAATTTTCAAATAGCATTGTCTTTTAATCTTCTCCCAATTTAACCACAGAGACTCCCGTATATAAGGTCTTCTAAAATAGCCCTGTGTTTTGGTTCCCTTGTGCCATAAAAAAGCATGCCACCCCAACAACAAATCATGTCCTTCTAATGTCAACAATCTAAGTATTTCTTAATGTTATCCATTCCTTAGCCCACATCAAGTTTGTAGCTTGATAGTACAACTCCCAATTAGGCAAACCAAATCCTCCTCTAATTCTAGCATCTTGCAAAAGTTTTAACTTTATTCTCGCTTTCTTACCTTGCCATATATATTTCAATACAATTTTATTTAAATCTTCAAAGTAGTCCTTTCCAAGCCTAATTGGTATTGCTTGAAACAAATATAAAATTCTGGGTAAAATATTCATCTTGATTGTTGAAATTCTCCCTATTAATGACAATTGTAGATTTTCCCATTTCATCAAGTCCAATGCTATTTGCTGTTTAAGTTTAATGTAATTGTTCTCTTTCAATGTACTACATCTTGCTGTCAAATGTATCCCCAAATACTTAACCTTGTTCACGACTTGAATTTTCAGTGGGTCTACCAATTCTTCTTTTTGTCTTAGTAGCATATTCTTTGTCAAAATCTTTGTTTTATCTTTATTTATTTTCAAACCAGACACCTTGCCATGTGCCTCTATCTTTTCCAATAATTTTGGTGCTGTTTCTAAAGGGTCTTCTAAAATAAAAGCCAAATCATCCGCAAAGGCTTGCAATTTAAATTCTTCCTTTTTGATTTCAAATATTAATTTTTGATCCACCAGGAATGAAGTTACAAATTGTCTTCTTCATTTCAACTTACTAGCAAATCTTCAAGGTACTTTTCCTGATACAATTTAGAAAAATAAATAAATATTAAAAACAAATTACACAAATGATAAATACTAAAAACTAAGTGCATCAAACTGCAGATCAAATTACATTGTTTTAAGACAAGGGACATATGTGGTGGGAGAAAGTACATCAGAAAAATTAGCATGGTATCCGTGATTGCCCAAAAAACTCAATTTTTATATATAATATGCAATACATGTTAAAAAGGAAAGGATTTTTATCACATAGTTGCAGTTGTTTTTGTTTTGCTTCCCCTATGGTTGCATTTAGAATCATAGTACCATAGGGCTAGAAGGAACTTTGGAGATTTTCTAGTCCAAGGCAGGAGACCTTGTTATCGTTGGTCAGTAAGAAGAGAAGGAAAAACATGAAGCTGACTTAATGTCAGACTAATTCGGGACCCAATCTGATACGAAAGAATTTATAAAGAAGCTCTTAAAAGGATGCCAGTAATTAAAGATGCATAAGCATTGAAAAAGTTCTAATTGCCATGCATCTTCAGAAGGCCAAAGACCAGCTTCTGCAACAGATCTGCTATTCCTCATTTTAAAGCTTTACAATTTAACATTTCCAATCATTTTATTTCAGTTGTTGAAATGTCATTAAAAATTAAAAACAAACAAACAAAACAATTAGTGTGGTTATTCTATTGAAAGAGAATAAAAATCTGTATTTTGAAGTTTGTTATTGATCCATAGTTATGTTTATTTGCTTGGGAGGATTCAGTCCTCCTCAAATTCTGTTATATAGTTGTAAGTGCATATTTTTGTCAACGTGTGTAAATAGAATGTATTGCAATCGTGAAAATCATTCTTATAAATCATTTCACTAATATATGATTCTATGTTGCCTTTTTTAACAGAGATTATGGACTTTCTTATCTTTCATTACGAACCAGTATTGGTCTGTGGACATCATTTTTATGCATCCTGTTAGTAGCAACGGATGCAAGCAGTCTTGTGTGTTACATTACTCGATTTACAGAAGAGGCTTTTGCTGCCCTGATTTGCATAATATTTATATATGAAGCACTGGAAAAGCTCTTTCATTTGGGAGAATTATATCCTTTCAATATGCACAATGACCTTGATAAGCTGACATTGTATTCGTACGTGTGATTTTTAAATAAAATACATTATTTTATTGTTTTCTTTGAACTTTTCTAGAAATTTTGAGAGCCAGATTAAGCCAATGGTACATCTAAGAAACTAATCCAATAGTTTACAAATTATTCTTTTGTTCTAACATTTCTTTGATTATTACTCTTAATGCATATTGTAAATTATTTGTTTGGATATTTCTCATTCCACTCCTTTTCTTTGCTTTTTGTCTTTATTTCTAATATTGAAAACAAGGACCATTTTTTTTTTTTTTTAGAGTGAGTTGTCAGCTCTTTATTAAACCAGTTTGTTTTGAAAATGCACTGCATTTCCTGTTTTAGGTCATTTCATTATTTCATAGTAAATGTTCTTAGTTTCCATTATTCTGTTTTCAAAATATGCATTTAATGTTAAAATATACAAATATGAGACACTGATTCAAATGCTGAATTTTAAATTTGCTAGATGTGTATGTGCTGAACCTCCAAATCCCAGCAATGAAACTTTAGAGCTATGGATGAAAGCCAATACATCTCTGGATACCATACCATGGACCAACCTCACAGTTAAGGTGAATGTCTTGAAAAGTGATGTAAAATTTCATATTGCTGTGCTGATTAAAATTTGCATTTGATATGTGGTTTGAGGAAGGTATGGGACATGCAGCCTTGCTACACCTCCCAAGGCCTCCTCCACCCACCATCAGCACTTACTTGGACTCCTCTGCTAATCCATGATCATCAGTGAATGGATGGCAATGCTGGGACTGCAGCCATAGTGATGAAGCCGCATGACATCTTATCATTGCATCAGGTATGACCAAAATTCCAGTCCCAATTGTGATGGTGAGAAACATCTGTATGATCTATCAAGACAGTGTCTACTGTTAATCACATATTTTCCCATGACAATCTATCTCTAACTTGATCTAAAGATCTTCCAATAATGCACTGGTTGTTCTGCCCTCTTCTCTTTCCTTCTATGTTTCTAAGTTTTATAGCCTTTTCTACAGAATCAGAACTTTGTATTATCTGTTTGAAGTAGGATAAGTTGAAGTTATTTGTTCCTTGAGTGGAAATTGTGGGTTGATTTACTCAATAATAAATTGTTTTATTTTCTGTCACAATATTCCCAGGATCTTTTTCAGCACCAAAGTTCAAAACATAGGTATTCTTTCTGTCTTCTATTCTACTTCATCAAAGTGCAACTTATGCTTCCATAGACTGTCATAGGGAATGCCATTGCTTGGAACAATGGTCACCAACCGGTGGGCCATGGCCCACTGGTGGGCTGTGAGAAAATTTTGGTGGGCCGCAGAGAAATCTCACCCCCAGAGCACCCCCCCAAAGCAATTAATCCAGGCTGCACAGAAACACAAGGCTGCTCAGCCCACATGGCCCGTGGGAACCCTCCCTGCCCATTCACTTCTTACCCGACAAACTTATCTGCTAAGTTGCTATTTTTCCTTTTTCCGACCATCATCTGTTCTGCTGTGCTGGGAGATTTAGATTAGCTAGGAAGCAGGAAATGGTTGGATTTCTTGCTTTCTAGCTAAGCACAGCCAAACCTCCCTTAGGACTGAAGGTTTGCTTGCAAGCAAATTCAGTGCAGACTCACGGCAAGCAAATTTGAGAGACTGAGCTAGCCGATGGCAGATAGATAGATCACTCAGTGATTCTGTAAGCAATTCAATTTGCCTGCTTTACCTAATTTTGGGTAAAAGTTGCTCTTTTTTTATAAAAAAAAAAATGAATATTTACATACATGGTGTGTTGTGAGTTAATTTTGTGAGTTTGCTTGCAAGCAAATTTTATGTGACAGACTGAGCTAGCCAACGGCAGATAGATAGATTTCTGAATGAACCTGTGATTCTGTGAGCAACTCAATCTGCCTGCCTGCTTTGCCTGATTTTGGGTAAAAGTTGCTCTTTTTTTTATAAAATAATTAATATTTATATAAATATTTATAATATTTACATACAAGCCATGCCCAGCCAGTCATATGACCACCAAGCCACACCCACAAATTAGGTCATGCCCACAGAACCAGTTAGTGGTCCCTGGAATCTAAAATTATTAGTTTGGTGGTCCCTGAGGTCCAAAAGATTGGCGACCCTTGGCTTGGACTGTTTTGATTTTTGCAGGTACAGATACATTACAACATTTAGTTATCTTTTCCAAGGCCTTCATGGCTACTCTACCAAGTGCTAATATGTGATATATTTCATGTCTGCTTCTTTCCTTGCCAATGGTTGATCCTAAAAGACAGAAACTATCTAACTCTTTGAAAATTATCAGTTCTTAGGTTGGTTGTTCTATCTGTTGTAATTACTTTAGTTTCTTTTTCATATTTCATTTTAGTTTCATTTTTCCTCAATTTGTCCCTTGATTATTATTACTAGAGTTTACAGATCCTGCATGCAAAGATGGCAGCTTCAGGATGAATTCCCCAAAATCTTTCCTTGCTTTACCCCTTCTCTCCCCCATAAACTTGCACTTTTTCAATAAAGAAAACAGATAAAAAAAATGATAGTCTTCTTGATTTTTCAGTTCCTCCCATCCTATTTAGGTAGTGAAACTAACCTGCACTATCTTGATCACCTTTAACTATTTAATTTGCTAAATGTATTACAATATGTGCCTCTGGAAAGGAGGTGACAACATCTGTAAGTTACTTACCTTGATAAGTGACTGGCAGGCTGAAGACTGGAGGAAAAGAGCTTAAATAAGTGGGGAGGGATAAAGCAAGGGGAATGTTTTAGGAAACTTGTCCAGAAGCTGCCACCTTTGCATGCAGGACGCTGGCTTCCTCAAAGCCAAGAAAGAGCTAGGAGAGGCTGCTGTCTTCAACTGCCAGCTGATTGGGATCGCCTAGCCCACAAATATAGTTTCCTTTGTGAAAAGTCACTGGAAATGTACCATTAGTGACTTGTTTGGAAGTCTCCTTGGCATTGAATATGATGTTTGCCGCGCCCCCCCCCCCCCCGAATGTTTATGGCTTTGCAACCTTTTTTTGCTGCTTGTATGTTTCCTTTTTTGGCCCAGCTAGGTAGTGGGCCTCCCAGTGCCTCTTCCATTCCTGAGGAATCCTGTGTTCTGCTTATCAACCCGCATGGTCATTTAACAGTAGCATTAAGGAGAGCTGAGTTTGGAGAGCATTAAACAAAGCCCTCTCACTTAAGGATCCTTATTATTTCTGACCATAATGGGAAGCTCATTACAATCATAAGTCGAGGATAACCTGTATATAGTTTTTTCATAGGGTGTTGAAACATTTTGAGATTCTCATTATTCTAAATTCAGCTTGATATAATCAACATGGTGAAAGGTCTTTTTATTATCATTGTAGCATATGACTACTTTTGGTATTGATTAACTTATTTATCCAGTGTGCATCAACAAATCAACCAATGGAACAGCTTGCCCTCAGAAGTTGTGGGAGCATCATCACTTGAGACTTTCAAGAAGAAATTGGACTGCCATTTGTCAGAAATGATGTAGAGTCTCCCACTTGGGCGGGGGTTGGACTATATGACCTAGAAGGTCCATTCCAACTCTGATTATCTGTTATCTGTTACCATCTCATGTTCTTTGGTCTTTTTAAAAGCCAGTGTGAACATCTGGCATCTCCCTTTTTACATGTAGGGCTCTAATCGTCTTGAAACATCCTAAGCATTATTTTGCTAGCTTGGGAAATTAAGGAGATTGTATGATTTACACACACTGTTAATTCTTTTTTGATATTGGAATGTAGATTGACTCCTTTCAATAAAGTGTTCTCCAGATTTACTGGTATGGGTTAGTTAAAAGATTTTAACTAACCCATACCAGTAAATCTGGTATGGGTTAGTTAAAATCTTTATTGATTCTTCATCAGTTGTCAGTTACATTCCTGTAGTTATCTATCAGTTTCTATAATTCTTGTAATAACCAATGTGCTGATCTAATTTCATCTTCTAGTGCTAAAGGTAAGTAGGGAATATCTTCTAAGCTATTTTGCATGTTGATATTTGTAACAGAATTACAGTTAATAGGCTATTAACTATCTGTTGGCATTGTTTAGAATATCAATTTAATGTTGGGACTTCCTTCTGAGCTAAGAAATATTAAGAAAGTTTCCTTGTTTTTCCTTCTGTGTTTCCAATTTCAGTGCCTTTGCAGATGTTGCTGATTCTTGTTTCTTTCAACAGCTCTTTGTAACTATTTTTCAAATTTCTCCCTGAATTTTTTTGTCTTTCTTGGCTTTGGCTTTTATCTTTTTGGCAGTTTTCATTGTTTTTTCTCACATCCAGTTTCTTCTTTTTCTTAATCTTTGGCAATCTCTTTTCACATTCAAAAGTTCTTTAAGTTCATTTCAAATTTCTCTGGTGCTCCATCAATGAGGGTTAGGACTTCAAAGTGATCCCTGATGTTCTCCTTGAAAATGGTGGGTTTAAGATTATATCATGGAAACTAGTTGGTTTCTTCTTTAGTCTTAACTTGAAGTTTGCTCAGTTTATGATCTCTTCCACAATCTGTATTGCCATGCCTTTGATGCCATAATAGAGCTCTGTATAGGAAAATTTCAATGGACTCCATACGGTGCTGTCCATGTATAAAGGCAGCATTTTGGTTGTTGAAGGCCTGTTACCTATGAAGAAGTTATCAGTCTTCTGCTTAATTTCAGTTCTCTAAACTTATACAACCCAACTACATTTTCCTCTTTAATATTTCAAACTTTGGCCTTCTAGCCTTCAATTTTGCTTGACACGTTTTGACATGTTTATGAACTTGATCATAATCTCTTCTGCATCAGTGTTTGGAGCTTAAAGTAGTAGAGCTATCATTTAAGTGGTTGTCCACAAAGTCTGATTAATAATATTTGGTCACAGATTGCATTTTAGCCAAGTACTGTTCTTGTTAAACCCTTCTAAGTATAGTAGCTTTCTTTCTTTCTTTTAATATTCTGAGTAATAAACAGTATGATTTCCTAACTGAAACAGTATCCTAACAGTATAATTTCCTAACTGAATCCCAGTCCATTTCATTTTGCAAATCCGTAAAATGACAATTTTCATACATAGGGCAAATTAACATGGGAAGAAATTTGTTTATTTATAGAGTTTTTAGGCTTTTCTAGTTAGAACTACAGTGTTTTCCTGAAAATTAGACAGAATCTTATATTAATTTTTGTTCCAAAAGTACATTAGGTTTATTTTCTGGTTAGGTATTATTTTTGGGAAATACGGTATTAAAATGTGTCCATCTGACTGACAATATTAACTGGGTATTATTTTGGGGGTAGGGCTTAAATTATGAACATCTGGAAAAATCATTCTATGGCTTATTTTCCGGTTGGGTCTTATTTTGGGGAAAACTAATTCTGAGTAGTTGAAGCTAATTGTTAAACTGGTGTGTATTTTTGTACATTAAAACATTACACTTTTTAAAAATTAACAAGTAAATGTTGCTTGGTCCATATTAAAGCAATTGTGAGTTTTTAATTTCATGTGTGATGAAATTATACACACAAATTTAACTTCAGATGTGAATATTTTTAATGCAACATCTGATTTGTGTTCATATTTACAGGAATGCAATAATCTTCATGGCATATTTGTTGGATCAGCTTGTGGACACCAGGGTCCATATTTCCCAGATGTTCTTTTTTGGTCTGTCATATTATTTTTTACAACATTTTTCCTCTCCTCTTTTCTCAAGCAGTTTAAGACCAAACGTTATTTTCCCACTAAGGTAATTGTGATAGCTTTTATACCTTTACATGATTTTTACAGTAAGTATTTTGCTGAAGATGTGGGGGGTGCACAAAGGGAAGCTCAGCCAATCTCATTGTACACATGTTGTACTCTGACAATAAAGGTAATAATAAGATAATTTAATTTGTAATGTTAAAGGCAAATAATATATTGTTTTGCATGAACTGGAACAATGCTAAATTACACTTAGCATTTAGTTAGAAAAAATTATGATGACAATGAGCATAAAATCTTGTGACCTATTTCCAAAATTTTAAATTCTGTGTATTGAGTATTTTCATTATGTATTATAAAATAAGAAGAAATACTTTAATTGTTGAGATAGATTTTTAAATTAGTTTAATTCTCTATCCAGCAGAAGAACACTTGATTATTTTGGCAAATTGTTGCCAGCTCCTTGCTGGGTCATCAAGAACTCCCTCTCTGCTGTATTTCCAACAGAGATTGGGAAAACCATTTCTTGGCAATTTTCCAGGTGTCAACAAGTTCGACCATGCTTGAGCCACAGCTGCCTCCTGCAGTTCTTGACTGGCAACCCATGACTGAGAATACCGAGCTTATCTCTGAACTCAAGTCAGGCAAAGCCCCTGGCCCTGATGCTATACCTCCTGATCTGCTAAAATCCAATCCCAAGTGGTGGATTCCTCTCTTAGCAAGACTCTTCACGCATATCAATACCTCTGGCAGGATCCCTACCTCCTGGAGCTTAGCAATTATCATTCCAGTTTTTAAACGAGGAAATAGGAACAATCCAGCCGACTATCGCCCCATAAGC
Organism: Hydrophis major; assembly: GCA_033807585.1. Lineage (NCBI taxonomy): Eukaryota > Metazoa > Chordata > Lepidosauria > Squamata > Elapidae > Hydrophis > Hydrophis major. Next base: position 140,970,382 of record CM066343.1, on the reverse strand, counting down.
CTGCTCTCCATCAATGGGAAACTGTATGCTAAATATCTCCAACGTAGACTCCTCACCTGGGTTGAGGAGTCCAATATTATTGGTGCTAAATAGATTGGGTTTAAAGAGGGCTGTGCCACACTGAACCACTGCTTTATCTTAGCACACCTGGTCAATAAATATACTACCATACCAGGTGGTAAACTTTTTACTGCTTTTATCGACCTAAAGCCAGCGTTTCACTCAGTCCCTAGGGGACTGTTGTGGTCAAAACTGCTCAAAAGTTCTATTGATAGACGTCTTCTGTTCCTAATTAGATCCTTGTACAACCAGACCTCTAGTCAGGTCAGGTATGGTCTGCAGGGAGAACTTCCAAATCCGATCCTGATTAAGAATGGAGTAAGGCAGGGTTGTGTTCTGGCTCCTCTTTTGTTTAATTTATTCTTATTTGACTTGGCCTTTCACATTGGACGTATTGAGTCCCACGCCCCAAAGTTGTCAACTACGAAGATCCCGCTTCTCCTTTATGCTGATGATGCGGCCCTCCTTTCATTGTCAAGGCCAGGTCTGAAAAGATTACTTTCTGCATTCGGGTCCTACTGTGCTGAGAACCACTTGTCTATTAATTACGACAAATCCAAAGTATTGGTGTTCTCTAGAGCCTGGAAATTGTATAACTGGGCTATCAATGGTAATGCGGTTAAGCAGGTTTTCCATTTTAAGTATTTAGGTATTCAATTTCAGAACACCGGTGCTTGGACTAGACATCGAACCTAGGTGCTGAACTCGGCCTCCTTTAGTCACCAGCAGATTTTAAGATTTTTTTATACCCAAGGAGGCCAGTTTATTCCTTCTGCTCTGCATATTCACAAAGCCAAAACTTTGGCTCAAACTCTTTACAGAATTCCCATATGGATACGGGGCTTCAAGGATTGTATTGAAAGAACCCAGGCTGTCTTGTTTTAAAAAACTTCTGGGTCTTCCTCCTTGTGTTGGTTTTGCACCGATGTACCTGGAACTGGGCACTCAATCAGTCAAATGTATGGCATGGATTAAACCTTTAAATGGTGGTTTCGGGTGCTCTTTCTGGCAGTTCCTGGTAGCTACCTCTCCCTGGCGTTTGCTGACTCTCATATTTCTCATTGGGAGAGGGAGCTGATGAAGAAATTACACCTGCTAGGTTTTACGGGGAATGCCCTGGGAGATTATGGCCTTAAGCCCAATTTAGGGTAGTCCAATGGCTTGTGGACATTGACTTGCAATATCTATGAACCAGAGCTAACAAAACTTGCTCCCCTCTGATCTTCAGCCAATTTAATAATTATGGACTAAGGATGGCTTCCTATTTTTACACTCTAACCATTCCCAAGTATAGAAGAGCTTTCTCCCTAGCTTGTTTTAATGTCTTGCCCTCAGCACCACTGGATGGGCGATTTAAGAGGCTCCCGATTAACGAGCGGCTATGCCCTGTGACAGAGCTGAGGTTGAAACTGTGGAGCATGTCCTTTTATATTGCCCTATGTATAATATAGGCAGATCTAAGTTACTGTCTCTCCTTGAAATAGACCCTTCTAGACCCAATGTTAGTCCTTATATTGTCTAGGGGATGGCTCCTCATATATCACTTCTTTGGTTTTCAAATTTTTTTAAAGAGCTGTAACCATCAGAGGAGAATGCTGTAATTTCCCTTTGTCAAGTTTTTGGTGACCAATTGTTCATGATTAATTTTCCCATATTCTTTTGTTGTACTTGTGTTTTGGTCTGTGACCACAAATAAAGTATTATTATTATTATTATTATTATTATTATTATTATTATTATTATTATTATTATTGTTGTTGTTGTTGTTGTTGTTGTTGTTGTTGTTGTTATTATCATTATTATTTAATTATTTTGCAAGATTTTGCTTTACTATTTAGATTTATTCATGAAGAATTTTTTTCATGAACAAGTGACTCCTATTTCAAAATACTCTAAAATTAATATGTTAGGAGCATATTACAGAATCTGAATGTTGTTGTCCTTCAGAATTATTTCATTGCACATAAGTATTTGAAATGCCAAAGTGCCTTCATGCTTCTTTCTTTTTAGGTACGTTCTACAATAAGTGATTTTGCTGTATTTTTGACAATAGTGATTATGGTTTGCATCGATTATTTTGTTGGAGTTCCTTCTCCTAAATTAAATGTGCCTGAAAAATTTGAGGTAAGTAAATGTTTTTTAGTTTTCTCTTAATAAACTTTGAAATACTATCCATTAAATCCTCAAGCAAAATTATTTAATTTTTAAAAAGTAGTAATTTTTAAAAAAGTGATGTGATATACTGCTGCAGCAGCACTCTTTATTAGCTTTGTAGATGCTTGATAGAATTGAGAAACTATATCAGTTGAATTCATATATTTGATTGCATATTTCATGGTTTTGACTCAAACAGCTTTCTGCTTCTGCAGATGCTTTCTGAAGTGCTGTGAATATCACATTATGGCAACAAAATGGAGCAGTTTGTTCCTGGGCTGGGTGGTGGCCTAGCAGAAGCATCTGTCAGGTTGGCATGCTCATATGGAGATTGTACTAAGCAAAATAGGACAGCATTGTCTCTATCCCACAAGAAAGTTACCTGGAAGTGACCACTGGTCTACCCACATGGGCAGGTCAAAATAGCCACTTCCACAAGGCTGCCATATAACTCAGGGATATGTGGTCTGTTCTCTTTTCCAACATACAGTCTAGAAATCTTTTAAAATAAATGATGAGGAAGATACGGGACGTAGTGAGATGGGAATCAGGCCTTTGGGACTCAGTGGGATATTGAAAAAACCTTTCGGGACACAAAGAGCAGGAAGCAGAGTACAGGATATCTTGGGTATTGGAGGAGACTTTTGGAGGCTAGGAATAGGTGGGCCTCAGCCTGCACTAGATCTTATCCACCAATGGTGGTATGTTGCCAGTAGCACTGGTTAGCAGTTGGCCCCATCCACCCACCCCTGCCCTTTCCTGTCCTATATTTCCTTTGTTTGTAGCTCAGCTGATTTGCCTCAGCTGTTTTATTCATCAGTGCTGACGGTAAGTTTTCAAGCTTAAAACAATCTCTTTTAGAACGTGCCGAAGCACGCGCCCACAGAACCGGTAGTAAAAAAGTTTGAATCCTACCACTGTTATCCACCCCTGAGGCATCCCATGCTTTGCTTAACAACTGCCTGTTTCTTTAACAATCACATAAAGGAAAATAAGATGTGCTCATTGTTAAGTGATGCCAATTTGCTTAACAATTGGCACCACTTGCAAACATAATGAGCAGACTCTATTACTGTCATGTTTCAAAGGTTACCTGTACATTTATATAACTATTTTATTTATTGAAAAGTATCTGTTTTTAATTGCTTCTTGGTATATATGTTTGATTCCTGACAGCCATAGGCTATAATTAAAATTTGTTAAATAGTTTGCTTATTTGGTGGTTCAGCAAAACTTTAATAGCGATATAACAGATGCTAAAAAAGTAAAGGTTGGCAACCAATAAAGTATGATAATACCTTGTGATCATGCCAAAGTAACCAATTTCAAATATTTATATCTTAAACTAAAATTGTATTTTTATATTGGTGTATTAATTACATCCTCTATTCAACATACCTTTTTTCAAAAGTAAATGTTTTAAATTTAAATTTAAAATAATTTTTATTATAATCTGTATCAAGGTATTTATAGTAAGTGTTTCTCTTATAAATAATGAAAAAATATCTGTTCCTTTTGGTAGCTGTATATTTATATTTTATTTTAGCCTACACGAAGTGATCGTGGATGGCTTATCAATCCTCTAGGGAGTAATCCTTGGTGGACCCTACTAATAGCTGCAGTTCCAGCTTTGCTCTGTACCATCCTTATTTTTATGGATCAGCAAATTACAGCAGTTATCATAAACAGAAAAGAGCATAAACTCAAGGTGACTATTTGCTTTGTTTGTTCATTTACCAATGCAACAATTAAGTTAGAAATAATTACAGCACTAAAGTAATTTTCTATATACAGGAAACATACAAGACAAAATCTTGTATTCAGCTAAATACTTTAATAATTTGTAGCAGACAAATTATTTATAATATAATTTATTTATAACTTAGATCATTTATTCTTGGGAAAGTTTCATGTGAAAAGATTTGACTCTGGTGATTGAATGGACATGTATCTTTTCTTGACATCTGTTTGTTATTGCCTTTTTCCAATATATTTTAAACTTCCCAAGCTAGTGTACAGCTAAATAATTTCATCTTAGCATCACACTGATAACTACATCCAACCCTGCTTGTTGAGATCAACCAAGGCTAATTCAAGAAGACTATTTTTGTTAAACTGTTTAGCTGGAAAGTATAGTAAATTAAATATTAATGTTCTAAGATTGTAAGGAGGGGCAACAGAATTAAAAGCCAAAATTGTATTTCAGGCAGAAACATGGAAATGACCAGCATGAATGTTGTCTATTCATAAGTGTGTGTATATGTGTGTGTGTGTGTGTGTGTGTGTGTGTGTATGGGAGGGATCTGTGTGGCCTTCTTGAGCTCCATTTTTCCTGGCAGAAGCACTGCAAGCCGGTCCTTCACTATTTCCAGGGCAGCCCTGTAAGCCAGATCTAAGAACTTTATGGGCCAAATGAGTTTGACACTCCAATTTCTATTCCATTCCATTCTTTGTGCAGGTCAGTGAAGAATGTAATTTTCCCAAATACTGAAGCTGTAAAATCTTTTTATTATCCTAAAAATTCTTACCCACTACAATGTTTTCTACAGAGCCCAACCTTGTAATTTTGTTGAGTAGTATTTATCATACCTCTCAAATCTAATTAAAATTTTGCACTTCTTTTTCATTTTACTCACCATTGTTTTTTGTTGGGTATAGTCACTGGCACATTATGAAGTGTGAAACAATTTTAAATTTAACCCACTTCTGTAATAATCCTTTATATAAACATTCTAAATATAGTGAACATCATCTTACTGTGATACCATTTTAACATGAAATATTTGTGTTTGATTCCACAGAAAGGTTGTGGTTATCATCTTGATCTGCTCATGGTTGGCATTATGTTAGGTATATGCTCTATTATGGGTTTACCTTGGTTTGTGGCTGCAACTGTCCTTTCAATAAGTCATGTCAACAGTTTAAAAGTTGAATCTGAATGCTCAGCTCCAGGAGAACAACCAAAGTTCCTGGGAATCCGTGAACAAAGAGTGACAGGATTAATGATTTTTGTTCTGATGGGGCTTTCAGTGTTTATGACCTCTGTTTTAAAGGTAAGAAGCAGATTTTAAAATTCTATTACAAGCTTAGTATATTAAAACAATTATTTTCCCTTCCTTTCCCTCCCCCCCCCGTCTTTCTCTTCTTTTCCATATTTATTTTCCAAGGATCCATTGATACTACTAAAAATGGTAGTCTTATATTATTAATCTCTCATTACCATCAAATCCTTCACTATATATTTCACTTTCATGATCTACAGTCATACTTGTATATTCATCTCTGCCTAAGTGAATAGTAATACCTTATATCTGAACCATTTCCCCCCTAATCAGATACTTGCCAATCACTTATGTTCTAATGACAGGTGGACAAAAATACACTGAAATATTCATCTTGTTAAATCTGTATTTTTTTTGGATGAAATAGTCAAATCTTTGCAAAAATTGCTTAAAGTTTTTATATTCATTGATCTGTTGATTATCAAAAATAGATTTACTGGGTTTTTTTTACAGTTTATTCCAATGCCAGTTTTATATGGTGTTTTTCTTTATATGGGAGCATCCTCACTAAAAGGCATTCAGGCAAGTTTTAATTTTACTCATGTTTCATCTGTAGAAAAAAATAACGTAGATGTTCTGCAATATTTGGTTTTCATGTCTCACTCTGCCCCCATAAATGATTGTGAAAGGGCTCACCTTCTTGAATTTTTACAAATATATCTATCTTTATAATATTGCAAATTATAACAGATAGGCAGGAATCCAGAAATTCTAAAAGTTTTTAGTAGCTAGTGTAATTCTTTATTACAGATTTAATAAGATTATTATTTTTACTATTCAAAGAAGTATCATGCCCAATTTGTAATCAATTTATTTTTATTACTTTTGTAATAAAATATGTTTAATAATTTTTATTTTCATTACAGTTTTTTGATCGTATTAAACTGTTTGGTATGCCTGCCAAACATCAACCTGATTTGATTTATCTCCGTTATGTGCCACTATGGAAAGTACATGTATTTACAGTAGTTCAGCTTACCTGTCTTATTCTTTTGTGGGCAATTAAAGCATCAGCTGCTGCTGTTGTTTTTCCTATGATGGTAAGCTAATATTTCAGTCTATCTACAACTTTATGCATCACTTATAAATATTTAAACATGAAATTCAATGATAATATTAAAGCTATGCAATTAATGCTGTATACTGTAATTTATATTAATTCTATATTTATATTAGCATTTTGATTTGCTAGTAATTTATATTTAAAACTGTTTTAAAGGTTTTAGCTTTAGTTTTTGTTCGCAAACTTATGGATTTGTGTTTCACCAAACGGGAGCTCAGTTGGCTTGATGATCTTATGCCAGAAAGTAAGAAGAAAAAGGAAGATGACAAAAAGAAAAAAGCAAAGGAAGTAAGTGAATAGTATTCATAATTGAAGCAAAAGAAACCCCATAGAAGCAGTGTTTGGTGGGAAAATGGAAAACATTTTCCATATTTGAGCTTATCAGTGAAACAAATGGAAATTAGCTTTTAGTTTCTCTAAATATAGCAGTTCACTAAAGCTCTATAAAAAACATGGAAAATGAAATGTGATTGATAGGAATATGACAGCACAAACATAAACAGAATATATACTAAACATAGGTCTTGTATAAGTGTCACATGTAAATGCTCTTTTCCAAATATTAAAAGGCTTTTCAAAGATTAAAATAAAAGAAATATTTGTAGATGGTTTATTGCTTTCAGGATTATCTTTCAATAAAAAAGCCATCGTAAATTACTTCAGAAAATACATGTATTCAGGATATAAACAAATAAGAACCAATAGCTATTGTAGATATATTTGGAATGAAATGTATTAAAATTTCTCTATGATTGATATGGTAAACTAGATTTTTAATGATATATAATACATCTTTTTGTGGGTAAGATCACTGTTATGTTTGTTGGCATAATTTTTAATGTGTTTGTATAATTAATACAAGTGCCAAAAGAAAATTCAACAGATCTGAAATAATGCAATAAATAGACAACTTTTACTATATTATCTTCCATGATGACAGGTTTACATTTAAAAATACTTCATCATATAACACAGTAATGGACTGTTTTGTTCTGGAGTAATTGTACTATAACTGTTTGAAAATAGCCTGACCTCAAATTGGGCCCATTCTGTATGACCCAGGGCATTTCAGGATAGGGCCATTTCAAGATCAGACCGTTTCCTGATTAGTTAAATAGTTTAATCTGTACTCAGAATTACCTATTTATGAATTAAAATGGTCCATAATGAAAAATTCTTCACATCTCTGGTTTTTAGCAACTATTCAAATATTCAAAAATATATTATTTTTTTGGTGGGTATTATAGACCTGAATTTGAATTCCACAATACAATGGCTTGTCAGTTTGCATAGAACGAGCTTTCATAAGAGGAGAATAGAGTATAATTTTCTGGCCTGACTTCTTCATAAATCTTCATCCTTTCCCCAAATGTTGTTTGAAATCTGTTACTGTGCAGTTTCCAAAATGCCTGCTTTTAGGTATATGTTGACAAAATACAAAATTCATTTTTGCATTTCTCTTATAATTCAAAATTTGTTAAATCTGTATTGGATTATATATAACTTTCAGGAAGCTGAGCGAATGTTTCAGGCAGTGGACAATGAAACTGTACACCTTCCATATGAAAGAAGTGAAGTATTACAGATTCCTGTGAAAGCTTTAAAATACAGGTGTGGTATTTACCTATTATTTTATATTTTATTATATATAATAGTTCATTCAATTTAATTCTGAAGGATACTTTTATAATCTAGTATTAATCATGGTGTGAAAGAGGACCAAAGAAGACTATAAAATAACTGCATGTATCACCATAATACATTACATGTTACTTATTTACATACCGTATATACTCGAGTATAAGCCGAGTTTTTCAGCACATTTTTTTGCTGAAAAAAACCCCTTCGGTTTATACTTGAGTCAGATTCCCCTCTGAAAAAAAAATGGTGTGGAGCTCCGAAGCTGGGCAGCCGCTTCCCTGCTTCCGTGTTTCCTTTGCAACTTTTAAGCATGGGGGTAATCGGAAGCAGAAAAGTTCTTGCTTGAGGATATATTGTTTTTTCTTTTTTTAACTGTTTTTTTTTGGGGGGGAAGACCCACCGCCATGTGAGAATGCTCAGACACGAAATCTATCCAACTGAAAATAAGTGTGTGTGTTTGTGGGGGGGGATTTTAACAGAGGGAAGATGTAGGGAGAAGGCAAAAGGGACGGAAGATCCTTCAGGGGAAACTGAGGGGGAGACTCACCCTTGGTCCAGATGAGCCCCCTTCCCCTTTCTCTAGGCTGAGAAAACAATGCGAGCCGAGGTTGCTTCGGCTCCACTCAGCTTCATTTCCTCAGCTCCAGCTGCTTTCAGTCCACTCGGGAGGAGGGGGAGGAGGTGGTGGTGGCAGCTCGCATTGTTTTCTGAGCTCTAGGCTGAGAAAACAACGCGAGCCGAGGTCGCTCCACTCAGCTTCATTTCCTCAGCTCCAGCTGCTTTCAGTCCACTTGGAAGGAGGGGGAGGAGGTGGTGGTGGCAGCTCGCGTTGTTTTCTGAGCTCTAGGCTGAGAAAACAACGCGAGCCGAGGTCGCTCCACTCAGCTTCATTTCCTCAGCTCCAGCTGCTTTCAGTCCACTCGGGAGGAGGGGGAGGAGGAGGTGTTGGTGGCAGCTCGCGTTGTTTTCTGATAGTGAGATCATTTCCCAAATTAATTGATTCACTAACCCAAAAGAAGAAGATGTTGATGACAGTGGGAGGCAGGAGTCACTCTCTCCCTTGCAAGAAAAAAGCAAGAGCCGTTCTTATGATCTCTCCCTCTCTCTCTTTCTCCCCATAATACAGTCAAGCCCTTTCCAGCACGCGCGCGCGATCAGCCCCCGCCGCTTTGCACCTTGCAAATGCAAAAACCCTGGGGTTTTGCATTTGCAAGGTGCAAAGGGGCGGTGGCGGATTGCGCACACGTGCTGGAAAGAGCTTGACTTTATTCGGGGGAGAGAGAGAGAGAGAGAGAGAGATATCATAAGAACGGCTCTTGGTTTTTTCTTGCAAGGGAGAGAGTGACTCCTGCCTACCACTGTCATCATCATCATCATCATCATCTTTTGGGTTAGTGAATCAATTAAACCTTTCATGATAGTGAGATCGTTTCCCAAATTTCCCTTAAATCAGGGAAGAAATCAGAAACAAACCTTTGGGCTGAGAATAAGCCTGTTCCTATGATGCCATTTTTGTTCACTGCAGTGTGAAAAGTATGAAAAAACACACTTCTTTTTCTTCATCTTCTTGTTCCCTATTTACTGGTCTCTTTCAAAGAGGAAATTGTGAACATCAAACTTATTCTCAACTGTCCTAGTGAAAGTTTTTATTGGTATCTATTTTTATTTTTGAAATTTACCAGTAGCTGCTGCATTTCCCACCCTCGGCTTATACTCGAGTCAATAAGTTTTCCCAGTTTTTTGTGGTTAAATTAGGTGCCTTGGCTTATATTCGGGTCGACTTATACTCGAGTATATACAGTAAATCTTTTGAACAGATCAGATGACTCCATATCAGTCATCTGGAATCTGTATGAAGAACATTATTTAATGCTATTTTATCTCTTATTGTGCATAGTTTATGTGAAGGACACTGAAGATATTAAACTAAGATTTTTATCATTTAGTGAAAGCCAGTATTTTCACATGTATAAATAGTATTGGTTGTGCGCTATAACAGGGGTCCCTAAATCCCGGGCTGTGGCCCACTACTGGAATTTGAGTAGTTCGGAACTGGCCCACAGAAGGGGCAGGTGAGCACGCACTTGCATCCCCATTTGTGCAAGCAGTGAACAAATGTGCGTGTTGTGCTCCATTTGCATGAGCAGTGGGAGAGTGCATGAGCATGCACTCCATTTGCATGAGTGTGGGTGCTTGTGCCTGCCACTTGTGAAAATGGAGCTGTGTGCATGCACATGTGCTTGCCCACTACTCACATGGAACTATCCCTTCCCACACTTAATGGTCTGCACAGCTGAAAAGGTTGGAGAATGCTGTGTTATAAAATTTGAAATATTATTCTCCAAATAAACATGTTTACCATTTTTAAAATTAATATTCCTTATATGATTCTGCTACTACTTGGATTAAACATTGTTTTGGAATTTTTAGACTGAGATAAATTTGATTTTTTTGAAGTATGACTATCCCTACATGAAAAATTAATGCCAAGTGAGTAACTGTGATTAGTTTGAAGGCTATAATGTTTATTCTTGCTTTGACTTTCTGCTGAAAATAGATATAACAGATACTTTTCCTTCTCAAGTTAGTTAGTAAAACTATGTATCGTGAACAGCTTATTGTCAATTTTCTATCCTTTCTTAATAGAAGCTGTCAAAGTGGTATTGTACATTAACTGCACACGATTTCACTTGATTTTTTCTGTAATACTAAAGCTCATAAAGTACTATCAGTTGAAAATAAGATGGGTGAAATAACACACTTAACAAACATACTTTATGAAGTATCCTCCGCTAATATCATTGATCATGTAGTTAAGTTAGTTTTATAACAATATTTTTCTTAATTTTCCTCAAGCAGTTGCTCCAATTCCATTTGATGTAGTAGTATTTTGTGAATATCTCTACAAAATGGATACCTTGGAGTTGTGCCTATTTACAGAAAGACTGCCATCATTAGCATGGCAGGTCATGATAAAACACTGATTTATCAGAGGGCACACCAGTAAAAATGCTTCCCTTTTTAAATGTCCAGTTTACATTTCTCTTCTTTGCTTCGAAGCTGGGTAAAAATATATGCATTTAATTTATTGTTGCATGGAGCCTGATTGCTGGTATATAAACATCCATGAATCAATGGTAATTTCAGGAAAGGATACATGATAGAGAAAATAGGTAACAGTGATTCTTTTAAAAGTCTTTTCCTTCTATTATAATATGGTTCAGACCTTTAGAAGTTAAGTATTTTCATAGACTAATTTAAAACACTGTACTGGAATGTGAATTATTTTTAACACTGAAATTCTTAGTGTTAAATTAAAATAATTCATTTTCTAGTACCCATGCAAAAAACATAACCAAGGCTTAAAATGGTAGAGTGTGACACCTCATTAACAGTATAGCACAGCATGTAGAATTAATCAGTGTGTATTTATTACCCAGCATTGACCCTTCTGTGGTAAACATATCAGATGAAATGGCCAAAACTGCACAGTGGAAGGCTCTTTCCATGAACACAGAGAATGCCAAAGTAACAAGACCTAACTTGAGGTAGATTAATTATGCTTTATGTTTTGTTTTTGCTTTTGCTTTGTATGTTTAGAATGGAAACAGATGGAGCTGATTGTTCATTTATATACCACAGTAATGTTGGTGAACCTTGTCATTCAAATATTTGATGTGTCAAATATTCAGAAAATGCTTAACTTGACTCTTCTGGCATGTCACATACATCCCCCCTCCCCAAAAAGAGAGAAACAATTAAGTTTATGTATCTCCCCTCCCCCATATAAACCAACCTAAGCAGTGTTGCCAAGATTGGCCCTGAAGTAGAGTCCCAAACCTTGATTTTAGCCCTAATGCCCTGCAGCCACTCAAAAAAGCCTCCTCTTGATATTCCTGAAGCACACCCCATTTTTGCTCATGCTCCAAAAGTATTCTAAGAATGAGTCATGCTTTTAAGAATAGTTGTTGTCAGGTGTTGGTATGTCATCCAAAACATAATAGAGTTTCACCTTTGACATGCATGACATGAGTTTGCAATCACTGCCTTTTATATCAGAGAGCTTATGTTAAGCAGCTGTTTAGAATGATGCTTGTAACAAAAAGAGGATATTTTATCCCAAGTAAGCAAAAGTGAAAATCAAATATCCCTATTAACAAAATGGATATCCACTATTTTTATTATAGTGCTTTGAATGGGACAGGTAATTTGCTCTAGAATGTTCTCAAATGATAACACATTCTGTTGCATGATAAATATATTGGCAAATTAATAATATATTGCTGAAGGAAAATAATCATTTGGACTAATATAAGCTCTTTGCTTGGTTTCTTTGACTATACATTAAGAACTCTGCTCCAAATTACATAAAATAATGGTGGACAATTTTGCTTGTGAACAGTAAGAATATTTTTCACCCTTAATAATATAGAGCTTTAGAGATTGATGTAGCAGTGTTACTGATTGAAGAATGCCCTGCCTTAAAGCATATGTTTTGCAAATTGTGCTGTCATATTTCTGGGATATGCTGGAAAATTTTAGTTATATTTTTTGTAGATATTGTTTGAGTTACAAAAAAAGATTCTGGTACATTCAGAGATAGGCTGCTGGGGGTTTGCAGGGTTCGAGAGAACCCCTAGTTAAGATCCTTTGCAGTTCCGAAAACCCTCAAATCCCATTCCTGGCTGGCCCCGCCCACCCCACCCCATTCCTCCCAGGAGTTCCCATGCAGGAGTTTTGAATGCAGGTAAGTGCCAGCCATGTGCAGAGGTTTGGGGAGGGCAAAAAATGGGCCTCCTGGAAGTTTGGGAAGGCTGGAAATGGGCCTGTTTCCGGCTTCTAGAGAGCCTCTGAGCCCGGGGAGTCTGTTTTTGTCCACTCAGAGGCTCAAAGAAAGTCTCTGGAGCCTAGGGAGGGCAAAAACGCCCCCCCTGCCATGGTGCAGAAGGCCGACTAGGTCACACCCGTCATACTCATGCCCACCCAGCAACCGGACAGAGAACCCTTCGCTAAAAATTTTGAGGCCCACTCCTGAATACATCACTTTTTCTTGATACAAAATATTTGTTTTCTTTCATAGAATTCAACTTTGTTTTAGTATTTTAATTTTAGGATTATATATTTGAGTGGGCGAATTTGAGACTCAGTGTAAGTAAAAATATAATGTTTCAGGGTTGACATATAATGTGAAATTATATCTTAACAATGGTTAAAAATCCATTTTTTATTTTCCATTCACTCATCATTCAACTTCATAATTTCATTTCCCCTCTATAGTACAATATACAGTGACTTCAGCTGATTTTTTTTCACATGACCTGCAAATTTGGCTATAATCACCAACACAAAGTCTTATATTCTGATATTACAACAACCCATGCTTCTGAATTACTCAAAAAACCATCCTAGATACTTGCTACTGGATATTTGCAGTGCAGCCCTATATGTCTGTCCGTCTGTATTTATATACAATCAATCTATCCATCTAAACTTCAATGAATTCTGATAATTCAAAGAGCTTTATATTATAAAATGGTTACACCAGATTATAACACAAAAGTAAAATCATTTATTTTAATGTCTAAATATGGATCTATAATACACAAGATGGGAGTCATTGTGATTTCTTAATTATCAATCCATATTCATTTATCTAAATTCTAAAAGAATATTCTACTGAACTTGCTAGGCTTTAAAGAAGATACATATAGGGTTGTATTGTTAGAATGTATAACTTTTTTAATTAAAAAGGCATTTATAGGTTAAATTTTGCTTTATGCTCCTAGAAATATGCTGATTTATATTAACATATATTATTAATACTCTTGTATTGGTGTTTTTAACTATGTAAATTTTTCTTAACAGCCCTGAAAATGAGTCATGTGTGAAAATAAACATTGAAAAAACATCTGAAATAAAGTATGTAGATGCTGAAACCTCATTATAGAGGTAAAACAATGATATTATTTTATAAGTTATATTGAAAGAGAGTGACTTTACAGCTTCTTTAAGTACTAGGTACTTACGTGAACAACAGTGAGATTTTCCAGCAAGAAATGTCTGTCACTGTGGAAATATTTATTTTAGTGGAATGTTTTTTTCAATTTTTTAAAAGGAAAAATAATTTCTTTTTTTAGTTATCAGTAAGTCAAAGATCATCTTTAACTATAAATTATTGGTTTTCATTGTATCTGTGATATTTTTATATAATTTTAAATACAAATGTCCTGTTATCAGGCATTTGCTAGTTGGATTTTTGCAAATGTTATGCCAGTTTATAAGAACAAATGATACATATGCAATTTAGTGAATTGCTGTATTTCAGCCTTTATTTCATATTATTTTATGGGTTAAATAATTGTATTTGTATATGAATTATTTCCTGTTGTATTGTTAAACACCATTGTAATGCATTTTTTAAAAATAAGTCTTATATGTAGTAGTCAATTTCTCAGTTTTATTTTTTAATTCACCAACCACAAGAGCAGATTATACTGGAAGAATAAAGCATTTTTTAAATATAGAAGTCTAGATTGGCATTTATTTAGACTGCCTTTTAATAAGATTAAACATGATTATGGTTCTCTTTTTGTAAGATAAAATTTAATTTTCCCCTGAGTGTCCTATAAATATATTCCAGAGAGCTGGGGGAGTTTGATGATTGGTAACTGTAGGAGAGGGAAGAAATTTCTATCACATAAATGAAAATTTTCTAGTTAGTATTGTATTAGAACATCTGGATTTACATTAAGAGTTGACTTCTCTTACATAAACTTTATTGCTACTAGACATTGAAAATAAATTTATGTAGATTCTTGAATCCATCATTTTAACATTCAGTTCCAGGAAATAAAACCAGAATTACTTTAAAATTATGTTAAATTCTTTTAAAAAAATTTCCAAAGCGTATTTGTCTTAGACCAATAAAAGCATTTATATAAAATGCTGGGTGCAACTGAGTTTTATCTGGCTCTGTTTAAGTCCTGCGTTTTTGTTCTGTTGTTGTAGATTTCAGCACACATATTTACTCCACTGAAATGAGTAAGGTTTGATTGTGTTTAAATAGTACCTGTTTACCAATTTTATAGTAAGAGAGTTTCTCTAAAGTTTAAGCTTTTTAGATCAGTACTGAAGAGAAACATTTTAATGTAAACATCAATTTTAATATGGGTATGTGAAAACTGTAACATAAAATACACACCATTAATTTCTAATTAAAACTGAAGATACTCTGGTTTACAGTGCACCAAAGATTGTTTTTAATCTTACAGGAAAAGGCATTGCAATGTGTGAGCCTACAAATATTGTTGAACTTTTTTGGCAGCAAGTAGGAATGCAAGATTTGTAGTTTCATTTGGCAATATCTTGAATTCTGAAAAGAGCAAATTCTTGAATATAGTTAAAACAATTTGTGGATTTTACCTGAAACAAGTGAGAGCAATACAAATAAAATTATTAGTTTGTTGAAAAGGGCCCAATCATTCTCAGAAATGCTCTAATGTAAAACTGAGCAAAGAAAGAAAGAAAATTTTGAAAATTTTGCATATTAAAATGAAAATCTGATGCCTAAAATGATCAAATTAATATTAATATATTTTGTTTTTGATATGAAATTGGAAACTGGACAATATTTTCATTCCTGAGTGCTTGCATAGCTTGTGCCTTAAGATTTTTTTTAAATATGCACTTTTCTTTATTTAAAAATCATACTTGTTTATATCTCATAAATATTTCTATATCTTTGAAAGTACACTTCCAATTCGTTACTTAGTGTAAGCAAATGAATCATGTTCATTAGTATTGACAGCATTCCAAATTAATTTTGCATGTCTTTTGCATATCTTTACAAATATTTGTGTTCAGAGCCATGTGTAGAAATTTACAGGTTCAAATAGATTGCTTTGAATTTTAACCCTTTGTTTTCCAATGCCTGAAATTCAATAATGCTGTTGTTCAATGCCAAAGGGTTAATAAGTTAATTTAAATAAATATCTGAAAATTATTGAAATTCATTATTTATTTGCTAATTATATAAAATAATTCTTAATGACAGAAATAACATGATTTGCGGTATAGTTTACATTATTTACTTAAATACTTCTTATTAATTCATTATTACGTATTTTAATTTTTTACAGCAGATTTCCAAATATGATGTGCTAATTTATAATTTGCTGCTTGTTACATGTTATAAAACATTATTTCTTTTTCCATAAATAAAATTATAGTAATAAAACCAAACAATAAAAGACATATTTTATTGTATGTAGATATAAATATTGCCCTAAAAGCTATAAATGAGTAAAATTACTATTTCACCTGAGGGTGAAATCTAATTTATAGCCTGTATATTCCCACTATGAGAATAGCTAAGTGACTGTTTTCTAGATACAGACTGATTTAGCGGAAATAACTGCAGAGTAATCCCAGGAAACATACTTTTTCTGTTCTTTAAAGTGACACATTCTCAGAATATCTGAATTTTAATTTTATATAAACATTTTGTTTAAAATTGTTTAATGTCACCAATACTTTTTTCATGGATTTGTAGGAACTCATTAACCCATATACACATATATATGTGTATGTGTATACACATACACACACACACAAACAGTTTCTATATTCCACATTATTAACCATACTGAAAACAAATCATTCAATTTTCAGTTTTTCAAGACAATCAATAAAATATGTAAGATAGTGTTCAAAGCATGTACATTATTACTTAGCTTCCAATATGATATTTTTCCTCTTTTACTTCAATTGAATTTATTTCTGTGTATGGTAGGCTTATAAACAGTGTTGTTTGATAAAAAAAATTCCATTTATAATTGTAATGTCAGGTAACTGTGGTACATTACAAATATTCATGGGTCTTCATTGTTTAAAAGAGTTGTTAATGAATTGTGTTATGTCCCCAACATTGTGCATGTTGGCCATTAGTATAATATATTGAATGTTATTTTCTTTTGATATATTTTGGTCAATAATGTAATCGTTGTTAGGATGATTAATATAGGTTCTATGTGTTACTTAGCACAATTACTATGAAGAACCCTTTAATTTCATGAATGAATAGGTATGTAGTGTCCATAGATACTTGTATTAATACAAAATGTTGTCCTGTGATTTTACTATTTGAATTTTTGAATTACTTTTTAGAAAATTTATCAAGAACAGGAAAATGGTTGTAATTGGTGTGAAAATTTTAAAAAATCATATTTAGCATATATTGTTCACTGTTTTGCAAACTTAGCATAACTTATTTGACAGGTTTTTATAAATGCAGTTTATTGGTTGGAGATGCATCCTTTGAAAACTTCCCTTTTGTCACTGATACTTTGTTCTGTCAGTGTCTTCCAATGTTCAGAGTGTTTCCTGAACAAAACAATTTACTTTAATTTGACATGTAATTCCACAGTATATTCCAATTTATATAACGGTTTTCTACATCATTTTCTTATAGAATTATATCCAAAGTTACACTGTTTGAATGTAGAGATAATATTTTATTCTTTTATATAATGTCAACAAAATTCTTCAATATGTAATAGAAAAATATCCAATGTTTTATCATTTGTTTAATGACTATTTTTTGTAATATTTGAAAAGGTTAAAAAAGCAATAAAATGTTACTGCTTTTAAAGATTTGAGTTACTTTTTTTTATGCGTTGTACCTATACTAAAGGTGCTTTTTCAAGAGGCAACTGGACTTTCTGGTTTTTCTTTGAAGATGTTTCGCTTCTCATCTAAGCACTTCAGCTCTGACTAAAAATCTCCATAGACATTGTACCTATAGGATTAATATTTCATGAGGGGAAAAAAGGATCCTTCAATATTAGACCCTTTCTGTGAGGGCCCTCCATTCCGAGTGTGAATAACAACTAGCAATTGAGTTTCCTTGTTACCATCACCTCATCACTATAAACCAGTTTCTCCTTACCACATCAGTCCTATGGGAAACCAGAAAAAGTTTGAAAGGGAAATCCTTGTCCCACTCTAGGCCTGACCAAACACTGAAGAGAAACAAATGTTTAGGAATCAGTAGCCAGAAGCCAATATTTCAGCCAACCTGAGGATGATAGAAGCTATCCAACCAGGACTAAAAAAATGAAGAAAAAAACCTTATCAAAAGAAAATAAGTTTGGAAGGAAGGAAGGAAGGAAGGAAGGATATGACTGTTAATATGAGTCTGCTAATGTAGTGATCTTCCAAAGAAAACTCAGAAATAGCAGATCTTGTTAAACAACTTAAGCCTGGTAATGATTTTATTGCTACTAAAGTTGTTTGATCCTGTCCTCAGTTTCATTTATAGATTGCAAAGTATTAATTCCAAAGGACTAGGTTTAGTTTTGATACTAAATCAATAAAAGTGGTATCTGGGTTTTGCTTGCTAATTTTTGGCCTATGACCAAACATGTAGTCCTGCTATAAGAATTTTGCATTATAGCTGGGATATATTTTTTGCTTATATAGTCATATAGTCCGTTTACCTTTTTAGAGAGAATACAATCTAAATAATTAGGGATTTATTTCAAATCCTACAATGTGTTCCCAACATTATCTTACATTATAAAACTGGCAGAACAAACACTGAAATTCTTATCTCTCTCCTATTGGCTAAATTACAGGTACTTTTATTCAGTTACAATGGTGCTGAATAAGTGGTGGTTCTCATCAGTCTTTGGAGTTCTGGCCATCACAGCATCCTGCAATCATATGATGACCTGATGCTTGGCAACTGGCTTGTACTTACAAAGTTGCAGAATCCCACAGTCATGTGATTGCAATTTGCTACCTTCCCTGCCAGCTTCCCAAAAGCAAAGTCATTTGGCAGAATGGCAGGCTGGA
The DNA here is from genome assembly GCA_033807585.1 of Hydrophis major. Lineage (NCBI taxonomy): Eukaryota > Metazoa > Chordata > Lepidosauria > Squamata > Elapidae > Hydrophis > Hydrophis major. The sequence goes on along the minus strand of CM066343.1, from coordinate 140,951,548 downwards.
AAATGGATGGTGCAACGGGACACAAGACCCGGGGATGGACAATGTGGCATAAATGAAAGAAAATCAGGAAGTCTTACCAGAGTGATTTGCAATGTTCCCTGCTGGCTTATTTATTGACTTTGCTTCTGGGAAACTGGCAGGGAAAGTTGCAAATGGCGATTGTGTGACCATTGGATTAACCTTCATAAATGAGGCCCAGCTGTCAAGATTCCAAATTGCAATCACATGCCATGTCAATGCTAGAATGGTTGGAATTTCAAGGACTGGTTCTGATTACCATTTGTTCAGTGCCATCACAACTTTGAACAGTTGCTGAATAAGTGGTTGACAAATAAAGACTACATTTAAAGCTGTGCCTAATTGCAATTAAAAATTGATTAGCAAAGTGAAATTATATAGGCTATTGTTCTTAATGTTTCACTGTAGTAATACTAATTTGGGATAAATGTGTTTAAATACATTTACAGAGTTACAAAAATTATCAGTCGGACTGGTAATAGAAAAAAAGATTTGAATGATTAGCAGCTATTAACTTGTGAAAAAGTGTGAATTATCTTGTGCTTCGTTGAGAAGTTTGCCCAAGCCACTAGCTTGAAGGGGGAAAACTTAATTCCTGAAAATCCTGGTAAGAGATGTAATTGTTTGTGGGAAAAAATGGCAGACCATCATCATTTCTATGATCATATTCCTGGAATAGAAACTCATTCTTACAAAGAAGGAATGGGTTCCTTGGGAAAGAACTAATGCTGTCCTTCAAATATATGTTGGTGGGGATTCCTAGAGGTGAAGTTTATGTTTTTTCATACTGGCAATAGAAAAAAGAACATGGTGCCTGTAAAACATATGGTGATTTACTTGTGTGATATAATAAATATTCACACATTATATGCATTACCTGAAATTTAGTACTGAGAAGAAATAAGAAGTCATGGTACTTTTCAACATAAATTAACAGGGAGAAATGAAATGTGCCCTAGAAAGCAAAAATAAACTCTTTGATAAGAGATTAACATTAGCTCCATCTAAAATGCTATTTGATTAAAGAGTTGGTCTTGCTATACAAACAAAACTGGAAATTCTAAATATGTGGATGAGAGTGGAATACAGATAGACATGAAGTCTGTATCAGTGTTTAGGCATTTAGGGACAATTTATGACAGGCTCTAGGCCTATATTCTGTCCAATTTAACAATCCCCATATGGTGCCTTTCAAAACAAAAGTTTCTCAGAATAGCTTTTTGTATATGTGCCTTCAAGTCAGTTTTGATTCCTTGGCAGGAATTTATCACTGCTTATTTCTTAAGGCTGAAGAGAGTGATTGGCCCAAGTTCACCTAAAATTCCTAAAGCGGGACCAGAATTCAAGGTCTCCAGGAATAGTTTTAATTACTTCGTGTTATTTTATTTTAATTATTTAACCTCCATTATGCAATAATTTTTTAAAAATACAGAAGTAATTAAAAATCTCCACTTGGGGAGTGTGTGTTCTTTCTCATAGTGACACTGATCATTGTGATAGTTTGACCCTGTAAAAACCTATCATAACAGAGGAGGATTTGAAACATCATCTAAAAGTTCAAAAAGAAGCATACTAGAAGTCCCCAATGATGCTGTGCATCAGATGTAACATTAGAAAGGGCTCTGATAGTTTTTACAGTGAATCTTCAGGGAAGGCAACAGTACTTGGGCAATCATTCGGCAAAAACATTTTTAGCAGATGTGGATTAGTATTATTTTAACCAAACAGGAACTGAGTACTGTAGAAAAGCCAAAAAATATGTCATAAGACAGGATATGCAGTCAAAGGCAAAGAAATAATAACAAATAAGTACCAGGAATAGTGGAAGGAGAGAATCCTCAGAGGAAAAGAATCCATGACTGGAAAATATTAAGTTTGTAAAGGAATATACTTATGAAACAAACAAATGTTAAGAAGTTATGATAATTATATACTTACCAAGCATATCTAAATTATATTAAAGTAACCAAAATATCTTTAATCCGCAAGGCATGTCACAATTTTTGAGCACTCCTAATGTTTGGAAATTGGAAGTTGAAAAATTTGACACACCCTACCTTTATAAAGTAGATGCTGGAGAGAGTATTTCCTTTGTTAAGGTTAAGGTATTCCTGGGCTCGTCTTAATACAAGCAATATATAAACGTTCAACCTTGGCAACCTTAAGATGTGTCGACTTAACTCCCAGAACTTCCTAGCAACTGACTAGGGAATTTTGGGAGTTGAAGTTCATCCAGCTTAAAGTTGTGAAGGTTGAAAACACTGATACAGATCTATCACCCAATTTCTACTTCTTGGGAGGAGTATGATTACCTTCCTTTTTACAGTTTCCCTTCACTGAAGGTTTGACGTCTTAAGCATACTCAGTTTCCCTTCACTGAAGGTTAGCGTTCTTAAGCATACTCAAGGGCCGCTTAGCTAGAATCCTTTTGGATTCTAGCCGGGCGGCTTCCCTATTGCTATGACAACAACGGTAGTATTAGTCGTTGTCCCGGAACTTTCTCGGCCTTTTTGTACGAAGCTTAATCATTGGTTCTAAAAAGCGACCTTTAGGGAAAACGCGCATTTTCATTGGTTCCTGCGTTTGCGGATTTGATCGCTCGGCTGACTAGAGCTTTTTATTGGGCTTAAAAACAAATATTGGTATAATTATTACTGCAAAAATAAATAGTAAATAAGAGAGCTGCCGTGGTGTGAGCCCTGACACTCCAAGCAGGTGAGTGATAGGATGGCGTCCGAAGAGCAGCGATGTCCTCTTCTGTACAGAAATTGGGGAGGATAGACGGGAGAAGTTACAGTGCCCAATCCCCCTGTCCCCTCCTGAGATCAACCTCGTCTTTTGCGGAGAGTGGAAAGCAGCGCTGGCCGTTCTTAAAAATCCTTTTACGGCTTGAGCTTTAGCGTCGGCGCGTTTGAGACAAATGTGCATGTATGCAAGGACAGAGTGTGTGTGACGTTTCTTTTACTGAAAACTAGGAAGAGCTCTGAGGCATCTTTAAACAAGAGCTGACTAACTGGGCTATAATAAGCTTCTGTAGAATCCATCTTGCCAAGTAAACAGGGCACGCGGCCTCCGCTGTGGTTGTAATGCAGATGGACTCAGGTTAAAAAATGATAAATAAATACTGTGAACAAACGAGGGCTTAAATTTTAATATGCAAGGAGTACAATCTACCATTTCTTTTTATCAAGAATTGTATTCAAAAATTTTTTTGGGGATGGGTGTTTCCATTCTTCAAAGATTTCCCGCCTATTTCTTTATAGACCTATATTGTAGATTTGAGAAAACCAGGATAACCAGTTAACCATATGTACTGTAAAATTTATTTATTTACTTGTATTCTGTCTTTATTATTTTTACAAATAACTCAAAATGGTGATGCAATGTGTTGCTAGGTAGCTGGATCTTGCTAATTCAGAAGTTAGCAATGTAAAAGCAATCCAGTATTTCTGGGTTTGCTGGATTGTTATCTACCTTATAGTGCAGATTAGAATACCACATCTATTTCTATTAGTATACGCTATATCAGTAATTGACCTTGACTAATTTCAGAAGCTAAACAAGATCAGCTAAACAGATGTCAAACAGGTGGTGAATGCTTTGAGAAATCCAGGACTGTAATACAGACTGTAATACAGTCAAATATAATGGGAGACAATAACACTTCTTTTCCATAACACTGTTAAGAAAACTAGATGGATGCAACCATCTAGACAAGCTTGACATTGAGCGTTCTCTATCCCTCGGAATTTCTGATGTAAATGCATGAATGGATATGGATGAACAAAAATACAATTAGAGTAGTGTAATATTACTTTAGAGCTCTATTATGTGTGAATATATAACCTCATTTTTCTGTTTATCGTTCAGAAATATTTTTTTTATTAAGATGTATAAAGGCTTTGGGCACTTACACTTTTAAATTATCACTTCTTTATTTACAGAGGGAGGGGGAACTTTGTACATAGAATGTTGCATTTTTAAAAGATGTAATAGATGCGGCCAATAGTTATGTATATCTTCTGCAAACTATTGACTTTTTTCTCCAGAAATCAATGACAGAAGATTTTACATTCAGAACTACAAGATCTGCTCAACTAGTTCTTTGCTCTCCACATCTGAATTCCTTGCGGGCTTGTTGCAACCCCTGCCATGCTACATTAGAAACCACTGCCCAAAATGGAGAGGTATCTTAAAATTAACGGATAAAATGAAAGCTTACATGCTGTAATGGTTTAACTTGCAGACTAGGATAAAAGAAACACAGGTTTGGTCTGTACTTACATAGTGAAAGGTGCTGGGAGCATTTTAGCTGATCTCTTTCTGCCTCACAGAATTGCTGTTAATGGCAATTAAATTAAAAAAGATCCCTATGTCCCTTCTACTCTTCAAGGAAAAGTGGAATCTAAATCTAACAATAAATAAACAACCTGATGTACTACTGAAAATTCAAAGGTAGAATAAATTCCACTTAGAGATGATTTCATGAGCTGATATTTTTAGCATAGGTTTTATCTTTTAGCTAACTTATGTATTTCTTTTTTAACCAAATCTGTTTCTTTTCCTCCACTTGCTGAAATTCTGTTCTTCACTTACCCACAAACAACAACAATATTATTTTTTACATTTGTTTCCTTTAAGAATTAATTCTGATGCCTTGAAGGTATAAAATGCCTGATCAACTCAAGAAGGTGAATACTAGAGAAAAGGCAGCAGATACTAAATCTCAAAGGTATAGTACTTTTCACTAAATGTCAGCAATATCTCCTGCATTTGTATTAAAGTTAAATAAAGTAGTCTGGCCATTGTGTTACATGGTTACTGTTTCTCTGGTCACCAAGTTTGATAGAAATAGCTGTGGCTGACAAGCCTATAAATGTGAACGGAGACAGGAGGTCATAGAAAGGTGCTCTAGAAAGATTTTTTTCTTACAGAACAGCATGGATAAAATTACATTTCATAATAATATGGTAATTATGCATTGTTAACAAGTATATAATTTATTTCCTCCTAGGGATTATTCTGATCTTAAAAGACTTCTGGCCTTTCTAAATGTCCAGTCTAGCAAGCAACAGGTACTTCTCCAAATTGCTATAATTTGAATCAATGTTTAAAAAATAGCAAATTTTGTACAGTGAATTTCATGATTTCAATATGCTGACAAGTTCCTCTAATAAATGGAATGAATTGCATTGAAAGAACTCACGGAGGTTTTCTAAATGCTTATGTTTTATAATGAAGTATTTTGTGTTTTTGTATTCTATGTGATTTGTGTTGCTTTAGTATTTTATTTGATCATAAGTAAAAGATTTTTAGAGTTTTAGATAATAATTGGATAATATCATTTCATGTCTGTTTGTGTTTTGAGTTTCAATGCTTCATATTTCTAGCAGAGCAGTTTTCATTAAGAGTTTTGAAATATGAGGTAATGTAAATTCCAAAAACACTGATTGAACTAGAATCTGATACTAAGAGACAGTACTGCATAGATTAGATTAAAATGGATTTGTGAAATAGATCCATGTTTGAAACAGAAGACGACTGTAAATATTTGGTATACCCACAAGGGATTACCTACATAAATGAACTGTCCCAGTACTTCTACATATTTTCAGCTTTCTGTTCAGGAAGTTCAACCTGTGTAGGTTAGCTGTTTTATCATACTAAGACTGGACTGACTGATTGGTTGATTGCTTTTGGGTTCAATTCAAGGTGCTGGTAATGATTTCAAACCTACAGCATAAGGTTAGGTTATTTGAGGGAACATCTTTCCCTAATCACATCTACCCCATCCCATGATGTCTGACAGTAAGGGCAAGTTGCGGAACCTTATCACAAAGGATACCATCTGATGGCACCCAGGAGAATACCCTTTTCTGCCATACCATCTGCCTTTTTAAACATTTCCCCCAAGGTCAGATTGGCCCTGACCTTTGTATTCCTCTGGAAGGGCCTGAAAACATGATTTACTATTTGACCAAATGTAGTCATGGAGCCTGCACAGTGTCTGTATTGCTAGTGAAATTGAGTGCATGTCCTACAACTACATTTTTAATAGTTTTTAATAGTTTTGTTATGATTTTGGTTATTTTGATGAATTGTTTTTGTGTTTCTAACTTTGTATGATACTCAGAATCACATGTGCGAGATGAGCAGGTATATAAATTTATGAATACATAAATTATACATATATAGAGAAAGTCTAAAGCAGAGGCTGCAGCTTAGCTTCCACATTTTTAGGCCATTAGGCCCAGGCCACCTGGCAAGAATTGTCTAGAGTTCTACACTGAGCAGGTCATACATTACTATACAATCTTTTGTTCCCCAAAGCCAACTGGCAAGCCTTCAAAGCAAGATTTTAAGTTGAAGTTTATTGAAGCTACCCTCTTTGTGCTGCTGATATTTCCGTTAAATGCTCTAAATTATTGGCATTTTCCTCCACAGTCCAAATTCAAATGTATGTATAAATGTTTGTGTATCTCTGGGTCTCTGTGTATAAAGATACTCAATCTAAATATCAGTTAATCTTAAATACAGAGGAATAATAATAATTGTATCAGTTATCTATATATCATAATTAGCATAATTGTTATGGAATTCCAGTGACAATCATTGCTATTATTCTGGTTATATTAAGTAACTTACTTAACAGTCAACCTTGACTTGCATTTGCAGTTGCCAGCCCTTAACTTTGAAAATATTAATAATAATATGACCAAGTCTGAACAATATTCTAGTAACTCTTGCAAAGAGAAATATAGAGGTCAATGGGAAGAATCTACTGAAGCTCTTGAACTGGAACATTTCAGGTACAATGTATTGAAATTAATTAAGGGTTATTATATTGCATGCATTTACTTTACATGTTTTAACTTTATTCTCAAACATTTATACATATTTGAGGATGAGATTTCTGAAATGTTTTATTATAATTAAAGTACAGCATTGAATACAGTTAAAGAACTTTCCAAAAGTCTCCAGCAGCCTCCAGAAGTTATTGCTAACTTGGAATTGTTTGTATGACACAAGGGAAAAATATTAAATGCGAATGGTCATATGTATATGAGTTATGTATAATTTTAATTAAATGAAGTCCAATTTAGGTTTTTAGCCCTCCTATTATTTTTAGCACACCATTAGAAAAGCCAAATGAGATTTTGACCTGAAAAAAGTTGTGCTTTCCTGTTCTAGAGCTTCTTAGAATTATGCTTATTCTTTTTTTTTAAACAAAGTTTTTATTTTTTAAACAAACATACAAACAAAACATAAAAACATAAAACCATCTTTCAATTATATACATACAGTGTGTCAGTTGGTTACAATCTTTTGTGCTATCCTTTTTTTAACCATTACTCACAAGTTATATAAATTCTCACCTTATCGATCTAGCTTGTGCTTATATAATATCAATTATTGAACATTCATTTGACTATTTTTACATCATTTTATACGAGATATTCTAATTTTCATTATGTTTTAATCTTATACATTCATCCAATGGTTATATATTTTATATTGCATTCTATATCAATCTATTAACTTTTATTGTAAGGCTTACTAGTCTATTTCTTTACCATGTCTTTTTATCTAATCATTGATAAAATAAATCCCATATCATATAAAATTGTTTATCCTCTTGTTCTCTAATTTCAAATGTCAATTTACTCGTTTCGGCACAATCCATGATTTTCTTCATAATTTCCTCCTGCATAGGTATTTTTTCATTTTTCCAGTTCTTAGCAAATACAATTCTAACCATTGTTAAAACATTTACAATTAAATATTTCAATTCTTTACAATATATTTCCAGTATAATTCCCAATAAAAATATCTCAGGTTTAAAGTCTATGTGTTGTTTTGTCATTTTTTCCAACCATGTGTGGATTATAGTCCAATATCTTTTTGCATCCGAGCATGTCCACCACATGTGGTAATATGAACCAGGTATCTGATGACATTTCCAACATTTATTCAATTTATCCTTGAACATCCTGGCAATTCTCGTCGGGGGTAAGTGCCACCTGTAAAACATCTTATACAAATTTTCTGTATACGCAGTTGACATTGTCATTTTATAATTTTGAGACCACAATTTTTGCCATTTATCTAAGTCAATCCCAAATCCAAAAATTTTCCCCCATGCAATCATTGTTTCTTTTACTTGTTCTTCCTCTAATTTAAACTCTAGCAAATGTCCATAAAGTTTTTTTGATTACTTTTTTATCAGTACCTGTCAAAATTTTATCTAAGTCAGTCAACTTGTCATAGATACCTTCTGCTTTAACATCTTTATCAAATCTAGACTGTATTTGCAAATATGAAAACCAATTCATTTTTACACCTTGTTCTTCCAATGCTTGGATAGATTTAAGTTTACCCTTTTCATTCAATATCTCACTATATCTAACTGTTTGTTCCTTTTTATATATTATTGGATAGGAAAAAGCTTCAATAGTAGATAACCATAGTGGAATTTTTAAATAATATTGCTTTTTTATCTTCTCCCAGTTTAGAAACAATGCTTCTTGAATATAATGTCTTCTAAAATATCCCTGCATTTTAGTTCCCTTATACCAGAGGAAGAGATGCCACCTTAACAGCAAGTCATGTCCTTCTAAATTCAAAAATCTAGTATTCCTTAATGTTATCCACTCCTTTACCCACATCAGACTTTTCGTTTGGTAGTATAATTTCCAATTGGGCAAAGCAAATCCTCCTCTTGTTCTTGCATCTTGTAACAATTTAAGTTTTATTCTCACTTTCTTCCCCTGCCAAATGTATTTTAGCACTATTTTGTTTAAATCTTCAAAAAATTCTTTCCCTAATCTGATTGGAATTGTCTGGAATAAGTATAAGATTCTGGGCAATAAATTCATCTTAATTGTAGATATTCTCCCAATCAGTGATAATTGTAAATTTTCCCATTTTATCAAATCTGTCGCAATCTGTTGTTTAAGTTTGAGATAATTGTCCTCCTTAAGTGTGCTACATCTTGGTGCTATATGTATCCGTAAATACTTAACCTTGTTTGTGACCCGGATCCCCAAAACTTCCTCCAATTCTTTCTTTCGTCTTACTAACATGTTCTTTGCTAAAATCTTTCTTTTATTTTTGTTTATTTTCAAACCTGCTACTTTCCCATACTCTTCTATCTTTTCTATCAGTTTAGGTGCAGACTCCAATGGATCCTCTAGTATAAATACCAGGTCATCTGCAAAAGTTTGTAATTTATACTCTTCTTTTTAAATTTTCATTCCTTTTATTCTCTGATGTTCCTATTCAGCACTTCCAGTGTTAACACATACAACAGAGATGACAGTAGACAGCCTTGTCTGGTCCCTTTTCTTATATCTATAAAGTATGTTAACTCACCTTTTATCATAACCTTTGCAGTTTGTTTATGATATATCGTTTCGATGGCTTGAGTAAATCTTTTACCAAAGCCCATTTGGTCCAATTGTAACAGCATAAAATGCCAATTCATATTATCAAAGGCTTTTTGTGCATCTATAAAAATCAGTTTTCCAGGATGTGCCTCATAGTATTTCAGTGTATCTAACATTATTCTCTTATTATCTTTAATCTGTCTCTTCGGCAGAAATCCATTTTGATCAGGATGAATAAAATTGTTTAAATATCTTTTCAGTCTTTCTGCCAGAATTGAAGCAAAAATTTTATAATGTGAATTTAATAGTGATATAGGTCTGTAATTTTTAACTTGCTGTGGGTCTGTGTCCTCCTTCGGTTCAAGTGTTATATATGCTTCTGACCATGTTTCGGGTATTCTCTTCTTTGTCATAACTTCATTCATAATTTCTAATAAGTGAAGATTCAATGTTTCCTGGAATGTCTTATAAAATTCCACTGGCAAACTGTTCAGACCTGGTGCTTTCCCAGTGTTTTGCTTTTTTAAAGCTTCTGTTAATTCCATCATTGTTATATTACTTTCTGACATTGATTCAATATCTTTGGGTATCTGGGGCAAATTTGCTTCCTGTAAGTATTGTTGAATTCTTTCTTCCTAAACATTCTCTTGATGGTACAGTTTTCCATAGTAATCTTGAATAATTTTTTTCTTCTCCGCATTTCCATAGCATACATGTCCAGAATTATGCTTATTCTTGATACCTGCATTTGAGAGATAACTATTGTACTAATCTAATCTATTGATGCCTCATATAAGGAAGAGAATAAGAATTTCTATAGTGTTAGTCATGTGAACATTATATATGATGTGTGTATGTATGGGGGGGGTACACACACATTCCCCTGTGTAGAGGAAATTCTGTTGAAGAAGTCTTATTGAAAGATGGGAGAGTGGAGTAGGTAAAATCATTTGTACTTTCAGCTGACAGAATGATAATAAAGTAGCTGAATTCATAATGGAAATATATTTTCAGTGACTATATGATGATTTTGATTAAATGATATTCATTCTATGGCACATGATGAATAAAAAAAATGCTCCTGCACCTTCTGCTGATTGTAACAAGTTTTGCAGTTGACTGCACAAACAAGGAAATGACAGATTTTATACAGTTACATAGTGACTTACTACCAATCACTCAACAAGCATTCAGATTTATAGCAGACTCCCCAAAAGCTATTTATGACCTGTTCCCAGTTACAGCTGCTAAAGTGGACTCATGGACATTTTTCCTTATCACTAACCATAGGAATGCTTCATTGTCTCCCATTTAATTCCCCTCATCCTTCTTACCAGTCCCAACAGGCCTTGAACCTGCTCTGCTTCCCTGATGTGGTCTGTGCAACAATGTGGGCTCCTGGACTGATGTGCAGACCATCGTTAAGCAAGCAGAATGGACCATTACCTTGCTGGCTCATGTAGTGCGATCCCGGAAGTGACCACTGTTTTTTGAATGACCATAATTCAATGCAGTCATGCTGGAGAGACAGCCATTTCTGGGACATTACTGAGTGGCCTAGAGACATAGAGATTTGCCCTGCTTTCCTTTTTTTGTAATTTTTTTATTTTATTTTTACAAACCATAGCTACTGCCTTACATTCTGTAGCGAGCCATCTGGAGAAACCTGGAAGCTATGTCAGGATGTTTTTCATTGACTACAGCTCAGCCTTCAATACTTTCCTGCTGAGCATCCTTATTGAAAAGCTGACTAATTTGGATTTTCTCTCTTCCATCTGCGACGGGATCAAAGACTTTCTGAGGGACCGACCACAAACAGTGAGGGCTGGGTCTGTCACATACACTTCCCTGAAGCTTTGCATTGGCTCCCCACAGGGCTGTGTGCTCAGTCCCTACCTGTACTCACTGTGCATACATGATTATGTATCGTCTGACTCATCCACTGTGATCATTAAGTTAGCAGATGATGCTATTGTATTGGGTTTCATTACAGGTGGAGACAAAACAGCGTACAGGGGGGAGGTTCAAAAATTATCTTCATGGTGCCTAGAAAACAACCTGCATCTAAACATCAGCAAGACAAAGGAGGTGGTGTTAGACTTCTGGAAGAAGAGAGAGGAACCTGCCCCACTTTACATCGAGGGGAGCTGTGTAGAGAAAGTTTCCTCCTTTAAATTCTTGGGAGTCTATCTCAGTGAAGATCTTAACTGGAACATCAACACAACCCAGGTGGCCAGAAAGGCCCAAAAGAGACTCTATTTCCTTAGGGTCTTGTAAAAGAAGACCTTTTACCAGTTCACAATAGAAAGCGTCCTCTCATATTGCATTACAATATGATATGCTGGTTGACAGTCGCGGATAGAAAGACATTACAGAGGGTGGTGAGCACAGCACAAAACATCGTAGACTGGTTCCCTGAAACCACTAGATGACATCGTTAGGGCTCTCTGCCTTAGAAGAGTGAGGAAAATTCTCAGGGACAACTCATATCCCTGTCAGCACTTCTTCACTCTCCTACCATCAGGTAGGAGATATAGAAGCATAGCCAGTCACACCAATAGGCTGAAGAACAGTTTCTACTGGTGGGCTGTCAGAATTCTGAATGGAAAATAACTTCATGTCAATATATGATAGACTTGCGGGGCTGGTGCATTGTGCAACAAGGTCAGATAGTGTAATAAGATTGGGACTGGGTTAGGGACTTCTATCCTCACTGTGAATTGTGTTGATGGGGGTGCACGAAGAGAGGCTCAGCCAAACTCATTGTACATACATTGTACTCTGACAATAAAGGTAATAATAATAAAACATGTCTGCTACATTTGATAATATATTCCAGGTGTCTGATGGCATTTCCAATACTTAACTGATTTATCTTTGAACATCTGTGCCAGTCTTGCTGGTGCAAAATGCCTTCTGTAAAACATCTTATATAAGTTTTCTTTATATGCTGCTGACATTGTTAGTTTATAATTTCTATCCTACAATTTCTACCAGTTCTGTCTAGTTCTATAGCATAGCCAAAAAAAATTGTCCATGCTATCATTGTCTCCTTCACTTGTTCTTCCAATTTGATACTCAATAAGTAACTACAATTTTTTTATCAATTTTTCTTCTGTTTTTGTTAATATTTTATCCAGTTCTATCAATTCTTTGTAAAAACCCTCTACTTTCACATCTTTTTCATATCTAGAATGTGTATACATATATGAATACAAACCATATGCTCATTTAATTCTTGTTTCATTTTGAGCTTACCCTTTTCATTCAAAATATTTTTGTATCTAACAATATTTCCCCTATTAATAACATTTGGATCTATAAGTGCTTCTATTGTTGAAAGCCAAATTGGAATCTTCAAATAGTGTTGTTCTCTCATTTTTTCCCATATTAACAATAAAACATCTCTTATATAATGTCTTTGAAAGTAACCATGTATCTTACTTCTCCCATACTATAAAAAAACATGCCGGCGCAATTGTAGATCATGCCCCTCCAACGTCAATAACCTTGTATTCTTCAGTACAATCCACTCTTTCATGCATGTTAACAATGCAGCTTGATAATATAATTCCCAATGGGTAATCCAAACCCTCCTCTAGTTTTTGTATCCTGCAACATTTTTAAATTAATTCTTGCTTTTTCCCCTTGCCAGATATATTTTAGTATTATTCTATTTAGCTCTTTAAAATATTTTTTTCTCCAGTTTTATTGGAATTGTTTGGAACAGATACAATAGCCTAGACAGTATATTAATTTTAATTGTTGCTAGTCTCCCTATTAGGAATAATTGCACATTTTTTCGCTTTTGTCCTGCTTTCCTAATGTAGTTTGTGCACCACAACAGAAAGCTCCAGAGCTTTCCATAGCATTGCACACATTGGGTTAGGAAAATAGAATGAATTTATTTGTTGCTGGGCTGAAAGTGGCTGCCTTTTTGATGCAGCTGCATTGAATTGTGAGGAGGGTATGAGGAAGAAGCCTAAGCCCTGCAGTGACTCAGTGGAGAGGAAGGCATTTGGGTACCTGGTGGGAAAACAGTCACCAGGGCCCAGAGGTGAAGCAGACCCAAAGGCTATGGGTGTGGTAGGAAGCAAAACATGGAGTATCTTGGGGTGAGAGAGACTTTGGGATGCAAGGATGCAAGGTACAGGTCTGGGCCTGCGGCAGGCCTCCAAGAGCCTTCCCCACTCATGAGATACACCATACTTCACTTAATGACCCACATGTTTAAAGAATGCATTAAGGAGAGTAGCAATTTGTGGGATAAAGAAAGACTTCATTATGGCCATAGGTCAAGAATTAACCGTATTGTCTTTATTTGTTCTGAGATAGCCAAAGGACAAGTTATAAGCAGATATAAAATTGACAGGAAAGCTGTGCATATTTCTGTAGCTGGCTAAATGCTGTCTTGGGACAAATGGATGGTTGTATTGCCAACTCAAAAATTGATGAGGCCAGAGTCAGTCATATTTCATTTTCCAATAGGATATATGGCAGTTCTTAGAGTATACAGCACTAAAGATAATTGCAATATTCAAGGAAGACGGAGTGACACTGCTAGTGTTTCCCTAAGACTAGCAATGAATTCATACCTGAGCTGCAATATGATTGTAATTTTTTTTTTAACTTTAACTTCAGGTATAGGTTGGATTGGACTATATATTTTCTGTAATTTATATTTTTATAATGTTTTTATAGTCAGATTTGAATCTTTTGCAATATCTGGTTTGCCTTTTTTGCCTTTAGTATGAATTACAAGAATGAAAGAAATTTTAGTCAACATCCACAGCACAAGTTATTTCGGGATATCTTCACTGCTTTGATAAAAAACCGGCTTATTTGCAGGTAAAAAATACAGACTATATGTTTACTTTTTAAAGAGTAGTTTAAAATTGAAGAGATTTTGGGTTTTTAAAATACATAAATTTATAGATAGATAGATAGATAGATAGATAGATAGATAGATAGATAGATAGATAGATACAGCATTAATTAGATCTGTTTTGACCAAAAATTTGATTCTGTGTGTGATTTGTCTGCCTTTGTAGGCATATTTATATATGGATACTTATATGTAAATAATTAATTGGAACAAGTTCATAGTGCACTGAAGCATAAATTGTTAGAAATCATAATTTATAGATATTTGATACTAAAACTTCATTTTAATATTTATGTATTCTTGAATTGTATTATGTTTTGATTTCCAGTCATGAAATGAAGTCATGTTACTAACTGTAAAGTTCTTATGAAAGCTTATTGCTCTCCTTTATGTGACCAGTTTCCAGATAGCTCCAAGAAGGCTGCAATGTTTTTATTTATTTATTAAATTTTGTGCTGCCCATTTCACTTACATGCAAAAAGAAAGATAAATATAGAAGCAATTAGAATTCAACAAGTTGCATAAGACCAAGGAGGACAACATGAGGGTGAGGTCTTTTTATTCTGACATCCATCAGGGTCCCAAAGTAACCAGTAAAATTAATTTTTTTAGGCCCCTTTGGAAGGCCAGGGGAGTGGGAGTAGATCATACCTCAAATGGTAACTGTTTCACAGTGCAGAAGCCACAATGACAAGGCTCTTCTAGTTGACCCCACCAGATGAAATTAACCCCACCAGATTAAATTATTTCACAAATGGGGTTCACAATAAGCCCGTTCCCATACAGGGGAAGATAATTCTATTGGGGCAAGATGCAGATAACCTGGACCCATGCAATAAAGGTCTTTAAAGATGATGATCAATACTTTGAATTGGATCTGAAACCAGACTGGTAACCAATGCAGAGGGAACAACAATAGTGTTATATGTCACCTTAGGAACCTCCATACTGTCCATACTGTTGCATTTTGCACCAGCTGTAGCTTCTGAGTATTCTTAATACTGTTTAAAGGTAGAGGGCATTGCAGCAATCCAATTGAGAGATGATTAGAGTATGAGTGACTGTACAGGGCCTCATGATCAGCATAATGGCACACATTGCAAAATTGCACAAAGGCCTCCTATGTCATGATTATCCTCTGCTCTTCAAGCAAGAGTTTAGAAGAATCCTCAGATTGCTAACCAGGTCTGCCTGTGGTAATGCAACCCCATTCAGAACTAAAGATAATAAACAATTGGATATTGAGATTTCCTGCAACCATAGCCACTCCACCTTGCTAAGATTCAAATGAAATCTCTTGTTCCCCATCCAGACCGTCACAGCCACCCAGTACTGCAAAGGGGTAGCCACAACATCACTTTGATGACCAGAGATAGAGATGTAAAGCTGAGTTTCCTCTAAATACTGATGATACCTCATTTCATGGTATTGGATGATCTCACCCAGTGGTTTCATGTAGATGTTTGAAAAAGCCATATTCGGTGATAAACTGTTTTTGCAGATCTGTTTGTCAAAATTCAATGATTTGGGGAATAAAAACCAAGAATGTTAATACTCACTTTGATCCTACAGTTGCTGCTGTTATTTTCCTTAAGAAGTATAATCACACAGCACTACTGTAACTAGTAAAATTGTTAATGTCCACAAAATCATATCTTTGAATGTCCGGTTTGCAGGGCTTCGGCGGCAGGCAGGAATCCGTGATCGTGCGCGGCTTCTGCCTGGGCTCGCTGCTGGAGCGTCCCGAGCCAGCTGGCTTCGGGGCTAAGCCACCCCGTAGAGGTGGTAAAGAGGGGGGAGATTCCAGCAGGGTCGAGGAAAGCCGCATCTTTCCTCCTCAGCTGGCTAAACTCCCTTTCCCGAAGGTGGTAAGAGCGACGGTCAGAAATGGCCGCCTCAAAGAAGCACTCATCCAGAAAAGAAAGTTCAGGAGGAAGTTAAGAAATGAAAGTTTTGGCTGACCGGGATAAGAAGCAACAACTAAGGTATCCTGGAATTTAAATTTCAAAAAGATACATCGCTCCCAAAGAGGATTCAGAAGCAGCAAATGAAAGTGAAAAGGGAAAGTTTTTTTCACTCTTCTTCCTTACATTGACAGCGAACAGAGATGAATGAGAAATCAGAAAAATCCGCTTTGGCATCAATAGGTAATTAAACTGGAAAATTAAATGCCAAGGGGACAATAAAGATTTCTGAAAAAAAAAATTTTTTTTGCTGTAAGTGGGAAGGGAGAGGAAAAGAATAAGAGTAAGATTTGGAAGGAGGAGGCTGCCTGGAATTTAAAGAATCTAAAGTTAAATCTTAACAAGACTTCTAAAAGATACATTCTAATTGGAACTTTGTAACTAAATAGTAACCCCAGGAAGAGAAAGTGAAAAAAGAAAAAAGTGTTAAAAGAAACAGCTTGTGTGTATTTGGATTGCTTGGTGACTTTGGGACTTCTGGAAATTATATTTGAATGATTAAAAACACTTGGGTGGTTGTTTAATTTTTTTTTTACAATGGCATCACTTGTGGATGAACTGAAAATGGAATTTAACAAATATAAAGAAGAGGAACAAGAAGGGAAGGGTTCTCTTGGCTCTGTTTTTCAAATCTTAGAAATGGCGATTTGTACCTATGAGAAACAACAAGAAAAGACTGCGCAACAAGAAGATTGGGACAAAGAAGAAGCCATCTTTAATGAACAAGTAACTTTACTTGGGGAAGAAAGGGAGGGGGGAAAGGGAAAGAAAGGAAAAGGCTGGTGTAAACTCTTGATGGACATTCGGACACAATGTGATGAATATTTTGTCAAGGAGCACCACAGTTACTCTGTGGTAGAGGAGTAGAGACAAGACCCCACTTAACAATGAATCCTGGCAGACACCATGTAGGGTACAGACCCTGTTCAGAGTTGACCAGTGCTGGTGAGGAAGGTCAAAACCTGGCACCTTGTGTAGGGTCATATACATAACTGCCTATATTTGGGCATTCAGCAGCCCATTTGGCTTTCCACTGTGCGTTGATGTCACAGAAGTTGTTAGGCAGCTGTTAAGTGAGTGTCAAGAGAGGGCTTCCTGGATTTAAGCCTGCCAATTGATAAGATGAGGAAAATCAGCGTGCACAGGAAGAAGTGGGTTTCTCATAATTTTGTTGTGAAGCCTTCAATAAGGCTTCATGGCTTCATAGAGCTGGTGGTGCAATATAGCTCATGATGGGGAGCCAGCAAGTAGGAGTAGATTTTATGCTTATGATCCTCATTGTATCATTTGTCTAGCATCGATCTTGCTAATGTGGCAGCTATTAAGCCAAATGGGGATGCAGTATTCAGCTGGGGAGTAGACCAACTCCATAGTACATATTAATATGCACGGTTTCAACTTGCAGATCATAACATTAAATTTAAATAAAATTCAATTATAAAAGCAAGGTTTTTTATATCCTCAAATGTTCCAATAAATTGTGCATTGCTTTTCATAGAATGGGAATGGCTTTAAATAAAATATGGATGTCAGCTTTGTTTTTTGTTTTTTAAAGTGTTTTATTATATTACTGCATTTTCCCTAAGATGAGTGGGTAACCCATGGCCGATTGTCACCCTGAAGCCATTAGTCATACCATTGTCAATCCCCCAGCAATCTTAGAATTTTTTTTGTTTTTCCTCTTCTCCCCATTGGGAGAAATTAAGTTTCTACATGGAAGAAAAAAACTGCCAAGAGGCAAACTACTCTCCTTCTATTCCCCAAACCTCCACCAAAATCAAGTTGGTTTCTCAGATTTAGTTTGATTCATTTGTTGACCTTTGGCTGGTTTTAAGCTTCTGGAATCCAAAGTTTTAAAGTGGAATACATGAAGGTTCTCTTTATTTTATACTAACAAGAACAATCTAGTGAGACTGAGATGAGAGATAGTGACTGACATAAAATTGCCAAGTAAACTATGTGGTCAGGGAGGATTTGAACATGGTTCCAGTACCTTAATCCTAGAACACATTCACTAAATGTATGGGATTTAATTCATTCATACATCCCATTAAATTCAGTCAGTCTGATTTAAATTGCATTTTTTCATATAATGTGAATAATTTGGCTGAATTTCAAAGCCTCCTGCTTTGTTTTAGTTTTATATTAAATTTATTTTTTCCTTTATTAACTGAAGCAGATAAATTGTTAAATATTTTAAATGTCCTTTAGCTTAAATAAGCCATAGGCCCAGAGAGATTGTTCCAAATAATTCAATTTTGGGGAGTTTATTTAAACCTACAGCAGTACCATCTTTGTTTTTACTAGATTATATTTAGGAATTGACTTAATGGCCAGCATAACCTTGAGCTGTCATTTTAATCACAGCTATTTTTGAGACGGAATGAGTGAGGGGAATTGAAATGTGTATTATAGTTTGGTATTTGCATTTTTAGGGGTGTTAAATCAAAACTTTAAAAATTACTTGCAAAAAAATAAAGATGAGAGTGTTTTTTTTCTTATATGAGGTAAGTTCAAATATACTCTGCTTTTGCTTTTGTCTTGAGTGTTGAAGCTATTGAAATCTTGATTTAATGGTGATAAAGTGGCAGGTATGAAGTATCTGTTACTCCCAAATGTCTGTCACATTCAAAGTATATTTTCTACAGGGATTTATTTATTTGCATAATGACATCATTATGATGTAATTTGCATGCTATCAAGAGATTAAAATTATACTATCTCTTAGTCTTCCTCTTGCTACAATGATCTATACACCTACTCACCAGTTTATCTTTGTCAGTCTTTCCACTGGTTTCTCCACTTATTTCACTTATTCCTTCTCAGAAATATTGATAAAACCTTGAGTTAATGGACTTTGTCCATTATTTGGGATAAGATAATTTGGATTCAGTTTTGTCATTGCTGTAAGGCTTTGGAAGATGCCTAAACTAATAGATTTGTTTCCAAGGACAATTTTCAAAGAGTTCCGTTCAATAAGATTTATTGAAATGAATTTATAGAATAGAATTACAAAAATTTCAGAAAGTGAACTAATGCTTAATTTAGAATCAACATATTTCATATTGATTTGGATGAAGCTTTCCTGCATCCCTCTGATTCATGAACTTAGGATGCATTGCAAAGAAAACGTTGCTCTTCATCAGTAGTGGGAAAGCCAAACTCTGTTTTTTATATGAAGGTTGCTTGAACTCATTAAACTGAAGTCTATATGCTTGAGATTTTATTAACACTCACAGTCTGTGTTGCTATTAACACTCACAGTCTGTGTTGCTATTAATAGAGCTATAGTCTAAAACTTGTAAGCAGTTCATTTGTTTTAATTTTTTTCTAAATTTATACTATGTTAAACAGCACATATTTAATTAAAAATAAGTTAAATAATAGGGAATAGGTTATTTGTATGAGTGTAGTTTATGAGATGTTATTTTCTTGTCTGTAATTGTCTGACTATTATCTATAAAATGATGAACTTGCACAATTAGAGTTATTAATATGTGATTTTTATTTTTTGCAGGGAATGGGCTAACCGAGCTTCATCTGTCCATTTTCTAAGAATTTTAATTTGTATAAGATTATTAATGAGAGATTCATGCTATCAGGTTGGCTTGCCTTTAGTTTACTTCTTAAAATATTCAGCATTACATTCTGTAACACAACTGTAACTACTGGTTAATTATTAATGCAAGTCAGTGGCCTTTCTAGTAACAAGTTGTATTCCTTAGGTCCATTTGTCCAATCTAGTTAGTAAATTATATTCTGACTATTGTCGTGGTAATATGGAATTATTTGGTGAACGCATTTTCAATTTGTAAGCATTGTTCTAAATCTATAAATAAATTTAAAGCAGCAGATTATTTCAGTATTGCAGTAAGGTACATGTTCGTAAAAAGAACTCTTTTTTGTTGCATTGAATTAATTGAATAAAGCGTTAAAATATTTTAACACTTTATTCAATAAATAAATAACAGCTGCTTGTTATTTATTAAATGACATTAAAGCTTTCAAAAAATTAATGCTTTATTGACATTAAAGCATTAAAACATTAAAACATTTTAATGCTTTATTCAAGCAATAAATAACAATTCAGCAAAGCAATAAAAGAGCAGCAGTATGGTTTTCAATACTACTAAATTGGTCTAACCAATTTTTTGTTTGCCAGCATGGATACAAATGCACGACCCTAAAACCAATAATCAAGACTTACTTATTTACTGTAGTAGTAATTGAAAATGTGCACTATAGGAATTGGCTCCAGAAAATAATGGGAGAGACTCCTACAAATTGAACTATGCACATATATACCTAGGTGATAGGTGATGAAAGCATAGATATTCATAATTGGCAAAACCTCAAGTTACTTCCCAGTTCTTCTACTGTTTCTATACCCAAGAAAGAATCATTGTTTGATGCATAACAGTTAAGTTATCATAGAAATTCATAAAGCTGAATACCAAGCACCTCAAGGTAATTCCAATTAACACACATTCCTTCTATGTTTCTGCCTTGCTAATATGCTTCTCCAAGAATTTGTTTCCTCATTCAAGCAATTCTTTGAAAATATATTTATCCTATCTCTAAAAACATGAGAGTATTGCTAGGTGACATACAAATCTAATAACATTTAAAATCATGAAAGACTAAAAGAAAAAGAAAAATAATAAAAAACCTCCTGTTCTTCTAGTTTCAAATACTGACTCACACAATTTTATTTGTTATTTATTTATCAAATTTTGAAACTACTCATTTTTCTCACAGAGGGACTCTAGGTGGTGTACAAAAATATTAAAACATATAAATTTAAAAAGAGGCAAAGATGATTAAAGTCATCATTAAAAATTAATTAAAAGGCAGGGACAGGGCTTTCAGGCACTAATCAGCTTGGGGGAGAGTTTTCCAGAGGATGGAGGTAATTCTCTCTTTCAACCTGTCGGAATTATTTTACTGAAAAGGTCCGCAACATATCCTCCCTTCCCTGACCAAGTGGAACAGGTTGATGTAACAGGAAGAACACAGTTCTATAGATAACCTGGCTCCATGCATATAGGACTTCAAAACATCTTGAACTGGACTTGGGAGCAAAATGCTAGTAAATGAAGCTTATGCAGCAAAAGTATGCATAATGTGCCTAACAATGTTGGGCATCTAGCATTGCTTGTGAAACCGCATTCTATACCAGCTGAAGCTTCCGGATACCTTTCAAGGGTAGCCCCATGTAAATCTCATTTCAATAGTCCAAATGGGAGATGATCAGGGCATGAGTAATTGAGCAGAGAGCCACTTTACCCAGGAAAGAGCACAATTGGCACACAACATTAAGTTGAACAAAGGCTTTTCTAGCCACAGCTGATAACTATTCTTTGAGCTAGAGCCATGAGTCCAGGAGGACCCCCAGATTATGCACTGAATTAGTCTGGGGTAGTGAACACCATCCAAAACCAAAGATGATAAATTCTCAGATGCAGGGCCTACCCATACTCTTTTCAGTTGAAGTCTGTTGTTCCCCATAGCCTGTTCCCCATAGCCTGTCTGTTGTTCCCCATAGCAGGTATCACAAAAGAACTTCCACAGCATCACTCACTCTGCCCAGGACTGAGGTAACAAATGATCACATCAGTTTGATGTAAATATTAAAAAGGTGCAGAAAAAACACCAAGCCCTTCAGCATCCCACAAAGAAGGGGTTCTGAGTTGGATCTCTTGCTTGATATCAGTACCAGTTGAGATCATTCTTAGAGGAAGGAGATAAACCCAGTATAGAACTTTGTCTCACCCTATTGCTTAAGTCAGACAAAAGATACCATGGTCAATGGTGTAAAAAGTTGCAAAGAGGTAAAGAAGAGCAGAAATGGATGTATTGCCTCCATCCAAATGAGTTCACAGTTTACTTAAGGACAAAGAAATAACAGTCAAAGTATGCAAACTAAAACAGTGTCTGAGAGACACTTGCCTACATGATTTACTGTTAATAAGAGCATGTTACAGGAGTATACTTGGATTTCAGTAAGACATTTAACAAAGTGGACCACAACCTATTTCTTGGTAAGCTAGAAAAATATGGGATAGACAGCATCACCACCAGAAGGATTTGTAAATGACTGACAAACTGCATTCAATATGCAGTGCTTAACGGAATTACATCTACATAGAGGGAAGTAAGCAGTAGGATACTGCAAGGTTCTGTTTTATACCCAATACTCTTCAATATCTTCATAAACAATTTAGATGAGGGAATAGAAGGGAAACTCATTGAATTTGCAGATGATGCCAAATTGGTAGGAGTAGCCAACACTCCAGGAGACAGGCCCAAGATGGAGCTTGACAGACCTGAACATAGGGCCTATTTAACAAAATAAATCCAATGTTGTCAAAAGGAAAATTTTGCACTCATGGGGAAAAAACAACAACCCCAAATGCATGGGTTCCAAAGCACCAGAAGGAAAGACAAGAAACAATGGATGGAAACTAATCAAGGAGAGAACCAACCTGGAACTAAGGAGAAATTTATTGACAATGAGAACAATCAACCACTGGAGTAACTTACCTACAAAAGTTGTGGGTGCTCCATCACTGGAGACTTTTAAGAAGAGAATGATATCCATTTGTCCAAAATGGTATAGCAGGGGTTTGGACTAGGAGACCTAATAAACCCCTTTTAGCTATGATGATGGTGATGGTGGTGGTGGTGATGATGATGATATAGAAGAAGGATAGTTTGAAACACTCAGATTCTAAGAGACAGATCATGGTTCTCAACCAATTGAAAGGTCATAATTTCACAGGCAGAATCCATACAATGTCATAAAGAGCCATATATGAATTGGTTGCCTCTTAAATCAGGCTGCAGCCAACTGTCACTATCAAGATATTAACTGCCTTCTTGACTAGATGCCTGATGGAATGTCTCTGCTTTCTTCTTCACTGTGCTCGTTGGGTGCTAGGGCTTGAAGAACCTACATCATTATTTCACTGCTTTTTGGCTTTGCATCTTGTGACACTCATACTCCACAGGTTATGCTGGAGTGACTTCTTCAAAGTCAAAGTCAGTGTCTGAGTCATAACCCATGATAAAACTCAAAAATGCAGAAGAATCACTTGACATCATAAAGCCATCTTGCTATTCATCATTGGATCTCTAAGGCTATGAAAAAAAACATTTTAGGAACTTCTCAGAGGGTAAGCAAGGGTGAGATTAATCTCATTTCAGGGGAAATGGTGTTCCAGAGGGCAGAGGCCACAGCAGTAAAGGCATGTTATCTGGGTCCTGCCAGATGGAACTCCTTAGGCAGGACAGACATTATAACCTTTCTGCTGAATCTAATGAAATAGTAGATATAATTGGAAATACATTTGACATACTTAACCTTTTTTTCTCTTCTTTAGGAAATTCTTCACAGTCTGGGTGGAATTGACAGTTTAGCACAGGTACAGTTATCCTAAAATAAATTATTGTTTTTTTATACACAGTCCTCAAAAGATTAGTCCCATGGTGAGATAGACAGCGAATAAATTTAATCACAAAAACTATAAAATAAATAAATAAACAAACATTTTTTCTGTTTTCAGGGAATCACTAAACAAAGTCTGTTCAGTTTTGAGATAATAAAAAATCGAGATAAGCAAAGATGAAAATATTTAGGAAATTTAAATGTAGCCCTGGGAATGGAAAAAGAATGAATGAACTGCTATACTTTGCTATCATTTGGTATAATATAAGTTGGTATTAATTTGTAGTCTATATGTGATTATGAAAACTACTACTACTATATCCCAGATAGTCAATTTTTTCTTGGTTGAATTCACATTTAAAGAGGTTTGCATTTAGTTTGGCGTTTAGGTGTTTTGTGAGAATTGCTCGAAATAACTTGATGTGTTCTTTTGTTTCGGTGTAGATTAAAATATCATCAAGATAAACAAGAACCCCTTTGTACAAAGAATCATGGAGAGTCTCATTAATTAATTGCATGAAAATGGCAGGTACTCCTTGTAGTCCAAAAGGGAGCACTTTAAATTGGTAGCATCCCAGTGGGGCGTTAAAAGCCATCTTCCACTCATCCCCTTTCCTTATTCTGATGCGGTAGTATGCCTCTCATAGGTCTAACTTTGAAAGGTGGGCTGACATGTCCTTCATGAGGGGGAGTGGGTACATATTCTCCACACTGATGGCATTAAGATTCTTGTAATTCACACATAGAGGCAAAGAGCCATCTTTTTCACGGAATAATACTGGGGCTGCAATTTTGGATTGGGTAGGTTTGATGAAACCCCTTTTTAGGTTTTTATCGATAAATGCTCTGAGTTCGTTTAGTTCTCTGGGGACATGAAGTACATTTTTGGTTTGGAAGTTTAGCCCCTAGTAGGATTTCAATGGCACAGTCTGTGGCATGATGTGGTGGGAGTTCATCAGAAGCCTCCTTGCTAAATACGTGTGCTAAATCCTGGTACTCATTGGGGATGTTAATGGCTTCAGCCGGCTGACTGGCCATGGCTCGCTCTCTGTTCTCTGTTCCCTTTCTTTTCCTTTCCTCTGGGCTATTTGCAAATGCTATGTGTTTCTGGAAATGTATGGTTCCTCTCTTCCAATTTATTTTTGGATTTCATTTCCATAGCCACGTGAGACCTAGGACTACTGACCCTTCCATTTCTGGAGCTGCATTGAATGTGAGCATCTCACTATGGTTCCCTAGTCTTATTTTCAATGGTTCTGTGGCAAAACTGGCTGGCTCCCCTCCCCCCCTCTATAGTTCCATCTAATTGGCAGAAAGTGATGGGATTTTCCATTTTCTTTAGTTGGATTCCCAATTTCTCTGCTTGAGAGGGGTTGTTTAGGCACCGGATGCATCCCGAATCCAGTAATGCTGCAGCTTCCTCCCCCTTCCTTCGGCTGGGGATAAATAGTCTTAGGGGTAGAGTGATTGGTTCAATTGGGTCGCTTGCCAGCGGGTCGTCTTCCGGATCACTTTCGGACTGGCTCAGGTCTCCTCGGGGCATTGGGAATTCTTCCTCTGGGTGGGAGGGGGGACCAGAACCTCATAGCCTCTTGGTTTCTCAGGCCAGTTTCTTTTCCTCAAGGGTTGGATTTTCCAGGTTTTCCCCCTGATGGGTGGTCTGGCTTTCTGGCAGGGGTTTTGGAACAGCATTCTGTTGCGTGGTACCCTTTTCAACACTTAAAGCAGCCAGATGGTCTTGGAGTCATGGTGGTTTTGGATTTGAAAAATTCCCACTTTCCCTGGGGTGGGGATCTTCTCCAAACATTGCAAACAGTGGTACTGGCTATGGGTTATGTCTATCTCTGCCTTCTCTGCCATCAGGTACCATTCATGCAGGAGGTTTGGGGCCCCATGGGCCAGCAGGCAGTGTACAAGTCGTCACTGAATCCATCTTTCAGTTAGCAGCCTAGGATATCTTCTGGCCTGTCAACTCGGCCGGCCAGGTCATGAAATTCCTTGGTCTACTCAGCTACCAAGCAACAGCCTTGCTTTACGACTCTAATGCGTTTGCAGGCTTTTATATCAGCGAGGGGGTCTTCGAAGTGGTGGCATAGGGCTGTCATGAATCAATGAGGTTCCTCAGTTCTGGGGCGTTGACGTTGTGGAGAGCCACCATCCATCTGGCTGCTGCCCCTCTAAGGCCAGGGTGACGACTTGCACTCACGCCCCCTGGGTCAGGAAATTCCGCCCATAGTTTTGCATGTAGATGAGGACTTGCACCAGGAAAAATCCCAGTTTCTGGGGTTCCCCATTGAATTTTACCCTCAAGGGCGGGACCTTTCTCTGCAGTTGTAGGTCTCTGGGTTGGCCAAGGTTAATCCCCTGCTCTGGGGCGGCAAGGGGTCGGTACCTGGTATGGCTGCTGGTGCTCTGGCTTGTTCCAGTGCCTGAACATTCTCAGCTGGATTAGGGGTAACAGCTTGGGTTCTCTCAATTTCTGGTTCCCTTGCTCTCCTCCATTGGTGACCTGGTTCATCCCTCGCATTGAGGTCCTCCAGGGCTTCCCTCACGAGGCGATTTATGTACCGTTTCAATTGGTCATCTGCCAGTGGTTCATCGACCCATTCTTCCTGATCAGAGAGGGCCTTCGGCTCCATTTTCCACCCGGGTTTACAGTTACCTTGGGTGAGAGTTATTCCCTTGGTTTTTCTGTCCTAGCTGTCTCTCTTTCCTATGCCTATAAACCACCAGGGCTTTGTGGAGTTTTCGCAGGCAGCTTCATTGTCTTCGATGGGGTACATAAAGTCAGTGTCTGGCTGGGTAGTTGTCGAAGTTTCTCCCGAGCATTTGGCTTCCCCTTGCTCTATGCTATATTCAGACATTTTTGCAGGTCCTCTCGGTAGAGTGAAATTTAAAAAATAATTCCTGTCCAGGTTGACCTCTGTTGCAGATTCTGCTTTATGTAAGCATGTGGACTTTTCCCCTTTAACCGAAAAGAATGAATTTTTGAAAACTAGGTATTTCAAAAGGAATCCTTTATTGAAAGGAAGTGAATCCAGTACTAATGAAAGCAGAATCTAAGGTGCTTCCAGGCATTCAGTAATGGATAAAGGGAGTTAGAACCCCTCCCCCTCTTATTTAGATGTGGATTTAATCAAGCAAAGAACCAACATGTTAATTCCTCCCTCCCCTTTCCTGGGAACATATCTTAGAGGATTTTCCCAGGGAGTATCTTCCAGAGCTGGAATTTTTATGGTCTCTTCTTCTCTTGCTATGTCTCCAAGAGGTGACAAGTTTCTAGCCATCTGGCTCCAGTCCTCCAGATGTATATCATGTGCAGTTATACAGATTCAATATAAGATTTAATATATTCAGGTTCATCAAAAAGGATAATTTGTACCAACTCCCACTCGCTTCTTCTTCCATTGAAGAATGCCAGATACTTGGATCTGACATCCCCTTTTCTGTTGGGTTTTATTTTTACAACACATAGCATAATTTTAGTATTTTTGGTTAATGACAGAGAAAGCAAAGATAACCATCCTTTTAAATATGATAATGACAAGCAAACTAATAAGCTGCCATATTACAGATATATTCCTCTCCTAAACCAATATCAATTTATAGTAGAAATTAACAAATTTTTCCTGTGTTACACTTAAGACATGGCAATGGCAACAATGACATATTCTAAAATTAGTAAAAATATTTTTAAAAAAACTGGCAAAATTTCAGAAGATTGTGAAAGGAAATTCACTAATATTATTCCTGAGAAATTATTCATTATTATAGGATACCAAACTATTCTTGCCTGAAATCTTATTAAGAAACCCTATTAAAATCTTATGATACTTGTTAGGTTTGCAAAAGTTTGGCTGTAGTTTATTTAATTTGGGGTAACATGGAAAACAATTGGGCATTCCTGGAAAATTGGTAAAAAATATGGAGACTGCAGTTCACTGTCTAAATATAAGATCATGCTCTTGGGGAAAATGAATCCTCTGGCAGAATACAATATTATGGGTTGGACAGAACAACAGATGAAAAGGATTTAGATGTGCTCATAGCAGATAACTGCAAAATGAGTAAACAGTGTCCAGGCAGTTCCAAAGGCAAACAAAATGATGGGAAATGCATCACTAAAGGGATCACTAGCAGAAAAAAGAAGGTCCTAATCCTGCTACATAGGCCCTATTTGGAATATGTGTCCAGTTCTGGAGTAATCACTTAAAAAAAGATATTAAGATTGAGCGAGTCCATAGACAGACAACAAAAATGATGGAGGAACTGAATATGTACAGCCTCAAGGACAGAAAGAAAAGGGGAGACATGATTGAAATCTCTAAATATGCTAAGTATTTTCAATATTAAGCAAAATCAAGAGCATGGGGCATAACCTCAAACCAACAGGAGGGAAGTTCAAAAGTATTGTTAGAAAGTATTGCTTCACAAAAAGTAGTGGGGGCTTGGAACGAAGTAGAAATAATAGATTAGATAGTGAGTCATTCATCAGTAAATTAGTTTAAAATGCTTGATATAAACAAATATCCATCATTCAGAAAAAAATTAAAAATAAAACAAAATTAAAAAACTAAAATTTTTCATATTTATTTTGGGAACTCTAAGATTTTTTGGGGTTGAAAGGATTAACCAATGATGTCACTTGCTGGGGGGGGATACCCAGTTGGGGGCTTCTTTCATGTCCCCATTAATGAGCCCACAGAAGTGAACCCACTTATCTACTCAGCATTTGCATGCTTTTGAACTGCTAAGTTTGCAGATGCTGGAGTAAATAATGGAAACTCACTCTGCCACACAGCAACATTTGGGTCTTGAATGCAGGCTTGCAGATGATCAACTCAGTGCTCTAACCATGTGAGCCATTTATTTATCTATCTATCTATCTATCTATCTATCTATCTATCTATCTATCTATCTATCTTTCCTTCCTTCCTTCCTTCCTTCCTTCCTTCCTTCCTTCCTTCCTTCCTTCCTTCCTTCCTTCCTTCCTTCCTTCCTTCCTTCCTTCCTTCCTTCCTTCCTTCCTTCTTTCTTTCTTTCTTTCTTTCTTTCTTTCTTTCTTTCTTTCTTTCTTTCTTTCTTTCTTTCTTTCTGTATTTATTTATTTAAAAAGAAAATCTCAAAGGGCAGATGGTGGGCTGTTAGGTCTTTTTCTGTCATCCGTTTGCAATATTGTTATGTTTCTATTAGAATGATGAAATTTGGGTCGTATTATTGTTGGTCATATTATTGTGTTGAAGTCAGACAAGCTCAGTATTGAGCTAATGCAAAGATTATAAATATTTTAATGTATAGTGAACATTCAGAATTTGAAGAAAATTATGGGAACTTAGAAAAGAAGCAAATAGTAACATGAACCATGGTGGTGCAGTGGTTAGAATGCTGTACTGCAAGCTACTTCTACTGACTCCTGGCTGCAGTTTGGTGGTTCAGGTCTCACTCAAGGTTGACTCAGCCTCCCATCCTTCCGAGGTGGGTAAAATGAGGACCCAGATTGTTGGGGACAATATGCTGACTCTGTAAACTGCTTAGAGAGGGCTGTAAAGTACTGTGAAGTCGAAGTGCTATTGCTATTCCACAGCTGGACTGAATAATTCCCAATCATTTTATTATTTCAAATTAACAGAAAGTTGGGTACATTGTAAATTATATAAAAAAGAAAAAGCTCCTTTGGAAAAAATGGGGTCATCTTCATGCTGGGGATGTCGGACCCATAGGATTAATCTGTCCCATTTAAAATTACAGCATTTCACAGCTTGTAGGCCACCTCTGGCCTATGAGCAGTCCCATTCTGGCCTGCAGCTTTGGTGGTTGGGGACAGAGAATCGATGTGGAGCAGCAGCAAAGGAGTGGGCAGCACGGTGCTGGTGAAGGGCAAAATATCAGTGCAGCATCACTGGCATCGGTGGGGTAGCTGCAGGAGCAGGATGGCATGGGCCCTTCACAGCATCCCAGTTTCTAATTTTCCTTTGGAAAAATTAATTGACCATCCCTGATGTAAAGTTTGTAATGTTGATGTTATCCATTCAGTCAAGCCTGAGTCTTGATGATTCTGTGGGCCAGGTCTCTCCACTTCTTGCAATAGTTCTTTGAGTTTTTCTCTGCTCTGGGTGATGACAGCTTGGTGATGGCCAGCAATAGTGTTCTTTGACGGCCTGATTTCCTTTTATTACTAACATTTTCAAATATAATTGCTTTCTCCAATGAATTTCCCCATGCCATGGATGTAAAACTCATGTCATCACAACATCATCATGTGACGTATCATGACTTTTTTCCCCTTTGCTAAACTGGGCGTGGTCTTGGCCAGCGCATGACACATCCAGCCTGTGGGCTGCGAGTTTACAATCCTGCCCTACACGAAAGATCTAAAGTGACTGGCAAGCAATTGTCCCAACTTTCAGATCAGAGTCTTTTCCAGTTCTGCTTTCAGATGCCAGAATTTAAATCTTGATCAGTAGTTGCTAAATATACAAAATTATCACATTAAGCTAGTTAACAGCCATCAAACAAACCATCAAGAAATTATTTTTAGAAAGCTGGAAGGGAAAGACAATAACATTAAAATATGCACTGTCGATATCCCCATTACATACATTTCAAAGATTCTGAATTCCTTGTATGCAGTAAAATTTCTAAGCCATCGGAGTTGTGTCTGAAAGTTTATGTTAAGATAAACTACTAAGAACTGACTAACTGTCAGGAAAGAAGCAAAAGAGCAGAAAGAGATAAATTTACATGTTGCCTGGTTTCCAGCAATTCTGGGTGATACTACCAAGCCATAGTATGAAACCTGACTAATGTTCTGTATTAATACTTTTTTTCCCTGGCAATCTCAGTGTAATAATAATAAAAATTTTGTTTCATTGTTGTAATATTATTATGTGGTATATTACAAAAAAGTATGCCATTTACAAGTTGGGAGCATATGTGCTATAAAGTGTTATCATAACCTTCTCTTGATACCATGTTTCCATTGTTTTGTCATTTACAGTCTATGGAAACAGTAACAAATGATTATCTTGCTTATGGAGAGGAGCAACATAACATAGACAAACTTGTCAACATGATATGTAAGTTTAAGTAATTAGCTCCCAGTAAAATGAAGTAGTAAAGTTATAAAATAGGAAAATTGAATGTTGGTTGAAATATGTAGTATTGTTAAGCTTTCTAATATTGAAACTGTTCTAACACAACAAGTAACACTAAATAAACAGATGAGATTGCAAGTCTTAAAGAAATACGAAACTTGGTTCAATCTGACCCAATAAAACCATAGATTTTTACTTAGCCGGGAATAATGAGGTTATACTAATTTTAATGGCTTTTTCTAAACATGGCTGAACATATTTCATCATTTGGTTCAATGTATTTGAAGGATATCCACATGGGACAATCAAGAAAGGACTGCAGCCATGTGATTAAATTTTTATCCTTTTTTAAAAAATGCGTTAATTTGTGTTAAAATTGACAAGTCCTTGCTGAGTCATAATCAATATGATTTTTTAAACATCCCACTTCTGCAGACATCTCATTTTAGATCTTAAGTCTAACACTGAATCTTCAAAATCATGTGTCAGAATCTATTAAGTTCTGAAACAGATTACTATTTTATAAATATGGATTCTTTTCCTCAAAACTATTCAAAATAAGAATTTTATGGGAGGCATATATTTTATTCAGTTTCTTTAATTCACAGATATTATTCAAAAACTTTCAGCAGTTAAAGATCAGAGAGAATGGGTTACAGCCAGTGGAGCACATAAGGTAAATGAATTAATGAAATTCCAAAGATGCTTTTTTAAAGAGGCAATTGGTCTTTCTGGTTTTTCTTCAAAGAAGTTTTGCTTCTTATCCAAGAAGCTTCTTTAGCTCTGACTGGATAGTGCGAAATGGAAGGATTTATACACCTTGCAGACAGCTGGTCATTTGCATTCTTTTAGTGGGCCATTAAGGTCACCTGGAGGTTTATCTGTGTCATCAGGATTACCTGAGTGGTGCAAATTGGTGTGGAGCCTTCTTGGAACTGTTGAAAAGACTCTGTTGTAGATTGGAGATAGATAATGTTGTATTGTCCCCCTCTGTTGAGAGAGGGCTGTTCAATTTTGACATAGATGTCCTCTTTAATCCCTCTTTTAAACCACCGATATTCTCTGTCCAAAATATGAACTTTATTGTCTTCAAAAGAGTGGCTTGTGCCTTTTAAATGCAGCTGGATTGCTGAATCTAGTCCTGATGTATTTGTTCTCCTATGTTGTGCCAGGTGTTTATGAACTGGTTGTTTCCTTTCCCCAATGTACAGATCTGCACACAGCTCACTGCATCGTACTGCATATACCACGTTGTTCAGTTTTTGTCTGGGTGTTTTATCCTTGGAGTGGACAAGCTTCTGCCTTAGTATATTCTTGGGTTTGAAGTGTGCATGTATGTTATGTTGGCTAAAGAGCTTTTCCAATATGCCTGCAATGTATGGAATGTACAGTATTGCTTTGTTTATTGTTCTCGTCATTGTCTGTTACAGAGGAGCTCCTGTAGAGTCTTTTTTGAGATTTGATGAAGGCCCACTTGGGATAGCCACACATTTTGAGAGCTTCCTTGATGGGTTTACATATTTTTCTTTTCCATGTTTGCTGATAGGCAGGCTCGGTGATGTAAGCTTTGTCAGGTTTCCAAGTTATGAAATCCATTTAAAAAGAAAAGAGCAAAGTCCATCTTCCAAGACAATTTATTTTATTTAGGAAAGCATCAAATTGGCAAAGTCCATGGTAATTCTGGATCTGACACAACCCGGAATTACCCTACAATATTAGAAGTTAGAACAACCCCCAAAAGTCACATTCTCCAATAGAAGTAATTCAACATTGTTTGATGTCATAAATCTCCACCTCAAGGAGCCTCAGCACAGTCAGCTCAAGTTCCCACAGGAAGAAGAATCACTCCCTCGTTTGAAAAGAAACCCCTGCAACAACATAAAATACACAAAGATTGAAATTAGGTTAAACACAATCATACACTGCATATTTTAACCTCTTCTGCCACCCACAGAATTCGCCTTAGGCTTGTGTGGATATTTTTGATGGAATTTTCCCACCAATCTATCAGGATTAACTTTCCAGCTATTTACCCAAGTCGCATGTGAAATTGGATTGCCTTTCCAATGAATCAAATATTGTAACTTCCCCCTGAAAATCCTAGAATCCAAAATTTTCTTAACCTCATAAATGTTCATGGCCCACAATGAACAAAGGCTTTGGAGTTACATGTTCTGCTGGCCTCAATGAAGAATCAACAAATGGCTTTAAAAAATATTATGAAACACCAAATATAGTTCCCCCAATAGCCTAGGGAGATTAAATTTCACAGTTACTGGGTTTATTACTTTAATTATCTGAAAAGGCCCTATAAATTTTGGGCTTAATTTCCTAGAAGGTAAGTGTAACTTCAAATATTTAGTTGACAAATAAACTTTATCCCCCACTTTAAATTGTGGCTGCTAGGAATGATGTTTGTCAGCTTGTATCTTTTGGATTTGTGCTGCCTTATTCAAAGCCTTTTTTGTGTTTTCCCAAGACTCCTTAATTGCATCCATCCATTCATTTACTGAAATGGATGGGGGTGGGGGGGTCCCTTGGCAATGAATTCCATCCCAGTATTAATTTGGAAAGGTGTTAACCCAGTATTGTTATGTACAGCGTTATTATAAGCAACATCTGCAAATGGTAGCAAATCAGCCCAGTTAGTTTGTTGGTAATTTACATAACATCTTAAATATTGTCCAGTAAGTTGGTTAGTTTTTTTTTTTTTACGCAATCCATTAGTTTCTGAGTGAAATCCTGAGCTTAGACCTTGAGAAGATCCAATTGCTTTTATAAATTCCCTCCAGAATTTTGCAGTAAACTGAACCCCTCTATCTGAAATAATTCTGCGAGGCACTCCATGCAATCTATATATATGATTCACAAACATTTTGGATAATTTCCTGGCTGATGGTAGTCCTGGGCATGCAACAAAATGAGCTTGTTTGGAAAACAAATTCATCACAGTCCAAATAACTGTGTGCAAGTCCACAGTCCAAATGACTCTCAGGTAAATCTACTATAAAATCCATCCCTATCTCATTCCAGGGCCGGGATGGTTCTGCTACAGATTGTAATAATCCTAGAGGTTTTCCTGGTCTAGTTTTCCTTGTGGTACAAGTGGCACAACTCTTTACTCCTCAATGTCTTGCTTCATTTTTGGACACCAGAACTGGCGTCTGACCATGTGTAGGGTTTTTAAATATCCAAAATGTCCTGCTTGTTTTGAGTCATGATTTTTCTGAAGTGCATGAAGATGTAAAGTTTTTGGGACATATAGTTTAGAACCCTTCCATGCTACACCCTCTCGCATAGTTAACAAATCTTATTTTCTTGATACCACGTATCTGCTGTTAATTCATTTTGCAACTTCCTGGTCATTTCTGATTTGTCTTTGATTTTTTTGATTTGGGCTTGTGCCCATGTATTATTTGAACTGTCTCTTGAGAGGATAGTGGAATGATTGGGTGAAATAGTTCTTCTCGCTTACTGTCAAATTGGGGCTTCCTAGACAGCACATCTGCCAGTAGATTCCCCCCCCCCCAAAGGTACTTCAATTGGAAATTGAATCTTTTGAAGTATTGAACCCATCTAACTTGCTTAGGAGAGATTTTCCTGGCTGTGTTTAGAGCTTCTAAGTTTTTATGGTCTGTCCACACTTCGAGCGGAATGTTACTGCCCTCTAAAAATTTTCTCCAAGTTTGTAAAGCCCAACGAACTGCATAAGCTTCTTTTTCCCATACAGCCCACCTTCTTTCAGTGTCTGTGAGTTTTTCAGATGTATATGCGCAGGGTTGCAGATCTCCATTATTATTTTTCTGGAGTAGAACAGCTGCCAGTGCTACGTTGCTAGCATCGGCTTGCACTATAAAAGGCAATGCTGGGTCAGGGTGTTTTAGAATGGGTTCCTGGGCGAAATGCTTTTTTAACAATTCAAAATCTTTTTGGCATTCTAGAGTCCATTTAAGGGGTTGTCCAGGTTTTGCCTTGATTGTCCCACAACTCCCAGTTTTCAATAGTTCTGTTATCAGTAATGCAATCTCTGCAAATGAAGGGTAAATTGTCGGTACAAGTTTGCAAATCCCAAGAAGCTTTGCAGCTGTTTGTGATTCTTTGGGGGTTGCCAATCCAAGACAGATTTCACTTTTACTGGATCCATTTCTATCCTCTGATTTGAAATACGGTAGCCAAGATAATCTAATGACTCTTTGTGGAGTTCACATTTGGATAGTTTCACATACAACTTTGCATCTAACAGTCTTTTAAATACTTTTCTTACTAACTTGATGTGTTCTTTTAGAGTTTCATTGTAAATAAGAATGTCACCCAAGTAGAACAGGACCCCTCTTTACAGATATTAATGTAACACAGTGGTTCTCAAACTTTTTCAGTCCACTGCCCCCTTGGTGCTACAAATTCATCCTCAGTGCCCCCCACCCAGGGGTGGGATTCAAATTTCTGTGGGTGTGGCATAATTTGAGGGTGTGGCTTGCTGATCACGTGACTGAGTGCGTGTGGCTTGCGGGTCACATGACCTGGTAGATGTGGTTTTGTGGTCATGTGACTGGGTGGGTGTGGTCATGTGACTGGCAAACCAAATACAAATGGTTCTCACTTAATGGCCGGTTGTTTAATAAGTGTTCTAAATTATGACTGGCCTCCTCAGAAATACTTGACCTGTTTTTGGAGTTTTGACAGCTATGCACACACACACACACACACACACACACACACCCTTCTAACTCTGCTGGAGCAGGTCATTGGACTAGAATAGGCAAAGCATCTCTGATTAGATTCTAGTAGTGAATAGAATCTAATCAGAGATGCTTTGCCGATTCTTGTTGATTTGTTTTATTTTTATTTCTTTATTTTATGTTGCTGAATTGCATTGACATGTGTG
This sequence comes from Hydrophis major, assembly GCA_033807585.1. Classification (NCBI taxonomy): domain Eukaryota; kingdom Metazoa; phylum Chordata; class Lepidosauria; order Squamata; family Elapidae; genus Hydrophis; species Hydrophis major. The sequence continues at coordinate 140,915,869 of CM066343.1, read as the reverse complement.
TCCCTTCTTGTGCACAGCTCAGAAGCTTTTGTGATTCTTTGCAGCAAAAATTATTGACCACTGGCTTTGCTCTACTTTTCGAATGTGCTGCCACTGCCACATTCTAGGTCCCGGCCCCGCAGGTCTACCCCATTGAGCCCGTTTCCCCAGAGGGACCTGCCCAAGCAAGTCTGAGTGGAGTGGTGCACCAAGTCAATGGAGCCTAAGAGAGGGAAAGAGAGAGAAAGAAAAGAAAGGGAGAGAGAAAGAAGAAAAAAAAGAGAAAAGGGAAAGACAGAAAAAGAGACAGACAAAGAAAGAGGGGAGGATGGAAGGCAGGGACAGAAAGAAAAAGAAATAAAGGAGGGATGGAGGAGGATAATGAGATATCTATTCTAGTCCAATCACCTGCTCCAACAGGAGTGTGTGTGTGTGCTCTCCTTGTAATTTTGGTTTTGGTTTTGCCTTCTTCAGAATTGGCACTGTAATACATTGGAGAAAAGTAATTTTTAGGATGGAGGTCTGGTCCAATGGATCCTGTTTAAAGCCTCAACAAAATGTGAGAGCTTCCTCATAATCTTGACCAAGTTTCGTCCACAAAACCTTTAATAGAAGCCAAAGATGTTTCAATGTACTGGCAAAGATGCTGGCAAAGATGTTTCAATTTGGAAAAAGGCCTCAAGTCTAAACTAGGCCTCATTTGAATCTGATGCATCAGCTCTCTCTCTCTCTCTCTCTCTCTCTCCCTCTCCCTCTCTCTCCCCCCCTCTTTCTTTGTCCCCTTTTCTTCCTTTTTCTCTTTCTTTTCTTCCTTCTCTCTCTCTCTCTCTCTTTTTCTTTTCTCTCTCTCTCTTTCCCTCTCTCAGGCTCACCCCATTAACTTGGTGCACTTCTCTGCTTGGACTTGCTTGGGCAGGTCCCTCCAGTGTAGTGGGTTCAATGGGATGGACCTACAGGACCAGCACCTAGAACACAGCAGTGGCAGCACGTTTGAAAAGTAGAGCAAAGCCAGACTGGCTTTGTTCTACTTTCCTGACATGCCTGCAGGGCCGACACCTCCTTTCTCCCAAACTTCTCCTCCCCTTTTCTTCCTTTTCTCATTTCCTCACTTGCTTTATTTTTTTCTATTTTACACCATGATAAAATAATAATGAAGAAATAATGAAGAAAAACGGTTAGAAAAAGGACCCTTGTTATAGCAGCGCTTCCTATTCCACAGCCAAGATATGCAAATTTCTGAGGGAAAAAAAGTTCATCGCGACTCCACTTCTATGTCTGCATTTTTATATTGGCAATTTCCCACCAAAATGTTACTTTGTATACTTTTTTCTGATGAAAGTATTGATTATTGCATTTTGAAATGATGGGCAGATGTTGAAATTGTCCAAGGAAAGGAGCAGAAAATGGAAGAGAAAAAGCCAAACTTTGTTCTGGGATCTTCATCAGGGGCTGTTTTTCAAGGAAAAGTGGGATCCTGAGCCACAGAAAGAAAGGGGGAGATGCCTTCCCATTGGGGGCTGAGGTGGGATCGGAAGGGGCTCTTCTTTGAGAGATTCACAGGTTTCTAGGATGGAAAATGCCATTTTCTCCTGTAAAACTGAGAGATCCCTATAGAAATCCCCTCCTGTGAAGGAGAGGAGGCCTGGGGAGAGGATCTAGCTGGATTAGCTAGCTGCAGTTCCTCTCCATCTATTCCTGCATGGACTGTCAGCTGAGGGTTTTCCTGGCTTCCCTTCGGATTGGGGTGAGTGTGGGGCCCACATATCCTGGCTGGCTGTGGGGCTGCGCCTCCCCCCGTGTCCTCTGCAGCACCTGCTGCGGGCTCCCTCTTTCCAGACAGAGCAGGGGGAGCCCTCAAGCTCTGTCTCCATTTTGCCCATCTGGAGTCTCGGCAGCTCCAGCCTGGGTGCCCTCTAGGCACTGTGGGAACTCAAAGGGTATCTAGTCTGCCCCTCCAGGCACACAGAAAGGGAGATTGGATGAGAATCATGGGGGGGGGCACAAAAGGAAGTCCATCCTTCCCTCTGGAGCTGGCATGAAAGACCCCCTCGAATGCAGCCCCCAAAACTGAAAAGATCCCCCCTCCCACTTTCTCCACTCTCTCACTGCTCAGAACTCTCTCCTCCATTGGGGGAAGTCAAGGGAGACTCTGCCCGGAGACTAATGACACTGGAGCAGGGAGAATTCCCATTGGTGCTTCGGCTTGTTCTGGCCCCTCCCAGCTCAAAACTCTGAGAAAAATATTTTCTCCCCCTTGACACACATACTTCTCTGACACACACACACAAACACAAACACACACACACACAAACACACAAAGACGCATGTTCATTTCATACGTAGATTCAGTCATGGGAAGAGCTGCTGCACTGGATGACAATGGGGGAGAGAGAGGTAACCATCTGCGTGCCACCTGTTTCTTCCCCCCCCCCAAGGCTGCCGGACAGAGTGCCAGTGCCCCCCTGCCAGCCCCCTTGCCTCTTAGTGCCCCACCACTACCCCTCAGGGGCGGTACCACCCACTTTGGGAACCACTGATGTAAGACTTAATTTATGAGCTGCATGAAGACCCTAGGGCTCCTTGTAATCCAAATGGCATTATGGTGAACTGAAAACTGCTTAAGGGACAATTGAAAGCAATCTTCCACTCATCTCCTTCTCTGATTCGGATTCGGAATTACGCTTCTTGGAGATCTAGTTTGGTAAACACTTTCCCTTTTGCTAAGTGTCCTAACTTTTCTTTCATGAGTGGTAGGGGGTATGTGTTGTGAATATTCACACAATTTAATCCCTTAAAATCAACACAAAGATGAAACCCCCCCATCTTTTTTTTCTTTAAATAGCACGGGGGCAGCTACTTTACCTTTTAAAATTGAAGGGACATTGACTGTTACTTGCACAGGTGTAAAAGGGCCCATAGATATTATCATTGACACTGGCAGTTCGTGATGCCTTATCAGTCCCTAGACTGTGCATAGTTTAGGTGTACAAACAACTGCCAAAAGTCACATTCTCCAATAGAAGTAATTTAATGTGCTTGATGTCATAAATCTCCACCTCAAGGGGCCTAAGAACAGTCAGCTCAAGTTCCCATGGGAAGAAGAAACACTTAGCTTAAACAACTCTATCTCCACTCATCCTTCCTTAGGAATATGGCAAGCCCAAAATTTTTTCCCCATGACCGCCAAAGAGAAAGTAGGAGAAAGAATATATACTAAGCCTAACTAAAATGGATACACATCAGGCTGCCCTTTTAGGAGAAGATAGATTCTCCCAACAACTGGGTTAAACCAAAAGCTGGAAGCTTGTGTTTCACGATCTCTTTGAGTAGGAATTTGTCTCCTTTGCTGGCCCTTGCCTTGACGTCCAATGACAAGCTGTTCCAGCTGGTCAGGTAGATCTTCAAAAGTTTGGCTGCACATTGCCATTTGGTACTGCCATTCAGACAGCTCATTGGGGTCTTCCATAGGTCTTATGGGTCCAGTTGCTACTCTCCACTCTAAGATCGTGGCTCGAGACTCCCTGGCTACAGTTAACGGGCAATCAATGAACGGGTCAGGAAGTGTTGTTTGGCCAAGCAGGTCTCTTTCCATCTGTTGGATACTTGTGCTTCCAGACCATTTACTCAGGGATTTTGGGTGGCCCTCTAGCTGGCACGCAATAACCTCCACGACTGCCATTACTCTGATGGTCTCCTGGGGAATTCATTGGGAAGACTGCTGCTCGACCGGCAACTTAATACAAGCCCCCCTGCAGAGTGTGCACTCCCATTCTGGGTGCCCCTGGATCCCGTCCTTCTCCCATCTTCCCTGAGTCTTTACTGTTACCCAAAATTCCAGATAAGCAGCCAGGGCTCAGGACCCTGAATAATAACCTCCGGGATTATGTTTTTTAGGAGATCTGGAATAATGTCAGTTTTCCAAGTGATGAAATCCATTTAAAAAGAAAAGAGCAAAGTCCATCTTCCAAGACAATTTATTTTATTTAGGAAAGCACCAAATTGGCAAAGTCCATGGTAATTCCGGAACTGACACAACCCGGAATTACCCCACAATATTAGAAGTTAGAAAGAACCCCCAAAAGTCCCATTCTCCAATAGAAGTAATTCAATGTTGCTTGATGTCATAAATCTCCACCTCAAGGGGCCTGAGCATCATCAGCTCAAGTTCCCACAGGAGGAAGAATCATCTAGTCTAAACAACTCTCTACCTCCACTCCTCCCCTCTTAGGAATGTGGCAAGTCAGAAATCCTTTCCCCATGACCACCAAAGAGAAAGTAAGAGAAAGAATATATACTAAGCCTAACTAAGATGGCTACACATATGTCAATTTCGGGCTTGACAAGCTTCTGATGGCTCCCATTTTGTGCTCCAGTGGTTAATGGGAATTAAAATGTAAGTATTGGTCTGTGTGAGTGGGTTTTTTGTAAACTTCAATGTTAAGGTTTCTGTCTTCCTTAATGTGTACTGCACAGTCTAGGAAGGCCAGACTATTTTCCTTAACATCTTCCCAGGTGAATTTGATGTTTCTCTCCACAGAGTTGATATGTTTGGTGAATACTTCCAATTCCTGTGTTTTGATCTTGACCCAATTGAGTGGGTGGAATTCTGTGAGTCTAGGGCTTTGGTTTCTACCTTTTCCATGTAGAGATTGGCTACAATGGAGGACATACTCAATGAAATGAAAATGAGCAATGAAAAAAGCACATTTGGGACAACTATGACCTGGATGATTGAGAAACTCCATATAGAATTAATGAAATGAAATTAATCAGTTTCTTTGAAATCTATTCTTTCCTTTTTAGGTATAGATTAAAAATAGGATCTCTCAAATGAAAATTACTACAAGATCCAACCTGGGTCAGTCACCTTCTGAGCTTTCAGGCTCATGCTGGAGCCCATCCTTAGAGAACTTCTCTCTACTGGTGTACTGTGTGACCATCATTCTTATCTCTGATGCCTGGATAAATGGCTAGGCATACTATATGGCAGGATGAGAACCCACTGTAGTATCCAGTAAGCTAAATAACGGGAAAGAAGGTACCTACATGAACAAATCAGGCAGAACAGATACCTGCAAGCATTTACAAGAAGCCCATGTCTCAAATAAAGGAGAGAAAAGAAGAAACATGATACAAGATTAACTATATGGCACACATGCACCAAAAACATTTCGGAAGCAGGACAACACAGCTTCCAAGATCACCACGTGGGCATTGGACACCACCCAGTGACTACAATACAAGGACAAATCATGCATTACAAAGATTGCTGGGAGGTGGGAGATACTTCTAATGTAATCTGCTGGATCACCTGCACAGATTATTCCTGTGATTATGTAGGACAGATGGGGAGGAAGCTAACCACCACTTTGTAGGAACACAAAGCAAACAGTCAGACGAGAAGACATGAACTCATTAGTAGCTTCACATTGCAATGATCAGAGAGAAACATTCAATTTTGCAGCTGTTAAGATTGTTGGTCATGCAGATATAAAAAAGGCCAGGGAAATGATTGAAACCTGGGAAATGAACTCTTTATCAATCAATAGGAGTGCTGATTTATCACCAGCTTATCAGGTGCTTAGAAGTCAAGGTCTTGGCAGCACAAGGACACAATAGCAAATTGCTAGCCATCAACACACCAATCAACTATTAAGAAATATGATTCATAAAATAGCTCAAAGCACATAAAGAGAAAGAAATTCCCTGAGGATGGGCTCCAGCATGAGCCCAAAAGCTCGGAAGAGTACTGGTGACCAACTCAGATAAGATCTTATAACATTATCCTGGGACATGTATATTTCTTACCTACATTTGTGAACAGTGCTGTACTATTAAATTAGGATTAGAAAATTTATTCATTTTATTGATCTATTTTTAGTGGAAATTAACAATAAATCACTGGAGCATATTAAAAAAAAGTATCAAAAATCAGGTCTGAAAGAAGCACACATGATTTTGATAATACTGGAAACTTCTTTTAAAAATTAGCAATTCTACAGAAAGGGCCTGATTGTAATAATGTAAAGAAGTACAGAGATATATTTGAAAAAGGAATTCATTGATTTATAGAAACATTAGCCTAGCCCAGAAAAATAGAAAGAACTAAAGAAAAAAAAAAATAGTTTCATCTCGATTCTCTTTAATAAAAGAGGGAAGAAATAGAATCTCTGTCAGGCTTTGATAGGGTATAATAACAGCATCTTCTATTGTTTACCTAAATTATCAGTAAGATGAAGAAATCAAACATTTCGAAATAAAATATATACCTTTTTACTTTCAGTCCAACTTGTGTGTTAAAGTTCTTTAGACCAGGGGTCGCCAACCTTTTGGACCACAGGGACCACCAAACTTATAACTTTAAATCCCGTGGACCAGAGACCCTGGGAAAATCCCCTCAAAAAGTCTGAAGGAAAATTCGCCACCCCATTTTCCTACCGATCGATCATTCTTTATTTGGGATTGCAGGATACTGTTTCCAGCTCTGTTCTCACGGAGGGAAGAGAGAGACTTTTGGCTTTATGCAAACAAAGCAGCAGAAGCAGCAGAAATCTTTCTTTCTCTCCCCCAACTCCATCAGAATGGTGCAGCCTCTTGGAGCAGGATGTCTTGCAGGATCCCAAAGACTCATCTCTGGCAGAGTTTGGCGGGGAGAAAGAAAGACTTTTGCTGCTTTCATTGCATGCAGCTAAAAACAGAAGAAGAAAGAAGCAGCCCGGTGCCCAGGCGAGGCAAGTGGAGCAAGTTTCCCTCTTCCACCCTTCCCCCTTCCCTTACTACCTCGTGTTGTTTGCAATGCAATGCAAGCAATGCAAGCCTTGTGTTCCCGCAGGCCATGGTGGCACAGCCTTGTGCTCCCACGCAGCCTGGATTAATTACTTTGGGGGTGACATTTCTCTATGGACCACCAAAATTTTCTCACAGACCACCAATAGTTCCTAGCCCACTGGTTGGCGACCACTGCTTTAGACAGCTATGGAGCATAGGCTTGTTCGCATTGTGTGCTAAGGTCTCTCTAGGGGAAGCATTTATGTTGTTTCTTGGTTATCATAAATCGTATTTGTTTATCATAATATAAAATACAAAAGAAAATGAAAATAATGGGAAATTAGGGGAGGCAAAAAAGTGAAAGTGTGGAGTAGAAAAGATAAAAGAAAAAAAGGTGTTCATTTCCGACTCTTTTAGTACAGTAGAAGATAACTTTACAACCTCAACATTTTATTTTAACACAGTAATATATACTGTACTAGAACAACAAATCTATCCTCAAAACCAAAAAGCAAAGTTTCAATTTTCCATTATAAGCACAAAATCCAGACTTTTCAAATATGTTGTATCTGGTTTTTTTATTTGGTGTACCATGACGGACTAATAATACCACTTTTATGGAATTACTATTGTGTTTGCCCGAAAATACAATCTACCCTAAAAATAAGTCCTAGATTGATTTTTACACATGCGCAGAATATAAGCCTCAAATAAGTCCTAATTAAGACCCTGCTTACTTGGGTGCAGTGGGTAGGATGAGGCACATGGATAAAAATTAAGCTAGGATGGGGATGGGGGGGTGGAGCTACCCTACTTACCAGGCCTTGCAAATCCTGACACCTGCTTTGCTTTGCCAACCCACTTCTACGGCTGCTTGTCGCTGCTTGCACGCGTTGCCGCAGGCCTCTGTTTTGCAGTCAGAAACCTTCAGGAAAGGCATCTGCAGCTGAGAAACAAGGTCCGGATTGACGTGCATATCACCCCTGGCTTCCGTTTCGCCATCAGAGGCCCTTCAGGAAAGGCCTCTGTAGCTGATAACAAAGCTCCAGATCAATCTACTTCTGATGGTGAAACGGAGGCTGGGGGCTACATGCATGTCAATCTGGGCCTCATTTCATGCCTGCAGAGGCCTTTCCTGAAGACTTGTGATGATGAAATAAGTCCAGGGGGTGCCACGTGCATCAATATGGAGCCTATTTCTTAGCTGCAGAGATCTTTTCTGAATGCCTCTGCCAGCAAATGGAGGCTGGGGATGATGTGCACAAGCCATGACAAGTGGCCGCAGAAGAAGTGGGCTTCAGCTGGGCAAGACCGTCAGTAGAAGACCCGCCCGGAAAATAAGATCTGGTGCCTTTTTTGGTGGCAAAAAATATGAGACCAGGTCTTATTTTCAGGGAAACATGGTACAAGCTAGATTTTTGTTAGGTTCAGTCAGAACCACTTTTCATGGTATCTTCTATTTCTATTCCAGGTTGATTTGTATGCTTTGTATACTTTAACATATAGATGAAGAAGCTGTATCATTCTTATTCTTACATTCTACTCTTTATGGCTGAGGGCTACACTTAGAAGGAAAGGTATCCTTTAAGCGACATCCATAAAGTTGTTTTTTCCCTGCCATCCTATCTTGCCATCCTAAATTTTGCTGTGGGAATTAACTTGGAAGCTGTTAAGTAGTCTAAAAATATAATACAAAGAGGAGGAACAAGATTTCCCTGGAAACTAAATAATGTGGGAAGAAAATTAGTTTGTTCTAGAAGAATCTGCTAGGTAGTTCCCTATTTCCATAAAAGTATATATTATGGAGACTGTTTTCTTTTGTAAAACCTATAATTTGAAGTAGTCTGTTTGAATTTGGGTTGGTTCTATATTTCCTGTCTTTTGAAAATTATTGAAAGGAGTTGTTGAAGAGAATTATGGGGATACACAATTATTCTGGATTATTATTACAATTATTATTATTATTTAGTTATTAGTGTAAATATCTTAATTTATTTGATGTTTCATTATTACAAGTTGCCAAGAATCTTAGCATAACTAGGTAAATAAATAAATAACCATATTAGCTACAGAAGAACAAGAGCTGAATATTTTGAAATTACACTTCCAATTACATGCATTATGTCAGCCATAGACTTATCACTTTTGGCTTTACACCTTCTAATCAATGATTTAGGGAAAAAAATGTGCCTGTGGAAGCCAGTTTTCCAACTTCCCTTGCAGCTTAAAAGGACTAGGAAGAGGTTAGGGAACAGACTGAAAGGATTGTTTCTGCAGGAAATCTATAATACCAGATAGAGCCACAAGATTTCAAGTGTAAAACATGTCATTTCAATCCTCCCCCCTCCCAAAGTGCACATCAAGGTGCCTTATGTGGTCTGCATGCAGTGCTTTCAGATGGAATATTTGGAGAAACGCCACTTATAGAGCATAGCAATTGAAGCCATATTTGGGCTATTTCAGCTTCAGGGGGACATTGAGATACAAGCAGAGGTATATGGAAATATGTCTGAGAAACAATAGGGCAAGGGTGTCAAATTCAAGGCCTGGGGGCCAGATCTAGCCCATGGGGTGCTTAGATCTGGCCCACAGGGCTGCCCTGGAAACAGGAAAGGACCAGCCCATGATACCTCTGCCAGTGAAAACAAAGCTTGGGAAGGCCATGGGCAGCCCTCCTGAGCTTCATTTTCGGTGGCAGAGGGTTATAGGAAGTTGACACAGTCGAAAACAGAGTTCAGGAGCCTGATTTCACTGACAGAATGCTCAGGCCACCACAGGTGCCCCTGACATGAGTGATGTCGAGCTGGCCACAGCCACCCTAACCTCCCAAAGTCAAACACAACCCTGATGCGGCCCTCAATGAAATTGAGTTTGACACCCCTGCAGTAGAGCATCCTCCCACCAAGAGCAGGGGTGGGATGCTACATATATGTGTGTGTGTGTGTGTTTCCTTAAGTTTTCGCAGGTATTTATATGTATGGTATTCAGCTTTGTTTGGGTATTTTCCCACGTCATTATAGTTGTGCTTTTAAAGTTGTAGCGACATTTCGGCAAAACCTCATCTGCCATCATCAGGCTTGTGTATTGTCTGATGATGGCAGATGACATTCTGCAGAAATATTGCTACAACTTTAAAAGCATACTATAATGATGTGGGAAAATACCCAAACAAAGCTGAATACCGTGTGTGTGTGTGTGTGTGTGTGTGTGTGTGTGTGTGTGTGTATACAGGTCTTTTCCTGTGTAAGATTAAGAGTATCTTGGCAACGTTTCAGCGAGATCCCACTCCCCATCCTCAGGCTGGTGCTTTTGGCTTCGTGCCAGTGCAAGCAGAAAGCACGAAGCCGAAAGCACCAACTGGAACACACTTACACACTAGTCCAACACATGAAAGCCACAGGTCATAGCATCAACTTCAATGGTACCAAAACACTAGCCACTATAGAAAACCCCAGCCACAGAATTATCAGAGAAGCCATAGAGATTGAAAAAAGACCTGAAAGCACAAATAGAAGAGATGATTCCACCAGACTGTCAATTATTTGGAAGCCTGCACTCACAAACAAAAAAATCTCCACACCACAAGCCAGGCAAACACCTGGGCACAAACAGATCCCCCCTGATACCTCCAGCTCAAACACACTTCAACCAGGCACCCAGATGAAACCTAGCTCCCTAATAAATTATAGCCGTCCATTTACTCAGAGCCAAGTTGCACTAAAAGCCTCCAATACAGGAACACAATGTTGCCAGCCAATCAAGACAAAAAAAGCCACAAAACAGACAGATATTAGAAACACCAATCAACCAGAACACAGCAAACTCCAAGACCAATAAACACAGACCAAGACCCCCAACCAATCAGTATGAAGAAAAAACCATTCTGGCACAGTAGTGGGCTATCCCCAAATTTAAAACTGAAACCACTGTAACAGTCTGACTCACAGATGAATACAATACAGAAGCCTGATGATGGCAGATAAGATTCTGCCGAAATGTTGCTACAACTTTAAAAACACAACTATAATGATGTAGGAAAATACCCGAACAAAGCTGAATACCATTCTCTCTCTCTCTCTCTCTCTCTCTCTCTCTCTCTCTCTCTCTCTCTCTCTCTCTCTCTCTATATATATATATATATATATATATATATATATATATATATATATATATGGTATTTTCCCATGTCATTATAGTTGTGCTTTTAAAGTTGTAGCAACGTTTCGGCAGAATCTCATCTGCCATCATCAGGCTTCTGTATTGTGTTCACCAGTGCAAGCAGAAAGCACGAAGCCGAAAGCACCAGCCTGAGGATGGCAAGTGGGACCTCGCTGAAACGTCGCCACGATACTCTTAATCTTATACGGGAAAAGACCCGAACACACCGAGACCTACATACCTGTACCTGTGAAAATCTACGAAAACACACACACACACACACTACTATATACTACTACATACTACTATATACTACGATATATATCTATAGAACTGGTAGCTGCGAAGAGCAGCTGATATCCAACCAGTTCAGTGTTTGGCCCACCCTCCCATCTGGGCCCTAGGCTGTCCTTTATTCCCTGCTTTTCCCTCCTCAGCTGCTTTGCGCCACACAACTGAGGCTGAAAAAGCAGGAAGCAAGAGGATTTTCAAACACTGGGCACTCATGTGCAGCATTTGTCAGCTGTCCAGGCAGCACAGCTGATGATTTCTTGCAAATGCTGCACACAAACAGGTGTTATGATTGTCTACAGTTTGGAGAACCGGCAAATTGCTCCACTGGTTAGCCCCGCCCTCCCCGCCCACTCACTCCTTACCTGCCATGTGAGTCATCCAACTTGCCTGGTTTGGTAAGTTGCTATTTTCCCTTTTTTCCCCTCCAGCTATCAGCAGTTCTGTTCTGCCAGGAGATTTAGATTAGCTAGAAAGCAGGAAATCCTTGGATTTCTTGCTTTCTAGCTAATCTAAAAGCAGAGCTGAACCTTCCTTAGGACTGAAGCTTCTATTTTCAGTACAGACTCAGGTAGCCGATTGCAGATAGGTGTGATTCTGTGTGATCTAAGTGTGATTCTGTGAGCAACTCAATCTGGCTGCCTGCTTTGCCTGCTATTGGGTAAAAGTTGCTCTTTTTTTTTTTTTTTGTAAAAGTTTTATTTGGATTTTCACAAAACATAATAAAATAAAAAATTTTTTTTGAGAGCAGCATGATTCCAGGTTATCACATCTCCATACAGACATAATCTCAATTACATATTCATCTTTATATTCTATTTCATATTTTGAGATTATTTTATCATTTTCTCAATAATTTCCCTTCCCTTACTTTCCTCAACTTTATTTCTTATTTCTCATTCCTTTCTAATTCAAATGCATATCTTTTTCTAAATTTCTATATCTTTCTAGTCATTATATTTGTACTTTTGTCTGTCCTGCTTTCAATTTCATAGATTCTTTTTCCATCATCGTCCCGAAAGGGAAAAGAAAAACAAAACCAATTCCCTCCCCTTTCAGGCATTAAAAAGCAAGGTTTCCCCTGTGATAACCAAATAAATTGTATCACCTTTATATATTATAGTTGTTATCCATTCAAATCTCATTTAACATTTAATTTATATATTATACAATTATAACATTCAGTTTCTAATATCTATTTTATATCATATAACTCTTATCAACCAAATTCCTCTTGGTACTTTCCCTTAAAAATACACACTAAATTCTAAAAAAAGAAAATATATATAACAATAATGAATAAAATGGTTATTCTATTCAAATTCATCCTGACAACTGATATTGATTTCATTATAAATTTTTTACATTTCTTTTCAATTATATTTTATAAATCGTTAATTATTAACCAACATTTCATTACATAACAATACCAGTTTCGTCTTTCACGTTAATCACCTAGGTTTCATATTTTCTAGCTCATTACTATTTCCAATATAACAACACTATCTCTTGTACTCTTGCAGAATCCTCTCTATATTTTTAACCATTATCTTTATGTCTTTTAAATAGGCTAATACCTTTAATCCTTGTATGTTTACCCTGTTTCTTTATTTCCTGTTTCTGACCCTTATAACTTCTTTTCTTTTTTATCTTTCCCCTCTTTTTCTCACCACCCTTTTTGTCCCCCTGTCTCTCTGATTCTCCCTTCTGTAATCCTCTCTTCTGCTTCTTCCTAGTATTATATTTACTTTTCAAACTATTCTTTTTTTAAATTGTTTCCTCAGATCTTGAGTTTTTTACTCTCTTTCTCTCCTTTTCCCATTTTAACCCACATGGAATTGTTTGGTTGTTAAAGATGGCTTCTTCTTTGTCCAGCCCTTCTTGTTCTTCAAGCATTTCTTGTTGTTTTTCATAGTTCAAAATCTCAATTTCTAAGAATTGAAGTACGAAGCCAAAGGATCCTCATCCCTCTTGAGACACTTTTTTCATTTTTTAAGTTCAATTTTTAGTTCCTCAAGGAGTACTGCCATTTTAAGCATTTTTAAACAACCACCCGATTAATTTTAGTTCAGACCATTAGAAATCCAACACTCAAAATTCCCAAATAATCCAAAATTGTTTCTTGCTTCTTTTTTCCACTTTCCCTTTCCAGGGACTATGTTATCTTGTAACAAAGTTTCAGTTACAATGTATTCTTTGGTAGTCTTGTTAAAATTCCACTGTTAATTCTTTTTATTTCCAGGTGGTACTCTCTGCTGTTTCCAAGTCCCTCCCTTTCTTTTTTCCTCTACTTTCCTCCTTTTGAAGGCTTTAGAATATCCAGAACGTCTTTATTTTCCTTTGACCCTTTAATTTCAGCTTAAAATTGCCTGTTAGTGTCAAAGTAGATTAACACAAATTTCTTGCTTAAATCTCTTCTTTTTAGCATTCAAATCCAATTGCAGCTGTTTGTGTGAGGAAAAAAAATTTTTTTTTCCTTTTCTCTCTCTCCTCCGTTGCTTTAAAAATCTTCTTTTAGGAGTAACACTCTTAGTAATTTAAATTCCAGGGTACCTTGCATAGATGTTATCTCTGCTTAGCCGGGTCTGTCAAGCTCTTCCCTTTGTCTTCCTCCTGCTCAATCTTGTCCGGTCAGGTTCCTCTTTGAGGTGCCCATTTCTGACCACCGCTGCAACCGCCTTTGGGAAAGGGAGTAAAGACCAGCTGAGGAGGAAAGATGTGGTTCTCCTCAACTCAGCTGGTGGTCTCCCCCCTCTTCACCATCTCTACGGGATGGCTTCAGCCCCATATGCAAGGGATCGGGGCACTCCAGCAGCGAGCACAGATCAAAACCGCACACAATCGTGGATTTCGGTCTGTCGTCAAAGAAGCCCAAACTGGAAGCCAAACGTTGCTCTTTTTTTAAGTAAAAAATTCAATATGTACATACTTGGTGTGTTGTGAGTTACTTTTGTGTGATTGCTCGCTAGCAAATTTTATGAGTTTGCTTGCAAGCAAATTTTATGTGACAGACTCAGTTAGCCAATGGCAGAAAGATAGATCTCTGAATGAATCTGTGATTATGTGAGCAACTCAATCTGCCTGCTGCTTTGCCTGATTTTGGGTAAAAGTTGCTCTTTTTAATAAAAAAAATAATATTTACATGCATGGTGAGTTAATTTTGTGAGTTTGTTTGCTAGCAAATTTTATGAGTGTCGGGCTCTGAGTTCAGCTGGCCATGTCACCTTATCTCTGCTGCTGCCGGATCTGTATTTCTGCTTGTGTGCTGGCTGATGGCTTTGCAGAGCTCAGCAGAGCTGAGGATGGATTCTGCCACAACTGCAGGGCTGCACAATGGATTCTGCAACAACTGCGGGGCTGCTCGAACTGGGTCTTTTCATGTATTGATGTGGAACATATTGTTAAAGGGGTTGGGGTAATTAGAACTTAGGTTAAAACATGGTTAAGGTGGCACCAGGTGGGATCAGTTAGTGAGGGTCGGAATAGGGTAGGGATGTAGACATGTTATAGGGTTAATAGCATTTAGAAATAATGGGTTAGGCATAGCCAGAATTAGAACTACATATAGGCCTGGGTGTGGTGTGTCTCATGATAATGGTGATAAAAAGAAAGGGAGCCTTACCAAATCAACTCTAACCTTTCCTGGCTTTTAGCCATTCTTACCTGATTAGAGTATTTGTTGTTTGATGCTATACTGAATAAACCATCATTGTCCTAAAGAGGAGCTAGAGTTTGGATTCATTTAAAGACAAATCTTCAATAATCAAGGACTGGCTGAGAGAAGGTTAGAGTTCACAAACATACTTTTGGTCCATAACTTGTTGGTGGGAGAGCGATATGGTGGAAGGAATAGACCATGTTCTACCTACTAAGGTGACAGAGGAACAGGGGGATTTGGTTGAGGGATCAAGTTTGGAAACAGAAACTTTTGTGCAACCTGTTGTATGTCCAAAGTCATGGAAGTCTGTAAGGCTGAGTGAACCCCTGGAGTAGGTGGACATTAAAACAACTGATTGGAAGACTTAGACGAGTGCAAACCCTCTTGGGACCACGGACAATTGGTGAGTGCGACAGTGGCCATGTATGGATGATTGTTCTGTATTCTGTACAGTGGTAGATTTTGTCTTCTGTACAGATGCAGATAGATAAACTCAACAAAACATTCATACAAAGTTTTTATTATTGGTTCATCAGGTATCCTCATAACTCACATTTGTGACGAAGTTCTTTTTAATGACCAATCCTTTGCATATCTGTCTTGTAGGTAAAAAGATGGTTATCTCCTATCCCTTTTCTCCCATTTCGTAGCAATAGAAGTAGAACAGTTACCATGAGTCCATGAGTTCAGCCAAGAGTGAGAAAAACCTCCAACCCATCAAGGGTCAATTTAGTGACCAATCAGGATTAGAGATGTGATCACCTGACATAGACTACATTTCCCAGGATACCTTAACTACATTTACCATGATGCCTTCCCTTAAGGGAACAGCTCATAATTGCTAACTAACTTTCCAATTCCCATACACTGGCTGGACAGCACAATGATAGTGGCTGGATGGTTCCAGGAAGTACCACTTTGGACATATTAAGGACACAATTTAGTGAGGTATCATTACAGGACCAGTCGAGTTGGTATGGAAAAGAGAGGTACGCTGATCCCTCTGGATCTTGAGTAGCATCTCAAGGCCCTTTATGGAGTTCCAGCCCAATGGGCGTTCCTGGGGGTTAGGAGCGTTATGAAGCACCATCTGGATGATTCCTAGAGACTATGGGACTGGTTATATCCCAGAGATATGGAGCTTCAGGATTGCCTGGAAGAAGTCAATCAGATATTTACACTACCCTATTTGATCGGGATGGAGCAGGACATGGAGATGAGAGGCAAGATCTCACCAGGTTTGGGGATGGCTTAGCTCCTTGGGGACCACAACAGAATAGTTGGGGACCTCCTCAGTTACAGGCCACATTTGATAGAGCAGCAGATAGGGTGGCAGTTTTTATGGGCCAAGTAATTAATCACCTTGATTTATATGGTAGCTTATCTCCTTCCCATTGGGTCATGATAATGGCCATCACATGAGTATTGGTGAGGGAGGCTGGAGAGTGGGCCGCAGATCTGCACAAAGAACATTTTACAGTATTAGCTGATGTTGCCTTGTTCCTGGAGGCCCTTAGGTCCCATTTTGAGGATAGTTCTCAAATGCAACAGGCTGAGGATGCCTTGCTGTCTATAAAACAACGGGGTAGGGCGGCAGTAGAATATGTGCAGGAATTTAGGAAGGCTGCCAGATGCCTACAAAGCTGGCCTGAACATTTAATTATCTGTCTGTTCCAGGAAGGGTTGGATAGAGACTTTTGCCAGGCCTGTTTGTATTGAGGTCTTCCACCGAGGATACAAGACTGATATACTGTAGCTATTGAACTGTATTCTGGGTTGCGTTGGCTTAAAGGACAGGATGAGGTTGGAAGTAATAATCGAAGGGAATTATTGGGAGCTAGAACAACTGCCCCATCAAGGCAGCCTCCTTAAAGAGGTTGAGGGGTATTTACCTGCTTCCGTTGTAAACAACTAGACGCAGAGCTGCCAAATGTCCAATACTTCCTTTGACTGTTGCCAACCAACACAGAGGTCACCTAACAGAGGGAGTACTTGCTCTAATCTTAAAGTCAGGAACGTTCCAAGATGTGATTCAATTGGCGGCAAATATGGAACCAGAGCGCTCCCCTGAAGAAGTGCCACCTATTTCTGTGAAGCCTTTACTTTTAGACCAGAAGGAGGAGGAGGCGGTGGATGACCCGATGGTAAGTATGCCCATTCATCCTTTTGTCATTTCGGTGGTTCTTACTAATATGAGAATAAGTCAACAGTTAACATTTGGGGCATTGATTGGTTCTGTGTATACATGATGTTTGATTACACAGGCAGTGGTGGACAGGTTAGGGCTATAATCACTGCAATTGAGGAAACTAATACGGTTTGAACAGGTGGATGGTTCCATTTTGGGAGATACTCCTGCCACACATAGGACAGAAATGGTGAGGATGGATATCAGACATCATAGGGAAAAAATCTCTTTTGTGGTGGTCATTCATATTGCAGAGGCTGTGCTTTTGGGGCTATCATGGCTTGGTAAATGGTGTACAACTATTCGTTGGGAGGGAGGTTTCTGGAAAATATATTTGGTGATGGGGCCCAATCCGCAAGAAGACAATATAGCAGAGAATATATCACCTAATACAGTGAAGACTTTCGGCAAACAACCATAGAAATTCGCGTATCCTATAGAATATACCGATCTGGCTGAGGTATTTAATGAATGTGGGAGTGATCAGTTACCACCACATCATTCTACTGACTGCGATTGAGCTACTGCCGGGTATGAAATTACCAAAACCCCGAATGTACTCTATGACCCCTAAAGAATTGGATGAAATGTGTAGGTACATTGACAAAAATCTGGAGAGGGGGTTTATTAAATCTTGATGTGCCCACATAGCGGCCTCAGTATTATTCAGAGAGAAAAAGGATGATGGGCTAAGACTTTATGTTTATTTCAGGGGTCTTAATGCGGTGTGTGTAGAACCGCTATATCCTTTACTGTTAATCAAAGACCTGTTAGCTACGTTGTCAAAGAGACAGATATTTACAAAACTAAACTTAAGAGAGGCATACTATCGAGTACGTATACGTGAAGGAGACAAGTGGAAAACAACATTCAATTGCCGACTTGGTAGCTATCAATTCCGGGTCATGCTGTTTGGTTTACAAGGAGCTCCTGTGGTATTTATGCAGTCATTAATGAAATTTTGCATGACCATTTATATAAGGGAGTCTTAGTATATTTAGACGATATGCTAATCTATTCCAATGGCATGAGTACTCATATATACGACTCACTCGACAAGTTTTTAAAAAGTTGTTAGAGGCACAGATATGTCAAACTGTCTAAATGTGAATTCCACTGTAATCAGTTAGATTATTTAGGATATAGGATTTCTGGTAATCCTCTGATTCTCCCAAAGGATCCACCCCAAAGGAGGATTCACCCCAAAGGAGGGGAGTGCATTTAAGGGGGTGAATCCTCCTTTGGGGTGGATCCTTTGGGAGAATCCTCTGGGAAACTTGGTGCTAAGGATCTATAGGATGATTCCTTTTCTCTTCTGTTTGGATTGGAAGATTTGCCTCTGCTCGAAGGGCAAAGTGGATAGATATTCCCCTTTTAAAACTACTGGGAGGGGTGGGGAGGAAGCTGCCCAGCTAGTCTGTATTCTTAGGGAACTGACGGAGGAAATGAGAGTAAAGAAAACTTAAATAGGGGGAAAAGGTCCATGGGGGGGGGTTCAGGCAGCTGGAGCAAGAGGAGAGCGCCCGACCATACAAGGGACAAGACCATGACTCGAAGCTCTAGGGCGGGAAGCAAAGCAAGGCATGGGGAGGAGAGAAACGATGGCATCACCCTCCCGCCGCTGCTTCCACCCACCCAACCTCGAAAGACTCACTAATTTGCAGGACCTTGTCGACACAGCTGTTGTCAATCAAAGCGATGCCCCTCAGGGAGGGCAGGCGGTTCTCATCGAAAATGGGGTCTGTCTCACCACTGCTGCTGTTGTTGGAGATGCCAGTGCTGACAGGAACCGTGGAAGCTATGGCTTCCTCGCCCAAGAAGTGGCTGAAATGCTCCCGGTGGAGGAATGCGCAGCACTCCAAACGCACGGGCAGAAAGGAATGCAACAGTGGCAGAGGAAGCAACGGCGGTGGGTGGGATGCAAAGTGCCCCACTGCCACCGAGGCCAACATCCACACCGCTGCCGCCTGCCCATTGACCCGGCCTTCATCCAGAACCATACCCTGGTCTGCATCAAAGGCGCTTGGCGGGCATACAGAGCTCTTTGCACTTCGACTTATCAGCCATTAGGAGTGGCTGGTGACAAAGTATGGCTGCCCATGGGGCGCTCTAGGTGAGGGTGCGTGGGGGGGGGAGAAATTAAGTCACCCTAGCTGTTTTTTCAGGGGTCAAAAGAAAATAAGGCCCGGCCTTATTTTCTGAGAAACACGATACCTTTTACTCAAGTAGCATATGATAACGCAGTACATAGCAGCACAGGACACCTCCCTTTTAAGGTTGTATATGGAATGGATTTCGTAGTTGTACCTGAATTACCTGAGACGATGGACAGTCCTACCACTGCTACCCCCTGGTCTACGAAGATCACAGAAACTTGGAGAGATGTACATGAAGCTATACATAAGGCATTTAAAGCTTATAAGACACATGCCAATAAGAAACGGAGTGATCACCCACCATTTCAAATGGGAGATTTAGTATATTTGTCCACCAAATATCTGAAGTTGGTATCCATTTAAAATTTATAGGACATTTTACCATAAGTTGGGTGATTAATCCTGTTATGGTACAGTTGAACTTACCGCCACAGTTCAAAAAGGTCCACCCAGTATTCCATATTAGTCTCATTAAACCCGGAAGATGTAATCCCAATGATCGGTTACCTGGTCCAGTGAAGGCAGATCATTATGAGATAGTGTCTATTCTTGATTCACGCATATATAGAGGAGGTCTACAATATTTAGTAAAATGGAAGGGATATCCTTTAGGTGAGGCATCATGGGTTGGCCACATCAATGTTAATGGGTTTGTTTGCAAGCAAATTTTATGTGACAGGCTCAGGTAGCCGATGGCAGAAAGATAGATCCCTGAGTGAATCTGTGATTCTGTGAGCAACTCAATCTGCCTGCTTGCTTTGCCTGCTTTTGAGTAAAAGTTGCTCTTTTTTATTAAAAAAATCAATATTTACATCAATATTTATAATATTTACATACAAACCATGCTCATCCAGTCACATGACCACCAAGCCACACCCACAGAACTGGTTGTTAATAAATTTGAATCCTACCCCGACCAAGAGCATTTACTTTTTAGCCAAAAAATAAAAATACATTTCAGCGTGTAATAGGAAGCAGATCTGACACTATTTTGTATAAGCATGAACCAAGCCTGATGTTGGAATATAATTCTCTGTTTTATACACCATTTTATTCTTTCTTACATTTGTGGGAAATGTATTCTTTCTTCCTTTTAATATGACGCAAAGCAGTGCAGAGATATGGGTTTACTTTTTGAAATATCTAAATTAGTCTACTATATTATTTTACAACTTTTTCAGTTTCTAATGAAATATGAATGTAAAACTTACTTTTTGAACACAATGTTAACTAGCTTCTAGAATAACATTTCCCTTTTTTTTTTGCTTGTGCAGACTTTGATTAATTTACTAGGAACTAGAGAAAATAATGTGCTAGTAGGTTCACTGCTTGCTCTCACAAGCTTGGCAGAAAGGTAAGCTTCAGTTCCTTGGCTTTGTTTGATTACTTTCATTTATCATGACATCGTCCTCTTAATGATTATGACAAATAAATTTAAAAGAAAACATTTTTTGTGTGTGTTTATTTCTGATGTTCTAATGGAGGCATGTTTGTCCTCTTGAGCTGTGTCAGGTGCCATGTTATACTTCCAGACATTAATTTGCCTGGGTATGTCAATATATGCAGACAGATGCATACAAAACATGTTACCCCAGCTTGCACGTATATGTATACATAACTACATGGTCAGATTTTTTTATAGAAATGACTGTGAGTGCATTTTCACATAAGTAATTAAATTAATTAATGCTTAAATAAGCTGTTGATTGCAACATCAAATGAAAATTTTCAGATATGAAACTGTAGTATATGGGCAGTTTATATATATATAAAATATTATTTACAATGGTGTTAATTTATACATTCAATTACATATCAAAGCATCTACAGTAAGAATTTTATTCATGTATATCTTGTGACAATATTTTCTTAATCTGCTTTTAGTTCAGATTTATATTTATGATTTTTGTCAATTAAATATTGTAGTAAAATAAGGGAGAGAGTAAAGAATTAAATTGGGGTGAAAGAATATGGACTGAATTCAAAGTTTAATATTTAGTATGAATAAAATATGTTGAGATAATTGGGTCGTATGCAGGTAACCCAAGCTTTACAGTCACTTAGCAACTGATCAAAGTTACGACAGACCCCTCAAAAGCTACCTATGACCTATTTCCAAAGTTCTGTCAGCTGCATATATCTCCTTCCCCATCACATGATTGCATTTGGGGTGCTTGGCAATTGATTTGCCTTTTTGTGATTTGCTGTGATTTTTGATAATTTCTGACCATTCTGGATAGTTTCAAGCAAAAAATAGGAATACATGGATTTACTTAACTACTGCAGAATTTATTTAGAAATAGTGCATTCATTCAATGACTATGCCATTTGCTTAATGATCGCTGTAAATAAAGTAATAAAATGGGGTCAGTTACATGGGTGTCTTGACTTATGATGATCATGATTTATGATAGAAATTTCAGTGCCTATTAAGGGCTTAAATCAAGAATTACCTATAGGGACAATGAAATGTGGACTGAATTGAATGAAAGAAAAGTTAATGGGTCAAAAGGAACAGGAAAAAGTTGTGGTAAGACTTTCTTCCTGAGGGAAGAAAGAGATAACAATTTTAAAGAAATAAAATAATATATGAAGTAATGGAAAAATGTGGTAGAATCACAGATGACTTGAAGAGTAGAAAATATGGAAACTATAGAGAATGGTTTGTTGTATATTGCTGTTAAATATTACTGGTATAAGCTATGTTCACTTTGCCTTTTAATTTCTTTGGATTTCTCTTTTTAATTTTGTTTCTGCACTATGCATAATGTTACTATGATGGAACAAGGGGGATATACTGTTTATATTAGTATGTACTTTTGTCATACTTTAAATTGTAATAATGCAGTCGAATAAGTCGGTAGATAACTCTAGGGAATCTAGTATATATTTTTCTTCGTTCTAAAACAGCTTATTTGAAACAAATTAGAATTTCTTTATTAAGATGCATGATTGAATTAGTGTAGGGTAATGTGAGGGGCATTTGTTTGTTTATTTACTTATTTATTTACTTATTTATTTGTATTGGTCTAACTACACTGTTTAAGCGAGGTACAGACATCCTCAATTTATGACCTCATTTGTGACTGGAATTTCAATCATAAGTTGTGATGATTATAACTCAAGGCATGCATTTTACTGGACACAATTTAATGACTGTTTTTATGGCAGCTGTTAAGCAAATCATGGAGCATTCTGAATTATGTAGTTGTTAAGCAAATTATAGATTGTAAGCCTCAATCTATTCTCCCAAATGGATTTTTTTTTTACAGAAAAGCAGCAAAAACACTGAAAACTGATTAAAATCACTAACAAATGAGCATAAAAACATTGCAAATCATGGACACATGACCGCAACCAGTCATATGTGTGAACTAATTGCCAAGTGTCCAAAATACAATCATGTGACTGCAAGGATTGGTCAACATTTTATAATGGGTGGATGTGCTTTATGCGACCAGTCTTAAGAACTATATGTAGAAAGGCTTGAAAAACTGTGTTACCATCAAGTACTACTGTTGCAAGTCACCCATGTGCTTATCTTTTACATATTTTAGGTGTGTGTGTGTGTGTGTGTATTAATAACTCTATTAGCAAAATAGAAAGATTGAGCAAATCTGGATTAAAGTAGCTGTATTTAAAAGAAATGAAAGCTAAATATAGCTATCTTAAATCAAGCTACCTTAGGTTACCACCAAGAAAAAATAATGGTTTTGAATAACAGATCCTTGCTGTTATAAGTTTGTCTTCTAACAGAATATGGAATAAAAGAGTGGAACTTGCAAAATTGATGTTAATATAATACGATAAGCCACAATTTTCTCCCACAGTCCAATAACAGATATATACCTGGCATATATTGCATTCATTAGATACACAATTCATTTTGTTTTAAGACTTAACAACTTTTAAGGAACAGACCTGTTCCTCATGACTCAGAATTGGTAAAAATTGGTTGAAAGGTCAAAAAAATAAAGTATTTAATAAAATAAAGAGAGACAGAGAGACAGACTATAACTATTTCATAGCTTCCCAGATTAGCCTCGAGATAAAGTAGAATAATGTCCTATCATTAGTGTTGAAGTAAAATTGAGGTGCCAGTCAAGCAAACTTCTGGATTAACTATCTTGTCTTTCAGCTAGGACAGCCAGTGATCCATGCTTAAAGGCAACAGGTGTGTGTGTGTGTGTGTGTGTGTATTATATTTGCTTTTAAAGGGAGAGGCTATCATTACCAGGCATGCTGTACCAACTCTCTTGTGTGTTTTTTTATTTCTTAGTAGTGTCAGAGATATAATGTAATCTGCTTTATGAAATATTTAAATTATGGGCTCTATCCATGACCAGGAGTCCAATTTTAATCATATTAAAGATTCAGTGTGTATAAATTACAAGGTCATTATGGAGAAGCTGCTCCAGAATTAAATAGCTTATCGTTTTCCCAATTTCATTCATGCCAACCCAGGAAATAGAGTGAAAATTGCTGAAGTTGGGGTTCAGTGGCTCCACTATTTCATTTCTCTTAAGGAAAGCAAATCATATATTATTGACTCTGAAACTTCAGAAAACATTCATTCAATGACAAACTTCGGATAATATTCAAATTCAGTTCAGTTTTCAAAAATAATCTCCCTAATGTTTTTATTGTAGCCCTGAATGTCGTGAGAAAATAAGTGAGCTGAATGTTGTCGAAAATTTATTGATGATATTGCACGAATATGATTTGCTCTCTAAAAGGTAGGATATGTCATTTTCATATGTCAATTTACTTTTGTGTTGATGACTTCCAGATATTTAGTTAATATAACATTCAAAAAATTCTATCTCTGAAGTTGTTCATTTAAAAGTTTTGAAGTATAATATGAGGGAATCCCCAAATCTGACATTATAGTGAGATATCATATACCTTACTTATTGGAAATATTTAGTGGAAATATTAACCATGAAAGTGACTGAGTTAAACTGATAATGCAAAAAACTGGTTTGTTTGTTTTTTAATAAAAGTTTTTATTTTTTAAGACAAACTTATACAAATAAAACATAAAAACATAAAACCATCTTCCATTTTATATATATACAGTGTGTCAGTTGGTTACAAATATTTTGTGCTATCCTTTTGTAGTCATTACTCACAGTTTATATAATTTTTCACCTTGTCAAAGTAACATATGCTTATATATTTATCAGTTATTAATCATCCATGACTGAACTATTTATTCCATCATTTTATATGAGATATTCCAAATTTTATTTTAAAATTTATATTGTACTTTCATCCAATGGTTATATATGTCTATATTGTATTTTATATCAATCTATTGAATTTCTAATACAAAATTATCTAATCTATTACATTACCATGTCTTTTTGTCCAACCATTGATAAAACAAATCCCATATCATATAAAATTGCTTGTCTTCTTGCTTTCTAATTTTAAATGTCAATTTACTCATTTCAGCACAGTCCATAATTTTCTTAATAACTTCCTCCTGCATTGGCATTTTATCATTTTTCCAATTCTTATTAAATACAATTCTTATTAAATATAATTAAAGCCACTGTTAGTGCATTTACAATCAAATATTTCAGCTCTTTATTGTATATTTTCAGTATAATTCCCAATAAAAAAATCTCTGGGTTAAAGTCTATGTGTTGTTTTATCATTTTTTCCAACCGTGTGTGGATTTTAGTCCAATATCTTTTTGCATCCGAGCATGTCCACCACATATGGTAATATGAACCAGGTATCCGGTGACATTTCCAACATTTATCTGATTTGTTCTTAAACATTCTCACAATTCTTATCGGGGGGTAGGTGCCACCTGTAAAACATCTTATACAAATGTTCTTTATATGCAGTTGACATTGTCATTTTATAATTTTGAGACCACAATTTTTGCCATTTCTCTAAATCCCATATCCAAAATTTTCCCCCAAAACAATCATCCTTTTTTTTGACTTGTTCTTCCTCCAACTTAAATTCTAACAAATGTCCATAAAGTTTTTTAATTACCTTTTCCTCAGTACCCATCAGAATTTTGTCTAAATCAGTCAACTTATCATAAATACCTTCTGTTTTAGAATCTTTGTCAAATCTAGATTGTATTTGCAAATATGAAAACCAATTCATTTTTACACCTTGTTCTTCCAATGCTTGCATAGATTTAAGTTTACCCTTTTCATTCAATATCTCACCATATCTAACTGTTTGTTCCTTTTTATATATTATTGGATTAAAAAAAAAAAAGCTTCAATAGTAGATATCCATAATGGAATTTTTAAGTAATATTGTCTTTTTATCTTCTCCCAATTCAAAAGCAATGCCTCTCTAATGTAATGTCTTCTAAAATACCCCTGTGTTTTAGTTTCCTTATTCCAGAGGAAGGCATGCCATCCCAGCAGCAAGCCATGCCCTTCTAAAGTCAATAATCTACTGTTCCTTAATGTTATTCATTCCTTTACCCACATCAAATTTGTTGCTTGATAATATAACTCCCAGTTAGGCAAGGCAAACCCTCCTGTTGTTCTTGCATCTTGTAACAGTTTAAGTTTTATTCTTGCTTTCTTGCCCTGCCAAATATATTTCAGCACAATTCTATTTAAGTCTTCAAAAAACTCTTTCCCTAGTCAAATTGGAATTGTCTGGAATAAATATAAAATTCTAGGCAATACATTCATCTTAATTGTAGATATTCTCCCAATCAGTGATAGTTGTAAGTTTTCCCATTTTACCAAATCTATCACAATCTGCTGTTTGAGTTTAAGATAGTTATCCTCTTCAATGTGCTACACCTTGGTGTAATATATATCCCTTAACCTTATTTGTGACCTGTATTTCTAAAACTTCTTCCAACTCTTTTGTCTTGCTAACATATTCTTTGTTAATATCTTTATTTTGTCTTTGTTTATTTTCAAACCTGCTTCTTTTCCATATTCTTCTATCTTTTCTATTAATTTAGGTGCTGTTTCCAACGGGTCCTCTAATATAAATACCAGGTCATCTGCAAAAGCTTGCAATTTATGCTCTTCCTTTTGGATTTTAATTCCTTTTATTTCTTTATCTTCTCTAATATTCCTATTCAACACTTCCAATGTTAACACAAACAGCAGGGGTAACAGTGGGCAACCTTGCCTTGTCCCTTTTCTTATATCTATAGATTCTGTTAGTTCTCCATTTACCATAACTTTTGCAGTTTGTTCATAATATATCGTTTCAATTGCTTGAATGAATTTTTTACCAAAGCCCATTTGTTCCAATTGCAATAACATAAATTGCCAACTCACATTGTCAAACACTTTTTCTGAGTCTAAAAACATCAAAGCCATTTGCTTCTCAGGATGTGCCTCATAGTATTCCAAAGTGTCTTTGATTTGTCTCTTTGGCAGAAATCCATTTTGATCAGCATAGATAAAGTTATTTATATATCTTTTCAGTCTTTCTGCCAAGATTGAAGCAAAAATTTTGTACTCTGAATTTAGTAGGGATATAGGTCTATAATTTTGAACTTGCTGCAGGTCTGTATCCTCCTTCAGTAAAAGTGTAATATATGCTTCTGACCATGTTTTGGGTATTCTCTTCTTTGACATAACTTTGTTCGTGACTTCTAATAGGGGAAGATTCAATGTTTCCTGAAAGGTCTTGTAAAATTCTGCTGGCAATCCATCTGGACCTGGTGCTTTTCCAACATTCTGTTTTTTTAAAGCTTCTGTTAATTCCATGTTCCCTTCTAGCATTGTTTCAATATCTTTGGGTATCTGGGGTAAATTCACTTTCTGTAAATATTGCTTAACTTTTTCTTCTTGAATATTTTCTTGATAATACAATTTTCCATAGTAATCTTGTATAATTTTTTTCTTCTCCTCATTTCCATAGCAAACATGTCCTCCTTCATTTGTTAATTGACTAATCCTTCTTGATTCTCTTTCCTTTCTCAATTTATAGGCTAACCATCTGCCTGGTTTATTTGCATCTTCAAAGTAATTCTGTTTAGCATTTTTAATTTTCTGTTCTAATTCCTCTTTTTCCATTAGTCCCATTTTATGTTTAGTTATATCCATTTTAATTTTAATGTCTTTTTTTTGCTGGGATTTTGTAATTCTTTTTCCAGTCTTTTATAGTCATCTTCCAATGTTTTGAAAGTCTTTTTCTGTTTTCTGTTTCTTTTCCTTGTATAGTCTATTATCAAGCCTCTTGTGTAGGCCTTCATCATATCCCAGAGATTCTGTAAAGATGTATCCTCTTTTCTATTTTCTTTAAAGAAGAAAGCAAGTTCTTTCTCTATTTCTGTTTAAAGTCTTTTTCTTTTAATATCGTATTATTTAAGGTCCATCTGGATCTCCTCTTGTATCCTCTCCAAGTAACTGTCGCTGGGTTATGATCTACCCAAGTGATTGTTTCTATTTCAATTTCTCATATACTAGCCAGTAGTTCTGCTGACATCCATATCATGTCTGTTTTAGACCATGAAGCATAACTGTTTAAGTAAAAGGTGTATTGCTTACTCTCCATATTTTTCTCTCTCTCCAAGCATCTTTTAAGTTGAATTCTTCTGTTATTTGAAAGAAAGATTTTGGTAGTATCTTTCTAGTTTTCTTTGTTGATTTCTGTGTTTTGTAATCCAACTGATAATTAATTATTCCATTTAATCTTTCATCATACAGATATTAGCATAGTCCAGTTCAAATATTTTCATATGTAATTTCCTGTAAAATTCTTCTTAATTGTTGTTTGGAGCATAGATTGCAATTAAAAGTGTTTTAACATTATTGTCCATTATTTCCACCATCAAAATCCTTCCGTCATCTGTATAAATTAGTTCTGCCAAAATTGTATCTCTAATATATAAGATTACACCTCTTTTTTTACTTTGTGTCAGCAACGTGAATAATTTCCCTAATTTTCTTTTGTTTCAATATATATTCATGTTGTTTTTTGATATGTACTTCTTGTAAGCAAATTATGTCAAATTTTAATTTCTCTAATTTATGAAATACTTTTCTTCTTTTAGTAGCCAAATTAAGCCCATTTATGTTAATCGTAATCAATTTTCTTTCATCCATATTATAAGAGCTTTATAAGAGGGTTTTATTGCTTTAGTAGATCTTAGTTCTTGTTGCTCTCTGGGTACACCACCTACTGCATCTTCTTCTTTCTCTTTTTCAATTATTGCTGTACACTCATCTTGAAATTCAATTAACGCCTGTTCTTTTCTTGTGTCTTCCTCCTTTCCTCTAAGATATTCCAAGTAGAATAGATCAGCCTTTTCGACTGTGTCAATTCTATGCCTTTGTTCCTGCCAGGTGAACAAGAGGCCTTCTGGTATCAGCCATCTGTAATTTACTCATCTTTTAAGTAACTCTTTAGTCAAAAATAAATATTCTCTTCTCATCTCTCTCTTGGTACCTGTTTTAGCAGCACAATTTCTTTATCTTTGTACTTTAATGTTTCTCTCTTGCCACCTACAGTATCTGTGTTTTAATGATCTTCGTAAATCTGATGTGAACTTCTCTTGGTTACCAATTTCTCATTGCATATCTTGTATAGACATGGAACACTTCATCCATCCCATCCATCATCTTCTCTTTGGTTATCTCTAGCACTTCTGCCAGTATTTCTGTCATTATTTCAGCAAGGTTTTCACTTTTTTCTTCTTCTACATTTTAAAATCTCAGATAAAACTCTGATCTACAATTTCACATTGTAATGGTCTACTCCTGTCCTTTTCAACATCGCTCAGTCGAGTATCAATATCTCCTATTTTCTTATCCCTTTGTATATCTTCTTCTTCAATTTTCTGTCCTCATATTTCATCATTATTCATGTTCTCTACTTTCTCATCTGTCTTTTCAGTTCTTTGCTCAATATTGTCAGCTCTTTGCTCAATATTGACTATTCTCCTTTCAATCTTATGGATTCCTTGCATAATCATCTGCAGTGTCACTTCCTTCTCTTTCTCCTGTTGTAGCATTATCTGTATTGATCATTGTCCTCCAGATGGTGAAGAGGAGGCTATTGGTATTGAGGAAGCTGGGGCTGTTGTCTTTCTGCTCATCTTGTAATACTTATCTGTAAAAAGAAGAAAGAGAAAGGAAAAAAAGGGAAAGGAAAAAAAGGAGCAAAGGCAGACACCTGCCGCTCCATAAAATAAAAAGGGGAAAAAAAATCTTCAGCCGCTTGTATACCTTAATCCAATTAGTTGCAGTAATATGGGAAAAAAAAGAAAATATGAAAAAATGATGAAAAACGGTTTTTTTGAAGAAAAAGAGATAGGGGAAGGAAAAAAAAAGAAATAATAGTCTACATATTTCTCTTCGTAAAAAAAACAAAAAGAACAAAAGAAGAAATTTACATTCTAGTTCCTGGGTTAAACAGTTAAATACCAAATATAATAATCCAGCTAGAGGGGAAGTAAAAAAGAAGGTAAGAAATAACAAACAATTCTAATAGAAAGCAAGCCACTGCCACTAAATATCCAAGACTCTTTAGTAAATCAACTCAGACTTTCCAGTTCCAGTATTTTCAAGGTCATTTCAATCTTTCTTTCTACTTCGACTCCAGCTATCTATAGTTTCACAGATGAGCACCTGTATAAACAATCTACCGTGCTCATCCCACTATCTTTTTCAGTGCAAAGTTCAGAGTCCTTGAGTATACATAAACAAGTAAAAGAAAAAAGAAAACAGTATATCCAAGCCTCTAGATGGCAGTGCTACTTATTTTTCTTCACTTTCACTTCCCCCTCATGTAGCCAAAGCCAGGAACAAGAGAAAAAAAAAAAGTAAAATCTTTTCTTTCCTCTTTTTCTTTAAAAAAATAAATCTCAAATCAGAAAGGAGAGTCTTAATCAAAGCAGACTTTCAAGAGAATTGTTAAAAAAAATAAAAATAGGGAATTTAAAAAGACCAGTCCAGTTTAAAATTAAGAAGCTTTACTAAGTTCCAATAAAAAGGGAAAAAAGAAATTTTCAATTTAACTAGCTTAATCCTGCTGCTTAAGCTCTTTTCACTTTTAATTCCTCTTTAAATCTTTCAGGGTGTTCTCTCTAAAAAATAATAAGCAAAAGTTCATCTCACCAAGCTGACACACTTTCTTCTGATCTCTTCCTTCTGGAGCTTTTCCAGCTTCAGCAGCTTGAATGGCTGTCTCTGCCAGTGGCAAAAAGGGCTTTTCCTGGATCAACCAGGGAGTTTGTGATGTCCCTGGGATCAGCAGGACGTGCCCTTATCGATCACCGTCTCTACAGGACAGTTTAGGTCTGTCAGGACCATCCAGCAGTGGAGATATCAGCGACAATCTTGGAGGATGAAGATCGTGCATTGTACAGCTGCGACGGTAGCTCCGCCCTCCTCCAAAGATCTGGTTTCAAATGTGCCCTAGCAATTCAATTAGTGATCTGGGACCTCTTTTTAACCCTCAAAATTTCATAGGATTGTTATGAGAAAAAACAGAAGGAAGGAATATTAAATGCAGTGCTGTCAGCTCCTAATTGAATGTTAGAATCCCAATGTAGTAAATAAAATATTTTTGTTCCTATGGTCCATTCCTTAGATGGCAGATCTTGAATAGCCCTGCATTATTGGTGCTGCTGCTAAATAAAATTGGTCTACAATAAGCCACCCTCATTTACAACTTGATCATTGATGAAAAGACCAACTTGTGTTCATTACCAAGAACTGGCTGGGATAAGAGAGGCAGATTCCAGTTTTTAAGGTGTGACACCAGCCAAAACGCCCGGGTAGAAGCAGTGAAGTGGCAGTTGTCATCCCAGATAATTGGGAGGCATTCAGAAGAACTTCCCTTCAGATTGTTGCATGAGAAACCCTTTTATTAAGTTGGATGCTAATGGCATCAGTTAGAACTGCAGTTGTTGTACCAGCTTCCGTATTGTGTAGCAACCTGCTGCCTGAGCTTCTTGACTTTGTAGCTGATTGGTAGTGCAGTTCTCCAAGTTTATGGTCTTGGGTGGACTTCATTTGACTTTTCTGGGCATGGGGTCTCAGATAGCCGAGAAGTTTATGGCCACAATAATAACCATATGACTATTCCAAGCCATCCAGGGCCCAGTGTTATAGTGGTCATTTATCTTATGTGTTTTTTTATGTCAGAACAGCAGCAGAGTGCTCTGGATTTGGAGAAAATGTTGTTTTCTCTCCTGTTACCTCCTATCATTCTTTGGAGTAACCCCCCTCTGCAGAGAGACAGGGCCTATTAGATTGGTCCACCCAGAGGACAAATGGTTTATCAGAGAGAGCTTGGGGTTGTTCAGGGTGTCTGCTATATAATCTAGTCAAAGCCTTGATAGTTGCTTGGAATGAGAGAATAGTTCTGGCTTTGGACTAAATTGTACCTAAGCAACCTCTCTGCACTGATAGTTAATAGAACTCTCTGTGCTATACAGAAGAGTTAAGGGATCTAAAGGTTAAGAGATGCTTAGGTTAAGAGGTTAAAAGATGCTTAGGATGTTACTGGCAACAACAAGAAGTAAAACAATTAAACATGCTCTAAAGCTATGATTGGAGCCTACTTCATGATGGTAAAGGTGATAAAATTTTATTATTTCCCC
This sequence comes from Hydrophis major, assembly GCA_033807585.1. Lineage (NCBI taxonomy): Eukaryota > Metazoa > Chordata > Lepidosauria > Squamata > Elapidae > Hydrophis > Hydrophis major. Next base: position 140,884,109 of record CM066343.1, on the reverse strand, counting down.
ATTTATTATAGTCTGTTCAGAAGTCTTGTTTCAGGTGACCTTGTCCCACTTTGGAAGGAGTAATACTGGAATCCACCTGTAGGGTTGCTATGAGGAGTATCCTGCATATCTCACAGTCTCTCTGCATTGGATTACAGCCTTTGGGCAGAACCAGTGGACGTTATAGGAGCTGAATTGTGCAATTATTTGGGGGCATTTTGATTCTGTTGAGTTAGATGGAATCAGACTCTGTTGCAATATGGAATCCTCTTGGACTCATGGTTCTTGCTAGAAGAGCAGGTAGCAATCATGGCAAGAAAGGCCCATGTTCACCTTTGGATTTGCATTTATTACAGTCAGGTCCCATATATTTCTATTGGGATGCTGGCATTCTGGTGGGAGGAGGAAGGATTGGAGGGATCTCTATCTGAATTTTCTGTTTCTATTTCCTGCTTGGAAAGATTTCTATATGAAGTTTCTGTTTCCTGCATTGCTGGGCTGTGAGTTTCCATTTCCTGTATTGCAGTACTGTGGGAAGGGTTTTGTTTACACTGCTTTAAATTGCTGTTCTTTCAATGAGAACATTTAGTTCCTGCCTAGACCTTTTGCTATCACAAGCCTTTCAGTAAAAACTCCTTTTGGAACAATTGTTGTTTTAATAGTCCTGCTTTCTTGGGAAGATTGAGAGGCAAGACCTTACATCAGGCAGGAACAGCACACAGGTCAACCCGGAGAGATAACAGCCCTACCATGGGGACTGTGCACCCCATGTCTGCCCAGGGCAGTGACCACGAAGAGGCTGAAGGCTGGGGGAGAAGCCCTACCCCAAAACGCAAGCAGAGGAGGCCCTCAATGCCTGGATCAAGGAGAACATTGCCTCAAGTTCCACTACCAAGCCAAGATGGAAGAAGAAAGGCAAGGATGTCACCCTCACCTGTGGGACCCGCTGACCCAGCTGGAAGCAGGAGATGGAAGACCTCTATGACGATGATGAATTGGAAAAGCCCTAGACAGCCCAACCAACTCCTGACAGAAGCTATGAACCTCATGAGGGAGGCCATCCATGGCATGCAGATCCAGGGCACCCTGGCTTGCTCTGCAGGAGAGGTAGGGGTGTAAAAGGAGACTACAAATGAAAGATCCCGAACCCCAGAGGCATCTACTGAAATCGTAGGGGCTACTGGGTAACCCATTGCCACGATAGAAAATCCACCCAAGAGATATCTCGATGCAAAAAAGGGCTTGTGACTCAACGGGAGGAGGCTTCCATCCTTAGAACGGAAGGCGTCAAATTTGACAGGAATTCCCAGCAACTGGGATTTTTCCTCGTACACATACTGACCAACATGCAGGAATATGGGAGGAATTTCCCTACAGAAGGGGCCTCAGTCAGGGTTGTCACATTGACTCTAGAAGGATCAGCTGCACGTTGGACGGTGAACCTCCATAATACAGATGCACTGGAGCTCCAAAACTTGATCCACTTCATGACAGCCCTGAGACAGAGATTTGAGGACCCCCTAACCAACCACAAGGCTAGAGATGACATGGCAGATGGGGTGCTGTCCAGTCACCAAGTACATCAAAGAGTTTTATGACCTGACTTGCCATGTAGTTTGGCCAGAGGAAATACTCATGAATTGTGTTAGGAATATGTAAACCAGGATAGATATTTTAATATTGTATCTTTAAGAAAATGAAAAAATGGTAATTGGGTGTGCTTTCTCAAATGGCCATAAGATGGAACCAGAAACCTGGGTTGTTTAGTCTTAGTCTCAGAAGAGAGTGTGAGTGAGTCTGTTTTTTCTGTTAGAGAGTTTTGCCGTTACTCCTAATTAACTGCTATTCATGGATTTGATGTAAGTCTGATACTGAACTGTTTTTGACACTGGACTTTATTATTGGATTATCCCTGGACTGAAAACTGCCTGATTTACCTGTGAATGACTTTGGACTGCTTATCTTGAATTTGCTTAAAAATTTCTAGAAGTAAAAACCTACATTTACTGTACAGTATATCTGTGTGCTGTGTGTGTATTATTCAACACTTCTCTCAATATGTCTCCCTGTATGCACTCCTTCTCCTAACGGGGAATTACCTCAACAAGTTGGTTCAAAATGTTGTGGCCTGCCAGCAGCCAGCAGAGCTGGTGGAAGATTCGGACAGTGAGGAGGTTTGGGAATGAACGTGGGCCAGTCCTGGATTCTGGGAAAGATTCTGATGAATGCTTTGCATTAGAGGCAGAGATGGGGCCAGGTCCATCCGACAGTTATCAGCTGCCTTCAGAGTCAGAGATCAGTGAGGCAGAACAGCTGGAGCCTGTTCCCAATGCGTACATGTGCAGAGCTGCCAGGAGAAGGGAACAGTTAAGGAACAAGGATCAACTCAGAAGTAAAGGCACAGGTGGATGGTGAATGGCACCTCTGATAGGGAATAAAGAGGAGCGAAAGGGGAGTGATGTTTGCAGGAGACAAATAGTTCGTTTAATTAGCGTGAAGATTTGTTCATGACTCTCAGAGACTCCTTGCCAAATATTTCCTTGTACAATGTTGCGCTTGGAAGCTATCGGCCTGGCAACTCTCCAAACCTGAAGGTCTGTGGTTGTAATTCATCCTTGAAAGACTGTTTGTCGGGACTTTGCTGGATGTGAATGATAGGAATTCACATTAGCCTAATAAAAAGGGGTTTTGTTGGGATAAGGAGTTTGTTTTGTGATTTTGGGAAGCCTAGGTCATAACACAAAGAAGGCTTAACAATGACCTGTACAATGCCTGCATTGCCCGTGGAGCCTCAGTCCGCCTGCATGGCTGGTGTGCCTTGGTTGAGGAAGCTGAATCGCCCAAGCTTGAAACCAGTACAGCACAAGCCACTCCTGGAAGAAATCCCCACCGGAAGGAAGAAGGGAAGGAACCAAACTCCATTCTGCTCCGCCCTACTCAGCTGCCTGCTTCAGTTGTGGGAAGGAAGGCCACTGCACAGCCAAGTGCCATGCGAGGATGCCCATCTGGAATGGTGAGAAGCAGGTCAGAGGGAAAACCTCAAAGCCATCACCTCGTTCCAGAGACACTTCCCAAAAGACCCATATGGTCATTGACTTCCCGCTGGAATCAATTGTGGTTCAAGGAGCTCTGACCTCTCCGGGGGAGGAATCCAATCAGTCAGAGAGTGACTAAAGAACTGTTAATTCCATTAATGAGGAGAAAAGTGAGTTTTAAAGTATTGCTGGTTTCGGGGTGCATGAGAAGCCTGACCCTGGTGGGGAAACTGGGCATTCAACTAAGGCCACTAAAAACCCAGTTTCATTCTGCCAACTTGACGGGTCCATTGCAGGACCCGTTTGCCACTGAACCACTTGAACTAACATGACAAATCACTCCAAAACCATTGCTTTCATTGCAACACCAGGAATGGACTGGAACCTAGTTTTGGGGCTAACCTGGTTAAAGAAGTGGAACCCAAGGGTGGACTGGACAGAGGGAGCCCTTCAATTCCCTAATAATAAATTAATATGGAGTGAAGAATCCCACCAGACTGGAATACCATAGAGTGAGGAGGTAGCTGTGACTGCGGCGAATGGACCCTTACCAGGCGTCCCTAGGGAATACTGAGATTTGATGGATGTTTTCTGTGATGAACTTCCTGCCCAAAGTTCTACAGATTGTGCCATCAAGATTTTACCAGGAGCCAAACTACCTAACCTGAAACTTTATGTTATTACTCCCTGGGAACTGGATGAACTGCGGCAATTTATAGATAAAAACCTTGAGTGTGGGTTCATCGAACCATTAAGACCCGAGGTGGCAACCTCAGTCCTGTTCTGGGAAAAGGATGATTTGTTACGCTTATGTGTGATTATAGAAATTTAAATGCTTTTTGCAAGGAAAATCTCTATCCCCTACTCCTATTGAAGGGCATGCTGGCCAATCTGGCAAAGGGAAGATTTTTTTCCAAACTAGACTTAATAGAGGCTTATTACCGGATCTGAATCTGGGAGGGGAATGAATGGAAAACAGCATTTAATTGTCTGTTGGTAAATTTTCAGTTCAAGGTTTTGCTATTCGGGTTCCAGGGGGCTCCCACTGTTTTTATGCAGCTAATTAATGAGATACTGCATGAGCACTTGTATAAGGGAATTTTGATTTATCTTGATGATATATTATTTGTACTGAAACTAAGACTCAACATTAAATTGATGCGGGAGCACAAATTACAACCATGTGCATACGCCTCTAGGAAATTAACTGAACAGCGATGGACAATATGGGAAAAAGAGGCTTTTGTAGTCAGGTGGGCACTCTTTGTCAGCATTAAAAATTGAGCTGTCATATTTCATGGAAAGTGGAGGAGTTGAAATGTTCAAGGTTATTCTGTATGTCATATTAAGAAATTCCAGTTGCAGTTAATTGGTTCTCATGATTTATGAAGTGTAGAACTGGGAGGAGAGAAGGGAGGAGGAAAGGTGGATTCTGTGTAATGTGCAAAAATAATTTCACTTTGGGAAATTGCCTTTGACATGCCAGATCTGTTTCTAAATAAATCAATTGGAGAGAAAATGTCTCGGAGTGATTGATATCATGGATACTTTCTGGATGCCTTACATTCTTAACTTGGAGATATTTCTTAGAAGGAAGCAAAATACTTTCCAAGTATGGACTGACCACAAGAACTTGGAAGCACTCAAAACCCCACAGAAAATGTCCCCAAAACAGATCCAATGGGCACAGTGCTTCCAATGCTTTAATTTCACTTTGAAGTATATACCGGGATACAACAGTGTCAAGGTGGAAGTAATTAAGCCTATGCTCTCAGCCTCCCAATTAGTGGCTAAGGTTGTCACATGCTCTCAGACAAAGAATGACCCCTCCATCTTAGACAATACCACCATCACAGAATTCAAAAAGGCCTTGGAAACAGATGAGTGGTTTAGTGCCCATAGACATACTTGCATAGTAAAAGATGGGTTAGCTTGGATAGGAAATAAGCTGTTTGTCCCAGCTAGAGAAAGGCTGAAAGCTATGTAAGCTTGTCGCAACTCCAAATTAGCTGGTCACTTTGGTTTTGTAAAAATGTTACATTTACTGAAACGACAATTCTAAAAAAGACAAAGAAGGCTTTGTAGCAAGCTACCCCATTTACTCTGCTGTTAAATGCAGGCAGGGGAAAACCCCCGGTCTACTGCAGCCAGTGGCTGACCCTTCAGCACCATGGAGAGAGATCTCCATGGATTTTATTGAAGAATTGCCTGAGAGTTCTGGAAACACAGTGATCTGGGTTGTCATTGACCTTTTGTCAAAGCAGGTTCACTTCATTCCATGCCAAAAGATCCCTACAACCAAGCTGTTTTTGGTCCACATATACCGCTTGTATGGGGCCCGCAACATATTATTTCAGACTGAGGGGTCCAATTCACATCCAAGTTTTGGAAAGCCTTTTTGGATCTACTTGGAACCGAACAGGGAAATAAATGGGACCACAGATCTAACAAACTCAGTTCTGGAATAGTAGCTGTGTTTTATTAACTAACAGCAGGACAACTGGACCGAGCTATTGCCTTTTGCAGAAGTGGCCTATATTAATGCAGTTCACACTAGCACAGGTTTTACCCCATTCAGAGTGGCCACAGGGCAAGAATGTAATGCTGTGCCTGAGTTACCCTCAGAAATCCCCTCCTTGAAACAGCGGGTTGGTCATTTGCAACCCATTTGGCCGATGATCTACAAAGCCTTGCATGAAGCTAAGGCTCCCTATAAAGCACAAGCAGACAAAAAACCTATAGAACGTAGACTTTACAAAGTGGGGAACAGTTTACCCTCCCACCAAGTTTCTAAAATATTTGCAGCAGTTTAAAAAGCTGGGCCTTAAATACATTGGGCCTTTCCCTACAGTTCATATTATTATTAACCCTGTCATGGTGGAATTAGGAACTCCCTAAGTCATTATGACATCCACCCTGTTTTCCATTGTAGCTTGCTGAAACCTGAAGTCATCTCTAACCAGCTACTACCCCTTTTCCACCCCCTATTATGGTAGAGGGCAAACAGCATTTTGAAGTTCAAGGAATTCTAGACTTTAGGAAATTCTGCAGAGCTACTCAGTACCTGGTGGCTTGGAAACCTTGCCTTTTCACACTGTGAATGGGTTCACAAACATATGCATGCCCCTAAATTAATACATATATTTCATCACTTGTACCTTGACAAAAAATGTGCTGATTTTATGTTTTCTTCAAACAGAATAAATGTGCTGATTTTATGTTTTCTTCAAACAGAATAAATGTGCTGATTTTATGTTTTCTTCAAACAGAATATTTTTCAACTTCAAACAGAATATTTTCAAGCCTCTAGTTGGCAGTGTTACAAAGTTTCTTCAATCCACTCCCCCTTCTTCCCCACTGAAAAAAGCCTAAAAAGAGAAAAAAAAAGTATGTATGTATATTTGTGTATATTAAAAAAAAAATATTAAAGGGGGCATCTATTTTAAAAAATATAAACAGTCAGAAAGGCGAAGAGAAAGCAAGTAAATATAAAAATGTAAAAGAAAAAAACCAGTCTGATTACCTAGATCGCAATAGAAATTCAGTAAAGAAAAAAAAAAGTAAAAATAAAAAGCCAAGCCTCACTTTGACATTACTAAAAAAAAAAATGCTGCTAAATCAAATTCTGTCAATAAGTTTACAGATTTCTTCTCATATGAGAGTGTTCTTAAGTCCCAAGCAAAAAAAAAAGATCCTCACCAGCCGATACACTTCTTTCTATCCCATTCTTCCGGAGCTGTCCCAGCTTCAGCAGCCTAATGGCTGCCTCTCCGCCGTTGGCAAAGGGGCTTCTTCTGGATCGACCAGGGATTTGCGATGTCCCCGGAATCTACAGAATGTGTCCCTTGCTGTCACCGTCACTACGAGACGGTTTAGGTCTGTTGGGAACGACTAGGGGCGAAGATATCAGCTGTGATCTCGGAGCCCCGAGATCGCAGCTGTATTGCGGCGACAAAGCTCCATCTTCTCCCCCTGATTTTATGTTTTCTTTGTCTCCCTTTCCCTCTTTTTATTTTCTTTCTGGTGGATTTCCTATTTTTCTGGGGGGGTGGCATGTCAGGTCCCATATATTTCTTTTGGAATGCTGGCATTCTGGTGGGAGGAGGAAGGATTGGAGGGATCTCTATCTGAATTTTCTGTTTCTATTTCCTGCTTGGAGAGATTTCTATATGAAGTTTCCGTTTCTGTTTCCTGCATTGCTGGACTATGAGTTTCTGTTTCCGTTTCCTGTATTGCAGTACTGTGGGAAGGGCTTTGTTTGTACTGCTTTAAATTGCTGTTTTTAAGCAGGAATTTAGTTCCTACCTAAGTCTCTTCCTATCACAAGCTTTTCAGTAAAAGCTCCTTTTGGAACAACTGCAAGATTCCTGCTTTCTTGGTAAGATTTGAGAGGCAAGACTTTACAATTGCTTTCATTCTTAGACTGGGAGGTTTTTCTCCTAGCCCTCAAACCCCTCTGACTTCTGTCTGGATTACTACAATATCCCTTATATGGGATTGGCCTTGAAATGCTATCAAAGGCGTCTGATGCTGTTTCTACCTTTCTCCAGGACATATTTGAATATCTTTACTGTAAATAAGAACCTGAAAACCGTAATAAGATTAGTCAATCTTAGAAATAATGGGAAAGCATTACAATTAGATGTACTCAAAGATTAGCCTAAGTATCATTCGCTTTAAGGGAATCCTTGGCTCTGCTCAAGTCATCCCTTGCTACTGCTTTCAGGCTTTCCTTTTTAATGTTAAAGATTCATGACATCAGAAATATTAATCTCTCTTAGAAATAGAAAGGCAACCACCCCATCACTCTGATACAGTGCTCTCAGGATTATGTGTTCTGTGATAATTACAAGCATGTTCAGGAAACAGGAAGGAAATTACAAAAGCTGTGTTCTGTGTTCCTGCCTTTTTTGTACATGCATTGTGATACTGCACACGTTGTGAATGAATAATACCAATAAAGTATCTTGAGCTTGAAATCAAGTGCAGGGTTCTGGCCCTGCACTTCTGGTTGGCTGTTAATGGCAGGATAGGATTGGTCTGTTCAGGAGCATCTGATTGGCCATTCACAGGCCATTCCTATTGGTTAATGGAGCTAGCGCTCCAGGTTTGCTATTGGTTGAACAGTTAATAAGTTGCCAATATAAGGAAGGCTATAGCAGCCCTCCAGTTTGAGCTGTCACAATATGTAAATAAAGAGTTTGAAGTTCACTGTTTTTACCGGCTCGTCTCCATCATTCGCACCCATGCTCCAGACTTAACACTGGCAACAAGGATGGGATTGGATGACATCAGAGCCAACTAAGACAACTAAGCACGTGGTTGAAGCGCACAACGGCGGAACCATGTCCGGCGGCATAGTACCACCCGCTCCGTTCGATCCAGCTCAAGAGGACTGGGAGTCCAACATGGATCGTTTTCAAATGTTTTTGGAAACGAATAATCTGAAGAATGCCACACCCGGGAAGAAACGGGCGGTATTCCTAACGCACTGCAGCCTAACGGTATTCAAAATTTCTAAGGCATTAGCGAAACCAGCGGAAGTGAAGGCCATGGACTGGGACGTCCTCGAACCGCTACTAAGGGCCCACTATGCACCAACCGTTCCAACGCTCGTAAGATGACACGAGTTCTATCAAAGAAACCAGCGGAAAGGAGAAAACGTCACCGATTTCGTTGCAGACTTCTGGAACTTGGGAGGCCTTTGCGACTTCACCGATCTAGAAGAGGCCTTGAGAGACCAAGTAGTCCTCGGGCTAGACGCTCTAAATGTACAGAGAAAAATAATGGCAAAGGGCGACGTCACCCTTAAAGACGCCATAGCTGAAGCTACAGCAGCGGAGGCGACCAAGAAGTCGGCTGCCTAACTATGCCGAAATCGCGCTCCAGCACACCCACCAGCCGGCGAAGTTTCACCTAACACAGAAGGGCAGCTACGATGGCCCACCATGAGGAGCTCTTTTCGTCGTCAGAGAGCGACGAAGAAGAGGTCCATCGCCTGTGGTCCGATCGGGAACGATACCCGAAGTCCCAGCAACTGTGCGCTGGCTGCGGGGCCAACCATTATCGCTCTGACTGCAAATTCCGCGACGCGCTCTGCCACGAGTGAGGGAAACGAGGCCACATCGGACAGGTCTGCAGAAGCCTCGGACCCAGCCAGATCTCAAAAGGAACCAATCTCCGCCAATCGACAGGGAATCGCCCTGTAAGGCGAGAACCAGAAAACCACTCCTACAGAAACCGACCCATGAATCGTCTTGCGAGACGGGAAGAGGCCCACCAAACACTCATTATTGGCCATGCCTCTTCACTAGACGCTAAGAAAATTCGGGTCAATGTGAACATTGAAAATCGGCCTTGCCAAATGGAAGTTGACTCGGGATCGTCTCTTTCTTTCTTTCTTTTTTTTTTGATAAAAGTTTTATTGATTTTAACAACAAACAAAAAACATATAAGACATAAAACATAACATAAAAAAATATCATTCTTCATAAATTTACAATGTATCGGTTGGTTTACCACTCCCTTTTGTGCATCCATTTCATGGTCATCAAAATAATTATATTACACAATAACTCACATTATCAATCATCAGTAAAATATCCCAATATCATTATTGAACAATCATTTGACTATAATTTTACTAATTCATATTTAAGCGAGATAACTATAATTAAGTTAAATTATTCTATAACAAATCATAGAATCATACCAAATCTATCTTAATAAAATATTCTAAAAAATTATCAAAACCAAGAAAAATTATGTATTCATTATTTCCTAAATTTCTAAATATTCTATTACCGTTGATAAAAAAGATCCCAAACTTCATAAAATTGTTTATCTTCTTGTTCTCTAATTTCAAATGTCAATCTGCTCATTTCAGCACATTCCAATATTTTCTTAATAATTTCTTCCTCTAATGGTATTTTCTCAGTTTTCCAATGTTTAGCAAATACAATCCTAGCCGCTGTTAATACATTTACAATCAAATACTTTAAATTTTTATTATATATATCAGGTACGATTCCCAATAAAAAAATCTCTGGTTTCAAATCTATGTGTTTCTTTGTCATTTTTTCCAGCCATATGTGAATTCTAGTCCAGTATTTCCTGGCCTCCTCACAAGTCCACCACATATGGTAATATGAGCCAGATATCTGATGACATTTCCAGCACTTTTCAGATTTATTCTTGAACATTCTTGCTATTCTTGTCGGGGGAAAGTGCCACCTGTAAAACATCTTATACAAATTTTCTTTATATGCTGTTGACATTGTCATTTTATAATTTTGTGACCACAATTTTTGCCATTTCTCTAAATCAATCCCATATCCAAAATTCTTCCCCCAAGCAATCATTGTTTCTTTAACTTGTTCTTCCTCTAATTTAATTTCCAACAAATAACTATATAGTTTTTTAATCACTTTTTCATCAGTACCTGTCAAAATCCTATCTAAATCAGTCAATTTATCATAAAATCCTTCTATTTTAGAATCTTTAAGATACCTTGCATGTATTTGCGCATATGAAAACCAAGTCATCTTTATACCTTGTTCTTCTAAATTTTGCATCGTTTTAAGTTCACCCTTTTCATCCAATTTTTCCCCTTATCTAACTGCTTGTTCCTTCTTATAAGTTACAGGATACGAAAAAGCTTCAATGGTTGATAACCAAACTGGAATTTTCAAATAACATTGTTTCTTAATTTTCTCCCAATTCAAACATAACAATTTGCGTATATAATGCCTTCTAAAATAACCCTGTGATTTACTTCCCTTATACCATAAAAAAGCATGCCAACCCAATAATAAATCATGACCTTCTAATGTCAACAATCTAATCTTTCTTAATGTTATCCATTCTTTAACCTACATTAAGTTTGCAGCTTGATAATAGAACTCCCAATTATGAAGGACAAATCCTCCTCTAATTCTAGCATCCTGTAAAAGTTTTAATTTTATTCTCGCTTTCTTGCCTTGCCATATATATTTCAACACAATTTTATTTAATTCTTCAAAGTAATCCTTACTTAACCTAATTGGTATTGTTTGGAACAAATATAAAATTCTGGGTAAAATATTCATCTTAATTGTTGAAATTCTACTTATCAATGATAATTGTAGGTTTTCCCATTTTTTCAGGTCGGATACTATCTTCTGTTTAAGTTTAATATAGTTATTCTCTTTCAGTGTAGTACATCTTGATGTCAAATATATCCCCAAATATTTAACTTTGTTCGTAACTTGAATTTTCAATAAATCTGCCAGCTCTTCTCTTTGTCTTAATAACATGTTCTTTGTCAGAATCTTTGTTTTGTCTTTATTTATTTTTAAACCAGCCATTTCACCATACGTCTCTATCTTTTCCAATAGTTTTAAAGCTGTCTCTAAAGGGTCTTCCAAAATAAAAACCAAGTCATCCGCAAAGGCTTGCAATTTGAATTCCTCCTTTTTGACTTTCATTCCTTTTATGTTTATATCCTCTCTAATATTTCTATTTAAGACTTCCAAGGTCAACACAAATAACAAAGGAGATAATGGGCTTCCTTGTCTTGTACCTTTTTTAATATTGATAGAGTCTGTGAATTCTCCATCTATCATTACTTTTGCCGTTTGCTTATAATATACGGCTTCTATTGCTTGGATAAATTTTCTAGCAAAGCCCATCTGTTCCAATAGTAATAACATAAATCTCCAGTTCACATTATCAAATGCCTTTTGGGCATCTAAGAATATCAAAGCCATTTGTTTTTCCGGGTGCGCCTCATAATATTCCAATATGTCCAGGATTACCCTCATATTGTCTTTAATCTGTCTCTTTGGTAAAAATCCATTCTGATCAGAGTGAATAAAGTTATTTAGGTATTTTTTAAGCCTTTCTGCCAAGATTGAAGCAAAGATTTTACAGTCTGCATTCAATAAGGAAATAGGTCTATAGTTCTTAATTTATAATGGGTCAACGCCTTCTTTTGGAATAAGTGTAATATAAGCTTCTGACCATGTTTTTGGTATTTTCTTATTCATCATAACTTCATTCATGACTTCTAACAGTGGAATGCTCAACAATTCTTGTAATGTTTTATAAAATTCTGCCGGGAAACCATCTGGTCCTGGTGCTTTTCCATTGTTCTGTCTGTTGAGTGCTTCGGTTAATTCCATCATTGTTATAGCACTTTCTAACATTTTCCGAGTTTCATCAGGTATCTTAGGTAGGTTAGCATTTTGTAAATACTGTTTAATTTTTTCCTCATCAAGATCCTCCTGTTTATATAATTGTCCATAACAATCTCGAATGATTGCCTTTTTCTCCTTATTACCATAACAAATTTGACCATGATCATCTATTAACTTTGATATTTTCGTTGATTCTTTCTCTTTTCTCAACTTAAATGCTAACCATCTGCCTGGCCTATTTGCATCTTCAAAATAGTTCTGTTTAGCACTTCTAATTTTTTGTGCCAGTTCTTCTTTCTCTGCTTGATCCATTTTATGTTTAATTATGTCCATTTTAAGTTTGATATCTTTTTTCTGTGGCATCTTCTGTAATTCTTTTTCCAGATTTTTATGGTCATCTTCTAAAGCTTTAATCATTTGCCTCTTCCTAATGTTCTATTTCTTTGTATAGTCAATTATTAATCCTCTTGCATATGCCTTCATTGTATCCCAAACATTCTGTATTGAAGTATCTTCTTTTTTGTTTTCATTAAAGAAGAAGGCCAATTCTTTTTCCATCCATTGTCTTTTTCCTTTATCTTTTTCCTTTAGAATAGTATTATTTAATGTCCATCTAGATCTTCTTTTTTGTCCTTTCCATTTAATTGTCATTGGATTATAGTCTGCCCATGTACTTGTTTCAATATTTATTTCTTGAATATTAGATAATAATTCTGTTGATGTCCAAATCATATCTATTCTGGACAGGAAGAGGCCCACCAAACACTCACTATTGGCCATGCCTCTTCACTAGACGCTAAGAAAATTCGGGTCAACGTGAACATTGAAAATCGGCCTTGCCAAATGGAAGTTGACTCGGGATCATCTCTTTTAATGGTCTCATGGAAGACCCTCAAGCAACTCATCCCCACTATCCGGCGCCAAGACCTTCAATTCCAACGGCTCGTGTTAAAGGACTACCAGGGGCACCGAATTCCAGTCGCAGGATCCAGTCAAGTCCGGGTTGCATTTAAAACCGCACGGCGTACTTACCCCTGACGGTGATCGATAAGGACCGGCCTAGTCTGTTAGGTCTGCAATGGTTCGCACTACTCGGCATTGAAGTGGCTGGCATTAATCGAATCAGCCGCAGTGACTGGGAGGAAGACCTCGCCCACGAATTCAGGGACGTCTTCAAGGAAAAGCTAGGCGAGTACAAGGGGACACCGATATCCTTTAGCCTTAATCCAAAGATAGCTCCCATCCGCCTTAAGCCTCGTCGAGTTCCGTTCACTCTAAAGCCAAAAATCGACGAGCAGCTTGATAAGTTGATTGCCCAGGGAGTGTTAAAGCCAACTGACCATTCTTCATGGGAAACACCGATTGTGACACCAATTAAGCCGGACAGCTCCATTAGGATTTGTGGGGACTACCGAGCCACCCTAAACCACGCCCTGCAACAGAACCCATATCCGGTGCCGGTGATACAACACCTCCTCCATTCCCTGGGGGGCGGAAAAGTCTTTGCTAAACTAGACTTAGCTCAGGCTTATCAGCAACTGCTGGTTGACGAAAAAACGGCACAGGCAAAGACTATCGTAACACACCGAGGTGCCTTTAAGTGTACGCGGCTTCAATTCAGAGTCAGTGTGGCCCCGGGGATCTTTCAGAGCCTAATGGAGAGACTATTGCAGGGGATCAAGGGGGTTTTTCCCATATTTTGACGATGTGCTCATTGCCGCCCCCACTCCAAAAATCTTACAGGAGCGTTTAAGACTGGTATTACCAAAATTCCAGGAAGCAGGCTTGAAAGTCAAAAGAAATAAGTGCAAACTGTGTACCGATCGTGTTGAATTTTTAGGGTATTTAATTGATAGTCAGGATATTCACCCTACCGATAGCAATTTGAGAGCAATAAAAAATGCTCCCAGACTCCAGAACAAGACCGACCTCCAGGCGTTCTTAGGCCTCATCAATTTTTATAATGTATTCTTGCCGCACAAGGCGACTGTCGCTGAACCTTTACATCGTCTATTAGATAAAAAATTGATTTGGGTATGGGGTCACAAAGAAGAGCAGGCGTTCCGTAATGTGAAAAAACTACTGACTTCGGATGCCGTACTAATGCAGTACAATGAGACTTTGCCAATAAACATTACATGTGATGCATCGCCTTTGGAGTGGGCGCCATTTTGAGCCAAGTGTTACCTAACGGTAACGAAGCCCCTGTTGCTTACTTCTCAAAGACGCTCTCGAAAACCAAGCGAAAGTACAGCCAGATTGATAAAGAAGCCCTGGCGATCGTATCAGTTATTAAAAGATTTCATGAGTACGTGTACGGCCGGGTTTTCACCATTGTAACTGACCACAAACCATTGCTGGGGATCATCGCTGGGGACAAGCCAACTCCCTACATACTTTCTCCCAGAATGACCCGCTGGTCAGAATTCTTGGCTGCCTACAATTATCGGCTACAATATCGTCCCGGTAAAGCTATTCCCCACGCCGACGTGCTGAGCCGTATATCACTTCCTGAAACTATCAACGATCCTGCAGCAACAATGACAGCGTTGCAGATCGAGACACTCCACACGCCGCCATTAACGGCCCGTGACATTGCAAGAGAAACAAAACGTGACCCCATCTTAGCCCGAGTCCTCACATGGGTGGAACGCGGATGGCCATTGGACCAAGTACCAGACGACTTTGCACCATTCAAAAGTCGTCAAACAGAATTGTTCTCGCAGAAGGGCTGTGTCATCTGGGGCGATAGAGTCGTTATCCCAGAACGACTCCAACAGACATTGCTAAGAACCTTGCACGATGGCCACCCTGGCATTGTGCGCATGAAGGGCCTCGCACGAAGGTACGCATGGTGGCCAGGCATCAACAGACAAATCGAATTGTGGGTTAAAACTTGCAGGAGATGCCAAGAAGTAAGCAACGCTCCACCAAAGGCAACCCCAACTGAATGGGAGACGCCGCGGGGACCCTGGTCCCGCATCCATCTGGACTTTGCTGGGCTGACCAAAGGCCACACATTTTTGCTTACCATCGACGCCTACTTGAATTGGCTTGAGATTCACCGAATGAGCAACACGACCACTGACGTGGTCATCAAAAGACTGGAAACACTGTTTGCAACCCACGGATTACCAGACGTTCTGGTATCCGACAACGGGCCCCAGTTTACCATGCTGTCTTTTGAGCAGTACCTGGCTAACCGCGGTATCCGACATGCGCTCACTTCACCTGCAAACCCTGTTGCCAATGGTAGGGCTGAGCGCATGGTACAATTCATCAAAAAGACTCTTCAAAAGATTGACTATGACAACATCGACGAGAAAATCAACCAGATCCTTTTCCTACAGCACATCACACCTCACAGCGTCACCAACAAAACTCCCGCCGAGCTGCTAATGGGACGAAAGCTCCGCTCCCACCTCGATCGGTTACACCCAGCCTACGAACCGGAAAAACCACTAGGATCCAGTGGCCAATGCCGTACCTTCCAAGTAGGCGATTTCGCTAAAAACTTATTGGGCGATCCTCTGTGGGTAGAAGCGATCGTAATCCGCGTAACCGGCCCAAGATCATACCTCGTTCAGTGCCCTGATGACAGACTTTGGAAGCGCCACATAGATCAACTACGATCGCGGCTACCATCGCGCATTTCCAAACTCCCTTATGATCAAACTGAGGGGGGGGTGATACAGAGGAAAGCGAATTGCAATTTGAGGGACTGAAACGCAGGAACCAGGGACCGGAGTGAGTTCATCTCAGGGAGTGGCCAGTGATATTGGTGACGACGGGAACGTGAACTCGGAACCAGAGGCACCCCTACCGATAAACAACGATCTACCTCAGCAGAAGTGCAGCCAACCGCCAGTCACTTTGCGAAAATCGAAAAGACTAACAAAACAGCCGTCCTACCTTAAGGACTATGTAACCACGCCCCGTGGGCAGAAACCGGGGGAAAGGGGTGTTGTGAATGAATAATACCAATAAAGTATCTTGAGCTTGAAGTCAAGTGCAGGGTTCTGGCCCTGCACTTCTGATTGGCTGTTAATGGCAGGATTGGATTGGTCCATTCAGGAGCATCTGATTGGCCATTAACAGGCCATTCCTATTGGTTAACGGAGCTAGCGCTCCAGGTTTGCTATTGGTTGAACAGTTAATAAGTTGCCTATATAAGGAAGGCTATAGCAGCCCTCCAGTTTGAGCTGTCACAATATGTAAATAAAAAGTTTGAAGTTCACTGTTTTTACCGGCTCATCTCCATCATTCGCACCCATGCTCTAGACTTAACAGCACAGTACAGTACAAAACAGGTACCATTTCATAATGACTTCCTGAGATTGCTTTAATCAGTTTGACAAGAGCCTCCATTCCTGTGACTGCTTCTGATTATATCTGTTGAGCATTATAACAAGCAGTTACTGAGTTGGCTGTTTGAAGAATAGGTTAATATAAAGTAGTACTTTTAGATTAATTTCTTTACAGGTTGTCCTTGATTTATATTTAGCAACCATTCTGAATTATAATGGCATGGAAAAAAGTGATTTATAACTTGTATTCACACTTACAATCATTGCAGGATCCTCATGGACATAAGATCAAAATTCAGCTCCTTGGTACTTGATATGTATTTACAATCATTGTTGCATCCTGGGATTATATGATTACAACTTTACCAGCCAGCTTCTGAAAAGCTAACTCAGTGGGTAAAGCTGGATTTGCTTAACAACCATGCGATTATTTTAACAACTGTGGCAAAAAAGTTGTAAAATCAGGCACAACTTACTTAACAACCACTTCATTTTACAACAAATTCTGGTTCGTGTTGTAGTCATAAGTCCTAGGATATCTATATTAGAGAAAAAGACAGATGGAATCTCTCTCCGTCTCTATCTCTTATCTCTTTTATGTGTATACCTATCTTTATCCATCCTTTCATCTATCCATCCATTCGATTATGAGCTACCTGATTCTTTAGCAAACCTGTGTGGCTTACAGATTAAAAAAAATAGTACATATAAAAAGAAATTTTGGCTGACTGGAAGAACAAGCTACTTAGTTGTAAAACCAAATGTAACTAAAGGGGAGTCCATAACCACCCTTCCCAAGGTCTCTGGAGTTTTACTAGTGGTTTCTAGATGCAATTCAAGCTGCTGGTTATTACTGTTAAATTCTTCATGATATAGAGCAGTGGTGGCGAACCTTTTTGGCACTGAATGCTGAAAAAGGAACACATGCACGCACACTAGTCAAAAAACGGAAGAACAGCTCCCTGGCGTGCCTGGCAGGAACACCGGAAACCAGAAGCTCAGCATGCACAGGCCGGAACCTGAAAGAGCACGGGCAATGGCTGGCATGCCCGGAGAGATGGCTCTGGGTGCCACTTTGGGCACACATGCCCTAGGTTCGCCATCACAGATATAGAGCCTGGCTATTTGAAATTTCCAGCTTTTTCTTCTCATCTGATATAATCAAGTAGGGTAGAGGTTCTCTTAGTTCCGTCTATTAAATAATATCATCTTAATACAGAAACTAGTTTACTGTTTTGCAATGTACCTGCTCTCTTGAACAATATGCTCACAAGATATGTGTGACTCTTCTCACTTTTAGGATGCTAAATAAAATGCATTACTCTCTCTTTGTTACATTGAGAAAGTAGGCCAAAATTGAGAATTTATATAATTTAGCAAGCATGCTATCTGTAACTATTGAATTAAGAATGTTTGCTGGTTTTTTGGGTTTTTTTTGCAGATTGACAGCAGAATTACTCCGCCTCCTTTGTGTGGAATCACAAGTCAAGGAACAAATCAAGTTGTATGAAGGAGTGCCTATTTTGCTTAGTCTGCTCCATTCTGATGATTTAAAACTACTCTGGAGTATAGTTTGGATTCTTGTACAGATTTGCGAAGATCCTGATACCAGTGTTGAAATTCGAATTTGGGGTGGAATCAAACAGCTCCTTCATATTTTGCGAGGGTAGGGTTCTGAATGTATCTATAGTAACAGCAGAGAGAATATGTATACTCACATACAAACTTCCAAGCTATTTTTTCTTCAATGAATTCAGTTTGATTTCATGTGAAAATCAATTCCTCTTAACATATGTTTGAATGATATTGTTTTATACAAATGCAGACATAAATTTCATGAAGTATCTATATAGCAATTTCTTTAGGGGGAAGAGATTAATGAACCAGAATTTATTAAATAAATCTGTATAGAATATTCATTACTTATACAAACCAACAGGAGGCAATATCTGACCAGATTTAATCCTATATTGGGACTTGCCATACATATATATCTTATCTATAGAGTTCAACTCCCCTTTTCTTTAGAATTGCTGTTTTTAACTCAGGATGTCTGTTTCAGAGAGCCTTACAGTCCCATGCAATCCATGTTTAGTCTTGCTTTGTAGAAGGATTTTTAGGACAATTCCCACGGTAAATTAAGCTATTTGTCTTGTGTGCTGCCCATTTCTGGAGTTAATTTTAAAAGATTGTGATGCGTTGGCAAGAGATCCATATTGGTGCTCAGCCCATACTACAGCCACTCCAGGCTCTGATTGGCCATTCTTCTGTTTCTTGCCTTTCCGAATCATGCAGGGATGACAAACCTTCTTAGCAGCCTTCTCTGGCCCGAACAGACCCTATGAACTTTCATACTGACTAGGGACTTGAACCATGGTCTTTCCAGTATTAATTCAATACCTTAACCACTACATCATACTGGCTCATAATGTGCAAGGATGCACAGAACATAAGCATTCATGATTCTAATTGTTGATAAGCTTAGAGATAAATGCAGATTGCTTCTTGTATTTTTTCTAGGGAACGAAGTCTGTTTTTTGATTGTTCTTCTATTGGGAGTTTATCTAGTGCAAACATAGCTGGGAGAATCCAGCAGCTTCATTTATCAGAAGAGTTAAACCCTCATGAAATACAAGAAAATACATTTTCTCTTCAAGCAGGTACAGTAGTCCTACGAAGATTTATATGAATTAGGGTGGGTGCTGGGGGTTCGCGGGGGTTTGGGAAAGCCCCTAGTTAAGATTCTGTGCAGTTCAGAGAACCCCCAAATCCCACTCCAGGCTGACCCCTCCCAGGAATCCCGATGCGACCCGTTTTGGATGGAGGTAAGTGCAGGGTGCATGCTGAGGCTCGAGGAGGGTGAAAAATGGGCCTCCTGGAAGTTCAGGAAGGCTGGAAATTGGCCTGTTTCTGGTTTTCAGAGAGTTTCCAGAGCCCGGAGAGGCCATTTTCGTCCTCCTGAAGGCTCGAGGAAAGCCTCCAAAGCCTGGGGAAGGCAAAAAAGCCCCCTCCACCGTGGTGCAGGAGGCTGACCAGGCCACGCCCACCATGGCCATGTCCACCCAGCAAGCGGACAGAAAACCTCTTGTTAAAATTTTTGAAGCTCACCCCTGATATGGATGAAGTTATTTGCGCCTAAACAATGAATTGAATGGTAATCAAAGACCGATGGATCAATTAAATAATAAATTCAGTAGCTTCTGTTACAGATATACATATGCTGACTGTCCTATATAGCAAGGTAGGTATGGATTCATAGACATTTTATTTTCCTCAGTCTGTAGTGTTCCCCAGATTACATAAAGTGTTAAATGTAAAAGGATTAGTGAATTAATTTAAAATATTATTTTAAAACTCAAAAAGCACACAACTGATAAATACTTTCATGCATAGGAGCAGGGTAAGATAATTTTTTGGTGATTTATTTTAGCCTGTTGTGCTGCAGTTACTGAACTGGTCCTTAATGACACCAATGCCCATCAAGTAGTACAGGTGAGAAGTCTTTAAATACCTTTGAGGTTAAACTTTTTATTTGTACTTATATAATACACTTTTTTTGAATAGAAATAGTATGGATTAAAAATATGCTGCTGTGCACTCATATAAGGACTGGAGGCCTATTTGCCACTTAATCATTTTATAATCAAAGCACTGCGGATAATTTGAATTACAGAAGGCATGCTATTGATATCTGCCTCAGCATAGCTGCCTCAGCATGGCTAACTATTATATAGAGAAAAAGAATGTATCTTAAAAAGTAAATGTGTCAACTAAAGCCTGTTTAACTTGAAGGTCATGCTGCAAAATGAAAAGTATCTGTCTGCTGATAATTTTGCAATAGACAATAAATTCCTCATGTGAATCTGACAGACTGTTAGAAATTTTTTGTTACTAAATGTTTGATTGTTCTCTGAACTATTCCTCCATATATACTTTTTAGGAGAATGGAGTATATACAATAGCAAAGCTGCTTTTACCTAATAAGCAAAGGAATATATCAAAGGCTAATTTATTACAGGTAATCCTTTTTATTTATTTATGGATTTTCACTGAAAATATTTGAAACAAATTTTGAAACAGAAATAATGTAGTTTATTATGAATTTATTCGTTGCCTTTTGAATAAAGAGCAAGATAATTAAGAAAAATGCTTCCCTCCTTAATAAGAATATATGACTAGAAAAGCCAACACATTGCTAATAGTTTCATAAGCCATTCTCTTCTAGTATTACAATGTTTTACTCTATTAATGTAAAAATTGTTCAGGCTTTTAGCTTGTTACTGGCATTGAATCTTTAGACAAGAGAAATCAAAAGTGGCTTTCAATCCTGTATGGAATTATTTCTATGTATTTTTCTCATCTAGTGTTATGCATTCAGAGCCCTGAGATTTCTTTTTAGTATGGAAAGAAATCGACATCTTTTTAAAAGGTATGCTGAATACACGTTATATTCCAAGATTATTTTCCTTTGAATAAATTTGTGTATATAAGATACTATATCTTATGTTTATTGTATGTGCATGTATGGATTTATCTGTCAAACTTTGCTTAAAACACTGATTTCCAATAAAAATCTGTTTCCAAACACTATGTAATCTATAAATGGAATAAAATTGCACAATATATTCATATTTTAATAACAGAAGACTTTTGAAGGCACTGGAACTTCATGACATCTCTGTGCTATAAGTGGTTCAGATGTAAATCCTGAATCATTCCTGTTGTCCAAGCTACATATCTGTGATTATACATTATTGACTGGGGATGACATGTCACAAGAAATGACTTGACACTGTTTCTGTGGGAATTGTTCAAAAAACAATAAGTATATGCATATGAAGTGTTTCTCCAATCTTAATTCAGAAAAAGAAATCTGCTCCAATAATGTGGCTTTGGAAGCACTAATATCCAAAATTCATATATTATAATAATAATTCAAAACTATATTTTATTTTGCTTGTAAATAGATTTTTTAGAGATCTCATATGCAGTGGTATAGAAGAGATAGTGGCAACTTTTTTCCTTATTCAACAATCCATAGCAAATTTCTGAGCTTATATACATGGAGGGATCAAGTGAAGGAATTGGGCTAGCATGCTTTAATTTTGCTTTATTTTGGATAGAGCAGATCTGCTGCAGAATTTCTTAAAAATTAAACAGGACTTAACATGAGAGTTATAACATTTGATGAGATTTATTACAAAATATGAATTGATAAAATTGATTTTGTTGAGCTCAGCAAAATCACTATTGCACTTTCTTTCTTCTTTTGCACTGTCTGTTTCCTTTGCTTTTGTCTCCTTCAGGTTTTGTTCTTCTCTTTCCTTAAAAATGCTACTCTATCTTCTGCCACATATCCCCTTTCCTAATTCACAATTTTTTTTTTGCCAGCCATGTATATGTAATTTGAGAAAAAAATATAAATTATATATGCAGTTGCAGATAAATTAATTTTACAAAAAGGGGACTTATTTTACTGGTAATTATTTTATTTATATATTTGTTTATTTGTCAAACATGTGCAAGATAACAAGTATAAGTATGAACATAAACAAGAACAAAGGGAGTAAATACGGATAAATGGGGACAGTAAGACAGGGGCGGTAGGTATGCTGATGCGCTTATGCATGCCCCCTTTAAGGACCTCTTTGGAATGGGACAAGGTCCATGGTAGACAATTTGAGGTTGAAGCTGTGTGGGGTTGAGGCTGTAACAATGGAGTTGGGTAGAGCATTCCGGACTTTGACCACTCTGTTGCTGAAGTCGTATATTCTGCAATCAAGTTTGGAGCAGTTTACTTTGAGTTTGTATTGGTTGTTTGCCTGTGTATTGTGATTGAGGCTGAAGAAGTCATTGACAGGTAAGAGATTGCAACAGACAATTTTGTGTACTATGCTTAGATCAGACCACAGGTGGCACAGTTCTAGATTGTCCAGGTCCAAAATTTCAAGCCTGGAGGCCTAGGGAATTCTATTGTGAGTGTAGGAGTGGAGTACATTTCTTAAGAAATACCTCTGAACCCACTCAGTTGTGTTAATGTCCGATATAAAGTGCGGGTTCCAGGTGGATGAGCTGTATTCAAGAATTGGTCTGGCAAAGGTTTTGTATGCCCTAGGTTCAAAGTTGCCGGAGAAGAAGGTTAACAAAATAGGGTTAACAACTCTTAAAGCCTTTTTGGCAACGCTATTACAGTGAGCTCTGGGGCTTAAATCATTTGAAATAAGTACTCCTAGGTCCTTGACAGAATGAGGGTCATCTACGAGATTGTTTCCTCCTAACTTGTATTTGGTGTTCTGATTTGTTTTGCCAATGTGTAGGACAGAGCATTTGTTAGTTGAAATTTGGAGTTGCCAATTGCGCGACCATTCTGACACATAGTCAAGTTCGCTTTGTAGCATTGTCGGTGGTGTTGAATAATTTTATGGCATTGACAAAGAGGATGCAGCTGTTTTTAATGTTGTCACATAGGTCATTGATGTAAAGCAGAAAGAGTGTGGGTCCTAATACACTGCCCTGGGGGATACCGCTATTAACTGGTGCTGGGTTTGATAGGACCTTCCTTATTTTGACCATTTGTTGCCTGTTTGACAGAAATGTGTGCAGGGGTCCAGAGATGCTGTAAGAACTAAGTTTCAGTAGTAGTTTGTCATGCACCACTGAATCAAAGGCTTTGCAAAATCTATGAAAACTGCATCTATTGCTTTACCCTTGTCTAGATGTGTGATCCAAATGTTTCTGTAGTGTAGGAGTTGTAGATTACAAGACAATTTTTTCCTGAAACCAAACTGCTTGTTAGAAAGTAGGTTTTTTATTTTATAGTCTTTTTAAAGAATAAGTTGAGACAGGCATTCACAAATGATCAATGTTTTTTTTAGAGAATTTTTATTTTTAAAAGCAAACATACACATAAAAAACATAAAAACATAAAAGCACCGTCCATTTTATATACATACAGTGTGTCAGTTGGTTACAAATCTTTTGTGCTATTCTTTTGTAGTCATTTACTCACAATTTATATCAATTTTCACATTGTCGAACTAACATATGCTTGTATATTTATCAGTTATTAATCATCCATGACTAAACTATTTATTCTATCATTTTATACGAGATGTTCCAAGTTTTATCTTAAAATTTATGTTATACTTTCAACCAATGGTTATATATGTCTAAATGATGTCTTATATCAATCTATTAAATTTCTATCACAAAATTATCTATTCTGTAACATTACCATGTCTTTTTATACAACCATTGATAAAACAAATCCCATATCATATAAAATTATTTATCTTCTTGTTCTCTGATTTCAAATGTCAATTTACTCATTTCAGCACAGTCCATAATTTTCTTAATAACTTCCTCCTGCATAGGCATTTTATCATTTTTCCAATTCTTAGTAAATACAATTCTAGCCGCTGTTAATGCATTTACAATCAAATAGTTCAGCTCTTTATTGTATATTTTCAGTATAATTCCCAATAAAAAGATCTCTGGTTTAAAGTCTATATGTTGTTTTATCATTTTTTCCAACCATGTGTGGATTTTAGTCCAATATTTCTTTGCGTCCGAGTATGTCCACCACATATGAACCAGGTATCTGATGACACTTCCAACATTTATCCGATTTATTCTTAAACATTCTCGCAAGTCTCATCGGGGTAGATGCCACCTGTAAAACATTTTATACAAATTTTCTTTATATGCAGTTGACATTGTCATTTTATAATTTTGAGACCACAGTGTTTGCCATTTTTCTAAATCAATCCCATATCAAAAATTTCCCCCCCAAAACAATCATCGTTTCTTTAACTTGTTGCTTCTCCAGTTTAACTTCTAATAAATATCCATAAAGTTTTTTAACTAACTTTTCTTCAGCACCCATCAAAATCTTATCTACGTCAGTCAACTTATCATAAATACCTTCTTCTTTAACATCTTTGTCAAATCTAGATTGTATTTGCAAATATGAAAACCAATTCATTTTTACACCTTATTCTTCCAATGCTTGCATAGATTTAAGTTCACCCTTTTCATTCAATATCTCACCATATCTAACTGTTTGTTCCTTTTTATATATTATTGGATAAGAAAAAGTTTCAATGGTAGATATCTATAGTGGAATTTTTAAATAATATTGTCTTTTTATCTTCTCCCAATTCAAAAACAATGCCTCTCGAATGTAATGTCTTCTAAAATACCCCTGTGTTTTAGTTCCCTTGTACCAAAGGAAGGCATCCCATCCCAACAGCAAGTCATGCCTTTCTAAGGTCAATAGTCTATTGTTCCTTAATGTTGTCCATTCCTTTACCCACATCAAATCTATTGCTTGGTAATACAACTCCCAGTTAGGCAAGGCAAACCCTCCTCTTATTCTTGCATCTTGTAACAATTTTAATTTTATTCTTGCTTTTTTGCCCTGCCAAATATATTTCAAAACAATTCTATTTAAATCTTCAAAAAACTCCTTCCCTATTCAGTTTGGAATTGTCTGGAATAAATATAAAATTCTAGGCAATACATTCATCTTAATTGTAGATATTCTCCTAATCAATGATAATTGTAAGTTTTATGAAATCTGTCGCAATCTGCTGTTTGAGTTTAAAATAATACTCCTTCAGTGTACTACGTCTTGATGTAATGTATATCCCTAAATACTTAACCTTATTTGTGACCTGTATTTCTAAAACTTCTTCCAATTCTTTCTTTCGTCTTACTAGCATATTCTTTGTTAGTATCTTTGTTTATTTTCAAACCTGCTACTTTTCCATATTTTTCTATTTTTTCTATTAATTTAAGTGCTGTTTCCAATGGGTCTTCTGATATAAATACTAGGTCATCTGCAAAAGCTTGCAATTTATACTCTTCCTTTGGGGTTTTCATTCCTTTTATTTCTTTATCTTCTCTGATATTCTTATTCAACACTTTCAATGTTAACACAAATAGCAGGGGCGACAGTGGACAACCTTGCCTTGTCCCTTTTCTTATATCTATAGATTCTGTTAGTTCTCCATTTACCATAACTTTTGCAGTTTGTTCATAATATATCATTTCAATTGCTTGAATGAATTTTTTTTTTTACCAAAGCCCATATGTTCCAATTGCAATAACATAAATTGCCAGCTCACATTGTCGAAGGCTTTTTCTGAGTCTAAAAACATCAAAGCCATTTGCTTCTCAGGATGTGCCTCATAGTATTCCAAAGTGTCTTTGATTTGTCTCTTTGGCAGAAATCCATTTTGATCAACATGGATAAAGTTATTTATACATCTTTTCAGTCTTTCTGCCAAGATTGAAGCAAAAATTTTATAGTCTGAATTTAATAAGGGTATAGGTCTGTAATTTTGAACTTGCTGCAGGTCTGTATCCTCCTTCGGTATAAGTGTAATGTATGCTTCTGTCCATGTTTGGGGTATTTTTTTCTTTAACATAACTTCGTTCATAACTTATAATAGGTGAAGAATCAGTATTTCCTGAAAGATCTTGTAAAATTCTGCTGGTAAGCCATCTGGACCTGGTGCTTTTCCAACATTCTGTTTTTTTAAAGCTTCTGTTAATTCCATCATTGTTATATTCCCTTCTAGCATTGTTTCAATATTTTTAGGTATCTGAGGTAAATTCGCTTTCTGTAAATATTGCTTAACTTTTTCTTCTTGAATATTCTCTTGATAATACAATTTCCCATAGTGATCTTGTATAATTTTTTTCTTCTCCTCATTTCCATAACATGTATGTCCTTCTTCATTTATTAGTTGGCTAATCCTTCTTAATTCTCTCTTCTTTCTCAATTTATAGGCTAGCCATCTGCTTGGTTTATTTGAATCTTCAAAGTAATTCTGTTTAGCATTTTTAATTTTTTGTGCTAGTTCCTCTTTTTCCATTAGTCCCATTTTATGTTTAATTATATCCATTTTATTTTTTATGTCTTTTTTTGCGGGGACTTCTGTAAGTCTTTTTCCAGTTTTTTATAAAAATCCTCTAATATTTTGAAAGTCTTTGTCTGTTTTATATTTCTTTTCCTTGTGTACTCTATTATCAAGCCTCTTGTGTAGGCCTTCATCATGTCCCAGAGGTTCTGTAGAGATGTATCCTCTTTTCTATTTTTTTTAAAGAAGAAAGCAAGTTCTTTCTCTATTTCTCTTTTTCTTTTAATATCATATTATTTAAGGTCCATCTGGATCTCCTCTTGTATCCTCTCCAAGTAACTGTCACTGGGTTATGATCTGCCCAAGTGCTTGTTTCTATTTCTATTTCTCGTATATTAGCCAGTAGTTCTGCTGACATCCATATCATGTCTATTCTAGACCATAAAGCATGTCTGTTTGAGTAAAAGGTGTATTGCTTACTCTCCATATTTTTCTCTCTCTCCAAGCATCTTTTAAGTTGAATTCTTCTGTTATTTGAAAGAAGGATTTTGGTAATATCTTTCTAGCTTTCTTTGTTGATTTCTGCATTTTGTAATCCAACTGATCATTAGCTATTCCATTAAGATCTCCCATTATACAAATATTAACATAGTCCAATTCAATTATTTTCACATGTAATTTCCTGTAAAATTCTTCTTGGATATCATTCGGAGCATAAATTGCAATTAAAAGTGTTTTAACATTATTGTCCATTATTTCCACCATCAAAATCCTTTCATTGTCATCCATATAAATTAATTCTGCCAAAATTGTGTCTTTAATATATAAAACCACACCTCTTTTTTAAAATTGTGCCAGCGATGTAAATAATTTCACTATTTTTTTGTTTAAGTATATATTCATGTTGTTTTTTAATATGTACTTCTTGTAAGCAAATAATATCAAATTTCAATTTCTCTAGTTTATGAAATACTTTCCTTCTTTTAGTAGCCAAATTAAGTCCATTTATGTTCATCATAATCAATTTTCTTTCATCCATGTTAGGCTTTGTGAAAGGGTTTTATTGGTCTAGTAGATCTTAATTCTCATTGCTCTCTGGGTACACCACCTACTGCACCTTCTTCTTTCTCTTTTTTAATTATTGCTGCACACTCCTCTTGAAATTCAATTAATGACTCTTCCTTTCTAGCTTCTTCCTCTTTTCCTCTAAAATATTCTAAGTAGAATAGCTCAGCTTTTTCAACTGTGTCAATTCTGTGTTTTTGTTCCTGCAAGGTGAACAAGAGGCCTGGCATCAGCCATCTGTAATTTACTCATCTTTTAAGTAACTCTTTAGTCAAAAATAAATATTCTCTTTTCATCTCTCTTACTCTTCTTGGTACCTGTTTCAGCACCACAATTTCTTTATCTTTGTACTCCAAGGTTTTCTCTCTTGCCACCTGTAGTATCTGTGTCTTAATAATCTTTTTAGTGAATCTAATATGAACTTCTCTTGGTAGTCTGTTTCTCATTGCGTATCGTGTATATACACTGAACACTTCATCCATCCCATCCATCATCTTCTCTTTGGTTATCTCTAACGCTTCTGCCAGTATTTCTATCATTATTTCAGCAAGGTTTTCACCTATTCCTTCTACATTTTGAAATCTTAGATAGAATTCTGATCTGTCAATTTCCCATCCTAATGGTTTGCATCTGTGCTTCTCAATATCATTCAATCAAGTGTCAATATCTCCTATTTTCTTATCCCTTTGTATATCTTCTTCAATTTTCTTAATTCTGTCCTCATATTTCATCATCATCTGTTGAATGTTCTCTACTTTCTCATCTGTCTTTTCAGTTCTTTGCTCAATATTCTCAGCTCTTTGCTCAATGTTCACTATTCTCTTTTCAATCTTCTGGATTCCTTGCATAATCATCTGTAATGTCACTTCCTTCTCTTTCTCCTGTTGTAAAATTGTCTGTATTGACCATTGTCCTCCAGATGGTGAAGAGGCTATTGGTATTGAGGAAGCTGATGCTGTTGTCTTTCTGCTCATCTTGTGCTTACCTGTAGAGAGGAAGAGAAAAAAAGGAAAAAAGAAAAAAAACGTAGTACAGGCAGGCAGTTTCTACTCCCCCAAAAAAAAGGGGGGGGGGAGAAAAATCTTCAGGGACCCCTCTTAGCTAGAAACAATTCAAAATTAGCTAATGCAAATTGCGGACCGTTGTCTGAAACAGGAACATCCAGAAACCCATGGGTTGCAAACAAACATTCTAATGCTTTTATGACAGATTCCAAAGTAGTAGTATGCATGAGGGTCAACTCAACCCATTTGGAATAAGAGTTTACTACAATTGGGAATATGCGGCCCATGGAAAGAACCCACCAAATTTATGTGGACCTGTGACCACAGGGACTTAGCCGATTCCCATTCCCCCAGATTGGCAGCTGGTGGGGCTGGTCTCGATAGCTGACATGCTTGGCAGGTTCTGACCTTAGTGGTAATGTCTGTGTCTATGCCTGGCCACCAAACGTAGCACCTTGCCAGTGCCTTCATTTTGGCAATACCTGGATGTCCCTCATCTAGGCTTCAATTTGCTAGGGACAATGACACGGCAGCCCCATAATAAATACTCCTGCTGGGTGGACACCTCACGCTGCTTGGCTCTGAAAGGTAAGAATTTGGTGTCTAATTTTCCTTCAGGCCACCCCCTTCTCACCCAGTTCAAAACCTGCAATGTTACTTGGTCTTTTGATGAAAATTGAGCGATTTCCATTGCAGTCCAACGCAATTGTTGATCATCCAATAAAAACAGTGTTAATGATGGTACGGTGTCGATCACATGGGCTGGCAAGGGACAGCGGCTTAAAGCGTCTGTGTGGCTAAGGTGTTTTCTAGTTCTATATATTAATGTGTATTAGTAGGCAGCAAGGAATATTGTTCACATAGTCATTCTTGGAAATAATACTGTAGGGCTTTGACGATCTCCAGACAAAATACCTAATAAAGGTTTGTGATCAGTCACAAGCTGAAAATGGTGACCGTAGAGAAATTCATGAACTTTTTTAACGGAAGTGACTGCTGCTAAGGCTTCCTTATCGATCTGGGCATAATTTCTCTCAGTACTTGATAAAGTCCTTGAAAAATATGCTATCGGCGCTTCCAGGCCATTTGGCAATTTGTATGCTAGAACAGCGCCTATCCTGAAAGTATAGTACCAAAGCATCACAGTATAGTACCAAAGATAAATCCCTGTCAAATTGTATTAACACATTGTCAGATGACAACAAAGCTTTTACAGCATTGAAAGAGAAGTCCTCTTTGGGACCCCATGTTGAAGAAGCATTCACATCCAATAATATATGTAATGGTTCTGCCACAGAAGCCTTATGACAGAGAAAAGAGCTACAGAAATTTAGGAGCCCCAAAAATGCCTGCAGTTCTGTCTTGTTGGATGGTGTTGGGACATCCTTAATAGCTCTTCTCTTTGTTCCAATGGGATAAATACCTTTAGGGTGCCTAGCCTGTTTTAAAACAGAGGCCTAAAATTGAAGAAAAACAAATGCAAATTTGCAGTCAGCCAAGTAGATTTGTGGTATCCCCAAAAAATCTACTTGGCTGACTGCAAATTTGCATTTGTTTTTCTTCAATTTAAGGCCTGCTGTTTTAAAACAGGCTAGGACCCTTCTGAGGCATTTGAAAAGTTCTTTGTTTCATGCAGAAATAAGAATGTCATCAAAGTAGGGCAAACTAGGATGCCTTGAAGTAGTCTCTCTATAAGGCATTGAAGTAGTCTCTCTATAAGGCATTGAAATAACTCTGGGTGCCACTGAAACTCCAAATTGTAATCTTGTACATTTGAAAGCACCATGATGGGTGACAATTGTTTGTGCCTCTGCTGTAAGGTTGTCAACAGGTAACTGTTGATAGACTTGGGCCATATCAAGTTTTGCAAAAATAGAACCCTTTCTCAGTGAGTGCAATAGATGCTGAATTATTGGCACTGGGTTTGCATTGGTTTGCAAGGCCATATTTATGGTACTTTTATAATCAGCACAAATCCTTATCGAACCATCATGCTTCAGGGGTGCCACAATAGGGTTTTCCCATTTTGCAAAATCTATGGGTTCTAGAACCCCTTGGGCTATTAATTTATCTAATTTTGCATCAACTTTAGGTCTTAATGCAAAAGGAACTCTTCTAGTTTTTAACCTAATGGGCGCTATATTAGGATCCAAGGTAAATGAGATTGGAGTTCCTACATATTGATCTAATTCATCACTAAACACATCTTTAAAGTCATTTAGTAAGATTTGTATATCCTGATCTTGAATGGAATGTATTCCAGCTACTTTTAGTCCCAAAGATTGAAACCAGTCTAACTCTAGTAGACTTGGTAAGGCACTTTCTACTATTGTGAGAGGAAGTAGTCCCTCAAAATTTTGAAATTGGATACTAAGCTTGTCTGTGCCAGTTACTGGGATTGAGCACCCTTGGTAGTCTTTGAGGGACAATTTGCATGGTTGGAGTCATTTCTTTGAGATGGTAGGAACTAACCTCTTTAAAGTGCTCCAGGACACAATGGATAGAGATGAGCCGGTATCAACTTCCATTGGGCACTGCTTTCCTTCTAAAGAGACAGTGACATGAATTTTGTCAGTATATATCTGGTTAGAAAAATTGTTTGGTGATTTAGAATTATAAGAAGCTCTAGTAATAGTAAAACATTCTTCTTTCTATTTTTGTGGTCTAATTTGAGGCTGGTATTGTTGATTAAAATTTCTGCCAGATTTGCAAACTCTAATGCCTTTCTCTGGCATTTTAAACAAATTACGTTTTTAAATCGGCATGTGAATCTTAAATAATTACCACTGCAACTCATGCAGGTTGTTTGTGGCTGCATAGGTTTGTTATCAGGAATCCAATTGAGGTGGAGGCTGCCCTCTGAGGCAATTTACATCTTCACCAAATTTTGTCCGGGAAAATGTCATCGTAATGCATGACAGCACTCAGTTTGGTTCCAGAATTGCTATTAGAGCCTTGTATCTCAGCAGCGGAGAGAATGGACATTTCTGCTGCTTGAGTCTTCTCAACAGCCGTCTTAAGAGTTAGGTCGCCCTTGGCAAGCAGGTGTCTTTGAAGCCTGAGATCTCACACACCACATACTAATTGATCAAGCAACTGATCCTCAAGATCCCGGAAACCACAAGGTAGGGCCACTATTCAGAGGGCAGCCATGTAGGTACCTTCAGCCTGTACTCTTCTCCTGAATGCATGCCACCTCGCAATCCTAGATGGCTTAGGCGAGTAATGATTACTTAGAAGTTCTTGTAAGTCTTCCCAGGATACCAGTCTGAGGCGCCAACAGTGCTGCGGTGGTATAAAAAACCACAGCCCCACAAAAGCTTAGAAAATATGCTTTTTTCCTGTGGTTTGAAATCAGCAGCATCTAGGAAACAATCAAAACGATTTATGTAAGAATCCCAAGTTTCTGACAATGGGTGGAAACATGGGAATGATGGAATAGATGACATTTTGTCTTTCCTGAGGTAACAAGAAATGGCGATATCTTCGGCTCTAGTAATTTCTCAGCTCTCAGAATGGCATCCCACCTTTGTCACCAATTTTATAGTCTTTTAAAAGAATGAGCTGAGACAGGCATTCACAAACGATCAATATTTAATGCAGTGGTTCCCAAAGTAGGTGGTACTGCCCCCTGGGGGGGTGGGATGCCTAAGGGGGCGCTAAGGGGCAAGGGGGCTGGCAGGGGCACTAAGAGGTGGCAGGGGGGCATTTGAAGCCCTGCAGGGTCACCCCATTGACTGTTGCACCACTCTGGAGATGGCACCTCGAATGCGGCAGCTCCGATGCACCACATTGTAATGGGTTCCAGGAGGAGGAGGAGGGGATGGAGTAAAGTGCACTAAATTTGAGTTTGCTGCACAGGTGCTGCAAGAGCAGCGAACAGCCATGGAGCTGGCTGTGGTGGGGCCTGGAGGGTGTGCACGAGAGGAGAAGGAGGGGAGAGGGAGGAAGGAAGGAAACCTCTGCCACAGCTTGTGCTCATTCCTCAGCCAACCTGGATTTCCACAAACTCATCAAGAAGAAAGAAAAGAAGCTTCTCACACTCTCAGAAAGTCCTGCGTGCTCTACTTGGGGCTCTTCGCTATCCTTTTTTCCTCCTTCCTTTTGGAAATCCGGGCTAGCTGAGGAATGAACGGAAGCCGCGGTGGAGGCTTCCTTCCTCCTCCTCTCATTCTTCAGCCAGCCCAGATTTCCAAAAGGAAGAAAGAAAAGGGGACAGCAAAGAGCCTCAAGGAGAGCACGCAGGGCTTTCCAAGAGAGTGAGAAGAGACACAGACAGGGAGTAAGAGAGAGTGAGATAGAGAGAGAGAAAGATACAAAGGGAGGGAGAGAGATTTGGCTCAATTCAGCTCTGTCTGCCAGACATGATATTCTTCCGATTAAAATCGGAATTCCAATTTTTTGGGAAATCGCCCACCCTCCCTTTCCCCCCCTTCTTCTCCTCCTTCCCCTCCCCTCGGAGACCCCCTGAGTCAGGAGTTGCTACCGCCAGCGCGGCTCCAGTCCCACATTGCCTCGGGAAAGGAAAGGCAAAAAGGAAGAGCCAGGGTGGCGCTTTGCAACAGCAGCAGCGGCACAGGAGGCTCAGGTGCAGCAGCTCCCGGTTTTGCCTTTCCCTTCCCAAGGCAACGCGGGACTGGAGTCGCATGGAGCCACGCCGACGGTAGCAACTCCTGACAGCCCCAGCCGGACACCTGAGCGCAGCCTGGGCGGTGCGAGCGGAGGCCGCTGAGTGGCAGGAAAAAGGAGCTGGGCAGCCACGGACCATCTGTCTCTCCGTGCAACACGCCACCACCCGGCCCTAGCGAGGTAAAGCAGTGGGCGCTCCCCGGGCAGCGGCCTCAGCCCCGCCCCCAGGGAAGTGGCTGCCCAGCTTTGGAGCTGATCCACACGTGACCAGCTGGAGAGGATGGGTGTGTAGCATTGGTGTTGTGTGTGCGATTTCTTGGCTCGTGGCGTGGGGTCTCTTTTGGCCGGCCCCGATTTTTTTTTCAGAGGGGAATATCATGCCTGGCCTGCTCCCCTCTCTCTGTCTTTGCCCAGTTTTGCAAGGATTCAGCAGCGATCTAAGGCAGCAACCTCATAGCACTGTGAGGTAACAGTCTGACTGTCACTCCTTTTGGAATGCAAGGTTTGTTTTTGTATCTTTCCACAGACAGAAAGAACGTGGCCAAATTTCCTTACAGTTTTTCCCTGTGTGCGGGAGTTGGGAAGGGGGGGTAGGGAGTGGGGGAGAAGGAGGGAGGAAGAGGCATAGAGAGAGAGAAAGAGAGAGAGTTAGAGAAGAGAGAGGGAGAGAGAGAGAAAGAAATGAGAAGGAGGAAAAGATGGAGAGGGAGATAGAGGGAGAAAGATAGAGATGGGGAGGGAGGAGAGAGAGAGAGAGAGAACAACCTGTTCCCCGTAGAAAACAGAGAAAACCACAAAACCTGGGGGGGTCATGTGACTCAGTGGGAGTACCATTGAGTTGCCACGCCCACCCATGTCTTGCGGCTCCCAGTGTTTTGTTTTCTGTGGGAAACAGGTCCAAATGGCTCTTTGAATGTTTAAGTGCAGACCCCTGACCTAGGGGGAGGCAGAGGGAGGGGGGCTATCTATCTACCTACCTACTTATCTACCTACCTACCTATCTACTTACCTACCTATCCATACAACCATCCAAAAAGTCTGTCTGTCTGTCTGTCTTCCTGCCTGCTTGCCTGCCTGCCTACCTACCTATCTACCAATAT
Source organism: Hydrophis major (assembly GCA_033807585.1). Classification (NCBI taxonomy): domain Eukaryota; kingdom Metazoa; phylum Chordata; class Lepidosauria; order Squamata; family Elapidae; genus Hydrophis; species Hydrophis major. The sequence goes on along the minus strand of CM066343.1, from coordinate 140,849,948 downwards.
ATCTACTTACCTTCCTACCTGTCTCTCTCTCTCTCTCTCTCTCTCTCTCCATCTATCTATGTTCAAAGCACCGGCCCTGCAGGCACATTGGGAAAGTAGAGCAAAGCCAGTCTAGGAGGGAGGGAGGGAGGGAGGGAGAGAGACCTGATGCATCAGATTGAAATGAGGCCTAGTTTAGTCTGAGGCCCTTTTTCACATTGAAACATCTTTGGCTTCTATTAAAGGTTTTGTGGATGAAACATGGTCAAGACCAGGAAGCTCTCACATTTTGTTGAGGCTTTAAACAGGATCCATTGGACCAGATCTCCACCCTAAAAAATTACTTTTCCCCAATGTTTTAAAGTACCAATTCTGAAGAAGACAAAACCAAAATGAACTGGTAAATTATAAGGAGAACACACACACACACACACACACACACACACTCCCTTCTAACCCTGCTGGAGCAGGAGATTGGACTAGAATAGATATCTCATTATTTTTCTCCTCCCTCCCTCCTTCTTTATTTCTTTTTCTTTCTATCCCTTCCTTCCATCCCCCCTCTTTCTTCATCTGTCCCTTTTTCTTTCTTTCTCCTTTTTCTTTCTTTTCTTCCTTCTCTCTTTCTCTCTTTCTTTTCTCTCTCTCTCTTTCCCTCTCTCAGGTTCACCCCATTGACTTGATGCACTGCTTCGCTCGGACTTGCTTGGGCAAGTCCCTCCAGTGCAGCAGGCTCAATGGGGTGGACCTGCAGAGCTGGCACCTAAAATGTGGCAGTGGTGGCATGTTTGAAAAGTCGAGCAAAGCCAGAGGTCAGTAATTTTTGCTGCAAAGAATGACAAAAGCTTCTGGGTTGTGCACAAGAAGGGACACACATGTCAATGCAATTCAGCAACATAAAATAAATAAAAATAAAACAAATCAACAAGAATCAGCAAATAATCTCTGATTAGATTCTATTCACTACTAGAATCTAATCAGAGATGTTTTGCCGATTCTAGTCCAATGACCTGCTCCAGCAGGGTTAGAAGGGAGTATGTGTATATGTGTGTGCATGGCTGTCAAAACTCCAAAAACAGGTGAAGTAGCTCTGGGGAGGCCAGTCATAAATTAAATACTTGCTAAACAACTGGCCATTGAGGACCACTTGTATTTGGTTTGCCACGCCCACCCAGTCACATGACCACCAAACCACACCTATCCAGTCATGTGACCAGCAAGCCACGCCCAGCCAGCAAGCCACGCCAGCCAGTCACATGACCAGCAAGCCATACCCACCCAGTCATGTGACCAGCAAGCCACAAATTAGGTCATGCCTACAGAAATTTAAATCCCACCCCTGGGTGGGGTCACCGAGGATGAGTTTGTAGCACAAAGGGGGGGGTGGACTGAAAAAGTTTGGGAACCACTGGTTTAATGTAACAAAGGAACAGGTTACCCGCATCAGCCGATATGCTTCTGACTGGCCAGCTGACGGGTAACAGCTGATACCATCTGACAGCTCCCTTTTATAGTTCGCTGTCAGACAGCTCAGCCAATAAAAACACACAAAACTCCCACTTAAAATGTGGACCAACAACTTCTGTAGAACACAATACTTTGTTTCTAAATGTAGGGTGATGGATTGATTTATAACTGATTCCATGCCTTTACAAGTGACGCAACACAGTGAGATTGGTGTGTAATTTTTTATTAGATAAGGGTCTCCCTTTTCAAAAATAGGTATGACTGTGGCTAATGACCATAAGTTGGGCAGGGAGCTGGTTCTGAAAAATACCTCATAGATTGTGCTTGGAGGTTCGGCTTTGACAATGGCAAGCTTTTTCAAAAAGTAGGCACATAATCCATCAGGGCCAATAGATAGGATGGCTTTAGGTTACGTAGTGCTGTTTCAACCTTAACTGCTGCAAATTAGTTTTAATCAATAGTAATTCAGATTGTACTGAATTCTTTTTTTGTCCTTTTTAAGTTTGCTATTTGTCTACCTATGTACAGATACACACACACTAAACATTTTGTTGGGGTGGGGGTGGGATTTCCTGCATTGTATCAAATGGTGTTAGTAACCTAGATTGACAAGATAGGGAAGCTGGGCATTATAAAGACTTTCTAATTTTAATTTTCCTTTTTGTTTGTGTCCATGGGGCAGATTTATCTTAAATTAATAAAAGGCTTTCTTTCCAATAAATACGGAATTTTATGAAGGAAAGGGATTGAACCAATTTTCCTTTAGCAAGAAAGTTCTGATGGGTTACTCACATGTGTAAAGCCTCTTGGTAGAACTGTTTTGACCTCAGTACATTTGTCAGACACAAATTATAAAAGAAATTAATTTTTTAAATGTGAGAAATGAACTTGGGTATAAAGTTGATTCAGTATTCCATAAGTGTTTGCATTTATATTTTTATAGGCTCTTTCCTACAGATTTGTTTGAAAGCTTCATAGATGTTGGGCATTATATTCGTGAGATCAGTGCCTATGAAGAACTAGTATTGAAATTAAATGCATTACTGGTGGGTAGTATATGTTTTTCCTTATTCAAATGAACTCAGTCCCTACCAAAATGTTTCAGCTTACTCTGGCTTTTAAATGTTATCTTTGAATAAAATATTACAGAGTTTTTGAAAGAGAATTATGAAAACTGCATCAGTACAAGAGATAGCTTTATAATGCTTTGCAGTATGTTTTGTGGTAACTTTAAGACACCATACTTCTTTTCATGTGCTCTAGCTGCATAAATTTTATTTAAGAATGGAATAGTCAAAGAAGTGTTCTTGATTGAGATGAAAAAATGGGTGAAGTTGGTTTCTAAGGGGAAAGTAGGACTTTTATAAACTATAAACATTGTCTAAAATTACATCAATAAAGTATTTCTTTTATAACCAGGAGGATGAAGTTAAGCAAATTGCTGAAAATATTGAAAATATTAATCAGAATAAAGCACCTATGAAATACATAGGCAATTATGCAGTTTTGGATCATCTTGGTAGTGGAGCATTCGGAAGCGTTTATAAGGTATAACTGCCTTTGATTTGTTTTGAATATTGCTTTACATATTCCCTTCAATAATTCTCACACTTGATTGCAAATATATGTTATTTATTTTTATTGACAAAGTAAAGCAATATGATGATTTGACTTAGCATTATTTGTATTAAAAATAATAGTTGAGAAAGCTAACATAGTCAAGATTGCAATTTTAAATTATACCTTGTTTCTAAGTCACCATTCCATAATACACTAGAGATATGTAAAATGTTTTGAAATCAAAGTTTCCTATCTTCAATCATTTCTTTTCAATCCCAGTACAGTTCTGTTTCTAATATTGTCTGATCATACGAGAAAATTATTTCCATGCTCTGATTAAACAGAAATGTTTCAACTTCCAAACTGACTGCTTTTGATTGCAAAATTGATAGCACGATTATCCACCGTGAAACAGAACATTTCCAGTAAATTCATTGAAACAGAATCTTTCAAGCTTGGACTCCATTAACATTTGTATATTTTGAGTACTCGCCTATTTCTTCAGATTTGTAGCAAATGCTATTTTATTAATGTAAACATTTCTGAGATAATATATCTCAAGTACTTTAAATAATTTGTATTTGGCTATATAAATAATATTAATAGTGCTCACAGTGTGATCTGGCCAGTTTGCAGAGATTTTGACTTTCTACTCAAATCTGTTAGGACATTCAAATACATATATTATCTGAAAATATTCTCATTGCAAAATGGAACTTGGTCCTACATTCTAATTTCTATTGTATGCTCTCTGTTCATATCATTTTTTCTTCTTGCTGTAGGTTAGAAAACATAGTGGCCAAAACTTTCTAGCAATGAAAGAGATTAATTTACATAATCCAGCATTTGGAAAAGATAAAAAAGATCGAGAGAGCAGTGTAAAGAACATTGTCTCCGAATTAGCCATAATTAAAGAACAGGTGAGACTAAACTAAAAAAAAGTTTCAGAAAAATTGTTGGGGGAAGTTTTTCAATTACAGTTTAGATGCCAGTTAAAGTGATTTTAATTACTATGCTACCCTGAATATGTGCTGGCTACCTCCTTTTATTATCCTGCTCAGGCTTTTCTTTGCTTGCTACCTGTTCTTATTCATCCCTAGTAAATTTGTAGGGAACTAGGGAACTGCTATAGTATATGTGCTCCTCTTAACCTGTTGCAAGCCTTGATTGGGTTGTATGATCATTCATACATTTGCAGTTGAAGACTAAGCAAGAAAAAAACTGCAATTAGTAATAAGCTCTAAAAATATAATAGAGACATTGTGATATCGATGGTGTTTTTTATCTGTCATTGGTGCAGTCCTTTCAAATAAGCATTAATGCTATCCAAATGCCAAAAGACATTCCAATATTCAAAACCTAACTTGCCATAGTTACCATTAAGAGGAAAAATCACCTTTAATGTTATACTGCTTCTAGAATGGGTAGGGGTAATATATTTGTCCATTTTTTCTTGGAAGAAGAGGGGTTGAGGGTAGCAATGGATGTGTTTCACTTCCTAAAAGTCTCTCATTTTCAAATCATTCAGACTGAAATTGTACTGATTTGCCACAAAATTTCTAGGATAGGGTTAATAACAGATTAAAGGTAGATATGAGTGCTTCTTTTCACACTCTTATTTTTTGAAAAAAAGGAAAGAATATTGGAGTACACTGGAGTACTACCAGTGTATCGCAGACTCTGACATCTAATCTAACATTTGTACATTTTTATTTTAGCTTTATCATCCCAATGTTGTACGATACCACAGAACCTTTTTAGAAAGTAAGTATAAATTTACAAAGTTACAATTCACAGTGTATTACTCTCATAATATTTTTTAAAAAGTCAAGGACTATGCCAGAAAAGTTTACTTATCACATCTTCAAGAAGATTATTTTGTTTTTGCACAAGTATTAAATTGTTAGTTAGAAGATAAGGGAAGGAAAGGGAATGTATTGGAAGAGAAATTAGAAGCTTGAACATGTTGTATTATGTTAGCTTAAAAAAGACTTTGTCTTTTCAAGAGCTGAGGTTTCTAGATAGCAGGAATAGGCAATCTCTGAATAACCAGGGATTGCACTTACCGTAGATGTGTCTTTCTGTATGTATGGGAGAACACAGATAGTCCTTGACTTATGATTGTTCAAAGTTATAACAGCACTGAAAAAAGTGACTTATGACCAGTTCTCATACTTACGACCGTTGCAGCATTCCCACACTTAACTGATAGTTTCAGCAACTGGTGTCTTTGGATTGTCATTTGAAACTTTCATTCTTACAAGCGAAGTCAATGGGAGAAGCCAGATTTGCTTAATGACTGCATGATTCACTTAACAACTGTAGTGATTCTCTTAACATCCATGGCAAGAAAGCTTGTAAAATAGGGCACAACTCACTTGTTTAGCAGTGGAAATTTTGGGTTCAGTTAAGTCAAGTTGGATGTTTGAAGAAGTAGGCAAGTAGGCATAGAGCCATGATTCTCTATTTTTTTCTTGATGGTTATAGAGAAGTTTGGAGGTTCATTATTTACATTACCATTTTAGTATCTTTCTCAAATCAGAAATTGCTATTGTCTTTCAGCAGCTATAGTCCAATGGAGTTTGAAAGACCTTAATTTGCCCAAGACTGTTCTTCAAGACAGACTGCATTATAGGAGATTTCACATTTGATATTTTCTTGATATACAAATCAATTAACTACAGACCTACAATGGTTTGTTTAGATTTGCTGGCAAACTATCCCAACCATAACAATGCTGACAGCTTACAATACAGTGCTGATGATGTTACCTAGTTTGGGTAATGAAACATTTGCAAGAAAACAAACAAGCTCAGACAGCACCAAAGAGCCCTCATTTCAACCCTGAGCTACAAATATTTTCCTTTACATGTAGCTGAAAATTCCCAAAGGTGCTTTTTCATGAGGCAACTGGACTTTTTTTTTGTTTTTTTCTTTGAAGACATTTCACTTTTCACCCAAAAGCTTTTTCAGCTCTGACAGGATGGTGGGGAATGGAAGGATTTATATTTCTTGCAAGCAGCTGGTCATTTGCATCTGAGTAGTGCTTCTGGTTCCTGTAGTCTGCAATTTTTCTGGAAATCTGTTCATACTCTCACACCATTCGAAGGGTGTTTATCCCAAATTGCATAGCTAAAAGTCTACAGAGATTCTCAGTAATCCAGGTCATGGTTGTCCCAAAGGTGCTTTTTTAGGAGGCAACTGGACTTTCTTGTTTTTTGTCTTCAAAGAAAAAAAAAAAAACAAGGAAGTCCAGTTGCCTCCTGAAAAAGCACCTTTGGGACAGCCATGACCTGTATAATTGAGAATCTCAACAGACTTGTTGAAAATTGTGCATTTTTAACTATAAACCAAGTTGTAGATATATTTTTTTTGTTTACCACAATGAATCTGTTCCAAGTAACTAATATCATATAGTCAGTGAATTAGATTTGATGTTACGCAGTTCAGTTTTTGAGAGTCATCATTAAGTGATTGAATGCATAGGTCAGGGCATAGGTATCTGGTGCTATGTTCCTGTGAGAACATCTGAATAATCAGTTTGCCTTTACATATTGTTTATGCTACAGAATCTCCAAGAAATATGCCTGCTTGATTTCCACTGCATAACTATTGTTTACAGAAATAAATTATTGTTACTATTTTTTATTTAATTTCATATAGATGATAGGTTGTATATAGTTATGGAGCTCATAGAAGGAGCACCCCTTGGAGAACATTTTCATTCTTTGAAGGAAAAACAACAACAGTTTACAGAAGAGAGAATATGGAATATATTCATTCAAGTAAGAACCTAAAGTTGTCTTCATTACTTTACCCTACATGTTTTCTGGTCGTGTAGTTAATCAGGAACTGAAAAGTCTGAAAACCATGTTAGTGTCGTAACATTGATTTCAAGCCATTCAAAGTGAAGTTTTCCAATAGTTCTTTTATTTTTGAATTATTCGGACAAAAAGCAAGGCAAGCATGCAATTAAGCTTAGTTAGTTCCTTTATATTTGTACATATACTTGTGAAATTTCAAAGTTATCTTACTACAAGTTATGCCTAACAAGGCTAATCAGGTTACTGTGCCCAACAAGACTACTCAATTTGCTATAAATATTGCTGCCCAACTAAGCTACTCATTCACACAATACTCATATGTACTCTCAACACAGATGATCAGGCTGCATTAGAGTGGGCTGGGAAGTAGACTCAGGGCATCCCCTACTTCAACCAGAGTCGTCTCAAACTTTGGGGTCTGGGTTCATTCCAGTGTTCTCTTTATACCCAACTTGCTTACTCAATATCCATGTGTATGTTACATCTTGCCCCAGCCACGTCAGGAACTTTACATCCTTACCGTTCGTTTCAAGACTCCACTACATTCTGTACACTCACTAATGCTCTTTCTGGTATCACCAACAATTTACTTATCAGTAGTACACACATTCCAGCAAACATGAGTCTCCCAGTGAGTTCATGAAAAGGCTAACTTTGCTTGTATTACAGGCTCTCTATATTCATAACCTACATTTGTGGTATAGTCATATATAACATAAAATATGTAAGATTAGGCTATGATGGCAAAAAAAGAGAATGTGGCAGCATCTTTTCTGACTAGCAAATGTTTTTAAATATCTAAACTTTTGTGAGTTTATTTGTTAGCTGGAAAAGGTACTGCCATACTCCTACTTCTTTTTTTGACACCATAGCCTAACATGGTTTTCCATCTGTAATGATTATACAGTAAATAATATAATGGTGTTTATCAAACAAGGATCTATTATTTTATCCCTTCTGAAGAAGTATCCATATTCATTTTGTTTGCAAAATTGTCACTAGAAGTCACTGATCATGAAATTTTTGGTCTATCAAGATGATCCATAATACCATCGTTTTAAAGGCAAATCCCTCTCTTGAATAATCTAGCAAAAATAAAACTCTGTGTCACTTCCCTTTTAATGATAGAGTTCATATATACCTCCCTTTTAGAAGAAATGCAAAACAATATGCAGCACTTAACAGTAGAAAGTTTCTTCCTTTGCAACTGTTCTGTGCTGTCAGCTGCTTTGCAAAGCAAAAAAAAGGGACTAGTACACTTTGATTCTCTAATGAATTGTGGTAGCCATTTTGCTTATTATAAAACAGTCATAAATTATTATTTTATATTGTTATGTTTCAGAACTTTATTTCCATTAAAATAAATTATTTAATTAGTGCTGATGTATCTGGCTTTATATTGTATTAAGTTGTTATTATTACTATAAAGCTGTGTTTAGCTCTTCGGTATTTGCACAAAGAGAAAAGGATTGTCCATAGAGACCTCACTCCAAACAATATCATGCTGGGAGATAAAGATAAAGTAACAATCAGTAAGTTCTATTTTTATGATCTTATTGACATTTGATAGAAAATAATCAGGATGTTGATATCAATAATAAGCTAGTAATAATATGTTACATTTACTCAGAAAAACATCTCAAATAGAATAAAATACTTTATTGGCCAAGTGTGATTGGGCACACAAGGAATTTGTCTTGGTGTAAATACTCTCAGTATACATAAAGAAAAGGTACATTCATTAAGAATCAAGAATCATAACGTACAACATTTATAGTCATAGGGTACAATCAACAATCAAATCATACTAGGAAACAGTCAAGTGGGGTGGGGATGGGTGTTAAGGAGTGGTGAGAAGATTAACAGTAACAGTGTACACTTTGTAAATAGTTGAACAGTGTTGAGGGAATTATTTGTTTAGCAAAGTGATGGCTTTCGGGAAAAAACTGTTCTTGTGTCTAATTGTTCTGGTGTGCAGTACTTTGTAGCATCATTTTGAGGGAAGGAGTTGAAACATTTATGTCTGGGATGTGAGGAGTCTGTAAATATTTTCACAGCCCTCTTTCTGACTCGTGCAGTTTATAGGTCCTCAATTGAAGGCAGGTTGGTAGTAATTGTTTTTTCTGCAGTCCTAATTATCCTCTGAAGTCTGTGTCTGTCTTGTTGGGTTACAGAACCAAACCAGACAGTTATAGAGGTGCAGATGATAGACTCAATAATTCATCTGTAGAACTGTATCAGCAGCTCCTTGGGCAGTTTGAGCTTTCTGAGTTGGCACAGAAAGAACATTCTTTGTTATGCTTTTTTGATGATGTTTTTGAAGATAGGTGTCCATTTTATGTCATGTGATATAGTAGAACCTAGAAATTTGAAGGTCTCTATTGTTGATACTATGTTGTCTAATATTGTAAGAGGTGATAGTATAGGAGGGTTTCTTCTAAAGTCTACCACCATTTCTACAGTTTTGAGTGTGTTCAGTTCCAGATTTTTCTGGTTACACCACGAGGCAAGTTGTATAACCTCCTGTCTGTATGTAGATTCATCTTCTCGAATGAGACCAATCACTGTTGTTTCATCAGCAATTTCAGTATTTTAACAGATGGATCATTTGAGATGCAGTAATTGGTGTATAGGGAGAAGAGAAGTGGAGATAGCACACAGCCTTGGGAGGGGGCTGTGCTAATTGTACAGGTATTGGATGTGATTCCGCCTAGCTTCACCTGCTGCTTCCTGTCTGTTAGGAAGCTTATGATCCACTAACAAGTGTGTTCAGGTACCACTAGTTGTTTACTTAGAAGAGTGTTTGGAATGATGGTATTGAATGCTGAACTGAAGTGTACAAAATGGACCCTACTTAGGTATTTGGAGATTCAAGATGTTGTAGGATGTAATGCAGACTCATGTTAACAGCATCATCTGTCAATCTAGTTGCTCGGTATGCAAACTGCATGGGATCTAACAGCGGATCTGTGAAGGTTTTCAGGTGGGAAAGCATAAGCTTTTCAAAGATTTTCATAACTACAGATGTTAGAGCAACTGGTCTGTAGTCATTCAGTTCCTTGATGGAGGGCTTCTTTGGCACTGGGATGATGGTAGAACAGTTGAAGTAGGAAGGAACATAGCACATCTCTAGTGATCTATTGAAGATTCGGGTGAAGATGGGGGCCAATTGATCAGCACAGACTTTTAAGCAAGAAGGAGCTATCTTGTCTGGCCCTGGTGCTTTTTCTGGCTTTTGTCTGTGTAATAAATCTTGCACTTCTTTTTCTGTGATCTTGCACTTCTTTTTCTTTTTCTTGCACTTCTTTTTCAGAGGTTGTGAACCCAATGGATTGGGGCCAGTTGTAGGAGGCTTGGCTGTTGTTGGTGTGTTTGAGATGTGGATTGTGGAGATAGGTGGCTGTAGTTTCTTTTCAAACCTGCAGTAAAACACATTCAGGTCATCTGCTAGTTGTTGATTTCCTTCTGCCTGCGAAGGAGGTTTGCTGAAGCCAGTGATGTTTTTAAGAGTTTTCCACATGTTTGCTGGTTCATTTGTTGAGAATTGATTCTTTAACTTTTTCAGAGTAGCTTCTTTTTGCTGCTTTTATCTCTCTTGTTAATGTTTCTGGCCTGGATGTGTAGCATTCTGTCACCTTTTCTGTAAGCTTCCTCTTTGGAACGATGTAGCTGCTTAAGTTTAGCTGTGAACCAAGGTTTATTGTTACTATATATTTGCAGGTTCCTTGTTGGTACACATAAGTCTTCACAGAAGCTAACATATGATGTTACAATATCTGTGAGCTCATCTAGGTCTGCAGAGGCATCTTCAAAAACATTCCAATCAGTGCAATTGGCAATAAGTGGCACTGTCTTAGTAAAATAAGTGGCACTATCTAGTTGAGGAACAATCCCTTTTTTTAAATATAGTGTCATGCGTTACTGGAAAATAAGATTAGATAAATGTCATGATCATATGAATAATACTATGGCAATATAGGTATTAGATGTGGCCTTTTCTTTTTTTCTTTTTTCTTTGTTTGCAAATTTCTTTAAAAATGCAGAATAGTGAGTTATTTCTGTATAAATTAAAATATTATGCTATTTTTAATGGACATTCCAGAAAATACAGTATCAATTACCGTATATACTCGAGTATAAGTCGAGTTTTTCAGCTCATTTTTTGTGCTGAAAAAACCGCCCTCGACTTATACTCGAGTCAGATTCCCCTCTGAAAAAAAAATGGTGTGGAGCTCCGAAGCTGGGCAGCCGCTTCCCTGCTTCCGTGTTTCCTTTGCAGCTTTTAAGCATGGGAGGGGGAGGCTTTTCTGAGCTCTAGGCTGAAAAAGCAACGCGAGCCGAGGTCGCTCCACTCAGTTTCATTTCCTCAGCTCCAGCTGCTTTCAGTCCACTCGGGAGGAGGGGGAGGGGGAGGAGGAGGGGGAGGCTTTTCTGAGCTTTAGGCTGAAAAAGCAACGCGAGCCGAGGTCGCTCCACTCAGTTTCATTTCCTCAGCTCCAGCTGCTTTCAGTCCACTCGGGAGGAGGGGGAGGAGGGGGGGGAGAGAGAGAGAGATATCATAAGAACGGCTCTTGGTTTTTTCTTGCAAGGGAGAGAGTGACTCCTGCCTACCACTGTCATCATCATCATCTTTTGCGTTAGTGAATCAATCAAACCTTTCATGATAGTGAGATCGTTTCCCAAATTTCCCTTAAATCAGGGAAGAAATCAGAAACAAACCTTTGGGCTGAGAATAAGCTTGTTCCTATGATGCCATTTTTGTTCACTTCAGTGTGAAAAGTGTGAAAAAACACACTTCTTTTTCTTCATCTTCTTGTTCCCTATTTACTGGTCTCTTTCAAGGAGGAAATTGTGAACATCAAACTTATTCTCAACTGTCCTAGTGAAAGTTTTTATTGGCATCTATTTTTATTTTTGAAATTTACCAGTAGCTGCTGCATTTCCCACCCTCGACTTATACTCGAGTCAATAAGTTTTCCCAGTTTTTTGTGGTAAAATTGGGTGCCTCGACTTATATTCGGGTCGACTTATACTCGAGTATATACGGTAAATATATATGTATCATTCTCTCTGTGTGGAAATAGTATATTTTCCAGAATTAATAGCAATAGCACTTAGATTTATATACCACTTTTTAGAGCTTTACAGTCCTCTTTAAGCAGGTTACGGAATCAGCATATTGCCCCCAATAATCTGGGTCCTCATTTTTCTCCACCTCAGAAGGATGGAAGGCTGAGTCAACCTTCAGCCAGGTGAGATTCGATCTGCCAAATAGCAGGCAGCCAGCTGTCAGCTGAAGTAGCCTGCAGTACTGCACTCTAACCACCATACCACCATGCCATTATTTCTTATTTAAATAATGCTGTGGTTTACATTTTTTTGCTGTTTATTCAAAGTTGTACTTGCCTGTTCTTACTGTTTTTAGATCAGATATTTTATATTTTTCCTTCAGAAGAAATATTTTTCATATTCTGTTTTTCTGTCTGTCTACAATATCTACAATATCTCTCTCTATCTCTCTATCTCTGTCCCTATCATCACTATTTAATCTGTATCTGTTTTACGTAAATTATGTTTATACATTGATGGATGAAACAGAAAAGACAAACCTAACTTATCCTATTAGTTATTTGTATATTGGTATAATAAAGTATGAGTAATCCCTGCTGCTATTCCATACAATTGTTCTTCCCTAATGATAGTTAATCTTGACTTTTATATATTTGGACACGGTCCATGTCTGGGTCTGACTTCAATGTAACAAACTTGGCCAATTATAATATATAATTTATAATACAAATGAAAATAAAATCAGAAAAAGTGTGAAAGAGGATGTTGGATAAAAAGAAATGGAAAAGAAAAAGCAGTGATTTCAGTCTCCTTTCAACACAGTAAAATACTGAATGCAATTATAATGTCAACTTTTGCTTTGCATTTTGAATAATAAAAGGCTCTTTTCTATAGCGAAAAAATCAATGCAATCCTCAAAACCTAAAATCAAAGTTATTTTTTTTTCTTCTATATGGAGCATAAAATCCAGAAACAAATTTCACATGGAAATGAAACTGGATAAATTGTTCTCTTGGTTTACTCTAGTTGGTTTTGCCATCTCTACTGAGTCCATTGTTTTTTTCCATCAATTCTTCCACTGTGAGAGATGATAGAACTTTTCATTTGCCCATACTGAATTTTCAACACTGTCAACATATATAAAGACAAAGTGCCAGACTTTCTTTGACAATCTTGGACCTAGTGAGAAACTTTCTGGTATTGGTTTTATATTCACTTTAGAAATCAATTTTTTTCTTAAAAATTGCCATCCTTACAATTACAGTTCTAACATACTTTTAATGCATGTTTTGTAAGGGTTTTTTTAGGTTAAAATTACACAATATTGAACATAGTAATGTTCAATATTCAATTTCAATAATGTTTTATAAACCTTAGTAAAAATCCTATTCATCACCTTTTCATACTGACTGAAATAAGTGAAAAGCAGTGATTTTTCTTATCCAAATTAAATCTTTTTTTTTTTACTTAGATATATTAAGTCAGTAAAAAAATCCATCTTTCTGACTCCAGTTCTTCTTTTGTATTCAGTTTAAGTCACCTCTTTCAACTTGTCTCAACAAAATAAAATCTTTCTCTTAAAATTTTTGTTGTACATGCAGAAACCTTTCTTTTTCAAAATCTTGACATATTTTTTTCAGGACAATTTTATTTGTGTATCAATCTTTAATTTAGATTTGGAATGAGGTCCAGAACTTGTTCTGTTGTGGCTTGAGGTACCTGAAGTTCTTCTTTTAGTTCCATTGACAAATAGAAAAAATTATTTAAATCACTCTCATAATGAATAGCCTTACTGTTCATGGTGTATTTCAATTTTATCATTTACTTTTTTTTTTTTGCCACTTGAGAAGTTTGAGAAGTTTCGCTTGAGAAGTTTCTCTTGAGAAGTTGATTTCATTTTAGATTATCAAGTTTTACTCCTATTGCTTAAATTATTTTGTCTGAATATTTTTCCAAAATGCTTCCCAGATGGATTAGTTTCTCCTTCATACAGTAGTTTGATATTCATCTTGTTTATTAAATCAAATTCTGCTTTCCCACTGTTTTATAATCTTTGACTCCCTCTTGTGGTCAAAGAGCAAAACTTATAGATAGTACAGTTAGAAGACTGAAGTTCTATTTTAACTAATTAGGTTCAGTTAAAATCGGAAACTTTTACTTTCCCAATAAGTACCTCACTAGTTACTAGTAATAAATTCCATTATCAAGTAATCATGGCAGATTAATAGAAAAAGGCAAACTATATTTTAAAATTTTAAATGTTTTTTTTTTGTCAAAGACCAATTAAAGAAAAAAAAAATTCCAAGCTTCTTTATTTCTTCCTCCTTGTTGTTTAGCACCCATAGTATTTCTAAAATGGCATAATTGTTTAAAAAGAAATAACACACTACAACCGAAAAGAGACTCTTTTGCACCAATAAAGACAAATATTTAAAATAAAGTGATCAAGAAATAGAAGGTATATCTTATTGTCTAAGCTGGCAGGAATAGTTAACATTCCCGAATATAAGCTCAAGATACTAAGAATCTTTACAGACTTAAACAGTGTGCCGTAACTAACAAAATGAAATTCATTGGTGAGAAAAGTAAGGCTGTACATTTAGATACTTGTAGGAAGTGTGAACACTTCATAAGAGAGGCACTATTAGAGATCTGGAATAGAATAGGAAAAAGCATTACATTAAAATACCAGGCTGGCTTTCCACTATGGAAGCTATGATATACCCAGATACTTTAGACATAAATAAAATGATTAGATATAACCAATTATTAGACAATCAAGGGATCCTGAAGACAAACCAAAAATTGAAAGAGGAAGGGATAGTGATAGATTGGTGGCCTTATCTACAACTGCAAACAAAATACAAAAAGGATGTAGAAGAATTTGGCGTAGATAGAATACCAAAACAATTAGATAAAATATTATTAGGATCAGAGGAAAAATTTAGAACCAAAATGTATAATTATTTTTTAAAATTCGACAGAGAAGAGGAGGTGGTGAAACCAACAATGACAACCTGGATGAAAAATTTTGGATACAGTATACAATTAGAAGATTGGGAAAGATTATGGACCAAAAATTATGAATTAACACTGGCAGCCTAATATAAGGCAAATGTGTACAAAATGTTTTATCATTGGCATCTAGTACAGGCGAGAATAGCTAAAATTTATCCAAATTTAAAACCAGAATGTTGGAAATGTAAAAGGGAACCCGGTACATTCTTTCACATGTGGTGGACCTGCCTCAAAGCAAAGGAATTCTGGAATAAGATAAAAATCTGGTTACAGGAAATAACAAATCTAAAGATAGTACCCAAACCTGAAATGTTCCTACTAGGGATAACTAAAGGTGAATATGCAAAAGATACCGAATGCTTAATGATACATATATTAACAGTGGCTAGGATATTATATGCTCAAAATTGGAAATTTGATAGTATCCCCACGGATTACATGATTATAAAAAAAAGTAATGGATTGCACAGAAATGAACAAATTCACAATGGAATTGCAGAAGAGAAGAAAAAAAATACTATATAGTCTGGGAAAAATGGTATGTCTGGTTAGACAACAGAAAGAAAATATAATGTAAAAGTAGAAGTAACAACGTGCAATTGTAAATTATATATATATATATATATATATATATGTATATGTATATGTATATGTATATGTATATGTATATATGTGTGTGTGTGTGTTTTCTTAAGTTTTCGTGGGTACTTACATGTTGGCATTCAGCTTTGTTCGGGTATTTTCCCACATCATAATAGTGGTGCTTTTAAAGTTGTAGCAATGTTTCAGCAGAATCTCATCTGCCATCATCAGGCTTCTGTATAGTGTTTGTCTGTGAGTCAGACTTTTACAGTGGTTTCAGATTTAAATTTGGGGCAACCTATTGCTGTGTCAGAATGGTTTTTTCTTCCTCCTGATTGGTTGAGAGTCTTCGTCTGTGTTTATTGGTCTTGGAGTTTGCTGTGTTCTGCTACTAATATCTTCTGTCTGTTTTTTTGGGGGGGGGGCTCTTTTTGTATCTTGATTGGCTGGCAACATTGTGTTACTTTATTGGAGGCCTTTAGTGCAGCTTGGCTTCGGGTAAATGGACGGCTATCATTAGTTAGGAAGCTGGGTTTCATCTGGGTGCCTGGTTGGGGTGTGTTTGAGCTGGAGGTATCAGGGGGGATCTGTTTGTGCCCAGGTGTTTGCCTGGCTTGTGGTGTGGAGATTTTTTTGTTTGTGAGTGCAGGCTTCCAAATGATTGACAGCCTGGTGGAATCATCTCTTCTGTTCATGCTTTCTGGTCTTTTTTCAATCTCTATGGCTTCTCTGATGATTCTGTGGCTGGGATTTTCTATGGTGGCTAGGGTTTTGGTGCCATTGAAGTTGATGTTATGACCTGTGGCTTCCATGTGTTGGACGAGTGAGGAAGTGTGTTCCAGCTTTTTGACTGCATTTTTGTGTTCATCCAGGCGGGTGCTTATTCTTCTATTGGTCTGTCCAATGTATGTGGCCGGGCATGATGCACAGGGGACTTCATATATGCCTTGGTTTTCCAGGTCAATTTTGTCTTTGGGGTTTCTGAGTTTGGCTGCTATTTTTCTGTCTGTTTTGAAGGCAGTCTTGATGTGGTGTCTGTATAGAATCTTACTAATTTTGTCTGTAGTGCCTCTTATGTAGGGCAGGACAGCTGTTCCATAGGTCTGTTCATATTCTGGGTCTCTATTATGTCTCAGTGTGTTTTTGTGGATCAAGTTGGTGATTTTGCTTTTGTGGAAGCCGTTGGCTGTCAAAATTTTAGTCAGGGTGCATAGTTCAGTCTTAATGTGTGTCTAGTCTGCCAGGCGTTTGGTTCTAGTAATTAGTGCTTTAGCCACAGAGTTTATCTGTGCTGGGTGGTGGTGGGATTGGGCGTTGAGGTAGCGGTTGGTGTGTGTTTTCTTCTGGTATATGATGTGTCCTAGTGTGCCATCTGTTTTTTTGTAGATTAGTACATCTAGGAATGGTAGTTGTTTGTTTGTTTCTGTTTCCATGGTGAACTTGATTTTGGGGTGTGCGCTGTTTAGGTATGTTAGGAAGTTGTTTAGATTTTCTTGTCCATGGGGCCAAATCACGAATGTGTCATCGATATATCTTAACCATAGTTTGGGTTTGAGTATGGCATTAGCCAGGGCTCTGGATTCAAATTCTTCCATGAACAGGTTTGCAATGACAGGTGACAGTGGTGATCCCATGGGGGCTCCTTCAATTTGTTTGTATCTTTGTCCTTTGTATATGAAATATGTGTTGGTTAAGCAGTGTTCTGTTAGTTCCATGAGGTGTTTAGCTGGTTGATATTTATTTTTGATGATTTCGAGGGTCTCTTTTATCGGGGCCTGGAAAACCAAGGCATATATGAAGTCCCCTGTGCATCATGCCTGGCCACATACATTGGACAGACCAATAGAAGAATAAGCACCCGCCTGGATGAACACAAAAATGCAGTCAAAAAGCTGGAACACACTTCCTCATTCGTCCAACACATGGAAGCCACAGGTCATAACATCAACTTCAATGGCACCAAACCCCTAGCCACCATAGAAAATCCCAGCCACAGAATCATCAGAGAAGCCATAGAGATTGAAAAAAGACCAGAAAGCATGAACAGAAGAGATGATTCCACCAGGCTGTCAATCATTTGGAAGCCTGCAATCACAAACAAAAAAATCTCCACACCACAAGCCAGGCAAACACCTGGGCACAAACAGATCCCCCCTGATACCTCCAGCTCAAACACACCCCAACCAGGCACCCAGATGAAACCCAGCTTCCTAACTAATGATAGCCGTCCATTTACCCGAAGCCAAGCTGCACTAAAGGCCTCCAATAAAGTAACACAATGTTGCCAGCCAATCAAGATACAAAAAGAGCCCCCCCCCAAAAAAAAACAGACAGAAGATATTAGTAGCAGAACACAGCAAACTCCAAGACCAATAAACACAGACCAAGACTCTCAACCAATCAGGAGGAAGAAAAAACCATTCTGACACAGCAATAGGCTGCCCCAAATTTAAATCTGAAACCACTGTAAAAGTCTGACTCACAGACAAACACTATACAGAAGCCTGATGATGGCAGATGAGATTCTGCTGAAACGTTGCTACAACTTTAAAAGCACCACTATTATGACATGGGAAAATACCTGAACAAAGCTGAATGCCAGACATATATATATATATATGTATATGTATATGTATATGTATATGTATATGTATATGTATATGTATATTTATATATATATATATATATATATATTTTCTTAAGTTTTTGCGGGTACTTACATGTATGGCATCCAGATGAACACTATACAGAAGCCTGATGATGGCAGATGAGATTCTGCTGAAACGTTGATACAACTTTAAAAGCACAACTATTATGACGTGGGAAAATACCCGAACTAAGCTGAATGCCATACATATGTACACACACACACACACACACGCACACACACACATATATATATATATATATCCAGGAGAATGGAATTAATGATGTCATAAACAACTGCAAAAAATGTATATAGAATTTGTTTTTAAAGATGAAAATTTAATAAAATTTATTAAAAAAAACACACTTGTAAAATTCCATCCAGTTTCGGTCACAATGATGTAAAAAGATGTTGAGACTCTAGAAAAAAGTACAGAGTAGAGCAGTGGTAGTCAACCTGGTCCCCACTATCCACTAATGGGTGTCCCCGTTTTCATGGTGGGTGGTCGGGGTTTTGTCCCCTACATTATAAATAACCATTACTGTGGAACCAGTGGGCGGTTAGAGAAAATTTTACTACTAACAGAGATACAAAAGTAGGCAGTAAGTATAAAAAGGTTGACTACCCCTGGAGTAGAGCTACAAAAATGATTAGGCCACTGGAGGCTAAAATATATGAAGAATGTTTGCAGGAATTGGGTATGTCTGGTTTAATGAAAAGAAGGATAAGGGTGACATGATGGCAGCATTCTAATATCTAATATCTGCCATAAAGAAGAGGGTGTCAACCTATTCTCCAAAGCATCTGAAGATAGAACAAGAAGCAATGGATGGAACTAATCAAGGAGACATCCACCCTAGAACTAAGTAGAAATTTCCTGACAATTAGAACCATTAATTAGTGGAATGGTTTGCCTCCAGAAATTATGGGTGCTTCAACACTGGAGGTTTTTAAGAGGAGATTGGATAACCATTTGTCTGAAATGTTACATGATTTCCTGGTTGGGCAGGGGGTTGGTCTAAAAGACCTCCAAGGTCCTTTTCTAATTCTATTATTCTGTTATTTAAAAGCTAAATGTTTAAAAATGTCAGTTTTCCACTGCAAAAACTGTTTCTCCCTGGGTTTTTAAAGTCATGAGTTTTTTCCCCTCTTTTTCCTTGCTTCGCAGCATGGCTCTCTGGCTCTGGGAGTGACATTTCTGGGCTGGAGGCTTTTTTCTTTGGAAGAAAAGACAGTGGCAGCAGAGGAAGCAGTGACTTGGACTTGTGAGGGTCCCTTCTTTGATTCAGATTTGTCTCCTCTATGTGTTTGTGTGTGTGTGTGTGTATGTGGTTTTTTTTTCTCCCCCCTCTTCTCCCTTACTTCAATTTCTTTTTTTCTTGGAAACAAAGGAGGCATGGAGAGGAGGGGTGGGGTTGCCCCAAAAAGTGAGACCTCAAATTTAAGAGAATGGCTTTTCAAATCCTTTAGAAGCTCCAATGCCAACCCAGGGCCAGCATTTTCTCTTTTTCTTTTGGGAAAAAACAAGCAGCAAATATCCAAGTGGGCACCCCCGGCTCTTAATAAGGCCCACATTTAAAAGCAGGGGCAGTCAACTTCTCCCCAGGAATGGGAAGAGGGAGGGAAGAAGGAAGGAAGGAATGAGAAAGACATAAGGAAGGAGGGGAGGGTGGAAGGAGGGAGGGAAGGAGAGAGATGGGAATGAGAAGGAAGCTGGCCATACCCACCCCAGCCACACCCACCCTGGTCACACCCACTTGGCCCCCAAGGTCAACCACAACTCTGATGTGGCCCACAATGAAATCGAGTTTGACACGCTGCTCTATGTCAACATGCAGTATATAGAGACAAGACTACGACTGACTGGTTTGACAAAGGTTGGTTTTTTTTAAATCAATCAGAATAGAGCTGGAAGAGACCTTGGAATTCTTCTAGTCTAACTCCCTGCTCAAGCAGGAGACCCTATACCAGGGGTGTCAAACTCGATTTCTTTGAAGGTTGCATCAGGGTTGTGTTTGATCTCGGGGCCGGAGTGGGCCTGGACAGCTTGTGTCAGGAGTGCCTGTGGTGGCCTGAGGGCTCTGCCAGCGAAAATGGGCATCTGAGCTTCATTTTTTTTGGCTGGGATGGCCTCCTGCAACTCTCTGCAAGCGAAAATGGAACTTGGGGGGTGCATGCGGTCCTCCTGAGTTCCATTTTCTCTGGCAGAGGCACTGCAGGTTGGTCCTTTGCTGTTTCCAGGATGGCCCCGTGGGCCAGATTTAAGCACCTCACAGGCTGGATCCAGCCCATGGGCCATGAGTTTGACATCCTGCCCAATACCATTTCAGATAGGTGGCTGTCCAGTCTTATTAAAAGAATAAAATTTTAAAAAAATTATGCAGTGGCTTTGGTCCTGCTTAATGCACAGAGAGTATATACATAGCACACCTCAATCCTGTGAGAATAATGCATAGTTCTGCAGGTTCAAAATTATCCTGAAAGATTTACACACCTTAATTTAGGCCATTGTCAGGTTAATTGTAAAATTCTGAACTACAGGTAGAGCTGCTCTTTATTCACAATGCAAATGTGAATATGGATAATCTACTGAGTTTCATTATTCTATTGAGATTTATATAATGAATTTTTGTTTTAAATAAGGAATATGTAATTTACAATCTTGCCAGTCACCAAAACAGGATAATTTTATTAAAATTAATTTTAACATGAGTTTTCTGTTGGATAGATGCAAAGGTAAACATTAATTTTCTGATGAAACATTTCAGTGGCATTCATCAGACGCTAATATTGTAAATCATGTCTATTGTATTGTATATTAGTGTAGATTATAAAGCATGGAAATATATTTTCTGTATAATTATAAATATTTTCCATTTCCATTTGTTTTTGGTTTGGATCATTTCTTTTTTGCTTATACTTAACCAAATGATTGATTCTGATACTTGAAACATAAATAATTAAAATATTAATAAAATATTGTTTAAAGCGAATGTTGCATGCAAACATCCGCCTGCTTTTGTATGTATTCTTGCATGTTTACAAGCAATTATGATTGATCTGTTGTTACCAGTGAGAGCATTTAGACTGTATTCAAAAGTTCAGCAAATGTATTCTTTCTGTCTTCCAGTACTAATTCTGAATTCAGGTGCAGGTTTAAAAAACAATTCATGCATATGGAAAGCTAATATGCAGCAGAGAATCATAACAGCTTTACATAAATATATACTGGCATGTTAGTGTTTTCTAAAAATCGATGTGCTTAAAGAAATAGCCATTATATGGTGCTCAAGCATTACAACTAGAGATCTCTCCTTTTGCCCAGTCAACCTATTTCAGTACAGGATTGGAATAGCATCTGCTATATTGTGTATTTAAAATAACACTTGGAAAATCTTAGTATGAAATATAATGGAAATATGGAAGGAACTAGAATGAAAATTTTCCACTGTTTAGATTGATAATATTCTATCAATGAAATCGTTGGTGCTCTCTGAACTTGATTGTTTGTTTAAAGACGTCATTACCTAACTATGTAACATAATCAGTACTGGTAAATGTGGAATTTATCCCCAGTATATGCATAAGTAGCTTGCTCTACAAGTATTTGTTAGGCCAAAGTTTTTACTAGTTTTGTGTGGTTGCTTTAATGAATGCAGATAGTTCTAAAATCGCTTTTTCCTGGTAAAGAAATGGCTGTACATTTTTGGGAGGGCGGGGGGGGGGGCATAAATCAAACACACAAAAATTGACCAAATGCTTCTTAATGTAAATGGTTTTAAAATCTGATGGAATCTGTTACCATTCCCGCATGGCTGGGTGTCATGATTCATTGTCAATATTTTTCTGATCTTTCTATACAGGACTTCTAGTTCTGTCTCTAATGTCTGGAATTGCCTAAATGTTAATCACTTGATGGTATTTCTAGCATTCAGTTTGGACTTACTATCTTCTTCACTCTTGTGATAAATTCACTACTGACCTTCTTGATTTCAGATTGCTTAAAATATGTTTAAAAGATGCCCATGTATTTATAGTAATCCTCATCTATACTTCACGTGATCTTGATTCTCTTGTTCTGTTAATGCAATTTAGGATTGCATTGGCTTTTTTGGCTGCTGCTGCACACTGCTGGCTCATATGTAAGTGATTCTGCTAGGACTCCAAGATCCCTCTCACAGTTACTGTTATTGAGCCAGGTTTCAATAGCAGTAACTATTGAGAGGGATCTTGAAGCTCTAGTGGACAATCAATTAAATATGAACCAGCAGTGTGTGGCAGCAGTCAAAAGAGCCAACGCAATTCTAGGTTGCATTAACAGAGAGAAATAATAAAGATCTGTGAAGTATTAGTGCTACATTGCTCAAAAAAATAAAGGGAACACTTAAATAACACAATATAACTCCAAATCAATCACACTTCTGTGAAATCAAAACTGCCCACTTAGGTAGCAACACTGATTGACAATCAATTTCACATGCTGTTGTGCAAATGGAATAGACAGCAGGTGGAAAGCAGAGGCAGTTAGCAAGATATCCCCAATAAAGGAGTGATTCTGCAGGTCGTGGCCACAGATCACTTCTCAGTTCCTATGCTTTCTGGCTGATGGCTTGGTCACTTTTGAATGCTGGCGGTGCTTTCACTCTAGTGGTAGCATGAGACGGAGTCTACAACCCACACAAATGGCTCAGGTAGTACAGCTCATCCAGGATGGCACATGCGAGCTGTGGTAAGAAGGTTTGCTGTGTCTGTCAGTGTAGTGTCCAGAGCATGGAGTTGCTACCAGGACACAGGTCATTACATCAGGAGACATAGAGGAGGCCGTAGGAGGGCAACAACCCAGCATCAGGACCACTACCTCTGCCTTTGTGCAAGGAGGGACAGGAGGAGCACTGCCAGAGCCCTGCAAAATGACCTCCAGCAGGCCACAAATGTACATATGGCTGCTCAAATGGTCAGAAACAGACTCCATGAGGGTGATATGAGGGCCTGACGTCCACAGGTGGGGGTTGTCCTTACAGCCCAACACCGTGCAGGACGTTTGGCATTTGCCAGAGAACACCAAGATTGGCAAATTCGCCACTGGCGCCCTGTGCTTTTCACAGATGAAAGCAGGTTCACACTGAGCACATGTGACAGACGTGACAGGGTCTGGAGATGCCGTGGAGAACGTTCTGCTGCCTGCAACATCCTCCAGCATGACTGGTTTGGCAGTGGGTCAGTAATGGTGTGGGGTGGCATTTCTTTAGAGGGCTGCACAGCCCTCCATGTGCTCGCCAGAGGTAGTCTGACTGCCTTTAGGTACCAAGATGCGATCCTCAGACCCCTTGTGAGACCATATGCTGGTGCGGTTGGCCCTGGGTTCCTCCTAATGCACGACAATGCTAGACCTCATGTGGCTGGAGTGTGTCAGCAGTTCCTGCAAGATGAAGGCATTGATGCTATGGACTGGCCTGCCCATTCCTCAGACCTGAATCCAATTGAGCACATCTGGGACATCATGTTTCGCTCCATCCACCAAAGCCACATTGCACCACAGACTGTCCAGGAGTTGGGGAATGCTTTAGTCCAGGTGTGGGAGGAGATCCCTCAGGAGAGCCACTTCATCAGGAGCATGCCCAGGCATTGTAGGGAGGTCATACAGGCCACACACACTACTGAGCCTCATGGAGGCCACACACACTACTGAGCCTCATTTTGACTTGTTTTAAGGACATTACATCAAAGTTGGATCAGCCTGTAGTGTTTTCTTCCACTTTAATTTTGAGTGTAACTCCAAATCCAGACCTCCATGGGTTGCTAAATTTGATTTCCATTGATAATTTTCGTGTGATTTTGTTGTCAGCACAATCACCTATGTAATGAACGAAGTATTTAATAAGAATATTTCATTCATTCAGATCTAGGATGTCTTATTTTTGTGTTCCCTTTATTTTTTTGAGCAGTGTGCTTTATAAACTTAGTAAGACCACACTAAGAATGCTGCATCCAGTTTTGGTCATCATATTATAAAAAAGATGTTGAGACTCTGGAAAGAGTGCAAAAAAAGAGCAACAAAGATGATTAGGTTGGAGGATAAAACATATGAAGAATGGTTACAGGAATTGGGTGTCTCTAGTGAAAAAAGGACTAGTGGTCACACAATAGCAATAAAAATAGCACATCGGCTTATATAGTAGTGTTCCAATATTTGATGGGGGATTGGAACAGAAAATCTCCAAGGTCCAGAAAATCTCCAAGGTCTCCAAGGCATCAAGGTGCTATACTCTTGATGTTATTTTCATAGGACATATTGATTCCTTTAGTTTTCACTATTTTTCTCTCTTTATGGTAATGGATGGACATACTTAACCAGTTCAAATTCCATTTGCAATATCTTGACTGTATATTCAGACAATGCTGAACAGCAATTCCATTTCAGATGCTCTTTTATTGCATGACACACAAGTTTAATAAATTATATTTTTAGGATTGGTTGCTCCTTTATCCAAGCTGCATTCTTGTTGTATTTCTTTGGGTTGTCCCATAGTTTTGCCCAGAACTACACTATTTCTTCTTTGTGAGGTTTGGCTGGGTTCATTGCAGCCTCTCTGTTGAGGGATTACTAGAATATTTCTGATTTGGTTAAAGTTGAGGATTCTTCTTGTAATGTGTAATTTGAGTTTCAAGTCTGTGGATTTTCTTGGCTATGGCTGTTATATGCTGCTTTGTTATTTCTAGTACTTCCTGCATCTTCCTTATCTCTAAGTGATATTTCTTGATCAGATTCTTTTCTTTTATCTGTTGTAGTTGTTTGCATTTAATCTTAGTATACTGATCTCATTTTCCAATCTGGTCTTCCACTTTGATGGTGCATTTTTTCTTCTGTGTTAATTTTGCTTGCCCTCGGAAGTTGTCGGAGTGCCATCACTTGAGACTTTCAAGAAGAGATTGGACTCCCATTTGTCAGAAATGCTGTAGGGTCTCCTGCTTGGGCGGGGGTTGGACTAGATGACCTACAAGGTCCCTTCCAACTCTGATTATCTGTTATCTGCTTACAGAATCATGTAAAGTTGTGTTGTACATTAGTTGTTTTGTTGTTTCATTTTGCAGTGAGCAGGTGTTTGCACAGGTAGTCCTTGACTTATGACCAAAATTGAGCCCAAATTTTCTATTGCTAAGTGAGACATTTGTTAAGCGAATTCTGCCTCATTTTATGACCTTTTTGCCAAGTTATTAAGTGAATCACTGCAGTTGTTAATAACTTGATTGTTAAATGAAACTGGCTTCTTCATTGATTTTACTTGTCAGACGGTCACAAAAGGTGATCACTTGATCCTGGGACACTGCAACCATCATAAATATGAATCAATTGCCAAGCACCTGAGTTTTGACCACATGACCACGAGGATGCTACAGTGGTTGTAAGGGTAAAAAATGGTCATAAGTCATTTTTTTCAGTACAGTTATAGCTTCGATCAAACAAACTATTGTAAGTTTTTGATATTACAATATTGGCATCTTTTAATACTTGTGCTTTTTTGGTAACAAGATTAAATGGAGGCAATCTTATTCTGCTTTATTTATTTCTATTTATCTGCTGTCCTGCTTGTGTCATGTGTGAAAGATTGGGGCCACATATGAAGTTCCATAAATTTTTATTACTAATCATACCTATGCACAAAAATCTATTCAACTAACAGCATTATCCTGGCATTAAGTAAAGGTAAATGGAATTAAAAAGGGATTGAATTTAGTCTGTTTATGGCTACATAGAGACTCTAGGCTCATTTCTCTTTTGATCCTGCTTCCAAGTTCTGCCATTCATTCTCCTACATCACCTCTTTTCACCTGCCCCTCCTCCTTCTATGGCTTCTTTATAATTGTCCTTCCCTTTCAACATGGCCTTTTGACTGTGTAAACCGGTTAAAGAGGGCAGTAAAGCACTGTGAAGTGATATATAATTCTAATGCTATTGCAGTTTGGGCAGCAAGCACCTCTTGCAAAAACAGTTCCTGGTATAAAGCCTCCTCCCTGTGGTTCTCTGGTAAAACTCTTTGGTGTGTACCATACAAAGGTTGGAAGGGTGTCATTGCAATAAATGTGTGAAGAGAGTTATCATAAGAATATTCTGCCGGGACAACGATGGATGTTATCTGACTGTTGGAGTACTTGATTAGTCTTCTCCTTTTTACTACTTGTGGCTTGGTGATGGACTGAAGATAAGCTTACTTGAGCATTCAAAAGTTGGAACAATGCCCCTCAAACCTTGGAAGCTAATTAACTGCCCCTATTAGAAATTAATCTGGACACCCATTCCTATGTAGTGAAAGATATTATATCCAAAAAGTTGAGCTGTATTTTTGGCAGAGGGCAATCCTATGCAAGGGATGAAGTGAGACATATTGGTAAAAAGATCTCCTATGACATTGCTTGATGGACTATGTATCCTTATTGAAATGTGGTAGCCCAAGAAATCCAGCTGTTTCAAGTAAAAACACTTTTTTTTTAATTTAGGAAAAAGATTTCTCCTCTAACTCAAAACTTTTCACACTTGGTGATTGTGCTGGGTGTCAGCTGTGTCTCCATTCAAAATCCAAGAAAGAAAACCTTAGACTCTGTTTAAAAAATACTTTAAAAAGTACTAGAGAAAAGTACTTTTACTGGATATGAAGTGATAGCAACAAAAGGAAAGCAAGATCTGAGACAAATAGGCGAGAACTGGTAGTGGAAATTTTGAGTAGTTTGGAGAACCGGCAAATACCGCCTCTGACTGGAGATTTTATAGTATCCTTCCTCTGCCACGCCCACCAAGCCACACCCACAGAACTGGTTGTAAAAAAATGAAAATCCCACCACTGCTCTGTAGACCTTTGCAGTTGTTCCAATTCTGCTTTTTTGACCTTTTCATTTTACATTATAAGTTGACAGTAATATGCTAGTCTCTGTTCTAATTCTATTCCTGATTCTGGGTGTTATTCTTTTGTGCATTCTTTTCAGATATCTTCTTCTCATTGGAGTTAATTTGTAGTATAATTATTTCTTTGTTTTCAATCCTTGTATGTTTGTGAAAGGTTAACACCTTTTCTTCCGCTAGTCCTGCACCTGCTCACCCTGGTTGCTTAGCCAACCATCTCGAGTTCTGTAGTCTATTTGTCAACACATATCCAGGAATACAAACACTTAGCATTGTTCTTGTTGACATAGGTGATAACCAATCTGGTATGGGTTTTTGTAAATAATGTCTCACAATATTATTTATGGGAGAGATATTTTTTGTCTGGATCCTCTTGATGAGACCAATCTGGTATGGTAGAACCTTTGGCATAGTCCTCTTCTTCCTCAGAACATACAAACCCTACAACCATGTTAAGATAGTATCTCAATTATCATTTTTATTATGTTTTTTTTAACAGAATGGAAATGGACATTTACATGATTAGCAGATTTTATTTAAAGCTTGTATTCTGTCTACAGTTAGAAAACCCTCACGTGTTTTTTTCAAGAAAGAGTTATGTGGATTAAACTGCATTATATCAGCTTTATAATGGTTGTAGAAATCATAAATTAGTTCCAAAAAGTATACTTCAAATTTAACTTTATTAATATTCAGCACTTTCAACATTTATATTTTTTACAAAAAATTTAACCTCGTTAATTTTTGTTTCATGTGAATCAATCCTTAATTTTTAAATTCTGCCATTTTTTCCTTTCAAAGCATCAAATTTCTGCTTCAGCTCCAAAATGTTTTTCTCAGTTTAAATGGAGAAGATATTTTTAAATGATATATCATTTTACATAGCTTTTTTCTCTCTGCTAGTTTATACTTTATTGGACACATAAGGAATTTGTCTTCAATATAAAAGCTCACAGTTAAACAACAAAGTGATAAGTCATAGATCATAAGTCATAAGATACAATCATAAATCATAAGATATAAAAACAGTGATAATTCATAAGATACTAATAGGAGAAAGTACATATTGTCCTCGATTTACAACAGTTTGCTTAGTGACTTCAAAGTTACAACAGCATGGAAAAAAGTGACTTATGACCATTTCAGCATCCTTATAGTCATGTGATTTACAACCGACTGCTTGACAACTGACTCACATTTATGATGGTCTCAGTGACCCAGGGTCATATGATCACCTTTTGCAAACTTCTGACGATTAAAGTCAAAGGTGAAACCAATTCACTTAACAACTGTGTTACTAATTTAATAACTGCAGTTGATTCAATTAAGAAATGGTGCAAGAAAAATAGTAAAATGGAGCAAAACTCACTTAACAACTTTTTCATTTAGCAACATAAATTTTGGGCTCAATTGTGGTTGTAAGTTGAGGACTTCCTGTAGTAGGAAAGATGAGAAGATGGGAAAGATGACAAGATGAATAGGATAATAGCAAAATAGCCCTACTACATGGGTAAATATCTTTAGGCATAAGGCAATGCTGCAGGAATTAGGTGTTAACAGAGTGATGACACTGGGAAAAAAATTATGCTTGTGTCTAGTTGTTTCTATTGTAGATTCTTCTGTTGTAGATTAGAAATAGTCATAGCCACAGTGTTTATTTCATATTTTGAGAACCTGTTCTCTCTTAGAAAAAGGTAATTCCATTTTTCTCTGTAGTTTTGATTTTGGACTGATAATTGATCAAATAAAGCAAATCGTCAATTACATAAAAAGAGTTAAAGATAAGTAAACAGTTGCATTGATTCAAATTGAAGGAAAATAGTGTTAATAACTTTAGCTGTCACCAAAACAACTAGAAGATTTAGGGTAATGTATGTCAACTGTTACTCTATAGTCACATTATACAAATTCATATACATATCAGAAACACTGCACCATATCTTTCAAAAATCCTTGGAGCACTGGGGAACTACCAGAGGACTGGAAAAGAGCAGATGTAGTTCCCATCTTCAAAAAAGGGAAAAAAACAGACCCAGGAAACTATAAACCAATCAGCCTAACATCAATATTCAGGAAGTTAATGCAATCCTAAATTGCATTAACAGAGGGATACAGTCGAGATCAAGTGAGGTACTAATACCACTCTATAAAGCCTTAGTAAGTTCACACCTAAAGTACTGCATCCAGTTTTGTTCACTACATTATAGAAAAAGATGTTGAGACTCTAGAAGAGTCTTCCACAGAGAGGAAGAGGTCAAACTATTTTCTAAAGTGCCTGTAGGCCAGACAAAGAATAATGGATGGAAACTGAACAAAGAGATTTAACTTGGAAATAAGAGAAACTTTCTGACAGTGAGAACAATCAACCAATGGAACAGCTTGTCTTCGGAAGTTGTGGGAGCATCATTACTTGAGACTTTCAAGAAGAGATTGGACTGCCATTTGTCAGAAATGGTGTAGGATCTCCCGCTTGGGGGGGGGTTGGACTAGATGACCTACAAGGTCCCTTCCAACTCTGATTATCTGTTATCTGTTGAATTCAGAATGTTTAGCAGAAATTGTGAACAAAAAACATTGAAAAAAAAGTTAAGTAAAATCCATAGCATATGGAAAGTCATTATTTATTTTAATTTATGGCTATCATTCTGGAATAGATGCTATTTCTGTCATTCTGGAATAGATGCTATTTCTGTGATTCTGTAATATGGCCTGAGTACTTCTTGAAATATATTTTGATCTCTTAAAATAATTTCCCCATGTTAAAAAGGCTATGACATACTATTTATTTCATGGGGTTAAGTATTTTAAAATGTACCAAGTCAGAATCATCTTGCTGGGGAGATATTACTATTTCGAGGAAATAAAAGAATCAGAAACTGTTGTGTGATCTTAGCAGTTCCATGAGATGATACCACATGTCTATTAACTGTTATCAATGAATTTATAGATATAAGCTGACAGAGATAGTAAGTCAATACAAAAATAACATTTTTTTTTATTAATTCCAATTAAAAAAATGATAGCTGTATCCATTTCTCATCAGAGCAGCCAAGGCAAAGTAATATACAGCCTTTGATTCAACTTTTCTAACCCCAAAAATTGTAATACAATCACACTGTGAAAAGTTTTGCAGCAGACAATACATTAAATTCGCATTGGGAAATAATGGACATTTGTTTTATAGTGTGACCTCTTTGAAAAACCCATAGCTGATTTACATTCTGTGGTCTTTTTCATCTCTCATCCTTTCTCTTTCGTTTAAAAACGTGTTTAATATTGAATACTGATAATGTTTTAATATATTTGAAAAGCAATGTGAACTATTATCCCTAGTACATATGGTATTGTTGATTAATATTAATTGTGAGAGTAGCTAGACAAGGTCACAAAAGGCATAATCAAGAAACAGAATAACAGTGTTAATAGAATTCAAATTTTGCCATATGTTAAGCATTGACTGGACTATGCCTGTTATGATTAATGTGAAGCTGTCATTTCTGACAGCCATTTCTCAAGGTAATATCTTTTTTCTGCCATCTTGATTAGAAACAACAAAAATATGACTTTAGGGCTTGTCATTTAAAATCTGAATAAGTCTATCTCTAAAAATGGCTCAGTCTAAAATGATACCTTATAAGTTTGGAGTTTGGGTTAATTAATAGCATTAAATAGAAGTCTCCTTTGAGAGTTTTGGCATCAGTTGGAGAACATGGAGTAGTGCTTAACTATTAGCTATGTCAAATGATATTTTTATTTATTTTCAACATTGGATATTTTATCACTTTTCTTAGACATTTTTCATTCTTGTAAGGTTGATCATGTTGCTTATTTCTAAAGTTACTTAGAATTTGGGTTTTAATTTATGGAGTCCAGAATGACCTTTCGGGGCCATTCTGTTCTTTTGATTTCCCCTCTAAGCCTGGAGAGAGCATTGAGCTTGGAGATGCTCCTGAGTTTTTCTAAGTTCTGACATTCTTTATGTGGTTAAGAAAATTACAAAAAAGGGCAAGTGAAGGATTAGACAGGAGTATGTTTGACAGGCATGAGATTCCAAAGAATTTGTATTTCACCCTTCTTCTGTGCTCACCTAGAAAAAATATGTAGACCAGCCAAGAGGGGAATTGTCCAGTACAATAACTGGAGAAGAAGAAAACAGAGTCAAAAATATCTCTCTGTCCTCATTTATTCTTCATCAGGCATTTGGAAAAATAAAGTGCATTATTAGATTGCTTAAGAGATAATGTAATTTGTTCTAATGCTATATATAGAAATGATATATACATTTTACATGGTTAAATCATACTATTCTGGCTAAAGAGTAAGTAATTGGTAATTATATGTCTGTATTTGCAAAAGCAACACAGTGTTTAACTGATTGAATGAAGGCCAAAGCTGATGAACATAACAACCTTGTCACTGCTTTTCAGAACTATTAAAGCCAACATTTCAAAGTAAATCTTCCACAAGAAGAAAGAAGGCCCATCTTGACAGAGCTAATGTAATACTTGAGAACAGAATTTAAACATAATAGCCCAGGCAATTAAAATATTTTAAGGGACTTTTTACTCTTGTTATTTTAATGTTGCATTTGGCTTCAAGAAATTACTGTTCTTCAATTACAGTATTGCCAAAATTGCTAGCTGATATAGTTTTAAAAAATAAAAAAATAGTTAAGTATTTATTTTGCTAGTGTATTTTTGGATTTGGCATTTGTTCAGTTTTAATCTTCATAAATGGATTTTATACAAATTTAAACAATGTTTCATTTCCATGCTCCTGCACAGGTTATCAGAATAAATGGCACTATGAATTAGAATTGGGGCAGGCAACTGCCTCAAATTGTTACATCTGACTGAAATTCATTTCAAAGGCAAATGTAGAAGATGAACAAATTGAATGAATCAAGGGCTGGTGGAATAAAAGGACAGAGAAAAATATTCTTCTACATGAACTTTTATTATTTTTGAAACAGTGTATCTTCTATAAGAAACATAATGTCCTTTTCTTTTATATTTCCAGCTGACTTTGGTCTTGCAAAGCAAAAACAGGAGAACAGTAAACTCACTTCAGTAGTTGGAAC
Organism: Hydrophis major; assembly: GCA_033807585.1. Taxonomy (NCBI): domain Eukaryota; kingdom Metazoa; phylum Chordata; class Lepidosauria; order Squamata; family Elapidae; genus Hydrophis; species Hydrophis major. The sequence goes on along the minus strand of CM066343.1, from coordinate 140,817,825 downwards.
TATTCTATATTCCTGGTAAGAGAATATTAGGTTTAAAGCAGTGGTTCCCAAAGTGGCCAGTACCACCCCCTGGAGGGCGGTGGGATGCCTTGGGGGGGGGCGCTAAGAGGCAAGGGGGGCGGCAGGGGGGTGCTAAGAGGTGGCAGGGAAGTGTTCAAGGCGCCAGCCCCATAGGGTCACCCCATTGACTATTGCACCACTCCGGAGCCAGTGCCTCGAATGCGGTAGTTCCAATGGACCACTCCGGTGCAACAATCCATGTTGGATTACTTAACGGGAGGCAGAGGAAGGGGGCTTTGACCACATGCCCAATGTCCAGTATCCCGCTCAGCCAAGCCCGCCCCTCTTTGTAGTTGCCATGCATGACAGCAAATTCACAGGCTGCCCCTCCTGCCAAGTATCAGTCTCCTAAGCTGTCCCCCTCCTGGGGCACTCACATCATAGAGGGCAGTGCTGTTCCCTCCTTCCTGGAGCAGTGCAGGGTTGAGGAACCTCAGGGCTCTACTTTTGCAATGTGCCGCCGCTGAGTTCGACGCGCTGGCTCTGCAGGCTCACCCCATTGAGCCCTTGCACCACTCTGGTGCAACTATCAATGGATTGAGCCTGCGGTGCCGGCGTCTCAAACGCCCCATGCCACCTCTTAGCACCCCCAAGGGGGCCGGCAGAGGGCTGCTAAAAGGCGGCAAGAGGGAGTTTGAAGTACCGGCACTTAAGCTCACCCCATTGACTGTTGCACTGCTCCGAAGCCGGTGCCTCGAATGCAGTGGCAGCAGCTTTGCGTTACTTTCCCAAAGTACTGCCGCTGTAGCATTCTGTCTGTCTGTCTGTCTCTCTCTCTCCATCCATCCATCCATCTTACCTACTTACCTGCCTGCCTGCCTGTCTTTCTGTTTACCTACCTATTTAACTACCAATAAAGATCTATCTATCTATCTATCTATCTATCTATCTATCTATCTATCTATCTATCTATCTATCTATCTATCCATCCACCCATCCACCCACCTACCTACTTATCTACATATCTACCTATCTACATATCTACCTACCTATCCTTACATACATACAAAATGTCTGTCTGACTTCCTGCCTGCCTACCTACCTACCTACCTACCTACCTATCTACCAATATCTATCTACCTACCTACCTACCTGTCTCTCTCTCTCTCTCTCTCGCCATCCATCCATCCATGTTTGAAGTGCCAGCCCCACAGGCACATTGGGAAAGTAGAGCAAAGCCAGTCTGGGAGGGAGGGAAGGAGGGAGGGAGGGAGAGAGAGAGAGAGAGAGAGAGAGAGAGACCTGATGCATCAGATTGAAATGAGGCCTAGTTTAGTCTGAGGGCCTTCCTCCCTCTCTCCCTCCTTCTTTATTTCTTTTTCTTTCTGTCCCTCCCTCCCTTCCATCTCCCCTCTTTCTTCATCTGTCCCTTTTTCTTTCTTTCCCTTTTCTCTTTCTTCCTTCTCTCTCTCTCTCTCTCTTTCTTTTTTCTCTCTCTCTTTCCCTCTCTCAGGCTCATCCCATTGACTTGATGCACTGCTTAGCTCAGACTTGCTTGGGCTAGTCCCTCCAGTGCAGCAGGCTCAATGGGGTGGACCTGCAGAGCTGGCACCTAAAATGTGGCAGTGGTGGCATGTTTGAAAAGTCGAGCAAAGCCAGAGGTCAGTAATTTTTGGTGCAAAGAATGACAAAAGCTTCTGGGTTGTGCACAAGAAGGGACACACATATCAATGCAATTCAGCAACATAAAATAAATAAAAATAAAACAAATCAACAAGAATCAGCAAATAATCTCTGATTAGATTCTATTCACTACTAGAATCTAATCAGAGATGTTTTGCCGATTCTAGTCCAATGACCTGCTCCAGCAGGGTTAGAAGGGAGTATGTGTATATGTGTGTGCATGGCTGTCAAAACTCCAAAAATAAGTCAAGTAGCTCTGGGGAGGCCAGTCATAAATTAGAACACTTGCTAAACAACTGGCCATTAAGTGAGGACCACTTGTATTTGGTTTGCCAGTCACCTGGCCATGCCCATCCGGTCATATGAACACCAAACCACACCTACCCAGTCATATGAACAGCAAGCCACGCCCAGCCAGCAAGCCGCACCAGCAAGCCATGCCCACCCAGTCACATGACCAGCAAGCCACATCCTCAAATTAGGTCACACCTACAGAAATTTGAATCCCACCCCTGGGTGGAGGGCACCAAGGATGAGTTTGTAGCACCAAGGGGGTGGTGGACTGAAAAAGTTTGGGAACCACTGGTTTAAATCACTTTTATATATTATACATATAAATTGTTTTTAACAAGCTGTTTAACACTAATAAATATACAGTGATAAAAAATGTGTTTACAAGCAAGTATGTTTAATTTTGACCTCAGTGTTTCAGTGTAAATGGAAAGAACTGTCCAAACAAAGTCTAAATAAAGAAGCATCCTTTTTATAGTGGACGTACAGAAGGGTAGGAAGTGACATGATAACCTCATCAAAGAGAGCAGGACTAGAGCACTAATTTTATTAATATTATTTTACAATTTCAGAACCCTGGAGCTGGCCTGGCCCTTATATTTTCTATCATTAGGGATAATTTATTTTGTCAGTGATTTAACTGTTATCTGTTATATCTTATTGAAAAATAGTTTACATTTTTTTCCTATGTAATTTTTGATCCTTTGATGCTGAAATATGATTGTACTTGCAGGAATCTGGGGAATGAAAAAAGAGGACTCCAGGACTAAATTTGGTGGGTCACAGATTGAAATACATATCAGTCAGAGGTGGTATTCAGCAGGTTCTCACCAGTTCTGGAGAACCGGTAGCAGAAATTTTGAGTAGTTTGGAAAACCGGCAAATACCACCTCTGACTGGAGATTTTACAGTATCCTTCCCCTGCCACGCCCACCAAGCCATGCCCATAGAACTGGTAGTAAAAAATTTTGAATCCCACCACTGATAGTAATGTAGTTAGCCAGTAACTCCCTCTCAAGTCAATCCACTTCATTGGATTGTTGTTCTGAACAAAATAGGAGGAAGAAATATTGGGTATGTTCACTGCCTTGTATTATTTATAAAAATAATGAAGTGGGATTAAAAATTAAATAAATAAATTTACTTCTTGTTCTGTGTCCCTTCTCATTGTGCAGCTGAAATGATAATATATTCAATCTGATCATAATGTGTGCTATTTAGAGTTTCTTTTGAAGCTGACTTTGAAGTTTCAATTTTGAGGCTAACCACTAGTTGGGAAATATTAATTAACTGTATTTTGCTATAAGGCATAACCCTAGGGGCAGCTTATTTCTTTATTATTTGATTCTTCTTCTTTTTATTTTATGCAACATATTTCAAAATTTCAAAGGAACTTTAAGTGTTTCAAGGAACTTGACCTTAGTGTACAAAAACCTCTCTTCTTTGAGATTTTCAGGGACACTTCTTTATGTGATCATTCAGTCTATTGTAACTTATTTTTTTATTATCATTTCTTCCATAATCTTTATTTTATTTAATTTTTTATCCCACTTTTTTCATACATAATAAACGGTGAATGTATTAATACTCCTTCTTCTCCTATTTTTCCCCACAAAAACAACTATTTTAGATGAGTTAAACTGAGAAGCAATGAATGACCTAAAATAATCTACCATTCATTTTGATACAAATAACAATCATAATTGTTAAGCCTGGTTTCCCCAACCAGGGTTAGGGAGACAAGCTAAACAGAATGTGCAGCGTTAGTCAGATAGGCACACAGATAAATGAGTGAGCTAAGCTTGTATGTTTATTAACATACAGTAAAAATAACAGATACGCTTGTGCTATCAAATATATAGTTTATTCCATTATGAGTTCATAGCATAGTCAAAATAACAGTCCAATAGTCATGTATCATTTAGTCAGTCCATTCAAGGATATTCAGTTAGCAAAGTCCGTGTAGAAATATCCTATGTCAATTCACTTACAAGTCAGTCCTTTGTTTTCTCTCCCGTTCGAGCAATGCAGACTTGTTTCTTTGCAGTAATCAGGGATCATCAAAGCCAGAGAGAGAGCAAGCTGCAGCCTTGCTTCTTTTAAAGTGCTTTCACAACCACTCCCTTAATTACTATCCCACAGTTAAAGTTGCAGACACTTTAACATACAAACTATGATTACATATTATTATTTACCTAAACCAGTTAGGGTAAAACAATGTTATCCCTAACAATAATGTTAATAATATTTATCATGTTAATTAAACTTATATAATTGTAGTTTTAATATGCATATTTGTATTAAGATATAATCCTTCATTATTCAGTTGTTTACTGTTTCAATGTGCCATTCTAATACCAAACACAATATTATTTGAACATACATAGTAATACTCTCTTCCAACCTCTAATTTCCCATCTAGTTATTACTTTTATTCCATTACATAAAAATGTGTATACTATTATCTCTATCTCTTATTTCTACCACTATTCTAACTGTTAGACAGGCCTCAGACAGTCCACCATTATATTAAAAGACCTTTCCTTTCTATCTATCATCTTGTTGTTGTTGTTGTTGTTATTATTATTATTATTATTGTCTGCAATTCACTACGGATTTCATATTTATGAGACCATCTGCTAAAAATTAGGTAATGTTTCCTTAAGGAGCAGCTTTCTGATTCCTCACCCCCACCTGTCTTTGCAAACATGGAGGAGATTCTAACCAATTCCCCAGTGCTATGATTTACAACAAAGAAAGTATAGAAGTGACCACGCCTGAAGAGGAGACAAGGTAAACGAGTGGGAATTTTAAACAGACAAAGAATAGAGGAGGAAAAAAACTCCTCTCCCTTCAATCTTTCCGACTAATTTACGAACACTGCCATGCAAGATGGATGAAATTCATCTCTTAAATAGATGGAATTCTGATTTTTATAATTCAGCTGTTCATTGTTTTACTGAAGCCTGGCTTAATCCACAAATTAATGGGGACAACACCATATACATCCCAGGATTTCAGACATTTAGATCAGACAGAATTGAAGAGACCTCAGGTAAAACAAAGGATGGAGGATTATGTTTATATATCGACAACAGATGGTCTCAGGATATAACTATAATATATAAGTACTGTGATGAAAACTTAAGAGTCTTTACATATCAACTGCAAGCCATTTTATTCTCCACGTAAGTTCTCCTCATTTCTCCTAATAGCTGTGTATGTTCCTCCGAACTCTTGTTGATCAAATTATGGAGGCTGAAGCTAAACACCCAGGTTCCCTTCCCATCACTTTAGGAGATTTCAATCAAGCAAATTTAAGGAAAGAGCTCCCAAAATATTTCCAGCATGCCAATTGTTCCACCAGAGGCAAAAATATTTTAAACCACTGCTACACAACAATAAAAGATGCTTATAGGTATTTACCATGAACAGTTGTGGTCACTCTGATTACTCCATGATTCACCTTGTACCTGCCCACAGACAAAAGACTTAAAACCATGAAACCAACAGTTAAATCAGTGAGAACTTGGTCGGATGAGGCAAAGCTGAAACTCTAGGCCTGCTTTGATTGCACTGATTGGAATGTTTTTGAAGATGCCTCTACAGACCTAGATGAGCTCACAGATATTGTAACATCATATGTCAGCTTCTGCAAAGATTTATGTGTACCAACAACCTGCAAATATATAGTAACAATAAACCTTGGTTCACAGCTAAACTTAAGCAGCTATATCGTTCCAAAGAGGAAGCCTACAGAAAAGGTGACAGAATGCTATACAACCAGGCCAGAAACATATTAACAAGAGAGAACAGAGCAGCAAAAGAAGCTACTCTGAAAAGTTAAGGAATCAGTTCTCAACAAATGAACCAGCAAACGTGGAAAACTCTTAAAAACATCACTGGCTTCAGCAAACCTCCTTCCCAGGCAGAAGGAAATCAACAACTAGCAGATGACCTGAATGTGTTTTACTGCAGGTTTGAAAGGAATCTACAGCCACCTATCTTCTCAAACACAGCAACAACAGTCAAGCTTCCTACAACTGGCCCCAATCCATTGGGTTCACAACCTCTGAAAAAGAAGTGCAAGAAAAAGAAAAAGAAGTGCAAGATCACAGAAAAAGAAGTGCAAGATTTATTACACAGACAAAAGCCAGAAAAAGCACCAGGGCCAGACAAGATAGCTCCTTCTTGCTTAAAAGTCTGTGCTGACAAATTGGCCCCCATCTTCACCCGAATCTTCAATAGATCACTAGAGGTGTGCTATGTTCCTTCCTACTTCAACTGTTCTACCATCATCCCAGTGCCCTCCATCAAGGAACTGAATGACTACAGACCAGTTGCTCTAGCATCTGTAGTTATGAAAACCATTGAAAGGCTTGTGCTGTCCCACCTGAAAACCATCACGGATCCACTGTTAGATCCCATGCAGTTTGCATACCGAGCAAATAGATCGACAGATGATGCTGTTAGCATGGCTCTGCATTACATCCTACAACACCTTGAACTCCCAATACCTACGCAAGAGTCCTCTTTATAGACTTCAGTTCAGCATTCAATACCATCATTCCAGACACTCTTCTAAGTAAATTAAACCAACTAGCGGCACCTGAACACACTTGTAAGTGGATCATAAGCTTCCTAATAGACAAGAAGCAGCAGGTGAAGCTAGGCGGAATCATATCCGATACCAAGAAGATAGGCTCAAGATCCAGATGGATCTTGACAGACAAGAACACTGGGCCATATCTAATAAAATGAAATTCAATGTAGAGAAAAGTAAAGTCCTACACTTAGGCAAGAAAAACCAAAAGTACACATATAGACTGGGTGAAACCAGGCTCAATGGCAGTAACTGTGAGAGGAATCTTGGAGTCTTAGTGGACAACCAGCTAAATATGAGCCAGCAGTGTGCAACAGCAGCCAAAAAAGCTAATGCAATCCTAAACTGTATTAACAGAGGGATACAATCAAGATCAAGGGAAGTACTGTTACCACTCTATAAAGCCTTAGTAAGACCACACCTAGAGTACTGCATCCAGTTTTGTTCACCACATTATAAAAAAGATGTTGAGATTCTAGAATAAGTACAGAGAAGAGCAACCAGGATGATTAGGGGATTGGAGGCTAAAACATACAATGAACGGTTGCAGGAACTGGGCTTGGCTAGTCTAGTAAAGAGAAGGACCAGGGGAGACATGATAGCGGTCTTCCAATATTTGAGAGGCTGCCATAGAGAGGAAGGAGTCAAGCTATTTTCTAAGGTGCCTGTTGGCCAGACAAGGAATAATGGATGGAAACTGAACAAGGAGAGATTTAACCTGGAAATAAGGAGAAACTTTCTGACAGAACAATCAACCAATGGAACACCATGCCCTCGGAAGTTGTGCGAGCGCAATTATTTGAGACTTTCAAGAAGAAATTGGACTGCCATTTGTCAGAAATGGTGTAGGATCTCCCGCTTGGGCGGGGGGTTGGGGTAGATGACGTACAAGATCCCTTCCAACTCTGATTATTTGTTAAATCTGTTAAACCTGTACAATCAGCACAGTTCCCCCCCCTCCCCCAGGCTGTGTGCTTTCTCTACTTTTCTTCTCCCTATATACCAATGGCTGCATCTCAAATGAACCATCAGTTAAAATACTGATGACACAATGGTGATTGGTCTCATTCGAGACAATGACAAATCCGCATGCAGACAGGAGGTTATACAACTTGCCTTGTGGTGTAACTGGAACAATCTGGAACTGAACACACTCAAGATCGTAGAAATGGTGGTAGACTTTAGAAGAAACCCTCCTATACTACCACCTCTTACAATATTAGACAACACCATATCAACAGTAGAGACCTTCAAATTTCTAGGTTCTACTATATCACATGACCTAAAATGGACACCTAACATCAAAAACGTCATCAAAAAAGCACAACAAAGAATGTTCTTTCTGCGCCAACTGCCCAAGGAGCTGCTGATCCAATTCTGCAGAGGAATGATTGAGTCTGTCATCTGCACTTCTATAACTGTCCGGTTTGGTTCTGCAACCCAACAAGACAGACACAGACTTCAGAGAGTAATTAGGACTGCAGAAAAAACAATTACTACCAACCTGCCTTCAATCAAGGACCTGCATATTGCAAGAGTCAAAAAGAGGTTTGTGAAAATATTTACAGACCCCCTCACATCCCGGACATAAACTGTTTCAATTTCTTCCCTCAAAACGATGCAAAAGAGCACTGCACACCAGCACAACTAGACACAAGAACAGGTTTTTTTTCCTGAAAGCCATCACACTGCTAAACAAATAATTCCCTCAACCCTGTTGAACTATTACAAAGTCTGCACTACTATTACTGTTTAATCTTGTCATCACTACTTAACACTCATCCCCTCCCACTTGTGAGTGTATGTCTGTAACTTTGTTGCTTGTGTACTTACAATTTATATTGACTGTTTCCTAGTATGATTGATTGCTTATTGTACCCTGTGACTATTATTAAGTGCTGTACCTTATGATTTTTGACTCTTGATGAATGTATCTTTTCTTTTATGTATACTGAGAGTATTTACACCAAGACAAATTCCTTGTGTCCAATCACACTTGCCCAATAAAATATTCTATTCTATTCTATTCGTGTTCGTTTTAACGCTTCAATTCTTATTCATTTTTTGGGTTGCCTCCCATACTTCTCTCTTGAATCTTTGTCTCTATTAATCTCTACATCTTTACTATTCAGTTTATATATTTCTCCCATCTCTCCCATTTTATACTGCCTATCTCTTCTGTCTCCCTTTTGAAAGTAACATGCTGCTTATCCCAATCAATTTTTAGATCTCTTTAAATACTTTTTCCTTACTTTATTTCATTTTTATCTTTACTGTCTTCTCCTTCTTGTCTTCTTGTTTTATTTTCTGATTTGTCTGTTCTATCTTTTCCTTCATTCTTTCTGTTATCTTCTCCTTTCCTGGACATAGTGATCTTTCTTCATTGTCCCTTGTTGAATGTTTTCTATTTTCCCATCTGTGTCATGCATTAGGTTCTTTATCTTGTAGAGTTCTTTGTCATAATGTCCTTAATATTTTGAAACATCAACATCATTTCTTCCAAAAATCCACTCTTCCCCCAATGAGCATCTCGTCTTGTTTTAGTAAGTCCCACTCTTGCTCAATAGTCCAAAAACCATAAATTCAGGCCTAGTGTTGTTCCTCAAAGAGTACAGTAGTCATCGTTCTTCACATCCCACCATTAATCAATTCAATTTAAGCAGTCCAGGAAACTCTCCTAGTGTCTCCTTAAATCCACTTTATAAGTTTAGTCACATGTCTAAACATTCAAAGGTCGCTTTAATTAGATCTCTTCCATGGTCTCGCAATTGAGCCTTTTTGTTTTGTTGTATACTTTTTTGTTATTGATAGATACCAGTAAGAAACTCAAATAATTGCAAGCATGTTTGCTGTTTTTTGTAAAGTAGTGTAAAGTAGTTTATTGTAACTAGTGCTGCAGGTTTTGATTATGGTCATGGTTTTGACAGCTGGAGCAACGATACTACAATTCCAGGACTGCAGGGGTGACAGGAGTGATACCTGGCAGCAGCTCCAATTAGCTGGTTTTAAACTTTAATCATATAGAGATGGAAAATAAGCAAAAAAGAGATAGTAAGGAAAATTTGGTGAAAATGAGAACAATTCATAAAGAGAAAAGAAGAATCAATGAAAAAAAATGTGATGGTGGTGGAGACAGAGTGATAGTAAAAAAGTGAGAAAAGGAGTAAGTAAGAGAAAAACTGAATGAGAAAGAGCACAGGAGTGAGAGGATGATAAAAGCAAGGAAGGCCAAGCAAAGGAGAAAGAATGATTGATAGATTGACTGCTGTAATCTAGAGTTCTGTAAAATAGAGGTAGTCCTCAATTTATGACTACAATTGAGTCCAAAATTTCTGTTATTAAGTGAGATATTTGTTAAGTGAGTTTTGCCCATTTTGCAACCTTTCTTGCCATGGTTGTTACATGAGTCCCTGCAGCTGATAAATAATAACTGGATTGTTAAATTAATCTGGCTTCCCCATTGTCAGAAGGTTGCAAAGGGCAATCACATGACTTTGAGACACAGCAATGGTTATAAATATGAACTAGTTGCCAAGCATCTTAATTTTGATCACTTGGTCATGGGGATGGTGGAAAGGTTGTAACTGAAAACCAGACATGTCACATTTTTCAGCGCCGTTGTAACTTTTAACAGTCACTAAATGAACTGTTGTAAGTCAAGGACTACCTGTAGTTGGGGTCTTAGTGATATAGAAAATAACCTCTCCTGCTTTATCACAGAACAATCCATCCCTCTCAGATACAAGGTTCTGACAGATATCCCAACTCATGGGATTTCTGCCAAAATTTGCCTCTGTTGGAGTTTGTAGCAATCCAATCATCACATAAGTAAATAATTCAGCAGGATTCATTTATAGAAGAAACTTGTTTATATACAACAATATAAAACATGATGCATGTATACAATACCCATGCAATTCTTGCAATGTGGTAGCAAGTACAAGGACAAGAAGCAGAAACAATCAGAACCAGTAGAACTGAAGCACAGAAACACAGAAGCTATATAAGCACAGAAGCAATATATTACAGAGTCACTTACTCTAAGCCACACCCAGTCTCCAAGCCGTCTGGCATGGCTCACAACTGGTACTGTTTCTTAGTCACCAAACAGTTCGCATTGTCTGACTTGTAACCAGGTCTATTTCAATTCATGAATTTATACACTGACAGCCTCCTTCCTAATCCATGTTAAGGATAGTAATTGGTGATTCTCCCCCACTAGCAGGAAATCCACCTTAAGATCCTATATTAAAACTGGAAGAATAGCATCAGCTTGACTGTCAGAATTATACTAGCATTCTTTTGTGCTACAAGTCAAGGAAAATCTCATTAATGTTGTTATCAGAATATAAATTAAACTTTGCAATTAAGGAAAAAGAAACATCAGAATATTATAGAAGCTGGGAATTCTGGTATGACTAGATAGAACAAAAATAGAAAATATATTAGCAAATACTGTAAAATGTAAAAGAGGTAGTAATTATATATTTGCAATAAGATGTATTTGTAAATATGTCACCAATATTGATAACAAATAAGGAACCATAGACTGTCGACAATAGAATTGCTAGTTTTTTAATCTTTTTTTCCTTTTTTTTCTGTGTGTTGTATTTGTGTTTGTTTGACATTTTAGTTGTATAATCAGTAGTTTCTTTTTTTAAAAAAGAATGAATTCTATCCCAAATAATTTGTATAGACTAGGTTGCGAAATTGAATAGCCATCTTTCTACATAAACTCTAAAATTTTTATATTTTTATAGAGACCTTTTATAAACACTTCAAGATTTTCATGGTAATGTATATTTGGTGACCTCTCCCTTGTCCTTTTTGTATTGCATACAATATTTTATTTTCATTTTTGCAGCCCTGAAGTTGTAAAGAGTGAGCCATATGGTGAGAAAGCTGATGTCTGGGCTTCAGGATGTGTTTTATATCAGATGGCAACACTCAACCCTCCATTTTATAGCTCCAACATGCTCTCCTTAGCAACTAAAGTATGCAGGTTTGCTAAATGAGATTATACCATTTATCTTTGCCTATTTGTTTCATTTAATTGTCTTTTAAATCCTATATTTATTACACCATGCTAAAAATGTTCTGCAGGCAGCAATCCTGCATTTCCTAAGGATTTTATAGAATCCTGTCAGTCTGTGCTCCCTTCAAATCCCAAGAAAGAAATACTCAAACTCCATGGGTAGAGCAAAGTTATCTTTTTACTGGAAATTAAAGTGAAAGCTACAGATTTAATTCCAAATCTGAGAAATTGGCGGGCAGTTCACATATACAAAGGAATGGAAATGCTCCCACCCCCCAAAGTCCAAATGACTCTTCCAATTAAAACTTCTGGATATGTGGCCATCTCCAGGTGGTGATGAGGCTTCTGTCAGTTGACCTTGACATATTTTGATAAAAGTTCGCAGTTGCGCAAAAGGGGACAGAAGCTAGCCAAGAAATGGAAAGTTAAAGAAAGGAATCCCCCTCCCCTTGCTTACCCAGCAAAGGAATGCAAAACACCTCCAGCCTTCTTCCCCTCCAAATTCCCCCCTCCCTCCATTGCTAATGACAGCTGAAAGAAATAGATTGGCATAGCAGCAGAGAAGCAATAGTTAGAATACAGAATATACATATTATGGAAGATATCTTGAAGCTGACATTCGGACCCCCTAGAAGAAGGACATTAGTCCCTGTAAGAAAAAATACCATAAACATATGTTAACACTTGCATACATCTCTATGATTTATTAGGGTATTTCGCATAAAAGTTCTTGAGCAGTTCAGGAGCCCTAATATCTTTCTCATTAACCCATTCAGCATAAGACAAAGGAAAATGTTTCCAAGCTACAAGATATTGGATATGACCCCTCCATTTCCTAGAGTCTAGAATTTCTTTAATCTCGAAATGTTGTTCACCCTCAATCAATAATGGTACGGGGGGATCAGTCTGGGTCGGTCTCAAGGTACAGGTATGTTCTGGTTTTAACAAACTGACGTGGAAAACCGGATGAATATGATAAAGACTCTTCGGTAAAGTCAACTGAACAGTCACAGGATTTACAATCCGCTCAATGGGGAAAGGCCCCACATACTTAGGACCCAACTTCTTCGATTTCTGGGTAGTCTGCAAATATTTAGTCGAGAGGAATACTTTGTCACCCACTTGATACGACATCTGCGGGGCTCGCTTTCTGTCAGCAAATTTCTTATGAGACTGGTGTGCCTCATCCAAAGCTTTACGAGCGGCCGGCCAATTAAGTTGAAGTTGAGATATCCAGTCGCCCAACGATTGGACATTGAGTTTTTCATGAGGAAGTTCAGGTACGGGCACAAAATCTTGCCCCGTTGCCACTTTGAAAGGAGTAAACCCCGTACTGCTGTGGACAGAGTTATATGCCACCTCCGCAAAAGGCAGTAGATCTGCCCAGTTGTCTTGCTGAAAGTTTATGTAACATCTGAGGTATTGCTCTAGCACCCCGTTAGTCCTCTCGCAAGCCCCATTAGTTTGGGGATGGTGGGCGGAGCTTAAGCTCTGGGTGGAGCCTATTAACTTCAAAAATTCCCTCCAAAAGTTCGAGGTAAATTGGACCCCTCGATCAGAAACTACACGCTCAGGAACACGTGCAACCTGTAGACATGTATGATGAACATTCTGGCCAATGACTTCGCCGAAGGGATCTTGGAGCAAGGGATGAAAAGGGCTTGTTTGGAGAACAAATCAGTCACCACCCAGATGACTGTGTGCCCAGCACTCTCGGGTAGGTCTACTATAAAATCCATGGAAATTTCCCTCCAAGGAGCAATTGGCCTAGCCACCTTTTGCAACAGACCTGGTGGTTTACCAAGAGGTCTTTTTGCTGAAGCGCAAACTGGACAGCTTGCCACATAAGTCTCAATGTCGTTTTTCAACGAAGGCCACCAGAATTGCCGTTTCACCAAATGTAGAGTCTTCACAAACCCAAAATGACTGGCCACTTTGGAGTCATGAGTTTGTTGTAACACTTGGCTTCTCAGGGTTTGAGGTACATACAATTTCGCACCTATCCAGGCTAGACTATCTTGAACGGTGCAGTTATTCACATTTGCCAGGAACCTTTTCAAAGCCTCCTTAAATCGTTCCATCAGGTCAGTGGACAGATCCCTCTCCTGGTTCCTCTTTTGCGTTCTGGTAACTACAGGGGCAGCCAGTTGTGTAGTGGACATGATTGGCCTTATCGCTTCTTTACGGATGCTGTTGTATTGAGGCATTCTAGACAAAGCATCTGCCATAAAATCCCCCCCCCCCGGGATATACTTCAAGGAGAAATTGAATTGCTTGAAAAACTGAGCCCACCTAACTTGCTTAGGGGATAGCTTCTGAGGAGTTTTTAAAGCTTCCAGATATTTATGGTCAGTCCATACCTCAAATGGGTGCTTTGCTCCTTCCAGAAAATGCCTCCAAGCTAGTAAGGCCCAATGGACTGCAAACGCTTCCTTCTCCCAAACGGCCCATCTCCTTTCAATGTCAGTCAACTTACGGGAGATGTAAGCACATAGTTGTAATGTCCCCTTCTCATTTAATTGAAGTAAGACCGCCCCCACTGCCACATTGGTCACATCAGCCTGGATCACGAAAGGGGCATCCATGTCTGGGTGTTTCAGTAGTGGTTCTGCAGCAATTTCTCAGATTCGGAATAATGTCAGTCTGTGCTCCCTTCAAATCCCAAGAAAGAAATACTCAGACTCCATGGGTAGAGCAAAGTTATCCTTTTACTGGAAATTAAAGTGAAAGCTACAGATTTAATTCCGAATCTGAGAAATTGGCGGGCAGATCACATATACAAAGGAATGGAAATGCTCCCACCCTCCAAAGTCCAAATGACTCTTCCAATTAAAAGTTCTGAATATGATCATGTGGCCATCTCGAAGTGGTGATGAAGCTTCTGTCAGTTGACCTTGTTTTGATAAAAGTTCGCAGCAGAGAAACAATAGTTATATATATATATATATATATATATATATATATATATATATATATATATATATATATATATATATTCAGAAAAAAGGAGAATTTGTGTTCTTCGGGAAAAGTTTTTTTTATTTTTTGTTCAGAATTTTCAGACTTGGTGTCTCAAGTCCGTCTTCAGTGAAAAAGCAATTGGAAAAGTATAGGTAAAAAACTTGGTCGTTATTTTTTGTCGTTGAGGTTAGCGTTCTGTTGATTGGCTGCGTGATTTTCTATCGCGTGCTTGGCTTGTCAGTTGTTTGTCAGGGTATGAGCTAAGTTTTTTTGATGTGTGGGTCATCCAGAATTTGCGTAAGCTTTGGTAGTTGGGGTCGATGTCTTTGTGGCGATTAATGCAGTTAGGACCGGTGTGCCATGCTTCAATGAATTCACGAGCGTGACGTGTTCTACCTGTGCCAATCACCTTGGCTGCGTCCCAATTAAAATAATGGTTGTGATCCAGGCTATGCATTGCTATTTGTGATAGGGGGTCTGGTCTTCTAACTGCTAGTATGTGTTCATGGATTCGCTCGCAGAGTTGTTTTCCAGTTTGGCCAATATATTTTTGGGGGCAGGTTTTACATGGTATTTCATAAACAATGTTTTTCATTGAGGTGAATGGTAGTTTGTCTTTTCCTGAGACGAGCGTTTTTCTCAATGAAGTCGTTGGTTTGTGTGCAATGTTGATGTTGTATGGTTGTAGGTGTCGGGCGATGATCTCAGAGATGCCATGTATATAGGGGAGTGAATACCATTTAGGGGGGTCTCGTGTTTTTTCGCTGTTTGTGTCTGTTTGTTTGTGAGGTCTGCGGCGCAGGCAGTCTTTGATGAAGCTTTTTGGATATCCGTTATTTGTGAAGAGGTTATAGAGGAAGCTCAATTCTTCTTTCTTTGTCTTCTCATTTTGGCAGTATGTGTAAGCACGTTTGAAAAGTGTAGAGATGCAGCTTCGTTTGTGTGTAGTAGGGTGATTGCTTCGGTAGTGAAGTATGATGTCAGCGTTTGTCTTTTTTCTGTATACGCTTGTCTGTAATTTACCTGTTTCAAGAAGCTTTAATTTAACATCTAAGAATGATAGTTGGGCATCCTTCATCTCCTCTCGTGTAAACTGTATGTCTGGGTGTACTGAGTTGATTGCCTTATGTAGTTGTTCTAAATCAGTGCGTTTGACAATAACGAATGTGTCATCAACGTATCGAAGCCATAATTTTGGTCTGAAGTTAGTGAAAACAGATTTTTCGAGATTTTGTAAAACTATTTCAGCGATGAATCCTGAAATGGGTGAGCCCATTGGTGTGCCTTTCTTTTGGTGATAGAATTTTCCGTTGAATTGGCAGTAGTTGGGCCTAAGAGGCTTTTTTATTTTTTTATTTTAGAAATCAATCTTCTTGACTTTTCCTGTCTTCTTTATTAATGAGGCCCTTAGTGTTCTCTGAGCTTGGTGCAGTAGCCGGTTTGCACCGGATTGGGCAAACCAGTAGCAAGGATTTGGCATGGGTCGCCGAACCGGTAACGACTTCTGGCTGGCCACGGTCTCTGCTCACTCGCCTCTTCCAGCTGCTCACTGCTCACTGACTTTTTCTGGCTGCTCCATGCTCGCCCAGCCCACCCCGCCCTATATATGTTGCCTTCACCACGTGGCCCAGCTAATTGCCTCACCAGTTGCCTTGTTGATGCCCAGTCAGCTCAGTTCACCAAAGGTAAGCAATGCATGCTGCCCGCTGACCCTTGGGTTGGGGGCTGGGGGCCCAGAGACGCTCTAATCCCTGAGGCCCTGGAGCCGCTGGCTGTCTTGGCTGGGTCAGGAACGCGTGATTCCTTGGCTCCAGACTTGCCCCGGAGCCGCTGCCCGCTCGCCACCCACACTCCCTTAAGTGCAATGCATCACCCATTTTCCCCTCCTTCAGAGGCCCTGGCCTGGCCCTTAAACTCGCTTCCTCCCCTATGACTGCCTCTTTCATCATCCATGGCCATGACCTTATCTTCCTCCTGTGGCTGGTTGCCAGGGAAGGGCTGAGAGCCACTGGCCTCCCCAGCAGACCGCATCTCACCTCCCCTTTTTGCAAGATGCCTGTAGCTGCTGTACCTCTTTTTTTCGTTGTGAGAAGCCTCCCTGCTGATGCCTCTTTGCCAGCCGGAATCAAGCCAGCTGGCTGGAAGCTTTTTGCATTGAAAACTACTGGCCTCCACTTTTTGAACACACCAAAAAGAGCTTCAGTCCCACAGCCATCGCTGCCTTGTTCTTTGCACTAGCCATGCACATGCACCCCATTGCCTGCTACACCGGAGGGACTTGCCTGGGCAAATACCTCCACTCTGGTGCAGAAGGCAATGGGTGCACCCCGGTGCGAAGAACAGGGCGGCAACTCCCAGCTACTGCTGCTTTGCCAACTGGAATTGAGCATCAGCCCACATGCCATCTCCTAGCAGAAAGTCTTGGGATCTCACATGTACACACGTGAGGGGACTTTCTGCAAGGAGAAGGCATGTGGCCAAGTCCCTCTGGTGCCCCTCAAGCTCTGTGTATGCCCAAGAAAGAGGAGAAGACATGGGTGAACTTTTCTGCCTCCCTTCCCTTCGCTCAGCTGCTGCTAGGAAGGCAGCCACCCCAGCCTGTCCCTTTAAGGTACTTCGATGCAGAGGGAGGGACCAAAAAGGGACAGGTAGGGCACAGGAGCTTCCTTCTGACTCCCAGCCGAGTCTCACCGTGTCCCTGTCCCCCCCGCCAAGAAGCCTCCAGCTGCCACCTCTTTGCTGGCAGGAGAATCCTCCAGCCGCTGTTCCTAGCTTGTTTCCAGCCAGCAAAGAAGTGACAAAAAGACACGGCAGTTGTAGGCTTTTTGCAGCAAAAATTACTGAACTCCAGCTTTGCTCCACTTCTCCAAAGCATCGTCACGGCTGTGTTCTAAGTGCTGGCCATGCAGGTCCACTCCATTGACTGCTGCACTGCTCCGCTCGGACTTCCTTGGGCTAGTCCCTCCAATGCACTGAGCTCAATGCAATGGACCTGCGTGGCTGGCACCTAGAACGCGGCTGTGGCACCGCTTTGCAGAAACAGATAGGTAATTTTCACTGCAAAAAGCCTACAGCCGCCACATCTTTTTTGGTGCAGCTGGGAGTGAGGGGGTGAGGCTGCAGTACACGCTGCGTTTGAATATCCCAGCCCTTAACTTTCCCCAAAAGCAGGAGGGGAGGAAGTCCTGCCCGCGGCCCCTTTGTTGGACCTGGAATCCTTGCCTGCCGGCTTTTTTGGGCAACATAAGACTGGAGAGTGGCCAGGAGGAACCCTTGTTGATGCTGCTGGGTGCTTGGAAGCATGTGTGTGTGTGTGTGTTTGTTTGGAAGGCTGTTTGTGTTTCAGGTGGGCCTCCCCTCCTTGCTTTAGAAGAAGAGGGGGAAGGAGGAAGGGAAGGGATAGAAAGAGAGGAAAAGAGAGAGAAGGAGGGAAAGAGAGAGGAAGAGAGAAAGGGGAAAAGAGAGAGGGAAAGAGAGAGAAGGAAAGAGAAAGATAGGGAGAGAGGAAGAGGGAGAAGAGGAGAGAAGAGAGGAGAAAAAAAAGAAAGAAATGGAAAAGAAACAAAGAGAGAAAGGAAGAAAAGGGATAGACAAAGATGGGATGGAAGGAAGGGAGAGAAAGAAAGAGGAAGGGAAGGAGGGAGGAGAAAGTGAATGAGATATATGGATAAATGGATGTATAGATAAAAACATGGAAGGAGACAACAGAATAATCAGAGAAGTCATAGAGATAGAAAAACGCCCACACAGCATGAATAAATGAGATGACACCTTCCACCTACCAGCCATTTGGAAACCCGCCCTCATGAACAGATGAGTACCTAACATGAAGAATGACACCAGACCCACACCCACGAGAGCCACACAAGATGCTACCACCACACCTCAACGTAAAAAGCAGACTCACACCCACACAGATGAGACATAACCACGGACCAGAAACCGCACTGCAGCTGCATCACTACCCGCTTCAAACCCTTCCGACCCATACATGAAGTGAACTAACGCCCACCATGAAGATGCAGCATGACCACGAATATGAAGCGAAACAGCAGGATCACAGCACACCAGCTCAAATCCCCCAGCAACTAAGACAAACCTAAGCACAACCAAGCCCCACCTAAACAGAATATACCCCCAGGCAATCAAAACACAGCCAACCCCCCAACCAATCAGAACACAGCCAACCCCCCCAACCAATCAGAACACACCTCCACCCAATCAAGTCACACCCCCACTAGAATTTAAAAGGAAGAAGCAACTGCAAGCTCACATTACTCTGAGAAGCACAGAGCCGAAGACACAAGCCTGAAGATGATGAATGAGACTTCATTAAAATGTTGCCTAAATACTTCCAATTTTACACGGGAGAAAACCCGAATAACCAAAGATCCGTGTGTGTGTGTGTGTGTGTGTGTGTTAAGTAGGTACTTACATGTATGGCATTCAGCTTTGTTCGAATATTTTCCCACATCATTGTAGTTATGCTTTTAAAGTTGTAGCAACGTTTCGGCAGAATCTCATCTGCCATCATCAGGCTTCTGTATAGTGTTCATCTGTGAGTCAGACTTTTACAGTGGTTTCAGATTTAAATTTGGGGCAGCCTATTGCTGTGCCAGAATGGTTTTTTCTTCATCCTGATTGGTTGGGAGTCTTGGTCTGTGTTTATTGGTCTTGGAGTTTGCTGTGTTCTGCTTGATTGGTTTTTCTAATATCTTCTGTCTGTTTTTTGGCTCTTTTTGTATCTTGATTGGCTAGCAACATTGTGTTCCTTTATTGGAGGCCTTTAGTGCAGCTTGGCTTCGGGTAAATGGACGGCTATCATTAGTTAGGAAGCTAGGTTTCATCTGGGTGCCTGGTTGCGGTGTGTTTGAGCTGGAGGTATCAGGGGGGATCTGTTTGTGACCAGGTGTTTGCCTGGCTTGTGATGTGGAGATTTTTTTGTTTGTGAGTGCAGGCTTCCAAATGATTGACAGTCTGGTGGAATCATCTCTTCTGTTCATGCTTTCTGGTCTTTTTTCAATCTCTATGGTTTCTCTGATGATTCTGTGGCTGGGGTTTTCTATAGTGGCTAGGGTTTTGGTGCCATTGAAGTTGATGCTATGACCTGTGGCTTCCATGTGTTAGACTAGTGAGGAAGTGTGTTCCAGCTTTTTGACTGCATTTTTGTGTTCATCCAGGTGGGTACTTATTCTTCTATTGGTCTGTCCAATGTATGTGGCTGGGCATGATGCACAGGGGACTTCGTATATGCCTTGGTTTTCCAGGTCAATTTTATCTTTGGGGTTTCTAAGGATGGCTGCTATTTTTCTGTCTGTTTGGAAGGCAGTCTTGATGTGATGTCTGTGTAGTATCTTACTAATTTTGTCTGTAGTACCTCTTATGTAGGGCAGGACAGCTGTTCCATAAGTCTATTCATCTTCTGGGTCTCTATTATGTCTCAGTGTGTTTTTGTGGATCAAGCTGGTGATTTTGCTTTTGTGGAAGCCGTTGGCTGTCAGTACTTCAGTCAGAGTGCATAGTTCAGTCTTAATGTGTGTCTTGTCTGCCAGGCGTTTGGTTCTAGTAATTAGTGTTTTAACCACAGAGTTTATTTGTGCTGGGTGGTGGTGGGATTGGGCGTTGAGGTTGTGGTTAGTGTGTGTATACGGTGTGTCCTAGTGTGCCATTTGTTTTTTTGTAGATTAGTACATCTAGGAATGGTAGATGTGTCCTAGTGTGCCATCTGTTTTTTTGTAGATTAGTACATCTAGGAATGGTAGTTGTTTGTTTGTTTCCATTTCCGTTTGTTTGTTTAGGTGTGTTAGGAAATTGTTTAGGTTTTCTTTTCCATGAGGCCAAACCACAAATGTGTCATCGATGTATCTTAACCATAGTTTGGCTTTGTGGATGGCATTGGCCAGGGCTCTGGATTCAAATTCTTCCATGAACAGGTTTGCAATGATGGGTGGCAGTGGTGATCCCATAGGGGCTCCTTCAATTTGTTTGTATCTTTGTCCTTTGTATATGAAATATGTGTCGGTTAAGCAGTGTTCTGTTCGTTCCATGAGGTGTTTAGCTGGTTGGTATTTATTTTTGATGATATTCAAGGGTCTCTTTTATCGGTCCCTTGAAATCATCAAAAATAAATACCATATTCTTAAGTTTTTGCGGGTACTTACATGTATGGTATTCAGCTTTGTTCGGGTATTTTCCCACGTTATTGTAGTTGTGCTTTTAAAGTTGTTGCAACGTTTCGGCAGAATCTCATCTGCCATCATCAGGCTTCTGTATTGTGTTTGTCTGTGAGTCAGACTTTTATAGTGGTTTCAGTTTTAAATTTGGGGTTAGCCTATTGCTGTGCCAGAATGGTTTTTTCTTCATCCTGATTGGTTGGGAGTCTTGGTCTGTGTTTATTGGTGTTGGAGTTTGCTGTGTTCTGCTTGATTGGTGTTTCTAATATCTTCTGTCTGTTTTGTGGCTCTTTTTGTGTCTTGATTGGCTGGCAACATTGTGTTCCTTTATTGGAGGTCTTTAGTGCAGCTTGGCTCCGAGTAAATGGATGGCTATCATTTGTTAGGAAGCTAGGTTTCATCTGGGTGCCTGGTTGGGGTGTGTTTGAGCTGGAGGTATCAGAGGGGATCTGTTTGTGCCCAGGTGTTTGCCTGGCTAGTGGTGTGGAGATTTCTTTTTTTGTGAGTGCAGAAGCCTGCACTCACAAACAAAGAAATCTCCACACCACTAGCATTCCATCTTCAGAGGTATCAAAGTCAAAACTCCCAGCAGGGTCAATCCTTCAAGTCACAACACACACACACACACACACACACACACGTGACTGGAAGGATTGATGCTGCTGGGAGTTTTGACTCTGATACCTCTGAAGATGGAAGGCTTGAGCCTGCTGTGAATGTGGAGTCTGAATGATCAGAGGACACAGATGTGAGCCAGGAGGATGAGAGATTGTCGGAGAAACATTCCTCTCCAGAACCTTCGACTTCGTTCATGCAAGCAGCTGATCCACAAAATGAGTCAGAGGTTTCTAGCGAGGAGGACACTGACAGATGTTGTCTTGACGCTAGAACTAGGAGATGATTGAAACGTCAATCACAATCTGAAAGGAGGCATCAAGCCAGACAGTGATTAGAAAGATTGACACGCCCATCCAGGGGATTTAAGGAGGCGTGCTGACTCTCAATTTTTGCTTGGAGGAAAGTGCTTTGTGGATTCGAAAGGATACGTTTAAAGCAGCCATTGTGATTTATGAATAATTCTGAATTGCCAGGAAGACTGCCAAGGACTGGAAAACAGTACAGTTAACTATTTTGAGTCTGGTTTTGTTCTTGTTTGAATATTTTGAACTCTGGAACTTTGTATTCTCACCTGTGGATACAGGTGAGACATAACATACATACATACATACATACATACATACATACATACATACATACATACATACATATGCTTATTTAATTATAACAAAATCATAAATGCTTCATCATAACTGATAATAACAAAATTATTAAAGTTAGCACAATTATTACAAAATATTGAAATATTTAAATATTACACATTTTTAATGTGATATTTGTTTCTGCTTGTTTTAAGTTTATGGATTTTTGGCTCCAATGATGTTACTGCAAGATGGAAAGTTGTTGTTATTTGAGGTTATGAAGTTGGGAACTGTGGGATAGAGTGAAGCGAATGAAGGGCCTCTCTCATTTGGGGGATCCAAAGTCCTGTCTTTGTTAAGAGTAATGTGTAACTAGTATTTTTTCCCCCTATATTTTCACACTTATGAAAGTTCCTTCCACTCCCACCCCACCCACCTTGAGGCTGGAAGAAAAAGGCACAGAGCCATGCACATTTCCCCCAGGGAATTTAATCCCCCGGCAGCGTTGGATCGTTCCCTCCTCTCTCTCTCTCTCTCCTCTTTCCAACCCCCCACCTTGAGGCTGGATAAAAAAGGCACAGAACCATTCACATTCTCCCCCCCCTGTAAATTTAATTACCCATCATGTTGAATCATTCCTCCTCTCTCTCTCTCTCTCCTTCCATCACCCCCACCTTGAGGCTGGAAAAAAAAGGCACAGAGCCATGCACATTTCCCCCCCATGAATTTAATTACCCAACAGCATTGGATCGTTTCCTCCTCTCTCTCTCCTCCTTGCACTGATACCCCTGTGTATCAGTGTAGCCACTCGGTTAGTTCCTAATCCGCCTTTCTTTCCCACCATCAGCAAGCCACCCCTCTCCCCTACCATTGATCTTACCTTCAAGTTGCAGCTCGCACAGCACTCTGTTTCTCAGTCAAAGTGAGTTTTGCACTGGCCAAAGGATGATGGTAAGCAGGTGGGGAGGCATGTGGACGGAGCATTCTTGTTTTCCCATGCAGCTCAGATTAATTGCTTTTAGGGGCCATTTCTTCTACGGCCCACCAAAATTTTGCCATGGCCCACCAGTGGCCGTGACCCACTGGTTGGCGACTGCTGCTCTACTTAGCAATTCAATATTTCTTCATAAGATTAGATTTACAACTCTTAATGTCTTTTTGGCAATGCTGCTACTGTGAGTTCTAGCACTTAGGTCATTTGATATGAATACACGAAGGTCCTTGACAGAGTGAGGATCATCAACGAGGTCATATCCGCCTAGTTTGTATTTGGCATACTGATTTTTTTTTTAAATGTAGGACAGAGCATTTGTTGGTCAAGATTTGGAGTTGCCAATTATTTGACCATTCAGACACATAATCAACGTTGTTTTGAAGGACAGTAGCATTGTCGGTGGTGTTGAACAGTTTTACGTCATCAGTGAAGAAGATGCTGTTGCTTATAAGATGATCGCAAAGGTCATTTATATGTATAAAGTATAAAGAATGTGGGTCCTAGAATGTTGCCTTGGGGAACACTACTGTTAACTGGAACAGGGTTTGATATAGCGCCCCCTATTTTTACTATTTGTTGCCTGTTTGACAGGAACACAGTAATCCACTTATGAAGGGATCTGGAAATGCATAAGAGTTTAGTTTTAATAGTAGTTTGTCATGTACCACTGAATCAAAGGCTTTGCAGAAGTTTATGTAAATTGTGTCTATAGCTTTACCTTGATCAAGTAGAGTAGTCAATATGTTTTTGCAGTGTTGAAGATTGCAGGACAATTTTTTCCTGAAACCAATTTGTTTTTTGGAGAATAGGTTGTTTGACTTTAAGTGGAGGGTGATGAATTGGTTAATGATTGATTCTATGACTTTGCATGTGACACAACACAGTGAGATTGGTCTGTAGTTTTCAACCAGCCTCGGGTCACCTTTTTTTGAAGATAGGGATGACTGTAGCTAAGGACCATAGGTTCGTTAAGGAGCTGGTTCTGAATGATATCTCATATATAATGCTTAGGGATTCCGCTATGGCAGAGGAGAGCTTATTTAAGAAGTGTGCACATAATCCATCAGAGCCAATAGATAGGGATGGTTTTAGCTTACATAGTGCCTTTTCTACATTATATTCTGTAAAGTCAATATATAGTTGACTGTTAGAGTTAATTGTGGTGTGACTAGGAAATGTGGGGCATGAGCCATTGTTGTTTACAAAAAATGAACTGAAGAATGTATTGAAGAGGTTTGTCTTAATGGCTTCATCACTGCAGTCTTTTCCATTTGGTCTTTTTAGAGGTGGGATGGTTCTTGAGTCTTAAGTTTGGTGTTTACAAAATTGTAGAACAAAATTGTGGTCATGCCTAATAAGATAAAGAATTCATGCATTTTGTTTGCAAGGATTCTTGTGTTGAGTAGTTTGCATTTTAGATATATAATAGTGGGTCTGGAGGAAGTAAGGGGCATGCATGCCTAATGTTCGATGTTGGGATGATGGTTATTGGAATATAAGTTGAAGGTCTTGCTTTTGAAACATTCTGTGCGGTAGTCAATGTATAGGTTAGTATTTCCTTGTTCATGGAGTCTTTTGAACTTAGAGCATAGTTCATGGGATCATACACATTGCTGTAAGGTTAGGTCTGGCGAGAATGGAGGTTCTTATGGTTAATGTTGCTCTTGGCAAGTAAGTTTATAGTGTAAATGAATTTTCATTTGCTTGATTCAGTTTTGCAAATGACCCTGCAGAAGTGTGGGGCCACTGAGCCGTCACTGTTTTTGAACTCTGGGCTGATGCGGGAAATGTCAAGCATTTTATCAGAGGAGATGGTTGATTCTTGAAAGTCACTGATGATGTTGCGGACATTTGTGATGTCATCATTGTCAGTGTTGTCTTCTAGACCAAGTAAGATGACGTTTGGATGCTTCCGTTTGCACTCGACAACTTCTTTGATGAGGATTGGGATATCATTTGTATTTTTTTGTGGATTGGGTTGTGGTTGTTGGGTAGAGATATGGTTTGTACCTATTGGATGTTCGGGGGTTTTTTATGTTTTTTTCAAGGTTAGTTAATTTTGCTTTTATAATGTTCAGGGATGCTACTATGGTTTCAAGGGATGTTATTCGTGTTTCTATGGTATCAACTCTTTCAGTTTGGGTTTGCATGGTGGGCAGAAATATGGAAATGTATGATTGGATGTTTCTAGGAATTGAGTCATTTGCTTGGGTAATCCCAAGCAGTCATTGTGAGCGTAGTTGTCACATAGGGAACATTTGGTGGAATTTTATCCTTTAGAGTTTCTTTACATATAAGGCACGTGCAGGAGTCTTGTGGTTCTTTGGTGGGGATTTCTTTCTCTTTGGGTTGTGGTTTGGCGTTGGGTTTTTTTATTGGCATGATAGGTTTGTTGAGATGGTATGTTGATTAAATTGCTTAATCAAACAAGATATTTGGGTAATCAATATAGCCAATATCACACCAATTAATCAAATACACTAATCATGTTAGTCAAATAATTTAACTAAGCAACAATCAGTCTAATCAATTAAATACACTAATCACAATCAGCCTAATCAATTAATTACACTAATACTAATCACACTGGTCAATTAAATTCACTAAATCACTAATTTTACTAATCAATTAAATTACACAAATTGCTGATCTTTTACACTGATCAGAAATCATACTATTTGCATTAACACTCTAATCACACCTAATCAATCAAACAATAACTCAATTAATTGATAAATTAATTATGTTATAGAAATTGTTTTAGAGACATCATTGTCTAATCATTGATATAAGTCATGAGGTAGAAAAGTTATAAGTTTTGAGGTAATGACGTAATCAGTGTTTAAGTATTGAAATAATGAAGTAGTATTGAAGGTCAGCAAGTAAAGGGTTATTGCTTTGCAGGCTGCTGCTATCCGATCCACTGGGATCTGAGAATTGAAGTCCACAAGTCTTAAAGCTGTCAAGTTTGAAGACCCCTGTTCTAGTCCAACCCCCTGCTCCAGCAGGAGATCCTTTCAGAATCATAGAATAGCAGAGTTAGAAGGAACCTTGGAGGCCTTCTAGTCCAACCCCCTGCTCCAGCAGGAGATCCTTTCAGAATCATAGAATAGCAGAGTTAGAAGGAACCTTGGAGGCCTTCTAGTCCAACCCCCTGCTCCAGCAGGAGATCCTTTCAGAATCATAGAATAGCAGAGTTAGAAGGAACCTTGGAGGCCTTCTAGTCCAACCCCCTGCTTCAGCAGGAGACCTTATAATCATGTTGGCAAACTATGCCACGTGTGCCAGAAGTGGTAGAGTCGCCCGGAAGAGCCTCACTGTGCATGTGCATGCATGCCACCTCCCGACAGCTGTCAGGTATCTGGCATGCATGTGCAGGGGGCTGAGGGGTGGTGTGTAGGAGATGTGAGTGCATGCTTAGGGATGCACTGCGCACGAGGGGATCGCACGCATGCACAGACATGCTGCACACGAGGGGGAAATCACACGCACATGCGCAGATTCATGGCACACAAGGGGGAATTGTGCGCATATGCTCAAAGACATCACATGCGCAGGGGACATGGGGAGCACTAGCACTCATTGCCTTCTGGCTGGCATGCGAGCGTGCGTGAGGAGGGAAATTGTGCATACATGCGCAGACGTGCGGTGTGCAAGGGGGAATCACATGTGCATGTGCAGAGATGTGTGGCGTGCAAGGGAGGAATTGCATGTGCATGCACAGATGCATGGTGCCTGAGAGGGGAATTGTGCATGCATGCACAGGGGGTGTGGGGGCCCCCAGCACTCATTGCCTTCTGGGTACTGCCATGCGAGTGCGTGCAAGCAAGTGCCTGCACAATTATTGGCACAGGAGCTGAAAAAGGTATATAAGGCACCACTGCCTTATATCATCTGGAATCTGGATTATTTTGGTGCCTCTAACAGAGAGGAAAATTGGCAGAGGAGTTTAAGGCTGCCATGCAGAGGAAGGCAGAGATAGTCCTTCACTTATGAACACAATTGAGCCCAAAATTTAGGTTGCTAAGCAAGAGTGTTGTTAAGTGAGTTTCATCACGTTACTCAACCCATGACGACTCCTGGGTGTAACGGTCATGTGCATACTAGGGAAGTAAATCTGAAGGTGTGTGCAATGTTCTAATGTACAGAAGTTATATTTAAATGTGTGGCAGAAAGTGGATTATGGGTGTGTTTTTCTAAACACAGTGAGGTTGAAGATGTGTAGTTTTAGAAGAATTGTGTGTGTGTGTGTACATACACATACGGTATATATAGTAGATAATGTAGCTTTGTGTGTCTATACATATACATATACTATACTATGTAATATGTATGTACCCATATGGCACATAAACATAGGATTAAATAGTGTATTTTGGATGTTCAGTAGTAATAAATAAATAGAGGGAAATAGTATCTCTTTGAGATGAGGAGCGGCCGGGCAAGGCACCCCTTGATATGAGTGAGGTCAAGTTGGCCACTCCCACCCAATCACACGCCCATATAGCATGCCCACCTAGTCACATGACTACTAAGCCACATCCACCCAGTCACATGACCACCAAGCCTCGCTCACCAAATAAGCCATGCCCACAGAACTGGCAGTAAAAAAATTTGAATCCCACTACTGGCTTGGTGTTTTCTTAGAGACATCTTATTACTAAACTAAGCAACATCATCAGCCTAATTTGGTATGAAACTTCTGCAAGAAAACTGCCAAGCTCAGGGAGCACCAAGGGCCCCACAGTTCATCCTGAGCTATCAATATTCTCTTTTATGGATACTTCCTTATTTTTAGGTACGCATTGTGGTTCACATGATATTATTTTTATCACTTTCTGTTACGCAGATATTACTCAATATCAATTAAAATAGAACTGGCAACTTATAAGCTTCAGGCAATACCCAGACACATTTTCGTAGATCTTGACTCTTGGAGCTTTCCAGATTTCACATTTCAACAGCAAAATGTGACATTAACATGCTTTGGAAATAAATAAGTTAAGGTTCTGCAGGGCATAATTAACCTATTTGCGTTCAGTCCCCTATCTTCCAATGTAGTTTTTCAAGAGGCAACTGGAGTTATTTGTTTTTCTTTGAAGACATTTAACTTCTCATCCAAGAAACTTCTTCAGCTCTTACTGGATGCTGGAAAATGGAAGGATTTATATTTCTTTCAGTCAGCTGGTCATTTGTATTTTTTAAGAGAGATATTAAAGCCACTTGGAGGTTTGTCTGTGTCCTCAGGGTCACCTGAGTAGTTCAAATGGGTGTGGAACCTTCTTAGAACTGCTGAAAGGACTGTGTTGTGGAGTTATTTTCTGCAGGATGTTCTCCAGAATGGTTTCAACAGGATCCATGCATGGGACATATTCAGCTCTGTTCAGCTATAGACTGAATAGAAAAACTGAAGATACACCCCTTACAACAGTTCTTAAGGAACTAATAGCACCTTAAGCTTTTCAAAAGCCTCATTACGATCACAAGCCTCTATTCCATCGGCTTTTTCAAGCAAATAGATTTCAACAGTCTGGAGTTTGCAGAGATCGCTCCCAAAAACCAGGAATAGGGTTTTGGGGGCATTGAAGAGGCACCTTTTGCCAGCTGAGCAGCCTGCCCGTATAAGGGAGCGCTAAGCAGTCCGAACCCAGAAGGCACCTTTATTTGACTTTAACGCCAAGCGGTTTGTTCGCTACAAACAGCTGGCAGAGAGACCACTCAAACCGAAATTGGAAGGCTCTTGGAATGAAAAGCCTGTCAGACAACCTGCCCAAATAAGGGAGCACAGTCTAAGCAGAGTTGTTGTGTTAGCCACAAAGAGGTTCCAGCATAGGTAAAATCAACTTGGTGACGGTTTAAATTGGTGGGAGCACCATTTTGTAGAAGCAGCTATTCTCTAGCCAGCTCTAGTGTGCCGCATGACCCGATCTATACCTCTCATAGACAGTTAACCTTGAAAGATTCTGGTTATTGGACTGTTTAATTGTCTTCAAATTGGCGGAATTCTGCCCTGAGGGGCAAAGCCTCCGAAAAAAAAACAAGAGATATTTTTCCTCAGTTTTTCTACCCTTGTGTGCTGTGTGCCTCATAACTAGAGCTATACTGCTTATAGACAGTTAACCTTGAAAGATTCTGGTTATTGAGCTATTTAATTGTCTTGAAATTAGTGAAACTCTGTCCTGAGGGTCAAAGTCTCAGAAAAAAGATTTTTCTTAAAGAATTACTAAGACGCATTACAATTAATTGTTGTTTCTATTTTTATTTGATATAGTCAGAGTAATGTTACAGTCAGTTATAGACATTATAGAGGAATCTTCCAACACAATGTCTTCACATCTCATTGCTTCCAATCAACAAATAGGTAGTGGTAAAAGAACCTGTAAGACCAGAGGATCAGTTCAGGAGGCAGCTGACAAAATCAGGGCCAAGACCAGAGCTACTAGGAAAACCAAAGCTGATGGTCAGGCCGAGCATAGACTACATAATGTGTTGGTTAAGTAAGTAGAGGAGAATTCAAAAGAACAAATGAAATCACTGCAATTAAGTACTCCTAAGGGGATCACACAAGTTAATCTATTCTATCCCAAGTGGGATTACACAGGGACAATTTGGGCCAAGTAGTTTTCTAACACGCAGGATTCTGAACTTCCAGGGTATTCTTACTTGAGTAATCCAAGACCAATGGCTCCTCCTTTAACTAGATAAGGGCAAATGCAATACACTGAAATAGGAGGGCAGTTAATGCCAGTGGTGGTTCAGCAGTATTTTATGTAACTTATTGGTCAGGGAATGATAGGAGAACTTCAGACTAACAGTCCAAATCAGGTGGACTGTAGAGTAGGTCCCTCCCACTCATAGGAGGCATTCCCACTCCCTTAGACAAACACTTATGACCAAAACATAGTCTCCTGATACTTCAGAGGATAAACAATCTGAGTATTCAGTAGAGGAAAGGGAAATAGAATCTCTTTCTGTAGAGGAGACAGAAACAGAGATATCTGATACCAAAGACCTGTTTAAACCACATTTATTTAAAGCATTATTAGCCAAGGCCAAGAGCGCAACTGACCTAGAATTGAACAAAGATACACCTTGTATTACTCACAAACAGAGGGAAATGAAGCTCTTTTCATGGACCCAAAAGTGGAAGCGGAGGTTTTCCCTTCCTACAAAATATTCTTTAATATGGTGCAGAGAAAAGCTAGGATTTTGAGAGTTGGAGAGTTTTTGGAGAGTTTTCTGTAATTGGTTCAAGGATAAAGGTTCAGATCCTGGAAAGGCTCCAATCTCCCAGGTTTTAGATTTTTTACAACAAGGATTGGACAAGGGTCTTGCCCCAGCTACTCTCCGTAGACAGGTTGCAGCACTCTCATCGGTACCTTCATGTACAAGTTCAGATTTATTGTCACAAAAGTTCAGCGTTTTCTTAAATGGGCAGCAAATTTAAGACCAGGGGTCATTCATGGATTTCTATCATGGGACTTTACCAAGGTACTGCAAGCTTTCACCTTTTGAGACTTTAGAACTCAGCCTACAGCACTTATCGTATAAAGTAATTTTTCTAGTGGCAATTACATCTGCCAGAAGGATATCTGAGCTTGCAGCTTTGTCAACAAGACTTGATATCTGTATTTTTTACATCAATTGAGTTGTTTTACAATTGGATCCTACTTTTATACCAAAAGTCAATTCCCATTTTCATAGAGCGCAAGAACTCGTTTTACAAACTTTTTGTCCAAATCCATCTCACCCTAGAGAGAAACTTTGGCATACCTTACATGTTAGGAGAGTTCTCCATATTTGCATAAAAAGGACAGCTTCCTTTAGAAAGATGGAAGCAATGTTTATTTCTTATCATAAGAAATCCTTAGGACAGAAAACGGGTTCTGCGTGGCTTTGGTGGCAGCAGAAATTCGCGACCGTTCGCGATTCCTGCTGCGCTTGCCACTGAGGTACCCCCGATCCAAATGGGTCAGGGGGATATGGCTGCCTTGTAGGGACAGCCGAAGAGAGAGGGGAGCCGGACAGGGGGTTGGGGGTGTCACAGACCCCCTCCTTGTCCGGAAAACCCCCTTTTTCCCAAGGTGGTGGAGCGGCGGTCAGCAATAGCCGCCACGAAGAAGCCTGCAACCGGGTAAGATTGTGCTGGAGGAAGCAAGAAAAGTGAAAGTGCTGGCTGAGCCGGGTCAATCAACATCTTTTAAATTTGCTGGAACTGAGCTGTCTGAATTGCGGGAGGATACATTGTATCCCTAAGAAGATCGAAAGCGGCAGAGAAGCTGTTAAAGGGAACTTTTTTTTCTTCACTCTCCCACCCCATAGAAACAGCAGATGAAGATTTGAAATTTATTTGGGCACTGAAGGTGAATTATTTTGAAACTTAAAGCCAAGGGACAAAAGATTCTTTGGAC
This sequence comes from Hydrophis major, assembly GCA_033807585.1. NCBI lineage: Eukaryota > Metazoa > Chordata > Lepidosauria > Squamata > Elapidae > Hydrophis > Hydrophis major. The sequence goes on along the minus strand of CM066343.1, from coordinate 140,786,475 downwards.
ATTGGACTTAAAAATTTAAGAAATTGGAAAACCCTTATTAGAGGTATGGATTTCTGATCATTTAAAAATTGATGTTGCAAGTGGGAAGGGAGAGGAAAAAAATTGGAGCAGAAGTGGAAAAAGGAGGAGATTGCCTAGAATCTCAAAGAAAGATATATGGTAATTGGACCTCTTTGATTAAACAGTAACGCCAGAAAGAGAAGAAGGAAGAAAAGTATTAACTTTTGGAACTTTTCTTGAATTATTTTTGATTAAAAATACTTGGGTGGTTGTTTTGGGGAAAGTTTCTCTTTTCAGGATGGCATCGCTTGTGGATGAACTAAAGATTGAATATCAAAAATATAAAAAGGAAGAACAAGATGGAAAAGATACTTTGGGCACTTCATTTCAATTTTTAGAAATGGTGTTATGTACTTATGAAAAGTTGATTACGCAGCAGAATGACTGGGACAAAGAAGAAGAGGAACAAGAAGCCATCTTTGATGAACAATGGGTTTTTTCCGGGGAGGAGGAGAAAGAGGATAAGAAAAAGGGGATTTTAAAGTTTGAAAAAACAACCAAAAAAGAGAAAAATGAGAGGAAAGGTGGATGCAAGGTTAGAAAGCAAAGGAAAGGGAGTAAGAAAAGGGAAGAGGAGAGACAAAGGGGTAAAAAGGGCAAGGAGAAGAATAAGCAAGAGAGAAAGGGGGGGAGGAGAAGCCTCAATGGTGGGAAGCAAGATCTAAAGAAAAAAAGTTTATTTAGAGACAATGGGTGAATCTAATTAAGGATAAAAGGGGGATTCTGGAAGGTGCATAAGATTGTGTTTTTATATGTGTATTTAGAGTATAAAATTTATTGTGTAAATTTAGAATTTATTAAACAGAATCCCAAGATAAATTAAGTGTTATATGAAGTACTTTTAAGTTAGGGTAATGAGTTAAAGGCGTCACTCCAATTAGTGTATAGGAGAAGTATAGTAAAAGAAAAAAGATGAATAGATAGTTGGAAATAGAACAGACAAAGAATGTTATTGAAAATGGTAATAAGATATGGAAGGATATATAAAGGTTTTGTTATGTTTTTTTGGGGTTGGTATGTTGATAAAAGGCAATAAAATATTAATTAACAAATAATTTGGATGAAAAGGAGAAGTTGGGATAAGATACGAAGTTAAATAGATAAAGTAAAGATATTATAATTGGGAATCATCATGTTCTATTGGTTTTCTTCTTTAATTATCACTATTTCTTTTTAGAAAAGAATTTATAAGCTGTTATGCCTTGATTGTTTGTGCACTGTTTTTGTAAAATTAATAAAATTGGTTTGTAAAAAAAGAAAGAAAATGATAATGAGATATGGAAGGATATATAAAGTGAATATGATGTTTGAGTTTGTGTCTGTGAGAAGAGTTTTAACCCGGGATCAGGCAGCCTTCAGAAAAGATGTTTTAGTTTTTTGTTTTTTTTTCTATGTTCTGTGTTTTGTATGTTTATGAAAGGCAATAAAATTTTAATAAGCAAGAAATATAATTTGGATAAAAGGAGAAGTCTGGATAAGATATGAAGTTAAATAGATAATGTAAATATTGATATTACAATTTGGAATTATTTTGTATGTTCGATTGGCTCTCTTTAATTATTTTTTTTTTTAGAAAAGATTTTTCAAGTTGTTATGCCTGGATTGTGTATTGTTTTTGTAAAATTAATAAAATTTGTTATAAAAAAAAAAAAAAGAAATCCTTAGGACAAAGGGTGTCATCTTCTTCCATAGGCAGATGGATTATAGCAACCATTGCTATCATTTACAAAGCACAGGAGTTACCTGTCCCATCTTGCGTCACAGCTCACTCAATATGTAGTGCAGCCACTACAACAGCTTGGAGCACTCAGGCTTCAGTGGAAGAAATATGTAAGGCGACAACTTGGTCCACTCCTTCACTAGACGTTATAAACTTGACTCTTTCGCTTCTGCAGAAGCAGTGTTTGGAAGGAGAGTATTTCAAAAGGTATTGCCAGAAGATCAGAGTCATTAGAGTTAGAATCCCTCCCATTGGATGTTGCTTTGGTATGTCCCATGCATGGATCCTGTTGAAACCATTCTGGAGAAGGAGTTTTGATAGACTTACCTGAGAACGCACCTTCTCAGATGGTGTAGACAGGACCCAGACCCACCCATTTTCTTAGGTTCTGGCAATCTTGTTGGGTATTGGACTAAAATTTAAGTTATTATTAATCATGAATGTTATACAAAGATGGAACTATTGCAGTATATATAAGAAAGCCTTGACTTCATTCAGAACTGGAGACGGTGGCCCAGAAGGGCTGTGTCTTCAGTTTTTCTATTCAGTCTATAGCCGAACAGAGCTGAATACATCCCATGCATGGATCCTGTCTACATCATCTGAGAAGGTGCATTCTCAGGTAAGTCTACCAACACTCCTTTTCTGCCCAGTGTCCTTTCATTGTTGAACATGAATGGAGGCTGTTGGGGATGAGTCTGTGTTGTCTGCATCTCAAACTGAATGGTTCCTGTAGTTTGCAATTTTTCAAAATCTGTTCATACTCCTGTACCATTCAAAGGGTGTTCATCCCAAAGTACATAGCTAAATATCTATGGAGATTCTCAATCTTCCAGGTCATGATTGTCCCAGAACTGCTTTTTTCCAAGAGACAAACGGACCTTCTTTTTTTTTTTCTTTGAAGATAGTTCTCTTTTCATCCAAGAAACTTCTTCATCTCTGACTGAATGGTAGGGAATGGAAGGATTTATATTCCTTGCAAACAGCTGTCATTTGCATTCTTTTAGAGAGTCATTGAGGCCATTTGGAAGTTATATCTGTGTCCTCAGAAGAATTCTAAACAAAAAACCTTTTAGAACACCTTCTACTTTACATTTATATTTTAATTATAGTTAATTTTGAATACTTGAATGAGTAGAAAGATGGACATAAATTAAATAACTGCATTTGTTTAAATGAAATTGCTGGTCCAATTGGCGAAAGAAAGCTCAGGACGGTATTGGTTACAAACATGCGGAAGAGGCTTTCACCCCGCAGTGAAAAGACAATGGCTAAAATGATGATGATGATGTTGTTGATGATGATGATGATGAAATATGATATGATTATTGATATTTTTATTGTTTTTGAACAAGTTATTTATATGGGTATTACATTCACAAAGCAATTTATTTACATTTAATCAGATGTAAAAACTGTACTCATATCTGTTTTATAGGTTATAAAAGGAAACTAATTGTGTGAAGTTTGTCATGGAAACCAAATGGAAAATTACAATATAAAAATCACTTCAAAAATGACAGCAACTATTTATTTTGCAGATAGTAGAAGCTGTTTATGAGCCAGTACCTGGAGGTATATATACTACAAAGATATCAGCTGTCATAAAAAAGTACGTATTATTAATGAACTTATTTGATTTGAACAGCATTCAGTATTTGACTATTTATTTTATTAAATAATAAAATAGTTTATTTAATATTTATTTATAATAATAACATTTATTTATCAGCCAACTGCAAAAGGCTTTACATGGACTACCTTACATCCCGTGATGATATCTGTAGCAACATTAAACATCCACATCTACCAGTTCCTTGGAAAGTACTCGATAAGTAGATAAAAATGCCAAATCCAGTCTAACATGTGACTGTGTGACAAACCAAAATATTTATTCATGTTACATTTAAAAACTGGGGTCCCATCAGGGTGGGATGGGGACAGAGGCGAAGGGTCATTGAAGGATCCCTGTGGTTGGTTATAAAGGTGAATGACTGTGGGGGCACTGCAACTGCTGTAAGTTTGAGCAGGGCCGTGTATCTATAGCTTTTTTTGTGTGGGGGAGTCTTTCATAACTTTGGCTGTTAATTGACTGGTCACAACTTAGAAACTACCGGTAAAGGACTATCAATTGAATTTGAATATGCAATAACACAAAGTAGTTAAATTGAAACCCACTATTATAACTGTAAGGAATCAGTAATAATCAGTAATTGCTTTACAATAAAAATAATAGACTAGACTTTGTATCACATCAACAAAATATAACTAATTACATCAAATAAAATTAAACAATATGTATCATATAAGCAATAGAGGCATGTTACCAAGGCCAATCCAGAAGTCATAAATTCCCAATTAGAAGAATATCTCTACTTCTTAAATCAAATTTAAAGTAAAACATAGTAGTATGCTTTATTTTCTAATTTCTAATCAACATTGGTAAGGATAATTTGTTCTAATTCTATTATTTTTTTGAGATCCTCTGACTAACTTTTTCAGAATAGTTCAATAAATAATTAGCTTATGTGATAATGAAAGATCCAGTAAAAGTGACAGCATCAGACAGTACAGGCTGATTACCTGCTTATGGTGGCTCAGTGGCATATAGATTTGGATTCGCCTGTCAGAAAAGATTGAACAACAAACGAAGCAACATTGTCATTTCATACATTGCAGGCATATCAGAAAAGCTTAGGAGGAACTTCAGCCAACATAACATACATGTACACTTCAAACCCAAGAATACACTTAGGCAGAAGCTTTTCCACCCCAAGGATAAAAAACCTAGACAGAAACTGAACAATGTGGTATATGCAGTACAATGCAGTGAGCCATATGCAGATCTGTACATTAAGGAAATGAAACAACCACTTCATAAATGCATGGCACAACATCGGAGAACAAACACATCAGGACTAGATTCACAGTTCATCTGCATTTAAGAGACACAGGCTACTCTTTTTTTTTTTTTTAAACAAATTTTATTAATTTTACGGAAAACACAATACACAAACATACAAAACACAAAACATAAACAAAACTAAAAGATCTTTTCTGAAGGTTGTCTGATCCCGGGTTAAAACTCTTCACACAGACACAAATTCAAACATCATATTCACTTTGTATATCCTTCCATATCTTATTATCATTTTCTTTTTTTATATATATATATATAAACCATTTTTATCAATTTTATAAAAAATCAAGGCATAACAGCTTATAAATTCTTTTCTAGGAAAAAATAATAATAAAAAACCAATAGAACATAACAATTCCAAATTATAGTATCAATACTTTATCTATTTAACTTCATATCTTATCCCTACTTCTCCTTTTCATCCAAATTATTTCTTGTTAATTAAAATTTTATTGCCTTTTATCAATATACAAAATCCAAAAAAAAACAAAACCATAACAGAACCTTTATATATCCTTTCATATCTTATTACCATTTTCAATAACATTCTTTGTCTGTTCTATTTCCAACTATCCATTCATCTTTTTTTCTTTTACTATACTTCTCCTATACACCAATTGGAGTAACGTCTATAACTCATTACCCTAACTTAAAAGTACTTCGTATAACAATTTTTCTTGGGATTCTGTTTAAAAGATTCTAAAATTACATAATAAATTTTATACTCTAAATACACATATAAAAACACAATCTTATGTACCCTCCAGAATCCCTCTTTTATCCTAAATTAAATTCACCCATTGTCTCTAAATAGACTTTTTTTCTTTAGATCTTGCTTCCCCCCATTGAGGCTTCTCCTCCCCGCCTTTCTCCTCTTGCTTATTCTTCTCCTTGCCCTTTTTACCCCTTTGTTTTTCCTCCTCCCTTTTCTTACTCCTTTTCCTTTGCTTTCTAACCTTGCCTCCACCTTTTCGCTCATTTTTCTCTTCTTTGGTTGTTTTTATAATTCTTAAAATCCCCTTTTTCTTATCCTTTTTCTCCTCCTCTCCGGAAAGGACCCATTGTTCATCAAAGATGGCTTCTTCTTCCTCTTCTTCCTTGTCCCAGTCCTTCTGCTGCGTAATCAACTTTTCATAAGTACATAACGCCATTTCTAAAAATTGAAACAAAGCGCCCAAAGTATCTTCCTTTTTATATTTTTGATATTCAGTCTTTAGTTCATCCACAAGCGATGCCATTATGAAAAGAGAAACTTTTCCCAAAACAACCACAAGTATTTTTAATCAAAAACAATTCCAAAAAAAGTTCCAAAAGTTAATACTTTTCTTTCTTCTTCTCTTTCTCTTTCTGGGGTTAATGTTTAATCAAAGAGGTCCAATTACCATATATCTTTCTTTGGGATTCTAGGCAATCTCCTCCTTTTTCAGCTTCTGCTCCAATTTTTTCTCCTCTCCCTTCCCACTTGCAATATCAATTTTAAATAATCAGAAATCCATACCTCCAACAAGGGTTTTCCAATTTCTTAAATTTTTCAATGTCCAAAAATCCTTTTGTCCCTTAGCTTCAACTCTCAAAACAATTCACTTTCAATGTCCAATATATCCAAACATTTCTGCTGTTTCCATGGGGTGGGAGAGTGAAGAAAAAAAAAAAAAGTTCCCTTTAACAGCTTCTCCGCCGCTTTCGCTCTTCTTAGGGATACAATGTATCCTCCAGCAATTCAAACAGCTCAGTTCCAGGCAATTTAAAGGATGTTACTTGACCCGGCTCAGACATCACTTTCACTCTTCTCCTCCAGCGCAATCTTACCCGGTTGCTGGCTTCTTCGTGGCGGCCATTGCTGACCGCCGCTCCACCGCCTTGGGAAAAAGGGGTTTTTCCGGCGAAGGGGGGGGTCTGCGACACCCCCAACCCCCTATCCGACTCCCCTCTCTCTTCAGCTGTCCCTACAGGGCAGCCATATCCCCCTGACCCATCTGGATCGGGGGTACCTCGACGGCTAGCACAGCAGGAATCGCGAGCTGTCGCGAATTCCTGCTGCCCCGAAGCCACGCGAAACCGGAAACCTGAGACACAGGCTACTCTTTTGAAGACAACAAAATCCACATTTTGGATAGAGAGGATCGCAGGTTTGAAAGAGGGGTTAAAGAGGCCATCTATGTCAAAATTGAACAACTCTCAACAAAAGAGGAGGATACGACATCTATCTCCAGTCTACAACACAGTCCTTTCAACAGTTCCAAGAAGGATACACACAGGTGACCCTGATGACACAAATAAACCTCCTGTTGACCTTCAGGACCCGCTAAAAGAATGCAAATTACCAGTTATCTGCTTCCATTCCCCACCATCCAGTCAGAGCTGAGGAAGCTTCTTGGATGAGAAGTGAAACATCTTCAAAGAAAAAAAAAGAGAAAATCCAGTTGCCTCTTGAAAAAGCACCTTTGGGATAATCATATCCTGGATGACTGAGAATCTCCATAGACAGTGACCATAGGGATGCTGCAGTAGTTGGAACTTTGACCACTAATTGTCCATTTGTTCAACTCCACTACAATTTTGAACAGTCACTGAATGAATGGTCATAATTTGACCGCACTTCCAGGAAAATATACTAAGAATACATTGGTAAATAGTTTTCTAGCACTCATTTAAGCTTGATTTCAACCAAACAATAGAGACCTAATATTAAACATATAAGCACGCCTGTGATATTCACATAAACTTGGTTTATTTCTATTGAGATTTAAAAAAAACTTTTGTTGTGTAAAACATTATGAACAGGGCAATATTTGGTAATATTTCTCTCTTCATGTAAAAAAGATGTATCAGTCATTGATTTTACGAGAGCTAGTTTCATATAATATTGGTAGTTACCCTAAATAACAAAGAGATTTTTTTCCACAGGTGTTTGACCCCTGATGCAGAGATCCGTCCTGATATAGTAGAAGTCAGTTCAATGATTTCAGATGTTATGATGAAGTATTTAGATGGATTATCAAATTCCCAGCTTGTTTTGGAGAAGAAATTGGAACGTGAAAGAAGGCGTACTCAGAGATATTTCATGGAAGCCAATAGAAATGCAATAAAATGTCACCATCAACTTGCTGTGTTATCTCAGGTAAGGTAAACGTATATAGTAATTTGTTACCAAGGCTACATTACATTCTCTGTTATTTGTTCCAAATTGTCAATGAGTATATATAATACAGCATTAGCCTGATCTCATACTTGTCATTTATAAAGTTTGCACCACATTACCCAGAAAGCAGCTGTATACATACAGTAATGTGAATAATTGGTTGCTGAAGCTAGAAAATCAAAACAGTATTTGTAACATCAAATGCTATGTTGTCTTTACATTTGAAGAGGACTGAGATGGAAGCATGTACATTTTAATGCCCCCAATTTGCATTCCTGAAAGATTAAATATTGGATCTAATATTGTAAGACTAAAATTTTGAAAATTCAACAATATGAAGACATATAATTAAAAGAAAATTAAAAGCAGAAAATTAAAAGCAAATCATTGCATCATGAAAACATGACTTAAAAGTCACTAGAGAGACAAAAATAACCCAGTAATGAAAGTAATTTTATGCCTCGTTCATTGGCTGTTAATTTATAAATTCAGATATATCAGTTTGGTCATATAATGCTTTCCAAGGTATACTTCAATAAAACAAGAGAAGTGGAAATTGTCTTTTACCTCCGAAAAGAGTATCTATTTACAAAAAAGACAAAAAGAATGGGAATTAACTGTCAAGATACAGCATTAGATAAAATCTTAACAGGACCAGAGACAAAACAAATAAAGAAACTTTATAAAATGTATGAAGAACAAGTTAAAGAATTGATGCTAACCTGGGCTAGAAACCTTGGACACGTTATAAACCTAGACCAATGGCAGCAAATTTGGGACTGAAACAAAAAGATTACATTAGCAACATTCTTTAAGGAAAATCTGTACAAGATGTTTTATAGGTGGTATTTCCCACCAGCTAGATTAACAAAAATGTATGATAATCAATCGTCTATTTGCTGGAAATGCTTGAAAGAACGGGGTACTATGTGGGTGGGCACAGGTGTTCTGGTATAAAATTTGGTCATGGTTAGAAGAAATGTTGGGACTAAAATTTAACTATACACCAGAGATGTTCTTATGAGCAATAATAAAAGAGAACCTTAAGAAAGCAGATACCTACTTAATTATACACATAATCACTGCAGCAAGAATACTATTCGCCCAAATTTGGAAAACAAAAAAATTACAAGTGACAATGCTATGATAGATAAGGTTTTTCATTGCACTGAATTAAATAGTTTGACACTAGAATTGAAAGAACAAGATAAATCAGAATACTATAAAGTTTGGAGCAAAATTTACATATGGAGGGACATGAAAGGAAGCTCATAAAATTGAAATTAGAATTTAAGATGAAATAGAAATGAGGTATAAGAATAAGGTTTAAAATGGTACAAAGCCTAAATGTATATATGTAAATACCGTATATACTCGAGTATAAGTCGAGTTTTTCAGCTCATTTTTTGTGCTGAAAAAACCGCCCTCGACTTATACTCGAGTCAGCCGCTAAGGCACCATGCCTAGCCTGTGCTGGCGTGGCTGCAACCGATCGCGCCTCCAGGGCAGCATCGCCGCCGCGGCTGTCTACCCGCTGAGGGCCTCACAGGCGACCCCAAGCGGCCTCTCCTTCCCCATTAACGGGCGCCTGGGGCCCCCGCGAGCTCCTGCGTTGCGCGCTTCCAGCTTCGCCAACAAACTGCCAGGCTCAGGCAGCCTCCTCCGCCCCCTATCCTAGCAGCGAAGAGCTGCTCCAGGGGCTCCCGCCACGGCGCAGCCAGGCACTTTGTCTCGCTGCCCCCGGAGCAGCTCTTCGCTGCTAGGGGAGGGGGCGGAGGAGGCTGCCTGAGCCTGCGGTTTGTTGGCGAAGCTGGAAGCACGCCCGTTAATGGGGAAGGAGAGCCCGCACCTCCGAAAGTCTTTTCACCGTTGAGGACTGAACAGGAGAACCGCAAACGCCGCACTCCCCAGGAAAGGGTGGCCCTCTTCCTCTCGGCGGCTCCCGCCACGGCGCAGCCAGGCACTTTGTCTCGCTGCCCCCGGAGCAGCTCTTCGCTGCTAGGGGAGGGGGCGGAGGAGGCTGCCTGAGCCTGGCGGTTTCTTGGCGAAGCTGGAAGCGCGCCCGTTAATGGGGAAGGAGAGCCCGCAGCTCCGAAAGTCTTTTCACCGTTGGGGACTGAACAGGAGAACCGCAAACGCCGCACTCCCCAGGAAACAAACTGCCAGGCTCAGCCAGCCTCCTCCGCCCCCCCCAGCAGCGAAGAGCTGCTCCGGGGGCAGCGAGACAAAGTGCCTGGCTGCGCTGTGGCGGGAGCCCCCGGAGCAGCTCTTCGCTGCTGGGGGGGGGAGGCTGCCTGAGCCTGGCGGTTTCTTGGCGAAGCTGGAAGCGCGCCCGTTAATGGGGAAGGAGAGCCCGCAGCTCCGAAAGTCTTTTCACCGTTGGGGACTGAACAGGAGAACCGCAAACGCCGCACTCCCCAGGAAACAAACTGCCAGGCTCAGCCAGCCTCCTCCACCCCCCCCAGCAGCGAAGAGCTGCTCCGGGGGCAGTGAGACAAAGTGCCTGGCTGCGCCGTGGCGGGAGCCCCCGCAGCAGCTCTTCGCTGCTGGGGGGGGGAGGCTGCCTGAGCCTGGCGACCCCAAGCGGCCTCTCCTTCCCCATTAACGGGCGCCGGGGCCCCCACAAGCCCCTGCGTTGCGCGCTTCCAGCTTCGCAAAGAAACTGCCAGGCTCAGCCAGCCTCCCCCACCCCCTAGCCTAGCAGCGAAGAGCTGCTTCGGGGGCAGCGAGACAAAGTGCCTGGCTGCGCCGTGGCGGGAGCCCCTGGAGCAGCTCTTCGCTGCTGGGGGGGGGAGGCTGCCTGAGCCTGGCGACCCCAAGCGGCCTCTCCTTCCCCATTAACGGGCGCCCGGGGCCCCGCGAGCTCCTGCGTTGCGCGCTTCCAGCTTCACCAACAAACGGAGCTGCAAATCTGGTAATCGCTTGCGGAGCCTCGGCACGAACCCCCTTTCCCCACACTCCCCCCCCGCACTCCTCTGGCAGCAGCAGGCGGAGAAAGCCCCACTTCCCCCTGGCTTTGATGGCACGCGTGAGTTGGCTTCCCACTCTTTTTTTTTTAACTCTCCTCCTCTTCCTCCTCCTCTCCTCTCCCCTTGTTGTCTGGTCTTCCCTAAGGAAACTCGAGGGCTCACACTTCCAGGTGTTTCTCCCTGTCTTTCTCCCTGTCAATGATCTTTTCTTCCCTTCCTTTCTCTCAGCCCCATCCTCCTTCACCTTTGTCACCACAATCCTGAACAGATGAAGTTTGTACTTCTCAAGAAAGGTTGGATGTTCCTTTTGAGGAGGGAACCTAGTGTGACATCTGTATGTTGACCTACTATTGAGCCATGGCATGTGTGCACATGCAATGGAGGCATGAGGGAGAGCTGTGAAAGAGATGGTGGCTCTCCAAAACAGGATGTACATGCAGCCCATACACATGCTTTTTTCTTGCAAGGGAGAGAATGACTCCTGCCTCCCACTGTCATCATCATCATCTTTTGGGTTAGTGAATCAATTAAACCTTTCATGATAGTGAGATCGTTTCCCAAATTTCCCTTAAATCAGGGAAGAAATCAGAAACAAACCTTTGGACTGAGAATAAGCCTGTTCCTATGATGCCATTTTTGTTCACTGCAGTGTGAAAAATGTGAAAAAACACACTTCTTTTTCTTCATCTTCTTGGTCCCTATTTACTGGTCTCTTTCAAAGAGGAAATTGTGAACATCAAACTTATTCTCAACTGTCCTAGTGAAAGTTTTAATTAGACAATAATTCCCTCCCACGGCATTATTATGGATTATTTGAGAAACACTTTGCCATGGAAAAATGTTAAGAATGTGAACATGTTTGATTTTAAATGTAATGACAGTTAAGATCTAAAGTTTCCTAAGAGGACTTTCATCTGTCAGGCACTTCATCTGTCATGCACTAAAAAATTAGTTTATGGAAAGCGAAACGGTGTGCATGTGTGTGTGAAACTAACCTCACTTACATTTTAAAGCACTCTAGCCTGAATGAATATCCACTTTTGTCCATAAATATAACATACAGATGAGGAGGAGGAATCCAGTTTTGAAGGATTTTAACTCTTGTGTTTTAGCTTGGTTGCTGATTGAGCTAAGGTTTTTGTACTTTTAAAGTTATTGTTGATGCCATATTGGTTTTGTTGGCTCTCTTTTCCACTTACAGAGCTAGTTTACTGTTTTTCTTTGAAATAAATATTCAAAAACATTTAACCTACTGATGCCTCAATTAATGTAATTTTATTGGTATCTATTTTTATTTTTGAAATTTACCAGTAGCTGCTGCATTTTCCACCCTCGACTTATACTCGAGTCAATAAGTTTTCCCAGTTTTTTGTGGTAAAATTGGGTGCCTCGACTTATATTCGGGTCGACTTATACTCGAGTATATACGGTAAATGTTTATATTTTTATCCTTTCTAATGTAAAATGTTAAGACTGAAATGTATGTCAAAGAAATCTACCATGTTCAATTATTTTTAATTATTTTCAATAAAAAATATTTAAAAAAACCAAAAGAGTATCTATGGTACTACATAGCTGGGGAAAAACAAATGTTAGAATTTCAACCTTAATTTCAACATTAAATAAAGCTTCTATGTGATATTCAGCATATTGGAATTATTTTGTAATTATTGCAGAGCAATACAATAACTCTCCTCAGAGCTTGGACTATGATAGTTATTTGTGCCAGTTTCTTTCATATCTGAGATAATCTTAGCAATAATTCCAATTACTCCTTTATTACCACTGTCTAGGAATTTGAGATTCTAAATCCAGATCATAGTGAGCAACACCCTTGCCATACTGATAACTGTTGACCAGATCATTAATATATTGCTCCAACATTATACCTGGCTATCATAACAAACCAGCCATTTCAAATAACTGTCAGTCTTGGAAGAGCATTTTATAACTATTTTTTTTATTTGTCAATTGCTTACAAGATAATAGGTATAAGTAAAAACATAGTTATGAATACATGGATACATATAAGAAAAATAAAAGAAAATATAAAAGAAATACTAGGACAGGGACGGTAGGCATGTTGGTGCGCTTATGCACGCCCCCTAGAGACCTCTTAGGAAAGGGGTGAGGTCAATAGTAGATAGTCTAAGGTTAAAGTTTTTGGGGTTTGGGGAAAAAAACCACAGTGTCAGGTAGAGTATTCCACTCTGTTGCTGAAGTCGTATTTCCTACAATCAAATTTGGTGTGATTAACCTTGAGTTTGAATCTATTGTTTGCTCTTGTATTGTTATGGTTGAAGCTGAAGTATTCATTGACAGGTAGGACATTGCAATGTATGATTTTATATACTATACTTAGATTGGACCGAAGGTGGTGTAGTTCTAGGTTTTTTAGGTCTAGAATTTCGAGTCTGGTGGCATAAGGTATTCTGCAACGAGTAGAGGAGTGGAGAACAACTCTTGTGAAATATTTCTGGACTTTCTCAACTGTGTTAATATCAGATACGTAACGTGGGTTCCAGATTGATGAGATGTATTCGAGTATTGGTCTAGCAAATGTTTTGTATGCTCTAGTTCTTAATGTGTTATTACCAGAGAAAAAGCTACGTAATATTAGGTTAACAACCTTTTTGGCTGTGTAGTTACAGTGGGCTCTAGCACTTAGTCATTTGAGATGAGTACTCCAAGATCCTTGACAGAGTTTGGATCATCAACAAGGTCTTGACTATTCAGCCTGTATTTTATTTTCTGATATATATTTTTTTGCCAATATGTAGGACAGAGCATTTATTTGTTGAGATTTGAAGTTACAATTTGTTTGACCATTCTGATATATAGTCGTCTTTTTGAAGGGTAGCAGTATTGTCTGTGGGGTTGAATAGCTTTACATAATCAGCGAAGAGAACGCAGTTGCTTTTGATATGACCACAGAGGTCATTTATGTAGAGTACGAAAAGAGTTGGTCCTAGAACACTGCCTTGGGGGACACCATTGTTGACAGGTATAGAATTTGATGCTAGGATTATTTTCTGAATGTGGGAGGGACTTCTGGGAGATATAAGGCTTTCTTCACTAACTGTGTTTTGTGATTTACAATTAAACCATTGACTTGCAGAGCTGTAAAATGAGCAGTCACTCTTTTGCAAAGAAACAAGTGCTTTAAAGACTTTCCAGAAAAAAAGAGATTTGGCCACCAGGCCATGTACATCTTTGGAGCAGCATGCTCCACATTATGTGGATCAATACTTAGAAATACCTGATTCTAATTCTGGGAAAGGTATAAGGATAGAGAAGAAGGGACTAACCTAAATAGCCAAGGCAGATGAATTTAGTTAAAGTACAATGGGTGTACAATAGGAAAACTTGAAAGTACAGGTTAGGATAGATAGATCATCATGGTATGATTTCCAGGAGGTGAAAACTACAGAATAATTCTTGGTAAGATAGTCAGGCATCCAAGTGCCACACCACATTTGTTTTATAAGCAATAAACAGCATGTGAATTGAGCTTGGAAGCCTGTGAATTGATTCAAAATAAATGTTATTCTTCAAAAATATCTGCCCTGATTAATAATCTGGCTGCTGGATATTGCAGCTAGTGAATCATCTTCAAGTCAGATAAAGCACATCCTCCAGATAAAGCACATTGCAGAAGGGTTTTAAATAGGAAATGGCCAAGTGTCAGCCCTTCGAAGCCCTTCCTGTCTTAACTAGACAGGAAACATGACTAAGTTGAAATAATTCCATTTTATTGTAAGGCTACATTAACATAATTTTGCACATCTGAATGTATAAACTTTCTACTGCCACTTTTAACTGATTGATCAATTAAACCATGGGGGAGGGGGAAGCACTCTTTTTCCAATATCCTAAGAAGTATCTCTTCCCCTTATCCCCAATGGTAATGCACACATTTTATTACATGAGTCACAAAGACTTCATGGTCAAACTATGGCCATAATTGATGCTCCAATAGAGTTGGGCCAAGGCTTGTTTGGCAACAGCTTACTGCTGATCTAGCAAAAGTCCAGGATGAACTAATCACACACTAGCTTTTTCAGGAAAAGCACAACCATATCAGGAACAACTGCTGAAGCTGATTTACTGGTCTAGAAATCCATGGTATTTAATGAGCAACTCTGTTTTGATAAGGTTTAGTCTGGGATTGTTTCACCCCACTGAGCTCCTAACAACATCCAGGCACTAGTTCAAGACCTCCATAGCATCTTTAGCCCTGTATGGGGGTGATGATATACAGCTGATTGTCATCAACATACTAATGATAATTCACCCCAAAGCATTGAATGACCTATTCCTATGATTTTTTATGGTTACTAATATGGAACAAGCACTGTAATATCCCACAATGGAGCAGCCAAGCCATAATAGGTTTCAACTCCAACTGAAATGGATCTAGAAAATCTGCTTCCTTTAGGATTGTCTGGAATTTAATCTGTATTACTTTCTCAAGTTTTTTTAAAAATATAAAAGATTGGAGAATAGATTAATATTGTCAAATAAATGTTAGCTTCTGCAGGAGAGAGTGTATCACTAATTATTTCAAGTCAGGTAGCATCACAACCATCATAAATAACTATCATCTGAACATATGATCTAAATCATATAGAACTTCCAGCACTACTTGAAATGTGTTTTAAAATGAGAAACAGAAACTGTAGACACCAAAGAGAATGGCATGAAGGTCATTGCCACAAACAAGTAGGAGAAAACAAGTAGGAGAAAGAAAGGCAAAATTTGAACTTTGATTTTCTATAAACTGGCCTTGAATTTGACATAAACTGACACATTTTTTTCATAATGGTTTCATAATTTTTATATAGTAAGTCTTATTAGAATGTGTTTCTTTAGAAATTTATTCATTACACTGTCTTGCCCAGCTGGTAGAAAGAAGCTTGATCGCCACAATTGAAATAGCTAAGGAACATTTGTGAAATTTAATGGATACCACTTAGCGTGAACTTCACAGATTAGTGTTGTAAGAGCAAATTATTTATATTCTTAAAGAACTGTTTTATTATTTTACAGGAACGTTATGAAAAATCAAGTCTCAGTAGCAGTAGTAGTGGAGCAGCTAGTTTAAAAAGTGAATTTTCTGAAAATATTGATATTCTATCTGAAAACCTCCATAAATTTTATGGAAAAGATGAAGAGAAAGATGAAATCCTGTCAGATGATAACTGCATTTTAGAAAACACAGAAAAAGGTAAGATTAAACAAGAAATGTTTAGTAATCCCGATCATAATTGCAGAGAAGGGCTAATTTCTGCTTTTATTTTTACAAAGATATTTTCTCGGAATTTGGTGATGAATTGGATATTGCAGATCATTCTAGCAGTTCTAGTTCAAGTCCCCTTAAAGAGTCAGCATTTGGTAAGTTCCTTTAATAATAATTTTGAATTGTTGATATTGTTAATTGGAAGCTATTAGTGATGACAAAAACGTTGCTGTATTATCTGAACAGTAGTAAGATAGCACACATGAATCAAATGAAAACATAATGATCCTACAGTTTCAGAATAAATTTGGAAAGACCAAATGAGACAGTCTAAAGCCAAAAACAAAAGAAGAACTTGATTTAAAAATCAGGGATTTAGCTAAAAATCATCCATAATCAAATTAATATGGTGTAAGAAGTTCCAAATTTAACTAATGCTGCACATTTGATAGCATGGTCTTTTATCTGCTTTAAGTGAAGCTGGGAAATATTGATTGTTGCAAAGTCTGCCCCATGGGCTATCTTCATAGAGGTTTTTGCACATGCTTGTAAATGTGTTAAACTGTAAATAAACTGTTCTACAATGTGAATATGAAGTCAGTATTTACAATAATATTTTACTATTTATGCAGTTTATTTATGGCATAAACAAATTGAATAAGTATCAAATTTAAAGGGTTTTTATGTTTAAAAAGGCATGATCTGTGTTGTAAAAAGTAAAGCTGAGCAGTAAGATAAGTGATCCTTTCAATCAATCAGAATAGAGCTGGAAGGGATCTTGGAGGTCTTCTAGTCAACCTCCCTGCTCAAACAGGAGACCCTATATCATTTCAGGTAGGTGGCTATCCAGTCTTTTCTTAAAACCTCCAGTGACAAAGCATCTACAACCTCTGAAGGCAAGCAGTTCCACTGGTTAATTGTCCTCACTGTTAGGAAGTTTCTCCTTAGTTCTAGGTTGCTTCTCTCCTTGATTAGTTTCCATCCATTGTTTCTCTTTCCTGCCCCTGCTGCTTTGGAAAATAAGTTAACCCCCTCTTCTTTGTGGCAGCCCCTCAAATATAGGATACTGCTGTCATGTCACCGTTAGCCTTTCTTTCCTCTAGACTTGTTCTACCCAATTCTTGCAAACATTCATATGTTTTTGTCTCTAGGCTCTTAATCATCTAAACTTCTCTTCTCACTTTTTTCATAGAAAAGATACATTTGATATGTATCTTTACTGTGATAATAATAGTATACAATATGTTTTTCCTTGATGTCTATTATATTTTTCAAGAATGAATAATTGTATGAAATAAATTCTTATAAATGAAATTAATGTCAAAGAACACTTATATTTGATAAAAAGATGGAATCAAAGAACACTTACATTTGATAAAAAGATGGAAGCTTTATAACTTCAACTATTCATGATTACTCATATCTAAATCTCTCTATCTAATTATACATTTTTGGAACATTAATTCTCATAGCGGATTTGTAAGATTTGAGCTTTTAATCTTAATTTGAGAAGATTCAAATAATATTTTGAATAGGGATATATACCCTGTGAAAAACTTTTCAATCTGAGCATTTTTCAACCAAACTTCCACATCAGTAGATGTCTAGCCTTTTAGATTTTTCCAGTTAAAGCACAACAGAAGTTAATACAGGAAAATGATAAGAAAAAAGAACCATTTGTTCTTAGCAACTATTACAACACCACCAAAAAAAAGTGATTTACACCTGGTCCTCACACATATAATTGTCACAGCAGGCTTATAGTTATGTGATCAAAATTAGAATGCTTGGCAACCATATTTACAACAGTAACAGTGATCATGTGATTGCCATTTGCAACCTTCCCAGCACATTTCCAACAACCAAAGTCAATGGGGGAAGCCAGATTCTCTTAATGACTACATGATTCTCTTAACAACTGCAGTGATTTGTTCCATAACCATCATAAAAAAAGTTTGGAAAAATCAGCATTAGCTCATTTAATATTATAATTACAAGACTAAGAGAGAAATTGGAATGGAGAGTATGTAGTGTTTTTTTTTTCTTTTTCATTCTGAATGAAGGTATATTTGCTTACTTTGAATTCTGATCCAGAAAAGATAAATATCAGACAAGAAAATAATTTGCTTTCTTAAATGTACAATATGTACAGTAAAAATGCAGTGAAAAGAAATTAGATACAATTATTGCATCTGATAGATTGTAAAAGTAAAAGTTTATCCCGTGCAGTCATACCAGCCTCTAAGGAGTGGTACTTATCTCAATTTCCTCGCTGAGAGAGTCAGTTTTGTCTGAATATGCTTCCGTGGTCATGTGGCTGGCATGACTATATGCCGAAGCATATGAATCACTGTTACATTCCCATCAAAGTTGTTAAGCCTGGTTTCCCCAACCAGGGTTAGGGAGACAAGCTAAACAGAATGTGCAGCTTAGTCAGACAGGCACACAGATAAATGAGTGAGCTAAGCTTGTATGTTTATTAACATACAGTAAAAATAACAGATACGCTTGTGCTATCAAATATATAGTTTATTCCATTATGAGTTCATAGCATAGTCAAAATAACAGTCCAATAGTCATGTATCATTTAGTCAGTCCATTCAAGGATATTCAGTTAGCAAAGTCCGTGTAGAAATATCCTTTGTCAGTTCACTTACAAGTCTGTCCTTTGTTTTCTCTCCCGTTCGAGCAATGCAGACTTGTTTTCTTGCAGTAATCAGGGATCATCAAAGCCAGAGAGAGAGCAAGCTGTCGTCTTGCTTCTTTTAAAGTGCTTTCACAACCACTCCCTTAATTACTATCCCACAGTTAAAGTTGCAGACACTTTAACATACAAACTATGATTACATATTATTATTTACCTAAACCAGTTAGGGTAAAACAATGTTATCCCTAACATTCTCCCCTTTTAGGAAATAATAATAAATATAACTATTTACATCTTTAAATCATATTTGTTACAACTTTCTTTAAACTTAATTACTCCTTGAGCTTTTGTAAATTGGTCTGCAATGTTTTCTTCTGTCATGCAGTATTTCAATTTAATTAGCCCATTCTTTACAGATTCTCTAACATTTAAGTATCTTAAATCAGAATGCTTTGATCTAGTTTTTATAGCAATACTAGTAGCTAATTTTATAGTTGCTTGGTTATCCTCGTACACAATAATGGAATCTTTTACAGTTACACCCATGTCTAATAATAACTGTTTGTACAAAATCAAATCAGTGCATAATAATGACAGACATGAAAATTCCGCTTCCATTGTGGACAAGCTGATATGCTGTTGTCTGATTGACCTCCACCCTATTAGTGTCTTACCAAATAATATAGCCATCCCAGATGTTGATTTTCTTGTGTTTATATCAGTTGCAAAACTTGCATCTGCATAGGCACTAAGACTCAAATCACCCTTTGGTTCTATATACAATGCATGGTTCATTGTTCCTTTAAGATATCTTAAAATTCTCTTTAATGATTGCCAATGACATTGATGTGGATCCGAATTAAAACGTGCCAGCTGATTTACACTATAAGCTATATCAAGCCTAGACCAATTGCTTATATATGATAAGCTACCAATCAAAGATTGATATATGGGCTTATCAAATTTGGGACTTTGATCATCAGTTTGGCAAACTTCCTGACTCATTGGAGTCTTTGCCGGTTTACAAAGTTCCATTTTAAAAGTTTTAATTAATTGGCAAATTTTATCTTCTTGAGATATCTTTAAACCATTTTTTGTTTTGTTAATTGTCAATCCTAGATACTTTTTAATTTCACCTAAATGCTTTAATTTTATCTTTTTGGCTAATAATGATATAATTTCATTAGCTTCATTATTAGTCTTAGTTATCAAAGCAATATCATCTGTAAATAATAATAATAATGACACCGTTCCATTATTTTCTCTTTTAAACACACATGGATCTGCTAAACCAGATTTAAAACCTATATTGTTTAACTCTTTCACAATATATTGGTTCCACTCAAACCCAGATTGTTTCAACCCGTAAAGACTCTTTTTGAGTTTCCAACAATCATTACTATTTACTTTATTGTCTTTTATACCTACTGGTTTTCTTAAATATATAGTGTGCTGCAATGGTGCATGTAGATAAGCAG
Organism: Hydrophis major; assembly: GCA_033807585.1. Classification (NCBI taxonomy): domain Eukaryota; kingdom Metazoa; phylum Chordata; class Lepidosauria; order Squamata; family Elapidae; genus Hydrophis; species Hydrophis major. The sequence continues at coordinate 140,766,300 of CM066343.1, read as the reverse complement.
TTTCTACATCTAAATGGTTAATGATATAGTTTTTCTTAGCTGCCCACACTAATGCTGCTCTTAAAGATGTTGCTTTAAGACTTGGTGCAAAAACTTCATCATAATCAGATGCAGTTTGATTAAATCCTTGAGCTACTAACCTAGCCTTATGGGTAACAGTCCCATCATTTCCAGTTTTTACTTTAAATATCCATTTGCACCCAATGGATTTTTCTCCTGGAGGTAATTTAGTATCTTCATAAACTTTCATTACCTTTAATGAATTTAGTTCCTTTTCCATTGCCTTTTGCCAATTCTCCTGATCCTTAGCAGGATACATCCTAAGTTCATCTACACTAGTTGGAACTTTAGTTACTTGGCAAACTATACTTGCTTGATACCTATCAGGTGGTCTAGTTATACGTGTAGTACGTCTAGGTATTACAGGACTTATAGGTGGACTTTCATTAACTAACTCTTCTTGATTATCTAACTCTTCCTGATCAACTGTTTCCTCTTGTTCTGGTCCTATTTGCTCTTCTTGGACTTCTTCTTTAATTGGACTCTTCTTATAACTAATCTGATCTTTCTGCCTTTTGTAGGGTTCAATAATTACTTCATTATTTAAATCTTGCTCTAATCTATTCCATCCTACATGTTCTAGGAATTTAGCACTAGCACTGGTGTAAACTCTAGATGTACCTGGTTCCCAGAATCTATAAGATCTATGATTAGATGTATATCCTACAAAATATAATCTTTTAGCTCTATGTTGTCCTTTGTATCTAAGTTGTGTAGGGATATGCACCCATGCTGGTGCTCCAAATGTGTGCATGTAACTTAAATCAGGTTTTGTACCATGCCACAATGTGAATGGTAATTCACCTGTTGTTGAATTAACAACATTATTTAATATATGATTACCACACATTATTGCTTCTCCCCATAAATTGTCAGGTAATCCTGAATCAGACATCATAGTTCGTGCCATTGATTGTAATGTTTGGCCTCTTCTCTCTATAAAGGCATTATGTTGTGGCCTATATGGTGCAGACTTTTTATGTTGAATACCTAACATTCTTAGTCTGTTCTGGAATTTATTATTTGTAAATTCTGTACCATTATCTGTTATAAGAGTTACTAATTTCTTTTTAGTTTTCCTTTCTGCAAATTTTATCCAATTAAAGAGATTTTGATACGTTTCAGTTTTGCTCTTCATTAAATAGCAAAACCCATATCTAGAATAATGGTCCATTATACTTAGTATGTTACGAGCTCCTCCTACACTTGGTTTTTTCGGACCTATTAAATCTGCAAATACTACTTCTAAAGGTTCTTTAGTAGTAAATCCATCAACTCTATTAGCCGGTGTGACCCTGGCCTTACTTTGATTACAGGCATTACATTGCAAATACTTATTACAAGGTTTCAAACTTATTCCCTTAGATAATTCAACAGTTTTCTTAAGCATTTTAAAATTTTAAATGCCCTAGCCTTCGATGTAATAAGTGAATACATTCATCATGAGGTTTCTTATTTTCATAAACCATGTTAGCCACTTTTAAACCATCATCATTTAACACATATAATTCACCTCTTAAAGATGCAGTAATTCTCTTATCTTCTTTCTCAATTATGCAGTTATCTCCTTTAAAAGTAACTACATATCCTAGTTTAACCAAAATTCTTACTGAAATTAAATTAAACTTAAGTTGTGGTACATATAACATTTTTACATTCTCTTTTATAAAAGAACAATATGCTATACCTTGACCTTTAGCTTTCAGTTTCCAGCCATTGGCTAACGATATCTGCTGTGTACTCTTGGACATTTTAATAAAAATTTTTTTATCATTTGTTATACAATGTGATGCTCCACTATCAACCACCCATAAATTATTTTTTACACCTCCGTTAGTATACATGGCTAACTCTAAATTTTTATTTATCTTTTGATGACTTTTAGTATTCTTGCCAGCGTTCTGGTGCTTTGCCTTTTTACAAAATCTTGCCAAATGTCCTCTTCCTCCATAATTAAAGCACTTTTTAATTGCGTATGCAGTAGGAGTTTCATTATCTTCTTTTTGAGGTTGCTGCCTCCTTAACTCGTCTCTTTCAAGCCTTCTTCTGGCCTCTTCAATCAATCTGCCAGTTATATCAGTTAAAGTTAGGCTTTCCTTTGGCAATATTTCAAGTGAAGTTACGTAGTTATCATAGCTTTCATCAAGGGAAGATAGAATTATGTAGACTTGGTGTAGTTCAGAGAAAATAAGCTCTTTCTCGTGCAGTTCTTGAAAAATGCTTTGCATAGTTTTCAAATGACTCAGCATATCACCATTCTTATGGAGATGTGTACTGAAAAGTTTCCGTGTTAGATTTATGTGAGCACCAACATTATCTCGGACATAAATCCTCTTCAGCTTCTGCCAACACCCAACAGCTGTTTTCTCTCCGTGGATATAAACAAGTTGCTGATCAGTTAAGGTGAAAGCAATAAAGCAAATAGCTTGTTGATTTTTATGCATAAATTCTTCTATCTTTAATTTATCTTCCTCATCCTCTGGATCCCATTCTTCTACGTTTGGTGGATTTTCAATTATGTTCCACAAACCTTCTCTTCGTAGAAGCAGACTACATTTCATAGACCATGATACATAGTTTGTTCCATCCAGCTTGGATATAAGGGACAAACTTTGTTGATTGACTTGTGCCATGTTTTCTTATATGGATATAAAACTATAATTAATAAAACACAGCTGTCTGTTTACTGTAATGTATAACAACACAAACTCTCACTTTTACATAAATCTGTTTTATCCTAGTTAAACTGACTTTGCAGCCTCTGGGCCCATAACCAGTGTTAAGCCTGGTTTCCCCAACCAGGGTTAGGGAGACAAGCAAAACAGAATGTGCAGCTTAGTCAGATAGGCACACAGATAAATGAGTGAGCTAAGCTTGTATGTTTATTAACATACAGTAAAAATAACAGATACGCTTGTGCTATCAAATATATAGTTTATTCCATTATGAGTTCATAGCATAGTCAAAATAACAGTCCAATAGTCATGTATCATTTAGTCAGTCCATTCAGGGATATTCAGTTAGCAAAGTCCGTGTAGAAATATCCTTTGTCAGTTCACTTACAAGTCTGTCCTTTGTTTTCTCTCCCGTTCGAGCAATGCAGACTTGTTTCCTTGCAGTAATCAGGGATCATCAAAGCCAGAGAGAGAGCAAGCTGTCGTCTTGCTTCTTTTAAAGTGCTTTCACAACCACTCCCTTAATTACTATCCCACAGTTAAAGTTGCAGACACTTTAACATACAAACTATGATTACATATTATTATTTACCTAAACCAGTTAGGGTAAAACAATGTTATCCCTAACAAAAGTGATGCTTTCAAACTGCTAGGTTAGAAGGAGCAAAAATAAAAGCCACCCTGTCACATGGTACTTGGGACTTAAACTGCCAACTTTCTCTTTGACAAACCCCAGTGTCTTAACTACTAGGCCACCAAATACCCTCTAACAAATTATATGGCCAGCAAATAGAATATTTCTATGCTTTGTCAAGTATGGTTAAAATGTGATATTTAGATGTGATACTTAGTATGAATGATGATGCTCTGTTTACTTGTATTTAGAGTTGTCTTTTATTGCCAGAATATATTTTTACAAATTACTATGGTAGGATGCAAATGCTAGAAGAAAAACATTTTATACAGGGGTGGGATTCAAATTTTGTTACTACCAGTTCTGTGGGCATGGCTTGATGGGCGTGGCAGGGGAAGGATACTGTAAAATTTCCAGTCAGAGGTGGTATTTGCCGGTTTTTCAAAGTACTCAAAATTTCTGCTGCCGGTTCTCCAGAACTGGTCAGAACCTGCTGAATACCACCTCTGATTTTGTGAATTTAGATTGTTTGTAGACTTGTATACCTTTATTCTTTTGTTACAGGTATAAAACGTAGCTTAAGTGCTTATGAAAGACAGCCTCAGGCAAGGTAAGTTTAAAATCTTATCAAATGTAAATTGTTTGCCTCTCTTATTTTGAATTAATCTTGAATCTGTAGTACATCAATATTGAAATTTTCAAAGAATATAATTTTCAAAATACGTAAAACATACTAGCAGCTTAGTAACATATAAAATTATGAAGCAATAATATATACAACATATAAAATGATGCTCATATATATAAAATGATGCTCATATATTTATTCACAAAACAAATCTCAGAAGGTTTATTTTTTATTGTTTCAGTGGTATAAATGTCTTAAAATAAATTGGCAGAATAGAAGCATAAATTATTATTACAACATTTTATTATGGTAATTGTGATACATATTTTATCCATTGCAAAAATATTTTTCATATTCTTTTTCAAAGTATATTCAGAATAGGAGTATACAATATTTTATTGTCCAAAGGCCACCCTTAGTTTTGAGCATCACACTGGAAAGCACATTTTCCAAAGTACTGACTGCTCCTACGAGACAATTTAATCTGATCTAATTTGCATTTAAGCTCAATTAAAAATAAATATAGTTAAAATGATAACTCCCCAATTATGTATTTAAAGCTGTTCCTCTTTTATCAGAATTTTTTTTTACTAAACATTATTGCCATATTTAAAGCTGTTAGAGACAGTATATGATAAGGCCTTAAGCTAAGTGGTGCTAACTAAAATGTTAAACAGTATGAACATGCATTTTTTGGCATCAGCATTCTACAGAGAACTGTATAGATTTAGTACAGAAAAGTTAATACAACTCTTAAATTAACTGCCTTTTTTAGATTTGCTTAGGAGCAAGAAAAAAGAAGAGCTGTTTTAAGAAATATAGCAGAGAGGTTCTAAATGCTTAGGATTGTACAAGGACCAGAACATTTCTTTCAGGCAGTCTTAGAAGATGCACAGGCCATCTAATAATACTACATAATAAGAAAAATAGATAAGTACTTTTTAATGTATGTGTGTTTCTTTGTAAACTTTTGATAAAATTGGAGCCATTATACATAAGACTCCCAGGTGATTTTCTTTCTAAGCATTGATACAATTTATATGCTAAATTTCTCACACAATTATTATTTGAAAGATTATTCTTGCTTAATACCCTTTCTATTTTTGCAGAGATTACACTAGAATTCCAGGATTCAGACCAAGACCCGGTAATTTCACTTCTGCCACTATTTTTGAAAAGATTCCCATCTTGAATTTCTTCTAATCTTATTTTTAAATTGTGTTAGTTTCACATGCAGTTTTTTCTTTTATTTCTTCAGCTTTGCTGCCCCTTGATCTGCTTCTGAAAGCACCTTCGTTCATGTTCAGGGCCCACGTTAAGAAAATAGAGGACTCGTTAGTGACAGGGTGGAAATCCCATAGTTTTCCTGCTGTGATTCTGCGCAATCTGAAAGATCATGGTAGTACTTAAAAATATCACTTCTTCATTAAGCAAGTTATGAATAGAATATAGATTTACAGAAAAGTTATAAATAGTGAAATGTTGTATTAAAGAAAAAGTCTTACATAAATAACATTATGTAGAACACTAAAAAAAAAGATCTAATTAGATAAGATCTAATTTATTAGACACCTAGAATCTTAACAGTATAGAAAAAGATGGTACAAAGAATGGTTTCTAAGTTGGAATGAAGACACCAGGTGGACAAAAGAAAATTTGAGATAGCAACAGTAGATAATTGTTCAATGTTCCCTATCATCCCTACCTTTTGGCTGCCCTGCACCCTGTCTTGCAGTAAGTGCCCCAGAATTGTACAATTCTGGGACTGTTTACCATGTTGCATCTCAGGAGCTTCTTGGTGCACTGTAGCTCTGAGACTGCAAAAAGCCTCTGAGCTGCAGCAAGAAGTCTCAGCTTTCCCTGGAAACCCCAGTTGTCCTAAAAATGCAGCATAAAACTGTACCACTGCAGGAAGCCCCAGCCATCCAAAGAGCATAGCAGAAAGCAACAGCACCCCAAAAAGCCAATCACTCTAGCAGCGCAGCACAAGCCACAACTGCCACAGCTCAGCTGTAGTCATCCTCGCCATCCTGTACCCCAAGGCTCTAGCTATCCTACACCCCACTATTCTAGCGGACTTTTGTCATTTTTTTGCTCCCACTGTTGATAAGGCATGCTTTTTCACAAGACAGCTTCTGGTCACATGATGTCATCTTTCCTAGATTTCATAAGAAAACCACTGTTTGTTGTTGGAAAGAAAATCTTGTGTGGGCAGCAGTTGCCCCACAAAGGGTTAGGCTGAGCATACTTAGCCAGACGTGGGAGCAAGAAGATGATGTAGGTCAGCTCGGATGGTAGGGGCCAAAGGCGAGTTAGGGAACCATATGCAAATTACCAATTTCCCAAGTGCACGGAGTGTTATTTTTTCCCACAAGAAAGAAAATGCTTTATTCAGGTGATCCTTGTTTGTTTAAAGTTCCAAAATGCAATATCTGTTTTGAACAAAGGTAGTTTTTTTTAATTCTTACCTTTTTTCAGAATTCTTATAATGCTCTTCAATAGTTATTCTGATTCTATATTTCACAAATATGCTGAAAATCAATCCATTTTTATTTGGACTAGGATGAATCTGGTGTAAGAGATGGAAAAGAGTGAATGAAACCTTTCTAGACACTTTCTGAAAGTTCATACTTTCTCTAAATAGGTTGTTAGTACCATAAAATAAGACATCTCAATCTCTTTTGTTTTTTGTGCTCTTTCCTCCATTTTTACTTTAGAAGATTCAAGATGAATAAGATGATCCTGTTCTTAAAAGGTCTTTCTAAGCCAAAAGATGCTTTACGGGTGATCCACAACTTTGACTGTAATAGAGACTACTAATTATAGTTACAAGGGCTGATAACAATTAAACAAGACAGTCTCACCGAAAAATCCACATTCCTTGCTTTTCTTGATATAGTCATTAAAACTATGTTTGGGTTCTTAAATAGACCATATGGTGCATCAGTGTGGAGGAAGCTTGGGATATCTAGTGCAGGTTCAGGCCAGGGCTGGGATTCTACCAGTTCGCAGCTATTCGCTAGAACCGGTTGTTAACATTCTAAGCAGTTCAGAGAACTGGTTGTTAGAAGAAATTACAGGCCTAATCCTGCAAGAAGGCAGGAAGAAAACATTCTGGTGTTGCTTACAGAAACTGCATCTCCATTAACCCTTATTACATTCTTGGCAGGACTAAACTTCCTATCTCAGGAACTTGTCTGGAGTTTTTTTCTCCTCCTTTGCTGATACTTTGCTTGTGTGGAATGACCATTCAAAGTTACAATGGCACTGAAAAAAGTGACATGACCATTTTTCACATTTACGACTGTTGCAGCATCCCCACAGTCATAAGAGGCCAGGCAAGGAGATGCATGCCTTGATGTGAGTGATATTGAGTTGGCCACGCCCAGCCAATAACATGACCATCAAGCCATGTCTACCTAGTCACATGACCACCCAGCCACACCCACCACCTAAGCCATGCCACAGAACCAGTTGTTAAAAATTTTGAATCCCACCCCTGGTTCAGGCCCACCTGCCCTGAACTTCTTAAGACCTCTGTCATCCCCTGAGACACTTCATGTTCTGTTTCCTGTCCCTTGGAGTTCCAATAGCCCTTGGATCTGTTTATTCCCCATATCCTGCAGGCCTTTTCCCCTCTCCACCAGGTCTCTACCCACCTTAGGCTTACTTCTCATTCCATCACCCAAGTGGGCTTATCTTTTGAAGATCCCTGAAACTCCAGAGGTTTCCTAACTGCATTAGGGCAGCAAAATGACTCTCCCCTCCATATGGCTGCCTTCCAGAAGTAGCTGCCATTTCTATATGACTGCAAAGAATTGGTGAGTTGAAAGTGGTAGCCACTTCTGGGGCACAGACATGCAACCCAGGAACAAGGGTGGAAAGGGGCAATTCAGCAGGGGCAGCTGTCCATTGTCAGTTCACTATTGTCAAGTCACCTCCACCAAGTCATCACAGGACAACTCAACAAGGCTAATTTGCTTCAGGGGCAACTTTCTGTGGCAGCCGGAGGGAGAGCTGGGCAAGTGTGTCAATGGTTGGGAGAGAGCTGGGATGAGTGTGTCAATGGTTTGCCTAATGAACCCAACAAATATAGACACCTTCTGGAACTTTGAAATTCTAAAAACCATTGAATACACCATTTTGGCACTGAAGAAAGCAAAACCTGCTCTAACTTTTCCCATGCAACCTTGCATAGTTGAAGAATACATTACTGCCCTCCTCCCACTAGACTAGTCACATTGTCCAATGATGAATTGTCCTTTTGTTTTGAGAACAATTTATGTCTTGGCCGACACTTGCAATGGTGTCTTTCATAGGTACTTGGCTCTCACAGTTGAAATTTGGAGCCTTAACATTCCTGCTTCCCCTTCCCTCTCCCCTTTTCCTTGACAAGTTGAAAAGTGATAATATCCACAGGAAGCATAAGCAAATTCAATATGACAGAGTGAGCAGGTGGGGAGAGTGGCAGTGGCAGCCAGGGGGCTTCCTATTTGCATAACCCTGCCACCATTGCTCCTGCTACTATGCTGAGCTCCAGGCCATTTGGAGTTCAGACCATTTGGCAGCAGTGGCAGTGGGTGGGGCAACTGGCCAATAGATAGTGGTGGCCAGGTACATCTCGTTTTTTTATACTCTCTGCTGCTGTTGCTGCTGCCATGTCAATCTCTTGGAGTTTCTGGAGCTTGCTACTGCAGCAGCACTGGCAAGGGGTGTGAAAATGGGATGTGCCTCCTCCTGGCTGCCTGCCCCCACCCCCAGTGCTGCCATCAAATGGCTCAGAGCTCAGAACTGAATGTCTCAGAGTTCAATGCCACAGCAATGGCAGTTGCAGGAGTTGTAAGGAATGTGCAAATGGGAATGGCCACCCCTGTTCTGTGCTCTACTTGCCTGTTCGTTTGCCCACCCACCCACCCAGGTCTTCCTCTGGCTACCTGCAGCAAGTTGTCTTTGCAATGAAATGGCTATGTTGAGTTGTCCTGAAATGACTTGGTGGTGAGTTGGCAGAGGTAACTTGATAGTGATCTGGCTACAATGAGTGGCCACGCCAAGTTGTCCTAGATCTGGACAGATTATCTGTCCTCCTTCCCCAGCATGAGGTCTGGTAATTTTCACAAGGTAAATGTACTTATGGATGGATGAGCGGGCAGGCTTAAGGTCTCTGGGGACCTGGGGGGGCAGGATGGAAAGAAGAGGCATGGAGGAGCAGTGGTCAGTTATAACACAGAATGACATGGAAAGGCACCACAGGGACCATAACTTTGAAACGTGGGGGTAAATATTTTTGGATAGGTCTGTCTTAATTTCAGTGGGCCACTATTTAAACGAGGGCTTTCTATTTTTTCTTTTATCAGTGATAATTTTTCATCACCTATAATTAAATAAGAGTTTTCTGTATTTTCCTTTTTCAGTGATGATTTTTAAAGATGCTTGAACACTCCATTAATGCTACGAATGTTGAAAGCTGCATTCGTTATTATTTTTCATTCCTTCTGAAAAATGAATGAAAAACAACTACATGCTCTAGGGACAATTAACTGTAGGTGGGGGGTTTTGGGGAGGAGTGAAAAAAGCATTATGTTTTATGATAGGAATGACAATAAGTTTGGGAAAAAAGAAAGAAACAAGGAAAATCAAACTATATTTACAGAAGTTCAGAATATTGGTAGAAATAGCTTATTTTTTCTCTTTCCCTCTACCTCATAAATAGGTGAAAATATGAGGAAAGTTTGTCCTTGGTTAACATTAGCACAAACACTAGAAAATGAGGGCTGGAATAAAGAATTACAAAGGAGAACTTCATGGGGACTGTATTTTTTTTAAGGAACTTCCTCTGCAAGTCTGTTCACACATTTCTGAAATTCTTTTTTTTTTCTGCCTAGGTTTGATTACTTCCAGACTACTATTTTTTAGTCTGTCAATATCTTTTAAAAAGAACATAAATTATTTTGTGCTACATGTAAGTACTAATTAATATTTTAACTAATATTAATTAGTACTTATATGCAACACTGTGATGACCTGGGGCCTGACACAAAACCAACAAACTCACAAAAATGGGTAAAGTCCCTTTAATACCTCCAACTTGGCCCCCAATGTCCAGTTATTCTCAGCTGGAGATCAAATTCTTCAAAAAACAGTCTACAAAGGGAAGAAATGCAGTCCAAGCCCAAAGTACAGATAAATTAGAAATAAAAAAACCAACACAAACTATGCTGAAGTAATTAACACAGCAGGCCAGGATAATAAATTTCAGACTTCCAAAAGATAACGAAGCACACACAGTTGGAGGATACCAAAACTCAGATAAGCCTCGACAAAGATAATGCATGCTTTGCTTCCAGCAAGGTGCTGTGTGCAAACACCCTTCTTATATTCTGTTCTCTCAGCTGCAACTAATGAAAGAGATCAGGGCCCTTTTCTCTCCTGTAAGCCACTTGCTCCCTTCTCTGTTCCTCCCTGCATGCCCTAGGATGAAGAGGGGGTAGCCCTGAGTCTTCCTCTGAATGCCCAGCCAGACTGTGCCCTTCCCCCCATTTCTTCCACACCATCAGAGCCACACTCCCACTCCCTATCAGCTCCTCAATCTCCCCTCAGAATCAGACTCCAACAAGGGCATGACACAACACAAAGTACTTTATGTTCTTTATAATATACTTTGTGTCCTATAATCATAGGAAAAATGAAGATAAAAAACTGTACCAGTCTCTCTCCTTTAATTAATGAAATATACAGTAAATTCCTATGTAATTTTACATCATAAAATTTCTATTTTTCCTTTTTCCAACCATCATCTGTTCTGCTATGCTGGGAGATTTAGATTAGTTAGGAAGCAGGAAATGGTTGGATTTCTTGCTTTCTAACTAGTCTTTAGATCTTCAGCTCTGCTTTTAAGTACAGCCGAACCTTAGGACTGTAGGTTTCCTTGCAAGCAAATTCAGTGCAGACTCACGGCAAGCAAATTTGAGAGACTGAGCTAGCCGGTGGCAGATAAATAGATCACTGAATGATTCTGTGAGAAACAGTCTGCCTGCTTTGCCTGATTTTAGGTAAAAGTTGCTCCTTTTTATAAAAAAATTAATATTTACATACATGGTATGTTGTGAGTTAATTTTGTAAGTTTGCTTGCTAGCAAATTTTATGTGACAGACTGAGCTAGCCGATGGCAGATAGATAGATCTTTGAATGAATTTGTGATTCTGTGAGCAACTCAATCTGCCTGCCTGCTTTGCCCGATTTTGGGTAAAAGTTGCTCTTTTTTATAAAAAAAATCAATATTTATATAACTTATAATATTTATATACAAGCCATGCCCAGTCAATCTCATGACCACCAAGCCACACCCACAAATTAGGCCATGCCCACAGAACCAGTTAGTGGTCCCTGGGATCTAAAATTATGAGTTTGGTGGTCCCTGAGGTCCAAAAGGTTGGTGACCCCTGATATAGAGGATGATTTTGAAATACAGAGGGGAAAATCAATTGCCAAAGAAACAATCAGATAGCTGAACCTTGAGCCCAGACTTAGAATGTAGTTTATGGAGGGAAAAACCTTCAAGATAGCATCCCTTCATAAATTCACAAGATGAAAGAGGAAAATATTTTCTGATTTGCAAGATTCTATAACTATAGCAATTTTTAAATTTTTATTTATTTATATCTTGCTTTAATTACTTTGATCAGTAACTTAAGGCAGCTAAAATGTTTAATACTCCTTTCTCCTCTTATTTTTCCTACAATAGCCATATGAGATGAGTTGGACTGAAAGAGAATGATTGACCCAAAATCACCCAGACAGCTTTCGTGCCTAAGGTGGAACTAGAATTCATGATCTCCTGATTTCTAGCCTGCTGCCTAGCCACTAGTCCAAAATGACTAATAAATACTAATATTTATTTATTTATTAAATTTATAAGCTGCCCATTTCACTACCTAAAGTAATTCTAATTAAAAAATAATATTAATAAATATTATTTATTAATAAATGAATAAATATTAATAAAATAAATGCTAATGAAAGTATCTGTAGGTCTGTACAGTATTTGTTTCTTAGTTCATTCTATCTTATAAGGCAAATAGATCCTCATGTATATGCATTCTGGGGGAGTATTTTTTCCTCCCACAATCATTCCTCTACCTGCTCCATATAAATAACATCACATCAGCAGGTTGCTATATTTATGCTTATGTGTTCAATAATTGAATGAAAATTTCAGATTATATGAATGTCTTCAGCCTTTAAATTGTCTCCTCAAGTTTGTTTTCTTAATAAATTTAGTGAAATGTATTTAATACATTACGCATAGAATATCACAGGTAGATCCTAATTTTTCAATAGAAAATTCATAGCATTGTTCTCAAGAAGGATCATCATAAACATTCAATGTATTCTACATTATCTTTTTACTCTATTGTTATTATTATCGTGTTGCTTTCAGTTATACCAGCAAGGCATGTTTGGATAAAGGAGAGGATTTACCGGTCCAAAGTAAATGTTATAAATAGTCATAACCTTTTATTATTTAAAACTTAGTAGAGTTTGGCTTAGGAGAAATATGGATCTGACTATTGAATATGCTATAATTTATCAATACTCAAATCCAATTTGCGGACAAAATTGAAATGAGAAGTCAGAAGATGCCTTGACCTCTCATAGTACATCCTATAAACATGCATCCTAGGAGTATGGCAAACAAGTTAGGTTAGATTTTAAGACTTCATTTCCCAGATTATTTATAAAGATTGCCCTGTCTTTATGAAGCTATCTAATCCAGGAGATACTTAACAAGAGATGTATAGAGGCCTATAATGTAAATCCTGGAAAGAGATGAGAAAGGACTGCTGGTTGGCTCCCTTGAGTGTATGTACCATCCTTGTGTATGATCTTGTGAAAGATATATTGTGTCTTTCTGGACTAGCTGATTTCAGGGCAAGAAGTAAGATTAGGTTGCCCTCTACCCAGTACCTGCATCATAATAATACATAGTAAAATAGTGAAAATAACACCTATCTTAGCAGTAAATTCTGTACTGAGGGATGTCTGTAAATTATTAACTTTCAAATATTTTAACATTGTAATTTTAAAAATACTCTCCTAGTCAAAACTATCTTCTAATTATCTGAGTGTCACAGTTTATTTCTCTCAAATAAATACAAAGGTATTCTCTAATTTCAATAGCTATATTACATTTCTATCTATCTGAATAATTTTTGTGGTGATAATATTTTACTATCTTATTTAAATACATGAATTGGTGGCCTATCGATGACAGTATGGCCATTTATCTTGAAGCAATAATTCTGCATTGCTAACATAAGATTAAAACTCATACAACCAAACAATAATAATAAACATAGAGAGTGTACGAAAAGATTGTTTATCATATATGAAACAGAAGTGGCGTTGCGGCAACACCAGTCACAAGGGAATGGGGCTCTACATCCCTGCACTGTGTTCTCCCTACTTATGGGCTCCAGAAGAAGCCAAAGCTGCCTTGAAGGGGTGGTGAAGCAAAGGAGGGGTGCCCTGTGAGGTTCCAGAAGAGAACACTACTCCCCTGTAGAGCCCCAGGATTTTTTCTGCCCTCTATGCCATGTTGTGGAGACAGCTGGAAACAATTAACATCCAAGAAGAGTGTTGGAGCCGACTTAGTGACAGTGTCTGGAACTGGGTGAGAACAATCCTTTTTATTTAAAGTGCAACCCTGACAAGAATATTCATAAAAGAGAGACTCATAATTATCCTTAAAGTGGTGACATAACACTGGGAGTAAAATTCTAAAATTTTAAAAATGGAAGGGAAAGGAATTAAAGGAAGAAAATAGAAAATTTGTTAAAAACACAGAAAATTGGATTTTCAAATTGGACAGACATTGGTTTTGGATAGGCATTTTAAAATGCTGAAATCTTCTACCCAAAAAACTAATATAATATTTACTTTTGGAATATATCAGTAAAGTTTGATAAGAAAGACAAAACAAAGTGAAAATTAGTTTAACAGCGCCACCTGTTGTCAAAAGAAGACATAACATCCCTGGAAAGACCTGGTTTATGGAGAATTAAAAGTGAGAAATAAGAGAACTTTATTATCAAAAGATCTCTGAAAGCTTTAATAAAAGACTCAACTGGAAGAGAGATTCATGAAAGTTGTACCCTTGGATTACTTAAAAGAACTAAATCAACTAATTTTGGGATATAAAGACTCCTGGACATTCGATATTGAATTTCTTGTTTGAAAAGTAGCTTTGGTTTGAATAAAAGATTGTTGGACTATTGGACAAAAAGAAATAAAATAAAAACAAAGATGAGTGGAATCTGGAAAGAAATTGCATTGGAAATTCAGGATATAAAAGACACCTTGACAAGAAGATGTGAGTAGATCTTGAATAAATTACAGAGCATAGATGTAGAGCTGTAAATTGAGACACAAATGACAAAAAGAAAACAGAAGGTTCAGGAAGAGGAGTCAACTGAAAGAGTAGCTGGAAAAATAGAACAGACAAAACAACAAACAAACAAAATTGATAAAAAGGAGATAAAAATAAAAATGACAATGATTGATGAATTAAAACAAGGGGAAAGTACTTTAAGGGAAGTTAAACAGGAATTGAAATTGCAGGGAGATTTTTGGGGGAGAAAGATAGGGGTAAGAATAGAAAATGAGACAATGAGACCAATTAGTAGTCAAGGGAGAAATGTTTAAGAGGATTGGCCAAGAAGTGGCAGAAAGAGACAAAGATTTAAGAGAGAAATATGGGAGAAAATCTAAGAAACGAATAATTAAAGCCTTAATGTTGAGTGAGAGATGATGGTTAAAAAAGATTATGATTTAACATAAATGTGTGTATTATTAATTGACATAATCGTTAAATGTAATAAATATAAATATTAACGTTTCATTGGAGGAAAAGGAATGATATGTGGAGTTTGATTGGCATAAAACAATATATTGAAATATTGCATAAGATAATGAAAGATTGCAACTTAATAAAAATAACTACTATTAGAATTACATAATTTGTTTAATGTAAATATAATGAATATTATTTTATTTGTATTAAAATGTGATTAGAAAGGGGATATTTTTATAATAGTGGCATAATTAAAAATGAAAAAGGGGATTAATAATGGAAAATTACAACTCAATATAAATTTGTGAATTGTTATTAGAATTATATAGTCTGTTAAACATTGCAAATATGATTATCAATATATTATTTGTAGTAAAAGGAGTGATGTTAAGAATATAGAGATTGACACAAAAATATATCAAAAGTCAAATAATTAAGAATGATAATTTAACAAAATAAGCATATTAAGATTAAATTTTAAAAGATTTTCAATTGTATTAAACATGTAGAATATTGTCATATTTGTTTTAAAATGTAAGACACTCCAGTGCCACACTGTTCACACAATGATACATTTGTTGAAACAAGTAAAAATAAATATTAAAAAAAAGATTGTTTATCATATACATTATATTAAGCGTTCAGATTGGTGACCATTTTCTTGTTTGATGCATGCCATTTGAACATTCCTTAAGTATGGTAATATTTTATCTGGGGCGAAAAGAGCATTAATAGAACATACTGTGATTGTTGATGGAGCCTGACTTTGAATATTCCTATATTCCTGGCAGCCAAGGACAGAAATCATAAATATTGTGGACCCAATAATGATGATCTGGTTGTAGTAAAAAAAGGAATATTGGAAGATAAACTAATCTTGTAATGATCTTGTGGTGGAGACACTAGATATTTCCCCATTCTTTACATATATTTATATTTTAAACTGAGAAATTATGCAGGAGTTACTATTTTAATTGTTTTATAAAAGAAAAACATGTTATGGTCTTTTAGCATATGTTCATTCATAGTCTGTGATACTGAATGAGAAAGGAAATGAAAATCTAAATTTGCTCAGTTCTTGACAATATTATTAATAAATTTGAACTCCTTTGTAGATTTTTATGTCTGGTTATAGAGTACACCTAAAATAACCTTATTCAGGTTTCAAAGGCTGAAAATGGCTTTTGTATTTTCTTCCTAGATAATCTTGAAAGCATATAAAGTTGTGATTTGACAACCTTTGTATAGCCTACATCTAATTTTATTGAATATTTTTTAATATTATTTTGCTTTGCTGCATGAATATTTCACCTGAACTAAAGTATGGAAAATGTTTTATATTTAAAATTCAATAATTCTCTATAAATAGGGTTGTTACAAGAAGGGAAATACTAGATATCTTTACAATTTGCAAGATCCAAATGCCTCTATGCTCTTTTTCCCTCTTTCCTGGCTTCTGCATTGTCTTTGAGAGAAATACTGAAACCAGCAAATTGATTTTCACTGCTGACTGTAACATTATCTTCTGCAGCATCAGCTGGGATTGCTGTGTCACAACGGAAGATGCGTCAGATCAGTGATCCTATTCAACAGATTCTAGTTCAGCTGCACAAAATTATTTACATCACTCAGGTACCTTTTACTCATATTATTTTAATACAGACTAGTTGTATTGCTTGATAGGTATAACAATAGTTTCTCTGCTCCCAGCCAATGCATATATTGTTTCATCTTGCAGGTAATATTTGCTTCTGCAAATGGGATGTGGAGTCCAGAACCTTATTTTGAGGAGCCAGAACAGTGAGAATAAGTATCACACTTCCAGAAGAGTAGCGATATAGCAGGGCTGGAGGTTGTTCCTTGTCTTGCCCACTCCCTCCATTTCTAATCATGAATTGATCTCTTGTTCCAGCTTCTGGTATACACACATAGGTGCATCCATGTTTCTTAACTATACTTAGGTTCTTATTTAGGCGTAAAGGAAGTACTGTTGTACACTTTCCATCTCTGAGTTAGGCTGATAGGCATCTTTGACAGATAATTTTTTTCATAATCTTTGATTCTTAACAGGGTTGAATAACTCAGTTTTGCAGTATTTTTTCCTCTTTATTTTTAACAAGCTTCTCTATGCTCGTCAATTTCTACTTGGAAGACTTTCATTCACTCTCCAATTAACAAGTCTTCAGGAGTGTAAATTGCTCAATCCAACTCAGATTTAATAGCCTGCACTTCCCTGGATTAAAATAAGAGCTCTTCAACTTTCAGAGGTGCCTATCCTGGTTTTTTGATGATATCACTAGTGGAAGCCCAGTAAACCTCATCCCATCCCTTCTCCTTAGAATACTTTCAATAGGAGAATACTTTCTATATAGAGTTCTGGTGGTGCAGTGTTTAGAATGCATTATTGCAGGCTAAATCTTCCCACAGCCTTGAGTTGGATCTTGACAGGCTCGAGGTTGACCTATCCTTCTATCCTTCCAAGGGTCATTTAAATAAGAATCCAGATTGTTGGGGGCAATCAGGGATGGGATTCTACTGGTTCTGTTCGGTTCTATAGAACCCCTTGTTAACTTTCTAAGCAGTTTGGAGAACTGGTAGTTAGAAGCAATCTCCTTTGTTTTATTACATTCTTGGCAGACAGCCTAGAGTTACTGTCTCCAGAGCTTTTGAGGCTTGACTTTCTTAAAGGGGAAGGGTTGTTTTAAGATTTTTATACTGCTGTTGGGAGGAAATACTTCCCTCAACAATCAGTACTTTGAAGAAATAATTGAATAATGAAGCAAAGCTTTTAGTGACAGGGAACCAAGATGAGTGACATTCAGCAAGGCTTCTTGGCTAGCTAGAAAGATTGACTTTCAAATGTGAGTTTACATACCCTTTCTGAGTTTTAGTCTAAAACTGTTTTTTGCTGAATGTTAATTTTGTGCTTGGTGCTGTTTAATCCTGTGTTTGTTGATGGGATAATTTTCCCTATTCAGGTTCAACAAGCAACAGCTACTGTTGTGATTTAATTGTTTGTATTGTGTTTGAATTTTTTCCTGCCTCATGGTTTCTTTTTCTATCTGGGGAGGGGATCTTCCTCACTGCTTTAATACTATCTGGCACTGTCCTTTTGGGGGTATACTTCCAAGAGGCAGGATGGAAGCTTGGCATTGATTTTTTTTACTGCCTTTCTGGGGGGCATGTGACCTTTTCTTAAATCCGGATGATTTCCTTAGGATATCTTGTGAGATGAATGAGACCAGCTGATATCTTTAAGTGGAGCAAATGGATCTAAGGATTGCTTCTCCTGGGTGTGCTTTTTCTGGAGAGCTTAAATGACCTCTCTGCTAAAGAGTTTCACTTTATGAGCAAGAGATGGATGCTTGATAATTATCACTGCATTTTAACTATTTTCATTCCTCAAGGTGCTCTGGCACCCTGCCTGATTTGTAACTCTGGCTTGCAGGTATTTTTAATCTAATGATTGGTATTTAGGGCAGCTTTTTACAAGCAAAAAAGCTTTTTGTATTTTTGTACAGATAATCCTTGACTTACAACAGTTCATTTAGTGACCATTCAAAGTTACAATGGCACTGAAAAAAGTGACTTATGACCATTTTTCACACTTATGACCATTGCAGCATCCCCACGGTCATGAGAGGCCAAGCAAGAAGAAGCACCCCTTAACATGAGTGAGGTTGAGTTGGCCACGCCCACCCAGTCACATGACTACCAAGCCACAGCCATCAACTAAGCCACGCCCAAAGAACCAGTTGTTAAAAAAACTGAATCCCACTCCTTGACGAGTCTTGTGCCATCTTTACCAGGATAGTAACCCACAATTAAACAGTAAACAGCTGTCTGTGTATGGTTCTGCGTTTTCACGCTAACTCTCAATTATCTGAATCTGGTATGTGCTGAGCCCATAACCAGTGTTGAGATATTCCCCATTAGGAGAATGAGTGTACTCAGGGAAACATAGTGAGAGTGATGTTGAATAACACACAACCAGAACACAGATACACTGAATAGTAAAATGTAGGTTTTACTTCCAGTAAACGGGTAAACAAAGTCCAACAAACAGTCCAAATCATACACGGTTAAAGCAGGTAGTATCAGTCCAGGGATAATCCAAAAATGAAGTCAAGTATCATAAACAGAGTTTGCTAACAGTTGCAAGACTCACAGCAATCCAAGTAGAATGACAATCAGGCAACACGGCAAAAACAGGAAATGCAAGGAGAAAGGAACCAGATTTCTGGCTCCATTTTATGGTCGTTGGAGGAACCTCAGCCAATCACACTTACAGCATTCTCTTAAAGATACAATATGAAATGACTATCCTGGTTTATATATTTCCAACCCAACTGTTAGGTGACTATCATTCCTAACACATCTCCTCGCCTGGCCTCTCATGACTGTGGGGATGCTGCAACAGTTTTAAGTGTGAAAAAGTCACTTTTTTCAGTGCCATTGTAACTTTGAATGGTCACTCCACGCAAGCAAAATACCAGCAAAAGAGGGAAAAAAACTCCAGAGAAGTTCCAGAGACAGGAAGTCTTGTCCTGCCAAGAATGTAATAAGGGTTAACGGAGAGGCAGTTTCTGTAAGCAACACCAGAATGTTTCCTTCCTGCCTTTCTTACAGGATTAGGCCAGTAATTTATTCTAACAACCGTTTCTCTGAGCTGCTTAGAATGTTAACAACCGGTTCTAGCGAATAGGTGTGAACCTGTAGAATCCCACCCCTGGTCCAGGTGTCTTATTGTTTTTTTGTCTTTTAATTGCTTCTGTTATTTCCATTATTATTTTTTCATTTAACATTGCTCTCATTGTGTCTGGTATTTTAGGTAGACCAGCCTTTTCCAAATATTGTATTATTTTATCTTTTGATATTTTTCTTGACCGTAAACTTTCCTAAAAAATTCCTGGATTATTTTCTTTTTGTCTTCATTGTGATGATGGAAAATCCCTTCTCATCTATCAGTTTGTATATTATTTTCTTCTCTTTCTCTTTTTTTCAATTTGTATGCTAGCCATCTACCTAGTTTATTTGCGTTTTCAAAAAAGTTTTGTTTTGCCATTTTGATTTTTTGTGCCATTTCCTCTTAGATTCAGTTTATGTTTTATTAGATCAATTTTCTCTTTTATTTTTGGGGGGAATCACTCTGCAATTCTGTCTCTTAATTTTTTACACCCTTCTTTAGTGTATTTTGCTGTTTGCTTTCCTTGCTTTTTCTTGCTATATATATTATCAGATGTATGCTTTTGCCATGTCCCAAACAGTTTACAGTGATGTTTCTTCTTTTCTATTTTCTTTGAAGAAAAATTCCATTTCTTTTCCTATAATTTGTGTGAACTCCTTGTCTTTTAAAATAATTTGATTCAGTGTCCATCTCGGTTTTTTCCTTTGACCCTTCCATGTAACTTTTATGGGCTTCTGGTCTGTCCATGTTTGATTCTATATCTACCTCTTGGATATCTGTTCTTGTTGCTGATGTCATCCATGCCATGTTTATTCTTGACCATGACTGATGTCCATCTGAGTAAAATGTATGTTGGTTTGTCTTTGGGTTTAGCTCTGTCCTTATATCCTATAGGCTTATTTCTTGTGTCATTTCAAAAATGGTTTTTGGAAATGTCCTTATTTTTTTACTTTTTTTTACTGGTTCTATAATATATTTTGATGTCCACAATTGCATTGAAGTCCCCTATCATACATATGTTTACATGCTCCATTTAGGTCATCTTTTTGTGAAGTCTTTTGTAGAATTTCCTGCTTATTGTTTGGAGTATAGATTGCAATCAAAAGAATCTGTTTCTGGTTTATTAGCACCTTCACCATTAATATTTTCCCTTATTCATTTACATTGTTTGGCTTTTAATGGTTCTATAACATATAGTTCCACCCTTCTTTTATTTTGATATACTAATGCTGGATATAGTTTCCTGATTTTGGGGTATTCCAATAAGTTGCCATGTTGTTTTTTTAATATACACTTCTTGAAAACAAATTATATCCAATTTTAACCCTTTGTGAAGTTTATTTTCTTTTCATGGGGGAGTTCAATCCTTTTATGTTATGAGATAACATATTTACTTCTTCCATTTTTTTATTTATATATAGGTCTTACCCTTCTAGTTGTTCTTATCTCTCTCTGTCCTTTTATTCTTGCACCTTCTCATTCTGCCACACATTTTTCACCTTTTCTCTTTCTTCTTGATGTAGGACTTTTTGTTCTATTTGCATTTCATCTTGACTTTTACTTTCTATCTCCTCTCTGCTTTCCTGTTCTTCATTCGTGTTCTGGTATTCAAAGAATTCATGTGCTTTATCAAGTGTATCCACCCTAATTTTTTATCTTGCCAGGTGACCAGAATCCCTTCTGGTATCAGCCATCTAAAAGTCATGTTATATTTGATCAGTTATGCTGTAAAAATTGATATTGTCTCTTCTTCTCTCTCTTAGGGATCTGTTTTAAAATCACAATTTTTCTCCCTTTATACTTCAAGGGCTCATCTCTAGTTCTTTTATATATTTCATCTCTCAACTTTTTTTTAGTAAATCTCATGTGCACCCCTTTTGGTAGTTTATGTCTTCTTGCATAATTCGTATGGATTCTAAATATTTTATCTATTTCCCTTTGGATGTCTTGTTATTTTTCTGTAGTGCCCAAGCCAGTAGTTCTATCATCACATCAGCCAGGTCTTCCTCTCTCTTCCATGATAGTCTGAAATCTCAAATAGCAGGCCTCCTTTTTCATCTCTAGAAAAATTACTGTCTCTTCTAATTCTCTATTGGCCTGTGATAACTTTTAGTCCATTTTCTTCATTTTTTTCCCTGTTTGTTCAGCCTTTATTTCTATTTTCTGTATCCTATGTTCATTCTTCACTATCATTTGCAGAAAATTCCCTATCTTTTTATCCATCTTCCATATATCTTTTTTCATCTCCCCCATTTCATTCTTAATCTCGTTGTGGTTTTTTGACATAGCTTCTTGACTTTTGGTCTTGGCTTCTTGAATCAATAGTAATATCACTTGCATATTCTGAAGGGAACTTGTTTTGTCGAGACCTATCATGCTTTCTATTGATCTTTGGTTGGATGGGTTGATGCTGATAAGGGTGTAGATGCAGCTTTCTTTTCTATCTTAGATGTATTTTATATACTTGTCCTCTCTAATATTCAGCAGGGAGCTTGTCAAGGAGGGGAAGACAAAAAGATTATGTCTACAAAGAGAAAAATTATTTCCCATACTCCCGGGTGTACCTCCTTCAATTCTCTGGTATAGTATCTGTAAAAGTATACCCACAATCTAAGATCAAAGATAAAATATATCTTTGATCTACAGTATTAATAGTCCTTCCACGTCCATTAATTACTCATAGATCCCTTAAGGGTAAGTACTTCCTCTATTCTTCTTCCTCCAGCAATCAAATTTATAATCCACATAGATCTGTCCACACTGCTATTGTTATAGTGCTTTTAAGAGTCCTTTTAAAAATTAAAATGTATAATCCACCAAGCCCCCAAAAACCATCAGGTCACTGGCTTTCATTTCAGAGCAGTACCTACATGAAAACACAATTTCCAAATTCACAAAGAATATTTCACATTCTTTTTACTTTTCCATAGCTCAAGTTGCTCAATGTCCTGACCAATTGTCTGTGGATATCTCAAGAGTCTTTATGGGTCTTCATAGATCTAGCAAGTCACTGCCTCTTCATACAATTTCTTCTGGACAATAGATGGTGCCCTTACTCTCTTTTAAATGCTCAAAAAGTTTCCCCTTAAGTGTTCCAAATCCAACATCAGTCCAAAAAATACTAATAAATATATTCCTAATAATCTTCCAATATTTAAAATTATTTCAAGATAGTTGGTCTGGGCTTTCCTTTAACTCAAGATAATTCCTCTACGGTCGTTTCTCACATTCTTTGTCAGATCTGTCAGTAGCTCTGAAAGCTTAGTTGCTGCTTTTTTGGGGGTGCAGAATCCTGTTCCACCTTTTTTTTCTGTCCCACTTTTCACTAAGTTTTTAATATTAAATCAAGATAGATTCAGTTAGAAGTTTCTCATCCAGTACAGCCATGTTGCTCTTCGGTTTTTCCCTTACTGTCTCTCACCAAGCTGTCACAGCTTCGGGTCGGCCATGTTGAACCTCTTATCTCCTGTTGGCTCCAACGGGTTTCCCCTAGTTGTAGCGGGAGATTGCCTTTCTCCAAGCAGTCTTTGGGGCTTCCTTCATCAATCCCTCCAGGGTTAACTTTGACCAGTGAAGGTCTCCATACAGGCGAAATTGAATGGGAATAATGGAGCCCCATTTCCCCCATCTGCTTCACTGTGATGTCACTACCAGAAGTCCTGTTGGGGGCAATACTCTGTCATTATAAACCACTCAGATAGTGCTATAGAGCAGTGTATAAGTCTAAGTGCTATTGCTATATGGGAAAAGAAAAGTATGTTCTATTTCCAGCTTCTCTTTATCAGCATCCCTGTCTTTGGGTTT
This sequence comes from Hydrophis major, assembly GCA_033807585.1. Taxonomy (NCBI): domain Eukaryota; kingdom Metazoa; phylum Chordata; class Lepidosauria; order Squamata; family Elapidae; genus Hydrophis; species Hydrophis major. The sequence continues at coordinate 140,742,963 of CM066343.1, read as the reverse complement.
TATATATGATCAGCCAACAGGAAGCCAGACTGTCAGAATAATCCTGAAGGATTCTTTGAATAACGATAAGCAATTGTGCACAGTTTTCAATGGTTCATGATTCCTGAAAGCTACTGGGAGTTTCCATCCTTATCAAGCCATTTGGAATACCTAAGCATGCAGAAACCAGTATAACTTTTAGGCACATGTCTACCTAATTTAGTATTAGCAAGTGCTAAAGTAAAATATAAACATTCACCCTCTTGGATTACTACAATTTCCTTTCACTAACAGGAGTGGCAAAATAAATTTTCTTTTTTACCTATACATGCAGTCTAAATTTGTTCTGGAAGATTAAAGTACCTTTTAAAGTTGATATCAATAGGTAACAGGGGGATCAGAAGAATTCACCAGTCTTTTTCAAAAGCCTTATAAATCTGTTAGATCTCATAATTTCACTGGATTCTCCTTCCATTGGCTCATCCATCCTGCTCTTCAAAGCTATGCAAACTCTGCCAGATTTTGATTTGACAATAGTACATTTCTTTATATTCCCATACATTCTTTTTTACATTCCAAATACTTTCAAGGAAAAATATATTTCCAATCTCACTATTTGTATTTCTTTATAACTAATCTAAATTTCTCCACGATCATCATAATTGTGTAGGCCAGTTTTTCTTATTTTTTTTCTTATCTCCATATTTCTTATGTATCCAAGAAGCTCACTTATTTTTGATTGACTAGCTTAGCGCAGGGTATTTCTTTGTGTGAATGTTACATTTTTATTTTCTGACTTACAATACCAATTCATTAAAACAATAGTTTTTTCCACAAGAGTAGTATGCTCCAGTTGAATGCACTACAAATTTATAACTTCTTGGATAATGGAAATTGCAGCCTAACTCTGCTCAGAGTTGGAAGGGACCTTGTAGGTCATCTAGTCCAACCCCCACCCAAGTGGGAGACCCTACACCATTTCTGACAAATAGCAGTCCAATCTCTTCTTGAAAGTCTCTAGTGATGATGCTCCCACAACTTCCAAGGGCAAACTGTTCCATTGCTTGATTGTTATCACTGTCAGAAAGTTTCTCCTAATATCCAGGTAAAATCTTTCCTTGTTCATTTCCATCCATTATTCCTTGTCTGCCCTACAGGTGCTTTAGAAAAATAGCTTGACCCTTCCTCTCTGTGGCAGCCCCTCAAATATTGGAAGACTGCTATCATGTCTCCTCTGGTCTTTCTCTTCACTAAACTAGCCATGCCCAGTTTCTGTAGCCGTTCTTCATATGTTTTAGTCTCCAGTCCCCTAATCACCCTGGTTGCTGTTCTCTGTATTTTTTCTAGAGTCTCAACATCTTTTTTATAATGTGATGATCAAAACTGGATGCAGTACTCTAGGTGTGGTCTTACTAAGGTTTTATAGAGTGGTATTAGTACCTCACTTGATCTTGATTGTATCCCTCTGTTAATGCAACTTAGGATCGCATTAGCTTTTTTGGCTGCTGCTGCACGCTGCTGGCTCATATTTAGCTGGTTGTCCACTAAGACGCCAAGATTCCTCTCACTGGTATTAAGTCTCGTTTCACCCAATCTATATGTGTACTTTTGGTTTTTCCTTCCTAAGCGCAGAACTTTACTTTTCTCTACATTGAATTTCATTTTGTTAGATAAGGCCCAGTGTTCTAGTCCATCAAGTTCCATCTGGATCTTGAGTCTATCTTCTTGGGTGTTAGCTATTCCTGCCAACTTAGTATCATCTGCAAATTTGGTAAGTTTCCCTTCTATTCCCTCATCTAAGTCGTTAATGTAGATATTGGAGATAATTAGATTTAAGTCTTCAGTGAATTGTAGCCTTTCCTCCAATCTCTGCACTACTGCTATAATGAAGATTATATCTCCGTTAAATAATGAAGATTATTATCTCCCTTATTTTTTTCTCACTCAAATAGAAGCAAAAACCATGTTGGGTGCTCAATTTTGCATTTGGTCTTCAGGATAATGTCTGATGCAAAGCTCCATTGAAAGATTTTGGATGTTGGCAGATGTTTTTTCTACCTAAGGGGGAAAAAAACATCTGCCAACTTTGTAGATGGATATAATTGAACAGAAGTGCATCAATGTAAGCTTTAAGGGAAAAATGTTGGAATTCTTCTGCAGCCTAATAGATTCTACCATATATTTAAGTGAAGAGAAAGCAACCAGTCTTTTTTTATTCCCATTATAGGCAGATTTCTTCAGAGAGTTCTGAAATAAACAGATCTGTTGATCAGTATTTATTGCACATGTGGTTTCAGTGAAATTGATTAAGGTTTTTGCATTTTTATTCTTAGTTAATATGAAAACGTGGAATTACAAAAGATTGCTGACCAGTTGTCAGAATCTTGAAATACTTCCTTATATCCTTTTCTGTAGGCTCTCTGATAAGCATATCAATTAGTTCTGGACCTTTTCTGGCAAGCTAAGCTGGATTGTCTAAGAGAAGAATTCTTGTTGTCATTTCTGGACTTCTAGCATCCTTTCTCCATTCTGTCTTCATGGCAACAAGTTTCATTCAGACCTGAGAGAAATCATGCAAGCTTTAAAAAAAACAATTATGTAAACCTCTTACCTTATTTCCACTCATCTATATCTTTGAAAACAAAGCAGGAATTAAAACCCAATCACTGACACAACTTTACTCAATTTCATTCAGAGGGAAGCAATTTTCTGAACTCCTTATTTACTCCGAAATGTCCCTATATCAAAAAGGAAACTTTTTTGCTGCTGCATTATGCCTTTGTATGTTATATGTTCAGTATTTGATAAATAACCTTGAACAATTGTTAAAGGAGGAGCTTGTAACCTGAACCAAAATACAGCAACAAGAATCTCTCCATAAATTATATATAATTAAACCCATACTATAAATGGAACAGTAGCATAACTATGAAATAGTTATTTCCTGTATTATATTATCTTGAATTAAGCACTGGCATTGAAAACAAACAACATTGAGTTTTAGCATAAATAAAGCTTCAATTTTCAACTTTGAGATTAAGTTTGACCTCAAACAGTAATTTTTATATTGTAGGTGCTTCAAGTCTTTGATCCCTAAGATATTATAAACACAATAGAAAAGAATACATGCAGCTCAAAGTTGAACTGTGGAGCCCTTGGTGCTCTCTGAGCTTGGTTGTTTGTGTATAGATGTTTCATTACTTGATTAAGTAACTTGATATTACCTAGTAAGGTAATGAAATATTTGCAAACAAGCAATGAAGCACCAAGGATTCCACATTATAAACACACCTAAAAGTCATTTTTCTGCATATGACACAAACATGTTTCAAATCAGTTTATTGGGAAATTGTTGCTATCTCTTTGTGTAGGCATAATAGAAAAGAGGGATGGACTGTTAAAAACCATGCAGTGGAACACAAAACCACTCTTTTATAAATACTTTATATTTATTTATATTTATAAATATTTATATTTTCATATTTTTAAACCATCCATCACCTTAAAGAATGACTCTGGAAGGTATACAGTAAAACATTGAAATGAAAATAGTGTATAAAAACATGAATGTTAAAGTTAAAATTTTAAGTTAAAATTTTTTAAAGATTATAATCACATTTATTTACCAAAAATGTCAGGAAGATCTGAAAAACATCCACAGTAAATGGAAAGATGCACAGACTGTAGTGTGGACTGAAAATTGTGGAATACCCTTGCAGCCCAGTATGCTCTTTATAATAATAATGACATTTTAAGAAGCCAAGAATAATTAACTTTTGATTGACAAAGGCAAAGGGAGGTCTTTCATGACACTAAACAACCCCATGACTGTGTACTCCTTTAGGCTCTCCATGCAAAACTGCAGAGTCAGGTTTTAACTCTTTTTTAAAAGGCTAGAGGAGTGGAGGCCTGGCTCAACTCTAAGGGAAGAATATTCCATGTGGTGGGGACAAAAATAGAGAGTGCTCTTTTCCTAGACCCCATTAGTTGAAGTTCTTTAATTGATGGCGCTCATATTTCTCCTACCTGATTGGATAGGATGGGTCAATGTGATGAAACAAAGCTGATTCTATAGGTAGCCTGAACCTATGCCATATAAAACTTTATAGTTCATAACCAACATCTCCCCCCCCAAAAAAATCCTCTGAATTTATAAGACAGATGGCATAAGGAACAAAGCTATTACAAAATCTAGTAGTTCTGCTATAAACACTTCAAAACCTCCTCCCAGAGGGGAGCAATAGAAACAGACAATAGGTGTGTGGAGTCTCTAATAATGCTTCGAGCTCAAAGCACACAGCACTTATAAGCACTATCTTGAATAACAGGAAGCAAGTTTCATATAATCTTCTCAGCTGTCCTTACCACTCTCTGTATGACCTTATGTGTGAGGCACTGCTACCACCCAACCAAACAGTGAAGCAGTTTGTTAAAATGTTTTTAAATCGTCCGTCTGTTGAAAGTGGCCAGGACAGAAGGAGAAAGATATGTCCTCATCTGACACAGGAAATGTAAACAGTGGTTCACCCTGTTTGATCAACAGATCATAGGCCAGTCTTGGAATGAGTTGTCCAAAACTACAGCAGATCATTTTCCTCACCTTTTAGTGTCAAAGTTCCAACCAAATTCTCAATTTCTATTCAGCACTCAGAGACAAAGTTCATCCAAGTAAGAATTTATTAGAGAAGTTATTGGCACATCTGGAAAAACACGAATCTGAATTCCCACAGTTCCCCCTGGTATATTAAACTCACACCCAGCTCTCTCACTGATGATCCTCAAGTCACACTCTCCAATCCACCTCCATTCTGAAGTCCTGCCAAATCCAGTCACTCTCCTCCAAACTCCAGTGACTCAACCTTGGGCTCTGGTGAAAGAATGTTGTGGCTATCCTCCCTTCTCACTATACTTTCATTCCCACGATTACCCATCCTCTCTTGTGGCAGCCCCAAATCTGAAGAAAGATGGATGGGGACTGACAGGCTGCCTCCTCTCAAGCTATGATAACGTCCTGAAATGAAACAAGTGACAGAGGATTAGAAATACTGCAACTAACCACCTCTCCCTCCCCCTGAGGGCCCCTTTGGTTTATCGGGAAATTTTTCATGAAATTGCTTTACTAATCTATGCTTTTATAACCCAACTTTTTACCCAAGTGGCTTCAGACAAAGGGTATCCCTTCCACTGAACTAAATATTGTAAGCATCCTCTATGCAATCCAAAATCAAGGATCTTTTGTATCTCATTATGTTCTTCCCCCTGGACCAATATTGGTTTAGATGCTAGTCGATTGCTAGGTCTTACTTGAGAAGTAACAGCTGGCTTTAGTAAGCTACTATGGAAAACCAGATGCACTTTCTCCAGCAAGGGAGGGAGACTCAGCTGCATAGTTACTGGGTTGATAACTTTCACTATAGAGAATGGGCCTAAGAACTTAGGACCTAGCTTCTTTGTGGGCAATCTTAGCCTAAGATATTTAGTCAATAGGTAGACCCTATTGCCCACTTTGAAAGGGGCTTGTCTGCTTGAAGTTTGTATTTCTCAGCTGCCTGGGCAAGAGTGCGCTTGGTATTATCCCACCACTTCTATAGAGAGTCCATCCATTCAGCGAAGGACATTGAGGTGGGAGGCTCTCTAGGCAGTTCAGGCATTGGCACAAAGTCCATTCCACTGGTAACCTGAAATGGGGTTAATCCAGTGCTACTATGGACTGTGTTATTATAAGCCATCTCAGTAAACAGCAGCAGCTCAACCCAATTGTCTTGCTGGTAATCCATGTAACACATCAGGTACTGTTCCACCACCGTGTTGGTCCATTCTGTGGCCCCATTCGTGCTTGGATGAAAAGCCAAGCTCAACTCTTGTGAGGACCACATGGATCATAGGAATTCCTGCCAGAACTTAGCGGTGAACTGCACTCCTCAATCCGAGATGATTTGTGCGGCTCTCCATATAGACTGTAAATCTGCTTGATGAACATTTTCTGAAGGCAATTCAGAACAAGCAGTAAAATGTGCCTGATTATAGAAAAGGTCGACTACTGTCCAGATAATTATATTCCCCCCACTTTCTGGGAGCTCGACAATAAAGTCCATCGCTATTTCCTTCCAGGAACGGCTGGGATCAGCTACAAGTTGGAGCAGACCTGGCAGTTTTCCAGGTCACATTTTCATCACCGCACAAGTGGAGCACCTTTTGACATAATCTTCTTCATCAGCTTTCATCTTTGGCCACCAGAATTGATACCAAGTCAAGTGGAGGGTTTTTAAGAACTCAAAATGTCCAGCCAGTCTCTAGTTGTGGCAGCATCTTAGCACTTTCAGTCTTAGGCTGGCAGGGACATACAATTTGGGACCCTTCCAGGCTAAACCATCCCGCATCATCAGGAGATTGGAGTTGTCTTTCAACCATTGGTCTATGGGGACAGCCACCATCAGCTCTGTTGAGATTGGATCGATTGTAGATATTCCCTTGGCTTTGGGTAGTGACTTGCACTGCTGGTTGCAACTGAGGCACCACCGCATGTATCATTTCACTTGGTTTACTGTTAAACAGAGGTTTTCTTGATAATGCTTCAGCCAATTTGTTCTTTTCACCTGGGATGTGCTTCGGTTCAAAATGGAAGCATTTGAAATACTGTGACCAGTAGAATTGTTCTAGGGACAGTTCTCAAAGAGTTTTTAGTGCCTCTAAGTTCTTGTGGTCAGTCCAGACTTCAAAAGATTCCTTCCTCCCTTCCAAAAGGTGTCTCCATGAAAGAAGGGTGCAATGAATTGCGAAAGCCTCCTTTGCCCAATGCTGTTCTGCATCTGTCAGTTCTTTGGACACATAAGCGCAAGGCTGCAGTTGACCCATAGAATTCCTCTGTAGGAGCACAGCACTGACAGTGACATCACTGCAACCCTCCTGCACTACAAAGAGCTTGTTTGGATCAGGGTGCAATAGAATTGGCTCTTTAGAGAAAAGTCCTTTCAGTTCCTTGAACACTTGCTGGCATTCAAGGGTCCAGCTTAGCAGTTGGTTTTGGGTCAGCCCCTTTAGTTTTCAATAACTCAGTTAATGGCAATGCTATTTCAGTGAAAGCGGGAATAAACTGACAGTAAAAGTTTGTGAACCCCAAGAAACTTTGTAGTTGTTTTTGGGTGCGAGGGAGTTGCCAGTCAAGCACCACTTTGACTTTGGACAGGTCCATTTCAATCCCTTCATTGGATACTTGGTAGCCTCACTTGGTGCGAGGGAGTTGCCAGTCAAGCACCACTTTGACTTTGGACAGGTTCATTTCAATCCCTTCATTGGATACTTGGTAGCCTAGATAGTCCAGTGAGTTTTCATGGAATTCACATTTTGAAAGTTTGATATAAAGTTTGGCATCAAGGAGTTTTTTCAACATTTGCAGCACCAGTTTTACATGTTTTTCCATGGTCTCAGTGAAGATGAGAAGGTTATCTAAATAAACTAGGACTATTAATTGGTAGATCAATCTCTTTTCTTTCTTTTTTTTAAGTTTATAAGATAGCCATCTCCCTGGTTTATTAGCATATTCAAAATGAATTTGTTTAGTCATTTTCAAATTTATTTCCATTTTTTCTTGTTCAATTAAGTTCAAATTGTGTTTGGCTGTTATTATTTGATTTTGTACTCTTTGATCTTTAGGAGTCTTTTGTAAAAGGGTTTCTAATTCCTTAATTTGTTGTTGTAATTTGTTTTGTTGAGCATATTTTCTTTTATTTCTCGTGGAGTTATAAGAGATTGTTATACCTCTTATAACTGCCTTCAATGTGTCCCAGATATTTTCTTTCGAGGTTACATCATTATCATTTTCCTTTAGGAAATAGTTTAATTCCTCCTTAAGTTTATTAGTATACTCTTTTTCTCTTATTAATTGGGTGTTTAATGTCCATCTTTTCTTTGGTTTTTCCCTACCTTTCCAAATTATTTGAATTGGGTTATGATCAGCCCATTCATTTGGTAAAATTTTGATTCTTTTTATTTCATTTGCAATTTCCCCATTCATCCACGCCATATCTATTCTTATCCATATTTGATGCGGGTTAGAGTAAAATGTAAATTGTTTTTCTTCGGGGTATAATCTTCTCCATAGGTCCACCAAATTTAACTCTTTCATCATTTCCTTACATGTCTTGGGAAATCCTTTTTCCTTTTTTGTTCTTCCTCGCATTACTATGGTCCTTTGGGTCGTCAGCAATAGAGTTAAAATTTCCTATAATACAGATATTCCTCTTTTCAAATCCTATAATTTTTTGATGTAAATGTTAAAAAAATCTTTCTGGTCTTCATTTGGGGCATAAATTGCTACTAATAGAATTGAAATGGTATTGATCGAGATCTGTAAAACCAAAGTTCTTCCTTCCGGGTCTGACCAAACTAAATCTGCTTTTAGATCATCTTTCGCGTATATTGCAATCCCTTTCTTTTTTTTTTAATCTGCTGGTGCAGTAAATAGCTTCCCTAGTTTCGGGCAGTCTAAATATCTTTCATCTACTTTCCTTATGTGAGTTTCTTGTAAACATATTATGTCAGCGTTTTGTTTAATTAATTTAGCAGTTATCCTTTTCCTTTTTGTCATCGAATTTAAACCATTTATATTGATGGATAGAAGTTTCTTTTCTTCCTCCATTTAGTTAGATCTGTTTCACTCTTTGTCTCATGATAATTCTGCTCTCTCCTTGTGCTTGTTGTGGACTAGCTTCCCTTTCCTGAGGTGGGTAGTCATTTTCTTGGTTTCTTGGGGATCCTTCTTTTTTGTTTCTATGGTGACTTTGGTCTTCCTGTGAATTTCTTTTTAATTCCTCCTTACTATTTTGGTCTTCCATGCCTACTAGTTGTTCATAAAAGCCTTGAGCCTGTTCCATAGAATCTATTTTGATTTTCCATTCTTTCCATGTTACTAACATCCCCTCCGGGGATTAGTCATTTGAATAGGATTCTTTTCTGATTTAGATAACTGGCTAGAAATTTATAGTCTCGTCTTATTTCTCTTACTTTCCTTGGAATTTGCTTAAGGATCAAAATTTCTTTGCCTTTATACATTATTGTTCCGTCTCTAGACATCCTAAATATTATATCTCGAACACTCCTTCCTGCAAAACGAATGTGGACCTCTCTCGGGCATTTATGACATCTCGCATAGTTGGTGCTGACCCTGTAGACTTCATCAAATTCCCGGAGTGTGTCATTTTTGTCTTTTCCCAGTAGTTTGGCCAATATTTCTGCCATTAGGTGCTCGAGATCTTCTTCCTTAGATTCCTCCACATTCTGGAATCTCAGGTATGCAGCTGCCTTATCCATTTCTAGGTAGACCAATGAATCTTCCATTTCTTTGCTTACATTGTTTAATTCTTTGTCTACCCTTTCCAAATTCTTTTCCATTCATTCCGTCCTTGTCTCTATTTCTTTTATCATTGATTCATTTTTTTCAAGAGCCTGTTGTAGTGTTCCAATCTTGTCCTCTACCTTAAGAATGTTCGCTTTCATCTTGGCTTTTAACTTTCCCATCTCTTTTAATTCACTATTATCTGCTCTTGTTTCATTATGATTTTTGATAATTATTTCTTGGAATTTTGTCATTGATTCTTGCAGGGTTAACAAAGTTGATTATATATTAGAATTCGAGACATTGGTTTGTTTTTCCCCTGTTAGCGATTCTTCTATGGTTTTTTGGATTGTAGGCGAAGCTGTTGCCAGAGTGCTTGTTAAAGTCAGGGTAGCCTTCCTTCCCATTTTCAGGGCCGTGGTTGTTGTAGAAGTCATTTCTTTTAATATTTGTTTTTGTTGTTGGATTGTATTAGTTATGTTGTCCCAAATTACCATTCAGTATTATAACCCTTATGTTAGAATTTCAATATATAATTACTTAGTCTGCCTATCTACTAAGTAGTTGAGTTCTGTGCTCTTAACTAGTAACTAAAATGTATGAATACATGTTATTTTTTATCTTATGTCCTCAATCACATATATAATTTGGTACAATCTATATTCAAATATTATAAAACACTATACAACACTATATGACAATCCATATGATAAATATATATAACAAGTAATATGTCAAGTCCAACCAGGTTTCAGTTTTATAAGATTATAGGTTTTGTAAATATATATAAATTTTTATCTAATCTTATCTAACCCTATCTTAGTATTAATTATTCTAAGTATTCTAAGTCACCAATATTTTTGAGCCAAAACAGTATTACTTTTCCCCCAATAAGTTGATTATATTCACACACTAAATTATACTATTATCGCATTAAATAATTAATATTAATATTCAATCTTATACTTATTAATTATGTAGCTCTTAACCTTCTTACTATTTTCCTTATCAAACTGGTCGAAGTATGACTATCCCTAGTGTTACTAATCATTCAAAACAATTAAATCAATTAGCAATTCAGTCTAACAATCAATATACCTTTCCTAAATAGATAAATTTATAGCTGTTATAGAGAGAAAATGAAAAGAAAAAAAGAATTTGCCTTAACACCAAACAAAAATCAGTGAATAGTAAAGAGGGTAAAAAGTATAACAGATAAATGCCAAGGGAAAACTGAGAAGGAAGAGGGGAGGACGATTAGAAGATGAATTTTTAGAGTCAAAGTTAAGTGCACCTTTTCTGCGATTCTGTACTTTTCTTCAAACATACTGGAAGCAGGGAGGCAAAAAGTGCTGAATAATAGCTGCCAGCAATCAGTCTCTTCCAAAACTTCCTAATAATAATAATAATAATAATAATAATAATAATAATAATAATAATAATAATAATAATAATAATAATAATAATAATAATTGTAAATGTTTCTAAGTTCAATATCTTAATTTCCTTCACTTACAGCTTTCACCTCAGTTAGTCTAGAATAGAATAAAGTTCTCAGAATCAGTTAAAGGTCTATTGAGCAAATAGTGTCTGCTATTTTGTTGCAATGACTTCAGAGATTCAATGTATCTCGGATGGCACCATGTTTCCCTTTCTTCACCAGCCTTGCTCCTCTTCGGGTTTTTAACCTAGGAAGTCTATCAATATAACAGTCCACTCAAGAATTCAAAATTTTCCACCGCTTTCTGATTCTTTCCAACAATTTCTTCTTAAGTTCGTAGTCTTCTCCTTTCAATCACTATAATCCACACTTCCATCTGCCGAGCCTTTCCACCCGTGCTAGTAAAACTTTCGCTTTTTTAGCTGCTTTTCTTTCAGGCTTCCGACAGATATTAGCACAAAAAATCACTTGCCAATCTCACTCTCCACCATTAAGCTCTTCCTGCCATCTCTTTCTCCATCGATCTTATGAACTGTCACTTATTTGCTTTTCACATCGAAGGCAATCCGGACTTTGGAGCCGCTATTTACAGGCGGCTGGCTCTTGCATGCTGGGCTCTGGAGATCTTCTCTTCGCTGCCAGGGGGTTGCCTTCCCCCACACTGCAACTCGAGTTTTCCCACACCGACACAAATCTCTACGGGATTCGGGTATCCTCTAGGGATCGCACCAAATGCCAGAAGAAATAAGCTGAAACCGCACCTCTACCCGTCCTTATCTTGCCACCGGAAGTCTTCAACAAAAAACTTTAACTATAAGTCTAATCAAGGCAAGATGAGGCAATTAATCCGACAGGGCAAGATAAGGAGTTCCTGAAGGCAAATAGCACAGCGTAAATCAGCCCAGTTGGGAGGGTGCCAGGAATGCAGATAACAGCAGTCAACACAAGATAAACTCACGTTTGTTTCCGGCAAACACAGCTCTCGGCTGCCCCTCCTTTAAACTCTCTTCCCTGGTGTGCCTAGAGAAGGGAATCAAGGCCCTTTCCTCCCCCATAAGTGACATAACACATGTTGCTCTCTTCTCCATTCTTCCCTATGTGCCCTAGGATGAAGAGGGGGTGGCCTGGGTATTCCTCTGAACTCTCTCCCTTGTTCTGTCTCTATCCTGCTCTGCCCAGCCTGACTTTGCCCTTCCCCAGTTTCCTCCACAGCCAATGGAGCCACACTCCAGCTCCCTGTCAACTGTTCATCTTCCTCCTCAGATTCAGACTCCTCGCAGCATGAAAGAATAGCTTGTATTGTGTATTTAGTACTAACCAGCTGTGGACCCCAGATTTTGTTCTGTGTACACTCCCCTGGAAGAAGAGTGTGCACATCCATATTAGCCAGTGTTCAAACACACATCTTCTAAGAGCCAGAAATAGTGGTGGCATTCAGCTGGTTTGCACCAGTTCGGGCGAACTGGTAGGAAGGATTTGATGTGGGTTGCTGAACCAGTAGTAACTTCTGGCTGGCTACACCCCTGACCCAGTTGCCCGGTCATTGCTAGCTCACTTGCCCTGCCCACCCAATGCTTGCTCACCCCGCTCACTCCACCCAGTCACTAATCCCCTCCTATGCGGCATGCTGGGTCCTCGTGACTTGCCATTTTAGCCTTCCCATGTGGTACCTGTCCCCCAATTGAACAGCCCTAATGTTCCTGCTGCTCACAGGTAAGTCTATGAGTTGTGCTAGCCCCCTGTTCCTTGATCTTGATGGGGGCCCCCACCAGTCCAGGGCTCAGCTGGCTTACTTCCCCACTGACACGGCCCCATCCCAGCCAGGTGGCAGCGCTGGCTGGGGCCTAGCTAGCTGCCCCCCCAATACCATCGCTGTCTAGCTTGCTTAGCGGCTCCATCCGAGGTGGCACTTGCCTAGCAAGCTTCCCCCCCCTACTGCCCTCCAGCTTGCCTGGCTTGCTGGTGGCAGAGAGGAAGGCAAGCCAGAGCTGACCCATCACCACTCGGGTCTCCACCAGCCTGGACCTTGCCCCCTGCCTGAATTCTCCAAAGCTGCTGGGCCTTGCCTGCTGGGGGTGGGGAGTATGACGCTATGCTGCCCACTTCGCCCTTGCCTGCTGGGGGTGGGGAGCATGACGCTATGCTGCCCACTTCGCCCTTTTGCCTGCCACCCCTTCCCTCTCCTGCCTGCTGACTGCGTGCTTTGGGCAAGTGCAGGCGGCCACTGTGAGAATGCTGTTGATAAGCTCTAATGCTGATGGCAGGGAAGGAAGATCCACACTGGGTTTGCTGCGCTCAGCCAAAGGTCTGCTGGGGGGGACATGGCGAGGCTCAGCTGCCTCTCAGACCTAGCTTTGGTGTCTGAGGCCTTCCATGTGAGAGGCCTGAGAGAAAATGCCTCCCCCAAGGGTCGCCTGCTTGCCCATCTGCCAACTGGGCTGGCCTGGAAGTGACATGTCCCCTTGTTGCAGGATAATGTGGGACCCGAGGTGGGGCAGAGGTCAAGCAGGTGGCAGCCCAGAGCACGGCCCGAAAGGCAGTCAAGTCTCTCCAGAGCAGATCTTCCTTCACCACCATCAGCCGTACCTTCTAGCCCATGCAGCTTGCATCAACATCACAGTAGCAGCCCGCACTCTGCCAAAACACTCGGTCCGGCTAGGAAGGGGCGGCTGCTCTGGGCGATGCAGGTGGCATAGCCTCGTGCTTTCTGGTCGCCCTGCCCCCTCCCAACATCTCCTGGCAAGTGAGCCTCAGCAGCTGCTGGAGAATCCAGGCAGGGGATGAGATATGGGCTGGCAGGAAGGGAGCCAAGTGACAGCTCTGCCCTGGCTGGCTTGGCTTTCCCTCTGCCACTCTTTTAAAGGGAGAAGGGCATATTTCATGGAAGAGTAGGATTGTTTGGCTTTAAGAAGAACGGCGGGTTAATGGGATTGGGATGCTTGCGGACGTGAGTGAGTGCTAGGAGAAAGGATGAGCATGGCAATCTTTTCCCACCTTTCTGGGTATCCTTGATACTCATTGCTCAAAGAACTAAACACCCAAACAGAGGTAACACTAGAAATTGACAAGTACTGCTGCTTGAATGGTGGACCAATAAGGGAGCTCACTGGTGGGGTCATGTGGGAGAAGTTTGTGTGGAAAGATGGTTGGGAAACCAAGGAAATGGTTAGCGGGTGTGAAGCGGTGAGGCAAGGAGCAAGCGGGGCAGGTGAAGGGCTTTGTGTAGGAGTGTGGACGTGGCTTTGCTTTCTGGCTTTGCTTCTCACATCTTCCTCACAGCTCTTGTTTCTTGTCAAACTGTATTAACCTCCTCCTTTTTATATACATATATGTTGTGACTGGGAGGTTTGAGCCTGCTGTGCGCTTTGAATCTGATGTGTCAGAAGACACAGGTTCGAGTGATGAGGAGGGTTTGGCATTGGGATTTGAGCCTGCTTTAATGGGAGATGCAGACATGAGCCAGGAGGATGAGGGAGTGTCGGAATCACCATCTTCTCCAGAACCTTCCTCATCAGTTATGCCTCATGTGTCAGCAGATGATCGGGAGAACGTGCCGGAGTTCTTGGGTGATGATTAAGCCGATGAATGTAAGGTTGATGTAAGGACTAGACGTAGGCTGAGACGTCAAGCACAAATTGAAAGGAGACATCAAATCGGGCTGAGTAGAGAGACTGACACGCCCCTTCAAGGAATATAAGGAGGCGTGTTAGCTTGGAATCCCCGTTCGGGTCAAACTTTGTTATTTGCATTCGCAGTTTGGAAAAAGTTTTCTGTTTGCCGTTCGGCTCTGATTTATAGTGCTGCTCATTATCTAAATTTGCTGACAGCTTCTGGGAAAACTGCCAACGACGAATTCAGCCAAAGGAAAGTTAACTCTGTTGTTCCTGATATTGTCTGTTCGTGTTTTTTTCCTTTGGACATTTGGACTCTCATCTCATGGCCACAGGTGAGATAGAACATTTTTGACCCAAACACTTAATTCCATTTTCTGACTAAAATGGAGCAAAAACAGCTAGAGCAGCAGCAGCTGCAGATATCTCAACTGTTGCAAGATAACCAGGTTTTGCAGAACAAGTCACCCAGCTGGTTAACCATCTTACACTGATGCAAGCCCCTGCTGCTACTCCTGCCCCTCCCTGTAGGAAATGCCTGATAGCTGTGCCAAATAAATTCTCTGGACAGCCTGAAATGTTCCCGGCTTTCATGGGGCAGTGTCAATTATTTATGTCTCTGTGGTCAGAAGATTTCTCTGATGACCGAGCTCAGGTGGGGTTTGTTGTCAGTGTTTTGTCGGGTTCAGCAGCTAGATGGGCCACTCCTTTATTGGTGCAAAATAGTCCTTTACTAACTGACTATCAGGGCTTTTGGCACCATCTACACTTGATGTATGAGGACCCCATAAAAGCTCAGACCACTGCCAGACGATTAAAGAAACTTCGCCAGGGGAAACGCCCATTGCAGGAGTTCATTTCAGAGTTTTGTCTACTCTGCATGGAATGGGGCAGCCCAAATGGACACTTTCTAAGATGGTCTGGCAGAGGAAATACAAGACGAGTTGGTGCACGTGGAGCCGGCTCTAACTCTGGATGCTCTGGAGGTGCAATGTTTGCTCACTGATGCCCGGCTTCAACGGCACAAGACTAGAAGCCCAGTTCCAGAGCAGCTCTCCCCTTCAAGGCCGCAGCAACATCCTGTGCAACCAACGCCCCAGGTCTCCCACAGTGCCGTGGCAAGGACCGAGGAACCGATGGAGTTGGGTGCAGTCCACCCTTGTTTGACGGCACAAGAACGCATGTGGAGATTCCAGGGAGGCTTGTGTCTATATTGTGGGGGTTCTGGACATTTTGCAAGTTCCTGTCCTGGTAAACGATGGGGGGCACGAAAGCCAGTGCCCGAATCTAATCTTGTACAGTCGGGGAAACAAGGCCGGTCTGGTCTTGGGGAAACTCTAAGCCAGACAAGTATCAAACAACCACCCGAAGTAGCGGAGGTGAACCCTGGTCCTCCCCAACATTTGCTTTTGGACACGCGGGTTTGCTTGCATTCCTGTCGGAGGGGATTCCTGCGGTTGCGTTAGTGGATTCGGGGGCTACGACCAATTTTATGGACTGGGCTTTTGCAACACATTTTGACATTCCCTTGGTTGCAGTGGAGCCTCCCATTAAGGTGGAAACAATTGATGGGCGGGAACTGCGGGCTGGGCCTATTCGTTTTGCTACTCAGCCGGTACTCCTGGTCATTGGGGACCATGAGGAGGTGATTAGTTTTTATGTCACCTCGGACCTCTATCTCCCCTTGGTTCTCGGAATGGCTTGGCTACGATTGTACGATCCTCTGGTAGCATGGGCACAGAACGCCATTTCATTCCCGAGTCTCCAGTGTATGGACCATCTATGACACACCTTTGCTGGTCAAGACATCGCTGCCCCCACCATCTCTGTACCTCCTGAACTATCTGACTTTTCAGATGTTTTTAGCGAAAAGGAGGCAGATCGGTTACCCCCGCATCAACCTATGATTGTCCTGTGGACCTAATGCCCAATGCTCCGCTACCCAAGGGCCATCTGTATTCTATGTCGGAGCCTGAATTGGCTGCTCTTCATGATTTCTTGGGCAAGAACTTGGCCCAGGGGTTTATCCGGCTGTCGTTGTCTCCTCTTTCTGCTCCCGTCCTTTTTGTAAAAAAGAAGACAGGAGATTTATGTTTGTGTTGTGACTACCGCCGGTTGAACGCTATTATGGTGAAGAATAGTTATCCTTTGCCGCTCATTCCAGAGTTGATGGAGCGGTTGAGGGAGGCCACTATTTTCACCAAGTTCGATCTTCGAGGGGCCTACAACCTGGTGTGTATGCACAAAGGAGACGAATGGAAGACGGCATTTGGTACTCGATACGGCCACTTTGAATATACCGTGATGCCATTTGAGTTAACCAATGCTCCCGCGGTCTTCCAGCATTTGATGAACGATATATTACGGGTCATGCTTGATCGGTTCGTGGTGATGTACCTGGATGACATTTTAATCTATTCTAATTCCAGGGAAAGCCACCTTTGCCAAGGCCACCAGGTATTACAACGTCTTTGGGAGCATAAACTCTATGCGAAACTGGAGAAATGCCTCTTTTTCCAGACTTCCATAGAGTTCTTGGGGCATATCATCTCTCCCAAAGGCATTGCAATGGACCCGCGGAAAGTAGGGCTTTTTGTAGTTGGGAACCCCCTCATTGAGTGAAAGATGTGCAACGTCTCTTGGGGTTCGCCAATTATTACAGATCATTCATGCCGGGTTTTGCCAAGTTGACGGATCCCATCACCCAGCTCCTTCGCAAGAAGGTCCTGTTCCAGTGGGGACCCCCGCAGCAACAGGCCTTTGAGGCTATCAAGAAAGCCTTCATTGCAGAACCGATCTTGAGGCATCCTAATCCCCATCATCCGTTTGTGGTAGAGACGGATGTATCCAACGTGGCCATTGGGGCAGTGTTGTTACAAGCCCCAGCGGATGGCGCACCTCTTTTTCCATGCACATATTATTCACGGAAACTAACTACTTCCGAGTGCAATTATACAATCTGGGAAAAAGAGTTGCTGGCCATCAAGGCTGCATTTGAGACCTGGAAACATCATCTTGAGGGGGCTCAGTATAAGGTGGAGGTTTGGATGGATCACCGTAATCTGGAGCATTTGACCACTGCTAGGATGTTGAACCAGCGACAGATCCGGTGGTCGTTGTTCTTTGCTAGGTTCAACTTTTCGGTCACTTACATTCCCGGTGGTCAAAATCGGAGAGCAGAGGCTCTATCCTGTAACCCGGAGTCTTTGTTCTAAATCTTTGTCCTGAGGACCCCCTTCCTCCATGTATGATACTGCCACCAGAATCTTTGGCTGTTATCCAGGAACTGGTGGATTTAAGGGCTCGGGTACAAGAGGTTTGACGATTGGTCGCAGCAAAAAATGGGGGAAATTGGACCTGACTCCCCATGGACTCTGGAGGAGGGTTTACTATGACATCGGGGCCGATTGTACATGCCCACCAGGACACTTAGAGCCCTCATCATGACCCAATGTCATGACAACCCAGCTGCGGGCCATTTTGGGTTCTTTAAAACCCTTCATCTGGTCACAAGGACTTTTTGGTGGCCTCAAGTCCGGCATGACGTCTTCGCCTATGTTGCCTCCTGTGTACCGTGTCGGCAAGCAAAAGCCACGTCGGGTACGCCTCTTGGTCTTCTTCAACCACTACCGACTCCGAACCAACCCTGGGGGGCAATTTCCATGGACTTTTTAACACACTTGCACTCTTTGTCGGGTTATATGATGGTACTTGTGGTGGTTGTTATGCTCACCAAGATGGCCTATTTCATCCCATATAGAAAGTTACCATCGGCTCGTGTTACTGCCCGTCTTTTTCTGCAACATGTATTCCATTTGCATGGCTTACCAAACAGAGTTGTTTCAGATCACAGTGTCCAGTTCACTGCTCAATTCTGGAAGAGTCTAATGAATGCATTACGGGTGTAAGTATGCTTAGCGTCAGCACACCATCCGGAAACCAATGGCGGGACTGAGAAAGTAATTGGCATCCTCGCCCAATACCTCAGATGTTTTGTTAATCAACAACAAAACAACTGGGTGACCTATCTTCCTTTGGCAGAGTTTGCTTTTAACAATTCTCAGCACACCTCCACCCACATGACGCCTTTTTATGCAAATGTGGGTTACCATCCAAGGTTTTTCCCCTTGTCAATCTTGGATTCCCCGGTTCCAGAGACGCAAGAATTTTTATCAGAACTGCATTTGGTTCACCAATTGGTCTCACAACAATTGGAATGGGCTAAGGCAGACTGCAAAAGGTTTGCAGATCGTTCGCATCGGGTGACACCTCTGCTGGCTGTGGGAGACAGGGTATGGTTATCCATGAAGCATCTACAGGTTGATCGTCCAATTAAGAAGTTGGACCATTCCTTCATTGGTCCCTTCCCTATCGGCTCACCCTACCACGCTCCATGCGCATTCATCCTGTCTTCCACCGTTTCCTTTTGGTACCTGATACCCCATCATGTACTCTCCGTTCTCCCAATGATACGGGTTCTCCACCTGGGCCCAGAGATGATCCTGTTGTTGATGCCATGGTGGTTGGCATTCACGATTCATGATGGCTGAAAGGACGATTTCAGTACTTTGTCGGGAGGCTGGAGGATGAAACAGAGATTCGTTCCTGGGAGGATGCATCCAAGGTGCATGCTCTGGACCTTATCAGGCTATATCATGCACAATTTCCATCGAAATCACATCCAGATCTTCAGACTCGGGGGAAGGGCCCTGCGGTGAGGGATAGTATTGTGACTGGGAGGTTTGAGCCTGCTGTGTGCTTTGAGTCTGTTGTGTTAGAAGACAGAGGTTCAAGTGATGAGGAGGGTTTGGCATTGGGATTTGAGCCTGCTTTAATGGGAGATGCAGACGTGAGCCAGGAGGATGAAAAAGTGTCGGAATCAGTTATGCCTCAAGTGTCAGCAGATGATCGGGAGAACGTGCCGGAGTCCTTGGGTGATGATCAAGCTGATGAATGTTGGGTTGATGTAAGGACTAGAGGTAGGCTGAGACTTCAAGCACAAATTGAGACATCAAATCAGGGACTGAGTAGAGAGACTGACACGCCCCTTCAAGGAATATAAGGAGGCGTGTTAGCTTGGAATCCCCATTCGGGTCAAACTTTGTTATTTACATTCGCAGTTTGGAAAAAGTTTTCTGTTTGCCGTTCGGCTCTGATTTATAGTGCTGCTTGTTATCTAAATTTGCTGACGGCTTCTGGGAAAACTGCCAACGACGAATTCAGCCAAAGGAAAGTTAACTCTGTTGTTCCTGATATTGTCTGTTCATGTTTTTTCCTTTGGACATTTGGACTCTCACCTCGTGGCCACAGGTGAGACAGAACATATATATATATATATATATATATCTGGCATTCAGCTTTGTTCGGGTATTTTCCCACGTCATAATAGTGGTGCTTTTAAAGTTGTAGCAACGTTTCAGCAGAATCTCATCTTTGACAAACACCATACAGAAGCCTGATGATGGCAGATGAGATTCTGCTGAAACGTTGCTACAACTTTAAAAGCACCACTATTATGACGTGGGAAAATACCCGAACAAAGCTGAATGCCAGACATGTAAGTACCCGCGAAAACTTAAGAAAACATATATATATATATATATATTATTTTTTAAAACAAACATATACAAACAATACATAAATACATAAAACCATCTTCCATTTTATATACATACAGTGTATCAGTTGGTTACAAATCTTTTGTGCTATCCTTTTGTAGTCATTACTCATATAATGTTTCACCTTGTCAAAGTAACATATGCTTATATATTAATCAATTATTAATCATCCATGACTAAACTATTTATTCCATCATTTTATACGAGATATTCCAAATTTTATTTTAAAATTTATATTGTACTTTCATCCAATGGTTATATATGTCTATATTATGTTTTATATCAATCTATTGAACTTCTATTACAAAATTATCTAATCTATTACATTAACATGTCTTTTTGTCCAACCATTGATAAAACAAATCCCATATCATATAAAATTGCTTGTCTTTTTGCTCTCTAATTTCAAATGTCAATTTACTCATTTCAGCACAGTTCATAATTTTCTTAATAACTTCCTCCTGCATAAGTATTTTTTCATTTTTCCAATTCTTAGCAAATACAATTCTAGCTGCTGTTAAAACATTTACAATCAAATATTTCAGCTCTTTATTGTATATTTCCAGTATAATTCCCAATAAAAAAAGATTCATCTTAATTGTAGATATTCTCCCAATCAATGATAGTTGTAAGTTTTCCCATTTTGCTAAATCTGCCGCAATCTGTTTGAGTTTAAGATAGTTATCCTGCTTCAGTGTGTTTCATCTTGGTGTAATATATATCCCTAAATGCTTAACCTTATTTGTGACCCGTATTTCTAAAACTTCTTCCAACTCTTTCTTTCATCTTGCTAACATATTCTTTGTTAATATCTTTGTTTTATCTTTGTTTATTTTCAAACCTGCTACTTTTCCATATTCTTCTATCTTTTCTATTAATTTAGGTGCTGTTTCCAATGGGTCCTCTAATATAAATACCAGGTCATCTGCAAAGGCTTGCAATTTATACTCTTCCTTTTTAATTTTCATTCCTTTTATTTCTTTTTCATCTCCAATATTCCTATTCAACACTTCCAATGTTAACTCAAACAGCAGAGGCGACAGTGACAACCTTGTCTTGTCCCTGTTCTATGGATTCTGTTAGTTCTCCATTTACCATAACCTTTGCAGTTTATTGTTTCAATGGCTTGAATAAATTTTTTACCAAAGCCAATTTGTATCAATTGCAGTAAGATGAATCGCCAACTCACATTGTCAAAGGCCTTTTGTTCATCTAAAAATGTCAAGGCCATTTGCTTTTCAGGATGTGCCTCATAGTATTCCGAAGTGTCCAGAATTATTCTCACATTGTCTTTGATTTGTCTCTTTGGCAGAAATCCATGGATAAAGTTATTTATATATCTTTTCAGTCTTTCTGCCAAGATTGAAGCAAAAATTTTGTAGTCTGAATTTAGTAGGGATATAGTCTATAATTTTTGACTTGCTGTAGGTCTGTATCCTCCTTCGGTATAAGTGTAATGTATGCTTCTGTCCATGTTTTGGGTATTCTCTTCTTTGACATAACTTAGTTCGTGACTTCTAATAGGGGAAGACTCAATGTTTCCTGAAAAGTCTTAAAATTCCGCTGGCAATCCATCTGGACCTGGTGCTTTTCCAACATTCTGTTTTTTTAAAGCTTCTGTTAATTCCATCATCATTATGTTCCCTTCTTGCATTGTTTCAATATCTTTGGGTATCTGGGGTAAATTCGGTTTCTGTAAATATTGCTTAACTTTTTCTTCTTGAATATTCTCTTGATAATACAATTTTCCATTTTTTTTGTTTCAGTATATATTTGTGTTGTTTTTTGATATGTACTTCTTGTAAGCAAATTATGTCAAATTTTAATTTCTCTAATTTATGGAATACTTTTCTTCTTTTAGTAGCCAAATTAAGTCCATTTATGTTAATTGTATTCAATTTTCTTTCATCCATATTAAGCTTTATAAGAGGGTTTTATTGCTGTAGTAGATCTTAGTTCTCGTTGCTCTCTGGGTACACCACCTACTGCACCTTCTTCTTTCTCTTTTTCAATTACTGCTATACACTCCTCTTGAAATTAAATTAACGACTCTTTTCTTGCTTCTTCCTTCTTTCCTCTTAAGATATTCTAAGTAGAATAGCTCAGCTTTTTCAGTTGTGTCAGTTCTGTGTCTTTATTCCTGCCAGGTGAACAAGAGGCCTTCTGGCATCAGCCATCTGCAATTTATTCCTCTTTTAAGAACTCTTTAGTCAAAAATAAATATTCTCTTTTCATCTCTCATACTCTTCTTGATACCTGTTTCAGCACCACAATTTCTTTGTCTTTATACTTTAATGTTTTCTCTCTTGCCACCTGCAGTATCTGTGTTTTAATGATCTTCTTGGTAAATCTGATGTGAACTTCTCTTGGTAACCTATTTCTCATTGCATATCTTGTACAGACATGGAGCACTTCATCCATCCCATCCATCATCTTCTCTTTAGTTATCTCTAGCGCTTCTGCCAGTATTTCTGTCATTATTTCAGCAAGGTTTTCACCTTTTCCTTCTTCTACATTTTGAAATCTAAAGTAGAATTCTGATCTATTGATTTCCTATCCTAATGGTCCACTCCTGCCCTTTTCAACATCGCTCAATTGAGTATCAATATCTCCAATTTTCTTATCCCTTTGTATATCTTCTTTGATTTTTTTAAATCTGTCCTCATATTTCATCATAATCTGTTGAATGTTCTCTACTTTCTCATCTGTCTTTTCAGTTCTTTTCTCAATATTCTCTATTCTCTTTTCAATCTTCTGAATTACTTGCATAATCATCTGCAGTGTCACTTCCTTCTCTTTCTTCTGTTGTAGCATTGTCTGTGTTGATCGTTGTCCTCCAGATGGTGAAGAGGGACCTCCTCCTTTTTTTCTGATGCTTAATGGTGGGATAAGTAGAAGTTGAACAAATGAAGCTCCTTCCTGCCCCCCAACAACTGCCAAAACTCTCAGCCTGACGAGGGAGAGGCAGCTGGCAGAAGGGTGATGCAGGCATAGCCTCATGCTTCCTGGTCGCCCGTCCCCCCACGCGCCTCCTGGCAGGTGAGCTCCAACAGCTGCCAGAGAATCTGGGCAGGGGATGAGATGTGGGCTGGCAGGGAGCCGGGCTGACTTGCCTTTCCCTCTGCCACCAGCTGCTGGAGGAAGAGCCAGCAGTTGGAAAAGCCAAACCCATGCTGACTAGCCTAGAGCTGAAGGTGGGGGGAAGGGGCGAGGCTGCAGCACATGCCTTGCTTGAATTTCCCAGCCCTCTCCTTTCCCCAAAAGCAGAAGGGGAGGAAGTCCCACCTGCAGCCCTTTTGTTGGACCCAGAAGCCTTTCCTGCTGGCTTTTCTGGGCAATGCGAGACCGGAGACTGGCTGGGAAGAACCCTCATAATGAGTGCCCCTGCTGGGCGCTTGGAAGTGTGTGTGTGTGTGTGCATGTTTCAGGTGGACTCTTGGGAGTGTTTGTGTGTGTGTGTGTTTGTTTCAGGCATGTGCTTGGAAGCGTTTGTGTGTGTGTGTGTGTGTGCTTGTTTCAGTTGGGTCTCAGCTTTAGAAAGAGGGAAAGAGAAAGGGAAGGGATAGAATGAGAGAAAAAGAGAGGGAAAGAGTTTGAGGGAAAGAAAGAGGAAGAGAGAAGAAAAGAGAGGGGGGGAGAGTGAGAGGGAAAGAGGGAAAAAGAGGGGGGAAGACAGAGGTAGAAAGAGGGAAACAGAGAGAGGGAAACAAAAAGAGAGGGAGAGAGAAAGAGAGAGAGAACGAGGGAGAAAGAGAAGAAAGGAAAAGGGAAAGAAAGAAATAGAGAATGGAAGAAAAGGGATAGACAAAGAAAAATGGGGTGTAAGGAAGAGAAAGAAAGAAAGAGGGAGGGAGGGAGGGAGAGAAAGAAAAAAAAAGAGGAAAGAAGGACACAAACCCTGGCTTCGGAAGACTCTTTGAAACAGCACAGCAATCCAGGACTGGAAAGGATTTTGGAGGTAACCTTCCAATCCAAGGGTCTTCAAACTTGGCAAATTTAAGACTTGTCAAGAATTCACAGAATTCCTGAGCTAACATAACTGGAGGAAGAATTCTGGGAGTTGAAGTCCATAAGTCTTAAAGCTGTCAAGTTTGAAGATTCCTGTTCTATTCCAACCCCCTGCTCCAGCAGGAGATCCTCACAGAATAATAGAATAGCAGAGTTAGAGGGAACCTTGGAGGCCATTTAATCCAACCCTCTGCTCCAGAAGGAGACCTTATATCACCTGAAATCTGGATTATTTTGGTGCCTCTAACAGGAAAATTGGCAGAGGAGTTTACTAGGACAAGGCTGCCATGCAGAGGAAGGCAGAGATAATCTTTCACTTATAACCACAATTGAGCCCAAAATTTTGGTTGCTAAGCAAGAGTGTTGTTAAGTGAGTTTCACCACATTTTACTCAATCCATGACATCTCCTGGGCCTAATGGTCATGTGCAGGCTAAGGAAGTAAATCTGAAGGCATGTGCAATGTTCTAATGTAGTGGTTGCCAACCAGTGGGCCAGGGACCACTGGTGGTCTGCGAGAAAATTTTGATTTCCTCAGAGAAACATCACCCCCCAAAGCATCCTCCAAAGCAATTAATCCAGGCTGCATGGGAATACCACCCACATGGCCCGTGGGAACACAAGGCTTGCATCGCTTGCTTTGTGAACAACATGAGGTAGTGAAGGGAGGGGGAAAGGGCGGAGGAAGGGAACTTGCCCCACTTGCCTCACCTAGCCACCAGGCTGCTTCTTTCCACTTCTTTCATCTGCTTTTGGCTGCAGGCAAGGAAAGCAGCAAAAGTCTCTCTTTCTCTCCCCCAAACTCCGCCAGAAATGAGCCTTTGAGACCCTGCGAGGCTGCGCTGGTGTGACAAATCTCACAAGGACTCATTTCTGGCAGAGTTTGGGGGGAGAGAAAGAAAGACTTCTGCTGCTTTCCTCGCATGAAGCCAAAAGTCTCTCTTTCTCTCTCTCCCCCTCAGAATGGAGCTGGAGACAGTATCCTGCAATCCCAAATAAAGAATGGTCAATCGATAGGAAAATGGGGTGGGGAATTTCCCTGCAGACATTTTTGGGATTTTCCTAGGGTCTCTGGTCTGTGGGATTTAAAATTATGAGTTTGGTGGTCCCTGAAGTCCAAAAGGTTGGTGACCCCTGTTCTAATGTACAGAAGTTAGTGTTAAATTGTGGCAGAAAGTGGACTATGGGTGTGTTTTTCCAAACAGCGAGGTTGAATGTGTATAGTTTTAGAAGAGCTGTGTGTGTGTGTGTGTGTGTGTGTGTATACATCCATATACAATATATATAGTAGATAATGTATCTTTTTCTGTGCCTACACACACTGTACTATGTAATATGTATGTACACATATGACATATATACATAAGATTAAATAGTGTATTGTGGATGTTCAGTAGTAGTAAATAAATTGTTCTGAACCAATCGGGTTCCCAAAGAACAAACACAGACAAATGCAGAAGCCCCCATCTTTTAAGGTTTAATAACAAATTCTGTTCTGAAGGCTGCTTTCCACTAATTAGCTGCGACAAGAAAGAGCCTTGCAAGTTGTTTGTCAAGGCTGCCAAAAAGCCAGAGATAAGAACTAATTTATAAAATTATCCAAACACAAACGAAGATGTCTACCAGTTGAGTTTCAGAGCTTCTTTGCTGTCTGCAAAGAATACTTTTCCAAACCTGGCTTTTATCCTCTTGAGGGAAGGGCCATTACCTTGCAGCCTTACTCCTGAGTTGCCTGGGCTGCTGTAATTGTTCTTTTCTCTGAGCAATCTTTCATGCACGTGCACTTGGCACAGGCTCCTTGGGAACCACCTCATCATTGCTGCCAGCCCCTGCAATCTCAGTCCATTCCCTGATGGTCCTGGCCCTTCATCAGAGTCCTCGCTCTTCTCAGCCATCAAGTCTTGCTGCCGGCTAACCACAACATAAATAGAGAGGGAAATTGTATCTCTTTGAGGTGAGGAGAGGCCAGGCAAGGCACCCCTTGACATGAGTGAGGTCAAGTTGGCCATGCCCACCCAATCACATGATCACCAAGACACGCCCATGCAGTCAAATGTCCACCAAGCATGCCCATGCAGTCACATGACTAACAAGCACGCCCACCCAGTTACATGACCACCAAACCACACCCACCAATCACATGACCACCAAATAAGCCAAGCCTACATAACCGGTAATAAAAAAATTTGAATCCCACCACTGGTCAGAAATAATGTTGTAGTAAACTAATACAAGTACCCATTTCAGTTGGAATTGATTCTGAAATGGTTAAATTGATTTGCTGTTGATTAGAAAGATAATTAATGAGGATACAGAGGTTTAAAAAGAAGGGAAAAATTTTATGAACAAAGGAAAACAATGTCTTTCAGCAAAATGGGCAAGACCGTATTATTTGTTCTATTTTTGTTGGCTTGTCACTTTTATTTAGCATTACTACAAATGGTTCATTCAAAGTTATCAGAGAGTTATAATTTCTTGTATCATTTTTTACATTGGATACTTTGCATTTGAAAGTACTTTTGTACTTTGTAAATTTTATAGTTGTCTGTAAGTCCACAGTTTTACTATGACTCTATTAGGCAACCATGAAAAAGTTACTGCTCAACCCATCACGGTGAAATATGGGTAGTGATACTAATATATATAACTTGCAATAGTTCACAGGATTAGTGACCTTATGAATATGAAATGCTTTGAACAGTTCACTGTACTTAACAAATTAGAAGTTATATGGAGGTAAATACACTCTAAATAGTATAAAATATATTTTCCAAAATAAAAGTTACTTGCTGTTTTTCTTGATGCTTTAGTAATTAAGAATGATTAATTATGTGTTTTTCATTAACATATGAATATAAAGTTATATGACAAAAGTTTTCTGCATTTTCAAACAGCTGCCACCAACTCTGCATTGCAATTTGAAAAGAAGAATTGTCGAGAGATTCAAGAAATCTTTATTTAGTCAGCAGAGTAATCCATGTAATTTGAAGTCTGAGATTAAGAAGGTATAGTATTCAAAAGGACACTTCAACAATTATGGAATTGCCCCCCCATTTGAAATGTGGACTTGAAGCATTTTCAAAGTTTAAGATATTTAGCATTTAAAAATCTTCATATTTTATTCCTAATAAGAGGCGGGGTGAAATTTAACCACCTCAAACTACCTCACACGAGATGGTAGGGACAATTGGGTTGGGTTCACCAAACTAACAATTGCCCCTGGTTGGCCCTGCCCACATCCACCCGATTGCACGCATTTCGGCAATGAGTGATACCACCGGTGGGTGGACTGATGCGTGCAGGGATGGAGACTAGCACGCAGGAGAGCACAACATTGGAGTCCTTCCCAGGTGTTCCTGGCCTGCGAGGGAGGGCATGATCTCCTGTGCCCCCCTCAAGAGCCGCAAAGTGTTTGCTGCCCCTGTGGCACCTGCCAAGCCTCCTCACCACCACGCTTTTCTTCCTCACCAGAAGTGTTGAGGTAATTCCCCATTAGGAGAATGAGCGCATACAGGGAGATGTATTTGAGAGAAGTGTTTGAACGTTAGTAATATAAGTCACCTAACAGGTATTTGGGTTAGAAATATATAAACCAGGATAAACATTTGAGTACTATATCTTTAAGGGAATGCAAGAGCATGCAATTGGGTGTGGTTTCTCAAACAGCCATAAGATGGAGCCAGAAAGCTGGATTGTTTGGTCTGAGTCTCAGAAGAGAGTGCAAGTGCATCTCTGTTTCCTTCTGTTGGAAAATATTGCCGTTGCTCCATTTCTTCTAATTGACTGATATTACTGGATTTAATGTAAGTCTGATACTGAACTGTTTTTGACACTGGAATTTGATATTTTGATTATTCCTGGATTGAAAAACTGACTGATTTACCCATGAATGACTTTTGGATTGCTTATTTTGGATTTTGCTTAAACCTTTCTGGAAGTAAAAATCTACATTTACTGTACAGTGTATCTATATACTGTGTGTGTATTATTCTCCCCTTTTGGGTAAGACAATATATATAACCTTATATTCTAAGTCCATAATCTTCACAGCACGCCTTATGCTTTATATAGCCTTGGGCCTTTGTAAAATGATCTGCTATATTGTTTTCTGACATACAGTATTCTAGCTTACTCATTTTACTTTGCACACATTGTCTCACATTTAAATATCTTAAATCTGTGTGTTTCGTTCTTGTTTTAACAGCAATATTTGAAGCCATCTGTATTGCTGATTGGTTGTCTTCGTAAATAACAATAGAATCTGTTACATTAATTCCCACATCAATTAATAATTGCTTATACAAAACTAAAACTGTACATAATAAAGACAAACATGAGAATTCAGCCTCCATTGTTGACAAACTTAGATGTTTCTGTCTAATAGACCTCCATCCAATCAATGCTTTTCCCAATAATACAGCAGTACCCGATGTAGATTTTCATGTATTTATGTCTGTAGCAAAACTTGCATCAGCATATGCAGTTAAATTCAGTTCATCTTTTGGCTCCAAATACAATGCATAATGCATTGTTTGTTTCAGGTATCTTAACACACATTTAGCAGCTTGCCAGTGCCTTTCAGTTGGCTCAGTGTTAAATCTCGCTAATTGATTAACACTGTATGCAATATCTGGCCTTGACCAATTACTGAGATAAGATAAACTACCAATCAAAGACTGATAAATGTTCTTATCAAAAACAGGACTTTGAACATCACTATGGCTAAACTCCTGGCTCATTGGTGTCTTAGCCGGCTTACAAAATTCCATTTTAAAACTTTTTAGTAATTGGTTAATTTTATCTGCTTGTGAGATTTTGTATCCTCCCCTAGTTCTATCTATCTTTAAACCAAGATAATGTTTGATTTCTCCTAACTGTTTTATCTTAAATTTCTTTTCCAATAGTGAAATTATCTCAGTAGCTTCTTGTTCAGTTTTGATGATTAATGCTATTTCATCAGTAAATAATAACAATAATGACATTATACCATTACTTTCCTTTTTAAACAAACATGGATCAGCCATGCCAGCTACAAAGCCTATTTTAGTTAATTCTTTGACTATACATTGGTTCCACTCATATCCTGATTGCTTTAAACTATAAAGACTCTTTTTCAATTTCCAGCAATCAGTTGTTTTATCAGTATTATCATTTTTGAGACCTAAAGGTTTCTTTCAATATATAGTGTATTGCAACGGTGCATGCAGATATGCTGTCTCTACATCCAAATGATTTACAATATATTTCTCTTTAGCTGCCCACACTAATGCTGCCCTTAATGTAGTAGTCTTCAGACTAGGTGCAAACATCTCATCATAGTCATTTGCTGTCTGATTAAACCCTTGTGCTATTAACCTGGCTTTATGGGTAACAGTCCCATCTACACCTGTCTTCAATTTATACATCCATTTACATCCTATGGCATGTTTACCTGGTGGTAATTTAACATTTTCGTATACCTCCAGTCTTTTTAATGATTCTAGTTCCTTATCCATTGCTTTCTGCCAAGCAGCCTGATCCTTAGCAGGATACAGTTTTAGTTCACAATAATTACTT
This sequence comes from Hydrophis major, assembly GCA_033807585.1. NCBI lineage: Eukaryota > Metazoa > Chordata > Lepidosauria > Squamata > Elapidae > Hydrophis > Hydrophis major. The sequence continues at coordinate 140,713,417 of CM066343.1, read as the reverse complement.
GGAACTGTATTCACTTGGCATACAAGCCAAGATATCTATCAGGTGGTCATGTTACACAGGTTGAACATCTTGGTAATACGGGGCTTACTGGTGGACTTTCCTGTGCCACCTGCTCCTGTTCTTCTACTTCTTCCTGTTTTTCCTCTTTAATAGCTATTTGTTGTTTACTGATATCATCTTTAGGGACTATTTGGGTGTCAATAATAATATCATTGCTGGATTCCTGTTCCAGTTTATCCCATCCAACATGCTCAAGAAATTTTGCACTAGCACTACAATAAACATGAGATGTGCCTTGATCCCAAAATCTAAATGCTCTATGGTTGGCCTCATAACCCACAACAAATAACTTCTTAGCTCTATGTTGCCCTTTCAGTCTTACTTGTGAGGGAATATGCACCCATGCTAGAGCTCCGAATGTGTGTAGGTAACTTAAATTTGGTTTTCTGCCATGCCAATGAGTGAATGGCAATTCACCAGTTGTTGTATTAACTACATTGTTTAAAACATGGTTACTACACATTATGGCTTCACCCCACAGTGTTTCAGGTAAACCTGAATCAGATAACATAGTGTGAGCCATGGCTTGTAATGTTTGCCCTCTTTGTTCTATAAATGAGTTATGTTGTAGTCTGTAAGGTGCAGAACGTTTATGCTCAATACCAGCCAATTTCAGCATAGTTTGGAATCTTTTGTTAACAAATTCAGTCCCATTATCAGTTACTAAAGTAATTACTTTACTTTTCATTTTTCTCTCAGCAAACCTTAGCCAATTAAAGAAATGTTGGAATGTTTCTGTTTTGTTTTTCATAAGATAGCAGAAACCGTATCGTGAGTAATGGTCCATAATACTCAAAATATAACAGGCACCTCCTAAACTTTGTTTCTTAGGGACAATTATGTCAGCAAAAACAACCTCTAAAGGTTCTTTGGTCTTAAGCCCATTAAGTCTGTTTGCTGGAGTAACCTTACTCTTTTCTTGACTACAAGCATTACAGTGTAAATACTTGCTACAAGGTTTCAATTTTACTCCCTCTGACAATTCAACAGTTTGTTTGAGCATTTTGAAATTAATTGACATCTATGCAGTAAGTGTATACATTCATCATGTGGCTTAACATCGTTATAAACTGAGTTAGCCATCTTCAACTGATCATCATGTATTACATATAAATCATTCCCTAATTTAGCAGTAACACTTTTACCCGCTTTCTCTATTATACATTTATCTCCCCTAAAGTGTACTACATAATCAAGATTAACTAAAGCCCTTACTGATAATAAATTAAATTTCAGTTTAGGTACATATAACATAGTTAAATGTTCGTTTATACAAGAACAATATGCAGTACCTTCACCTGATGCTTTAATCTTCCATCCGTTTGCCAATGATACATGTTGTTTACTTGCAGACATCTTAACAAATCTGTTTCTATCCTTAGTAATGCATTGTGATGCTCCACTATCAACAACCCACAAATCATGGTTTACAGGTGAATTGCTAGACATAGCCAAACAAACATTCTTCTTAGCCTTCTGGTGTTTACTAGTATTCTGTTGTTTTCCCTTCTTACAGAATTTAGCTATATGTCCTCTAGACCCACAAGAAATACATTTCCTAACAGTATAGGCAGTTGAAGACAAATTCTCTTCTTGTGGTTGTCCCTTCCTCAGTTGGTCCCTATCCAGTCGTCTTCTTGCTTCTTCTAACAAATCTTCCAGTTATGTCAGTCAATGTCAGTTTATCCCTGGGCAGGACTTCCAGTGAAGATACATAATCATCATAACTTTCATCCAATGAGGAAAGAATGATGTAAATTTGATGCATCTCTAAAAATATCAGTTCTTTTTTATGTAGCTCTTGAAAAGTTCTTTTCATGAAGTTTAAATGAGCTAACGTATCTCTACCTTTTAGAAGATGTGCTCTAAACAGTTTACGTGTAAGATGTATGTGTGCACTTACACTGTCACGAACATAAATCCTCTTCAAATTCTCCCAACACTTAGCAGCAGACTCTTCTCCATGAATATGGACTAGCTGCTGGTCACTCAGTATTAGTCCAATTATACAAAGAGATCGTTCGTTTTCTGTTTAAAGTCAGCAAGCTTCTTGGCATCATCCTCATTATTTGGATCCCAAGCATTTACATCTGGTGGGTCTTGAACTACATTCTATGAACCTTCTCTACGCAGAAGTAGACTGCACTTCATAGACCAGGAAACATAGTTTGTTCCATCCAACCGGGTTATCAGTAATAGACATGTTGAAGTGACTTGTGCCATCTTTATCAGGATAGTAACCCACAATTAAACAGTAAACAGCTGTCTGTATACAGTACTGTGTATTCATACTAACTCTCAGTTATCTGAGCCCAGTATGGCCTGGGCCCATTACCAGTGTTGAGGTAATTCCCCGTTAGGAGAATGAGTGCATACAGGGAGACGTATTTGAGAGAAGTGTTTTAATAATTCACACACAGTACACAGATACACTGTACAGTAAATGTAGGTTTTTACTTCCAGAAAGGTTTAAGCAAAATCCAAAATAAGCAATCCAAAAGTCATTAACGGGTAAATCAGTCAGTTTTTCAATCCAGGAATAATCAAAATATCAAATTCCAGTGTCAAAAACAGTTCAGTATCAGACTTACATTAAATCCAGTAATATCAGTCAATTGGAAGAAATGGAGCAACGGCAATATTTTCCAACAGAAGGAAACAGAGATACACTTGCACTCTCTTCTGAGACTCAGACCAAACAATCCAGGTTTCTGACTCCATCTTATGGCTGTTTGAGAAACCATACCCAATTGCATGCTCTTGCATTCCCTTAAAGATATAGTACTCAAATGTTTATCCTGGTTTATATATTTCTAACCCAAATACCTGTTAGGTGACTTATATTCCTAACAAGAAGTGCTTGCACGCCCAGTGGGAAGGAGGAGGCTTGGTGGTTGCCAGAGGGCAGTGAGTGCTTTGCTGCCTGTGAGGGAAGCCTGGCGGCAGTTTCCGCAGCAACCGGGGAGAGCCAGCCCATTGGGACTGCTTGCACCCACTTAGCCTGGCTAAGTCAACCACCGGGAGCTTAGGTGAATGAGAAGGCACTGGAGGGATCCCATCGTCATGACTTTCTTCCAGCCCCATGGTCACCAAGTGCTGGTGCTGTACAGTAAGGAAGGGGCAGGGGGGAGAGATGGGGGGGAGGCAACACTTCTCCTCCTGCCAAAGACCCTCCTCACCCCCTCTCCAGTCGAGCAGTGTTTCGGCTTAGCAAAAACCTTTGATTCCTTCCCCCCAAAAAGTGTCAGATAGATAGAGAAAGGGAGAAAGAGAGAGAAATGAGAGAGGCCAAGTGATGTCAATTTGGCCACGCCTACCCACACAGTCACATGGCTACCAAACTACACCCACCAAGCCATGCCCATAGAACCGGTGAATTTCACCGGTTTTGAATTTCATCCCTGATAAGAGGGTACTTAAATTATGATTTTAAGAATGACTGCACTTTATATGTAACTATTTATGACAAACATCCATATCCAAGTTCTCCATACTATTCAGTAAAAAAATCAGTAGGAACTTATCAAAAATAAGTATTACATAATAAATTATTACACTCACTTTGATTCCTTACTTTTATATTTACATCTCTTTTTCTATATAAACAAATTTCTTCTGTTCAAATAATCAAAGTCCAATCCCAGTTAAAACAAACATTACCAAAAATAACCATCATTAAACATCACCAAAATAGCAACCCATTATTTGTTTTTAAAAACCAATGTATTACAACTATATTATATTTAATTTGAATCATTCCATATATATTTATATCTCTATTTTCTATTTGAAGAATTTCCCCCATTGCCACTCTTTAAATAGTCAGTCCTAGTAAAAAATTGTTTACCAAAACTAATAAGCCATTGTTTTAACATTAATCAAATAAATCCCTTTTGTATTTAATTCTTTTTTTTAAACAAGTTTTATTCAGTTTTTCATATGAATTACAAAACAAAAAGGCTCTTTTCAGTGGACAACATATTTCTGGGTCACCACTTTTACATGCAAATATGACAATAGTTATATATTCATTTTTTAAATTCAACTTCCTATTTTATCCAATTTTTATTTAGTTCTATTATTACCTTTTCCATTCCAACTTTTACAGAAAAGAACAAACAAATTGATCCTGATGTCTGATATTGGTTTCAATCTAAACATCTTCTCATTTCATTTCAATTATTTCAAATATATTTCTTAAATATTAATATTTCTTTTAAAAATAAAAATAACAATATTCATTCGCCTAATAAAAAATATCAGTGTTCCTCCTTCCTCATAATAATCTATATTACCCTATTAACCGACAAATTTATAATTGCAAATACTGTTGTGAATGCATAGGCCTTAATAAAGATATCTTAAGCTTGGAGTCAAGTGCAGGGTTCTGGCCCTGCACTTCTGATTGGCTATTAATGCAGGATTGGATTGGCCCGTTCTGGGGAATCCGATTGGCCATTAACAGAGCGTTCTTATTGGTTAAGGGAGCTAGCGCTCCTAGATTGTTATTGGTTAATAGTTATTGGTTTGCCTATATAAGGAGGGCTATAACTGCCATTGAGTTTGAGCAGTCACTATGTAAATAAAGAGTTGAAGTTCACCGTTTCAGAGGCTCGTCTCCATTCTTTCTCGCCCTTGCTCCATACTTAACATTGGCGACGAGGGTGGGATTCGGAGACATCTGAGCCGACTGAACTAAGAAGAAACACCGAGCACGTGGCTGACAACGCTACACGACGGAACCATGTCCAGCGGTGTCGTACCACCCGCTCCGTTCGATCCAGTGCAAGAGGACTGGGAGTCCTATATGGATCGTTTCCAAGTGTTTTTGGAAACTAACAATTTAAAGGATGCCACAGCCGGGAAGAAACATTGCGGTCCAACCGTATTTAAGATGGCTAAAGCACTAGCCAAACCTACCAAAGTGAAGACGATGGATTGGGACGACCTCGAACCCCTACTAAGAGCTCATTACGCATCTACTGTGCCCACGCTCGTGAGACGGCACGAGTTCTATCAGAGAAAGCAGCGAAAAGGAGAAAGCGTCGCCAACTTCATAGCAGACCTCCGAAACCTGGGAGGCCTCTGCAGATTCGCCGATTTGGAAGAGGCACTGAGAAATCGAATAGTTCTGGGATTAGATGCACCAGGCGTGCAGAGCAAGCTGATGGCGAAAGGCGACATCAGCCTTGCCGATGCCATCGCCGATGCTACTGCAGCAGAAGCAACCAGGAAGTCGGCTGCACAATTACGCCGCAACCGCGCTCCGGTACACCAACTGACAAACGAAATTTTATCCAAGTCAGAAGGGCAGCTTTCAACGACACACCACAAGGACCTCTCTTCGTTGTCAGACAGCAACGAAAAAGAGGTCCATCGACTGCAGTCCGACCGGGACCACCATCCGAAGTCCCTACGCCCTTTCGCTGGCTGTGGAGCCAACCATGCCAGGTCCGAATGCAAATTCCGCGACGCTCTCTGCCATGAGTGCAGGAAGAGAGGCCACATTGGACGGGTTTGCCGAAGTTTACAAGGACCCAGCCAAGCCTCAAAAGGGGCTAACTATCGCCAATCGACAGGAAACCGTCCTGTAAGGTGAGAACCAGTAAACCACTCCTACAGAAACCGAGTTTTGCAGCAAGAAGAGGCTCACCATACTATCACTATCGGTCACGCTTCTGCCTTGGATGCCAAGAAAATCTGAATTACAGTGGCCATCAAGAACCAGCCTTGCCACATGGAAGTCGACTCGGGATCGTCCCTCTCGATGGTGTCCTGGAAGACCCTCAAGCAACTCATCCCCACGATCCAGCGCCAAGACCTCCACTTCCAAAAACTTATTCTTAAGGACTATCAAGGGAATCGAATCCCTGTTGTTGGTTCCTGCCGAGTCCGGGTCTCATTCGAGAAGCACATAGCGTACTTACCGCTATCTGTGATCGACAAAGATCGACCTAGTCTGCTAGGTCTCCAATGGTTCGCGCCACTTGGCATTGAAGTGGCAGGCATAAACCGAGTCAGCGGAAGTGACTGGGAGGAGGACTTCATCCATGAATTCAAGGATGTATTCGCGAAAAAATTAGGTGAGTACAAGGGGACCCCAATATCGTTCAGCCTTAATCCAAAGATAGCTCCCATCCGCCTTAAGCCTCGTCGAGTTCCGTTTGCCTTAAAGCTGAAAATTGACGAACAACTCGATAAACTAATAGCTCAGGGGGTGCTAGAACCTACCGATCACTCTCCCTGGGAAACCCCAATCGTAACACCCATTAAGCTGGATGGTTCAATCCGAATTTGTGGGGACTACCGGGCCACCCTGAACCACGCCCTACAGCAAAATGCATATCCGGTGCCGGTGGTGCAGCATCTCCTCCATTCCCTGGGGGGCGGAAAAGTCTTCGCCAAATTAGACTTAGCTCAGGCATATCAGCAATTACCTGTTGATGAAAAGATGGCACAGGCACAAACGATTGTGATGCACTGAGGTGCCTTTAAATGTACCTGGCTCCAATTCGGAGTCAGTGTAGCCCCGGGGATATTTCAGAGCTTTATGGAGAGGCTGCTACAAGGAAATAAAGGTGTGGTCCCCTACTTTGATGATGTATTAATTGCTGCACCTACAAAAAAAATCTTACAGGATCATTTAAAGCTGGTCCTACAAAAATTCCAAGATGCCGGTCTTAAGGTGAAAAAGAATAAGTGTAAATTGTGTACAGATAGTGTTGAGTTTTTAGGGTACCTAATTGACAGTCAGGGTATTCACCCTACCGACAGTAAATTAAGAGCAATAAAAAATGCTCCCAGGCCTCGGAATAAGGCCGATCTCCAGGCGTTCCTAGGCCTCATCAACTTTTATAATGTATTTCTACCACATAAAGCAACTGTCGCTGAGCCGTTACACCGGTTGCTAGACAAGAAAGCAAATTCGTTATGGGGTCATAAAAAAGAACAGGCGGGTTTCCTGTTTTTGTGTGGCTTCGGGGCAGCAGGAATTTGCAACCGCTCGTGATTCCTGCTGTGCTAGCCACCGAGGTACCCCCGATCCAAATGGGTCAGGGGGATATGGCTGCCCTGTAGGGACAGCCGAAGAGAGAGGGGAGCTGGACAGGGGGTTGAGGGTGTCGCAGACCCCCTCCTCGTCCTGAAAAGCCCCTTTTTCCCAAGGTGGTGGAGCGGCGGTCAGCAATGGCCGCCACGAAGTAGTCTGCAACCGGGTAAGATCGTGCTGGAGGAAGCAAGAAAAGTAAAAGTGCTGGCTGAGCTGGGTCAATGAACATCTTTTAAATTCACTGGAACTGAGCTGTCTGAATTGCTGGAGGATACATTGTATCCCTAAGAAGATCGAAAGCGGCGGAGAAGCTGTTAAAGGGAACTTTTTTTTTTCTTCACTCTCCCACCCCATGAAAAAAGCAGAAGAAGATTTGAAATTTGTTTGGGCACTGAAGGTGAAATATTCTGAAAGTTGCTTGGACATTGGACTTAAAAATTTAAGAAATTGGAAAACCTTTATTAAAGGTATGGATTTCTGATCATTTAAAAATTGATGTTGCAAGTGGGAAGGGAGCGGAAAAATATTGGAGCAGAAGTGGAAAAAGGAGGAGATTGCCAAGAATACTAAAAAAAGAAATATGGTAATTGGACCTCTTTGATTAAACAGTAACCCCAGAAAGAGAAATAGAAGAAGGAAGAAAAGTATTAACTTTTGGAACTTTCTTTTTGAATTACTTTTGACTAAAAATACTTGGGTGGTTGTTTTAGGAAAAGTTTTCTTTTCAGGATGGCATCGCTTGTGGATGAACTAAAGATTGAATATCAAAAATATAAAAAGGAAGAACAAGATGGAAAAGATACTTTGGGCACTTCATTTCAATTTTTAGAAATGGCGTTATGTACTTATGAAAAGTTGATTACGCAGCAGAATGATTGGGACAAAGAAGAAGAGGAACAAGAAGCCATCTTTGATGAACAATGGGTTTTTTCCGGGGAGGAGGAGAAAGAGGATAAGAAAAAGGGGATTTTAAGGTTTGAAAAAACAACCAAAAAAAAGAAAAATGAGAGGAAAGGTGGATGCAAGGTTAGATAGCAAAGGAAAGGGAGTAAGAAAAGGGAAGAGGAGAGACAAAGGGGTAAAAAGGGCAAGGAGAAGAATAAGCAAGAGAGAAAGAGGGGGGAGGAGAAGCCTCAATGGTGGGAAGCAAGATCTAAAGAAAAAAAGCTTATTTAGAGACAATGGGTGAATCTAATTAAGGATAAAAGGGGGATTCTGGAAGGTATATAAGATTGTGTTTTTATATGTGTATTTAGAGTATAAAATTTATTGTGTAAATTTAGAATTTATTAAACAGAATCCCAAGATAAATTAAGTGTTATATGAAGTACTTTTAAGTTAGGGTAAAGGCGTCACTCCAATTAGTGTATAGGAGAAGTATAGTAAAAGAAAAAAGATGAATGGACAGTTGGAAATAGAACAGACAAGGAATGTTATTGAAAATGGTTATAAGCTGTTATGCTTTGATTGTTTGTGCACTGTTTTTGTAAAATTAATAAAATTGGTTAATAAAAAAAAAATGATAACAAGATATGGAAGGATATATAAAATGAATATGATGTTTGAATTTGTGTCTGTGTGAAGAGTTTTAACCCGGGATCAGGCAGCCTTCAGAAAAGATATTTTAGTTTATGTTTTGTGTATTGTGTTTGTAAAATTAATAAAATTTGTTTAAAAAAAAAAAAAAGAACAGGCGTTCCGTAATGTAAAAAAACTACTGACTTCTGACTCTGTACTCATGCAGTACAATGAGACTTTGCCGTTAAATATCACATGTGATGCTTCGCCCTTCGGAGTGGGCGCCATTCTGAGCCATGTACTGCCTAATGGTAACAAGGCCCCTGTTGCATATTTTTCAAAGACACTTTCAAAAACTGAGCGAAATTATGGCCAAATGATAAAGAAGCCCTTGCAATTGTATCGGCCGTTAAAAGATTTCATAAGTACGTGTATGGCCGGCCTTTTATTATCGTGACTGAACATAAACCGTTATTGGGGATAATAGCTGGAGATAAGCCGACTCCCTACATATTATCCCCCAGGATGACTCGCTGGTCAGAATTCTTGGCTGCTTAAAATTATCGGCTGCAATACCGCCCGGGGAAAGCCATTCCCCACGCCGACACATTGAGCCGAGCACTGCTTCCAGAGACTCTCGACAATCCCGCACTAACGGTAACCACGTTACAAATTCAAACACTCCACTCGCCGCCACTAACCGCTTGAGATATCGTGAGAAAAACTAGACGTGACCCCACCTTGGTGCGAGTCCTAGGCTGGGTAGAATGCGGATGGCCATTGGACCAATTATCAGATGACTTCACACCATTCAAGACTCGACAAACGGAGTTGTTCTCTCAAAAAGGCTGTGTCATCTGGGGCGATAGAGTCATTATCCCAGAACGACTCCAAAAAGCAGTACTGAGAACCTTGCACGATGGCCACCCCGGTATCGTGCAGATGAAAGCCCTCACACGAAACTACGCATGGTGGCCAGGCATTGACAAGCAAATCGAAAATTGGGTTAAAGCTTGTCATAGATGCCAGGAAGTGAGCAACGCCCCACCAAAAGTCATCCCTACCGAATGGGAGACACCACGAGGACCCTGGTCCCGTATTCACCTAGATTTTGCGGGGCCGACCAAAGGCCACACCTTTCTTCTAACCGTCGACGCCTATTCGAATTGGCTCGAGATTCACCGCATGACGAACACAACCACTGAAGCAGTTATCAAAAAATTGGAAAGACTGTTTGCAACCCACGGATTACCAGACGTTCTGATATCCGACAACGGGCCCCAATTTACCACGCTTTCCTTCGAGTAGTACCTGGCTGACCACGGCATCTGACATGCGCTCACCTCGCCTGCACACCCTGCGACCAATGGCAGGGCTGAGCGCATGGTCCAATTTGTTAAGAAAACCTTGCAGAAATTAGACTACGATAACATTGACAACAAAATCAACCAAATCCTTTTTCTACAACACATCACACCTCATAGCGTCACCAACAAAACTCCCGCCGAACTGCTAATGGGACGAAAACTCCTCTCCCACCTCGACCGGTTACACCCAGCTTATGAACCAGAAAAACCACTAGGATCCAGCGGCCGATGTCGTGCCTTCCAGGTAGGTGATTTGGTATACGCAAAAAACCTATCGGGCGATCCACTGTGGGTAGAGGCGACAGTAGTTCGTGTAACCGGCCCGAGATCCTACCTTGTACAATGCCTTGACGATAGACTATGGAAACACCATATCGATCAATTACGATCACGGCTCCGGTCGGGCAATTCTGAACTCCCTTATGACCAAACTGAGGGGGGGGGGGAGATACAGAAGAAGACGAATTTCAATTAGAAGAAAACCCGTTCGAAGGGAACGATGGCAGAATAGAGACACAGGAATTGGAACTAGTGAAGGGAATAGATTCACCTCAGGGAGTTGCCGAAGATATTGGTGACGATGGAAACGTGAACTCTGAACCAGAGGCAACCCCGTCGACAAACAACGATCTACCTCAGCGAGATTGCAGCCAAATGCGAAAATCAAAAAGACTAATAAAGCAACCGTCCTACCTAAAGGACTATGTAATTGCGCCCTGTAAACAGAAGCCAGGGGGAAGGGGTGTTGTGAATGCATAGGCCTTAATAAAGATATCTTAAGCTTGGAGTCAAGTGCAGGGTTCTGGCCCTGCACTTCTGATTGGCTGTTAATGGCAGGATCGGATTGGCCCGTTCCGGGGAATCCGATTGGCCATTAACGGAGCATTCTTATTGGTTAAGGGAGCTAGCGCCCCTAGATTGTTATTGGTTAATAGTTATAGGGTTGCCTATATAAGGAGGGCTATAACTGCCATGGAGTTTGAGCAGTCACTATGTAAATAAAGAATTGAAGTTCACCGTTCCAGAGGCTCGTCTCCATTCTTTCTCGCCCATGCTCCATACTTAACAAATACTTTTATTGTTATCTTTTCCAAAATACTCTTTTCTCATTTAAATAGTTCTTTTATCTGTCAGATTTGCAATTTCATCGCATATATACCTGTCAACAGTGGTGTCCCTCAAGGCAGTGTTCTAGGACCAACTCTCTTCCTCCTCTGCATAAATTACCTCTGTGATCATATTAAGAGCAACTGTGTTCTCTTTGATGATGATGTAAAGCTATTCAACACCAGAGACAATACTGCTACCCTTCAAAAAGACCTCGACTATGTATCAGAATGGTCAAACAAATGGCAACTTCAAATCTCAAGAAATAAATGCTCTGTCTTACATATTGGCAAAAAAAAATCAGAAAATAAAATACAGGCTGAATAGTCAAGACCTTTTTTTTAAAATAAATTTTTATTGGTTTTTAACACAAACATAGACAGACAAAACATAAAAACATCAAGCCATCTTCCATTTATATACATACAGTTTACAAATTGTTTTGTGCTTCCATTTCGTAGTCTTCAATTACAATTACATTGTATATATTTTCATATTTTCAATCAAATATTAAGTACATTAATATCATTGTTAATCAATCATTTGACTATACTTTTATTCATTCATGTTTTACAAAATAATCCATATTTTACTTAATTTGTTTTATGACAGTTCATATCATCATCTCAAATCTATCCTACAATCATTTTGTAGACATAAGAAAATAATATATCTTTATATCTTTATTATTTTTTAAGAATCTACATATTTCATTACCATGTTTTATTGTCTAATCATTCATAGAATAGATCCCAAATTTTATAAAATTGTTTATGATGATAAACAATTGTTCTCTGATTTCAATTGTCAATCTACTCATTTCAGCACATTCCAATATTTTCTTAATGATTTCCTCCTGTAATGGTATTTTCTCATTTTTCCAGTTTTTGGCAAATACTAGCCGCTGTTAATACATTTACAATCAGGTATTTCAATTCTTTATTATATATTTCAGGCAAAACTCCCAATAAAAATATCTCTGGTTTCAAGTCTATATGTTTTTTTGTCATTTTTTCAAAACCACGTGTGGATTTTAGTCCAATATTTTTTAGCATCCGCACAAGTCCATCACATATGGTAATATGAGCCTGGTATCTGATGACATTTCCAACATTTTTCGGATTTGTTCTTGAACATTCTTGCTATTTTTGTCGGAGGGAAATGCCACCTGTAAAACATCTTATACAAATTTTCTTTATATGCTGTTGACATTGTCATCTTATAATTTTGAGACCACAATTTTTGCCATTTCTCTAGATCAATCCCATATCCAAAATTCTTCCTCCAAGCAATCATAGTTTCTTTAACTTGTTCTTCTTCTAGTTTAATTTCTAATAAATATCCATATAATTTTTTAATCACCTTTTCATCAGTACCTGTCAAAATCTTATCTAAATCAGTCAGTTTATCATAGAAACCGTCTGTTTTAGAAACTTTGTCATACCTTGAATATATTTGCGCATATGAAAACCAATTCATCTTTATACCTTGTTCCTTTAATTTTTGCATAGATTTAAGTTCACCCTTTTCATTCAATATTTCACCATATCTAACTGTTTGTTCCTTTTTACATATTATAGGATAAGAAAATGCTTCAATAGTTGATAGCCAGACTGGAATTTTCAAATAACATTGCCTTTTAGTCTTCTCCCAATTTAACCACAGGGACTCCCCTATATAATGTCTTCTAAAATACCCCTGTGTTTTAGTTCCTTTATACTATAGAAAAGCATGCCACCCCAACAACAGATCATGACCTTCTAATGTCAACAATCTAGCATTTCTTAATGTTATCCATTCCTTAACCCACATCAAATTTGTAGCTTGGTAATACCAATTAGGCAAACAAAATCCTCCTCTTATTCTGGCAACTTGCAAAAGTTTTATCTTTATTCTCGCTTTCTTACCTTGCCATATATATTTCAACACAATTTTATTTAAATCTTCAAAATAATCTTTTCCAAACCTAACTGGAATGGTTTGGAACAAATATAAAATTCTGGGTAGTATATTCATCTTGATTGTTGATATTCTCCCTATTAATGACAGTTGTAAATTTTCCCATTTCGCCAAATCTAGCACAATCTGCTGCTTAAGTTTGATATAATTATTCTCTTTTAGTGCACTGCATCTTGCTGTCAAATGTATCCCCAAGTACTTGATCTTATTCGTGACCTGAATTTTCAGTACATCCGCCAGCTCTTCCTTTTGTCTTGATAGCATATTCTTTGTCAAGATCTTTGTTTTATCTTTATTTATTTTCAAACCAGCCACCTTTCCATATACCTCTATCTTTTCTATCAATTTTGATGCTGTTTCTAGTGGGTCTTCTAAAATGAAAACCAGATCATCTGCGAATGCTTGCAACTTGAATTCTTCCTTTTTAACTTTCATTCCTTTTATATCCTTTTCTTTTGTAATATTTCTGTTTAACACTTCCAAGGTTAACACAAATAACAAAGGTGATAGTGGGCACCCTTGTCTTGATTCTTTTCTTATATAAATAGAGTCTCTCAGTTCTCCTTCGATCATTACCTTTGCGTTTGGTTACGATATATACCTTATATTGCTTGAATAAATTTTTTACCAAAACCCATCTGTTGCAACTGTAATAACATGAATCGCCAATTCATATTATCGAATGCCTTCTGTGCATCTAAAAATATCAAAGCCATTTGCTTTTCAGGGTGTACCTCATGGTATTCCAAAGTGTCCAAGATTACTTTCATATTGTCTTTAATTTGTCTCTTTGGCAGAAATCCATTTTGATCAGGATGGATAAAAAATTTTAAGTATTTTTTAAGTCTTTCTGCCAATATTGAAGCAAAAATTTTATAATCTGAGTTTCGTAAGGAAATAGGTCTATAGTTCTTGATTTGTAATGGATCGACCTCCTCTTTTGGGACAAGTGTAATATAAGCTTCTGACCTTCATTTGGGTATCTTCTTCTTTAACATAACTTAATTCATAACTTCTAGCAATGGAAGGTTCAATGATTCTTGTAGTGTTTTATAAAATTCTGCCAGAAGTCCATCTGGGCCTGGTGCCTTTCTATTGTTTTGCTTCTTAAGTGCTTCAGTTAACTCCATCATGGTTATATTGCTTTTTAACATTGTTGCAATCTCTGTAGGTATCTGGGGTAGATTAGCATCCTGTAAGTACTGTTTAACTCTTTCCTCATCAATATTCTCTAGTTTCCCATAATAGTCTCATATAATTTCCTTCTTCTCTTTACTACCATAGCAAACTTGGCCTTGGTCATCTATTAATTGCAATATTTTCCTTGATTCTTTCTGCTTTCTCAATTTGTATGCTAACAATCTACCTGGTTTATTTGCATCTTCAAAATAGTTGTGTTTCGCACCTCTGATGTTCTGCGAGTTCTTCTTTTTTCATTTGTCCCATTTTATGTTTAATTATATACATTTTTAACTTTTAATGTCCCTTTTCTGTGGCATTTTCTGTAGCTCTTTTTCAAGTCCTTTATACTCATCCTCTAATGCCTTAGAGGCTAGTCTTTTCATGGTATTTCTTTTCCTTGCATAGTCTATTATCAAGCCTCTGGCATATGCCTTCATTGTATCCCATACGTTTTGCATTGATGCATCTTCTTTTTTGTTTTCTCTAAAGAAGAAAGCCAGTTCTTTCTCCACTGTATGAAGTATCCACTGTATGAAGTCTTTTTTCTTTAATATAGTATTATTTAATGTCCATCTAGATCTTCTTCTTTGTCCTTTCCATTTAATTGTCATTGGATTGTGATCTGCCCAAGTACTTGTTTCAATATTTATTTCTTGAATATTAGCTAACAATTGTGTTGACATCCATATCATATCTATTCTGGACCATGATAAATGTCTGTTTGAATAGAAGGTGTATTGTTTAGTCTTAGCATTTCTATCTCTCCATGTATCTTTTAAATTTATTTCATCTATCATTTTAAAAAAGGATTTAGGGAGAGTCTTTCTCTTTTGTTTGTTGTTTTCTGTGCTATATAGTCCAATTTATTATCTAC
This sequence comes from Hydrophis major, assembly GCA_033807585.1. Classification (NCBI taxonomy): domain Eukaryota; kingdom Metazoa; phylum Chordata; class Lepidosauria; order Squamata; family Elapidae; genus Hydrophis; species Hydrophis major. Next base: position 140,698,302 of record CM066343.1, on the reverse strand, counting down.
AATTCCATTAAAGTCTCCTGTCATAACTATATTAGCATAGTCTAGTTCAATGATTTTCATATGTAATTTTCTATAAAATTCTTCTTGATTGTCATTCGGGCATAGATTGCAATCAGGAGTATTTTCATATTATTGTCCATTATTTCCACCATTAGTAATCTTCCATCGTCATCGGTATCGATCAATTTCACTGGGATAATATCTTTAATGTATAAAACCACTCCTCCTTTCTTGCATTGTGTCAAAGTAGTAAATATTTTCCCTAATTTTGGCTGTATCAGCAATTGTTCATGTTGCTTTTTAATATGTACTTCTTGTAAGAAGATTATATCAAATTTTAATTTCTCTAATTTATGGAAAGTTTTCCTTCTTTTGACAGCTGAGTTAAGTCCATTTATGTTAATTGTAATCAGTTTTTTCTCTTCCATGGTTTTATTTTGTAGTTAGGTTTAGCAGCTCTCATAGATCTTGGTTCATGTTATTCTTTGATTTCCACCTTTCCGCCTAATGCACCTTCTTCCTTTTCAGTCGCTATTTGGCAGTCCTCTTAGAATTCAATTAGTGACATTTCTTTTTCTGCCTCCTCCTCTGTCCCTCCAAAATATTCTGTATAAAATAATTCAGCTTTCTCAATTGAGACAATTCTATGTCTCTGATCTTGCCATGTGAACATTAAAACTTCTGGAATCAGCCATCTATAATTCACCTCTTTTTTAAATAGAATTTTAGTCAGAAATCGGTATTCTCTTCTCATCTCTCTCATTTTTCTGGGTACTTGTTTCAAGACCACAATCTCCTTATCTTTATATTTCAATGTTTTCTCTCTTGCCACTTGCAATATTTATGTTTTAATGGCTTTCTTTGTAAATCTGATGTGAACTTCTCTTGGTAAGCTATTTCTTATTGCATATCTTGTGAAGATTCGATAAACCTCATCTATTCCATCCATCATCTTCTCTTTAGTTATTTCCAGAGCTTCAGCCAAAATTTCTATCATTATCTCAGCTAGGTTTTGTCCCTTTTCTTCCTCTATGTTTTGGAATCTGAGATAAAATTCTGATCTGTCTATTTCCCATCGCAACATCCCACTTTTATCTTGTTCAACCACAGTTAATCTTCTATCAATATCTCCAATCTTCTTATCTCTTTGTTTATCTTCTTCTTCAATTTTTTGGAATCTCTCATCATATTTCATCATCATTTGTTGAATGTTCTCTGCCTTTTCATCAGTTTTTCCTGTTCTTTGTTCAAATATTCTCTGTTCTCTTTTCAGTATTCTCTGTTCTTTTTTGTATATTTTGAATTCCTTGCATAATCATCTGCAGCGTCACTTTTTCCTGTTCTTTTTCTTGCTGTAACATCGTCTGTACTGAGCGTTGTCCTCCAGATGGTGAAGAGGAAGAAGTAGAAGTTGAGGAACCAGGGGCTATTAGTTTCCTACTTATTTCAGACAATTCAAAATCTTCAGGTTCTTTTAAACCTTAATCCACGTGTGAAATAACCAATTGCAATTCCAAATAAAAATAGTGGGGAAAAAAGAAGCCAAATAATAACAATAATGATGATGATGATGATAATAATAATAAATTATTCTTCAAGTTCTTGTATACCTTAATCCAATCAATTGGTTAGATAGCAGTAAAAACTCAAAAATGGAAGAAAAGACCATAAACACATACAAAAAAGAAAAAATTGTTAAATCCTGGAACAGGCAGAAAAATAAAAAATAAAAAACTAAAAAAGAGAAAAGAAAAGTTCTTTAGGTTCTTCAACACCTTAATCCAATTAAAAAGTCTCAGGTATAAAAGATGCATTACAAAAAAAAAAGGCACAAAAAAAAAACAACCCAATATGGAAGGTAAATAGAAAAAAAAAATACAAGGGAGGGAGAGAGAAAAAAGAAAAGAGACTACTCCCTTAAAAAAAGAAAAGAAAAAAAAATCATTAATACTAAAGCTTTTCCTTTAAAATAGAATACAAACGTAAAAATTAGACTTCAAAAACAAAAACAACAAGTTCCAAAAGGCCAAAGATCCAAATAGCTATTACAAAAAGTAAGCTAGTAAGGAGGGGGTTTGTTAAAGTAAGAAATAGCCCAGCTTTAAAAAAGTAAAAAGAGCACACTGCACCTTGTTTGGTTATCCAAGGCTTTTGTTAAAAAGAATAACTCTCTTCTCCAGAGTCTTATCATCTTTTTTTTCCTATAAACTTCAACATCAGACTCCAGCTATTAATAGAAACCCAGAAAAGCACCTGCAATAATACTCTCCCATGTTCTTCCCTCTATCTTATCAAAAGGCAATGTTCTTGAAAAGAAGTCTCAGTTCTTTCTCAGCTTTGCCTGGTCAAGAAAAAAAAAAGAGAGAGAATATTTCCAAGCCTCTAGTTGGCAGTGTTACAAAATTTCTTCTGCTTTCACTTTCCCCCTCCTTTTCCAAACAAGATATAATAAAAATTAATTAAAAAGGGAAAAAGATATTTAAAAAGATGACTAGCAGGGAGTCTGTAGTCTAAATTATTATTAAGTCAAAAAGAAAGAAAGAATAGGTGGAAGAAGAGGGGGGAAAAAAGCAGTCCAGTTTCAAAATCTAAAATCGTGTAAAAATACCCAGCAATGAGAAAAAAAATAAAAAAAATATTACTTTGACTTCCTGTTTAAAATTGCCACTTAATCACTTCTGTCAAAACTTTTACAGATTCTTTCTTTTCCTTAGGGTGTCCTTTCAAATCTTAAAATAAAGAAAAAATTCTCACCAAACCGGCACACTTTCTCTTTCCGTTCTCTTTCGTTTCGGAGCTGTCCCAACTTCAGCAGCTTTAATGTCTACCTCCTTGCTGCTGGCAAAAAGAGCTACTCCTGGATCTACCAGGGACTTTGCGGTGTTCCTGGGATCAAAAAGATGGACTCTTTACATTCACCGTCTCTTCAGGATGGTTTCGATCCGTTTGGACTGTCCAGGAGGAAAGATATCGGCAGCAATCTCAGACCTCCAAGATCGCATGCCGTATCGTTGCGACACCAGCTCCGCCCTCCTAGTCAATAATCAAGACCTTGTTGATGACCCAAACTCCATCAAGGACCTTGGAATACTCATCTCTAATGATCTAAGTGCTAGAGCCCACTGTAACTACATAGCCAAAAAGGCATTAAGAGTTATTAACCTAATCCTATGTAGCTTTTTCTCTGGTAATATCACACTACTAACTAGGGCATACAAAACATTTGCCAGACCAATATTCAAATATAGCTCATCAGTCTGGACCCCTCATTATTAACACAGTTGAGAAAGTCCAGAAATGTTTCACAAGAAGAGTTCTACACTTCTCTGCTCGTGGCAAATTACTTTATGCCACCAGACTTGAAATTCTAGACCTAGAAAACCTAGAACTATGCAATCTTTGGTCCGATCTAGGTATAGTATATAAAATCATACATTGCAATGTCCTACCTGTCAATGAATACTTCAGCTTCAACCATAACAATACAAGAGCACACAATAGATACAAATTCAGGGTTAACCACACCAAACTTGATTGCAGGAAATACAACTTCAGCAACAGAGTGATCAATGTCTGGAATACTCTACCTGGCTCTGTGGTTTCTTCCCTAAACCCCAAAAACTTTGACTTTAGACTTTCTGCTATTGACCTCACCCCTTTCCTAAGAGGTCTTTAGGGGGCATGCATAAGCGCACCAATGTACCTACCGTCCCTGTCCTATTGTTTCTTTTATTTTTCTGATATGTATTCATTTCATGTATTCATAACTATGTTTGTCCTTATATCTATTATCTTGTAAGCGATTGACAAAACAAACAAACAAACAAATAAATATTCTTTTCATAAGTTCTAAATTAATAAAAGCTTTTACACAAGAGAAAAAAAATGTAAGTTCCTCCCCCCTTTTACTAATTTGAGTGTGTCACCTCAGTGGTTAAAATATACCTTAATTCCCTCATCTTAATTCCCAATAAACATTTATTTTTAACTAATTATAATAATAGTCATTCCCTAAAAAACTACATAACATTATATATCTTTTCAGTAAGATTCCGCAATGTATTTTTCCCCTTTAATTTCATGGAATTTATTTATAGTTTCAAAACAAAGATAAGAAGAAAAAAAACAATCAGTCCATTTAACTAATCCTGGTCACTGATATTAATCTCATTTTTAAACATCCTCACAGTTCATTTCAATTATTTCAATTTATTTAATAAACATTAACATTTCTTTTAAAGATAAGAATAAAGATATACATTCACTAGTAAAGAATATCGGTGTCCATCCCTCCTTTTGATAATCTATATTTCTCTATTTTCTAAATATTTTGTAATTGCAAATACATCCTATTACCCCTCATCTCCATGAGGAATCCCCCCTTTTTAAAAATTTATTAACCATTATCTCTATGTCTTCTACATAAACAGTTTATTTTCATTATTTTGTCATTCCCATATTTCTTTTTTTCCTGCTCCTGTTTCTCATTACCTCTCTTCCCCTTCATTTTCCCATATCTTTTTCCTTCCAATTTGTGTCCCTCTCCCTCTTTGTATCTTCCTTTCCTCTTTTCTGCTGCTCCTTTCTGCCTTTCCTAATTTTACAGGTATTCCCCTTTTTAGTTACCTTCTTGAATCTCAATTTTTAACCCCCCTTCTTTTGCCTCTTCTTTGTGGTGTTCTTTATGTTAATTGTCTATTTAAGATGGCTGCTTCTTGAACTAACTCCTCCTTCTCTGAAATTCTTTCTTCATGTTCTTCAATCACCATTTCCATAGCTTTTAAACCAGAGCCAAGTGATTCACCTCTTTCCTATAGTAATTCTTTTATATTTTTAAGTTCCATTTTTAGATAGAAAAGAGAAGATATATCATCATTGCACACTCTTATATCTTATAATCTCTGAAATCCACAAAAACTTTTATTTTCCTTCTTTCTTCTTCAGCCTTTCTAGATTCACAATTATTCCAACAATGGGTCTATACCAAAATCACCAATTAGTCCTACAGTCAATCTTTTCTTACTTCTTTTATTCTAGTTCAACTTTCACTTTCTAGGGTTCTTGTTTTATTGTTTCAATATTTCTTTTACATAGTATCAACTCAAGTTCATAAAGAAACAGGATCTTTTTCCTTTTATTTTTAAATTTAAATTTTTGTCCACAAGATGGCACTCTCTGTTATGCAAAGTCTTCACCTTTTCTCCCTGTTTTATTATTCAGGGCTTTTTGAGTCTCAATATTCCAATACAATTGAGTCTCCAGTTTGTATATTTGCATCCCCTTTATTTTTATTTTTTTGACACACTTAAGTCCAGCTTTAATTTATGCTTGTTCGTTGCCAAAATATTTTAATCCAATTTAGTTAAGTATCTTGTTCCAGCCTTTTCCTTTCCCAATTCGAAGCCCCATTTAGCTGTCAAAGTTATTTTTCTTTTTTTTCCCTTCCCTTTGTATTTCTGCCGCTTTCTTTTCTTTTTTAAAAATTCATTGTTACATTAATCCTGGGGTACCTTTTATTTGGTTGTTGCACCCAATTGTCCCAGCTCACATGCTATCCATCTCTTTCTTCACTTCTGCACAAACTTAATCCAGCTGAGTCCTCTTCTTTGGGGTGGCCATTTTAGACCACCACTTTAGTCATCTTCGGGGGAGAAATTGCCAAGCCCAGGGGGACAGATGTGGCTCCCCTCAACCTGGCTGGCAGCTTTCCCTTTCTCCACCATCCCTCCGAGGCAGCTTCAGCCCCTAATTGCAATGATTGGGGCTCTCCGATGAGAGAACATGGGCCGTAGCCACAGACAATCGCAATCTACCGTCTGTCAGCAAGGAGGGCTCAACCCGGAAGCCATTTAAATTCTTGTTCTAACCTCTGCTTCCTCATACTTTATCTCTTTTCTTAAAATTGATGTCTTCTTTATCTAGACCCTTCTGTAATTCCTGTGTGGCCACTCTAATTAATCCCTTTTGCATATATGATATGTGAAAATAATCCATTGCTCTTCTAATTTAGTCATATCTTTTTAAATGTTTAAATCATCTGATTTCATTTGTAAATCTATTATTTCCATCTCTTTCTTATAGGCTGCAATTTTTAAATCCAACTATAAATGCATTTTGGTTTTATTCATTAAGGCTTTTTCTTTCATTAACACCTTCTAATCCATTACAGAATTAAATAGCTTGAAAACTCCTGTACTCACTTATCCATCATTTCTTTTAATGTAACCATCTGATGCCTTTTAGCATACTTCAAAGTCAAGTATAAACAAGAGGAATTTTCCAATGAGAAAAGATTATTTTAATTAATCTCTGAATTTTCCCTTAATTAAATCTATTTGAATTTTTAATTCATTTAAAACTTAAAATCAACACTGTAATCAAAGTTTTGTTTTATATTCCAAAAAGAAAATTGTTAACAAAACTTTAGGCACATATTTTTGTCTTAATCAATTGAAAGAGGACTCACCCAGAAAATAAAACCAGATGTGTGGTTTTGCACATTTTCAAACTTTAACAAAAAGTTTATAGAAAGTAAACTCCAAAGAGATTTTGAAAATTTGATGTTAGTTGATCTTTGGATTCTCTTTTATTCTCTTTTATTAGTTGTTTTTGAGAAACAGAACACCATGATTTTGCAAGGATCTGCGCAAAGGAGAATTTACAGTTATATTAGATGAGGGGGATATTTGTGGCTCTTGTTAAAATTTCATAAAGAGAAATGTTGTTAAAACAGTCACTCTTCCTAAATCAGATGGAAGAGCAGCCATTCCACTAATCTAGTATCTAACCTGTATGGAATTTATGTTGTTGGTCATTCAGCAGAATTGTGTTATGCTTAGAATTAAAACATATCATGTCTATGATAGAATTAAAATTATTTTTATTATGCATGTGCACCCTGACTTCCATTTTAGAACAGATCTCTAGCACTAATTATTGTCTAGTAAAACATTTATGAAATGAAGAAAATAAAGTTTTTATTTGTGTTTGATCTTTTTTTAGGTACTTCAAGGTTCCCCAGAATTGATTGAACCTAATTTTTTGACTTCAGATTGCCATTTGTTGCTTCACTCTTCAAGTGGTAGTACTTTAGTCCTAGATGACAGACCTGGTAAGTCTAGTAAAAAACCACATTGCTTAGTAGTTATTTACATTGATAATATCCAGCAAATGTGGATAATTATTAATAAAAGCTTATTTAGCCCAACAGGGTTCAAGTGTCTTCTGTGGACCAAGGCAGTATTTTTCCCCCTACCCCTTTTATAACAGCTGCAGTTGGCCATAATCATCAAAGGTCTGGTAGTAATATCCCATTTTAAATCATCTAATTTGAAATAAAGCACATATATGTGTGTTATATTTTGTCAGCAGCACTAACGTATTTGCCGGCGTATAAGACGAGCCCCCAATATTTCCACTCAAAATATAGTTTGTTATATACTTGCCATATAAGATGACCCCCCCACTTGGAGGCATGTTTTCAGGGCAAAAAAGTCATGGGGCTCGTCTTATACATCCAGTCGAGTTGTTTCTTAATATCTTTCCACCTCCCCAACCAATTTGTCTCCAAGGGTGCACCACACTGATTGCGACATTAATTATTTCGGGGGGGGGGGAGAAATCTTTACTTCCTACTGTGGCTTTTTCCTGCACATCGTTCTGGCTGCACTCAGATGGCGAGCTGGCCGGAGCAGTCTGGTGCATGTGCAGCTCACCATTGGGGGCTGGGGGGCGCAGGGGGGAGAGAGAGAAGGCCTCCTTATTTCCACACGGGGAGGCTCAGTCACTGGACCGTGGATGAGCGCAAAGGAGAGAGTTCTGAGTGCGAAAGGGCCGCCACTGATCAGGCACAAGAAACTGGTCCTTTTTTCTCTTGGCTGTGTGGTTGTTACTTCTTACAGGGAGGGATAATGAGATACCCACGCTGAGAGAAAGCGGAAAGAATGTCTATTTTCCTGCTCACTAACTTTCCAGAAAGTGTCGAGTTCCTACCCCGAGACTTGCCAAAAGTCCAGTTCATTCATTTGCTACCTTTCTCCAACGAAATCCAGATCTGTTTCCACAACGCGCTTAGGATCTTATCTTATTATCTTATTAGCCTTGCTCGGTCCGTCCAAGAGAGAAGAAGGCAGACGGTTTTGCGCTCAGGGAGAAAGGAAAGGAGCCTCTCGCTCACGCTGCACACTGCCCCCCCTCCACCCCAACAATGCTTAGGAAAAGAGTTACACAAGCATCCTTTCCAGAAGTGAATCTGGGGGTGGCGGGGGGGAAGGATTCGGAGCAAAGGCTGAAACCGGGAGGAGAAAACTTCCCAAAGAAAATCACACGAGTAGCATCCCATTCCTGGGAGAAAAACAAAAAACACGAACTCTTCCCGAAGCGCAAAAGCAAGGATGGCACTTTCTCAGCTTTGAGTGACGTCGCTGCTCTCCCACCCCCTCCACTCATCCCCATGTGCGGCGAAGTTTCTGCCACTGGAGGGGTGGAGGGGGGTGGAAGGAGATAAGGGATGGGGGCAAAGCCTGGAGCCTGCTGGTCCGCTCACACGAGCAGAGTGGGTGGGTGGGTGGATGGGTGGGAAAGGAGAGGCTGCGCTGCTGCCTGCAAGTGAAAGTGACGCGCCTGCCCCCTCTCCCCTGGGGGAAAGTGAAAGGCCTCCTCCCTTAAGCAGCCCCCGCGTGCACGCCATCAGGACTCCAAGGGTGGGGGATGGACAGCTGCCAACTCTCTCTCTCTCTCTCTCTCTCTCTCTCTCTCTCTCTCTCTCTCTCTCTCTCTCTCTCTCTCTCTCTCTCTCTGTATATGTGTATGTGTGTGTGTGTGTGGTGTGGAGGGTAATTCTGGCTATCTCTTCCTACCCCAAGACTTGCCAAAAGAGAGACTCCGGCTGGCTTGAAGGGGCTTCGCAAGTTGCGGAGCTCTGCCCCCGTCGCTCTTGCACCGAGTGACAACAATGTATTTGCCGGTGTATAAGACGACACCCCCCCCCCACTTGGAGGCATGTTTTTCAGGGAAAAAAAGTCATCTTATATGCTGGCAAATACTGTAATTCCATTTATTCTCTTTTTAAATTTAAAATACAGAATCAAATAAGAAAAAGAAAAAAATACAAGATAAAAACAAAGACAAAAAATAAGCTTATAGAACAAAATATTAACCACACATAAAATGTCCTCTCTGGTTGAACACTGATAAATATATTTCAGCAATAATACTAGTAGTTGTTCTCCCCTTGCAAAACAGGTCCACAATTTATGAACTTCTGCATTTACATTTGAAGAATTGCTATATAATATTAATATCTTAAATATTAAAATCTATTATCAAACAACCAATTATATCCATTATATAAAATTATATCCATTATATAAAAAAATATACAGGTAATCCCAACATCAAAGCTAAACTTCAAAGCCTTCTGTTAACAATTACTATATTTAACTTGCAGAAATAGTCTCTCATTTCTTATAAACTCACTGTAGCCATTGTTTCTGATCCATCCAGGATTAAATACCATTGATTGATCCTTGATAACAAAAACAACTCTTTCCAGTTTATCATCTTTTCTTTTCTTTAAAATTATAAATGGAATCTTTCCAAGCAGCTGCTTCTCACTCCCAGAAAATATAAGTCTCTATTGAAAATATCTTCATAACACTTCTTGTTCAGTAAATTTTCCTGCAAATTGCAACACATGTATCTTGGTAGCTATCTTCTAGTTAAACGTGATGGTTCCATTCCACTGACTTCATGAACTTTCCTAAGAAAATCCTGTTCTTTAATACCCCCCCCCCCCTTAGCCTCCAACCTCAGGTTTCAAACAAATTTGTTAATCATGAATTCCAATCCATCTAATTGCACAGCTGATTTATCTATTGTTGGATGTCTGCTTTAGATTTGAATTTGAACTGTGACAAATTCACAAACCTTTTATCTAATTTTCCATTTAAAACTTGTAAGCTGCCAAACATTTCTTTTCAAAAATGTTCAAGAAGACTTTAATATTAAACTCATTTGAGTCCCATATCTCCTTTATATCTCCTTTTGGGGGCATTGTAAAACATATACCTTGTTTCCCTGAAAATACAAACTATTCAGAAAGTACGTCTTAGCTACTGTCAGGCTACAGAACTTTTCCCATTCACTCAACCTAGAATGAACTTCTGAAAACGTATCCAAATGTATCACAAAGGAATTCTTTATTGAGATGAGACAATTCCTGTAGGAGTTCAAAGCAGCGTCTGAGGTTTCTCAGGCATACAGGGATACATAAGGGAGTTTAGAACCCCTCTCCTTATCTCGATGTGTATTTAGTGAAACAAAAGCCAGTATGTTAATTCTTTCCCATTCCTCTTGTAAGGAAGGATCTTTTCACAGTTTCCCAGGGCATACCTAATTTCCCCCCCACCCCCTTTTTAGAATGAACTATTCAAGAGATTCCCTAAGTACAATCTCACTGTGGAATTTTTATGACCTTCTCATCTCCTGGGTGTGTCTCTGAGGTGATAGTTCTGGCCATCTGGCTTTTCTCCCTCCATCATATCATGTGTGGATTATACAAATTCGATATAAGATTAAATATATTCAGGTTACATCAAGAAAGGATTTCTTTATCAGCCTCCCGCCCCCCTTTTCTTCTTCCACTGAAGAAATGATAGACACAAGGATCTGACATCCTGCCCTCCTAAAAAACAGATAGGTCTACCTGGAAAAAAACAAAAATCGTGCATTACATTTGCAATTCAGGATGGTTTATCAGGATATTTTTGGTGGAACTTACGTAGTAATGTGGGTGCTTTTACGTGTTGTTTGGCTGCACACTCATTTTCTGAGGAAGGAAGGTGTTTCCTAGCTATTAAATATTGTGTGGATCCATGGTGAGTGCGTGAATCAAGGATGTCTTTAATTTCAAAATGTTGTTCCCCATGTACCATGATGGGGGTTGGAGGTGTGGGAAGGGGCGGGTCTGAGGTTTGAAGTGATCTCTGGTTTGATCAAGCTACAGTGAAATACTGGATGGATCTGCCAAAGTGTTTTTGGAAGTTGAAGCTCTACCGTCATGGGGTTAATAATTCTGGAGATGCGGAAAGGGCCAATGAATTTTGGTCCTAATTTCTTAGAGGGTTGTAATGATTTTAAGAATTTTGTGGACAAGTATACACGGTCCCCAATCTTGAAAGGTTTTGGTTCTCAATGTTTTTTTGTCTGCAGTTTTGTAAACTGCTCTAGCTTTTTGTAAAGATAATCTTAACACTGGCCACATGGCTTGTAAGTTATCCAAACACTCCTTAAAGGAAGGGATTTCAGGATCTTTGGTGAGTAGTTCCGGCATGGGGTTGAATTCTTGGCCTGTGGCTACCTGGAATGGGGTGAACCCCGTGCTACTATGGACTGAGTTATTGTATGCTACCTCTTCAAACGAAAGAAGGTCAGTCTAGTTATCCTGTTTCTTAGAGGGTTGTAATGATTTTAAGAATTTTGTGGACAAGTATACACGGTCCCCAATCTTGAAAGGTTTAGGTTCTCAATGTTTTTTTGTCTGCAGTTTTGTAAACTGAAGGTCAGTCCAGTTATCTTAAATATTGTTCTAATACCCTGTTCACTCTCTCCATCGATCCGTCCATTTGGGGGTGATTTCCTGACAACAAACCCTGGGTGGAGCCTAATAGGTTTAAAAACGCCCACCAAAATTTGGATGTGAACTGAACATCCCTATCTGAGATAATCCGTTGGGGAGATCCATGAAGGCGATAGATGTGTATTAGAAACATCTTTGCCAATGCCTTGGCAGTTGGGATCTTTTGGCATGGGATAAAGTGAACCTGTTTGGAAAAAAGATCAGTTACAACCCCAATGACAGTATTTCCAGCACTTTTGGGAAGCTCCACTATAAAGTCCATAGAGATCTCTTTCCAGGGAGCAGAAGGGTCTGCTACTGTTTGTAAAAGTCCAGGATATTTTCCTTGTCTTCTCTTTGCAGCAACACAGGTAGGGCAGCTCGCAACATAGCTTTCAATGTCCTTTTTGAGGGACGGCCACCAAAATTGTCTTTTGATGAGGTGCAGAGTTTTTACAAACCCAAAGTGTCCTGCTATTTTGGAGTGATGGCAGCATTTCATGATATCCATTCTCTGGCTTGCAGGGACATAAAGTTTGTTCTCTACCCAAGCCAGTCCATCTTTGAGTAAACAAGTGTTTTTGTTAGCCTGGAGCCAGTAGTCCTAAAGTAGTGCCTCCTTAAATATTGACGTCGTTGTGTCTTCAGTCAGGGATGATTTTTTTTTTCTCTTGTGCCCAGGTGATTACTTTGGCTGCTAGTTGGGTCAGTTGGATCATCGGTTTTATAACCTCAATCTTTTTACTGTTGACAAAAGGTTGTTCAGGATCTGGAGGCTTAAGGACCGGTTCTGCTGAGAATAGTCGTTTGAGTTTCTCGAATGCCGCTTGGCATTCCATTGTCCAGATAAGGGGTCTTGGTTTGGGTTTCTCCCCCCTTTCATTTTTAGCAAGTTCGTGATAGGGAGGGAAATGTTTGCAAAAGCTGGAATGAATTGGCGATAAGAATTCGCAAACCCCAGGAAACTTTGCAATTATTTGCGGGTGTAAGGTGGGTCCCAGTCCAGCACAGCTTTTACTTTCTGTAGTTCCATCTCTATTCCCTCATGGGATATTCTATATCCCAAATAGTCAATTTTTTCTTGGTGGATTTCGCATTTAGAGAGTTTTGCATATAGTTTAGCATCTAAGAGTTTTGTGAGGACTGCACGGAGTAGCTTGATGTGTTCTTCCATCATTTCCATGTAGATTAAAATACCATCAAGATACACTAGAACCCCTTTATATAAAAATTCATGAAGGGTTTCATTGATCAATTGCATTAACACGGCAGGCGCTCCTTGCAGTCCAAAGGGGATCACTTTAAATTGGTAGCATCCCAATGGTTTGTTAAAAGCTGTCTTCCACTCATCTCCTTCCTTTATTCTGATGCGGTAATATGCCTCTCATAGGTCTAACTTTGAAAAAAAAAATCCTTTCGAGAGGTGGGCTAACATGTCCTTCATGAGGGGGAGTGGATACATATTCTCTATGCAAATTGCGTTCAATTTTTTTGTAATTAATGCACAAGCGTGCTGAGCCATCTTTTCGCGGAATAACACTGGGTCAGCTATTTTAGGACGGGCGGGTTCAATAAACCCCTTTTTAAATTTTTATCGATAAATGCTCCAAGTTCTTTCAGTTCTCTGGGAGACATGCAGTACATTTGTGGTTTTGGGAATTTAGCCCCTGGTAGGATTTTGATGGTGCAGTCTGTGGTGTGATGAGGTGGGAGTTCATCACAAGCTTTCTCACTAATGCTTGGGCCAGATTCTGGTACTCATTTGGGATGTTAATAGTTTCAACTGACTGTCCAGTCATGGCTGACTCTCTGTTCTCTGTTCCTTTCTTTATCTTTTCTTCTGAGCTATTTGCAAATACTACATCTCTCTGGAATTGTACGGTTCCTGTCCTCCAATTTATTTTTGGATTCCATTTCTGCAGCCATGTGAGACCTAGGACTCTTCCATTCCTGGGGCTACAATGAATGTGACTATTTCCCTATGGTTCCCTAGTCTTATTTTTAAAGGTTCTGTGGCAAACCTGTCTGGCTCCCCCCCCCCCGCTATAATTCCATCTAATTGGTAGAAAGCAATGGGATTTTCCATTTCTTTCAGTTGGATCCCCAATTTCTCTGCAAGGGAGGGATTTATTCAGCATCGGGTGCATCCTGAATCCAGCAATGCTGCAACTTCCTCCCTCTTCCCTTGGCTGGGGATAAATAGTCTCAGGGGTAGGGTGATTGTTTCAACTGGATTGCTTATCAGCAGGTCGTCTTCCGGATCACTTTCGGATTGGCTCAGGTCCCCTTGGAGCATTGGGGGTTCTTCCTCTGGGTTGGTGGGGGATCAGAGTCCCGCATCTATTCGGCCTCTCAGGCCAGTTTCCTTTCCTCAAGGGCTGGATGTTCCAGGTTTCCCCCCTGCTGGGTGGTCTAGCTCTCTGGCAGGGATCTTTGAATGGCATTCTGCTGTGCAGTGTCCCTCCTTTCCACACTTAAAGCAACCAGATGTTCTTGGAGTCATGGTGGATTGGGGTTTGAAGACTTCCCATTTCCCCAGGGGTAGGGATCTTTTCCAAGACTTGCCACTGCGGTACCGGTTTCGAGTCATGTCTATCTCTGCCTCCTCTGCCATCATGTACCATCTGTGCAACAGGTTTGGAGCCCCATGGGCGAGGCAGGCAGCATATAGGTCATCATTTAGTCTATCTTTGAACCAACAGACTAGGATATCCTCTGGCCAGTCCACCCAGCCCGCCAGGTCACGAAATTCCTTGGTGTATTCTGCCACCAGGCGACGGCCTTGTTTTACAACTCTAATGCGGTCTCGAGCTTTTCTATCAGTGAGGGAGTCCTCGAAGCGGTGGCGTAAGGCTGTCACGAAGCGATCGAGGTTCCTTAATTCTGGGGCATTGACGTTGTGGAGCATCACCATCCATCTGGCTGCTGCCCCTTCAAGGGCCAGGGTGACAATTCATACTCAGGATCCCTGGGTTGGGAAATCCCACCCATATTCTTGCATGTAGGTGAGCACTTGCGCCAGGAAAAATCCCGGTTTCTGGGAGTCTCCATCAAATTTTACCCCCAAGGGTGGGATCTTCCTCTGCAGTTGGATGTCTCTTGGTTGGCCAGGGTTAGTCCCCTGATCCAGGGTGTTTAGGGGTCGGGTACCTGGTATGTCTCCTGGTCCTTTGGCTTGCCTGCTCAATTTCCTCTGGATCGGGGTGGTGGCTCAAGTTCTCTCATTTTCTGGTTCCCTTGCTCTCCTGCAGTGTCACCCTGGTGCATCCCTCACCTCGAGGTTCTCCAGGGCTTCCCTCATGAAGCATTTTATGTACTGTCTCATTCGGTCATCAGCCGGTAGCTCCTCATCCCATTCTTCCTGATTCGATAGGGCCTCCAGCTCCAATTTCCACCCAGGTTTACGATTGCCCCAGATGAAGGTTACTCCTCTGGTTCTTCTGTCCCAGCTGTCTCTTTTTCCTACACCTATAGACCACAGAGGCTTGGTGGAGGTTTCGCAGGCAGCCTCTCTGTCTTCGATGGGGTGCATCAAGTCAGTATCTGGGTGGGTACCTGTTGACATTTCTTCCCAGTATTTGGCTTCCCCTTGGTCCTTGCTGTTCTCAGACATTTTCCTTTCTTGCAGGGTCCCCTCGGTAGAGTGAAAGGTTTTTTGTTTTTTTTAATTTCCTCTCCAGGCTGACCTCTATTGCAGATGCTGCTTTATGTCAGGCTACAGAACTTTTCCCATTCACTCAACGAGAATAAACCTCTGAAAACGTATCCAAACGTATTACAAAGGAATTCTTTATTGAGATGAGACAATTCCTGTAGGAGTTCAAAGCAGCGTCTGAGGTCTCTCAGCCATACAAGGATACATAAGGGAGTTTAGAACCCCTCTCCTTATCTCGATGTGTATTTAGTGAAACAAAAGCCAGTATGTTAATTCCTTCCCACTCTTCTTATAAGGAACAGTTTCCCAGTGCATACCTAATTTTCCCCCCACCCCCTTTTTAGAATGAACTATTCAAGAGATTCCCAAAATACAATCTCACTGTGGAATTTTTATGACCTTCTCATCTCCTGGGTGTGCCTCTCAGAGGTGATAATTCTGGCCATCTAGCTTTTCTCCCTCCATCATATCATGTGTGGATTATACAAATTCGATATAAGATTAAATATATTCAGGTTACATCAAGAAAGGATTTCTTTATCAGCCTCCCGCCCCCCTTTTCTTCTTCCACTGAAGAAATGACAGATACAAGGATCTGACAGCTAGATTTTTACACATGAGACCAATATAAGTCTTACCCCCAAAATAAGCCCTAATTAAGACCCCGTCCACTCCAGGTAAAAATTAAGCTAGGATGGGGGTGGGGGGAATGGACCTGCCCTACTACTTACCTTCAGACAGTTGTAGCCAGGCCTTGAACACCTTGGGCCATTTTTTTTGCTGCAGTCGGCAAGGCTTTCCTGAAGGTCTCTAGCTGATAACAGAACTCCAGATCAATCTGGAGCTCTCCTATCAGCTATAGAGGCTTCAGGAAAGCCTTGTTAGTAAACTTCCAGCTGATATTGCAGCGCTGTTGAATGTGAGGAACAGATCTCCAAGCTGCCACGCTGAGTTCTCCCTGTTGGAGGGTTCCAAAAGGAGCTAAAGCCACCCTGTAGGGGTGATGAAAAAAAGAGAGGCACTCTGCAGTTCGCAGAGAGCAGCAACTCTTCTGCTAGATTCAGGGCTTCTTCCCTCTCCCTCGATGAGAAGAGGCAGCCATCATGGCTGCATCAGAGCTGGGATAGCTAAGGCAAGTAAGAAATGTGCAGGAGTGGTGCAGAAAGTTGGAACTGGGTAAGAGGATTATTTTTTTATCTAGACTTAACTCTAAAGAAAAAAAAAAGAAAAATCCAGGAAAAAAGAATTTTAGAACTATTTTTAAAAGTGGCAAACTACCACAGGGACAAAAATCCAAGACCCGAAAGAGGAACTAATGGGAGAGAAGCTAAAGACCTTATAAAACATAGACTCTTAAATTGGGAAGGCATTGTTTTGGAATGGCATAAAATGCTGGACTATCCACTTGAATCTATTTGAATATCTGACTTTGCTCCCATAAATTGAACTAAATTTGGATTAATTAAATCATTAAGATTTGAAACAATGCTGAAACCTAAGCTGAGGGCACCATTAACTGGTGAATGGAATATACCAAACCCCTACCAGTTTAGAATTTTTTTTGAGATCCTTCAAATTTAGATTATCTAAATTTTTAATTTATTTGTAACTTTCCAATGTTTTAATCACCCTTTTGTTTTAATGACCCTTATTTCAACAGTGTATATATTTCTACATCCTTAAATTTGTATTTAAAACTTCTTTTGCTAATGATTAAAGGAAATTCACCTGGTGTTTTCAGAATTGTCAATCCAACGCAATTTCCAAAAGTGATTAGAAAAGAAAGTATGCAAACCCAGTGTCATGTTAATGGCTTTGTGGTTTGAGCAAGATGGCTACTCCCTCATCTCTCAAGGTTCTAAACACATCAGAGACTGCTGTCTTGCATTCTCCTCACAAGGAACAACTACCTGGAACTTGTGAATGGTCTGTTTGGAATCTCTTTGTTCTTTGCTATGGTTGTCATCTCTGCTCTTTGCAGAGCTATCTTCAATCTACTATTCTTTCAACACATTGTTTTCTAATGAAGCTAACTTTGCTCCATCATACCTCTTCAAGCCAGTGAATATAAGGATTAAGCTAATATTTTTTATTTTTTAACTCTTTTGTAACTACAAAAAGAGATCAAACTACCACCCTGGGAGAAGACACACAACTGTTCTAATAACAAAAATTGCTATTAATTAAAATGAAAGGAAGTATTCAAAACATCTAAACTAGTGCTATTGAAATGAATATATATTTGGACCTCTTAATCCTAGAGAAGATCTATATCTAAAAACAGCTCAGTTTATAACACCCTATGTTTTATTATTATTATTTCCATAATATTCTATTTTAAACAAGCTTTTTTGCTGAAAAAAATTTCTCATATACATTTATACAAATATCTGTTCAATTATCCAACTTTATCTCATTTATATACTAATAGGTCTACTTGGCACTTTTGACATGGATGAAGGAATGACATATGAACAAATGCAGGTTAGACTTTGTTTTTGAAATTGTAAGCAATTTTTAGGTCTTTTGGAAAATTTATAATGAAACTTATATGCTTCATTCTTAGACTGTAGTTGAAGAGGTTCTGGAGGAATGTGGATATTACAATTTTACCTCAAGCAGGTGAGTTTCATTTCAAAAGGAAATGTTAAAGTGTGATGAAGTTATTAAATGCAAATATTAATTCTTTTTCTAATGACAGATCATATTAAGCTGAACAAGGTAAAGGTTTTCTTGTCAGTCACGTCTGACTCTAAGGTATGGTGCTTAGCTCCCTTTCTTAGCTGAGGGAGCCAGCGTAGTCCAAAGACAATTTCCATGTTCATGTGGTCAGTATGGCTATATGCTTAACAGATTGCTGTTACCTTCCCACCAAAGTGGTACCTATTAATCTATTGCATTTCCATGCTTTCAAAATGTTAGGTGGGCAGGAACTGGGGAAAGTAACAAAAGTAACCCCAGTGTGCAGAACTGAGGTCTCGAATTCAGACCATCAGCTTTCCTGCTGACAAACTCATCATCTTTAACTATTGAGCCATTGTACCCCCTTATTAAGCTTAATAGAAAGCATCATTTAATTGAATGCAGGTAAGTGGGTAGGTACAACTGATATGTAAGATTTGGGTTATAATTCCATAGGAAAATAGCACAATACTTCACTGTACTTTCCTCTCGTTTCTTCTTTCTCTGTAAAGCCAATTTTTGGATTTTTAAAAAATAAAATCAGTAAAAATTCTTTTATTAGTAAAAAGTCTTTTTAAACAAAAACAAATCTTTCTGAAAAATACATTAACTAGTTGGAATATTTGAAAGAGTTTGCTCAAATAAAACTAATAAAAGAAAGCAAAAGGATATAAAATGAAACTGTTTGGAAAAATCTGGCATGAACCCATTATTCTGATTTCAGTAAGTGCTACTCTTCTGTACCCATCCCTGATAACTAGTCCAACTGCTGACTTCCCATTAGGATTAATGTATGCTAGAAATTAATCAGAAAACCTTATTAATTGACCATATTAAAATGAGTCACAGTGAATGATCAAAACTCTAGATACAGAATCAAGACTACTGATCCAGTTAATGTGGAATTGTGAATTCTGCCTGGCAGAAGATCGCAAAGACCAGAGACCATTTTTGTCAACCAAAATTAACTTTTTAACTGCAGGTGCTATGCATGAGACAATCTGTTTAGAATTGATATACTTTAGGGAATTTGGGTTTTTAGAATTTAGAATGATCTATCTTTTCTCCCCAATCAATGAAACTAAAAAAAAAAACAGAATGTCTAGTAATCAAATTGTCATTTTACATAGTAAAGCTGAATATCTCTTGCTTTATTTTACATATATCAGATAGCTCATGACTCACACTTCTGGGATAGAAAAAGCATCTTTGGGTGTCTAATTGTTAAGCTTTTGTTTAGAAAAAGTTGCTTGTATTGAACTCTGTAACAAAACAGATGTTGAATGCCTTGCAAAACCATTCTGTCTGTGCTTTTTACTAATACTACATTTTCTACTAATTTTCAACAAGCTGGACAGTGCTATTATATCACAGATGAGAAGATCATAAACTGACCTATCTGCCTATGTTGATGCATCTCTAATATATTCCAGTTTAGTAGCAGAGATTTAGGCTAACTCAAGATGAAAATGCTATTATTATTATTTTATTCCATTAAAGCTCTTAAATCTTTTTAGGTATCAATACTATCCTTGGGGAGCAAGAAATCATTCAGCCAGAAGATGAGCACATGTAATTTTGACTACATTGGCAGATTTTCTAATAAGGTCTAAATGTCTTGACTTTAGCTGTTATTTTCCCAATGGTAAAGGGAAACACTGGATAAAACACAAAACAAAAGGAAACACACAGGAAACAGAAATCATTCAGATCTTCTATGTAGCTTACAAAGAATCATCAAGCAATAGAACTTTAGTGTATGTCTTTGGCAGTAGGTATATGCAATATAGTTATGGTGTGGTTTATGCAAAAGATATGGTTTATGCAAAATGTAAACATTTTTCCAAGTACTTCAACTAAGATGACAATGCACAGTTCTTCAGCACATTCTTGATTTTTGGAATGGCCTGTTGAATACTCAGGCTTATTAGAAATCTTAGTTTTTTCAGATTTCTTAATACCAGAGAGTCTATTTTTTATAATAGAATATATTTTAGACAGAGAGCAATTTAGAATGTCTAAGGAAAGGATACAAAGTCTGTCTATATTAAAATCGAAAATAACTGGGGAATTGGAAAAGAGCATTCCAAATACTGCTTTAATTATTTGAAATAGTTGGGATTTATACTGCAATAATACAGATAGTATTTACAACTTTCACAATTTCTAACATTTGTTAAAAGATTACTGCATGAAACATGCTTAGATTCCATAGTAAATATCAATATCTAGTCTAGATATAGATGTAAAGCCACACAAAAACATGTACATATATATTTATATTAAACAAATACTGCAATTAATTATTATTACTAATTAGATATGGCACTGCATTTTTAAAAACTGAAAATCTTTCTGAAAAATGTTTATAAAATAGTAGTGCACACATTATTATCTGGACATTTCTTTAACTTTACCTTTATACCTTTGGCATATTTTTAGCTTTACTAAATCTTTTAAATTTAGTAAATACTGAGTAAATGTATGGTTATCTACAGTGAGAATGTAAGTTTTATAGATTGTAGTAATGTAATAATTTCCAAATTCCATTGACTTTTTAAAATAATATATTTGAAAATTTTAATATAGGCTTTAATCTTTGGACATGTAAGATGAAGGACAATATCCAATATTGTCTTAGGGGATTGAAAGAGAAAAGGAAATCAATTCTACCAACTATATCTGCTAATATACTGTTGGTTTACATAAAATGTAATGTATATGTATGTTAACAATATTTTTGAAGTTACACGCTTACAGTAATTTAAATTACTAGGAGGCATATTACTTAATATAGCATACTATATTTAGTTAAGGGAGATGTGGAGGGAGGCCTAGGAAAAAGGTACGTTCAGATTTGCCTATTCTAAAATATCTTAATCTGCTACAAATTATAAAATGAATTTGAGATAAAACAAAAAGAATGTTTGAAATCAAAATAAGAAAACTGTAACAAAATACTACAAAGCAAAAATACCATCTAGCATTGCAATTTATCACTTTTAAAAGTCAATAATACTTCAGCAGTATTTTCTGCATTTAGGTGCTGAAGTTGGTAATGAAGATTCACATACTAAAACTTTCAGTAGGACTGCATGACTCAGAGATTAGCTAGGTTCTTATAATGTATGTACAGTGTGTTTTAAGGGGTGTAGATCTTCTCTACATTTTGCTTGTTCACTACAATAAAATCAATAGAACCAAGCAGCTGCGTGGTTCATGGTGGCAAATATTTTTACACAACAATTTTGTTCAAGAAATTTTATATGGGAACTGTATTAGTTCTGTATATTGATAAACAACAAAATTTCATAGAAATAATAGTAAATAATACAGTGACAATTGCAAGGGGGGGTTCAAGATGGCAGCCACAGAATCATGGTGAAAACCCCATCCCTTTCTTCATGTACCAGATATTGGCACACATACAAAAGAGGTGGGTTTCAATCATAAAGGCACAACCACTGTCTTTCCTGATGTTGCCTACAAACACCACTGAATTGAGCAGTCAAAAATAAAAAACAGGCCAAATTCTGCTCAGACAAAAATTGCTGCATTGCTTCAAAAGTAATTTTTGATAATTAAGGAATTGATAGCTCTGAGTCATGTCAAATACATTTTAATGCTAAAATTGATAAAAACTGGTTACTCAACAATGTTTGAATCCAGTGTCTATCCCTCACTAGAATCTATACATAGATTCTGTCCTGTACCAAATTAAACCAGTGCAGATTTACATGTGGTTCTTCAAATTATAGACCACAGAAGGGGCACCTTTTCAGGTATAAAAGGCATACTATAAATTTCAAGGAAACTTTGCTTCCTATCACTGCTGATATTGCAGTACAGTTAACAGTTATCTGTCTTTGTAGTTGTATAAATTTCTTTCCAATTCTTTAATGTTCTTAGCATACACCAAATGCTTGTATAATGATACTGAATCTGACAGTACCATCTGTAATGGCCTTTGAAATAGGAACGATATGAGAATATGATTGCACATTTTGAAATTTCAAATAATAAAGCATGTTGATTACTTTTTAAAAACTGTTTGTAATTGTTGTGAATTAATAAAAGTGTTTGAATAAAGTTTGTTGAAACCTTAAAGCAAAGTGCAGGGTTCTGGCCCTGCACTTCTGATTGGCCAAGAATAGCGATATCGGATTGGTCCGTTCAGGAGAATCTGATTGGCTATTAATGAGCCCTTCTCATTGGTTAAAAGAGCTAATGTTCCTGTGTTTTCATTGTCTAAATACCTAAGAGCTTGCCTATATAAAGGGGGCTGTTGAGGCTGTTTGGAGAGAGCTGTTGCACCATGTTAAATAAAGAGTTGAAGTTCACTGTTCGTCGACTCGTCTCCGCTTCTTACGCCACGCACAGAACATAACACTGGCGACGAGGATGGGATGTGGAGACGCCAGAGCTGACTGAACACTACAAAAGCGAAAACAGAGCACGTGGCTGAAACACACCAACGGTGGAACCATGTCTGGCAGCGTCATACCACCCGCTCCATTCGACCCGGCACAAGAAAACTGGGACTCATATATGGATCGCTTCCAGATGTTTCTGGAGACCAACATTTTGAAGGATGCCACTACCGGAAAGAAACGGGCGGTATTCCTCACTCATTGCGAGCCAACCGTATTCAAGATGGCCAAAGCACTAGCAAAACCGGCAGAAGTGAAGTCCATGGACTGGGATGTCCTCGAACCCCTGCTAAGGGCCCACTATGCACCAACCGTACCAACGCTCATGAGAAGGCAGGAATTCTACCAGAGAGATCAGCGGAAGGGCGAAAGCGTTGCAGATTTCATAGCGGATCTCCAGAATCTAGGAGGCTTATGCGGGTTTGCCGACCTTGAAGAAGCCCTGAGAGACAGAATAGTTCTGGGATTAGATGCTCCAGGCGTGCAGAGTAAGCTGATGGCGAAAGGCGTCATTAGCTTTACAGATGCCATCGCTGACGCTACTGCAGCAGAAGCAACCAGGAAGCCGGCTGCTCAAATGTGCCGCACCCACGCTCCACTTCGCCAACTCGCCAGCGAAGTTTCACCTCACTTAGAAGAACCGGCAATGACAGCCCACCACGAGGACCTCGAATCGTCATCAGAAAGTGATGAAGAAGAGGTCAACCGGCTCCGGTCTGAACGAAACCAATGCCAGAAATCACAGTACCAATGTGCTGGTTGTGGGGCAAACCACCCCCGATCAGACTGCAAATTCCTCGATGCGCTCTGCCATGTGTGCGGGAAAAGAGGCCACATCGGACGGGTCTGTAGAAGCAAGCAAGGACCCAGCCAAACCCCGAGGGGGGCTAACTATTGCCAATCTACAGGAAGCCGTCCTGCAAAGCGAGAACCCTTGAACCACCAATGGAACAACCACTCCTACAGAAACAGACCCCTAAACCACTCAACGAAGCGAGAAGAGGCATACCAAACTATTACGATTGGTCACGCCTCATCACTGGACGCCAAGAAGATCCGGGTGAAGGTGGCCATCGAAAACCAGCCTTGTATGATGGAAGTCGATTCAGGATCATCCTTCTTGATGGTTTCCTGGAAGATGGTTTCCTCAAGCAACTCATCCCTACTGTCCGGCGACAAGATCTCCGATTCCAAAGAATCATATTCAAAGATTATCAAGGAAATTGAATTCCAGTCGTTGGATCCAGCCAAGTCCATGTCTCCTTAAAAAATCGTACTGCATCTCTACCCTTGACTGTAGTCGACAGGGATCGGCCTAGCTTGTTAGGCCTCCAATGGTTCACTCCACTTGGAATTGAAGTGGCCGGCATTCACCGAACCAGCAGCAACGACTGGGAAGAGGCTCTCGTCAAAGAATTCCAGGACATCTTTGCAGACAAACTAGGCGAGTACAAGGGGACCCCGATATCATTTAACCTCAACCTCGAAATAGCTCCCATCCGCCTTAAGCCTCGTTGAGTCCCATTCGCCCTTAAACCAAAGATTGACGAGCAGCTTGATAAATTAATAGCCCAGGGGGTGTTAGAACCAACCGACCATTCTCCCTGGGAAACCCCAATCGTAACACTCATCAAGCCGGATGGATCGTTAAGAATATGTGGGGACTACCAAGCCACCCTGAATCACGTCCTGCAGCAAAACATTTACCCGGTGCCGGTGGTGCAACACCTTCTCCATTCCCTGGGGGGCGGAAAAGTCTTCGCTAAACTAGATCTAGCCCAGGCATACCAACAACTGCCTGTAGACAGAAAAACGGCAGAGGCTCAAACGATTGTTACGCACCAAGGTGCGTTTAAATGTAACCAACTCCAATTCGGAGTAAGCGTGGCCCCGGGAATCTTTCAAAGTTTGATGGAAAGACTATTACAAGGGATAAAAGGCGTTGTCCCCTATTTTGATGACGTTTCAATTGCTGCTCCAACTCAAGAAATACTAAGGGAGCGCCTGGGGTTGGTTCTTCGGAGATTTAAAGACTCGGGTCTCAAAGTTAAGAAAAACAAGTGTCAACTTTGTACTGATCGAGTAGAATTTTTAGGATATTTAATAGATAAACAGGGCATTCACCCCACCGATAGCAAACTTAGGGCAATCAAAAATGCCCCAAGACACCCCGAAATAAGGCGGATCTCCAAGCGTTCCTAGGCCTTATCAATTTTTATAACGTCTTCCTGCCTCACAAGGCAACCGTAGCCAAACCCCTAAATTGTTTATTAGACAAAAAAGCAACCTGGGTTTGGGGGCACCGAGAGGAACAGGCGTTTCAACAAGTTTTGATGCAGTATAATGAAACTTTGCCTTTAATTGTTACTTGTGATGCATCACCCTTTGGAGTGGGCGCCATTTTGAGCCACGTTTTACCAAACGGAAGTGAAGCCCCTGTTGCCTACTTTTCAAAAACACTGTCAAAAGCAGAATGCAATTACAGTCAAATCTATAAGGAAGCTCTTGCTATTGTATCTGCTGTTAAACAATTTCATGAATATATTTATGGGCGAGCTTTCACTATAATAACTGACCACAAACCTTTACTGGGAATAATAGCAGAAGATAAACCAACCCCTTATATATTATCTCCCAGAATGACTCGCTGGTCAGAATTCTTGGCTGCCTATAATTATAAGTTGCAACATCGCCCGGGGAAAGCCATTCCCCACGCTGACACATTAAGCTGTGCACCGCTTCCAGAAATCGTTGACGACCCTGCTCCGATCATCACAACACTGCAGATCGAGACACTCCAAAAACCGCCACTGACAGCTCGCGATATCGCGATTGAAACTAAATGCGATTCCATTTTAGCACGTGTCCTCAGCTGGGTAGAACATGGATGGCCATTGGACTAAATCCCTGACAATTACGCTCCCTTCAAAAATTGACAGACGGAACTGTTTTCCCAGAAGGGCTGCATCATTTGGGGCGATAGAGTCGTTGTCCCAGAGCGGTTACAGCGAGCGGTACTGAGAACCTTGCACGATGGCCACCCCAGCATCGTGCACTGAAAGCACTTGCACGAAGCTATGCGTGGTGGCCAGGCATAGACAAGCAGATCGAAGCTTGGGTAAAGACTTGTTCCAAATGCCAGGAAGTCAGCAATGCCCCACCGAAAGCAACCCCAACAGAATGGGAAACACCCAGGGGACGTTGGTCCCGTATTCATCTGGACTTTGCGGGACCTACGAATGGACACACATTTTTATTAACAGTAGACGCCTACTCGAACTGGCTCGAAATCCATGAGATGAAAAATACAACAGCTGAATCGGTCATCAGGAAATTGGACAGATTATTTGCAACACACGGATTACCAGACGTTCTGGTATCCGACAACGGGCCCCAGTTTACCACGCTTTCTTTTGAACAGTACCTGGCGGACCATGGTATTCACCATGCGCTAACTTCACCGGCCCATCCTGCGGCTAATGGAAGGGCCGAGCGCATGGTACAATTCGTCAAAAGAACTCTACATAAAATGGACTATGACAATATCGAAGACAAGATCAACTGGATACTCCTTTTGCAGCACATCACTCCACACAGCGTCACCAACAAAACTCCCGCTGAGTTATTGATGGGACGGAAACTCCGCTCCCACCTGGACCAACTACACCCATTGTATGAACCTGAAAAACCACACGGATCCAGCGGGAAATGCCGAAAATTCCAAGTAGGCGACTTGGTTTTCGCGAGAAACTTTTATGGCGACCCATTGTGGGTCGAGGCAACTGTAATCCAAGTAACCAGACCCAGATCATATCGAGTGAAATGTCGCGACGATAGAATATGGAAGCACCATATTGATCAGCTGCGTTCAAGGTTGCAGTCTGGGGTCTGCGATTCCGGTGATTTCCAAACTGAGGGGGGAGGAGACACCGAGGAGGCTGAGTTTGGAACGGCAGAAGGTACAAGCGGAACAAACAACCGCTCAGACTCAACATGTGAAGAAGGATCGGGGACAGGGGTTAACTCACCTCAAAGAGATATCGAGGACATTAATGGTAACGGAAGTTTTGATACAGAATCAGAGGCATTCTGTTCACCAGATAACATCCTACCCCAACAAGACTCTAGACAAATACCGGGAGGACAGCGTAAATCAAACAAGCAATCAAAACAACCTGCCTCCCTCAAAGACTACATTACCGCACTCCTTAAACGGAACCCGGGGGGAAGGGATGTTGTGAATTAATAAAAGTGTTTGAATAAAGTTTGTTGAAACCTTAAAGCAAAGTGCAGGGTTCTGGCCCTGCACTTCTGATTGGCCGAGAATAGTGATATCGGATTGGTCCGTTCAGGAGAATCTGATTGGCTATTAACGAGCCCTTCTCGTTGGTTAAAAGAGCTAACGTTCCTGTGTTTTCATTGGCTAAATACCCAAGAGCTTGCCTTTATAAAGGGGGCTGTTGAGGCCTTTTACAGAGCTGTTGCACCATGTTAAATAAAGAGTTCAAGTTCACTGTTCGTTGACTCGTCTCCGTTTCTTACGCCACACACAGAACATAACAGTAATTATACTGTTAACCTTCAAAACTCAGTATTTACCATCCTGGGAATAAAAGTAAAAGTATAGCATTTTTTTAGTTTTAGAACATCAAACTACCAAAATCATTGGAAGGTCAAATATTTGCATTCACTTCTAATTTAAAATCTCATCTAATGAAACAGAACACTCTACCTAAACAATCATTGCAGACACTGAAATTGAGAAAGGTTCTAGTTATTTTTGTCTATATTTTCTTAAAATAATTATGTTTTCAAGAGTTAACAGGGAAAAATATTTTTTGATTTTTTTATGCAATTGAATTCCTATACAGTTTTAAAATTAGTATAGCTATACCAACAAGAATGAATTTTTTCTTCAGTTATTAATATGCTACACAAGTTAATACTTGAAAATATTGATAAAATAAATATATTGAAAATTATTATTTTGATAGCTATTACTTATTGCAATTATTCTTCAAATGCAAATTTCATTTTGCTTGAGTTTCAGATTGAAGAGATAAAACCAAGGATGCTTGATAGCAAGAGCCACACAATTAAAGACCCACACCTTTTTAGCTGTTGCATATAAAATGTAGGGTGACGTAGATAAAAAAAGGTTTTTATGTAGGATGACCTACATAATAATACAGATATATGAATTTGACTGATATGTTACACTAATATATATAAATTTCCTAATTTTTATTTTTTATTTAAAAGAAATGCAACATTTGGCAAGAGTTGGATATCTTTTACAATAATTTTAACAACCATAGACAAAAAGACACCTACATCTTGCTATCTTCTGGTGTGAAGTGATAAAATCACACATTTCAACTAGATACCAAAATTGGACACTGTATAGGAGAATTCATTCATCCTAATTCAAATTATTCATTAGCTGGCTTAATCTTGGGAACAGTACCAGATGTGAAGGTTAGCAACTTTTATATAATTCATACTGTATCTATTGCATCCATTATAGGGAAGGATATTCTTGCTGGTGTTTGAAGAGCATCTGACAGCCATAACAGAGAAGAAAATACAGAGTGGTAGGCTGATCATACACTAGGATTTTCCTTTTGTTTTTTCCCCAATTGTTTTTGTTTGAGGAAGAGAGAATAAACTTATTTTAAAGTTTATGCAAAAATTACCATATGTTTCCTAACTGAAAATAGTGAGAAATCATGTTGATCATTTTTACCAGTTGAGCCCACAATCATTGGTCTTGTCAGAAAAGGTTATGGAGATTTTTAAAAAAAGGGTTAGGGCTGTTTGTAGCCTAATGCCATCATTTGCTTTTCACTGTTTTATAGCGATTTCTTCAGCTTGAGCATGGTAGCAAGCTAGAATATCTTTGTAGGATGGATATCCTTGCAATTGCCTTTTATTTAGGATTATGAAAATAACCGAAAATTCACTCTGTATCATTTCTTATTTGTGATCTATGCTACTTCTTTTTATCTCATTTCTAAGCAAACCAATCTCAGACTGATCTGTTCCATATTTTTATGCAGTTTAACATCTTCTCTAATGCATGTTTTGTAACTACTGCCCATTATATATTTTGTGTAGTATACAAATCCAGCTTAGCCTTTCTAAATTTGTTGAAACACCTTTCCCAAACATATGTGGGTCCTGATCAGCAGTGGTATTCAGTAGGTTCTGACCAGTTCTGGAGAAGTAGTAGCGGAAATTTTGAGTAGTTCGGAGAACCGGCAAATACCACCTCTGAATGGTCCCACCCCCATCTATTCTCTGCCTCCCAAATCCCAGCTGATTGCCTGGGTCTTCTTTTGTTGCCCTGCACAGGAGAACAGAGCTGGAAAGCAGGTTAGTGGAGTGGGGAGGGAATGGGATTTTGTAGTAACCTTCCCCTGGAGTGGGATGGGAACGGAGATTTTACAGTCTCCTTCCCCACACCACACCCACCAAGCCGCACCCACAGAACGGTAATAAAATTTTTTGAATCACCATTGGTCCTGATGTAAAACATGTCAGTTTTTATAAATATTTCTACCAAGAATAAAGAATAGCAGTAGACCCAGCATTACAGTGATACATATTTTAGCCAAGTTTGCTGATGTGAAATGTGGTACTTCAAACTAAAAGAAATTAGTAGGAAACTGTAGTTATCTGGACAGATACACATTAAAAGCATGCAATAAGAACTGAGTGCCTGCTATACAGGAGTAGAGAAACAGTAATGTAACATTTTTAAGAATAATCCTACTTTATAGTAAATGCTTCTAATCCAGCAATAGATATTATATAATATTATATAAGATATACTATGTAACATATATTACATAAAGTATTTTCCATTTCTTAAAATAGAGCTGTTAAATATTTATACTAAATGTATTTCAAAGTTTTCTTTTCTGTAGTGGGCTAACAAGTTCAATTCACTTTGTTGGCATTGGAAAATTGTTGCACTCCATTTATATAGAACAATTTTTATTATTCACTTAAGTATATGGATGAAACAACTGGTATTTAAAAGTTAGAATTTAATTTATAAAGTATTAAAAAGAACAGCAGTAATGAATGGAAATCCTGGCACCAAGCTAAAATTAAAATATCTCTTAATTGCAGACATATATGGAAATATTTATGTATTAATTAAATAAAGCATTATAATTAATTAAATAGAAGAAAAAATAAGTATAATTACAAAGTTGCCATAGTATGTATTACATATACGTGTGTGTGTGTGTGAGAGAGAGAGAGAGAGAGAGAGAGAGGATAACATTTGATCTCCCACATCTGTTAGAGAAAGTATATTTAGATATGGCTGACCTTTTCTGAGAGTGAGAATCTAGCTTGACCAAGGATTAATGAAGCAGGAGTAAGGTCTATTTAGCTTCTAGCTAAAATTCTTTTACTTCTGGCAGAACTAAGATCTATTTAAGGAAATACATTCAGGAAGAGGCAAAACCTATGCAGTTTCTAGTTAATTACAATCAGACAGACAATACAGCCTGCATGGGGGCAGGCACAAAATGGACAGAATAATAAAAACAGTACTATTTTATGATGCAAGTCTTACCCCTTGTGCATCTGGATCATGTTTGTGAACATAAAAAAGGACAGCCTTGCAATGCATCATTAAGACACAGTACAATTCCTCCAGACACCAACAGCCCTATGATACATAATCTGGGAATAAATGCAGAAGAAAATCACTAAGAATAGAAATTTCATAGACAAATAAATAAATAAATTATTTTCCATTTACAGGCCACTGCCACTGTGGTCAGTAGGGTATGAGCTACTGACCACAATGGCAGTAGGGGGTGTCAAACTCCATTTCATCAAGGATTGCATCAGAGTTGTGTTTCACCTTGAAGGGCCTGGGGGGAGGCGTGTAGTGTGGGTGCGGTCAGGGTGGCATGGCCGTGGTGATCGTGGCCATAGTGGGTGTTTGACAAAGGATCAAGATGCATTTTTCCCTTTGCATTCAAAACTATTCCAGAAAAAGGGAGATTTACTTTCGGGTACAGTCTCAATTCCATAATGTAGTCATTAAAGGTATGTACAGTCGCCAGCTGCTATGGGGCTTGACTCTTTTGTATAGAAGCAGAGCATAAACAGATTGACAGTTTATCCAGGTGTGTCTAAAAACTGTCTGTCCAACAGTCTATCAAACATTGTTACTGTTAGGGATAACATTGTTTACCCTAACTGGTTTAGGTAAAATAATAAATATGTTATCATGGTTTGTTAGTGAACGTGTCTGTAACTTTAACTGAAAGAATATAATTAAGGGAGTGGTTATAAAAGCACCATAAAAGAAGCAAGGCATGGCAGCTTGCTCTCTCTGGCTTGATGATCCCTAATTACTGCATGGATTGAAGACTGCATTTTTCCCCTATTGGAACGGGAGAGAGAAAGGACTGTTGATTTATCAATGGTGAAAGGACTGATTTATTGTAAGTGAACTGACATTGGATATTCTACACAGACTTTGCTAATTGAATATCCTTGAATGGACTGACTAAAACGATACATGACTAATGGACTGTTATTTTGACTATGCTATAACTCTAAATGGAATAAACTATATTTTGATAACACAAGCGTATCTGTTATTTTTACTGTATGTTAACTAACGTACAAACTTATCTCACACATTTATCTGTATGCCTATCTGACTAATGCTGCACATTCTGTTTAGCTTGTCTCCTTAACCCTATTTGGGGAACCCAGGCTTAACAGTTACCTTTAACAGAGTCCTAGAGAAGAACGTAATAGTACTAATTTAGGCTTAACACTGGTTATGGGCCCAGAGGCTGCAAAGTCAGTTTAACTAGGATGAAACAGATTTATGTAAAAAAGTAAGAGTTTGTGTTGTTATACGTTACAGTAAACAGACAGCTGTGTTTTATTAATTATAGTTTTATATCCATATAAGAAAATATGGCACAAGTCAATCTACAAAGTTTGTCCATTATATCCAAGTTGGATGGAACAAACTATGTATCATGGTCTATTATTTTGTAAAAAAGCAAAGTGCCAGAACGCTGGCCAGAATACTAAAAGTAACCAAAAGAAAAAGAAAAATTTAGAGTTAGCCATGTATATTAACGGAGCTGTAAAAAATAATTTATGGGTGGTTGACAGTGGAGCATCCCACTGTATAAGAAATGATAACAAAAATTTTATTAAAATGTCCCAGAGTACACAGCAGATATCGTAAGCCAATGGCTGAAAACTGAAAGCTAAAGGTCAAGGTATAGCATATTGTTCTTTCATAAAAGAGAATGTAAAAATGTTATATGTACCACAACTTAAGTTTAATTTAATTTCAGTTAGAATTTTGGTTAAATTAGGATATGTAGTTACCTTTAGAGGAGATAACTGCATAATTGAAAAAGAAGATAAGAAAATTACTACATCTTTAAGAGGTGAATTATATATTTTAAATGATAATCGTTTAGAGATGGCTAACACGGTTTATGATAATAAGAAATCTCATGATGAATTTATTCATTTATTACACCGACGGCTAGGGCATTTAAATTTTAAAATGCTTAAGAGAACTGTTCAACTATCTAAAGGAATAAGTTTGAAACCTTGTAATAAGTATTTGCAATGTTTTGCTTGTAATCAAAGAAAAAGCAAGGTCATACAGGCAAATAGAGTTGATGGATTTACTACCAAAGAGCCTTTAGAGGTAGTATTTGCCGATTTAATAGGTCCAAAAAAACCAAGTGTAGGAGGAGCTCGATACATATTAAGTATAATGGACCACTATTCTAGATATGGGTTTTGCTATTTAATGAAGAGCAAAACTGAAACGTATCTAAATCTCTTTAATTGGATTAAATTTGCAGAAAGAAAAACTAAAAAGAAATTAGTAACTCTTATAACAGATAATGGTGCAGAATTTACAAATAATAAATTCCAGAATAGACTTAGAATGTTAGGTATTCAACATAAAAAGTCTGCACCATATAGGCCACAACATAATGCCTTTATAGAGAGACGAGGCCAAACACTACAATCAATGGCACGTACTATGTTGTCTGATTCAGAATTACCTGACAATTTATGGGGAGAAGCAATAATGTGTGGTAATCATATATTAAATAATGTTGTTAATTCAACAACAGTTGAATTACCATTCACACTGCAGCATGGTACAAAACCTGATTTAAGTTACATGCACACATTTGGAGCACCAGCATGGGTGCATATCCCTACACAACTCAGACTCAAAGGACAGCATAGAGCTAAAAGATTATTTTTTGTAGGATATGAATCTAATCACAGATCTTACAGATTCTGGGAACTAGGTACATCTAGAGTTTACACCAGTGCTAGTGCTAAATTCCTAGAACATGTAGGATGGAATAGATTAGAGCAAGATTCAAATAATGAAGTAATTATTGAACCCTACAAAAGGCAGAAAGAACAAACTAGTTATAAGAAGAGTCCAATAAAAGAAGAAGTCCATGAAGAGCAAATAGGACCAAAACAAGAGGAAACAGTTGATCAGGAAGAGTTAGATAATCAAGAACAGTTAATAAATGAAAGTTCACCTGTAAGTCCTGTAATACCTAGACGTACTACACGTGTAACTAGACCACCTGATAGGTATTAAGCAAGTATAGTTTGCCAAGTAACTAAAATTCCAACTAGTGTAGATGAACTTAGGATGTATCCTGCTAAGGATCAGGAGAATTGGCAAAAGGCAATGGAAAAAGAACTAAATTCATTAAAGGTAATGAAAGTATATGAAGATGCTAAATTATCTCCAGGAGAAAAATCCATTGGGTGCAAATGGATATTTAAAGTAAAAACTGAAAATGATGGGACTGTTTCTCATAAAGCTAGGTTGGTAGCTCAAGGATTTAATCAAACTGCATTTGATTACGATGAAGTTTTTGCACCAAGTCTTAAAGCAACATCTTTGAGAGCAGCTTTAGTGTGGGCAGCTAAGAAAAACTATGTCATTAACCATTTAGATGTAGAAACTGCTTATTTGCATGCACCATTGCAGCACACTATATATTTAAAAAAGCCAGTTATTATAAAAGACAATAAAATAAATAGTAATGATTGTTGGAAACTCAAAAAGAGGCTTTACGGGTTGAAACAATCTGGCTTTGAGTGGAACCAATATATTGTGAAAGAATTAAAAAATATAGGATTTAAATCTGGTTTAGCAGATCCATGTGTGTTTAAAAGAGAAAATAATGGAACGGTGTCATAATTGTTATTATTTACAGATGATATTGCTTTGATAACTAAGACTAATAATGAAGCTAATGAGATTATATCATTATTAACTAAAAAGATAAAATTAAAGCATTTTGGTGAAATTAAAAAGTATCTAGGATTGACAATTAACAAAACAAAAAATGGATTTAAGATATCTCAAGAAGGTAAAATTTGCCAATTAATTAAAACGTATAAAATGGAACTTTGTAAACCGGCAAAGACTCCAATGAGTCAGGAGGTTTGCCAAACTGATGATCCAAGTCCCAAATTTGATAAATCTATATATCAATCTTTGATTGGTAGCTTATCATATATAAGCAATTGGTCAAGGCCAGATATAGCTTATAGTGTTAATCAGCTGGCACGTTTTAATTCAGATCCACATCAATGTCATTGGCAATCATTAAAAAGAATTTTAAGATATCTTAAAGGAACAATAAACCATGCATTGTATATAGAACCAAAGGGTGATTTGAGTCTTAGTGCCTATGCAGATGCAAGTTTTGCAACTGACATAAACACTAGAAACTCAACATCTGGGATGGCTATATTGACACTAATAGGGTGGAGGTCAATCAGACAACAGCATATCAGCTTGTCCACGATGGAAGCGGAATTTTCATGTCTGTCATTACTATGCACTGACTTAATTTTGTACAAACAGTTATTATTAGACATGGGTATAACTGTTAAAGATTCCATTATTGTGTACGAGGACAACCAAGCAGCCATAAAATTAGCTACTAATATTGGTGTAAAAACTAGATCAAAACATACTGATTTAAGATACTTAAATGTTAGAGAATCTGTAAAGAATGGGCTAATTAAATTGGAATACTGCATGACAGAAAAAAACATTGCAGACCAATTTACAAAAGCTCAAAGAGTAATTAAGTTTAAAGAGAGTTGTAACAAATATGATTTAAAGATGTAAATAGTTATAGTGTTATTATTACCTAAAAGGGGAGAATGTTAGGGATAACATTGTTCACCCTAACTGGTTTAGGTAAAATAATAAATATGTTATCGTGGTTTGTTAATGAACGTGTCTGTAACTTTAACTGTAAGAATGTAATTAAGAGAGTGGTTGTAAAAGCACCATAAAAGAAGCAAGGCACGGCAGCTTGCTCTCTCTGGCTTGATGATCCCTAATTACTGCATGGATTGAAGACTGCATTTTTCCCCTACTGGAACGGGAGAGAGAAAGGACTGTTGATTTATCAACGGTGAAAGGACTGTTTTATTGTAAGTGAACTGACATTGGATATTCTACACGGACTTTGCTAATTGAATATCCTTGAATGGACTGACTAAAACGATAAATGACTAATGGACTGTTATTTTAACTATGCTATAATTCTAAATGGAATAAACTATATTTTTGATAACACAAGCGTATCTGTTATTTTTACTGTATGTTAACTAACATACAAACTTATCTCACACATTTATCTGTATGCCTATCTGACTAACGTTGCACATTCTGTTTAGCTTGTCTCCTTAACCCTGGTTGGGGAACCCAGGCTTAACAGTTACCTTTAACAGAGTCCTAGAGAAGAACTTAATAGTACTAATTTACAAAATTGATATACCATCCAATTCTCAATGACCTTGGGTGGCTCACAACAATAAAAAGATTTACAATTAAATCAATCATAGGTAAAAGATTAAGATAAAAGTTGACAAACTCAACGATACAAGGGGGCTCACTTTCTCTCATCAAAGACCTAGATGAAGAGCAAAGATGTTTTTGGCTCTTTCGAACAGCCATCCAGATCTTGGAGGATACCTAGTTCTAGTTGGAAGATGCTGCTAAAGACAAGATGAAGAAAGTGCTGCCTCCTGCAGCACTCTGCCAGCCAAAATGGGGCATGGGGGAAACATATATGCTAGCTGGTATTTGTTCCTGTCAATATTTTCCACAAAACAGAACTGCAGTTATTTTTAATCTCTCCTAACATCTGCAGAAGATAGAAATGGATAGGTGGCAAAAATTGTACTTATCACCAGAATGGCAGTCAGATTCAAAATGAATCTTTGAATGATTCTCAGGAATTACCATCTAAATCTAAGTGACTACAAGCCATCATCCTTTGGCCTCTTTGGTCAAAGTGATGAAATATGCTGTTTACAGGTGAAAGGAATTGTGATCTATTACATTGATAGGCTGGCAATTTGAAGTCTACTCTGTGGGTGTCTAGTTTTTAATAAAACCAGAAACAGCTTCATCTAATAATTCAAATACACCCCATCAATCAGTTTCTGCATATAAGTATGTTGTCTCACCTTCTGGCTTTTTCTGTCCTGGATGCCATTTAAAATTATTTAGCTCGACTGAGCCCTCAACAAAGAGTACCTCTGTCCTTTGCATATTGTTTTGCTACTCTTGGATTCTTTCTTTTCATTTTATTCTGCTATTGCTTTTTTAATTGTTTGATTTACCTCCTCCCTTTTACAATTTGTTAGCCTTCTCAAATGCTGCTTTTGTAATAGTGAGACAATTCGGTCAGTAAAGGAATCCAGGGATATTTAAAAGAATGCCCCAATCTGGAGCCCTTGGCAGAATATCTCTCTTTATAAATGATCCCAGCAGTCAGAAGAGGAATCTACATAACACATATGTACCTGTCGCCTTCAAAAAGTATGATTCCCAAATAGTTTGTCTTCCCTCACAATCCAGCTCTTCTTATTTTATTGAAACTTTGTCCAACTTGCATTACCAGCAGTCTGCCCACAAAAAGGTCTTATCATAGCGAAACAGGATCTTTAACTCTTCCAAACAACAGTCTGGAAATAGAAACCCACATCATGCAAGTGTGGGTAAATATGGCTTCAACTTTATAATGGTTTTGAGGTTAATGTAAGATAGAGCCAGGATGGCAAACTTTGAGTAGTCCATCTGCCAGCTGGTACCATTCTGAACCTGTGTTTCCTAAACTATATAAGAATGGTCCAATTATTATTTTTTGTCAAGTTTTTTATTTTATTTTACATATACACATCAATATGTGAACAGTGTGGCACCATATATTTGAAACAATTAAGAATAATAACAAATATTAATCATATTTGTTAAATTCATCAAACTTATGTAATTCTAATGTTAATACATATATTTGTATTAAGTTATAGTCTTTCATTATTTAATTATTCAATGTTTCAATATATTATTCTAATGTCAATCACAATATTATTTAAACATACATGATAATTCCATTATTCAATTTCTAATCTTTCCTCTAATTATTGCTTTTATCTCATTATACAAAAATGTGAATATTAATAATCTCCCCTCTCTTTTATTTCTCCATTCTAATTTTTAATCATGCCACCATTATAATTTAAAAAACATTTCCTTTTTACCTCATCTCTTATCCACATTAACATTTTAATTATTATTCGCTTTCATTTTAATAAAAAACAATAGTAATATTAATCATATTCATTACATTCATCAAGCTAATATAGTTCTAATATTAATGTACATATTAATGTTAAATTATGCTATTCTATTATTTAATTATTTCAATGTTTCAATATATTCTTCCAATATTATTTAAACATACATAATAATAACACCATTCAATCTCTAATTTTCCCACCTCATTACTAATTTTATTTTATTATATAAAAGTGTATATACTAATATTTTCCCATTTTCTTATTTCTATCTCTATTCTAGCTTTTAATCATGCCTCCCTTAAAGGACAATTCCTTTCTAACCATCATCTCTTGTTTGCATTAGTAGTTTAATTCTTATTTATTTTTTGACTTGGCTCCTATATTCCTCTCTTAGATCTTTGTTTCTGTCTGCATCCACATCCTGACTATTCAATCCAAATATTTTTCCCATCTCTACCTTCTTCCACTGTCTAGTTTTCAAAGTATCTACCCATTCCCCTGTTTCCCTTTCAAAAATATATTCCTGTTTCTCCAGGTCTCTTTTAAAATTTCTTGAAGTATTTTCCCCTTGTTTTATTTTGTCAGTCATCATTATTTATTGTCCCTTCTTTTCTTCTTTTGTTTGCTGATTCATCTGCTCTATTTTTCCTCCATTCTTTCTGTTGGCTCCTCCCTTTCCTGTGCATCTTGATCTTTACTCATTGTCCCTTGTATTATATTTTCCAGCTTTCCCTCTATGCCATGCATTATTTTCTTAATCTCCTTGTGGTTTCTTATTATAATGCCCTTTATACTTTGATACATGAATGCCATATCTTCCACTCATTTCCTTCTAATGGAGCATCTCCTCTTGTTTTAATAGGTCCTGCTCTTATCCAGTAGTCCAGGAACCATATATTCAAATCTAAATTTGCTCTTCAAAAAATACATTGATCATAATTCCTTATGTCCCATAGTTAATCCTTCAGTTCCTTTTAAGTAGTACAGGAAGTTGTTCAAAATCTCTTTAAACCCCCTTTATAAATTCAATCATGTATCATGATATTCAGGGGTCACTTTAATTAGACATCTTTCTTGTTCTCACATTTAAGTCTCCAGTAGTCATAGGGTAGATGCATATAACTCAGTAAATATCTTCATGGTCCTCCAGATCAGTATTGTTTATTCCATATCAGAAATCTTACCAGGCTTGTAAATATAAGTTGTATTTCCTTTCATCAGCAGGTGGCGCTCTCAGCTTAAATTTCAATGTTACAACTCAACCAACCAGTTTCAATCCAATTTGATTTTAATTAAATTTATAAAAGAAGGGTTAACTTTTAAAGTAAATAGTTCCAGCATTTTAAAATGCCTTCCCAAAACAATGCTTTCCCAATTTAAAAATCCATTTTTTTTTATTTTTAAAGGTATCTTCCCTTGATCTTTTCATTCCAATCTAATATTTTTCTCAAAATGTTCACTCACTGCTTTTACAAGTAGTTCTGAGCAAATAATTCTTCTGGATTTTTCCTTTTGGGGTTAGGTTTTAAGTAAAAAAGAAATCTTCTCACCCTGTTCCAAATACTGTTCACTAACTCTGCTGTGGCACTCATCTTAGCTGTCCTTCAGCTGTCCCAGCTTCATGGCAGCCATCTTTAGACTGCCTCTTCTTGTTGTGGCTGAGAGGGAAAAGAAAGCCCTGGGTCAGGCAAGAGAGATGCAGCTCTCTGCAACCTTACAGGGCTCCCCTCTTTGCTTCACTGGCTCTACAGGGTAGCTTTGGCTTCTTTCAGAGCCCACCAATGGGGAGAACTTGGCATGGGAGCGTGGAGACCTGCTCTCCATGACCGATCCTGCCATGACCTCAGCTGGAAGTCTTAGAATGGTCTGATTATTTATGATTTATCCCTCTACAAGAAAAAGGTTCCTTCTCCATTCCATCCCAAGCTTTATCCCTAAATATCATCCAGTATTCTTAAGCTTTTTAAAAATAGGATATGGTCTATCTCAACAACTGCTGCCAGATACAGCCACTTTGTATAAATTAATAGCTTCCATTTCCTTTCTCAGGAAAAAAGGGCCTGTCAGGTAAATTGCAATTCAATGCTTTTCAAGAAATAGCTCTACATATGAATACACCTGCATCATATGAAAAGACAAACTGAATAGAGTATATTGACAAGCATGCATACTATAGAAGGATGTTCATCTAGCAGAAGATTTTACAATATGGCTTATAAGTCCTTGCATTGAAGGAATTCTGTTTTATTGGGGTTCCCACTTACAATGTACTATAAAAGATCAGAATTATGCAAGCCATTATATTCTCTGTAACTGTAAATCCGGAATTGGGTTGTGAAGGCCCTGATGCCTTGCCATGATACGGACGAACACAGTGCGCTGGAACCCACACTGCTTGTCCAGCAGAAAGATCTTCCACGGTGGTGTAACCGCGACCCCAGGTGATCAGCGGTGTAGGGTCTTTCCAGGTTGGATCTGGAGCTTGGTGATACTTTACCAAAGGCCTTGCTAAAGATTCAGTAGTTCGAAAATGCAAATTAACAGGTGAGTCTGCAAGAGAATCTAAAAAGGTTAAATAATTCCAAGTATATAATGCTACAGCAATGAGATTTTGAATCTTTCGCAGATGGTAAGGGCCAGACTCAGTTTGTAATTGTTTCTGAAGCAATACCTTAAAAGTACGATGAGCTCGCTCAACTATAGCTTGACCCTGAGAGTTGTAAGGAATTCCGTGCAATAAAATAATGTTCCATTTCTGACAAAAGGTTTGAAATTCCTTACTAATATAAGCGGGGCCATTGTCAGTTTTAAACTGAGAAGGCCAACCCATTACAGCAAAACAGGACAGGCAATGAGAAATAACATCTGAAATACGTTCATGTTTTGAAGCAGTAACCCAAAGGAAGTGTGAATGAGTGTCAATAGACGTATGAAGTGTGAATGAGTGTCAATAGACATATGAAGATAACAGTATGGCTTAAAGGTTGAAACTTGAGTTACATCCATTTGCCAAATTTGATTAGCTTGGGTTCCTTGTGGGTTGACACCTACTGGAAAGGGAACTGCCAGTTGCTGACAAGCTGGACAAGCACAGACAATATCCCGGACTTGAGATAATGAAATTTTAAATTGCTTTGCAAGCAATTTGGCATTTTGATGAAAATAAGAATGACTGGCAACAGGATCAGCAACAAAGACGCAACATCCTTTAAGGATTCATCTGCCTTCCGATTTCCTTCAGTCAAGGCATTAGTAAAGGGACTTTGACTTTGAATGTGTTCTACATACAAAGAATACAAGCGAGTTTCCAAACTATTCTTTAAAGATAAAAACAAGGATAACAAATTCTTATCCAAAGAGAGAGCACAATAAGAAAAGGGAAAAGATTGCATAGCTAAATACACATATTGAGTATCAATGATCAAGTTAATAGGTTGGTCATTGAACAATTGTAAAGCCAAAATCATAGCAGCCAGCTCAGCACGTTAAGCTGAAGTCTGTATGGCAGTAAATTTGGAATACCATTGTTGCTGAATCTGCCAGACAACCACAACCCGTGTAGGTGATCCATCAGTAAAGATGGTAAGAGCTTTAGAAATAGGATTTCACACAAAAATGGAAGAAAAGGCCGGATTTAAAGTAGTAGTGACCACTATTCTAGGATCCTTAGATAAAGAATACAACAAGTTTCCCACATATTGAGAAAAGGCTATTTGATATGATTCTGAAATCATCATCAAATGCTCATGTTCAGCTTTTGTACAAGTGAAAGCTATGCTAATGAGATCCTGTCCTGTAAGATGTAAGGCTTGTTTATGACCTTTAATAATCAAATCCTCTAATGCTGATTGATAAGGATAAATGTTTCTAAGTGGAGAAGCTGACAAATTAATCCATTCATGAATGTTGACCACTTGTGGGGACTCATTAGAATAAAGACATCCGTGGGTAAGAGTGTAGTGGGAAGAATAGCTAAGCAAAGTCCTATTGTTAAGGATGTTATCCTGTCCACATATCAATGCTTAAACTTATTCAATATTTCTTGAAGACATGTTCTTTGAGGATCAGTTAATACAACTAGATCTCCCGGTGATTGTGCTCCCTTCAAAGACGGAAATAAAGGCAATATATCACCAGTTGTAATGTAGAAGAATGGATGTGCCCAATTAATAATGCCAAGTAATTTTTGTCATTGTACTAATGTATATGATTTCTGTACTTGTAATTCAGGAAGAATTGGAATGGAGGAATCGTGCAACATTCTATGTTTCCCATTTTTCTTTTTTATAACAAAAACAGGAGTATTCCAAGGACTAGTAGAAGGTTCTATATGACCAGCAGCCAATTGTTCTTGAACCAATTGTTGTAAAGCAGTGAGTTTTTCCCTTGATAATGGCCATTGTTCCACCCAAACCGGCATAGAACAGAGCCATTTAAGAGGAAGAGCCATCATCAAGGATCAAATGGGCATTAAGAAGAGAAAGGATATCACGGCCCCAAATATTAGTATGAATATCTAGAATGTATGGTTGTAGGAAAAATGACTTACCAGCAGATGTTGTAACATTAATTTCTGCCAAGCAGCTGTAGAACCTCCTATTCCCCACAATGAAGAAACTGTCATTTTTGGCCACTGTAAAGAGGAGATGACAGTAACATCGGCTCCAGTATCCATAACCCTTGAAATGGTTGTTTATTAAGGAAGAGCGTTAACAAAGGACAAGAGGAGTTCAGCTGATGAAATAAGTCTACAAATGAAGAAGTTGATCCAAATCCTGCATCCCTATGATTACCTATACCAGGAGATGAAATTTCATATGGAAGAAAAAGCAATTGAGCAACAGAAGAATTACAAGGAAGAACTTGAGGAAGATTCACCCAAATCTGAATCATGAGGATACCAGTGTAATCTGAATCTATTACCCCAGGCACAACAAAACAGTCCTTTTTGTGTGCAGAAGAATGAGGCAAAATTAAGCCAACTAATCCCAAAGGAAGAGGACCTTTAAATCAAGATGGAACTATTTTAACTTCCATGGGAAATTTAAACTCAATTTCCTAAATCGATCCCAGCGCTACCAGCTGTGGCTGGGGAGGAGTGAGAGAGACTGCTGGAGGAGTCAGAGTGATGGGAAAGGCACGCTTTGGATTCTGGGTGGGTGCCACACCCATTGGCAAGTTTCCCGACCAAAACCGACATTGATTGGCCCAATGAAATCCCTTTTTGCAAATAGGGCACTTTTTAGAAGGACGATTCTGAGGAATAGCAGGTGTAGAACGACAGTCCTTCTGAAAGT
Source organism: Hydrophis major (assembly GCA_033807585.1). Classification (NCBI taxonomy): domain Eukaryota; kingdom Metazoa; phylum Chordata; class Lepidosauria; order Squamata; family Elapidae; genus Hydrophis; species Hydrophis major. The sequence continues at coordinate 140,655,951 of CM066343.1, read as the reverse complement.
GGCCAGGCTTCTTACACTTAAAACAGTTACCAATTGGTCACTGTCCTTTCTGAATAGCAGCTACTAACATATGCATTTTATAAGTTTATGATCCAATATTCTGGCAGACTCGCAGCATATCTGCCAGAGTGTAATGAGCAGTAGCCTTTAATGACTGTAAAGCTCTTTTACAATCTGCATTAGCATTTTCAATAGCTAACTGGTGAAGAAGTTCAACAAAGTCAGCATAAGGCTCATTGGCATTCTGTCAAATGTTTGAAAAATTTGCTCGAGGTTCTCCAGCTTGGGGTACCTTAAGAAAAGCATGAAAGGCACATTCAGAAACAATAGTTAACGTAGCTGGAGGAAGAATAACTTGAGTAGGAATTGTACCAAATGGTCCAGTACCAAAGAGCTGCTCAACTGTATATGCTCCTAAAGCAGCAGTTTGAGCATGTCTCATATATTCACTCTCCCAAACTACATATTGCATGGATGTTAAAATCATGTGAAATATATGCTTCCAATCTTCAGGGATCATTATATAACCTTTTTTTTATATAACCTTCCTTCTACAAGTCCTCTTGTAAAATTACCACGAATCCCATAGTCTGTAAATGCCTTTTTAAAACTCTCTTAAGATCTGATAAGGCAGACCCTCCCATTCTGCTACTTGCAGTCCAAGCTGTGGCCCCTGACCAGGACGATATTGTACTGGACAAACAGACAGTAATTTTGCAAGTTCTGTTCCTGAGACAGAGGCATCCCTTTTACAAGACTCTACCATTTTCTGAAAAGAAGACTGAACAATAGAGTTAGGAGGCTTTTGCTCTGTATCTGCAGGAGCTGAGGAAATTGAAGACATATATTCAGGTGACAAAGGGGGACAAGTGACAGCATTAGTATAACGTGAAGGTGGAGGTGTTAAAAGAGAAAGTTCATTGTGACCAAATTTTTCAATTGCATGCCTACATAAATGCCACACATGCAAAATTTCTATTTTTGCTCAAGGTTCAGTATGCAATGTTTTCCCTATACGTTCCCAATCAGTTAATTTTAAAGACCCCTTTTCTAGGTACCATAGGCACTGAGCTGCAATCTCCTGGACCAGCCTTAAGAGATTTATCTGTGGTACCTCGGTATTATTTTTCTTCAACAAATAGCCTAATTCATATGCTTCCTTCATTCCTCAGAAAGTGAAGACCCCATTCTTACAGAAACCAAAAGGTTGAAGAAACCACAAAGGGTTGAAGGTGCACCAAATCCTTGCCGGACGCAGTAAGAGGGTCCCTGTTCATGCACCACGTTATAATGATGAGGCAGTTGAGTTGTTTGATCATGAACAACTGAATCATGATGATCTTTATTGGAGTCTAGTCTTGCATTCATACACATTTTTAATTATCCTCCATCACTGGTTTACTTTGGTTACTGCTTAACTTTTGTTACTGTTTTGCACAGTAATCCATACAATTAATTATCTCTAGTTAAAGTCTAACATATGTTTACTTCCTCTCTCTAATCCTCCTTTAGATTAGTGACTTTGTTTACCTGAGTTGTATTTGCTTGGAAACATTCTTTATCTGAGGTTTGCCATCCGAGATTGGAATATTCCTGCAATTACAACTCTACAAAACCCAGTCTGTGTCCAAAAATATTCTTAGCTGTTTCATCCCATGTCAACAGATCCTCATATCTCTCCATGTACTTCATCACATGATATTCACAAAAACCAAGATTGTGTTGGACCAGATTAGGGGTGGGATTCAAATTTCTTAATAACCAGTTCTGTGGGCAGGGCCTAATTTGTGGATTTGGCTTGGTGGTCATGTGACCGGCCAGGGCATGGCTTGCTCAAATGACTGGCCAGGCGTGATTTGGTGATCATATGACCAGCTGGGCATGGCCAACTCAACATCATTTCTTTGCCCTAATGACTTTAAGTATAAAAAAAGATATACCAAAACAAAAGGTAGTTTATTATGTCATGTCTTTAATGCTTAAATAATAAAAAGGTACAAAAACTATATTGTTACAATATTTTAAAATATTAATCAAAAACTATTACATAACAACATTTACAAAAAGCAATAAAACTTATTTAAAGTACTGCCAGATTGCTTTTTTATTAGTGCCCACAGTTAGTTTTCTTTTGTTTAACATGATCATCAGCAGCTGTGTGATGTGCCTGTAACCATTTCTTTACTAAAGAACTGTTCCCATCTTTCAGAAGTAAGCCAATTAGATTGATTGTCAGGAGGTTTGTTATACTGGAAACCATTAGGTGACTTTTGCCCTCTGAACATGTTATGTTCATCTGCAAGAAGCCTCTTTCTGCCTCTGCTGAACTGACTGCAATAGTTCTAATAATATCTCTAGCCTTTTTAATGCTGCAAGGAATTGTATATTTTTCTAATCTTTTAATACATTTTCTATGAAATCACGGTAATTGTTCTGACCCCTCATTTGCATTCTTGAGATCCCCGCGCTTTGATTGGCCAAAGCGCGGGGCGCTCTGATTGGCTAGGCGAGCCGTGCCGATTGGCTTGCTGAGAATCTCCCCGATTGGTCCATTCGAATCATGGGAGATTCAAAGCGTTGCCATTGGCCGCGGCCGCTGCGGCCTGGAAATAAAAAGCCGTGAAGTTTTCCTATATCCTCAGTTCGGTACCCGCCTAATAAAAAGAGCTTGGAACAAAGTCACCGACTCCTGGCTTCCTTCCACGCGGACTTAACACTGGTGACGAGGATGGGATCCTCATCCTGAACCGAAGCACGTGTCCGACGGAAGCCAGCCAACTGACGAGATGGCCAGCATCACGCCATCAACCCCCTTCAACCCCGCTACCGAGGACTGGGAATCTTACACGGACAGATTCCACATGTTCCTCGAATGCAACGATCTGAAGGATGCCACGGGACTGAAGAAACGAGCCATCTTCCTAACACACTGTGGGCCCACAGTGTTTAAGATGGCAAAAGCGCTAGCCAAACCCACCGACGTGACCGAAATGGATTGGAAGGACCTCGAACCATTGCTCCGAAACCACTACGCTCCAGCCATGCCCATCCTCATCTGATGGCACGAATTTTATTGGTGGGACCAGCGGTCGGGCAAGAGTCTCAGCGATTTTGTTGCAGAGCTGCGGCGCCTGGGAGGACTATGCGAGTTCTCCAACATGAACAAGGTCCTTTGGGACCGAATCGTGCTCGGCCTTTGGGACCCCATTCTCCAAAGTCGGTTGATGGCTAAGGGCAACATCGCTCTCGCCGACACCATCTCCGAAGCCGCGGCCGCCAAAGCAACCCGACAGTCAGCAGACTGCATGCGGAGACCGAACGCCTGGGACCGCACCGCAAACAACAACCCTGCAAGGTCAACCGAGGCCCAACCTGAAACCACCACCCACCAAGGTGAACTCCACTCAACCTCGGGCACGTCCGACGAAGAGGAAGACATCCACCGACTACAGGCGGGCCGCGACCAGCGCAGCCGGAGGAGTCGTAAGTTGAGGACCGCATGTGCGGGTTGCGGAGGCGACCACCCCAGATCCGAATGCCGGTTCTTCGACTCCGTTTGCTGGCACTGTGACAAGAAGGGCCACATCGCACGCGTTTGCCGCCTCAAGAAGACCCACAGCCCCAGGCGATGGGACCCGAGCGAGCAGAGACGAGAGAGCACACCCCCCAGGACCAGAGACCGGCCAACAGAAAACCGCTGGGAGTGAAACGGACGAGCCCAACGAAGTGGCGAGGCCAGGCGGAGAGAAGAGACACATCAGACGGTCACCATCGGCCACGCCACAACCACAGATGCCAGAAAGGTCTACGTGGAGGTAGGCATCGAAGGCGAGCTCTGTAAAATGGAGGTGGACTCTGGGTCCTACCTCTCAATGGTAGCCTGGAAAGAACTTAAACGGTTGGTGCCTACTATCCAGAGAAAGCAACTAGAAAACCAGAGACTAATCCTCAAGGACTACCAGGGAAACCGCATCCCTGTAGTCGGAACAGGACAGTTTATAGTGACCTAAAAGGGAAAAGCTGAAAGACTTCCCTTAACCATCGTCGATCGAGACTGACCTAGCCTACTGGGACTTCAATGGTTCGCACCACTAGGCATCACAGTCACGGGCATCGACCACATTGCCAAAGCCGACTGGGAGCAGCAACTGGCTTGGGATTTCCAGGAAGTGTTCGACGGCACCCTAGGCAAGTACCGAGGGCCCCCTATATCCTTCAGCCTAGACCCCAACGTTCCCCCCAAATGCCTAAAACCAAGGTGGGTCCTGTTCGCACTCAAACCGAAGATAGACGAGCAAATTGACAAGCTCTTCAAGCAAGGGGTATTACAACCCATAGACCACGCCCGGTGGGAGACCCTCATAGTCACCCCGATTAAGCCTGATGGGTCAGTGAGAATCTGCGGGGACTATAAGGCCACCCTAAATGGCGCCTTGCAGCAAAGCACTTACCCCATCCCAGTAGTGCAGCATCTCCTACACTCACTGGGAGGGGGCAAAGTTTTTGCGAAACTCGACCTGGCCCAAGCATACCAGCAACTGCCAGTCGATGAGGAAACTGCCGAGGCACAAACCATAGTCACCCACCGGGGAGTGTTTAGATGCAACCGGCTCCAATTTGGAGTCAGCGTGGCACCGGGGATTTTCCAGAGCCTCATGGAAAGACTCTTACAGGGCATCAAGGGGGTGGTCCCATACTTCGATGATGTACTAGTATCGGCAACCAACCAGGCCGAACTAGAGGCTCGCCTAAGGGAGGTGCTAATGAGGTTCAAAGAAACCGGGCTTAAAGTGAAGAGGGAAAAATGCCAGCTGTACACAGAGCGGGTCGAATTCCTAGGATACCTCCTAGACTGTTATGGCATTCACCCCACCAACAAGAAAATTAAAGCCATCAAGAAAGCCCCCACACCCAAGTCAAAAACAGAACTGCAGGCGTTCCTGGGGCTACTAAACTTTTATAATGTCTTCCTGCCCCAAAAGGCGACCGTGGCGGAGCCTTTGCATAGGCTTTTGGACAAGGCGGCTACCTGGACTTGGGGGAAACGCGAGGAAGCCGCCTTCAGAAAAACCAAGGACCTGCTCACTTCGGATGCCGTCCTCATCCAGTACAATGAGACCCTACCACTAGCCATCACATGCGACGCATCACCCTTTGGCATCAGCGCTGTCCTCAGCCACACTCTCCCCGATGGAAAAGAAGCACCCATCGCGTTCTTTTCAAGGACCCTCACCAAACCGGAGCGGAACTACAGCCAGCTGGACAAAGAGGCTTTGGCTATCGTCGCCGCAGTAAAAAGGTTTAACGAGTACCTCTACGGCCGGACATTTACCATCATCACCAACCACAAACTGCTGCTGGGAATCCTTGCAGGGAACAGGGCCACCCCGAACATTCTGTCTCCCCGAATGACAAGGTGGTCCGAATTCCTGGCTGCCTACAACTACGGACTCACACACAGACCTGGTAAGACTATCTCCCATGCGGACGCCTTAAGCCGCTCACCGTTACCGGAATCTGACACTGACCCAGCACCCACGACGACCACCCTCAGCATAGAGACTCTACCCAACCTACCCATAACCGCGTCAGACATTGCCCGAGAAACTAATAAAGACAAACGTCTGGCGCGGGTTTTGCATTGGGTAGAGAAAGGGTGGCCGGAAAGGGACAACGACGAGTCCGTCAGGACATTCCGGAACCGGCAAACGGAACTCTCGTTACTAAAAGGGTGCATACTATGGGGGGAAAGGGTGGTCATCCCGGAAAAACTACAAGGGAAGGTTTTGGAGCTGTTACATGAGGGGCACCCGGGCATCGTTAGGACAAAAGCCCTGGCCAGAAGTTACACTTGGTGGCCAGGGATGGACAAACAGATCGAGGCCTGGGTAGCAAGGTGTCAACGATGCCAGGAAACTAGGCCAAGCCCACCCGCAGCACCCATCCTAGAGTGGGAAACCCCCAGGGGACCGTGGTCTAGGATCCACATAGATTTCGCCGGGCCCACAAAAGGACACACTTTCTTAATAACCATAGACGCTTACTCCAACTGGCTGGAGGTAAGCAACATGAGAACAACCACCATGGAGGCCATGACCAAAGAACTCTGCAAACTTTTCGCAACATATGGCCTCCCAGACGTCCTCGTTTCCAACAACGGGCCCCAATTTACCTCGCTAGAATTCAAAAAATTCCTAGTGGAGAGGGGCATGCGACACGCGCTGACAGCCCCAGTGCATCCGGTGGTGAATGGTAGGGCAGAACGGATGGTTCAATTCACAAAGAAAACATCCAGAAAATAGACCACGGGGAGATCCAGGACAAAATAAATAAATTACTTTTCATCCAGCACATAACCCCAAACACCACAACAAATAAAAGCCCAGCCGAACTGCTAATGGGGAGGAAAATAAGGTCCCCACTCGATAGATTACAACCCACGTACAACCCAGAGAAACCCCCAGACTCCACCAGCAAACACCGAACCTTCGCACCAGGGGACGCCGTCTACGTGAAGAACCTAACCGGAGACCCATTATGGGTACCGGCCGTCATAACACAACTAACAGGCCCACACTCGTACTGGCTACAAACAACCGACAGACGAGCGTGGAAACGCCACATCGACCAGTTAAGATCGAGGACGACCACACAAGAGACCACTGACGCGCAACCAAGCAAAACCAACCCCCGCAACACAAACCAAGAGGGGAGGGAATACCCAGGGAACCAAAACTGAGAAAAAATAAACCAGCCATACTCACCTGCAAGCAGCCAGCACGAAACCTCGCCAGGGAGAGACAGCCAGGCCAGCTCAACCAACCCGGGAAGACCGAGCGGGAGCGGCGAAACCCGCAGCTCAACCAACCCGGTAGCCCAGGAGGGAGGTGCGGAGAGCAGCCCGGCCAGACAGACCAGGCGGTTCCCACGACAGAGTCCGGAGAAACAGAGACCCCGACCGAACTGGTCGGGATCCAACCTACGACTGACTTGCGCAGGTCCAGTAGGCAGAGACGGAGCCCCGCCTACCTATGGGACTACGCAACATAAGGACTGAACCAAGAGGGGAGGGGTGTTCTGTCCCCTCATTTGCATTCTTGAGATCCCCGCGCTTTGATTGGCCAAAGCGCGGGGCACTCTGATTGGCTAGGCGAGCCGCGCCGATTGGCTCGCTGAGAATCTCCCGCGATTGGTCCATTCAAATCGCGGGAGATTCAAAGTGGTGCCATTGGCTGCGGCCGCCGCGGCTTGGAAATAAAAAGCCGCGAAGTTTTCCTATATCCTCAGTTCGGTACCTGCCTAATAAAAAGAGCTTGAAACAAAGTCACCGACTCCTGGTTTCCTTCCACGAGGACTTAACAGTAATCATTAATATTGATTTCATGATTGAAAATTTCACTCAATGCAACCAATTGTTCTTCAGCTGCTCTCTATGGAACCACCACTTCTTCAATATTCTAATAATTTAGCTCCAAATAATTTCGAAATTTTAATTTATCAGTGTCTTTAAATTGGTAGCTTGTTTTTAAATGTTTGCAATCCATCAATCTTTTCTTCAAATTAGTTACAATGCTTTCTATAAGTTTTTCATGAGGAAGTCCCTCAAATTGATGATTTTGTATAAAATTTATATTTTTAAAGGTTTCTGAAGTAATTAATCCATCAACCTTTTTTTCATATCCACCCTTTTCCTTTATAAGCATTTCAAATGATTTAATTGATCTTACCACAAGTTTTTCAGCTTTCATAATGTCTACGTTTCTCACTTGTAATGCATTAGAAAGAAGTGATATTTCAGTTAGGACATCAATCATCAAGGCCAAATCAGTGAGAAAATATCAGAGTATTTTTTATTTGAAATGAAAAATTGATATAGCACTGGATAAGCACGCCACACAGCTAGAATTGATCTTTTTTTTTTTGAAAACAGTTTTATTAATTTTAACAACAAACAAGAACACATAGAACATAAAAACATCATCTTTCCTCCATGAATTTACAGACAGTGTATCGGTTGGTTTACCACTATTTTTGTGCATCCATTTCATAGTCTCCATTGTAGTTATATTACATAATAGCTCATATTATCAATCAACAATTATATAACCTGATATCATTATTAAACAATCATTTGACTATAATTTTATTAATTCATACTTTAATGAGATAACTATAATTTACTTAATTTATTTTATAGCAAGTCATAAAGTCATATCAAGTCTATCTTAATAAAATTTTATAAGGATAATATCAAAGAAAAAAAAAGAAATATGTATTCATTGTTTCCTAAAATTCTAAATATTCTATTATTATATTTTATTATCTAACCATTGATAGAAAAGGTCCCAAACTTCATAAAATTGTTTATCTTCTTGTTCTCTAATTTCAAATGTCAATCTACTCATTTCAGCACATTCCAATATTTTCTTAATAATTTCTTCCTGTAATGGTATTTTCTCACTCTTCCAATTTTTAGCAAATACAATCCCAGCCGCTGTCAATACATTTACAATCAAATATTTCAAATTTTTATTGTATGTATCAGGTAAGATTCCCAATAAAAAAATATCTGGTTTAAAATCTGTTAAGTATGGAGCAAGGGTGCAAATAATGGAGACGAGCCGGTGGAAAGAGTGAACTTCAAACTCTTTATTTACATGGTGTGACAGCTCAAACTGGATGGAAGCTATAGCCTTCCTTATATAGGCAATTTATTAACTATTCAACCAATAGCAACCTAGGAGCGCTAGCTCCATTAACCAATGAGAACAGCCTGTTAATGGCCAATCAGATTCTCCTGAATGGACCAATCTGATCTTGCCATTTAACAGCCAATCAGAAGTGCAGGGCCAGAACCCTGCACTTGACTTCAAGCTCAAGATAACTTTATTTGATATTTATTCATTCACAACAAAATCTATACATTTCTTTGTCATTTTGTCCAACCATATGCAAATTTTAGTCCAATATTTCTGGTGTACTCACAAGTCCACCACATATGGTAATATGAGCCAGGTATCTGATGACATTTCCAGCATTTTTCAGATTTATTCTTGAACATTCTTGCTATTCTTGTTGGGGGAAAATGCCACCTGTAAAACATCTTATACATATTTTCTTTATAAGCTGTTGACATGGTCATTTTATAATTTTGAGACCACAATTTTTGCCATTTCTCTAAATCAATCCCATATCCAAAATTCTTCCCCCAAACAATCATAGTTTCTTTAACTTGTTCTTCCTCTAGTTTAATTTCCAGTAAATAACCATATAATTTTTAATCACTTTTCATCAGTACCTGTCAAAATCTTATCTGTCAGTCAATTTATCATAGAATCCCTCTTTTAGAATCTTTAACATACCTTGAATGTATTTGCGCATATGAAAACCAATTCATCTTTATACCTTGTTCTTCTAGATTTTTCATCGTTTTAAGTTCACCCTTTTCATCCAATATTTCCCCATATCTAACTGTTTGTTCCTTCTTGTATGTTATAGGATAAGAAAAAGCTTCAATAGTTGATAACCAAACTGGGATTTTCAAATAACATTGTCTCTTAATTTTCTCCCAGTTTAACCATAAAGACTCCCGTATATAATGCCTTCTAAAATAGCCCTGTGATTTAGTGCCCTTATACCACAGAAAAGCATGCCAGCCCAGTAATAAATGATGTCCTTCTAGTGTCAACAATCTAGTCTTTCTTAATATTATCCATTCTTTGGCCCACATCAAATTTGCAGCTTGATAATACAACTCCCAATTAGGAAGGCCAAATCCTCCTCTAGTTCTAGCATCTTGTAAAAGTTTTAATTTTATTCTCGCTTTCTTGCCTTGCCATATATACTTCAACACAATTTTATTTAAGTCTTCAAAATAATCTTTGCCAAGCTTAATTGGTATTGTTTGAAACAAATATAAAATTCTGGGTAAAATATTCATCTTGATTGTTGAAATTCTGCCTATTAATGACAGTTGCAGATTTTCCCATTTCTTCAGATCAAGTGCTATCTGCTGTTTGAGTTTAATATAGTTATTCTCTTTCAATGTAGTACATCTTGACGTCAAATATATCCCCAAATACTTAACCTTATTTGTGAATTGAATTTTCAGTAGATCTGCCAGTTCTTCTCTTTGTCTTAATAACATGTTCTTTGTCAAAATCTTTATCTTTATTTATTTTCTAACCAGCCATCTCACCGTACGTCTCTATCTTTTCCAATAGTTTTAAAGCTGTCTCTAGAGGATCTTCCAGAATGAAAACCAAATCATCCGCAAAGGCTTGTAGTTTAAATTCCTCTTTTTGGATTTTCATTCTTTTTATATTTTGGTCCTCTCTAATATTTCTATTCAACACTTCCAAAGTCAATACAAATAGCAAAGGTGATAATGGGCATCCTTGTCTTGTGCCTTTTTTTATGTTAATAGAGTCTGCAAGTTCTCCCTCTATCATTACTTTTGCCGTTTGCTTATAGTACATAGCTTCTATTGCTTGAATAAATTTTCTGGCAAAACCCATCTGTTCCCGTAGTAGTAACATAAATCTCCAGTTCACATTGCCAAATGTCTTTTGGGCATCTAGAAATATCAAAGCCATTTGTTTTTCAGGATGCGCCTCATAATATTCCAAAGTGTCCAGAATTACTCTCATATTGTCTTTGATTTATCTCTTTGGGAGAAATCCATTCTGATCAGAGTGAACAAAATTATTTTGGTATTTTTTTAAGCCTTTCTGTCAAAATTGAAGCAAAGGTTTTATAATCTGCATTCAATAAAGAAATAGATCTATAGTTCTTCATTTGTAATGGATCGGCCCCTTCTTTTGGAATAAGTGTAATGTAAGCTTCTGACCATGTTTTAGGTATCTTCTTATTTAACATAACTTCATTCATGATTTCTAGAATGCTCAACGATTCTTGTAGTGTTTTAAAAAATTCGGCTGGAAGCCCATCTGGACCTGGTGCTTTTCCATTATTCTGTCTGTTGAGTGCTTTGGTTAATTCCATCATTGTTATAGTACTTTCTAACATTTTTTCAGTCTCTTCAGGTATCTTAGGTAGGTTAGCATTTTGTAAATACTGTTTAATTTTTTCCTCATCAATATCCTCTTGTTTATATAGTTGTCCATAAAAGTCTCGGATAATTGCCTTTTTCTCGTCACCATAGCACATTTGGCCTTGATCATCTATTAACTGTATTATTTTCCTTGATTCTTTCTCCTTTCTCAGTTTGTATGCTAACCATCTACCTAGCCTATTTGCATCCTCAAAATAGTTCCGTTTAGCACTTCTAATTTTTTGTGCCAGTTCTTCTTTCTCTATCTGACCCATTTTATGTTTAATTATGTCCATTTTAAGTTTAATATCTTTTTTCTGTGGCATTTTCTGTAGTTCTTTTTCCAGTTTTTTTGTGGTCAACTTCTAAAGCTTTGATGGTTTGCCTCTTCCTAATGTTTTTTTTTTGTATAATCTATTATTAATCCTCTCGCATATGCCTTCATTGTATTCCAAACATTCTGTATTGAAGTATCTTCTTTTTTATTTTCACTAAAGAAGAAAGCCAATTCTTTCTCCATCCATTGTGTAAAGTCTTTTTCCTTTAAAATAGTATTATTTAATGTCCATCTAGATCTTCTTTTTTGTCCTTTCCATTTAATTTTCATTGGATTATGGTCTGCCCATGTACTTGTTTCAATATTTATTTCTTGAATATTAGATATTAATTCTGTTGATGTCTAAATCATATCTATTCTGGATCATGATAATTGTCTATTTGAGTAAAAAGTATATTTTGAATTTTAACATTTCTTTCTCTCCATATATCTTTTAAGTTTAATTCATCTGTCATTTTGAAAAAAGATTTAGGGAGAGTCTTTCTATTGTTGTCGTATTGCTGTTGCTGTATAGTCCAGTTTATTGTCTACAATTCCATTGAAATCTCCCATCATAACTATATTAGCATAGTCCAGTTCAATTATTTTCATATGTAATTTTTTGTAGAATTCTTCTTGTTTATCATTCGGGGCATACATTGCAACCAGGAGTGTTTTTGTATTATTATCCATTATTTCAACCATTAATACTCTTCCATCTTCATCAGTATGGATCAGTTTTGCTGGGATAGTTTCTTTCATGTATAAAACCGCTCCTCTTTTCTTACAGTGAGTCAGGGAAGTAAATATTTTCCCTAATTTTGGCCGTGCCAGTAATTATTCATGTTGTTTTTTAATGTGTACTTTTTGTAGACAAATTATATCAAATTTTAACTTCTCTAATTTGTGAAAAAAATTTCTTCTTTTGGTAGCTGAGTTCAGTCCATTTATATTCATAGAAATCAGGTTTTTTTCCTCCATGATTTTGTTTTGTATTTAGGTCTAACAGCTCTCATAGACCTTACTTCACGTTGTTCTTTAGTCTCCGCTTGTCCACCTACTGCGCCTTCTTCTTTTCCCATCCCCATTTGGTCCTCTTGAAATTCAGTTGAGATGATCTCTTTTTCTGTCTCTATTTCTTTTCTTTCGAAAAATTCATTGTAGAACATTTCTGCTTTCTCAATTGAGTCAATTCTGTGTCTCTGTTCTTGCCATGTAAACATTAATCCTTCTGGAATCAGCCATCTGTAATTCACCTCTTTTTTCAATAATATTTTAGTCAAGAATCGATATTCTCCTCTCATCTCTCTCACTTTTCTGGGTACTTGTTTTAAGACCACAATCTCATTGTTTTTATATTTCAGTGTCTTCTCTCTTGCCACTTGTAATATTTGTGTTTTAATGGTTTTTTTTTGTAAAACTGAGTGGACCTCTCTTGGTAAATTGTTCCTCATCACATATCTTGTAAAGACTCGGTATATCTCATCTACTTCATCCATCATCTTTTCCTCTGTTTTTCCCAGAGCTCCAGCCAGGATTTCTATCATTATTGCAGTCAAGTTTTGTACCTTTTCTTCCTCTATATTTTGAAATCTGAGATAGAATTCTGACCTGTCCATCTCCCACTTCAACATCCCACTTTTATCTTGTTCAACCATTGTTAATCTGCTATCAATATTTCCAATTGTCTCATCTCTTTGTTTGTCTTTCTCTTCAATTTTTTTGAGTCTCTCATCATATTTCACCATCATTTGTTGAATATTTCCAACTTTTTCATCAGTCTTCCCGATTCTTTGTTCAATACTCTCCATTCTTTGTTCAATATTCTCTATTCTTTGTTCAATACTCTCTGTTCTTTGTTCAATATTCTCAGCTCTTTGTTCAATATTTTCTATTTTCTTTTCAATGATATCCGATTTCATTTTAAGTTCTTGAATTCCTTGCATAATCATCTTTAAAGCTAGGATTGATCTTAAACTACAGGCAGCCTATCTTGATCCAAAAACTCTACCAATTTTTATAATTTAAATCTCAAGTTGTTTGGAAATTTTGTTAAGTTCAATTAGGTTCTTATTCGATTGATGGAAAATAGAATATATTTTATCAATACAAATCTGGAAATATTTTATTTACTTTATTTCCCTTATAGAATCATCTAAAACAAGTTGCAGACGATGGTTTAAACAGTGCCATGTTATAATATTTGGAAACTCTTTGGCTATCCTAGTGCTTACCCCAGATTTTCTCCCAAGCATAACACTGGCTCCATCAGAGCAAAATCCAATTAAATGTTTCTCCAGATAGTTTCTATTAAACCCAACTTTATTCAAACTTTCTATAACTGAACAACATATAATCTCTGCATCTTGTTTATCTAATTCTACTAGTTCAAGGAAAATTGTTGGTGAGAAAGCTGGATCCTCAACTTTTAAGTACAGTATAAGAACTGGCTTGGAAGATATTGTTGAGGCTTCGTCAATTATCAAACAGATTTTGCAAGTTTTCTCAATAATTTTGCTACATAAATGTTTCCTGATGTCTTTTGCAATAAAATCTACTATTGCAACTGCAGTTTTACGTGAATTCAACCATTCCCAAATATAAACCATTTTTTATTATCAATTCAATCAGATCTTCTATATATGAAAATAGTCTGCACATTTCTGCCAGACTATACACTGTAGTAAACACTTTATATGTACTACCCAAATATTTCTCAGTCATCCTCTCCAATCCTTTGCTTATCACCTCATGCTCACATTGCTTCAACCTCTCTGTACAAATGTTATGAGCTTTAGATGGGAAATGTTCCTTCAGTTTCTTTCTGAGAGAAGCTTACTGTATTTCTTTAATCTTTCCTGATGGTTCAATTTGAAAATTCTTCCATTCCTTTGCTTCATGGACACTTTTTTCTTTGTCCCCTAAAATTGTTGTACTGTTGCAATGTCCAGCACTTGGGAAGATTCCTTTCAATGTCCTACTCAGTTCTTCCAGTACTTGATGATGTGCTGCTGCTGCTTTCCCTTGGTTGCGGTATGCATGATGTGATGCTGGTGCTGTTTTCCCCTAGTTGCAATGTGGGTGATGTGATGCTGATGCTGCTTTCCCCAGGTTGCAGTGTGGATGATGTGCTGGTACTGCTTTCCCCAGGTTGCAGTGTGGATGATGTGCTGGTGCTGCTTTCCCCAGGTTGTAGTGTGGATGATGTGCTGGTGCTGCTTCCCCCAGACTCCAATGGTTGTGGTTGTGACTCTTTTGGATCTCCTTTTGTTTTCTTGCCGAAGAAAGCAGCCACACTCATTTGCCTTTTCATTTTGGTAATGTACTGCAAAATAAAATCAACAATGCAGTGGTTTGGACTTGACTGTTGTAGTAAGTTGAGTGGTGAAGGCAGTGGCAAGCAAAGAAAGCGGGCGAGGAACGGAGATCAGTAATATTCAGTAACATTCACTTTTAAGAGTCTCTGAAACTATAGCTAGTGTTTAGAAGATGTTGTGGAAGAGAAGCAAGTTTCACCAGACAAGACTGAGATGAAACTGAATGTGGATTTGAAAATGAGTCTATAAAAAGATGGTGCACTGTATATATAAAAGAATGGCTGATATTTTAATAATTACAATTCATTAATTGAAAAAGAAACAGTTAAAATGGAAATACTATTAATAAACCAAGGGAGTTTGTTATTTTGTGCCAGTAGTGGCATAAAAATCTTTCATAGCAAAGACCTATAGTCCCTACTGGAATGCTCTCTCTATAGCAGAGAGAGAGAGAGAGAGAGAGAGAGATGCCAGGGGAAGCCATGTTTGGTCACCTAAGCTTTTTAGAATGTAGCTTAAAAATGTACTGAAGCTTTTTACAGCCTTATGAGGATATATATATAGTCCAAAAAAAAAGATAATGGTACAAAATCATCGAAGAAGTTGGATTAAGAATGGAATTGATAGGCACATTCACCGAGCAATACTGAATTCTTTTTCTGAAATGTATTCCTCAGTTTAAAAAACTGGAATATATGAATTAGGTTCAGTAGTGGGCACCGCTAGTACTCAAACAGCAATTCAAGAGGATGTAGTGTCAAGGTTAGCAAAAATGGTAAAGCAACATATAGATTTAAATTTTAAAACCAGAAATATTTTTATTGGTACCCACATAAATAAAGGGAATACAATACATATTTAATTTTACACATGTTAACAGCAGCTAAAATTATGTTTGCAAAACAGTGGAAAAATGAAGGGATCCCTATAGATGAAAATGAAATAAAAAATTTACAATGTGCAGAAATGGATAGAGATAAGAAGTAGAAATTAGGTGGAGAATGATCATTGCTATGTATGAATTAAATACAGAGGGTTGATAATTATAAACATGTTGATATAGTTAACAGAGTTAGAAATAAGCCAATACAAAGAAATTTAGTTAAAATTTTTGTTACACTACTGTTGTTATATGCTGATACTCGTTTTTCATTTGTTTTTTCCTGAATGATATATGCCCTGCCTTACAATATTTATTCATAAAAACAAAAGATACTAAAAAAAATAAAAAAATAAATAAATAAAAATTATTTTACTATTACTGTTACATATTGATACTTCTGTTTGTTTCTCCTTTGTTTTTTGCTATATCAATATGTAACAATAACAGTAGTGTTACAAAAAAAATTCATTTATGTATGTATTCATATTTTCAGTATCTCTACTATTTGTATAATTAATAAAAAAAAAACCTATACTGAAAACATTAAATATATTAAAACTTATTTAAATAAATTTTAATAATATTTTGGTTTAGGTTTTGTTTTTATTAATGATACAAACAGTAGAATTACTGAAAACATGAAAATACATAAAGGAATTTTTTTTGTTACACTACTGTTATTGTTACATATTGATACTTATACTTCTCCTTTGTTTTTTCCTAATAGCAAAAAGCAAAGGAGAAACAAACAGAAATATAAACATTTAACAATAATAGTAAAATAATTTTTTTTATTTATTTATTTAGTATCTGTTTGCTTTTATGATTAATAAAAACCTAAACAGAGACTAAAAAATACATAAATACATGAAGAAATTAAAAAAAGCAACTTACAAAAAATTAGGCAGGCAACTTGGCTAGCCAGCTATGCCAGGGTCCTCCTCAGTCTCTTGGAGCTTGCTGCAGCAGCTGGCTCAGGAGTCAGCATTTGACCAAGGCTAGCGACAGCAGTGACAGGAGAAACTAGTTTATTGGTGGGTTTGTTGCCTTTGCCTCCTCACTCACCAATTGGTGGTGGAAGGCCAGGCAGCAACAACAGTGCAGTGGGCGGTGGGCAGGAGAAGATGGTGCTGGCTGAGTAAAAATGGTGGCCAGCCAAAGATGGTGGCTGCTGGCTGGGCAAGGCAGGTAGCGAGGGTGGTGGGAGGCCTGGAGATGGCACTCAACCAAGGCTGGTGATGGTGGTGGCAGAAGATAGGCGACCTGCAGGGCTTGCTGCCTTTGCCTCTTCACTCACCAATCAGTGATGGAAGGCAAGGCAGCAACAATGGAGAGCCGCGGGCGGCAGAAGATGGCGCTGGGCAAGGCAAGCAACATCAGTGAAGGCAGCTGCAGTCCGGGAGTCACTATCAGGACTCAACCGGTGCTGGTGGTGGCAGCAGGTAGGTGACCAGGTTTTTCTTGAAGATGTCACTCACTGATCCATGTCTTCAGTAATGGCAGCTGGGGGAGGCAGTCTGGGCAAAGCAGGCAGTCCAAGCAAGGCACTCCAGGCAGGTAAGGGTGGCTAGCGGCGGTGGTGACCAGGGCTTGCCCTCATTCACCCAGATCAAGCAGGGTGGCAGAAGGCAGGCAGTCATGGCTGGCTTGCTGGCTCGGTGGCTGGCTGCTGGTGCTAGGAGTGATGGCAGTGTGTGGGAAAATGTGGGAAGCATACTACACATGCGCTATTAGTAGTGACTGGGTGGGGCAGAGTGGGGTGGGCCGGGGAGAATGCCATCAGTGATTGTTGTGCATGCATGCAATGTCACGCAATGTTACGCATGAACAATAATGGCTGACTGGGCCAGGAATGGAGGAGTGGATGGAGAGGGGCGGGGCCAGCCAGGGCCCCATTTTACCATTTCTCCAAACTACTGGGGACCATAACAACTGGTTCTATAGAACCAGACTGAACCAGTAGAATCCCACCCCTGGACCAGACTATTTAAAAGCCAGCTCTTACCACATCAATATGGATAAGTAGGAACATAATTTTCTTTGTAGTGATACTCCAATTGTGAAACTGTCTACCTAGTATTTTTAGGCAAGTTCCTTCTATGTTTAATTTTAGATGACTTATTGAAACAATCTTATTCAATTTAGATTCCAGTATGACCTTCACTTGATGTTCAAAATACAAATACATTACCTCTGCTCTGTGTTTTTAAAAAAGTTTTGATGTCTTATTTTCTCAAAAATTGCTCAATAATTATAAACATAGACTGTCTTGATTTTGACTTTAAATCAGGTTGTTTAGTAATCCTTTCAGATTTTTTTTTTTCCTATGGATGAGTCTTCTGCATGAGTCTTCTGCATTAGAAACAATTTTGCATCTGGCTATAGAGATAAACCAAACTCAAACTTCACTAAATAATGAAGTGCTTTATACAAACAGGAAAAAAATGACCTTCAGTTTATCTAATTTCTGCTTTGCCACATGTTTGAGTAGCACTGAATTACCACTGTGGTTATTTTCTCCAAATATTCTGTCTTGCAGTTACCTCATATGGCACTGACAAGCCAAGCCTAAGATAAATGCTTGACAGTTTTAGGTTTCTGTCACATGCCAAAATGCTTAATTTTAAATACCTCTTTATTAAAACAAATATACATACCCAAATATTGGATGACTAAAATAGCAAGTATTGTGATAAGTAACTGTTTGGAAATAATCATCATAATATAAGGACAAGAATCTGGGCTTTTCAGTCCAAGAGCTGACAGATTAATATCACAGTTTTGATCAGAGAGAATTTATTTTGGGGAGCCAGATAACATATGGAATTTGGAGAACATACTGCAGGTGCTCTTATAAAATATTATTACACAGCTTTTATTTTCATAAAATATGACTACGGTAGTCTTTAGCAGTCTCCAACTATCCATTCCCATGGAATCCATTTAATGAGTTGCTCTTTGTTCCTACATATTTTTCCCAGCACAGACTGATCATTCTTCTCTAAACTTACTATTGTCAATGTCCTTTTTCTGGACAAGTGAATAACTTTTTAAACAAATGATTAAGCTGTAGTTATCAATGACATATTTAAAGAATGTGTTTGGGATCTATATAGGGCAGAGAAGCATCCTTGAAAATAATAGGGATACTTAGCTGATACCTATCTATATAGCACACAAAATTATCTGCTACAATGTCCTACCAGTCAATGACTACTTCAGCTTCAACCACAACAATACAAGAGCACACAACAGATACATACTCAATGTAAACCTTTTCAAACTTGATTGCAGAAAGTTCAATGCCTGGAATGCACTACCTGACTCTGTTGTTACATCATCTAACCCTCACTTCTTTAATCTCAAACTAACCACTATTGACTTCACCCCATTCCTAAGAGGTCTGTAAGGGGTGTGTACTATCGTGCCTACCATCCCTGTCCTATTGTCCCTATTTATTTGTACCTATTTCCTCTATTCTTACTCATGTTTATACTTATATCTATTACCTTGTAAACAATTGACAAATCAAATAAGTAAATAAACATAAATATAGCATTTGCTTTTTCCAAAAAGAATCTTAAAAACAAGAAGGGCTATAAATCAGAAATATTTTTTGTGAAGGAAGTACACTGCATATCTAGATATGGTTCAACTAAGATTGTTACTGATATACACAGCTCTAGCTCTCGGGATTATTGATTGGAATAGATGTAATAACTGGCACATGGTGTGGCCTTGGATAATTGATTTCCTTTTAGGGGAGGATTGGAACCATGGCAAATGAGCTGTAAATTTTTCATCCACACTGTGGGTCTGTTTGGAATGGCCATTAGTTAAAAATATATATATATATTGCTCTAGCTCTAATATTTAACAGAAAGAAGAATGTTTCTATCAGCATCAAAAAATGGGAACTTTACTCCTTTTGCAATTACTAAACCAGCATAGACTTAATAGATTGAACAACTAGTCCAAGCACTGCATTGCTACTCAGGAACCAATAAAAAAAACATTGCCAGTTTTATTTTTGTATTTATTTATTACTTTGTATTTACTGAGGGGAAGGAGGTTTTATTCAGCACAAGAAATGCGTGGGAAAGTGAATCTTCTTTTAATGATAATTTCAGGAAACTCAGAACTGCAAAGAAGAGGCTACAGGTTATCTATCCTTAGTATTTGGAGGTAAATATCATTGAGTTGTAATTAAAAGCAGATAAAGAAAATATGGTTTTTGTTATGGACTAAGCCAATGCAGCGATACAACCCTAAACAGCTTTACTTTACAGCAGGCTTGTAATCCTGCACTTCTCATTGGCCCGTGAATAGCGAGTCGTGATTGGTCATTTTGGTCAGTCTGATTGGCTGTTAACGGGCCCCCCTGATTGGATGCTTGTGAGAGTGGTAAGCTCAAATCATTGGTTGTTTTGACAGCAGCCAGCTCTATAAAAGAGCTGCTGCCGCCCAAGTATTTGCTCTGTTCTTTCTGTTCAATAAAGAGTTGAAGTCACCATTTGATGCCTCATCTCCGTTCCTTGCGCCCATGCCCAGGACTTAACACTGGTGACGAGGATGGGATGCGGAGACAATAGAGCTGACTAAGTACACATTGAACAAGACAGAGCACATGGTGAAAGAGCGCATGTAACAAATGGCAAAATGACCAGCGGCGCCATACCACCCGCTCCATTCGACCCAGCAACCGAAGACTGGGACTCATATATAGATTGCTTCCAGATGTTCCTGGAGACCAACAATTTAAAAGATGCTACGCCTGGCAAGAAATGAGCAGTGTTCCTGACCCATTGTGGCCCCGCCATTTTCAAAATGGCTAAAGCACTGGCAAAACCGGCAGAACTGAAGACCATGGATTGGGATACCCTCGCCCCAATCCTCCGGGCCCATTATGCACCCACAGTACCTACACTGATACGAAGACATGAATTTTACCAGAGGGACCAACGGAAGGATGAGAGCATTGGAAATTTCATAGCCGACCTCCGTAACCTAGGAGGCCTTTGTGGTTTTGCAAACTTAGAGGAAGCCCTAAGAGACCGCATAGTTCTGGGATTAAATGCACCACACATGCAGAGTAAACTGATGGAGAAAGGCGACATCAGCCTTACAGATGTCATCGCTGATGCTACTGCCGCAGAAGCAACCAGGAAGTCAGCTGCTCGAATGCGCCGAGTGAACGCACCACTTCGCCAACTTGCTAACGATAGCCCACTCATCACTGTGAAGCACGCTACCACCACCCACCACGAAGACTTCGAGTCATCCTCAGACAGTGAGGAAGAGGAGGTCAACCGGTTCTGCTCGGAACGAGAGCAAAGAAACCAGAGATGTCCGCGCCAATGTGCTGGTTGCGGGGCAAACCACCAGTGATCGGACTGCAAATTCCTCAACGTACTCTGCCGTACTTGCGGAAAAAGAGTCCATATCACAAAAGTCTGCAGAAGCAAGCGAGAGTCCAGTCCCAGCCGAAGGGAGAACAACTTCCGTCGGGAGACAGGCAAACCTCCTGAGAACCAGGACCTTATCTTACCAATGGAACAACTACTACTAGTACAGAAATCAAGCACCTGCCTCTTCAACGAGACGAGAAGAGGCCCACCAAACCATTATTATCGGCCACGCTTCATCGTTTGATGCAAGAAAGATCCGCGTAAAAGTTACTATTGAGAATCGACCATGCGTGATGGAAGTTGATTCGGGATCATCCCTATCGATGGTATCCTGGAAAACCCTCAAACAGTTGATCCCTGATATCTGCCGCCAGGACCTCAGCATGCAATGAATCATCCTGAAAGACTACCAGGGAAACAGAATTCCTGTTGTCAGTTCCAGCCATGTCCAAGTATCCTTCAAGGACCGCACAGTGATGCTTCCCCTGACTGTCGATCGTGACCGACCCAGTTTGTTAGGGTTACAGTGGTTTGCCCCACTTGGGATTGAACTAGCCGGCATGCACCAAACCAGAAGCGACGACTGGGAAGAGGCTCTCATCCAGGAATTCCAGGATGTGTTCACAGGGACATTAGGCAAGTACAAGGGAACCCCCATATCATTTAATCTTAGCCCCGATGTAGCTCCCATTTGGCTTAAACCTCGTCGGGTACTTTTTGCCTTAAAACTGAAAATTGACGAGCAGCTAGATAAACTGATAGCCCAGGGAGTATTGGAACCGATTGACCATGCCCGCTGGGAAACTCCAATAGTAATGCCCATGAAGCCAGATGGTTCATTACGAATTTTTTGGGGATTACCGGGCCACCCTAAATCATACTCTTCAACAGAGCACTTACCCAGTATCGGTGGTTCAACACCTTCTTCATTCCCTGGGTGGCGGAAAAATATTTGCAAAATTGGACTTAGCTCAGGCGTACCAGCAACTACCTGTCGATGCGACAACTGCAGAAGCCCAGACAATAGTTACCCATAGAGGCACTTTCAAGTGCAATAGACTCCAATTCAGAGTAAGCGTGGCACCTGGCATTTTCCAAAGTTTAATGGAGAGACTATTACAAGGCATAAAAGGCGTCGTGCCTTATTTTAACCACGTCCTAATAGCTGCCCCCACTAAAGAGTTATTAGTACAATGACTCAGAAAAGTTCTTCAGAAATTTAAAGACTCTGGTCTGAAGGTAAAAAGGGACAAGTGTCAACTTTGTACAGAGAGAGTGGAGTTCCTGGGATACTGTCTCGACAGACAGGGAATCCACCCCACCAAAAAAAAAACTAACTGCAATCAAAAATGCCCTGACACCTAGGAATAAGACAGACCTCCAAGCCTTCCTGGGACTCATTAACTTTTATAACATCTTCTTGCCCCAGAAGGCAACCATAGCCGAACCCCTACATAGACTTCTTGACAAAAATGCTTCCTGGGTCTGGGGACGGCGTGAAGAGAGAGCATTCCAAGAGGTAAAAGACCTCTTAACCTCCCATGCTGTATTAATGCAATACAACGAGACTCTACCTTTAACGGTTACCTGTGACGCCTCACCATTTGGAGTGGGAGCCATTTTAAACCATGTCCTACCAAATGGGAATGAGGCACCTATTGCGTTCTTTTTGAGAACTTTGTCTAAAACCAAAAGGAACTATAGTCAACTCGATAAAGAGGCTCTCGCTATTGTATCCGCAATTAAATGTTTCCATGAATATGTGTATGGGAGACCCTTTACCATAATTACAGACCACAAGCCGCTACTTGGTATTTTGGCGGGAAACAAACCAACTCCCCATATCTTATCACCAAGAATGACACGTTGGTCAGAATTTTTAGCCGCCTATGATTACTGATTGCAACACTGCCCGGGGAAAACCATTCCCCATGCTGATGCTTTGAGCCACTCTCCACTACCAGACATCATAGAGGACCCTGCTCCAACCTTAGCCGTATTGCAAATCGAAACGCTCAAATTGCCGCCACTGACCGCTCGAGATATTGCCTTAGAAACAAAAAAGGACTCTGTTTTGGCACGAGTCCTTAGCTGGGTAGAACGGGGTTGGTCGGTCAGTGCAACCAATGACACGTTCAAGCCATTTAGAAATCGTCAAACACAGCTATTCTCCCAGAAAGGCTGCATTGTGTGGGGAGACAGAGTCATAATCCCAGAGAAATTGCAATATAGGGTGTTGAAAATGTTGCAGGATGGACATCCAGGCATCGTGCGGATGAAGGCATTGGCCAGGAGTTACACATGGTGGCCTGGCTTAGACAAACAGATAGAGACCTGGGTAGCAAAATGCAGCAAATGCCAGGAGATTCGCTCCACTCCTCCAAAAATTCCCCCAACTCAGTGGGAAACGCCTCAAGGTCCTTGGTCCCGTATTCACATCGATTTTGCGGGATCCACAAGAGGACACACTTTCCTCCTAACAGTGGATGCCTATTCAAACTGGCTCGAAGTCCACAAGATGAAAAGCACCACTACAGAGGCGGTCACTAAAAAGCTGAATAAACTATTCGCCACCCAAGGATTTCCGGATGTTCTGTTCTCTGATAATGGCTCCAAATTCACTGCCCTGCCATTCGAACAGTACCTGGCAGATCGGGGCATCCGTCATGCCTTAACATCGCCAGCTCACCCTGCGGCCAATGGTAGGGCTGAGCGAATGGTTCAATTTGTAAAACAGACCTTGCACAAAATGGACCACAGCAACATTGACGATAAAATAAACCGGATGCTTCTCCTCCAGCACATAACCCCAAACAGTACCATGAACAAGACCCCAGCTGAACTCCTGATGGGCCGGAAACTTCGCTCGCATCTATCCAAACTACACGCTGGAACAACCCCCGGGATCCAGTAGCAAGTGTCGGGCATTCCAGGAAGGTGACCTCGTGTTTGCGAAAAACTTCTCAGGCGACCCATTGTGGGTCCCCGCGACCATAACGCAACTTACGGGACCCCGATCCTATCACCTACAAACTGCAGATGGTAAGGTGTGGAAATGCCACATAGACCAACCGTTCCAGATTAGCACCTAGTCCCATCTCAGCCCTGGAACCTCTAGCTGGGGGGAGGGAGGGAACATTGAGGAGGCCGAAGAAGAAATGATAATCAAAACCCAACAGCCTACACAACCAATCAGGGGATACTCACCATCAGAAGGAGAACCAAGCCAGGGAGTGGCCTCGCTGCGTGACAGCACTGCGATGGAAACAGATCCAGATGGAAACAGATCCAGGGAACCCAGAAGACAGCACAGGGAAAGCAGCCCAGGGCCACAGTTTTCACCATCCAACCCAGCTAGCAGCCCACTGGAACCAGAACCAGGACAGACACTGGTGGAACAGCGCAGGTCAAGCAGACAGGTGAAGCGACCTGCCTATTTACGAGAATACGTCACCCCACTCCTCAGATGGAACCTAGGGGGGAGGGGTGTTATGGACTAAGCCAACGCAGCAGTACAACCCTAAATAGCATTACTTTACAACAGGCTTGTAATCCTGCACTTCTCATTGGCCCATGAATAGCGAGTCGTGATTGGTTGTTTTGGCCAGTCTGATTGGCTGTTAACGGGGCCCCCTGATTGGATGCTTGTGAAAGCGGTAAGCTCAAATCATTGGTTGTTTTGACAGCAGCCAGCTCTATAAAAGAGCTGCTGCTGCCCAAGTATTTGCTCTGTTCTTTCTGTTCAATAAAGAGTTGAAGTCACTGTTCGATGCCTCGTCTCCATTCCTTGCGCCCATGCCCAGGACTTAACACATGTAAAGAACATTGCTCATTGAATATGCATGAATATTTTTGTTCTCTTGATGTTTACCAAAAACATATCAGGATATGTGCTATGTCCCTTCCTGCTATCACATATTTTTTTTCTGATTAGGATTCCAAAATGCATTTATCTGAATATGGATGCAGGTTTCACTGTTTCCCTGCCAACACAGTTATATTTTCAATGGCAGAGAGTATCTCACCTCTCTTCTATATGCATGATGTGTGTATTTTACCATGTATGAAGCACAAGAAGTAACTCTTTCCTGGAAATCAGTAAAAAATGATAAGAATCATGTATGAAAGAAGATTTCAGTCATAAAACTACAACTGAGCCCTCAATGTTGTTATCTACTGTTCATGGCTGCAACATGTTCTGAATGAGTGCTTCAAATTGGAGATCAAGTTTTCAATCAGACATATTTGTTTAGTTTAAGATATTTTACTTGAATTCATAATCCTGGATTGTTGACCAGAAAAATTGTTTGGGATAATTACACTGCTGAACCAACCGACTTGTTTGCTTGGCCAATTATTTTCAGGTAACTTAAGCTCACAGCTATGATGTATTTCCCTAGCCATTTCCATTTATTCATGCTTCCAAGCTGCAGACATTAACTTATAAATGTGAACATAAGATATCTTGAGGAAAGGAATCAACAAATATTCAAACATTTCAAATTATACATGTTATGTAAACCTTTCAACATTTCAAATTATACATGTTATGTAAACCTGATTTTGCTAAAAATGTTAGTGCTTCACTCATTGGTAGGAATGAAAAGTCTCTAATACTTCAAATCAAAGTGTCTTTGCCTTTTCCATCTTATTTGTAATAGTGTTTAGTCTATGATATGATGTACACAAGCTTGCTGAACACCAGGTATTCATGGAGAACAGCTTTCCCTTACTGATGCCCTACAGCATAGCAATATATCAATAACTCATAGCATCCCTAGCCATCATGACTATTAATGATGGAAGCTGATGCAAGCCATGAAGTGGGTTGTTTGGGAAATAAGTCCACCACAGTCCATATTGCCTATCAGGTAAATCCACCACAAAGTACATTGCTATCTCTTCCAGCAGGTGACCTCTTGCAATAAACCAGGTGGCTTTCCTGGCCTCCTCTTCATGGTCATGCATACTACACAACTACGCACATACTGCTTCAAATCCCATTTCATATGTGGCCACCAAAATTGGCAATTAGTTAGATGTAAAATCTTCATAAACCGGAAATGGCTGGCTGAGCGAACATGTGACATGTCTGCAACACTTCTAGATGGAGGTCCTCAGGGACATATATTTTAGAACCCTTCCATGCCAGTCCATTTCATAAGGTCAGGATTTGTTGATTATTTAAAAAAAACCATGTATCATTTGTAACGCTTTTTCAATGCCCCGTGGTAAGTCAACTAGGTGAGCTCTTTCATCAGACATATCTAATGATGTGTTTTCATCTCATTGCCACTTGGGAAGATTGCTTAGAAAACATTTTCCCATGTCCCTACATACTGGGGCTTGCGAGACAAAGCATCCGCTTTCCCCCAGGAACATAGCGTAACACAAAATTAAACCTACAAAAATACAAAGCCCATCTGACCTGTTTTGGTGACATCTTGCAAGGGGTTTGCAAAGCTTCCAGGTTTTTGTTGTCTGTCCACACTTTGAATTGCCACATACTGTCTTCTAATAAATGCTGCCATGTCATCAGAGCCCACTTAACTGCGAAAGCTTACTTCTCCCATATGGCCCATCACTGCTTAGTGTTTGTCAGTTTCCTGGATGTATATGCACATAGTTGCAAATCCTATCACTATTGGTTTGCAAAAGCATAGCTCCAACTGCCACATAACTAACATCAGCCTGTACTATGAAAGAGTGCATGGGATTGGGGTGTTTTAGTATTGTTTCCCTAGCAAATAATAGCTTCAGATGTTCGAATGCTTGTTGACATTGTAAGGTTCACTGCATTGGCTTATTCGGCTGTGGTTTTCCCAATAAATGTTTGGTATGCAGTAGGTTAGTAAGTGGCAAAGCTACTTTGGCAAAGGAGGGGATAAATTGTCAGTAAAAATTGGCAAATCTTAGAAAACTTTGCAATTGTTTCTTGTATGTGGAGCTTGCCAATCTATGACCTCCTAAACTTTTGCAGGGTCCATCTCAATGCCTTTTGTGGATATATGGAACCCGAGATAATCCAATTATGTTTTGTGAAATTCACATTTTGACAATTTTACATACAGTTTTGCTGCCAGCATTTTACTGAACAGGACCCTCACCAGCTTGATAGGCCAAATGGCCAAATGGCATGACCCTAAATTAAAGGACAATTGAATGCCATTTTCCACTCATCACCTTCTTTTTTTTTTTGATAAAAGTTTTATTGATTTTAACGACAGACAAAAACATATAAAACATAAAACATAACATAAAAAAATATCATCAAAACTCATCACCTTCTTGCACCTGCACGTGATAATAAGCTTCTTTTAAGTCTAGTTTTGTGAAAATCTGACCTTCCGCCAACCTTCCTTCATTAAAGGAAGGAGGTACATATGTTCCACATACACGGCATTGATCCTGCAGAAATCAACATACAGCCTCAGGCCTCAATCTTTCTTCTCTCAAAATAGCACAGGCACTGCTATGCGAGATCTACTGGTTGTATGAACCCTCCTTTGAGGTTTTTATCTAAGTAGTCACACATTTCTGCCAACTCTTGAGTCATTGAATACATTTTGGGCTTTGGTAACTTAGCCCCTAGCATTTTCTGTATGGCATAGTCAGTTGACCTATGGGGATGCAGCTTATCACACTCCTTCTCACTGAATACTGCATCCAGATCTCAATATTCCTCAGGGTACGACCATCTCTCCCCTCCTCCAGCAACAGGGTGATTCTTGGTTTCATTCCTTCCTGTGTTGTTTGATTGAACTTCTCACTCATGAGGGGTGATGGTGGATGCAGCCCATATTACAATATGTAATTACAATATGCAATATGTAAGTGTTGGCAACATCCAACCCACCATATGGTCAGACACCACTTATCCAACTGTGCCAATCCTAATGCTATGTCATCCTGTATTCTAGGGACTGCAGTAAACTGGAGTATCTCCTGGTGCAGGCCTATTTCCATGGTCAGTCACTCTGTAACATGGGTTGCCATCCACCCAGCCAGCAAGGAGCCACCCATCTGCTCAAACGTCATAGGTTGTGGAAGTTTCCAAGTCTTTACCCCTAGACTATTTGCTGTGTCAACACTTATCAAACAATGATTACATCTAGTATCCACGAGTGCTTGGCACTCACATCATTTGCCACTGGTTAATGTCACAGGTATAATGAAAAGTTGAATAGGTGTACTCACCATGGGATCCAGTCCCCCTTTGTCATCACTTCTGCTGGTATCAGGAGCCCCTGTGGCTCTGACCATTGTTTCCACTCCTCAGCCAGCATGGGAGAACATGGTTCCTGGGCTGCTCTAGACTTCTCTTGGCTTTTGGGAGGCGTCTTCTGCAATTGCTGCTGCAACCCCGCTGCCACTGTAGTAACAGGACATGCAATGCCCTAGCTTTCCACAGCAGAAACATAACAACTGTCCCCTGCTGGATGGTGTTGTTGTTGCTTGAGCTATGTGGGCTCTGGGACTGGAATTACCTGGCTGCTCTGGACCTTTCCTTGGCGCCACTCTCCACTCAGGCTTCATCCTGTCATCCCGTATTTCTGGTTCCAGCTCTGCTGCTGCTGAACCAAGTCACTAAATACTTCAAGCCTCGGTATACACAGGCCTGTCTGATAGATCGATCCAAGCTGGCTTTAAACTGGTGCACGAGAAATCTCTCAGGCAATCCACTCACTTTACTCGTCAACCACCGGAACTCCCTCATATAGTCAGCTACTGGCCTTCCACGTTGGCACAGCTACTGGCCTTCCACATTGGCACACCACTAAGATCTCGCTTTTGGCTCTTTGGATACATGTTGTATCTTCAAATCGCTCTTTCAAGGCTGTTGAGGTAATTCCCCATTAGGAGAATGAGCGCATATAGGGAGATGTATTTGAGAGTAGTGTTTGAATAATACACATACAGAACACAGATATACTGTACAGTAAATGTTGGTTTTTACTTCCAGAAAGGTTTAATCAAAGTTGAAAATAAGCAGTCCAAAGTCATTTACAAGTAAATCAGTCAGTTTTCAATCCAGGGATAATCCAAATATCAAATTCCAGTGTCAAAAACAGTTCAGTATCAGACTTACATTAAATCCAGAAATATCAGTCAGTTAGGAAAAATGGGGGAACGGCAATACTTTGCAACAGAAGGAAAAAAGAGAGATTCACTCAGACACACTCTCTTCTGAGACTAAGACTAAGACAAACCAGGTTTCTGGTTCCATCTTATAGCCATTTGAGAAACCACACCTAATTACAGTTTTGCATTTTCTTAAAGTTACAGTTTTAAAATGTTTATCCTGGTTTATATATTTCTAACCCAAATAGCTGTTAGGTGACTCGTATTCCTAACAAAGGCCATGAGGAAAAGCCCAAGATCCCCTAAGTCACTACTATGTTCTTCCTAGAGATTGCAACCCACTCAGCAGCCTTCCAATGCTGCAGTGACGGCCATAACCATTGCCCACTTGGAAGCAAATAAATGGCCATATTGGTCCATATAACCCAACACTTGGCCCATGAATAGGGCCACCTTATCAAGACTACCATCAAAAGATGCCCTTAACCGAGTTGGCTTCCATTGACCCGGTTGGCCTGGAGGAGGAGGCATCCAGGCCAGCATCTGGCCTCTACTGTCAGAATGTGCACCCCGTGCTAACATTAACCTGCCATCCTCTAACCTCCAGCCCAAAGACTCGTGAGTCGAGTGTGCCCAGTCTTCCATGTCCTGCAAGCAACTTTGTCTTCCCTATGGCACACTTGCCCTCGGAGGATGGATCCTTGCCATACCCAATGTTGGAACAGAGTGGTCAACCAAGCCCAACTGTCCCTTCTCCTTGGAGCCCCAAGAATCCTCATGGAAACTGGCTTCTCCAAATTGCTCTTGCAGGAAATCCAATGCCTAACTACCAGCTGCCATGGAGCATCTGACTGCAGCCCTTTTCTCCCTCCAATAACTTTCCTGGGGAGTTAGGGTGGGTGGACCCTTAAAGGACCCTGGTTGCACCCACCAGTCTCCTGGCTCCAGTTTCCCTACCTCCACAGTTTCCTGCATCTCTTTCTGGGGCCCTGGCCCTGGTCTGTCCTTCAGCCACATATCAAGTGTCTCCACTGGGGTCTCCATCTCCTCCCCTGGACTCTCCGATTCTGGTGTCTCCAAGCTAGCTTCTGTGCCCTCAGCCATGTCTAGATGAAAAGTGAGGAAAGAGCTGACTTCCTGTCAGGTTCCATTTTGCTGCAAATAAAGACCAGCACACTTTGAGGGCTTTTCTCTCAATGCTTTTATCTTCTCTGCGGAATGGCATGAATTGACCAGCACAAACAAAAAATGCTATTAAAGTCAGCTCTAATTGCTGAACTTTGCCTGCAACTAATAAAGGCTGCCTACCACTCCACCACCCTCACATCCAACAATCAAATCCCCAAAAGGCAAACGCCGCTCTCCCCTGGCCTATCGCAGCCTTATTAAACAAAACCGCCACAACACCCGGTGATTAGAATTCCTAAGAAGGGAAACACTGGCTATAGTGTAATCAAGGCTTGAGTGTCGGCATGTGCTTTCTTTATTCTTCTGCTTGTCAGTGCCAATCAGCTGTTAGATGCTCTTCCAACACTGCAGTTTTCCATCAGGTAAGTAGCAACCGTGCACAACCCTCCCAGAATGGCAGCCCTGTGCCAGAAAAGTGAACAGGGCTGACAGTTCTTTAGTCCCATCTAGCGGCTGGGGCCAAATATCAATCTGTATTGTTTGGAAGCTGACCCCTTTAAGAGTCATCTACTCACAAACATTCTCATTCCCAAAACAAGTGCATCCTGGGAAGCCAACTCCATTTTTTTTAGCATTTGAAAGGAAACAGAAAATTAGGAAGAATCCAGCCTAATCTGTGGCACATCTTCATCTGAGAATAAACATCCACATCTCATATACACAGCTCCACTGGTGAGATTTAGATTTATCTATATTTATTAATCATTATGCTCACCAGCAACTCAACACTGCTTATTTTGTATTTGGGTTCTTATTGTATGTATTTCTATTTTTCCCAGTTTCACCCATCCTATTTCTTTAATAAAGCATCCATATCTACAATTACTGTCTGTTTTATTGGAGGATGGGGGTTTAGCTGCATATCAAGCTACATGCAGACTAATATGTAGCGAGGATAGAACAGCTCTTTTATTTTTACTTTCAAGGTTTGCTGTTCTAAGAAGCAGTGATTAATTTAGATCAGTGCACCTGCGTAATGGCACTGGGAATTATATCAAATCACATTTTATAATTCTAATAGCCAGCTTTTTCGAAAGGGCAGTTCAGTACTTAGAATTCACTCTTCTCCTTAATAAAACAGACAATGTTTTGACTGGAGGCACACTAGCACCACTACAAATTTTGATGGCTGATAAATTGTTTTGATCAGCACATGATCACATGAAGATTAATTCATCTGTTCTGTCTTTTAATCGCTGGCTGAATATAAAGACAGTCAGATTAAACTCTACAAAGGCTTCCATACAAAGTTTCTTTATTGGTTCACAAGACATCCTCAAATATAACTCATGGTTATGTTGAGATTCATCTAATGTCCAATTCTTTGCACAGCTGACTTCATAGTGTAAGCTTATAGTGATCTTCATCCCGTAACTCTGGAGTAAAGGGTAAGACACCAGCACGCTGCTTGGTCCAAGCAGGAGTAAAGGAAACTCCCTCAACCCAACCAAGGGTCAATTCAGTGACCAATCAGGATTACAGGTGTGACCACATGACATGAACTACATTTCCCATGATGCATTCCCTTAAGGGGACAGCTCCCAATTCTAACTTAAGTTTCTCAATTCCCAATTACCTATTGTCTGGACAGCACACTCCCCACCTGGAATTATAAATGCCACTACTAACTAACTATCAATTAACTATATAACTAAGATAAACAGTAAACAGTAATATAGCATCAAACAATGCAATAAGGTAGATACAAAGCATGCAAAGCTTGAGGTTCAATCTTCAAGTTCAGCCTTTCTCCACAGCAACACTAGGTCAGTGACCGGTCTGGTGTAGAGCTTCTTGGTGAAATTCTGCTGGTCACAGGAAGAATCTAGTGACTTCATTATCAGGACCTTGACTTTGCGGACTAGTCCATCAGAGCTGGGTAGGATTTGTTGCACAAGTCCCATGGGCCACAAGTTCCAATGCATATACTTGTCCCCTTTTTCGAGGTTCAGTTCTTTGGTCTTCTGTTTACAGCAGTCTTGTAGGGTAGACAAGTACTCTTGCTTCCAATGGTGTTGGCAAGCTGTTGAACTTGTCTCCATTGTTGTTTGTACAAGTTCTTTGAATCAAAATTACCTAACAGTGTGGGCCAGTCACCTGTCTTCTGAGTTAGCAAGGTAGCTGGAGTGAGAATAGTTGGATTCTCAGGATCTGAGGAAACCTGAACTAAAGATCAACCATTGATGGTAGCTGCTACTTCTGCCATCAGGGTGGATAGGGTCATGTGTTAGTGTAGGTGCCTTCATCAACATGGAATCCAGAATCCTGCAAGCTATTCCGATCATTCATTCCCATGCTCCTCTGATGTGGGATGCATGGGGAGGATTAAATATCCATACACAATTGTTAGCTTTAAGGTAGCCATCAATTGGCGAGTAAGGCGGATGCCTTCATCAGCCTGTAATTCTTTACAAGCTCCTACAAAGTTCATTCCCCGGTCAGATCTGAATACCTTGACTGGACCTCTGCTGGCTTGAAACCTTCTTAGGGCATTGATAAAGCAAGAGGCATCCATAGATTCAATGACTTTGATATGGACAACTCGGATGCTGAGACATGTGAGGAGCACTGTCCATCGTTTGCTGTTAGCTTGACCGCCCCTGGTCTGTCGGGCAGACACTGACCAAGGACCGAATACATCTAGGCCTACATTGGTGAACGGTGGTTCAGGACTCAGATGCTTAGGTGGCAGGTCGACCATCATCTGTTGTTTGCAAAAATGTAGGCATCTATGCAGAATGGTTGTAATGCATCTTTTGGTGCCTATGATCCAGTGTCCATTCACTCTGATGGCACCTTCTGTGAAGTGGCAGCCTTGATGGCGGACTGCTTCATAGTAGTGTTGTACTAACAGGCTTGTTACATGTTGGCGAGCAGGAAGGATGATGTGGTGTTTGCTGTCTAAGGCCATTTCAGCTTTGTGTAGGTGACCGCCTACTCGAACTAACTCTTGGCTGTCGAAGTATGGGTTCAATCCCAGAAGTGGGCTAAATTCTGGTTTGGGCTTCCCTCCTTTCAGGCATCCAAATTCCAATGGATATGTGTCTTGTTGTGCACTTCTTAGTATTCGTCTCTCTGCCTGGATATAGCTGTCTAGGAAGCTTAACTGGAAACTTTTCAGGTGACTTTGGAAATGTACGATCGCATGAACGATCTCAGTTATGCCCAGTACAAGAGGTTTCCATTGGGAGAAGTGCTCAAAGTGAGCTGGTTCTAAGGGGCATTCCTTCTTGTCTTTGACCATCGATGCCATGCGAATGGCTTGTTCATTCACCTTCTTGTGTAGAGGTCAAATATCAGCATCCTGCTCTGGATGTAAGAGCTCATAAAGTTCAGGTTCCTCAGGCTTCAGGGTGTCTGTATGCAACAAGAACTCAGAGCCTTTGAGCTAGGTCGATTCTGCTAACTGGGATGCAGGAATAGACCTTGTAGCATGGTCTGCCAGGTTCTGGTCTGTTGGTACATACTGCCACTGCTCGGCTTTAGAAGATCTCTGATTACTCTGTTGCTCATGTAGACATAAAAGCATCTGCTATCATTGTGGAGATAATCCAGGACCACCTTGCTGTCTGTATAGAAGGTGGTGGGTTTTAACTCAAGATCTATCATCCTTGTTATCATAACTGCTCGTTCCGCAGCCAGCACACCTCTGCAGAGTTCCAGCCGTGGTACAGTATGACCTTGTTGTGGTGCTAGTTTTGCCTTTCCCATGACAAATCAAACATAAATGTTGCTCTCCCAGCCGTAGACCCTGAGGTAAGTCACAGCTGCTACTGTCTTTGTTGAGCATCTGAAAAAACATGCAGTTGCTTTCTTTGTGCTGTAGTGGGCGAGATAGGGACATACGTGCACTGTAGGTGAACATCTTAGAGACAACTTAGAGAATTGCACCATGTCTCCCATTCTTGCCTCTGTTATGGCAAGAGTGGTTCATCCCAATCTTTGGTGTTTTGGGAGAGTGTGTGCAGTAGGCTTCTACCTTGAATGGTGAAGAAGCTGCAAAACCTAGAGGATCAAACAGACTGTTCACCGTTGACAGTACTCCTCTCCTCATGAAGTTAGTTTTTAGGGTTGGGGTTTTGAGGGTGAAGACTTTCTTCAAGTCTCAACACAGGCTGAGAGTGCGTTGTATAAGGGGGGCATTGCTGCTGAAATAGAGGTTTTGCAGTCCCTTGGCATGGTCCTTGGGATTAAAGGCCTTTAGTACTTTCTCACTATTGGAAGCTATCTTGTGTAGTCTAAAGTTGGCATTCCCTAGATTTGCCAGGTATTCTTCAAGAGGTCTATGGCCTCTGCTGGGGTGGATACAGATTTCAAGCCATCGTCCATGTAGAAGTGGTGCTCCATGAAGCATGTAGCATCTGCTCCTTATTTGTCTCTGCCTTCTCGAGCAGTACACTGTAGACCATAGTTGGCAATTGCAGGGGAAGAGCCATTTCCAAAGACATGCACTCTCATTCTGTTTTCTGTAATCCGTTGGTTGTGCTGTTCATCACCGAACCACAGGAAACGGAGGTAGTTGCGGTGATCTTCCCGGACGAGGAAGGAAAAGAACATTTGCTGTAAGTCATCCATAATGGCTATGGCTTCTTTTCTGAAGTGGATGAGCACCCCAAGCAGACTGTTCTTGAGATCAGGTCCTGTAAGAAGGGCCTTGTTCAGAGAGTGACCTTGGATCTGTGTGCTGGCATCGAAAACTACATGTATTTAGCCTGGTTTCTGAGGATGGTATACTCCAAAGAATGTCAAGTACCAACATTCTTCATCTTTCCCCAGGGTGGGGCCAGCTCAGCGTGTCTGTTCTGTACCATCTTGTCCATGAACTCCACCAAGTGAGCTTTCATCTCTGGCTTCTGGTTCATGATTCGTCTCAGACTGAAGAGGCGAGAGAGTGCATGTTCTTGGTTGTTTGGCAAGTGTTGTCTGGGTTTGCAAAAGGGTAATGGAGCAACCCAGCTCCCGGTGGCGTCCTGTTGAAATTCATTGTCCATGAGCTGTAGAAACTTTTTTTTCCTCTATAGACAAGGCCAAGTCATTGTCCTCTTTGGTAGTCGGAAACAGTGCCTCTCCTAAGACAGATTTGACTGTCGAAAGCATGAAGTGTTCTTGGCACGGTTTCAGATGGGATGCTCTTCCATTATTGAGAATGGATGTTGCTAAGGTATTTGCCTGGGTTGGGGCTTGCAGCCGATCGACACAGACTACTCCTGTGATTCCCCATCCTAGTTCTGTTTTGAAGGCAAATGGGGAACCTCTTGGGCCTCTGACTACTTCAATGCAGGCTAGAGCATCAGGGACATCTACTCCCAGCAAGAGTAGAATCTCTGCCTCTGGATCTAGAGTAGGAAAGTGATGAGCCATGTACTTCAGGTGAGGTATGTTGCTGGCTACCTCTGGTGTTGCAATCTGGCTGTGGTTGCTTGGTATCCCATCCCATTCCAACACAGGCGGCAGAAGGAAGTGGGAACTCCCATCTAATGGTCCTATACAGAGTCCTGTGGCTCTCCTCCCCACTGTACTTTGTGGTATGGTGCATGTTGATATCGTGAAGTGCATTTCATCCTTTTGGACATCAAAAAGGTTGAAGAATGCAGATCTGGCCAGCGAGTGAGTACTCTGATTATCCACTGTTACATATATCTTCATGGCTTATTCTGGGCATCCGTCAGGGTAAACATTGGCTAAACAGATCTGATGACATGAGCGAGGGAATAGTGGATCATCGCATGACATAAAAAGTCACAACATAGCTTAGAATTCTCAAGTTGACTTACATTTAAAGTGGATGATGTACAAAGAGATTTTGTACAAAAAATCACATTAATATAAAAGAATATCTTGAGGTTTAAAAATTTACTGGAAAATATATGGCCCCTGAAGATCAGCATCTCCTGCAAAAATAATTAGGAATAGGCAAAGGTTATTTAGGATGCTTCTGGTTAATTGCAATTACAACAAAATAGAATAGAATAGAATTCTTTGTTGGCCAAGTGTGATTGGACACACAAGAAAAATGACAAATGAATATGTATCTGTGTCAATTCTACCCATATTATAAGCAGGTAGAAGAGACAGTTTATCTGTTCATCAAGACAGATACCTGTTTCAGGAGCTCTGTTTTGGAAGCAAGATCTTTCTAGACATTTTTGAAGCTATTTTGCACCTCAGATATCTTTTCCAATGAATGATGCTGGAAAATGAACAACTCATTTGGGTCTATTTCTCTTTTTTAGATTCTGTACTGAAGCACAACAGAAAATTTGAGATTGTATGCTCATATTATCAGGGTGATGATATATTTCCCAAAAGTATGTTGGAGCTAACTCACAGTACAGAGTTCACAATCAATATAATTGATTTAGTTTTACACAGTTCCTCTTCTGAATGAAAATAAAGCATGCTGAGAATCCTTTAAGACATGAGTCTTCAAACTTGACAGCTTTAAGATTTGTGGACTTCAACTCCCAGAATTCCTTCTCCAAGTCATGTTAGCTCACTTGAAATCCACAAGTCTTAAACCTGCTAAGTTTGAAGACCTTTGCTTTAAGAAATAAAAAAAGAGGCAACAGCTACATTTTGGCTTTCTGAAGCCACTGAAACTAGACAGGGAGAAAGATGCAAAGAAAATTTATGTAGTTCTTTTGGAAGTAACTGGAAATAATTCCAAAAGTGCTGACAAGAAGTCCAAATATAGCTCTTATTGGGAATTCTTCAGAGTTGTCACCTCCTCCCTCCCCCCCCACCCAGGATGGCAATTAAACCTGGGACAAGATGTCACTATTTTAAAAAGCTATAGATGAATGTGATGCTTGCTCCATTACACATTCCAAAGCATTTTTGGGGAGGCATTGGGGACTTAATCTAAAGCATTGTTCAGCCATAATATAAGAGCTTTCTATGTTACATATCTTGAGACCAGAATGGAAGAAAATGACCATTAATAATCTCACAGGCAAAGAGAATTCTGAATATAGGGCAGCCATCCTAAATGTTTGTCCATATCTCATTGCTTCTTTCAGGCATTAAAGTCATCCTACCAGATGTGAAAATAATTGAAGGTCCAGTCATCAGGAGACAGAGGGAGCAGTGAGTGGAATTTGTTGCTAAATGGTATATTGGTAGTTATATTTTTAAATAAATCTCTTGCAATATAGCTCTAGTTGAGTCAATCTAGGTAGCCAAAGTATTCGTGATTTTGCAAGCCTAGTGCTAGTGAGTGATCATCAAGCCATTTGGAAAACTCAAATCACAAAGGCTGGAAAGTCAGCCAAGACAAAACTGTCAAGGAACAAAATCAGTTTCAATCAGAACATCACTTGATAGCAAAAAGAACTGAAAACTGCATAGAGAAAGAAAAAAAAATCACATTACTGGACCATAGGTTTGAATCTGATAGAGATCTTAGTGCATATGATTAGAGGAGAAGCCTCAAAGAAAACTGTGAAGGATGAAGAAATGATGACAGAAAGGCCTAAAGCCATGATGACAAACCTATGGCACACATGCCAGAAGTGGCACACAGAGCCATTCCTACCAGCACGCAAGTCATCACCCCAGCTAAGTTCCACTGTGCATGCATGCATGCCTCCTTCCAGCCAGCTAATTGTTGGGTATCTGCTGTGCATACGCAGGGGTGGGGCACATGCAGGAGACACGTGTGCATGTGTAGGGGCGGTGTTATGTATGTAAATAGTTGAATAAAGGCAAGCTTGGGGTAAAGTGCAGGGTTCTGGCCCTGCACTTCTGATTGGGTGTTAAGCGGCTAGATCAGATTGGTTGGGTTCTGAGAATCTGATTGGCCCTTAACAAAGGACTCTTATTGATTCTGGAGCTAGCGTTTTACAGCTCTCTATTGGTTATTTCACATTAGAGTTGCCTATATAAGGCAGAGTTGTTGTTATACAAGTTAGAAGTCACTATGCAATAAAGAGCTGAAAGTTCACCAACTAAGTCTGTCTCCATTCATTCTACCCATGCCTGAATCTATAACAGGCGGAGGGAGCACAGAGGTCATGCACGCATGTGCAGGGAGTGAGGAGATCACGGGGGGCATGCGTGCATGTGCAGGGGCAGGGGAAGTATGGGGGGTCATGTATGCATTGCATTATGGGTGCAGGCACATGTGGCACATTTGGCACACAATGATGAAAAGGTTAGCCATCACTGGTCTAAAGGGATATTTAATGTCATTGAAGTCATTGACTTCAAGTAATATTTTGATTCAGTAGACTGGATTTTTCACATTTTGGAAGAAATTAAAGATTAGTACATCTGCAAAACACTAATTTCATCTAAACAAACAAACAAACAACAGCCTTCCACTCAGACTCCATTTACCCATTCCAGTAATGTCTTTATTGCACCAGTTATATTATTTGAGTTTCTCAGGTGCCTTTTTTCCTTTTTTGGGAAAATGTATCCAGTTTGCAAAACAATGATATGAGCAAATGCAATTTTTTGTTAATCAGTTCTGAATATAAGGAAATAGCTTAGAATGAGAAAGACATTACTTGGAATTGAACAATCCCCTACATGATCATATCCTGAAGTTTTAGAATGATGTTAATAAATCATTGATATGATTGATTGTGTTTCACATCAGCTAAACGTGTATGCACTATGTGGCCACAATGTGTCTGAGAAATTCATAAAATGGTTCTAGCGGTTATGTGAAGTGCCCTGCAGGCCTTTCCAACAGGTTTTCTGTGAAAGTTGGTGTTTACCAAGGCTCAGCATTATCACTATGGTGTTTGTTCTCATCATGGATGTTATTCATGGAAAAATTGCAACATGACATCCCTTGGATCTAGTTCTATGCCAAAAATGTCACACTTGCAGTTGCCACTAGAGAAGAACTGCAGCAAGATGGGCAGATACGAAACAACCACCTTAGCCAATTTAGCCTGCACCTAAGAAGACTGAATACTTAGAGACCAGCCTGAACACCTTCACCATACATGTCAGCAGTGAAGATCTAGTAAAAAACAATACCTCCCATTGCTGAGGATCCCATCTACAAAATGATGGCAGCACAATAACAAAGTATATGCAAGAGTGAACAAAGCATGGTTATAATGGAAGGAAATTATTAGAATGCTCTGCATTTGATGCATACCAATCTAAAATCAAAGTTGCCTTGTAGTCAGTGGTGGGATTCAAATATTTTTTACTACCAGTTCTGTGAGCGTGGCTTGGTGGGCGTGGCAGGGCAAGGTTACTGCAAAGTCCTATTCCCTCCCCATCCCACTAACCTGCTTTCCAGCTCCTGTTTAGGGCAACAAAAGAAGACCCAGCCAATCAGTAGGGACTTGGGAAGAAGAGAATAGATGGGGGCAGGGCCAGTCAGAGGTGGTATTTGCCAGTTCTTCAAACTACTCAAAATTTCTGCTACCGGTTCTCCAGAACTGGTCAGAACCTGCTGAATATCACCTCTGTCTGTAGTGTACCATTTATATACCTTAATATACTGAATGAAGATGCTATTTGTTTGTGAGAAGTACATAAAAATGAATCAACAGACTTTTGATAATCTGATCCATAGGATGCTTTATTAGGGAAAATACTGCAGTATGGATTCCTCTACTCCAAAACCATGTTTAGGAGAAAAAGAGACACTCCCATTTAGTGAATACAGCTTATATAGGTTTATCAAATCACATGGTTACATACATTTCCTGTTTCCCATATATGGACGTTATACAATGTTTTCATAAGAAAGTTCCAACCTTCCATGGACAACTCCCAACATTCTCATTATAGTCAGATTTCCTGTTATTCAAATTCCAGAAGATTATAAGAAAACCATTGATATCTCTTAATGTGACATCTAATGTCAGAGTGTCCCAGCACATACCTCTAACTTATGCCAAGTACATAGTTTTGTAATCTTGTATTATTTCTAGCAGAAAACACATTACAGAATGTTCTAAGCTTTAAAAGTTCAGACTGCAAACACAAAATAGCTTCAGTTGGGCTCTTCATATTCTCAGGTGTAATAACCAAATTTTCACCTATAACAGTTGATCTGAAAAGGAAACCCTGCACCTGTGG
The DNA here is from genome assembly GCA_033807585.1 of Hydrophis major. Lineage (NCBI taxonomy): Eukaryota > Metazoa > Chordata > Lepidosauria > Squamata > Elapidae > Hydrophis > Hydrophis major. The sequence continues at coordinate 140,615,654 of CM066343.1, read as the reverse complement.
GAATAACACTACGAAGATGATGATGATTTTAATGAATCATCAATATGAATGCATTTTAAGGTAAAAAGGTAAAAAACTTGTCAAAGTGTGTTCAAATGCTGAATTGCATTTCTGCCTATAGTAATATTCTACAAAAAGTTCTTTGATAGAAATAAGAGCAGCTAATATTTCTTTTATTGACAATCTGGATTTCCCATAGATCACTGTAGATTAATTCATTTTTTAAAGGAAACATATAGTATTGAACAGGAATCATGTCAGGCTAGAAATTATAATTTAGCAACCATAATTTATAAAAGTGCTTTTCTTTTAAAGCTGACATTTGATGCCATTTTAGGATTCTTGCTTACAATGTTTGTGTTGTGAATTATTGTTGAGAGCTTCACAATATTGTGGGAAAATAATTGTGGAAGATCAATTCTTGATTTTATGATTCTTCACTGCTCAGACCTAGACTTGTTTGAGATGGGCATCCATACAAATTGAATGAATGACTAATCTGTCCATACTTCTATTCAAGATGACATTATTCAAGCACGCCATTTGATTTAAATCATTCATTTAATTGCTTATTATGGCTGCCTGGTTATAGGTTGTAACTCTGATCAAGTTGACATAAAGTTATAATCAAACACAAGTATCAAAGTAAAAGTTAAAAAAAAGCATGTCATAATCAAGTTCAGCCCACAATTATTCTCTATCAACCATTATGGATTGCTCATCCACCTCTTTAATCCTATGTCTGGGAAAAGCCAGGTTTTGAAGGCCAACAGGATCAGGTCTTTCCAAGAGAGAAAGCCTAGGCTGTTCTAGAGTAGGCAGCACAACAAAGAAAGCAATTTCCTGGATCCTGCTAGATAACATTGTTTGATAGAAGGTTCCTGGAGTGTGCTCACCTTATCAGATGTTACAGACAAGCAGATTCAACATCCACCCCAGCCTCTTAACCACCTTAGTACTAATTTGCAAGTGTTTGCAAATAGTGGTTTTAATTACTTTTAATTCACCTTAATTAGTGCAATGTTGTTAGTTGCAGCATAGAAAGCACCCCATTCACCTACTTAATTTTTAGAATTATAACTTCTTGTTTATGCTTCTATTGATAATGATTAGACACTTTTAGGAAATAGCTTTCTTTGAACAGCTGAGGAACTATAAGGAAGGTTAGTATTTCTGTAGAACCTTCAAAACTAAACATGATGTTTAAAAAGTCAAGAACAGTTGAAGTACTATACCTGGGAGGCATCACATTAGGGGTGACTGCCCAGATTATATCAGCATATCACTTTTAGCTTTATTTCCATTGGGTATATAGTAACTAAACTTTTAGGATTCTACTTTCTTCCCTGCATTGTAACAGGCATTTACAAGCACCTTCAAGGCACTGAAGTTCTTAATGAACTCACTGGTGTTTTTCTAGTGGACTCTTGCTGAAATAGCTATAGTACTAGATCCGTGATGGAGAAACTATGGCATGCATGCCGAAAATGGCACAGAGCCACCTCTGTCAGCATGTGAAAGGTCACCCGGAAGAGCCTACTGCATACGTGTGAACACACGTGCCACCGCCTGACAGCTGATTGCCGGGTATCTGGCACCCATGCGGGGGGGGTATCCGGGAGATGTGCGCTCATGCACTGAGATGCATGGCACATGGGGGGTGTCACACACGTATGCACAGAGATGCATGGCATGCATGGGGGTCATGCATGCATGTGCAGGGGGCATGGGGAGCAGCACATATTGGCTTCTGGGTGCTGGCACACAAGTGCGCAAACGCATGCACAATTTTTGGCATGTGAGCCAAAAAAGGTTAGCCACCACTGCACTAGACTATTGCTCTATTATGCTAAATATTTCCTAGTTGATATTCTTTATTTCCAGAGAAGCTATGAAAACAAGCTAAACTAATATTCAGTTTTAGGCATAGAGGCTTTGTGTTCCAGACCAAAGCTCAGAATCAGTCTGGCCCTGAGATTAATAGATTTCATGGGACAGCACAGTTCACAGAAAGAAGGCAGCTTTCAAAAAATCCTGTTTCTGGATCTCCTCTACCATTTGATCTGTTGAAAGTGGGTAGGGAGGAGAACCAAGAGTATCTCTCCATAGGGGTGGGATTCAATTTTTTTAACAACCAGTTTTATGGGCGTAGCTAAGTGGGCATGGCTAGGTGGCATGGCCATGAGACTGGGTGAGCATATCTTCTCCTTCTTCCTTTTTGCAGCACCCCATATGCTCCATTTTTGCGCCTCCTATGCCTTAGGAAAACTTCTGGGAGGACGTTTTTGCTCTGAGGAAGCTTCTCTGAGGCCCAGAAAGGCAAAAAATGGGGTGTGGGTGTACAGCATCCCCATGTGCTCCATTTTTGGGCCTCCTGAGTCTCAGGGAAGCCTCCTGGATGAAGCAGTAAGACAGTGAGGGGGATCCCAGCACAACTGATTATCAGAACACCTGATTGTCGGGAGGAAAAAAAATACCTTAAGGAGTGACTGGGTGGGGGAGAATGCAGTCAGCGATGACGTGCATGCACAATAAGACTGACTAGGTGGAGAGAGGAGGGGAGAGTAGAGAGGAGCAGGGCCAGCCAGGGGCATGATTTCCCAGTTCTCCGAACTGCACAGAATCATAACAACCAGTTCTATAGAACAGGTCTTAACTGGTAGAATCCCACCCCTGCCCTTCATGAAGAGATGATACTAAATGCAAGAAAATAATTTGTAAGTATCTTAGATCTAAGCCATATGGATCTCTATAAGGAATAACCACTTGACTTTTACTTAGAAACATCCCAGTAGTAAATCTAGCACCTGTAATATTGGTATAGCACTGTTATGGTAAATCTCATCTACCAGCATACATGCAACAGCTCATTGCATTAGTTGAACTATATTGAAGATACTTTGTTGCAGGATGACATCATCCAGCAGTTTCATATAGATGTTAACTACCAAGGAAAGAGTACCAGATCTATTACATCTCATATTGAAGCAACCATGACTCAAGTATTATACATCTATAACAATTGACTTGAACTGCACAGTTAAAAGAGAATGAAATAATTGCAGAACAATGCCACCAACTCCCAACTGTTTCAAGTGGCCTTGGAGGAGATCACAAACACTGCTTAGAGATCTAAACAGACCTGATAGTAGAGGAATTGAGCATTAAAGACATATGGAGAGAATTAAATAGTAAAAATAGACAATTTAACATTTTATTCCAATAGACACTCATCAGGGTCAAGAATAGATATGATTTGGAAGTCAACAGACCTAATTTCAAACATACATGAAGTAAATATTGACATAAGTACTTGGGTGGTCCCCAATCGAATAGGGGTTAAATGGAAGGGACAGAGGAAAAGATCAAGATGGACTCTGAATAATTCAATTTTGAAAGAAAAAGAATTCATTAACAACATGAAGAAGGAATTTTAAAGAAAATAAACCAGAGACAACCTCACTACAAAATGTATGGGATACTATGAAGGAGTAAACCAGAGATGTGATTATAACTTACACAAGAAGAAGGAATACTAAAAAGAGAGAAACACAACAGATCTTAGAAGAAGACTACAAGAAATTGGAGAAGGAACTACAACAAAACCCACAGCATAAAAATATTAAAAACCAAATGGATATAATCAAACATAAAATGGGATTAATGGAAAAAAGAAGAACTGGCACAAAAAGTCAGGGGAGCTAAACAGAACTTTTTTGAAAATGCAAACAAGCCAGGTAGATGGCTAGCATATAAATTGAAAAAAGAAAAAGAATAAAAAAGAATAGTACAATTTACAGATGAAAATGACATGCTATGTTATGGAAGTGAAGAGAAGAAAAAAATAGTGCAGAGGTGTTATGAGAAATTATACTGTATGAGCAAGAGGCAATACCAGAAGGGAAAGTTCAGCAATATCTGCGAGAGGCAGAACTATTGAAAATATCTGATGAAGTAAAGACTATGTTAGAAGACTATGTTAGACATAGTCTTTACTTCATCAGATATAAGGCAATACAGGAATCAATTTCTATTATAATGCTTGAACTACTGAATGAGGTCCTGACAAAAAACAAAGTACCTGATTCATGGACAGAGGCATATGTTACACTTATAGCAAAGGAAGATACTGTCAGCCTTAAAGATTTCTTTCCTTTGCTTTGCATCTTTCGGCTGTCATAAGCAACAGGGGGAGGAGGGGTGAAATAGTTATGGGAAGTGAGCTGGAGGTTTGAGAGAATAAACTGTATAAGTTGGGTGGGAGGAAGTTTCTTGTTTATGCTTCTTTCCTATGCTATGCACAAGCGCATCACTTATCAAAATAGGCCAAGGTAAATGGAAGAAGTCTCATCACCACCTGAAGATGCCCACATAACATTATATACAACTTTTAATTGGATGGATAGTTTGAAATATTGTGGAATGTGGGAACGTTGCCATTACTTTGTATATGTGATTTTCATGCTCAATTCCTTAGATTCAGAATTGCTTTGATGCTACCACTTGATTTCCAGTAAAAGATATCTTTTCTCTAATTAATGGAGTCTAAGTGTTTCTTTCTTGGATTTTGAATGGAGCAACAACTGACACTATTCTGAATCTCAATTTACCAGCCCACCTGGAGAATTAATACTTTTTCTTCCAAGGGGGTCTGAAAACAATGTCCAATCCAGCCAGCAACCAAGAAGATCTGGGAGCTACTGGAAGACCATCTTCCCTGCTTTTAGATGCTACAGGGGAGGCCGAGTTGCTACCCAGGCTACATCTTGGTGAGAAGCCAGCCGTAAAATCTAAATGGTCCCTGGGGGGCGGCTGGAAGAAACTGGAGGAAGAACCCTCTTCAGGGGTGACCACTACTCAATGGCAAGAGGAAGAAAGAAAGAATCTTTTATTAGCTCAAGCCCTAAATCTTCTGAATGTCGGAGGAATTCAGGCTGATTAAAGGTATGAGAGGGAAAAGGTAGAGGCAGCCCCAGCTATGAGAGCCCAAGCAACTGTCCCCATAAATCAACCTGGACCAGTGCAACAGGTGGCGGCAGCCCAGGGGGCCCCAGCAGAGGGAGAAATCATCAGAAGGCATCGAGCTCCAAAGATGTCTCTGTTGGAAGAAAAATATGGAGGGGATCCCAAGGAGTTAGGTTTCTTCCTAGCCCAAGTGTGGAACCACATGGAAGAATATGGTGAGGATTTTTCCTCAGAAGCAGCTAAAGTCAGATGTGTTACCAGGGCTTTGGAAGGGATGGCTGCAAAATGGATGGTGACTTTGCATAATGATAATGACCCTCAGTTGATGAATTATGACCTGTTCATGTCAGTGTTGCATGCCAGATTTGAAGACCCACTAGCTGAACGTAAGGCTAGGATTAGGATGAAAACCATAAATCAGTGGTGGAGATCAGTGGCCGAATATACCCAAGAATTTACAGAGGCTGGTTCCAGGGAGTCCTGATAGAAGCTTTTAAAAATGGGCTGAATGAAGATGTTTATCAAAGCTGCATTGCCAGAAAAGACCCCAGTGATTTGCAGCTGTGGTACGTGTTGGCAGCAGAAGTGGAAATTGAAACAGAGGCAGGGGTAGCCTTGGTTGGAGCAAGCTATCCCCCACCAGCCCTCAAGAAGCCCCAAAATCTCAAAAGGGAGGGTCGGCAGCAAAACCCAAGACCACTACATGCTTCCAATGTGGGAAGGAGGTTCACCAGGCTGCAGACTGCCGCACCAAGCTAGAGCCAAAGAGAGTGCCGGGGGCTGGAAGAGAATCTGAAAAAACTCCAGTCAAGCCATATGAAACAGCTCTTAAAGCGGAGGAGGTTGTAGAGATCACCCCTCTGAAAGGAGAGGAGCTGGGAACTCTGACCTCTTCTGGTGAAAGTGAATCTGAATCTGAAGAGGACCCTCTGGTAAGCCCAAACAAGGGCCCAATGACCATCCCAGTGAGAATAAGGGTACCCACATCGGGACCCCAAGGGGAAATGTTGGCCTTGTTAGACTCTGGGTGCACAAGGTGCATAATCAGCTCAGAAGTCATGGAAAAAGTGGGTTTAAGGCTAAGAACTCCCATTCAAAAACTCCCATAGCATTTTGCCAACTGGATGGATCGGTAGCTGGGGACGGCCCTGCACATTTCATAATGGAACCAGTGGAAATGATGATGGGGAGGCATAGAGAGACTTTGTGTTTTATTGTCACCCCTGGGATGGAGAGTCCCCTACTACTAGGCTTGTCCTGGGTCTGGAAGTGGAACCCCCAAGTTGATTGGAGGAGGGGATCGTTACGCATATGCACTGACCAACCCCCAGAAGAGAAGGGGCAATACCAGCCAAACTCCCAGAATTCCACAGAGTTGGCATCCATGGACAGTGAGAACCTGAGGGGGGAGGAGAAAATCCCTGAAGAATATTGGGATTTAAAGGTGTTCAGTGAAAAGGCATTGGATGAGCTCCCCCCCCACATCGCCCAAGGCATTGGATGAGCTCCCCCCCCCCCACATCGCCCAACAGATTGCAGTATTGAAATTTTACCAGGAGTGAAACTCCACAAACCTAAACTGAACTCAATGACATCATGGGAGCTAGAAGAGCTGCGGTCATTTATTGATAAAAATCTTGAACGAGGTTTCATCCAACCTGCCAGGCCTCAGGTAGCAGTCCCAGTATTGTTCCGCGAGAAGAAAGATGGCTTGCTTCATTTATGTGTTGATTATAGAAATTTAAATGCAGTTTTGGTGGAGAATGTGTACCCCCGCCCCTTAATGAAGGACATGTTGGCCCACCTAGCCAAAGGGAAGATTTTTACAAAACTCGATTTGAGAGAAGTTTACTACCGAGTTTGAAACAAGAAGGGAGATGAATGGAAACTGTTTTTAATTGCCCAATGGGATGTTTCCAATTGCCCAATGGGATGTTTCCCCTCCTACAGGGGGCCCCTGCTGTATTCATGCAAATGATAAATGAGGTTTTGCATGAACATTTATACAAAGGGGTACTGGTTTATCTTGATGATATTCTTATCTACACTAAGACTCTTGATGAACATGTGAAACTAGAGTGGGTGTATCATCCAATGAAAAAATGTCCATAGCCAAGAGTCATCAATCATGCTCTCAAATTAGATGTCTTCAGCCATCTAATCAGTCTTAGAAGAAAATATGAATGGAATGTACTTTCGATTTACCTTGTTGCCTGCTCTTTGAAACTCCCCCCCTTCTTTCTGTTGTCAACTATAAAAAGTGTATACAAAATGTTTTATGAGTTGACAGACATTATGTCAGGGACGCTTTATTAACAATATGGGAGTAAATAAGGGAATACCATTATATGAAAATACCTGTCTGGTTGTCAACAATAGAAGCATTTGCATATCCATATGTTTTTAAAAGGGAACACATTATTAGATATGAGAAAATTTTAAATGAAAAGGGTGAACTCAAAACAAAGCAGGAACTACAGGAGCAAGGGATAAATATAGGTTGGTAGTCATATTTGCAAATACACTCAAGGTATGAAAAAAATACTAAGATGGCTGGGTTTTGTAAAGAATTGACTGAACTAGATAAAATCCTAACAGGCACTGAAGAGAAGATGATTTAAAAACTATATGGTTATTTATTAGGAGTGAATCCAGAGGAAGAGCAAGTTAAAGAAACAATGATTGCATGGGGGTAAAATTTTGGTTATGGGATAGACATCAAAATTTTGGTTATGGGATAGACTTGGAAGATACTATGGACTAAAAACTATAAGTTAAACATGTAAATGGCCTATAAAGAGAATTTGTATAAGATGTTTTACATGTGACACTTACTCTCGGCAAGAATAGCCAAGATGTTCAAAGACAAATCGGTGAAGTGTTGGAAATGCCATCAGACACCTGGATCATATTACCATATGTGGTGGACATGCATTGATGCTAAAAAATATTGGACCAGAATACCCATGTGGTTGGAAAAAAATGATAAAACAACATATAAATTTAAAACCAGAGATATTTTTGTTGGGAATCTTGCCTGAAGATTACAACAGAGAGAGAACATATTTGATTATCAATGTACTAACAGCAGCTAGAATTGTATTTGCACAAAATTGGAAAAAATGAGAAAATTCCGACAGAGGAGGAAACAATTAAGAAAATTGTTTTTGTAATTGTAATTGTTCCATAAATGGAATGTGCAGAAATGAGTAGATTGACAATGGCAATTATAGAATTGGAAGAAAAGGATTATTATAAGATTTGGAATTTATTCTATGAATGGCTAGATAGAAGAATAAGAAACTGAAACATGGGATAATAATAATAATAATAACATATTATAACTGATTGATTTGGATTGAATAAGAATGAATATAACTTAGGTAAGGATGGAATATATTTTGAAATATAATAATTACAATGTTAATGATAATATAACAATTGACCAATGTGATATAAAGTATTGATTGGAATGGTTATAAATATAAACAAGTAAGAAATGTATAATATTATTATGTGCACAAGATCTATCTACCCAACCGATACACTGTAGAACAGAAAGATGGTTTTATTTGTTATTTTTTGTTCAAAAAAAGGAGAGAGATCTAAATAGACCAGAATACTGCACTCTTTTCATTCAGTTGTCATCAGAGATAAGCTACAAGAGTAATCCTGTACTCCATTAAAGTGCATCCAGAGAATTTATTTCTTCCAGGAGTTGCAGCCAACCAATTTTCTTCAAATCTTTCTCTAAAAAGGGAATATTGGGAATAGGAGATAGTTGTGTAACTTCATTGGTTTCATCATATTTTTTTCTGTTAACAATGGATAAAAGATGCTCATTGATTCTGAAATAGATGATTATAAAAAAAAGACAACAGACAAAAACTCCACTTTACACATATTTTGGTGGTATTAATGGTTAAGTATTTTCAGAATGTAATTTCATTTTAGACCTGTCATCTTAATGATATTAATGATTGAAGCCAGGGATGGAATTCTACCGATTTGGACTGGTTTGGGCAAACCAGATGTTAAATTTACATCTAGTTCGCTGAACCGGTATTTGAATCAACTGGCTGCCCCCCCCGCCCCTCCCAGGAGTGGCCCATTTTTGATGCTGTAAGTGCTGGTTTCTGGCTTCTGGAGAGTCTCCAGACTCTAGGGGAGGATGTTTGCACCCTCCCAGAGGCCCAAGGGAAGTCTCAGACCTTTGGAAAGGCAAAAAATTGCCCTCCCAGAAGGAAAATCGTAAACAGGTTGTTTCCGGCTTCCAGAGGGCTTCCAGAGCCTAGAGCAGGCTGTTTTTGCTCTCCCAGAGGCCCAAGGGAAGACTCTGGACCCTTGGGAAGGTGAAAAATGGCCCTCCCAGAAGTTCTGGTAGGCCATGCCCACCATGGCCACACAAACCCAGGACTGGGCAGTGAACTGGTTGCTGGGATTTTTGAATCCCACCTTTGCTCTGGACCCTTGGGGAAGTGAAAAAGAGCCCTCCCGAAAGTTCTAGTAGGCCACACCCACTATGGCCATGCCCACCGAGCAACTAAGCAGCAAACTGGTTGCTGGGATTTTTGAATCCCACTCCTGATTGAAATGTTCTCAGAATGTGAAATTGCACACACTTCCAATATATAAGGATTATTATTGTTGTAATATTACAGGAATGCAGAAACAATAATAGTGGAAATGTGAGGTATATGCTTCAGCAAATAATAATCTGAAGAAAACTTTCATAAAATCATTATCCCTCAGGAAGGACTACATTCAGAGAAAAATCTTACTGAACAAAATTGAATTTCTTTTTGAATAAACATAAGCAAGACAGTTTCATGGAGCATAGCAAAATGTGAGGCTACCATGTCTCATTTGTGCATGGAAATAAATTATCTGTAATAGAGCCTTTGATGTCTTTTGAGGGAAATTGTATACCTTTCACACCGTTTGTTGGAACTGTCAGCAGATGCCACCTATTTCACTGAAGATGTGCGTTTGTTTTCTTCCATATAGATCTTTCCATTACCTGTTGCATTTTGCAGCTCTGTCTTAGAAACAGAAGGATTAAAAATAACAACATATGAAAATAATTGAATCATTCTTTCTAAAAATGACAGTCTGAGAAGTAACAAAATGTGCTGTAGTTGGAATGCAACTTTAGATGAAATATGAATCAGAAGTGTATTTGGAGGTGAATAGGAAAAAAATAATCTTTCATTCTGAGTATAATCTCAATAGAATACATTGGATCATCAAACTGCTTTTCTCCAAGTAATCATCAGAAAACATCTAAAATATGTTTTCTTTCTCAAAGTTTTTTATTCTACATTTAGTTCTCTTGCCATTATTAAGAGTTTAGAGTCCAGAAGTGGTAGTCAGCAGGTTCTGACCAGTTCTGAGAACTGGTAGCAGAAATTTTGAGTTGTTTGGAGAACCGGCAAATACCACCTTTGATTGGCCCTGCTCCCATCTATTCCCTGCCTCCTGAGTCCCAGCCGATTGGGTAGGTCTTCTTTTGTTGCCCTGCACAGGAGAAAGGAGCTGGAAAGCAGGTTAATAGGATGGGGAGGGCCTCTGAAGGGGGGCGGGAATGGAGATTTTACAGTATCTTTCCCCGGCCACGGCCACTAAGCCACGGCCACCAAGCCATGCCACACCCACCAAGCCATGCCCACAGAACTGGTAGTAAAATTTTTTTGAATACTACCACTGGTAGAGTCCAATGATTTCTCCTAGGAAAAGTTTTTTCCTAAACAAAAATGGAGACGAATCAGGTATAATGCAACCAACCATCAGGACAGAGTTGATTATAATAGCAGTGAAGAAATTCAAAATACAAATTTTCTCCTCTCAAGAAATGTACAAAGGCAACATCAAAGTAGATATTTATGATTAATTGAAAAATCTGACATAAATTCAAGAAATTTCACTTCAGAATTATATAACTAAATCATATTACCCTTAAGTAAGGGAAGGATTTTTGGTAACAAGTATTTTTTATCAAATGAAGAATTTTCTCAAGGGATGGTACTAAATATAGAAAAACTAATATGCTTTTTCATATTGTGGCTCATTCAAAAATAATTTCCCTGGGATGAAAATCTTCAACCTGCAATTGGTTGTCATTCAGTCTCTTCTGTTGTGCACCCTAGATTTGTCAATATTCTCTTTTTGTGAGTATTTCTTACTCTGAGTTACTTCACATTGTAAAAACTTGGATAAAGAAATTAAACTGACAATGCTTTAACACTATTTGGCAAGAGTTCCTTAAATATTATGACCATAATTCTACATTGAGAAGAATACTTTTTGACCACAAGACTGCAGAACAGCCAAACACTTTTAAAGTGTGTACGTGTGCAGTAATATCTACTAAACATTCCTGTTATGTAGGCTGGGATGTTGGCTAAGATTTGGCTTCTTTAATTGTTTGGGTGCAGATAATGCCCTAAACCAACCATACAAATCATATTATCAATGGCTTGCTTATAATAGCTCAATAAGCTGGGATGCTGCTGGATATTTAGTGTACAGCAGTATATTTCTCATTTTGATTCACATTAAGCCCACATCAAGCTGGTAGCTGCACAAAGAATTTCTGTTCAGCCCCTTCTCTTTTTGTGCTAGCACAATGTGAATTTTGTTACTAGCACAATGTGAATCAAGGGTATTCCAGTTTTCCAGCCTCTTTTTGCAGTGTACAGAGCTTCTTGGTAGAGACATTTGAAACAGACATTGGGGATTCTTGTGGGGAAATTAAGAAATGAGATTATAACAAGAACTCTCATTTTAAATTTTATTGAAAATGTGCTTCTATAAGTAGAAAATAAGACACTGACACTAAATGGCATTTATTGGACATAATTAACACACAGGCTAAATATTTCTTTTTTCTTTTCTTCCTTTTTTATTCCTCTGAAACAGAGAATTAACTATGGGAGATGTGTCATAATAACCACTAAGTGCTGTTGAATCCACAGGGCTGGCTTGTAGATATTTAAAGCACCCAGTGTTTGATGGCTATCCAGCTATTCTAAGGTCTGCTGCCTCTCCACATGTTGCCACTGCTTCTGTATTCTTGCTAACATATGGCTCAGTTCTCCTGCTACTTCTGGAATGGACCTTTCCCTGGCATGGTACTTGGCACAATTCTCAGGGATTTGGAAATGATTCTCCATTGGGAGGAGGACCCTGCTGGGATAATGTTATCATTCCAATATAATTCTAAGATGTTAATTTCATGGCAAAGTTTATAACTAATACCTTGGGTCATGGTGGTGTAAGTCTTTTTTTAAGAGAAGTCAAATAGATACTTTGGAATTTTAGTTGCATTGGAGAGACAGTGCTAGACCTATGAAAGTTTAGATTGCTGTCCTAAAGTATAATGGCCATTAGAATCTGAAGCCTTTTGTTTAAGCCAGAGACACAACTTTATGGCCCCCTGAAGAAGCCTTTCCTAAGTTGGATTGTTCCATAGATCTTCAAAATTTGTAATTAAGTTCCCATTTATGTTTTTCATGGAAAAGGGGGGAAATTAATACACAACTGGATATTTATTTCAATTAAATGTAAATGAAAGCCAGTATGGATTTTGCCCTATTCTGCCCTTTGTTTGGAAGGCATTCAGCCCACCATTCCAAGAACTGAAGTGTACTTTTCTTTTTCTGCTAAGAACAAGTTTTGCATTCTTGCATATGAAAAGCTTGTGTTAGTTTTCTTGTCTAAGGCAAAACTAGGGCTTGCACATATGTTCAGTCTCTTTCTCTATAATGCAGAAACCAGACTTTAGAGTGTTTATCTCAAGTGGAAAGTCTATATAAGTAGACCAGGCTTCTTATGGAGTTTCATCCTGCAACATATTGTTCATTGTCAGTCAGTTTGTCAGAGCCCAGGATTGTTAAGTCTGGAGCATGGGTGCGAATAATGGAGACGAGCCAGTAGAAACAGTGAACTTCAAACTCTTTATTTACATGGTGTGACAGCTCAAAATGGAGGGCTGCTATAGCCTTCCTTTTTTTTTTTTTTTGAAAAAGATTTTATTAATTTTCTACAAACAAACAAGACAAAAAAAACATAAAAACATCAACTCTTATACGTACATCCAGTGTGTCAGTTGGTTCATCATTTTTGTGCATTCATTCTGTAGTCTCAATTACAATTATGTTACATAACAACTCATATTGTCAATCCAAACTTATATATCCTAATATCACTAAAAAAAAAAAGTTTTTGACTATATTTTTAATCATTCATGCTTTATGAGATAACAATACTTTAAACCAGTTTACTCTATAACAAATCGTATAATCATATCAAATCAATCCTAAAAAACCCTTTATAAATATAATGTCGAATAACAAAATAATAGCAAAATAGCAAAATAAAGATATTCCTTACTGTCTAGCATTCTAAATATTCTATTATCGACTTCCGGTTTGCGTGGCTTCGGGGCAGCAGGAATTCGCGACAGCTCGCGATTCCTGCTGGCTAGCTGTCGAGGTACCCCCGATCCAGATGGGTCAGGGGGTTAAGGCTGCCCTGTAGGGACAGCTGAAGATAGAGGGGAGCCGGCTAGGGAGGTGGGGGCATCGCAGACCCCCCCCTTCTCCGGAAAAACCCCTTTTTCCCAAGGCGGTGGAGCGGCGGTCAGCAATGGCCGCCACGAAGATGCCAGCAACCGGGTAAGAACTGTGCTGGAGGAAGTGTGAAAAGTGAAAGTTCTGTCTGAGCCGGGTCAAGTAACAACTTTTAAATTGCCTGGAATTGAGCTGCTTGTTGCTGGAGGATACATTGTTTCCCTAAGAAGATCGAAAGCGGCGGAGAAGCTGTCAAAGGGAACTTTCTTTTTTTTATTTTTGTTTACTCTCCCATCCCACGGAAAAAGCAGAAATATTTGGATATATTAGACATTGAAAGTGGATTGCTTTGAAAGCTAAGCTAAGAGACAAAGGGATTTTTGGACATTGAAAAATTTAAGAAATTGGAAAATTTTTGCTGGAGGTATGGATTTTTGATTATTTAAAATTGTTATTGCAAGTGGGAAGGGAGAAAAAAAAAAATTGGAGCAGAAACTGAAAAAGGAGGAGACTGTCTAGAATGTCTTGGTGGATCCCAAAAGAAGATATATGGTAATTGGACCTCTTTGATTAAAAATTAATTTAGAAAGAGAAAGAGAAGAAGGAAGAAAAGTATTAACTTTTGGAACTTTTTTCTTTTTTTTAATTGCTTTTGATTGTCCTGGATTAAAAATACTTGTGGTTGTTTTGGAAAAAGTTTTCCCTTTTCATAATGGCATTGTCTGTGGATGAACTAGAGATTGACTATCAAAAATATAAAAAAGAAGATACTTTGGGCGCTTTGTTCCAATTCTTAGAAATGGCGTTATGTTCTCTTGAAAAGTTGATTATGCAGCAGAAGGACTGGGACAAGGAAGAAGAGGAAGAAGAAGCCATCTTTGATGAACAATGGGTTCCTTCCGGAGAGGAGGAGAAAAAGGATAAGAAAAAGGGGTTTTTAAGAATTATAAAAACAACCAAAAGAGAGAAAAATGAGCGAAAAGATGGAGGCAAGGTTAGAAAGCAAAGGAAAAGGAGCAAGAAAAGCGAAGAGAAAAAGCAAAGGGGTAGAAAGGGCAAGGAGAAGAATAAGCAAGAGAGAAAAGGGGGGAGGAGAAGCCTTAATGGGGGGAAGCAAGATTTAAAAAAAAAAAGTTTATTTAGAGACAATGGGTGAATTTAATTTAGATTAAAAGAGGGATTCTGGAGGGTATATAAGAGTGTGTTTTTATATGTATATTTAGAATAAAAAATTTATTATGTAATTTTAGAATCTTTTAAACAGAATCCCAAGAAAGATTTATATGTAGTAGTTTTAAGTTAGGTAATGAGTTATAGATGTAACTCCAATTGTTGTACAGGAGAAGTATAGTAAAAGAAAAAAGATGAATGGATGTTTGGAAATAGAACAGACAAAGAATGTTGTTGAAAATGGTAATAATGGAAGGATATATATGCTTTGATTTTGTATATTGATAAAAGGCAATAAAATTTTAATTGATAAATAATTTGGATGGAAAAGAGAAGTAGGGACAAGATATGAAGTTAATATTATATGAAATATTAATATTATAATCTTGAAATGTTATGTTTTATTGGTCTATCATTATTATTTTTTTTTAGAAAAGAATTTATAAGCTGTTATGCCTTGATTTTGTGTGCATTGTTTTTAGAAAACTGATAAAAATGGTTTTTATATACATATATATATAAAAAAATGATAATAAGATATGGAAGGAGATTTAGGTTGAATATGATGTTTGAATTTGTGTCTGTGTAAAGAGTTTTAACCCGGGAACAGACAACCTTCAGAAAAGATCTTTTAGTTTTGTCTATGTTTTATGTTTTGTGTTTGTATGTTTGTGTATTATGCTTATGATAAAACTAACAAAATTTGTTTTTTATTAAAAAAAAAAAGGAAAAAAGAATCAATAAAACCTTGGAGGAATGTTAGATGAGAATAATTTAAACAAGCCAGAAAGAAAAGAATATGACGACTATAAAATGGATAAATATGGAAGAGAAATGAAATTGAATAGGAGTAAAGAGAAATAATGAGAAATTTGATGAAAGATATTTGTGTGTCCATATGGGGATGGGATAAATTGGAATTATGCTGTATAAAAATATTGTTTTGTTTGACTTGTAAGGACTTACAATATTAAGAGGTTTTATGTGTTTATGTATTTACTGGTTAATGATGTGTTGTTTTATCTTTAAAATTAATAAAAATTTGTTTCAAAAAAAAAAATATTCTATTATCGTATTTTATCATCTAACCATTGATAAAAAAGATCTCAAATTTCATAAAATTGTTTATCCTCTTGCTCTCTAATTTCAAATGTCAATCTACTCATCTCAGCACATTCCAAAATTTTCTTAATAATTTCTTCCTGTAATGGTATTTTCTCATTCTTCCAATTTTTAGCAAATACAATCCTAGCCGCTGTTAATAAATTTACAATCAGGTACTTCAAATCTTTACTATATATATCAGGTAAAATTCCCAATAAGAAGATCTCTGGTTTCAAGTCTATGTATTTCTTTGTCATTTTTTCCAACCACATGCGAATTATAGTCCAATATTTTCTAGCGTCCTCACAAGTCCACCACACATGGTAATACGAGCCGGGTATCTGATGACATTTCCAGCATTTTTCAGATTTGTTCTTAAACATTCTTGCAATTCTTGTTGGGGGAAAGTGCCACCTGTAAAACATCTTATAGAAGTTTTCTTTATATGCTGTTGACATTGTCATTTTATAATTTTGAGACCACAATTTCTGCCATTTCTCTAGATCAATCCCATATCCAAAATTCTTCCCCCAAACAATCATAGTTTCTTTGACTTGTTCTTCCTCTAATTTCATTCCCAGTAAATAACCATATAATTTTTTAATCACCTTCTCATCAGTACCCATCAAGATCTTATCTAAATCAGTCTGCTTATCATAGAATCCCTCCGTTTTAGAATCTTCATCATACCTTGAATGTATTTGCGCATATGAAAACCAATTCCCCCTTATACCTTGTTCCTCTAAGTTTTGTATCGATTTAAGTTCACCCTTTTCATCCAAAAGTTCCCCATATCTAACTGTTTGTTCCTTCTTATAAATTATAGGATAGGAAAATGCTTCAATAGTCGATAACCAAACTGGAATTTTCAAATAACATTGTCTTTTTATCTTCTCCCAGTTTAACCACAAAGACTCCCGCATATAATGTCTTCTAAAATAACCCTGTGTTTTAGTTCCCTTATACCATAAAAAAGCATGCCAGCCCAACAGCAAATCATGCCCTTCTAATGTCAACAACCTATGCTTTCTTAATGTTATCCATTCTTTGACCCACATCAAATTTGCAGCTTGATAATACAATTCCCAATTAGGCAGGCCAAAACCTCCTCTAATTCTAGGGTCTTGCAAAAGCTTTAGCTTTATTCTCGCTTTTTTACCTTGCCATATAAACTTCAACATGATTTTATTTAAATCTTCAAAATAGTCTTTTCCAAGCCTAATTGGTATTGTTTGGAACAAAAATAAAATTCTAGGTAAAATCTTCATCTTGATTGTTGAAATTCTCCCTATTAATGACAATTGCAAGTTTTCCCACTTCTTCAAATCTGTAGCTATCTGTTGTTTGAGTTTAATATAATTATTCTCTTTTAATGTGCTACATCTTGCTGTCAAATATATCCCCAGATACTTAACCTTATTTGTAATTTGAATTTTCAAAAGATCTGCCAGTTCTTCTCTTTGTCTCAATAGCATGTTCTTTGTCAAAATCTTTGTTTTATCTTTATTTATTTTCAAACCAGCCATCTCACCATATATCTGTATCTTTTCCAATAACCTTGGAGCTGTTTCTAACGGGTCTTCCAGAATAAAAGCTAAATCATCAGCAAAAGCTTGTAGTTTAAATTCTTCCTTCTTAATTTTCATTCCTTTTATGCTTTTATCATCTCTAATATTTCTGTTCAACACTTCCAAGGTCAACACAAATAGCAAAGGGGATAGGGGACACCTTTGTTTTGTGCCTTTTCTTATATTAGTAAAATGTTTAAGTTCCCCCTCCATCATTACCTTTGCTGTCTGTTTATTATATATGGCTTCGATTGCTTGAATAAATTTTTTAGCAAAACCCATCTGTTCCAATAGTAATAACATAAATCTCCAATTCACATTGTCAAATGCCTTTTGAGCATCTAAAAATATCAAAGCCATTTGCTTTTCAGGATGAGCCTCATAGTATTCCAAAATATCCAAGATTACTCTCATATTGTCTCTGATTTGTCTCTTTGGCAGAAATCCATTTTGATCTGGGTGAATAAAATTATTTAAATATTTTTTAAGTCTTTCTGCTAAAATTGAAGCAAAGATTTTATAGTCTGCATTCAATAAGGAGATGGGTCTGTAGTTCTTAATTTGCAGTGGGTCAGCCTCTTCTTTTGGAATAAGTGTGATATAAGCCGCTGACCATGTTTTGGGTATCATCTTCTTTAACATAACTTCATTCATGACTTCTAACAATGGGATACTCAATGATTCTTGAAATGTTTTATAGAATTCTGCCGGAAGCCCATCTGGACCCGGTGCTTTCCCATTGTTTTGTCTCTTAAATGCTTCATTTAATTCCATCATTGTTATATTGCTTTCTAACATTTCTTCAGTCTCTTTAGATATCTTCGGTAAATTAGCATTCTGTAAATATTGTTTGACTTTTTCCTCATCAATATTCTCTTGTTTATATAGTTGCCCATAAAAATCTCGAATAATTTCCTTTTTCTCCTTATTACCATAATAAACTTGGCCTTGATCATCTGTTAGCTTCAATATTTTTCTTGATTCCTTCTCCTTTCTCAATTTATATGCTAGCCATCTACCTGGTTTATTCGCATCTTCGAAGTAATTCTGTTTAGAATTTCTGATTTTCTGTGCCAATTCTTCTTTCTCTATTAATTCCATTTTATGTTTAATTACATCCAGCTTCAATTTAATATCTTTTTTCTGTGGCATTTTCTGTAATTCTTTTTCAAGTCTTTTATACTCATCTTCCAAGACCTTAGAAGCTTGCCTTTTCCTAATATTCTTTTTTCTTGTATAATCTATTATCAGACTTCTAGCATATGCCTTCATTGTATCCCAAACATTCTGCATTGAAGTATCTTCTTTTTTATTTTCTCTGAAAAAGAAAGTCAATTCCTTCTCCATCCATTGTATAAAATCTTTCTCCTTTAAAATAGTATTATTTAATGTCCATCTCGATCTTTTTTTTGTCCCTTCCATTTAATTGTCATTGGGCTATGATCTGCCCAAGTACTTGTTTCAATATTTGTTTCTTGAATATTGGATATTAATTCTGTTGATATCCAAATCATATCTAATCTGGACCATGATAAATGTCTATTTGAATAAAAAGTATATTGTTTAGCTTTAACATATCTTTCTCTCCAAATATCTTTTAAAGATGGTTCGTCTGTCATTTTAAAAAAAGATTTAGGGAGAGCGTTTCTATTTTGCTTGGTTGTTGTTGCTATATAGTCCAATTTATTGTCCACAATTCCATTAAAGTCTCCCATCATAATTATATTAACATAGTCCAGTCCAGTTATTTTCATGTGTAGCTTTTTATAAAACTCTTCTTGTTTTTCATTCGGAGCATAAATTGCAATCAAGAGTATTTTTATATTATTGTCCATTATTTCCACCATTAATACTCTTGCATCTTCATCATTGTAGATCAGTTTTGCTGGGATAGCCTCTTTAATGTATAGAACCACTCCTCTTTTCTTACATTGAATCAAAGAAGTAAATATTTTCCCCAATTTTGGCTGTACTAACAATTGTTCATGTTGTTTTTTAATATGAACTTCTTGTAGACAAATTATATCAAATTTTAATTTCTCTAATTTATGAAAAGTTTTCCTTCTTTTAACAGCTGAATTAAGTCCATTTATGTTCATTGTAATCAGTTTTCTTTCTTCCATGATTATGCTTTATATTTAGGTCTAACAGCTCTCGTGGATGTCACTTCACGCTGTTCTTTACTGTCCACCTGTCCACCTACAGCTCCTTTCTCTTTTTCAGTCTCCAGTTGTTCCTCTTGAAACTCAATTAATGAGACCTCTTTCTCTGCCTCCTCTCTTCTTCTTCCAAAAAATTCTGCATGGAAAAGTTCTGCTTTCTCAATTGAATCAATTCTATGTCTCTGCTCTTGCCACGTAAACATTAATCCTTCTGGAATCAGCCATCTATAATTCACTTCGTTTTCCAGTAGCATTTTGGTCAGAAATCGATATTCTCTTTTCATCTCTCTCACTCTTCTGGGTATTTGTTTTAAAACCACAATCTCTTTACCTTTGTATTTCAATGTTTTCTCTCTTACCACTTGTAATATTTGTGTTTTGATGGATTTTTTGGTAAATCTAATATGGACTTCTTTTGGTAATTTATTTCTCATCGCATATCTTGTATAAACTCGATATACCTCATCTACTCCATCCATCATCTTTTCCTCTGTAATTTCCAAAGCATCTGCCAAAATTTCTATCATTATCGCAGCCAAATTTTCTCCTTTTTCCTCTTCTATATTTTGAAATCTGAGATAAAATTCTGACCTTTCCATCTCCCACCTCAACATCCCCTTTTTTTTCTTGTTCAACCACTGTTAATCTACTGTCAATATTTCCAATCTTCTCCTCTCTTTGTTTCCCTTCTTCCTCAATTTTTTGGAATCTCCCCTCATACTTCCCCATCATTTGTTTGATATTTTCCACTTTTTCATCAGTTTTCTCTATTCTTTGTTCAATGATGTCTGACTTTATCTTGAGATCTTGGATTCCTTGCATAATCATCTGTAAAGTTACTGTTTCTTGTTCTTTATTTTGCTTCAACATTGTCTGAATTAAACGTTGTCCTCCAGCTGGTGGGGAAGCAGAGGTAGAAGTAGAAATGCCAACTGGTATTGGTTTCCTGCTCATTTTAATGCCTCCAAAGCTTGAAATTCTTTTGGACTTTTAATCCAACTGGTAGAATAGTCAATTATAATCCAAAATGGAAAAATCCAATAGTAAAAGACCCAAAACCAAAGAAGAAAAAGGAAAAAAGAAAGAAGAAAGAAGAAAAATCTTCAGGTTCTCCTTGACCCTAATCCAATTACAAAGTAGTCCACCATAAAAAAGGAAAAATAGAAAGGAAAAAAAACAAACAAATCAAAAATGATATTATAGATTAAGAGCAAATAAAAAACAAAAGAAAAAAGAAATTCCTTCAGATTCTTCACACCTTAATCTCAATAATCAAGAAAGAAAAACGAAGTGGTCCAAAAACATGGATAGAAAAAGCAAAGAAGTCCCAATAAAAATAAAGAGAAAAAAAGAAAAATAAAGAAAAAACTCTGAGACTTTTCCTTTAAAATAAAAGGCAAAAATAAGAATATTATTAGAATTGAGATTTACAAAAAGGCTGACGAATGGGATATATATATATATATATATATATATATATATATATATATATATGAGCACACTGCACTTTATTTATTTATCCAAGGCTCTTATTATGACTCTTTTGTCCAACAGCTTCAAAGCTAAGCCTCAAATGTTGAAATATTGATAAGAGTCCAGGAGAACATCTGTAATAATATTTTGCTATGCTCTCCCTCTATCTTATCATGTTGAAATGTCCTTGAGAAGGAGTCTTAAAGTATTTTCAAGCCTCTAGTTGGCAGTGTTGCAATGTTTCTTAATGCTCTTCCCCCCCTCCCAGGCAGAAAAAATGAGTAATGTATACAAAAAAAAGGAAAAAGAAAATAGCTAAAGGGAGCCTCTATCCTAGAAAAAATTAAAAAATCAAAAGGAGCATAAAAATATATAAAAGAGAAAATTCAATCCGGTTACCTACAAAGTCACACTTAAGTCCCCAGAAAAAAATAAGAAAAAGAAAAAAGAATCCAAGCCTCAATTTGACATCACTTTAAAAAACGCCGCTCAAACAGTTTGGTCAAAAAAAAAAAGCCTCACAGATTTCTTCTTTGTTCAGGATGCCCTTTCAAGCCTCAGCGAATTTACAACACAAAAGGAATTTCTCACCCAGCCGACACACTTCTTTCCAGCCACTTTCTTTCTGGAGCTGTCCCGACTTCAGCAGCTAAGGGGGCTGCCCCTCCGCCGCCAGCAAAAGGGCTTCTCCCGGATCAAACCAGAGATTTTGCGATATCTCTGGGATCCTGGGACAGTACCCTTCTCAATCCCCATCTCTACAGAACGGTTTAGGTCCGTTGGGACTGACCAGGGGCGAAAATATCGGCTGCGATCTCAGAGCCCCAAGATCGCAGCTGTATCGCCGAAATGAAGCTCCGCCTTCTCTGCTATAGCCTTCCTTATATAGGCAACTTATTAACTATTCAACCAATAGCAATCCTGGAGCGCTAGCTCCATTAACCAATGAGAATGGCCTGTTAATGGCCAATCAGATGCTCCTGAACAGACCAATCTGATCCTGCCATTATTAACAGCCAATCAGAAGTGCATGGCCAGAACCCTGCACTTGACTTCAAGCTCAAGATAACTTTATTTGACATTATTCATTCACAACAAAGACCATGGCACGATTCCTTCCCCACTAAGGATCTTCCTTTCCTGCAGATTGAGCCTGGGGCTTCGTCTGATATAACCAATGAGAAATGTATATGAGTCAGGGAGCATGAACACTATCCGTATCTTCCCAGTCCATAAAATTCCAGTCCACCACCTACTGGGAGAGGGCCTCTGGAAACAGAAGCTCAGATGTGGGACACTTCATATTGAAGTTTCCCATCACAACAATGGGCAGTATGGGCAGTATGGAGGAACAGCAAGGATTTGCGTATACAAGAAGGACCAATAAGGAATAATGGAATACAGGATGAACACAGAAACTGTAAATAGTTTATCAATGCACAAATAACATAATCCTAAATGAATTGGGATTATTGAACTCTTCCAAAGGTCAGACAAAGTTGTAAGGATAGTGGGCATAGTTAGAGAGGAACCTTTGAATATTTTATCCAGGACCCAGATGCATATAAAGAATTATAGGGCAATATCTCTATTGAATGCGATTATAAAATATATGCTTCAATAATAGCAGAGAGATTAAAAAGATTTTTGAATGAATTTATATATTTAGATCAGAATGGATTCTTGCCAAAGAAGCAGATTAAAAATAACATGATAATTATTTTAAACACACTGGAGTATTATGAAACACACCCCAAAAAACAAATGGCATTGATTTTCTTAGATGCACAGAAAGCATTTGACAAGATTAATTGGCAATTTATGTTATTAGAATTAAAATTGACTTTGGGGAGAGATTTATTAATATGATTAAAGCAATATATCACAAACAATTAGCTAAGGTGATGGTAAATAGGGACATGACAGAGAATTTTGATTTAAAAAAAAGGCACCAGACAGGGATGTCCATTGTCCCCTCTGCTGTTTATATTGACTTTGGAAGTGCTAGCCAGAAATAAAGTAAATAAAACATGAAAAATATTGCTTTTAAACAAATTGTAATGTTTGTTTCCTCACATCTTCTGGGAGTAGCATAAAGTAAACAGGGAATTAAAAATATTTGGGTGAGAGATAATTATTGTGGGGAGGACCCAGAATAAACTCCACACTTATTAGCTTGTAGTGTACATCTTTAATTAAAAAACACAGAGAAAAAGAACCATTAATCAGAAACATCCACTCTGTCTTCTAGGAGCTCAGCCCCAGCTGGAGTTAGTTCAAAGTACACATAGAATGAAACTGTTCTTTATGGCTTTGGTTTCTATCTTTTTCATTGGTCATTGTGGACAGGTTCTGAACTAGAGCAAAATTATTGTAGAAGTGGTCACTCAAGCATCCTTTTCCATGAATGATTGTGTTGTGTCCGCGAAATGATGCCAGGAGTTGGTGACTTCAAATCATGCTCTTTTATTTAAAGTTGGAACCGAACTGCGGCAAAGGAAAAAGCTCGCGGCTTTTATTCCTTTAGCCGCAGCGGCCACGGCTAATGGCACCGCTTTGAATCTCCCGCGATTCGAATGGACCAATCGCGGGAGATTCTTAGCAAGCCAATCGGCGCGGCTCGCCTGACCAATCAGAGCGCCCCGCGCTTTGGCCAATCAAAGCGTGGGGATCTCAAGAATGCTAATTAGGGACAGAACACCCCTCCCCTCTTGGTTCAGTCCTTACGTCGCGTAATCACGTAGGTAGGCGGGGCTCCGTCTGAGCCTACTGGACCTGTGCAGCTCAGTCGTAGGTTGGATCCCGGCCGGTTCGGTCGGGATCTCTGCTGCTCCTGATGTCGTCGTGGGAACCGGCTGGTCGGTCGGGCCGGGCCGCTCTCCGTAGCTCCCTCCTGGGCCTCCCGGGTTGATTGAGCTGCGGGTTTCGCCGCTCCTGCTCGGTCTTTCCGGGTCGGTCGAGCTGGCCTGGCTGTCTCTTCCTGGCGAGGGGTCGTGATGGCTGCTTTCCGGTAAGTATGGCTGGTTTATTCTTCTTTGGTTTTGGTCCCCTGGGTATTCCCTCCCCCCTTGGTTTGTGTTGTGGGGGTCGGTTTCGCCTGTTTGTGCGTCGGTGGTCTCTTGGTTGGCAGTCCTCGACCTTAATTGGTCAATGTGGCGTTTCCACGCTCGTCCGTCTGCTGTTTCTGGCCGGTACGAGTGTGGGCCTGTTATTTGTGTGATGATGGCCGGTATCCATAGTGGGTCTCCCGTCAGGTTTCTTGCGTATACGGGGTAGCCGGGTGCGAAAGTTCGGTGTTTGCTGTTTGAGTCTGGAGGCTTCTCCAGGTTATACGTGGGGTGTAACCTGTCGAGTGGGGACCTTAATTTCCTCCCCATTAGTAGTTCGGCTGGGCTCTTATTCGTTGTGGTATTTGGGGTTATGTGTTGGGTGAAGAGTAGTTTGTTTATTTTCTCCTGGATCTCCCCGTGGTCTATTTTCCGGATGGTCTTCTTAGTGAATTGCACCATCTGTTCTGCCCTACTGTTCGCCGCCGGTGCTGTCAGTGCGTGGTGGATGCCCCTTTCCGCTAGGAATTTTTCGAATTCCAGCGAGGTGAATTGGGGCCCATTGTTGGAAACGACGACGTCTGGGAGGCCTTGCGTTGCAAAGAGTTTGCAGAGTTCCTTGATCACGGCCTCCGTGGTTGTTGTCTTCATGTTGCTTACCTCCAGCCAGTTGGAGTAAGCGTCTGCTGTTATAAGGAAGGTGTGTCCTTTTGTGGGCCCGGCGAAGTCTATGTGAATCCTAGACCAAGGTCCCCTTGGGGTTTCCCACTCTAGGACGGGTGCTGTGGGTGGGCTTGGCCTAGTTTCCTGGCATCGTTGGCACCTTGCTACCCAGGTCTCAATTTGTTTGTCCATCCCTGGCCACCAAGCGTAACTTCTGGCCAGGGCTTTAGTCCTAACGATGCCAGGGTGCCCCTCGTGTAGCAGTTCCAGAACCTTCCCTTGTAGCTTTTCTGGAATGACCACCCTATCCCCCCATAGTATGCACCCTTTTAATAACGAGAGTTCCGTTTGGCGGTTTCGGAATGTTTTGACGGACTCATCATTGTCCCTTTCCGGCCACCCTTTCTCTACCCAATGCAACACCCGCGCCAGACGTTTGTCTTTATTAGTCTCTCGGGCAATGTCTAACGCGGTTATGGGCAGGTTGGGTAGAGTCTCTATGCTGAGGGTGGTCGTCGTGGGTGCTGGGTCGGTGTCAGGTTCCGGTAGCGGCGAGCGGCTTAAGGCGTCTGCATGGGAGATCGTCTTACCCGGTCTGTGTATGAGTCCGTAGTTGTAGGCTGCCAGGAACTTGGACCACCTTGTCATTCAGGGAGACAGAATGTTCGGGGTGGCCCGGTTTCCTGCAAGGATTCCCAGCAGCAGCTTGTGGTCGGTTATGATGGTGAATGTCCGGCCGTAGAGATACTCGTGGAATCTTTTTACGGCAGCAACAATAGCCAGAGCCTCTTTGTCCAGCTGGCTATAGTTCCGTTCCAGTTTGGTGAGGGTCCTTGAAAAGAACGTGATGGGCGCTTCTTTTCCGTCGGGGAGGGTATGGCTGAGGACAGCGCCGACGCCGAAAGGTGATGCGTCGCATGTGATGGCCAGAGGTAGGGTCTCGTTGTACTGTATAAGGACGGCGTCCGAAGTGAGGAGGTCCTTTGTTCTTTGGAAGGCGGCTTGCTCGCGTTTCCCCCAAGTCCAGGTCGCCGCCTTGTCCAGGAGCCTATGCAAGGGCTCCGCCACCGTCGCCTTTTGGGGCAGGAAAACATTGTAAAAGTTAAGTAGCCCCAGGAATGCCTGTAGTTCCGTCTTCGACTTGGGTGTGGAGGCTTCTTTGATGGCCTTGATTTTTTGGTTTGTGGGGTGAATGCTGTGGCAGTCTAGGAGGTATCCTAGGAATTCTACCCGTTCCGTGTATAGTTGGCATTTCTCCCTCTTGACTTTGAGCCCGGTCTCTTTAAATTTGGTTAGGACCTCCCTTAGGCGACCCTCTAGTTCGGCTTGGTTGGTTGCCGACACTAGGACATCGTCGAAGTAAGGTACCACCCCCTTGATGCCTTGCAGTAGTCTTTCCATTAGGCTTTGGAATATTCCCGGTGCCACGCTGACTCCGAATTGGAGTCGGTTGCATTTAAATGCCCCCCGGTGGGTGACTATGGTTTGCGCTTCTGCCGTTTGCTCGTCGACTGGCAACTGTTGGTATGCCTGGGCGAGGTCGAGCTTGGCGAAAACCTTGCCCCCTCCCAGTGAGTGCAGTAGGTGTTGCTACGCTTTGTTGTAGCGCGCCATTTAGGGTGGCCTTATAGTCCCCACAGATCCTCACCGACCCATCGGGCTTGATCGGGGTGACTATGGGGGTCTCCCACCGGGCGTGGTCTATTGGCTGTAGGACCCCTTGCTTGACGAGCTTGTCAATTTGTTCGTCTATCTTGGGTTTAAGTGCGAATGGCACCCGCCTTGATTTCAGGCGTTTTGGGGGGACATTTGGTTCTAGGTTGAATGATATAAGGGGCCCTCGGTACTTGCCTAGGTTTCCGTCGAAGACCTCTTGGAATTCCCAGGCCAGTTGCTGCTCCCAGCTGTTGTCGGTGACGTGGTCGACTCCCGTGACTGCGATGCCGATCGGGGCGAACCATTGCAGTCCTAGTAGGCTTGGGCAGTCACGGTCGACGATTGTCAGGGGAAGCCTTTCGGTGTGCCCTTTATATGTGATGTTGAAGTGTTTGGTTCTGACTACCGGGATGCGGTTTCCCTGGTAGTCCTTAACAATGAGTCTCTGGCTGTCTAGGTTCCTCCTTTGGAGGGTAGGCACCAAGCGCTTTATTTCATGCCATGCTATCATGGAGAGGTAGGACCCAGAGTCCACCTCCATTTTGCATGGCTGGCCCTCGATGCCTACCTCCACTTGGACCTTCCGGGCGTCATTGGTTATGGCGTGGCCGATGGTGACCATCTGATGGGTCTCCTCTCTTCGCCGGTTATCGCCGCCTCGCAGGGATTGTCCATTCCGGTCCCATCTGTTGTCCGAGGGGTGATCTCTGGTCCGGGGTGGTGTGCTCTCTCTCCTCCAGTCGCTCTGGTCCCATCGTGCCGGGCTGCGGTTCTTTTTTAGGCGGCAGACACGGGCGATGTGTCCCTTCTTGTTGCAATGCCGGCAGATCGATTCAAAAAACCGGCATTCCGACCTGGGGTAGTCGCCGCCGCAACCGGCACAGTTGGTCCTTGACTTACGGCCCCGCCGGTTCCGTGGGTCACGGCCTGTCTGGAGGCGGTGGATGTCCTCCTCGTCATCGGAAGTGCCCGATGCCGAGTGGAAGTCGCCCTGGTGGGTGGTCGTCTCGGGTTGGGCCTCAGTCAACCTCACAGGGTTGTTGTTTCCGCTGCAGTCCCCAGTGTTCGGTCTACGCATGCGGTCGGCGGATGTTCGGGTTGCTTCGGCGGCTGCGGCTGCGGTGAGGGTGTCTGCTAGGCTGATGTTGCCTTTGGCCATCAGCCGGCTCTGGAGGACGGGGTCCCACAAACCGAGCACGATTCTGTCTCGCAGGGCGTTGTTTAGGTTGTCGAATTCGCAGAGCCCTCCTAGGCGCCGTAGCTCAGCGATGAAGTCACTGAAGCTCTCACCCGACCGTTGGTCCCGACGGTAGAATTCGTTGCGTTGGATCAGGATGGGTACCTCTAGAGTGTAGTGCTGCCAAAGTATTGGCTCGAGGACGTCCCAGTCCATCGCGGTTGCATCGGCGAGTTTGGCAAGCGCCTTGGCCATCTTGAATACCTCGGTCCCGCAGTGGGTCAGGAAGACGGCATGCTTCATGGGGCCGGTGGCGTCCTTCAGGTCGCTGCACTCGAGGAACATGCGGAATCAGTCGGAGTACAATTCCCAGTCCTTGGTGGTGGGGTTGAAGGGTGCGGGGGGTGTGATTTTCGCCATCGTGGTGGTTCGTCTGGCTTCCGTCGGACACGTGATTCGGTTCAGGGTCTGGATCCCATCCTCGTCGCCAGTGTTGTGTCTGCGAAATGATGCCAGGAGTCAGTGACTTCAAATCATGCTCTTTTATTTAAAGTTGGAACCGAACTGCGGCAAAGGAAAAAGCTCGCGGCTTTTATCCCTTTAGCCGCCGCGGCCGCGGCCAATGGCACCGCTTTGAATCTCCCGTGATTCGAATGGACCAATCGTGGGAGATTCTTAGCGAGCCAATTGGCGCGGCTCACCTGACCAATCAGAGTGCCCTGCGCTTTGGCCAATCAAAGCGCGGGGATCTCAAGAATGCTAATTAGGGACAGAACAGATTACAAATTATGATCAAGCTGAAGTTATATATATATGGAGTGA
The DNA here is from genome assembly GCA_033807585.1 of Hydrophis major. NCBI lineage: Eukaryota > Metazoa > Chordata > Lepidosauria > Squamata > Elapidae > Hydrophis > Hydrophis major. The sequence goes on along the minus strand of CM066343.1, from coordinate 140,587,277 downwards.
CTATGTCCAGCTACTTATTTATTTATTCATGTCATGTCCAAGAATATCCCCAGGTTTATATAAAAGATATAACTATCTTTTCAGAAAAATAGAAAGGCCATTTAAAATAAGTATTCCTTCTAATTTCTGGACAGTAGAATTACCTATGTAATTCTCCATTTTACCAGATTTAAATTTAAGATTGTTTTTCCTCATCAAATTTGCTCCTACTCCAGACACCAATCCACCTGAACTCTCACTGAGAAGCTGAGCTGAGCATCTTCTCCAAAACAAATCATTGTGTTTCTTTCCATGTCTGATTACTAACTTACAAAATGTTAATGAGAAGCATTTCTTTATTTATTCATTTTATAAAATACCAAGGAGCTGAGTCAAATTTCAAATGAATTATATGTAAATCATTCTCCAGACAGATATAGTTTCATTGCATATATCCTGCATAGTGTGTGGAACGATGAGTATGAAGATATATACGTTTTATACTCCTGATAAATCCAAGTAACTTTAGCTATTTCCTTAATTAAAACATTAGAAAGAATAAAATAATATTATAATAAAGATAGGATTGGCTAGTACTATAACCTATTGCTTTCATAAGTCAGTGCTACTAAGGAATCTATTGCTCATAAGGAACAAGGTGACCCAGAAATTATTCAATCTATAAGATGTTATTTCATTCATAGATTTGCTGTAATACCCCATGAAATATTTGGAGCATTAACCAATAAATGTTCTCTTAAGGTGACTTAAATTTATTCTAGGTTGGGAGAAAATGTATTATTTTTAACAATAACTTCTGGTTAATCCAGCTGGTAATCATTTAAATTTAACTAGAAATTCATTGACTGGATGAATCTCCCCCCTGAAATAAGATGCTTTGAAGTCAGGGTTTGTGCACCAGGTGTTTTATTTGCTCTTGCTTTGCTGAAATGCATTTTCTCCATATAGTCATGCAGAAATCTGAGGGACTAAATCTGTAGACTCCAGTCAGGTGATTCAGCTGCAGCAAAATACAGCATGGAGAAATTAAATACTGATTCAGTTGCCCTTATAATATGACAAAATTAGGTTCTAAGTCCAATGTTCATTCATGAGATAGGGCAAAGAAAGAAGATAGTTTAATCCCACTAAATGTGGGAAAGAGAGACAATGAAATAAAAAATATGTTAACGTTTATGAGTAAATGAGGGAGAAAGCAAATAGAAACTTTAGAGTTGGAATTCCCAGGACTATCTTATGCTTGACTAAAGAGAGTACAACTTTTTACTCTTCTTTCTCCTTCTCTTTTCTTTATTTCTCAATTTCCAATTGTCCAATTGCCCAGAAAAAGACCAATATAAACTGTAGTTAGAAAGAAATTTTGTCTTGTAATTGTTGATGCCATTTTGGCTGCCATTTTCTGAATGAAAAAATATCTCTTGGTCCTTACAAGAGCACTCATGTTACGTTTTCAATATTCTGCCTCATGACTTTACTTTCCCTTGATGTTTATAATGATTATTCATAGCTTGTCTTTTATCTATTACATCACTCATATTGCTTATATAAGATACAGTTGTGAATTCTGCTTATTAAATCCAAATATAATTGGAATTTCTGTTAAGCAACTTCCAAGGTTTGCCTTTGTCTGCTTCAATACCATTCTAGCAAAAGGTAATGAACTAGAAGTAAAGCCTCAGATAAAATAAATTAGTTTGATGGAAATATTACTGTATAGAACATCCAATTCATATAGTAGATGTCTATTTCTCTCTAAGCAATAAAAAATTGACCTCTGCTGTTAATGCATACTGATTATAAAATCATTTGCTTGGTTTAAAAATCTTTCCAACTAACTTTACACACACACACAAATACTAATTTTGGCATTAGACATAGCAGTCAAATACATTCCAGAGTGATATAGTAGAGTTGGATCCAGATGTGATGATTCAATTCAAGGACACTTTTCTCTTTCTCAGTCTAATTTGCTCCAGAAGCTTGTTGAGATGGAGGGATAAAGTAAAGGAAGTTACTCAACTATGTTTCTTAAAATATAATTTGTCTACTAAAAGTAGATAATGTTAAATATGTATTGGTTTACTACCAGGGCATAAGACCAGGGGTGAGATTCTACTAGTTTGCACCTATTCACTAGAACCGGTTGTTAATATTCTAAGCAGTTCGGAGAACCAGTTGTTAGAAGAAATTACTGGCCTAATCCTGTAAGGAAGGCAGGAAGGAAACATTCTGGTGTTGCTTACAGAAACTGCCTCTCCATTAACTCTTATTACATTCTTGGTAGGACTAGACTTCCTGTCTCAGGAAATCTCTGGAGTTTTTTTCCCCTCCTTTGCTGGTACTTTGCTTGTGTGGAGTGACCATTCAGAGTTACAATGGCACTGAAAAAAGTGACTTATGACCATTTTTCACACTTACAACTGTTGCAGCATCCCCACAGTCATGAGAGGCCAGGCAAGGAGATGTGTGCCCCGATGTGAGTGATATTGAATTGGCCACGCCCACCCAGTCACATTACCACCAAGCCACGCCCACCACCTAAGCCACACCCACAGAACCAGTTGTTAAATTTTTTGAATCCCACCCCTGCATAAGATATACTTGTCCCTTGCCAAAAGAAACAAATTGAAAGTTTTAGGGGTTCAGGAGTCCTGCAATTCCATGCTCCAATTATTTTATTTATTAAACCATTTTTTTTATAAACCTGCACAGATTTTAATCAGCATTCCTTACGTTGTGTACATTTCATAGAGATTTTTTAAAAAATAAAGCAATCCTTTTTGCCCATCAATCTCATAGGACAGGGGCCCCCAACCCTAGTCCATGGACTGGCAGTGGGCTTCAGCATATCAGAAACAGGGCTACACAAACAATTGAAGCCCCATCCTTAGGATGCAGGAAGGACATGAAACCATGCCCCCTCTGGTTTGTGGCAAAAGCTCTCTCCACAGAACTGGTTCCTGGTGCCCAAAGGTTGGATGCCACTGTCATAGGACATCCAGAAATTGGATGTCTTCTAATTCTCACATTACATTCTCTGTCTTGATTTTTTCTGCTTGCAAAAAGATTAGACAATGCAAGAATGCTGGAAACCTCCTACATATGAGCATGCATGAAATTATGACACATCATTATAAAGTCTGTGATTTGGGGAAAAACATTTTGCCTTTTGTTCATGAGAAAGCTATGACATCATCCATCCAGCTGTTCCTCCAGAGTGCTTACCTCAGCGTTCTTTCCCCATTATGTGCTATCTGATACTTTCACTGGGACATGTATGCAGTTAAAGTCTGGATTTTCTTTATGCAGATCATCTGCTGTACAACTGTGTGAATATAAAAATGTGAAACGAAATAGATACGATATTATACTGTAATCTATGACAAAAAGGAAGAAAGAAATTCTACCTGAATCACCATAAAATGATATTGGAAATAATGGATTTAGTAATTTCTGTGATGCTGTCATAGTCACTCCGATACAGCTACGCATGGATTTTTATATACAGATGTTATGTAATCAATGGAAGTGGACAAGGGAACCATTTGTTGAATAAAGATGGCACAAAGTACAAAATAGTGCCATGTACAACATTTTAATATTAAAAAAATACTAATTAAACGAAAAATAAGGGGATTTTGATCTTGAAACCTGATTCTACAAATCACCTTAATTAGATTAAAGAAAGCTTTGAGGGTATTGGTCTTGTTTTTCAAAATTCAAGCTGACGATAAACAGAGGAAAAAAACTATAAAATCACTAGTTGAGTTGCGGGCATAATATTAAGGAATTTGTTCTAACACTTGAAGGCTGTTCCTTATGTCACAGAGAACTATAGCACTCTTATAATTTGTGGTTCAGAATTTCCTTTTTTTTTTTTACTGGCTTTTGTCAATTGACTTGCATCACTTGCTATTACTCCAAGTGCATTCATTCACTCATGGTGAATGACATTACACTTCGACAATTATGTGCTGTGAGAAGACAAGCATTTTTAGCCCTCTCTGGCAGTCAGGTGACTAAAAATTTAGCCAGCAAAATAAAAATAAGCTAACACAACAATTTTATTAAGAGAAAAACAATTTAAAAAGTGCCACTATACCTTTAGAAACTGTACTTTATTGAACTGAGATTATCCTGAGACTATATATTTAAGTAAACTAAAGAGTTTTAAAGGTTCCATAGTATCTTTTATTCACCTAGGAATTTCATGGTCTGAGTTTCAAAGTATAATTTTTTTTCTAAGAGCAGATTTCCCTTGGTTCATTTATTTTCTAGTTGCTGGCTCTAATCCCAAACTTCCCCAGAAGTTCTAATATATCAGACTCAGGAACGCAAAGTCCTTATTGGCTCTATTGAGAGATGTCCTTACTCCCACGAATTTAAGATTTTGGATTTTTACAAATTTTATTGTCTATCCCTCCTCCCACCAGACCCGTTGCCTTTCTTGTTGTTCTTGAATAATTCTATTTGGATGGATGGACAAGCTCTCATCTGAAACTCTGGAAATAGAAAATGTTATGTATTGTATATAGTGTATAGATGTCAGTTGGAGTTCTCATTCTGGTCCTCTGTTGGAGGGGGAAAATACTCCCTCCTGATTTGGCTGATCAGTTTCCTATAAAAGGAGCTGTATCAGCCAGGGAGTTCTGTTGCCTTGCAGGCAGTATTAAATAAAGAACTGTTAGAAATCACCCTATCCTCACTTCCATTCTTTGCCCAGAACTTACAGAAGTGACATTTAAACTGTATACCCCATCAGTTTAGATCACGCACATTTCCTTTCCACAATACTGTGAAGAGTGAATGCGTATACATTTCAAATTTATATAGAATAAAAGAGTTGGAAGGGACCTTGGAGTCCAACTCTCTGCTTGAGCAGGAGTTTATTCCAAATATTAGCCTCTACCTAGGATCAAACTCACAGCCTTCTGATTATATATTCCAATTAAATCAGGAATGGGCACAATCTGTTTTGGATCAGCTTGTTTGTTTGTTCATATTTAATTATGTAAAAATATGACTATGAGGCTCTGGTGGCTGAATTCAGGACTGGGATCTATATATGGAGTCTTCCTGTATTAAATAAATGTCTAGGATGATGGCAGCTCAGGGTAGATACCATGGGCATCTACAGGAAGGCAATCCAAAAGGTCAAAATGGCAGCTATGGCCATATAATCAGTATTCATTAGAAAAAGGGTTAGGATTTTGCTTGCATCATCACAGTCACCATGTTGACATTTTGACTTCTCTCTGATGCCCTTGGAATTCTTTCTCAGAAAATGGCAGAGATTCGCAATAATATATTATTTGTTTTTAATTTTTTAATTATACGATGCTCATTTTTTCTCACTCATCATCTTCTTCCCACTAGTCTAGGTTTTGGAAAAAAGTAAAATAAGATAATAATAAGTGCTTCAGAACTCTTCAGAAAATGTACCTTGTTAGGATAAATTATTTAATGCAATGTCTGAGTTGCCAATATGTCAGCTGCTGAAGATAACAAAGAAAGAATATATGCCATATTTCACTCTTTGTCCAAGGTGCTAATAAAGCAGACTGTGTTGCTGGGGACACAGACCAACAAAGCCAAGCTGCAAATAAATGTAGAATGACGTTTTTGTTATTGAAATTGGTGGCCTCATTTTTTTCTTTCTGAAAGGAGCAGACAAAGGGGAAAACTGACAACATGTCCATTCAAGGTCATATTTTTGGACAGAGAAAACCTGCAAACATAGGCCTTGGCATTGCTAGAATTAATGACATGCCTGGTCCCATAGCTTTTGCAAGTCATTTCTTCCTGAATGTCAAACTGCTGCGAGGACATTTATTACCAAACAAAACTGAATAGAATGTGTCAGAAAATAGGCACCAGAAACAAGGAACACTGAAATGAAGAAAGACTGCTATCAGAGAATGGAAGTAATTTGTTGAATGAAATGTTCAGTCAAGCAAATCTAGAAGACGTAGAATTTTAAGGTTAAAAATTTGCAGCTGAGAGGAGAAATTGATACTTAGACACTGAAACATTAATATTATAAGTAGTTCCAACATCCAGTAGAGAGGGCAAAAAAGATGAAATAGCTGGCAACCTCACAAAGTGCCACCTTTTTTTTACACAAATGCAGCACTTGCTTCTTCATTTGCTTATTTGCCAAATATTTTAGATTTCAACTCCCATTATTTCCAGGCATTATAAGCAAAGAGATTGGAAGAGTATAACTTTTTCGAAAGAAGAAACACTACGTTCAGAAAGCAATTAATTCATATATCATATGAGGAGGATTGCCAGCTTTTAAAGTCATATATATGGAGGTTTAGCAAGTGTGAAATAGGAGCCAAGGAATTTACCGCCCTGTGACACATTTTGGCAGTAAGACTGAGGAAATAGAAATTGATGAATGAGAAAAGACCTGGATCTTCCTTTTGTTTGCTGCTATATATAGAATCAGCCTACCATGTAATTTGATATCAGAAAATGACTAAGTAGGGGAACACTCTGTTCCATCTTGTACTAACCAGCAAATAAGTCATCTTCTATCAATGGTTAGTTGGAAGGAATATTAATAACTCCCAGTACCTAGATTAGTGAAACCAAATAGCTACATCAGACTGTTTAAGACAGCAGCTTTCCTTCAAAGGAACAAAGTTTGTCGCAAAATTTCCATTCCGTTATTTATGGGGCATATTTATATTGAGGCTCTTTTTGGTGTCAAAGCCAATGCCTCACTGAGCAATGATTAGGCAATCATAGGAAGTGTTAAGTCGCCAGCTTGAATGAAACTCCTTGAATGAAGCTCCTTGGCTCGTTGATGGAACCGCCTGGAATGAGCCAGGCCTCTTGTGGTGGCTACCTCCCAGTCTACCCAGGCTGGTTGAGCTGCTGGCTTCGCCACTTCCGCCTGGTCTGTCCGGGCTGGTTGAGCTGGCCTGGCTGCTTCTTCCCAGTGAGGATTCGAACTGGTTGTCTGCTTCTGCTTCGGTTGGTGAGTAGTTTTGATTTCTTCCTGGTTGGGCTTGGTTCCTGGGGCTCTCCCTCCTCTCTTGGTTTGTGCTTGGGTGGTTTTCTTCCCTTTCTGGGTTTATGTTTGTGTCTGTTTGCGTGTCGGTTGTGTTTCCCTTATTTGATCGATGTATTGTTTCCATGCTCATCCATGCTCAAGATTGGGGCTGTTTGTAGCTGGTACGAGTGGAGACTTGTGGCCTGGGTTACCGTTGTCGGTACCCAAAGAGGGTTCCCTCTGAGGTTTTTCGCGTATACCGCGTCTCCTGGTGCGAATGCTCGGTGCCTGCTTGATGAGTCGGTGGGTTTCTCAGGATTGTAGGTGGGGTGAAGTCTGTCTAGTGGGGATCTTAATTTTCTCCCCATTAGTAGCTCTGCGGGGCTTTTGTTGGTTGTTGTGTTTGGCGTTATGTATTGGATAAAAAGTAGTTTATTTATTTTTTCTTGCATTTCCCCGATTTTGATTTTTTGGATTGTTTTTTTTTGTAAATTGTACCATCCGTTCCGCCCTACCATTCGCCACCGGATGTGCCGGTGCTGTTAGGGCATGTCGTAGGAATTTTTCAAAGTCCAGTGCTGTAAATTGTGGCCCATTATCGGACACAATTACATCTGGGAGGCCGTGGATTGAGAATAGTTTGTTTAGTTCTTTGATGACGGCCTCGGTGGTGGTGGTTTTCATGTTGCTTACCTCCAGCCAATTGGAGTAAGCGGCTACCATGAAGAATGTGTGTCCATTTGTGGGCCCAGTGAAATCTATGTGCATCCTGGACCACGGCCCTGTAGGGGTTTCCCATTCCAAGATTGGGGCGGCAGGTGGGCTTGGCCTGGATTCTTGGCATTGTCTACAACTTGCCACCCAGGCTTTGATTTGTTTGTCCATCCCTGGCCACCAAGCCTAACTTCTGGACAGAGCTTTTGTCCTAACGATGCCCAGGTGCCCCTCATGTAACAATCCCAGGACCCTTTTTTGTAATTTCTCCGGGATGATGACCCTGTCCCCCCATAATACACAACCTTTTTGCGTAAAAAGTTCCATTTTTCTGTTCCGAAAAGTCCTGAATGTTTCATCATCATCTTTTTCCGGCCACCCTTTCTCTACCCACTGTAAAACCTGCGCCAGATGTTTGTCTTTATTAGTTTCACGGGCAATGTCTGATGCAGTTACGGGTAGATCAGGCAGAGTCTCTTTGCTAAGGGTGGACATTGTTGGTGCAGGATCAGTGTCCAGCTCGGGTAGTGGCGTGCGGCTCAGGGCATCTGTGTGGGTGATTGTCTTACCGGGTCGGTATGTTAGCCGGTAGCTATAGGCGGCAAGGAATTCAGACCACCTTGTCATTCTTGGGGATAGAATGTTCGGGGTGGCCCTGTTTCCTGCCAGGATTCCCAGCAACAGCCTGTGATCGGTGATGATGGTGAAAGTCCTGCCATAGAGGTACTTGTGGAATCTCTTTACTGCGGCGACAGGTCTCTTTGTCCAACTGACTGTAGTTTCTTTCTCGCTTGGAGAGGGTTCTTGAAAAGAATGCGATGGGTGCTTCTTTTCCGTTGGGGAGAGTGTGGCTGAGGACGGCTCTGGTGCCAAACGGTGATGCGTCACTTGTGACTGCTAGGGGTAGGGTGTTGTTGTATTGGGTGAGGATGCCATCCGAAGTGAGCAGGTCTTTTGTCTTGTTGAATGAGGCTTCCTCACGTTTCCCCCAGTTCCAGGTGGCCACTTTGTCCAAGAGTCTATGCAACGGTTCCGCCGCGGTCGCCTTCTGGGGCAGGAAAACATTATAAAAATTAAGCAGTCCTAGAAATGCCTGCAGCTCTGTTTTATTCCTCGGCCGGGTGCTTCCTTGATTGCCTTGATCTTTTTCTTGGTTGGGTGAATTCCGTGGAGGTCTAAAAGGAATTCGACCCTCTCAGTGTGCAGTTGGCATTTTCCTTTTTTGATTTTTAGCCCCACTTCTTTGAATTTTTGCAGTACCTCCCTTAGATGACTTTCTAGTTGTTTCTGATTTGCCGCTGACACCAGTACATCATTGAAGTGGGGAACCACCCCCTTGATCCCTTGCAGGAGTCTTTCCATGAGACTCTGGAAGATTCCTGGGGCTACGCCGACTCCAAACTGGAGTCTCTTACAGCGAAAAGCTGGGTTACTATGGTTTGTGCTTCTGCGGTTTCCATGTTGACCGGGAGCTGTTGGTAGGCTTGCGCCAGGTCGAGCTTCGCGAAAACCTTGCCTCCCCTCAGTGAGTACAGGAGATGCTGTACTACTGGATGGGATAAGCACTTTGTTGTAAGGCACAATTTAGGGTGGCCTTATAGTCCCCACAAATTCTCACCGACCCATCGGGCTTGACTGGGGTGACTATGGGGGTCTCCCACCGGGCATGATCGGTTGGTTCTTGGACTCCCTGTTTGATGAGTTTGTCTATCTGCTCATCGATCTTGGGTCTGAGTGTGAAAGGTACTGGCTGCAGTTTTAAGCATATTGGGGGAATGCTGGGGTCTAGGCTGAATGAAATAGGGGGCCTTAGGTGCTGTCCAACACTTCCTGGAAGTCCCTCGTGAGTTGCTCTTCCCAGTCTGCCTCCGCGATGCGGTTGACGCCCGTTACTTTGATCCCGAGTGGTGCAAACCACTGGAGTCCCAGGAGGCTGGGCCAGTCTCTGTCCACGATTGTCAGGGAAAGCCTTGCTGTGCGCCCCTTGAATGTGACCTCGAAGTGTCCTGTTCTGACTATGGGGATGTGGTTCCCCTGGTAGTCTTTTAGGATTAACTTCTGGCTTTCCAATTGTCTCTTTTGGATGGTGGGCACCAGGTGCTGGATTTCCCGCCATGCAACCATGGAGAGGTAGGACCCAGAGTCCACCTCCATCTTGCATGGCCTGCCCTCGATGCCCACCTCCACGTACACTTTCTGTGCGTCCATGCTCGATGAGTGGCCGATGATGACCGTCTGGTGGGTTTCCTCTCTCTGCCAGTTCTTGCCGCTCCATTGGCTTCGTCCATCCCAGTTCCAGCGGCTCTCGGGTTGATGGTCCCTTGCGCCAGGGGGGTTTCCATTCCATCTCCACTCACTGTTGTAGCATTGTCGGGGGCTGTATGATTTCTTGAGGTGGCAGACTTGGGAGATGTGGCCTTTCTTTCCATACTGCCAACAGATTGCATTGAAAAATGGCACTCCGAGCGAGGATGGTTGCTCCTGCAACCAGCGCATTGGAGCCCTGACTTACGACTCCGCTGTTCACGCCGGTCTCATTCTGTTTGGAGTCGATGGATGTCCCCCTCCTCATCTGTGGTGTCAGATGTGGAGTCGAGGTCACCATGGTGGGTGGTTGTGGTCGCTCGGTGGCTTGCTTCGGGGTGTGTGTCGGAGGTTGTGGCTCATTCCCCAGCATCGGGTCTCCGCATTCGGGCCTCTGATTTCCGGGTCACCTCTGCTGCAGTGGCCTCAGCAAGGGCATCAGTGAGGGAGATGTCCCCCCTTGCCATCAGCCGGCTTTGCAGGATCAGGTCCCTGAGCCTGAGGATGACGAGACCTCGTAGCGGCTCGTCCATGTCCGTGAAGCCGCACATGCCCCCCAGGTTCTGCAGGTCTGCTACGAATTCCCTGATGCTCTCACCTGGTTTTTGGTCTTGCCAGTAGAAATCGTGCTGCCTGATGAAGTTGGGCACGGCAGGGGCATAGTGGCTTCGTAGTAGCGGTTGGAGGTTGGCGCAGTCCATCGTCTTCACGTCCTCGGGTTTCGCGAGGGCTTTTGCCATTTGAACACTGCGGGCCCGCAGTGTGTCAGGAAAACAGCCCTTTTTTTCTGCCCGTTTGCATCCTTGAGATTGCTACTCTCAAGGAACATCAGGAACCGGTCAATGTATGATTCCCAGTCCTCGGTAGCTTGGTTAAAGGGTGTGGGTGGTGCGATGCTGGCCATCTCTAGGATCTCGTCATTCTCGGTGCCACGTGTTCGGTGGGTACTAGTTCCGCAATCCCATCTTCATCGCCAGTGTTATGTCGCCAGCTTGAATGAAACTCAGGAGGCAGTGACAAGTTCAGCTCTTTTATTAGGTTCCTGGATCGGATCGGCTAGAACCAGATCGGCCCCGGCTTATATTGGCTCACTCGGCCAATCCAGTTGCCATGCGCCCTGACCAATCAGGGCGCGGCGTTTACAAGAATGTTAATGAATCTATACAGAACAGGAAGGTCAGCAGTAAAATGTTGGACAGCCTTAAATACAATCCCAAGAATCCATCCATAGTTTTATTTATTTATTTAACTCTATATTTAACTGATTACATCCCATTCAGTTCCTGGCAGGAACATCCAGTAGAGAGTGTAAAAAAGATGAAATAGCTGGCAACTGCACAAAGTGCCACCTTTTTTTTTACATGATCTTGACAGACTAGAACACTGGGCCGTATCCAACAAAATGAAATTCAATGTAGAGAAAAGTAAAGTCCTTCACTTAGGCAAGAAAAACCAAAAGTATACATATAGACTGGGTGAAACCAGACTTAACAGCAGAAACTGTGAGAGGGATCTTGGAGTCTTAGCTGACAACCAGTTAAATATTAGCCAGCAGTGTGCAGCAGCAGCCAAAAAAGATAATGCAATTCTAAGTTGCATTAACAGAGCGATACAATCAAGATCAAGTGAGATATCATTCTATAAAGCCTTAGTAAGACCACACCTAGAGTACTGCATCCAGTTTTGTTCACCCTATTATAAAAAATATGTTGAGACTCTAGAAAAAGTACAGAGAGGAGCAACAGGATGATTAAGGGACTGGAAACTAAAACAAATGAAGAACGGTTAAAGGAACTGGGCATGGGTAGACTAGTGAAGAGAAGGACCAGGGGACACATGATAGCAGTGTTCCAATATTTGAGGGGCTGTTACAGAGAGGAAGGGGCCAAGCTATTTTCTAAAACACCTGTAGGCAGACAAGGAACAATGGATGGAAACTAAACAAGGAGAGATTTAACCTAGAAATAAGGAGAAGTTTTCTGACAATGAGAACAATCAACCAATGGTTGATTGCCTTCAGAAATTGTGGGAGCATCATCACTGGAGACTTTCAATAAAAGATTGGACTGCCATTTGTCAGAAATGGTGTAGGGTCTCCTGCTCGGGCAGGGGGTTGGATTAGATGACCTATAAGGTCCCTTCCAACTCTGATTATCTGTTATCTGTTATCTATTAGCTTTAAACATTCTCTAGAAAAACAGATACCAATATGGCAATCTCAGGAAACGCAAAGAACTGATAGCTTGTTGAGAACTCCTGATACCAAGTTTTCCTACCAGACCAATTAGAATTGTCACAATTTTAACTATCTCACAGAGCATTTGTCATCACTAGATTTCAGTAGGAAGTTCAAATGTATATATTTGTGTATGAATCTCTCTCTCTCTGTCTCTCCTTCCCCCCCCTCCCATTCTCTCTCTCTCCCTCCCTCTCTCATTGAATGTTCCTTGACTCAAGATTAATCTAGGTGGTTAGTGGCTGTGATTCATACACAGACTTTTGCAAATTATATAGCTCATGCCCTTTTTCTCCTTTGTTAGGAAAGTTGGTGATCTGGTAACTCCTATAAACTTAGGAATACCTTAGATATGCTGATTTCAAATGCTTCAGCTAAATTTTTAGTGATAAATCCTGTTCAGGCAGTTTTAGCAAAATTATTTATAAATATAAAGCTACACCTTGCTTTGTCTTCCAGAAACTAGGCTCAAATTATTCTAGAATTCTAATTACACATTATGATGAACAAAAAGAGTTCATTAAGATCTATTAATTTAGCTCAATTATCAAATAATGTAACTTTAATATAATTGAATCTTTCTAGTCTGCAAGCCATGACAAAGGAGGGGTGAAAGATAAGGGTATAATTCTAGACTCCACTAAAGCCAGTGTTTCTCAACCTCAGCAATTTTAAGATATTTCAATTTTCAGATCTCCCCAGCCAGCATGAAAACCTATCGGAGGTGGTATTCAGCAAGTTCTGACCAGTTCTGGAGACCCAGTAGCGGAAATTTTGAGTTTTCAAGATTGCTTTCTGAACCTGCCTTAGCACATTTAGCACATCCAGAGTTTATGAGGCCAAATTGAGGTTAGCCCGTGTGCAATCAAGGTTATTTCATATTTTTGAAATTGCGCACAATAACCCCTGGGACTCCTATTATGATATCATCAGTGCAACATATTCAGTCTTACTGGGCAGCTAGGCAGCATCATTTATGAGTCACAATCAGGGCTTGGGGTTTAGAAATCTCTTTTCTGCCACCTCTTTGGTAAGGGAATTGCCTGAGAGGGCATATACCCTCCCACATCGAAGTGGCAGGGAGATATGACTGCATGGGCCTTAGTGCCACAGAGCTAGAACCAGTCTAGGGGAAGCTTTATGTGGAGATGGGTGAAGGGAATAGCTTAAACATTAAAATTTAGGGGTACTCACCTTCTTTCCAAGCAGCCATTGAGCTCAAAACTCAAAACTCCATTTACTACCTTTGCTCCAAATAGCCAAGAGAACCCACCCACAGACACAATGTATCTGCTGCCGGCAAGGTGGAGGCTTACCCAGGCCAAGTCTGTCGGTCAGGTTAGCTTGGAGTCCCATCTTGGGGTGCCAAATTGTTGGAAGGAAAATCCATTTGTTTCAGTTCCAAGCCAGAAGAAAAACACTGGAAATAAAATGGAGGTTGGAGGCTGATTGGAAAGAAAGATTCCATTTATTGATGTAGCAGAATCACCAGGATTTGTGGTTCTGGGGAATCTAACCAAATGGTTGAATGAATGGATGGATCTTTATAGGTTTCTGTTACTTTGAAGTTTGAACTGTTCTGGGGGTTGTACAATGAACAGACTTGTATTCTGAAAGGGTGTTGGGCAATTCCAATTGTGCTAATGGCTTTCATCCTATGTTGAATCTTGGGTGAGGAGCTGCTTATTCTAATCCTACCATTCTGCTTTTGTTAGCTGTCAAACTTTGATGCAAGGAGTTTTGAAATATCCTGTCTTGAATGGGTTTCTGCTGGCAGTATTTGCTTTGCTTATGAATTGAAATATCTAGATAGTTGGCTTCCTCTTTAAATAAGCTCTTTATGTCCTTACCTGCTGGAATCTACTGTAGGCTATTAAGAAAGACTGGGGGCTACTTTCTGGTTCTAAAAACATGTTTCTCCATTTCTTCTTTGGGGAATTATAATATTCCACCTTTTTAATATTTCCCAAAATATTTCATTCTTTGGGGTGGAGTCTTCCCACAGAAAGAAAAGCCCTCCCCAATTTGGTGCCTTCCAGATATAGTGCTTGTTATCTGGCCATTCAGGGAGCTGTAATATAAACATAGGTCTTAATGAAGAACAGATAGTATATACTGTTCTGGGGTGGATGAAGAATTCATACATTATTGTTTCTGATAGTATACCTAGAAAGGTTGTTCCCAAGTCATTCTGTCACAGTCTAATGCAGTGTTTCTCAACTGTTTGGAAATTTTAAGATGTGTGGACTTCAATTTCTAGTATTCTTGAGCTAGTCATGCTGTGCATATTGGCTGGGGAAATCCAATAATTGAAGTTGCCAAGGTTTTAAAAATATGTGGTTTAATGTTTCAGCAAATGCCCTTTTACAGTTTTTTTTAATAAAAGAAAAAACTTTCTCTACTTCTGTGTCACTTTTTGCAGAAATGTATACAACAATAACAGACTGGGCAGAAAACATTATCCCAGTACTAATTGAATCAGTTCCAGAGATCAGATTCCTGATGAAAAGCTAGATGAGATCTATAAATCTCTCTTCCTGCCAGAAATGCAAGCTTGCCCAGGATACACTGAGTTCGTGGCAATTCTTACATCACCAAGAAAGAATTAAAATATCACTGCCTGCATGCTTCTGACAAGTATTGATGTTATTAAACTCTATTTTAAATAACCATGTTTGATTATTTTCCTCCTCACAAAGACAGTTTACCTCTTTTTATGTGATGTGGTTAGATGGTGGGCTGCAATTCTGTAGTAAAGAATTTAAAAAAAAAACCATTTTTAGTTGTTAGTGAATGTTTTTAGTTGATTTTGTAAACCGGTGGTTTGATTTTCTCAAGTAGAGCATATGTTGAATATTTGCAGTTTTGTTGTAATTCCTTGGGTAAATTGTTTGGCAAAATTTACAGGATAACATTGATGCTTAGGCTCTTGCCTAGCTTTTCTCTTTACCAGAGATGAAATGTCCAGAGCCCCTTAATCATTTATTTTAGTAGGATTATTTGGAAACAAGTAATTACAAAACTGGAATATCTTAATAACATTCTACAAAATAGTCACATTCATTAAAAATGGCTTTGGATTAAAAAAAAAGTATCAAAACCTTTGATTCAACCAGATGTAAGCATTCTAAAGCCTTTGTTAATATATGAACTGTGGAGTTATATTCTGAGTGGGTGAAGGAAAGAGAGACAAAAGAAAGAGTCTGTTAAGTTTGGAGCATGGGCGAGAAAGAATGGAGACGAGCCTCTGGAATGGTGAACTTCAACTCTTTATTTACATGGTGACAGCTCAAACTCAATGGCAGTTATAGCCCTCCTTATATAGGCAACCCAATAACTATTTAACCAATAACAATCTAGGAGCACTAGCTCCCTTAACCAATATGAATGCTCCGTTAATGGCCAATCAGATCTCCCGGAACGGGCCAATCCAATCTTGCCATTAACAGCCAATCAGAAGTGCAGGGCCAGAACCCTGCACTTGACTCCAAGCTCAAGATAACTTTATTAAACCTTATGCATTCACAACACCCCTTCCCCCTGGCTTCTGTTTACAGGGCGCAGTTACATAGTCCTTAAGGTAGGACGGTTGCTTTATTAGTCTTCTTGATTTTCGCTGTGTGTTTTGCATTTGGCTGCAATCTCGCTGAGGTAGATCGTTGTTTGGCGAAGGGGTTGCCTCTGGTTCAGAGTTCACGTTTCCGTCATCACCAATATCTTTGGCAACTCCCTGAGGTGAATCTATTCCCATCTCTGGTTCCAATTCCTTTGTCTCTATTCTGCTATCGTTCCCTAAGAAAGGGTTTTCTTTAAATTGAAATTCGTCTTCTTTCGTATCTCCCCCCCCCTCAGTTTGGTCATAAGGGAGTTCAGAATTGCCCAACCGGAGCCGTGATCATAATTGATCGATATGGCGTTTCCATAGTCTATTGTCAAGGCATTGTACAAGGTAGGATCTCGGGCCGGTTACACAAACTACTGTCGCCTCTACCCACAGCGGATCACCCGATAGGTTTTTAGTGTATACTAAATCGCCTACCTGGAAGGTACGACATCGGCCGCTGGATCCTAGTGGTTTTTCCGGTTCATAAGCTGGGTATAACCGGTCGAGGTGGGAGCGGAGCTTTCGTCCCATTAGCAGTTCGGCAGGAGTTTTGTTGGTGATGCTATGAGGTGTGATGTGTTGTAGAAAAAGGATTCGGTTGATTTTGTCATCGATGTTATCGTAGTCTAATTTCTGCAAGGTTTTCTTAACAAATTGGACCATGCGCTCAGCCCTGCCATTGGTCGCAGGGTGCACAGGTGAGGTGAGCGCATGTCGGATGCCGCGGTCAGCCAGGTACTGCTTGAAGGACAGCGAGGTAAATTGGGGCCCGTTGTTGGATACCAGAACATCTGGTAATCCGTGGGTTGCAAACAGTCTTTCCAATTTTTTGATAACCGCTTCGGTGGTCATGGTCGTCATGCGGTGAATCTCGAGCCAATTCGAGTAGGCGTCGACAGTTAGAAGAAAGGTGTGGCCTTTGGTTGGCCCCACAAAGCCCAGGTGAATACGGGACCAGGGTCCCCGTGGTGTCTCCCACTCGGTAGGGATGGCTTTTGGCGGGGCATTGCTCACTTCCTGGCATCTATGACAAGCTTTAACCCAATTCTCGATTTGCTTGTCGATGCCCGGCCACCATGCGTAGCTTTGTGCAAGGGCTTTCATTTGCACAATACTGGGGTGGCCATCGTGCAAGGTTCTCAGTACTGCTTTTTGGAGTTGTTCTGGGATAATGACTCTATCACCCCAGATGACACAGCCTTTTTGAGAAAACAACTCCGTTTGTTGAGTCTTGAATGGTGTGAAGTCATCTGATAATTGGTCCAATGGCCATCTGCGTTCTACCCAGCCTAGGACTTGCACTAAGGTGGGGTCACGTCTGGTTTCTCTCGGGCAGTTAATGGCAGTGTGTGGAGTGTTTCAATCTGTAACGTGGTTACCGTTGGTGTGGGATCATCGAGAGTCTCTGGAAGCAGTGCTCGGCTCAATGCGTCGGCGTGGGGAATGGCTTTCCCCGGGCGGTATTGCAGCCGATAATTATAAGCAGCCAAGAATTCTGACCAGCGAGTCATCCTGGGGGATAATATGTAGGGAGTTGGCTTATCTCCAGCTATTATCCCCAATAACGGTTTGTGGTCAGTCACGATAGTAAAAGCCCGGCCATACACGTACTAGTGAAATCTTTCAATGGCAGATACAATTGCGAGGGCTTCTTTATTGATTTGGCTATAATTTCACTCAGTTTTTGAAAGTGTCTTTGAAAAATATGCAACAGGGGCTTCGTTACCATTAGGCAGGACATGGCTCAGAATGGTGACCACTCCGAAAGGCGAAGCATCACATGTGATATTTAATGGCAAAGTCTCATTGTACAGCGTCAGAAGTCAGTAGTTTTTTTACATTACGGAACGCCTGTTCTTCTTTATGACGCCATAACCAAATTGCTTTTTTGTCTAGCAAATGATGTAATGGCTCAGCGACAGTTGCTTTATGTGGTAGAAATACATTATAAAAGTTGATGAGGCCTAGGAACGCCTGGAGATCGGCCTTGTTCCGGGGCCTGGGAGCATTTTTTATTGCTCTCAATTTACTGTCGGTAGGGTGAATACCCTGACTGTCAATTAGGTACCCTAAAAACTCGACACGATCTGTACACAAATTACACTTATTCTTTTTCACTTTAAGACTGGCATCTTGGAATTTTTGTAGAACTAATTTTAAACGATCCCGTAAGATTTTTTTTGTAGGTGCAGCAATTAATACATCGTCAAAGTAGGGGACCACGCCTTGAATCCCTTGTAGTAGCCTCTCCATAAGGCTCTGAAAAATTCCCGGGGCTACACTGACTCCGAATTGGAGCCGGGTACATTTAAAGGCACCTCGGTGCATCACAATCATTTGTGCCTGTGCCATCTTTTCATCAACAGGTAATTGCTGGTATGCCTGAGCTAAGTCTAATTTCGTGAAGACTTTTCCGCCCCCGAGGGAATGGAGGAGATGCTGTACCACCGGCACTGGATATGCATTTTGCTGTAGGGTGTGGTTCAGGGTGGCCCGGCAGTCCCCACAAATTCGAATTGAACCATCCGGCTTAATTGGTGTTACGATTAGGGTCTCCCAGGGAGAGTGATTGGTAGGTTCTAGCACCCCCTGAGCTATTAATTTATCGAGTTGTTCATCGATTTTCGGCTTGAAGGCAAACAGAACTCGACGGGGCTTAAGGCGGATGAGAGCTATCTTTGGATTAAGGCTGAACGATATTGGGGTCCCCTTGTACTCGCCTAAATTTTCCGTGAAGACGTCCCTGAATTCATGGATGAGGTCCTCCTCCCAGTCACTTTCGCTGACTCAGTTTATGCCTGCCACTTCAATGCCAAGTGGCACGAACCATTGGAGACCTAGCAGGCTAGGCCAATCTTTGTCGATCACAGTAAGCGGTAAGTACGCTGTGTGCTTCTTGAATGAGACCCGGACTCGGCTGGAACCAACGACAGGGATTCAATTCCCTTGATAGTTCTTAAGAATAAGTCTTTGGGAATGGAGGTCTTGGCGCTGGATTGTGGGGATGAGTTGCCAGGACACCATCGAGAGGGACGATCCTGAGTCGACTTCCATTTGGCAAGGCTGGTTCTTGATGGTCACTGTAATTCGGATTTTCTTGGCATCCAAGGCAGAGGCGTGACTGATAGTGATAGTATGGTGAGCCTCTTCTCGCTTCGTGGGGTGATTCAAAACTCGGTTTCTGTTGGAGTGGTTTACTGGTTCTCGCTTTACAGGACGGTTTCCTGTTGATTGGCGATAGTTAGCCCCTTTTGAGGCCTGGCCGGGTCCTTGTAAACTTCAGCAGACCCGTCCGATGTGGTCTTTCTTCCCGCACTCATGGCAGAGCGTGTTGCGGAATTTGCATTTGGACCTGGCATGGTTGGCTCCACAGCCAGTGCAAGGGTGTAGGGACTTCGGGTAGGGAGTCCTGGTCAGACCGCAGTCAATGGACCTCTTCTTCATCGCTGTCTGACGACGAAGAGAAGTCCTCGTGGTGGGCTGTTGTAAGCTGCCCTTCTGACTTGGGTAAAATGTCACCTGTCGGTTGGTGTACCAGAGCGCGGTTGCGGTGTAATTGTGCAGCTGACTTCCTGGTTGCTTCTGCTGCAGTAGCATCAGCGATGGCATCGGCAAGGCTGATGTTGCCTTTCACCATCAGCTTGTTCTGCACACCTAGCGCATCTAGTCCCAGAACTATTCGATCTCTCAGGGCCTCTTCCAAATCGGCGAATCCGCAGAGGCCTCCCAGATTTCGGAGGTCTGCGGTGACGCTTTCTCCTTTTCGCTGGTTTCTTTGATAGAACTCATGCTGTCTCACGAGCGTGGGCACGGTCGGTGCGTAATGAGCTCTTAGTAGGGGTTCGAGGACATCCCAGTCCATCGCCTTCACTTTTGCAGGTTTGGCTAGTGCTTTAGCCATCTTAAATAAGGTTGGCCCACAATGCATTAGGAATACCACCCATTTCTTCCCGGTTGTGGCATCCTTTAAATTGTTAGTTTCCAAAAACATTTGGAAACGATCCATGTAGGACTCCCAGTCCTCTTGCACTGGATCGAACGGAACGGGTGGTACGACACCGCCAGACATGGTTCCATCGTGTAGCGCTGTCAGCCATGTGCTCGGTGTTTCTTCTTAGTTCAGTCAGCTATAACATCTCCACATCCCACCTTCGTCGCCAGTGTTAAGTTTGGAGCATGGGCGAGAAAGAATGGAGACGAGCCTCTGGAATGGTGAACTTCAACTCTTTATTTACATGGTGACAGCTCAAACTCAATGGCAGTTATAGCCCTCCTTATATAGGCAACCCAATAACTATTTAACCAATAATAATCTAGGAGCGCTAGCTCCCTTAACAAATATGAACGCTCCATTGATGGCCAATCAGATCCCCCGGAACGGGCCAATCCGATCCTGCCATTAACAGCCAATCAGAAGTGCACGGCCAGAACCCTGCACTTGACTCCAAGCTCAAGATAACTTTATTAAACCTTATGCATTCACAATAGAGTCCTCATTTCTCACCATTAGAAGTATTTCCTGCTTCTCATAGGTTTGGGAGTGTCTGTAAAAGGATCAAAAAAAAGTTATGATAGCAGTTATGACTAAATAATTGAATCCCAACTTGTTTTTGTATCCTGCCTAAAAATAAGAAGAGACTTTAAAGTGAATCATCTTCATTTTTTGCTTCCCCTTCCCCTTTGCCCTGATTTGTATTTCTTTTTAAAAATGTACATTACATTTTGTCTTTTTTTTTTCTTTTGTAAAGAAATAGGAAAAAAACTCATTCTAGCTTAGCTGATTCTTATTTTAGGATAAAAGAACTCTTGCTGAAAGCAATCTATGGTTAATTATCATTAAGATATTTGTTAATAGGAAATATCCTTAGAAATGGGTCTATTATTTTTAAAGCAACTGTCACTGATTACAAATGGGTAAATTGGTTAATGAGAACAGTAGATAATTGGAAGCATTATTGCCAAAATAGCTATAATAGTAAGAAAACTAAAATAAATAACATGGAACTTCAAATATATTTAATTATCCTTGAGGCAGAGATAAAGAAAGAAATAAAAAATTTAAAAAGTATGTGTATAACTAATTTATGTTTTTTTATTTTTTAAATGGGGGCTATATATAATAGACAATATCTGTGTCACAACAGAAGATTTTTGAAGCCTTATCAAAAAGGCAAAACATACAAAATATTAGTTAAGACTATTATAATATACTTTCCATAATTTATGCTGGCTGAATATTATTTTTAAACTTATGTCTTTCAGCACAAAGTATTATTTGTTCCTCTTCAATCAAACCAATGTGACTACTCAGTTAAAAAATGCTGGGTATCTTGTATATCCTTTTCAATTCCAAAATAATGTAGTAATCATTTCCTAGTATTGTATTGTTGGAAGAATTATCCTTCTGGGTTGATTTCCAAGTGGGGAAACATGGGGGCTGTTTGGAAAGATGGAAACATGAGGGCTGTTTGGAAAGATGGGGGCTTTTTGGAAAGATGGAAATGAACTGGAAACATGGGGGCTGTTTGGAAAGATGGTTTAATGGTGTAATGAACCACATGGCTTGGAGCTCCAAAGTGAAAAGGATGACTGTTATAAACTAATAAAAGCACTCAAATAAAGTTTTAACAAACCTTAAGAAAAAGCAGGGTTCTAATCCTGTACTTCTGATTGGCTGATAATAGCGATATCGGATTGGTCCGTTCTGGGGAATCTGATTGGCTGTTAATGAGCCACTCTCATTGGTTCAAGGGTTTAACACTTCCATGTTCTCATTGGCTAATAGGTCAGCAGCCTGCCCTATAAAAGGGCTGCTGCTGCCCTAGGGGTTCACTCTGTTCAGAATGATTAATAAAGAGTTGAAGTTCACTGTTCACTGCCTCATCTCTGTTCCTTACGCCCATGCGCAGAACTTAACATTGGCGACGAAGGTGGGATTCGGAGACATCGGAGCTGACTGAACACTACAGAGCACCAAACAGAGCATGTGGCTGAAGGCGCATCGACAATGGAAACCATGTCCAGCAGCACCATACCACCCGCTCCATTTGATCCGGCACAAGAAGACTGGGACTCGTACATAGACCGGTTCCAGATGTTTCTGGAGACCAACAACTTGAAGGATGCCACTACGGGGAAAAAGCGAGCAGTGTTCCTGACCCATTGCGGGCCTGCCATCTTTAAGATGACCAAGGCACTAGCAAAACCGGCTGAGGTGAAAACCATGGACTGGGACGTCCTCGCGCCCCTTCTATGGGCCCACTATGCACCCGCCGTACCAACGCTTGTCCGAAGACATGAATTTTACCAGAGGGACCAGCGGAAAGGAGAGAGCGTTGCAGATTTCATCACGAATCTCCAGAACCTGGGAGGCCTCTGCGGGTTTATAGACCTCGAAGAAGCTCTGAGAGACCGAATAATTCTGGGATTAGATGACCACACTACGCAGAGCAAGATCATGGCCAAAGGGGACATCGATCTTGCTGATGTCATCAAGGATGCTACTGCAGCAGAAGCAACCAGGAAGTCGGCCGCCCGAATGCGCTGCACCAATGCACCGCTTCGTCAACTCGCCAGCGATACCTAACCTCGCCTAGAGAGGCACACAATAGCGACCCACCATGAGGACCTCGAATCGCCATCAGAAAGTGATGAGGAGGAGGTCAACCGGCTCCGGTCTGAACATGACCAACGCCATCAGCGGAATCAAAGACTACCGCACCAATGCGCGGGTTGTGGGGCAAACCACCCGCGTTCAGACTGCAAATTCCTTGACGCGCTCTGCCATTTCTGTGGGAAAAGAGGCCACATCGGGAAGGTCTGTAGAAGCAAGCAAGGATCCAGCCCACTTCAGAGGGGAAACAACAACCGCCAGACCACAGGGAATCGCCCTGTGAGTCGGGAACATTTGAACCACCAATGGAACAACCATTCCTACAGAAATAAAACACTGGCCATTTCAACGAGACGAGAAGAGGCACACAAACCATTACAATCGGTCATGCCTCATCGCTAGATGCAAAGAAGATCTGAGTGAAGGTCGCCATCGAAAACCAGCCTTGCGTGATGGAAGTCGATTCAGGATCGTCCCTCTCAATGGTTTCCTAGAAGACTCTTAAACAATTAATCCCTGCCGTCTGGCGTCAAGACCTCAGAGCCCAAAGAATCATACTCAAAGATTATCAGGGGAATCGAATTCTGGTCATTGGATCCAGCCAAGTCCAAGTATCATTCAAAAATCGTACTGCATCATTACCACTGACCGTCGTCGACCGTGACCGGACTAGCTTGTTAGGCTTTCAATGGTTTGCCCCACTCAGGATCGAGGTAGCTGGCATTCACCAAACCAGAAGCGACGACTGGGAGGAGGCCCTCGTCCAGGAATTCCAGGACGTCTTTGCAGACAAACCAGGTGAGTACAAGGGGACCCTGATATCATTTAACCTTAACCCTGAAGTAGCCCCCATCCGCCTTAAGCTTCATTGGGTACCTTTTGCCATTAAAACCAAAGATTGACGAGCAGCTTGATAAATTAATAGTCCAGGGTGTTTTAGAACCAACTGACCACGTTCGTTGGGAAACCCCAATTGTAACACCCATCAAACCGGATGGATCGTTAAGGATTTGTGGGGACTACTGGGCTACCCTTAATCACGCCCTTCAACAGAACGCTTACCCGGTGCCGGTGGTACAACACCTTCTACATTCCCTGGGGGGCGGAAAAGTCTTCGCTAAATTGGATTTAGCACAGGCCTACCAACAACTGCCTGTAGATTAAAAAAACCGCAGAGGCACAGACGATCGTTATGCACCGAGGCACCTTTAAGTGCAACCGACTCCAATTCAGAGTGAGCGTAGCCCCAGGGATTTTTCAAAGTCTGATGGAGAGACTCTTGCAAGGGATCAAGGGGGTCGTGCCATACTTTGATGACGTTTTAATTGCTGCCCCAAATAGAGAAATACTAGAAAAGCATCTTAAAATGGTTCTCCAGAAATTTAAAGACTCCGGCCTTAAGGTTAAAAAAAATAAATGTCAACTGTATACTGATAAAGTAGAGTTCCTGGGGTATCTAATCGATAAACAAGGCATCCACCCCACTAATAGCAAACTAAGGGCAATCAAAAACACCCCAAGACCCAGAAATAGAACTGATCTCCAAGCTTTACTGGGGCTCATTAACTTTTACAACATCTTCTTGCCCTAGAAAGCGACCGTAGCTGAGCCCCTACATAGACTTCTCGACAAAAAAGCAACCTGGGTCTGGGGACGCCGCGAGGAGCATGCATTCTGACAAGTGAAAAACTTACTAACCTCAGATGCTGTTTTAATGCAGTATAACGAGACTCTGCCTTTAACAATTACATGTGACACGTCACCGTTTGGAGTAGGAGCCATTTTGAGTCATGTGTTACCAAATGGCAGTGAGGCCCCTATTGCCTATTTTTCAAGGACCCTATCAAAGGCTGAACGTAACAATAGCCAGATCGACAAAGAGGCTCTTGCTGTTGTATCTGCTGTGAAACGGTTTCATGAATATGTGTATGGACGAGTTTTTACTATTGTTACTGACCACAAACCTTTGTTAGGGATTATAGCGGGAAACAAGCCAACCCCCTATATATTGTCACCTAGAATGACTCGCTGGTTGGAGTTTTTAGCTGCGTACAACTATAAATTATAACATCACCTGGGGAAAGCCATTCCCCACGC
This sequence comes from Hydrophis major, assembly GCA_033807585.1. Classification (NCBI taxonomy): domain Eukaryota; kingdom Metazoa; phylum Chordata; class Lepidosauria; order Squamata; family Elapidae; genus Hydrophis; species Hydrophis major. The sequence goes on along the minus strand of CM066343.1, from coordinate 140,562,706 downwards.
TGATGCATTGAGCCGTGCCCCACTTCCGGAAACCGTCAACGACCCAGCTCCAACCCTTATGACACTCCAGATTGAAATGCTACATTCACCACCGCTAACAGCCAGAGACATTGCAATCGAAACAAAACGCGATCCTGTCTTGGTGCGAGTTCTTAGCTGGGTCAAATGAGGATGGCCAATAGAACAAACCCCTAATGACTTCACCCCTTTCAGAAACCGGCAAACAGAACATTTTTCGCAAAAAGGCTGCATCCTATGGGGAGATAGAGTCATCATCCCAGAGCGGTTACAATGAGCAGTATTGAAAACATTGCATGACGGTCACCCCGGCATCGTGCATATGAAAGCGCTTGCATGAAGCTACGTGTGGTGGCCGGGCATCAACAAACAGACCGAAGCCTGGGTAAAGACTTGCTTAAAGTGCCAAGAAGTCAGCAGTGCCCTACCTAGAGCAACTCCAACAGAATGGGAAACTCCCTGAGGGCCGTGGTCCCGCATCCACATTGATTTTGCGGGACCTACTAAAGGACATACATTCCTCCTAACAATGGATGCCTATTCCAACTGGCTCAAGATCCATGAAATGAAGAATACTACAACAGAGTCCATCATCCGAAAATTGAATAGGCTATTCGCAACGCACGGGCTGACAGACGTTCTGGTCTCCAACAACGGACCCCAGTTCACTGCCCTGGCATTTGAACAATACTTAGCGGATCGGGGCATCTGCCATGCACTAACTTCGTCAGTGCACCCTGCAGCTAACGGCAGGGCCGAGCGCATGGTACAATTTGTTAAAAAAACTCTCCATAAAATGGACTATGGGGACCTTGATGAAAAAATAAAACAGAATACTCCTACTCCAACACATCACTTCACACAGCTTCACCAACAAGACGCCAGCTGAACTATTGATGGGACGCAAGCTTCGTTCCCACCTCGACCGGCTTCACCCATCCTACGAGCCAGAGAAACCCTGTGGATCTAGTGGAAAATGCCGCGAGTTCAAGGTAGGCGACTTAGTTTTTGCTAAAAACTTCTCCGGTGAACCATTATGGGTCGAAGCAACCGTAATTCCAACCACCGGGCCCCGATCGTACCGTATGCAAACCTGCGACGGAAAAATATGGAAACGCCATATAGATCAGCTTCGCTCTAGGCTACAACCCAGTTCCCATGACTCCTGTGACTCCCAAACTGAGGGGGAAGGGGATGTCAAAGAAACCAAATTCGAGATGGTGGAAAGCAGAAGCGAAGGAAGTCAGCAATCGGGCGTGATAAATGAAGAAGAATCAGGGAGGGGACTCTCCTTGTTACAGAGGAATACATCAACGGAGGCGAGCCCGCAAAGATCGGAGGACAACAATGACAGCATTAGCGGCACCAAGTTGTCCAATGAGGATGCGGAACCACCTGTACCAGATATGTCCAAAAACGTCCCGCCGAAACCGGACGACAGACAGGAACTGGTGGGACAGCGCAAATCCAATAGACAGTTAAAACAACCTATATATCTTAGGGATTACATCACCGCACCCCTCAAATGGAACCCGGGGGGAAGGGGTGTTATGAACTAATAAAAGCGCTCAAATAAAGTTTTAACAAACCTTAAGAAAAAGCAGGGTTCTAATCCTGCACTTCTGATTCGCCGATAATAGTGATATCAGATTGGTCTGTTCTGGGGAATCTGATTGGCTGTTAACAAGCCACTCTCATTAGTTCAAGGGTTTAACACTTCCATGTTCTCATTGGCTAATAGGTCAGCAGCCTGCCCTATAAAAGGGCTGCTGCTGCCCTAGGGGTTCGCTCTGTTCAGAATGATTAATAAAGAGTTGAAGTTCACTGTTCACTGCCTCATCTCCGTTCCTTATGCCCATGCACAGAACTTAACAATGACCACATACTTCAAGGTGAAGGAAAAGAGCAGGGAGGGCCAAGATGCTGAGAGACCCTTATATACCCTCTGTTGGGCCCCACCTCAGAGTTTCCTGTTCCTGTGCAAGAAATGTATCCCATTGGCTGACAGACTCTCAGGGGCAGGGGTCTTAACTAACTTTGTAGGTTTTGTCTGGACCACATGGCTTCACCTGATACAATCTTCCCAGGCCAGGTGGTGAGATGGGTAGAGGCCTTTATTATGTAGAATACTCCAGCCTAGGCCTTAATGAGGAGAGGGCTGAGTTTCTGCCTCTTTGAGGTGAGTTTCTGCTTCTGAGTTTCTATTCTTTTTAGGGGAAATATTCTGCCTTTTTAATATTTCCTAGGATACTTCATTTTTCTAGGAGTAGAGTGGGTGCTAACTTCAAACTAAAGGCCCATGGGCCAGATTCAGCCCATGGGGTGCTTGGATCCAGCCCTCAGGGCTGGTCTGGAAATAGCAAATGACTGTTCTGCAGTGCCTCTGTTGGCAAACATGGGGCATGGGTGGGCTGCTGTGAGGCCCATTTTCAGCCTGGTCTCCTGCAGCACCCTGCCAGTCAAACAGAGCATGGGGACGTGTGGGTGGGTTAAAGTTTTAGCTGGTAGGGTGCTGCAGAAGGCTGTCCAGGGTGAAAATGGGCCACCTACAGCCCCATTTTGGCTGTCAGGATGCTGCAGGAGGGTGTTTATCCTTGTTAAGCCTGTGTTCCCCAACCAGGGTTAAGGAGACAAGTTAAACAGAATGTGCAGCATTAGTCAGATTGGCACACAGATAAATGAGTGAGATAAGCTTGTATGTTTTGTTAACATACAGTAAAAATAACAGATACGCTTGTGCTATCAAAATATAGTTTATTCCATTTAGAGATTATAGCATAGTCAAAATAACAGTCCATTAGTCATGTATCATTTAGTCAGTCCATTCAAGGATATTTAATTAGCAAAGTCCGTGTAGAATATCCTATGTCAGTTCACTTACAAATCAGTCCTTTGTTTCTCCTTTTCAGTCGGGGAAAAACGCTATCCAGTAATTAGGGATCATCAAGCCAGAGAGGGCAAGCTGACGTTCCTTGCTTCTTTTATGGTGCTTTCACAACCACTCCCTTAATTACATTCCTACATTTAAAGTTGCAGACACTTTAACTTATAAACCATGATAACATATTTATTATTTTACCTAAACCAGTTAGGGTAAACAATGTTATCTCTAACAATCCTGTCTCCCCATTCAGCCGGCCCATGGAGGACAATTATAATGCTGATCCGGCCCCCCAAGAAATCCAGTTTGACATTTCTACCTAAATAATCTGTACAAGCATTTATCTATTGCAGAGAAAGAGATTGGGAAAATCTAAGAAGAATAAGACCAGGAGAAACCATAAGTTTTGTTAGAAAGTCCATCTTGGAAGCTTAGAAAAAAAAGTCCTTTGAAGAGGAAATCTATAGTAGAAACTATTTTAATTTCTTATATTTTTCCAGTGTTGAAATTGACCAAGTGAAGACAGATCAGTGATAGCTCATGGATAATATTGAAGGTTCCCTGAATCATTTAGGAGTCCCTGACCTGGGCTGAAAAAACTCTGTTAATGGCATCTAGTAATTACATTAGGTTTTTCAACCCAGATTTATTATCCCTAGATTCTTATTGACGAGTCCCCAAACCAGCATGTTAATCCAAACATGATACTAGTATAGATCAGTTTTATACTATAAATTTCCATTTGAAAGGGAATGAATCTGAGGAAAAAGTTACTGGCAAAAACAGAAAGGCAAAACAGAAATGCTGTTCTTTTTTTCCTCAATCTTGCAGGTGTTCTGAAATTGTCAGAGGCCACAACATTAGATCTCTTTGCAATGTTCTTTAAATCTACAAATGAAACTAATGGTGAGAACAATATAGAATTTACATTGAAATAATAGAAAGTACTTGTAGCTCAGGTTTTAGATTTTGGCAGTGGTTTGCTCTCCAAACTTGTTTTAATTTAGTTTCTGAATGTTTCATTTCCAGACTAGGTAACATCATCAGCAAGTTTTTCTTATTCTATTCTCCTTAGCTTATAAATGTCTTGTGTGCCAGTGTGGTCAGTTGGACATTTGATTGCTTGTTTGTCAGGAGCTATATTGAAATTCTCAGCAGCTGATTGGTTCTTTGTAGATTGGTCGTTGGAATGGTTTGGTTTCCTTATCTATTGGCCCTGATGGCTTATGTGCATTCTTCTTAATAAAGCTCTCCACTACCATAGCAGAACGCCTAAGCACAATATATGAGATTTCATTCAGAACCAGCTCCTTACCAAACCTATGGTCTGGGATTTACTGCCACGCCAAGGTTGCTGGACAGAGTGAGGATTTATTGCTGTGTATTGGACTTTACTTCAGCTGTTCTTTTGTGGGAGTTTGTTTTTGCTTTGAACTAATTCTGAAACGGCTGCTTTTTGTTTTGCTCGCCTGAAATTAAAGGGGAGACATAACAAAAACAAATGGTTATTTGGAATTTCAGAGGCTATAGATATAATGAAAAAGGGGATTCCAGGCTATGGAAATGATTGCAACATAGTGGTCTCAGAGGTATGTGCAGCTCTGAGGATTTTTTCATCAATCTATTTAAAATAGAAAATAGAGGTTGATTGGAGGTCTGCTTGTCAAGAGAATAACAACAGTGCCAAATGGCTACAATTTTTAAGGCAGAATTGTTCAAACTTCCACCAAACAGCAATTTCCAGAATTCTCGGAGTCAGTCCTGGTAATTAAAAGTATTATGAAACTGGTATTTGATTTAACTCCAGTTAAATCATGAGCCTTGAGCCACACTTCCAATACTACAGAAGATTTACTAGAAGTTAACATGCTGGCATTTGCCTGGGCATAGCCAACTCTGGGACTTGTAATTCACTGTCACCCATAATCGTGCTTTCCCCCCCACCCCCCTGGGTGTATCATCCAATGAAACATGGTTATCAATCATGCTCTCCAATTAGAGTTTTGCGTGAAGGCATCAGACAACTGGAACCTCTGTTCTATTAGCACCTGCGGGAGTTTTCGAACAATTTTTTGGGGGGGAAACAATTTTATTGATTTTCTACAAACAAACAAAACATAAAAACATCAACTCTCTTATGTACATATAGTGTGTCGGTTGGTTCATCAGTTTTGTGCATTCATTTCGTAGTCTCAATTAGAGTTATACTACATAACAACTCATATTGTCAATCCAAACTTATATATCCTAATATTGCTATTAAAAAATCATTTGACTATACCTTTAATCATTCATGCTTTATGAGATAACAATACTTTAAACAGTTTATTCTATAACAAATCATATAATCATACCAGATCTATCCTATAAACACTTTATAGATATATCAAATAACAAAAAAGAAAAAAAAATAAAGATATTCCTTGCTTTCTAACATTCTAAATACTCTATTATTGTATTTTGTCATCTAACCATTGATAGAAAAGACCCCAAATTTCATAAAATTGTTTATCCTCTTGCTCTCTAATTTCAAATGTCAATCTACTCATCTCAGCACATTCCAATATTTTCTGAATAATTTCTTCCTGCGATGATATTTTCTCATTCTTCCAATTTTTAGCAAATACAATCCTAGCCGCTGTTAATACATTTACAATCAGATATTTCAAGTCTTTACTGTATGTATCTGATAAGATTCCCACTAAGAAAAACTCCGGTTTCAGATCTATATGTTTCTTTATCATTTTTTCCAACCACATGTGAATTTTAGTCCAATATTTTCTAGCGTCCTCTACCACATATGGTAATATGATGACATTTCCAGCATTTTTCAGATTTATTCTTGAACATTCTTGCTATTCTTGTCGGGGGAAAGTGCCACCTGTAAAGCATCTTATGCAAATTTTCTTTATATGCTGTTGACATTGTCATTTTATAATTTTGAGACCACAATTTCTGCCATTTCTCTAGATCAATCCCATATCCAAAATTCTTCCCCCAAACAATCATAGTTTCTTTAATTTGTTCTTCCTCTAGCTTAATTCCCAGTAAATAACCATATAATTTTTTAATCACCTTCTCATCAGTAGCCATCAAGATCTTATCTAGAACAGTCTGTTTATCATAAAATCCCTCTGTTTTAGAATCTTCATCATACCTTGAATGTATTTGCGCATATGAAAACCAATTCATCTTTATACCTTGTTCCTCTAAATTTTGTATCGATTTAAGTTCACCCTTTTCATCCAATAGTTCCCTATATCTAACTGTTTGTTCCTTCTTATAAATTATAGGATAGGAAAATGCTTCAATAGTCTATAACCAAACTGGAATATTCAAATAACATTGTCTTTTTATCTTCTCCCAATTTAACCATAAAGACTCCCGTATATAATGTCTTCTAAAATAACCCTGTGTTTTAGTTCCCTTATACCATAAAAAAGCGTGCCAACCCAACAGCAAATAATGACCTTCTAGTGTCAACAATCTAGTGTTTCTTAATGTTATCCATTCCTTAACCCACATCAAATTTGCAGCTTGGTAGTACAATTCCCAATTGGGCAGGCCAAAACCTCCTCTAATTCTAGCATCTTGCAAAAGCTTTAGCTTTATTCTCGCTTTCTTACCTTGCCATATATACTTCAGCATAATTTTATTTAAATCTTCAAAATAGTCTTTTCCGAGCATAATTGGTATTGTTTGAAACAGAAATAGGATTCTGGGTAAAATATTCATCTTGATTGTTGAAATTCTCCCTATTAATGACAATTGTAAGTTTTCCCATTTCTTCAAATCTAAAGCTATCTGTTGTTTAAGTTTAATATAATTATTCTCTTTTAATGTGCTACATCTTGCTGTCAAATGTATCCCCAGATACTTGACCTTATTCGTAACTTGAATTTTCAACAGGTCTGCCAGTTCTTCTCTTTGTCTCAGTAGCATGTTCTTTGTCAAAATCTTTGTTTTGTCTTTATTTATTTTCAAACCAGCCACCTTACCATATATCTCTATCTTTTCCAATAACTTTGGAGGTGTTTCTAACGGATCTTCCAAAATAAAAGCTAAGTCATCAGCAAAGGCTTGCAGTTTAAATTATTCCTTTTTAATTTTCATTCCTTTTATGCTTTTATCATCTCTAATATTTCTATTCAACACTTCCAAAGTCAATACAAATAGCAAAGGAGATAGGGGACATCCTTGTCTTGTGCCTTTTCTTATATTAATAAAGTCTGTAAGTTCTCCCTCCATCATTACTTTTGCTGTCTGTTTATTGTATATGGCTTCTATTGCTTGGATTAATTTTCTGGCAAAACCCATCTGTTCCAATAGTAATAACATAAATCTCCAGTTCACATTATCAAATGTCTTTTGAGCATCTAAGAATATCAAAGCCATTTGTTTTTCAGGGTGTGCCTCATAGTATTCCAAAGTATCCAGGATTACTCTCATATTGTCTCTAATTTGTCTCTTTGCAGAAATCCATTTTGATCTGGTTGAATGAAATTATTTCAGTATTTTTTAAGTCTTTCTGCTAAAATTGAAGCAAAGATTTTATAGTCTGCATTTAATAAAGAAATAGGTCTATAGTTCTTAATTTGCAGTGGATCAGCCTCTTCTTTTGGAATAAGTGTAATATAAGCCTCTGACCATGTTTTGGGTATCATCTTCTTTGACACAGCTTCATTCATAACTTCTAACAATGGAATGCTCAATGATTCTTGTAATGTTTTATAAAATTCTGCTGGAAGCCTATCTGGACCTGGTGCTTTCCCATTATTTTGTTTCTTAAGTGCTTCAGTTAGTTCCATCATTGTTATGTTGCTTTCTAACATTTCTTCAGTCTCTTTAGATATCCTTGGTAGGTTAGCATTCTGTAGGTACTGTTTGACTTTTCCCTCATTAATATTCTCTTGTTTATATAGTTGCCCATAGAAGTCTCGAATAATTTCCTTTTTCTCCTTATTACCATAACAAACTTGGCCTTGGTCATCTATTAACTTCAATATTTTTCTTGATTCTTTCTCCTTTCTCAGTTTATATGCTAGCCATCTACCTGGTTTATTTGCATCTTCAAAATAATTCTGTTTAGCATTTCTGATTTTCTGTGCCAATTCTTCTTTCTCTATTAATTCCATTTTATGTTTAGTTATGTCCAATTTCAGTTTAATAACCTTTTCTGTGACATTTTCTGCAGTTCTTTTTCAAGTCTTTTATACTCATCTTCCAAGGCTTTAGTGGCTTGCCTTTTCCTAATATTCTTTTTTCTTATATAATCTATTATCAAACCTCTAGCATGTGCCTTCATTGTATCCCAAACATTCTGCATTGAAGTATCTTCTTTTTTATTTTCTCTAAAGAAAAAAGCCAATTGTGTAAAATCTTTTTCCTTTAAGATAGTATTGTTTAATATCCATCTCGATCTTTTTTTTTTTGTCCCTTCCATTTAATTGTCATTGGGCTATGATCTGCCCAAGTACTTGTTTCAATATTTGTTTCTTGAATATTAGATATTAATTCTGTTGAGATCCAAATTATATCCAATCTGGACCATGATAAATGTCTGTTTGAATAGAAAGTGTATTGTTTAGTTTTAACATTTCTTTCTCTCCAAATTTCTTTTAAGGTTAATTCTTCTGTAATTTTAAAAAAGGATTTAGGGAGAGTCTTTCTATTTTGCTTTGTTGTTGTTGCTATATAGTCCAGTTTATCGTCCACAATTCCATTGAAGTCTCCCATCATAATTATATTAACATAGTCCAGTCCAGTTATTTTCATGTGTAATTTTTTATAGAATTCTTCTTGTTTATCATTCGGAGCATAAATTGCAATCAAGAGTATTTTTATATTGTTGTCCATTATTTCCACCATTAATACTCTTCCATCTTCATCAGTAAAAATCAATTTTGCTGGGATGGCCTCTTTAATGTATAGAACCACTCCTCTTTTCTTACATTGAGTCAAAGAAGTAATTATTTTCCCTAATTTTGGCTGTACTAACAATTGTTCATGTTGTTTTTTAATATGTACTTCTTGTAGACAAATTATATCAAATTTTAATTTCCCTAATTTATGAAAGGTTTTCCTTCTTTTACAGCTGAATTGAGTCCATTTATATTCATTGTAATCATTTTTTTTTCTTCCATGATTATGCTTTGTATTTAGGTCTAACAGCTATCGTGGATCTTACTTCATGCTGTTCTTTGATATCCACCTGTCCACCTACTGCGCCTTCCTCTTTTTCATTCTCCAGTTGTTCCTCTTGAAACTCAATTAATGAGACCTCTTTCTCTGCTTCTTCTTCTCTCCTTCCAAAAAATTCTGCGTGGAAAAGTTCTGCTTTCTCAATTGAATCAATTCTATGTCTCTGTTCTTGCCACATAAACATTAATCCTTTTGGAATCAGCCATCTATAATTCACTTCCTTTTTCAATAGCATTTTGGTCAGGAATTGATATTCTCTTCTCTTCTCATCTCTTTCACTCTTCTGGGTATTTGTTTTAAAACCACAATCTCTTTGCCTTTGTATTTCAACGTCTTCTCTGTTACCACTGGTAATATTTGTGTTTTGATGGATTTTTTTGGTAAATCTGATATGGACTTCCCTGGGTAAGTTATTTCTCATTGCATATCTTGTAAAAACTCGGTATACCTCATCTACTCCATCCATCATCTTTTCCTCTGTAATTTCCAAAGCATCCACCAAAATTTCTATCATTATCACAGCCAAATTTTGTCCCTTTTCTTCTTCTATATTTTGAAATCTGAGATAGAATTCTGACCTCTCCATCTCCCACCTCAGCACCACTGTTAATCTGCTGTCAATATTTCCAATCTTCTCCTCTCTTTGTTTACTTTCTTCTTCAATTTTTTGGAATCTCTCATCATACTTCACCATCATTTGTTGAATATTTTCCACTTTTTCATCAGTCTTCTCCGTTCTTTGTTCAATAGTATCTGTTTTTATCTTGAGATCTTCGATTCCTTGCATAATCATCTGTAAGGTTACTTTTTCTTGTACTTTATCTTGCTTCAACATTGTCTGAATTAAACGTTGTCCTCCAGCTGTTGGGGAGGCAGAAGTAGAGGTAGAAATGCCAGGAGGTATGGGTTTCCTGCTCATTTTAGGTGATTCAAGACTTTCAAATTCTTTTTAAATTTTAATCCAACTGGTAGAATAGCCAATAATAATCCAAAATGGAAAAATCCAATGGTAAAAAGCCCAATGGTAAAAAGGAAAAAGGAAAAAGAGAAGAAAAAAAATCTTCAGGTTCTTCTAGACCCTAATCCAATTATGAAATAATCCACAATAAAAAAAAATGAAAAATAGAAAGAAGAAAAAAGCCCAAAGATAGTAAAAAAAAAAAAAAAAAACAAAAGAAAGGGGAAAAAAATTCCTTCAGGTTCTTCACACCTTAATCCAATTAGGAAATCTTAATAATAAAAAAGAAAAAGCAGAATGGTCCAAAAACATGTGTGGAAAAAGGAAAAAATCCCAGTAGAGAGAAGAAAAAGAAAAGAAAAATAAAGAAAAAATTCTGAGGCTTTCCCTTTAAAATAAAAAGCAAAAATAAGAATATTACTAAAATTAAAATTTACAGAGAAGCTGGTAAGGAGGGGTAACACAACTGAAAAGAGATAAGAAAACACACTGTACTTTGGTTAGTTGTCCAAGGCTCTTATTATGACTCTCTTCTCCACAAGCTTCAAAGCCAAGCCTCAACTGTTAAGATGTTGATAAAAGTCCAGAAGAGCACCTGTAATAATATTCTGCTGCGCTCTTCCCTCTATCTTATCAAATTAAAATGTCTGTGAGAAGGAGTCTTTCACAGTTCTCTCCAATTCAGATAGAATATTTTCAAGCCTCTAGTTGGCAGTGTTATAAAATTTCTTAATACACTTTCCCCCCCAGCCAGAAAAACATAGTTTAAGTTGAGAAAAAAGAAAAATATTTACATGTATATATATAAAGAAAAGGAAAAAAATAACCAAAGGGAGCCTCTAGCCTAAAAGAAAATTGAAAAATCAAAAAGGAGCATAAGAAGTAAATATATATATGAAAGAAAATTCAGTCCGGTTAACTGCAAAATCACGCTAAAGTCCAATAAAAAAAAAGTAAGAGAAAGAAAAAAAACCCCAAGCCTCCATTTGACGTCCCTTTAAAAACCACCACTCATACTGCTTTGTCAAAAAATCTCACAGGTTTTTTCTCATATTCAGAGTGTCCTTTCAAGTCTCAGCAAGTTAGCAAAAAAAGAGAAGATTCTCACCCAGCCGACACACTTTCACTTTCAGCCTCTTCCTTTCCGGAGCTGTCCCAACTTCAGCAGCTATGGGGGCTGCCTCTCCGCCACCGGCAAAAGGACTTCTCCCAGATCAACCAGGGACTTTGCGATGTCCCTGGGATCCATAGAGTATGCCCTTCACGATCACCATCTCTACGGGATGGTTTAGGTTCGTTGGGACCGACCAGGGGCGAAAATATCAGCTGCGATCTTGGAGCCCCGAAATTGCAGCTTTATTGCCACGACGTAGCTCTGCCTTCTCCTCACCCCATTCCTAAAAGGTCTATCAAGGGTGTGCATAAGCGTACAATCGTATCTACCATCTCTGTCCTATTGTCCCCAATTATTAACTTCTATTTCTTATCTTTAAACTTATGTTTATTCTTATTTCTATTTCATTGTAAGCTTCTGACAAAATAAATAAATAAATAAAATAAATAAAAATCTTCATATATTGGAAATAGATAATTATGCTTGTTAATTGCTCCTTTGGTAGAATACCAAGCTTCAATAAATTCATGTGCATGGCGGCTGTTAGCATGGCCAATGATTTTTGTTCCTTCCAAATCGAACTGGTATTGTTTATTATCAATGTGTTATAGGATCAGGGATTTTTGATCATTCCGTTTAACTGCTAGTTGATGTTCATTTACCCTTGTTCTCAATTTGTCTTCTTGTTTGTCCCACGTAGAATTGTTTACAATTATTACAATTGATTTTGTATACTATGTTGCTGTTGTCTTCTTTCTGTATTTTGTCTTTGACTTTATAGCTCTTTTCTGAGTGTAAATGTTGGATTGTGAACTATCATTATTCCTAGGGTATATTCCTTGTTATATTCTGGCAGCCATTTCGGATGTTCCTTTGATGTATGGCAGGACTTGTTTTTGTGTTGTGGTTGGTTGTGTATTTTTTCAGGGTTTGGATGACAAGGATCGTGTTATGAAATTTTTTGGCTAGCCATTGCAGAGTAAACATTGAAAACATGTTCTTTTTTCTTTTTTTTTTTTTTGAAAAAGTTTTTATTAATTTTCTACAAACAAACAAGACAAACAAAACATAAAAACATCAAATCTTATATGTACATCCAGTGTGTCAGTTGGTTCATCATTTTTGTGCATTCATTCTGTAGTCTCAATTACAATTATGTTACATAACAACTCATATTGTCAATCCAAAATTATATATCCTAATATCACTAAAAAAAGAAATTTTTGACTATATTTTTAATCATTTTTGCTTAATGAGCTAACAATACTTTAAACCAATTTACTCTATAACAAATCATCTAATCATATCAAATCAATCCTAAAAAATCCTTTATAAATATAATAGCAAATAGCAAAATAATGACAAAATAAAGATAATCCTTACTCTCTAGCATTCTAAATATTCTATTATCGTATTTTATCATCTAGCCATTTATAAAAAAGATCCCAAATTTCGTAAAATTGTTTATCCTCTTGCTCTCTAATTTCAAATGTCAATCTGCTCATCTCAGCACATTCCAATATTTTCTTAATAATTTCTTCCTGTAATGGTATTTTCTCATTCTTCCAATTTTTAGCAAATACAATCCTGGCCGCTGTTAATACATTTACAATCAGGTATTTCAAATCTTTACTATATATATCAGGTAAAATTCCCAATAAGAAGATCTCTGGTTTCAAATCTATATGTTTCTTTGTCATTTTTTCCAACCACATGCGAATTATAGTCCAATATTTTCTAGCATCCTCACAAGTCCACCACATATGGTAATACGAGCCGGGTATCTGATGACATTTCCAACATTTTTCAGATTTGTTCTTAAACATTCTTGCTATTCTTGTCGGAGGAAAGTGCCACCTGTAAAACATCTTATACAAGTTTTCTTTATATGCTGTTGACATTGTCATTTTATAATTTTGAGACCACAATTTCTGCCATTTCTCCAAATCAATCCCATATCCAAAATTCTTCCCCCAAACAATCATAGTTTCTTTAACTTGTTCTTCCTCTAATTTCATTCCCAGTAAATAACCATATAATTTTTTAATCACCTTCTCATCAGTACCCATCAAGATCTTGTCTAAATCAGTCTGTTTATCATAAAATCCCTCCGTTTTAGAATCTTCATCATACCTTGAGTGTATTTGTGCATATGAAAACCAATTCATCCTTATACCTTGTTCTTCTAAGTTTTGGATCGATTTAAGTTCACCCTTTTCATCCAAAAGTTCCCCATATCTAACTGTTTGTTCCTTCTTGTAAATTATAGGATAGGAAAATGCTTCAATGGTCGATAACCAAACTGGAATTTTCAAATAACATTGTCTTTTTATCTTCTCCCAATTTAACCACAAAGACTCCCGTACATAATGTCTTCTAAAATAACCCTGTGTTTTAGTTCCCTTATACCATAAAAAAGCATGCCAACCCAACAGCAAGTCATGCCCTTCTAGTGTCAACAACCTATGTTTCCTTAATGTTATCCATTCTTTGACCCACATCAAACTTGCAGCTTGATAATACAATTCCCAATTAGGCAGACCAAAACCTCCTCTAATTCTAGCATCTTGCAAAAGCTTTAACTTTATTCTCGCTTTTTTACCTTGCCATATAAACTTCAACATAATTTTATTTAGATCTTCAAAATAGTCTTTTCCAAGCCGAATTGGTATTGTTTGAAACAAAAATAAAATTCTAGGTAAGATATTCATCTTAATTGTTGAAATTCTCCCTATTAATGACAATTGCAAGTTTTCCCACTTCTTCAAATCTGTAGTTATCTGTTGTTTAAGTTTAATATAATTATTCTCCTTTAATGTGCTACATCTTGTTGTCAAATATATCCCCAAATACTTAACCTTATTTGTAACTTGAATTTTCAAAAGATCTGCCAATTCTTCTCTCTGTCTCAATAACATATTCTTTGTCAAAATCTTTGTTTTATCTTTGTTTATTTTCAAACCAGCCACCTCTCCATATGACTCTATCCTTTCCAGTAACTTTGGAGCTGTTTCAATCGGATCTTCCAAAATAAAAGCTAAATCATCAGCAAAAGCTTGTAGCTTAAATTCTTCCTTCTTAATTTTCATTCCTTTTATGCTTTTATCATCCCTAATATTTCTATTCAAGACTTCCAAGGTCAACACAAATAGCAAAGGAGATAGGGGGCATCCTTGTCTTGTGCCTTTCCTTATATTAATAAAATCTGTAAGTTCCCCCTCCATCATTACCCTTGCTGTCTGTTTATTGTATATAGCTTCTATTGCTTGAATAAATTTTTTAGCAAAACCCATCTGCTCCAATAATAATAACATAAATCTCCAATTAACGTTGTCAAATGCTTTTTGAGCATCTAGGAATATCAAAGCCATTTGCTTTTCAGGATGAGCCTCATAATATTCCAAAGTGTCCAAGATTACTCTCATATTGTCTCTAATTTGTCTCTTTGGCAGAAATCCATTTTGATCTAAGTGAATAAAATTATTTAAATATTTTTTAAGTCTTTCTGCTAAAATTGAAGCAAAAATTTTATAGTCTGCATTCAATAAAGAAATAGGTCTATAATTCTTAATTTGCAATGGGTCAGTCTCTTCCTTTGGTATAAGTGTGATATAGGCCTCTGACCATGTTTTAGGTATCATCTTTTTTAACATAACTTCATTCATAACTTCTAACAATGGGATGCTCAATAATTCTTGAAATGTTTTATAAAATTCTACTGGAAGCCCATCTGGGCCCGGAGCTTTCCCATTATTTTGTCTCTTAAATGCTTCATTTAGTTCCATCATTGTTATATTGCTTTCTAGCATTTCTTCAGTCTCTTTAGGTATCTTTGGTAAATTAGCTTCCTGTAAATACTGTTTGACTTTTCCTTCATCAATATTCTCTTGTTTATATAATTGCCCATAAAAATCTCGGATAATTTCTTTTTTCTCCTTGTTCCCATAACAAACTTGGCCTTGTTCATCTATTAACTTCAATATTTTTCTTGATTCCTTCTCTTTTCTCAATTTATATGCTAGCCATCTACCTGGTTTATTTGCATCTTCAAAATAATTCTGTTTAGAGTTTCTAATTTTCTGTGCCAATTCTTCTTTCTCTATTAATTCCATTTTATGTTTGATTACATCCAGCTTCAATTTAATATCCTTTTTCTGTGGCATTTTCTGTAATTCTTTTTCAAGAGTTTTATACTCATTTTCCAAGGCCTTAGAAGCTTGCCTTTTCCTAATATTCTTTTTTCTTGTATAATCTATTATCAAACCTCTAGCGTATGCCTTCATAGTATCCCACACATTTTGCGTTGAAGTATCTTCTTTTTTATTTTCTCTAAAAAAAGCCAATTCCTTCTCCATCCATTGTGTAAAATCTTTCTCCTTTAAAATAGTATTATTTAATGTCCATCTCGATCTTTTTTTTTGTCCCTTCCATTTAATTGTCATTGGGCTATGATCTGCCCAGGTACTTGTTTCAATGCTTGTTTCTTTAATATTAGATATTAGTTCTGTTGAGATCCAAATCATATCTAATCTGGACCATGATAAATGTCTATTTGAATAAAAAGTATATTGTTTAGCTTTAACGTTTCTTTCTCTCCAAATATCTTTTAAAGTTAATTCATCTGTCATTTTAAAAAAAGACCTTGGGAGAACCTTTCTATTTTGCTTTGTTGTTGTTGCTATATAGTCCAGTTTATTGTCCACAATTCCATTAAAATCTCCCATCATAATTATATTAACATAGTCCAGTCCAATTATTTTCATGTGCAGTTTTTTATAAAACTCTTCTTGTTTATCATTCGGAGCATAAATTGCAATCAAGAGTATTTTTATATTATTATCCATTATTTATACCATTAATACTCTTCCATCATCATCCGAGTAAATCAATTTTGCTGGAATAGCCTCTTTAATGTATAAAACCACACCTCTTTTCTTACATTGGGTCAAAGAGGTAAATGTTTTCCCTAATTTTGGCTGTAATAACAATTGTTCATGTTGTTTTTTAATGTGAACTTCTTGTAAACAAATTATATCAAATTTTAATTTCTCTAATTTATGAAAAGTTTTCCTTCTTTTAACAGCTGAATTAAGTCCGTTTATATTCATTGTAATCAGTTTTTTTTCCTCCATGATTATGCTTTATATTTAGGTCTAACAGCTCTCGTGGATCTCACTTCACGCTGTTCTTTACTATCAATCTGTCCCCCTATTGCTCCTTTCTCTTTTTCAGTCTCCAGTTGTTCATCTTGAAACTCAATTAATGAAACCTCTTTCTCTGCTTCCTCTTTTCTTCCTCCAAAAAATTCTGCATGAAAAAGTTCTGCTTTCTCAATTGAGTCAATTCTATGTCTCTGCTCTTGCCACGTAAACATTAATCCTTCTGGAATCAGCCATCTATAATTCACTTCGTTTTCCAATAGTATTTTGGTCAGAAATCGATATTCTCTTCTCATCTCTCTCACTCTTCTAGGTATTTGTTTTAAAACCACAACCTCTTTACCCTTGTATTTCAGTGTTTTCTCTCTTGCTACTTGTAATATTTGCGTTTTAATGGATTTTTTGGTAAATCTAATATGGACTTCCCTGGGTAATTTATTTCTCATCGCATATCTTGTATAGACTCGATATATCTCATCTATTCCATCCATCATCTTTTCCTCTGTAATTTCCAAAGCATCTGCCAAAATTTCTATCATTACCACTGCCAAATTTTCTCCTTTTTCCTCCTCTATATTTTGAAATCTAAGGTAAAATTCTGACCTTTCCATCTCCCACCTCAACATCCCACCTTTTTCTTGTTCAACCGCTGTTAATCTGCTATCAATATTTCCAATCTTCTTCTCTCTTTGTTTTCCTTCTTCCTCAATTTTTTGGAATCTCTCCTCATACTTAACCATCATTTGTTTAATATTTTCCACTTTTTCATCAGTCTTCTCTATTCTTTGTTCAATATTTTCTGTTCTTTGTTCAATATTTTCTATTCTTTGTTCAATATTTTCTGTTCTTTGTTCAATATTTCCTGTTCTTTGTTCAATAATATCTGATTTTGTCTTAAGTTCTTGAATTCCTTGCATAATCATCTGTAACTGTAAAGTTATTTTTTCTTGTTCCTTATCTTGCTTCAACATTGTCTGAATTAAACGTTGTCCTCCAGCTGGTGGGGAAGCAGAGGTAGAAGCAGCAATGCTAGATGGTATTGATTTCTTGCTCATTTCAATGTTTCCAAAACTTCAAATTCTTCTTAACTTTTAACCCAACTGGTAGAGCAGCCAATTATAATCCAAAATGGAAAACTCCAATAGTAAAAAACACGAAACCAAAGAAGAAACAGAAAAAAAGGAAGAAGAAAGATCTTCAGGTTCTTCTAGACCCTAATCCAATTACGAAATAGTCCACCATAAAAAAGGAAAAAATAGAAAGGAAAAAACCAACAAATCCAAAAGATAATAATATTAATTAAGAGCAAAAGAAAAAGGAAAAAGCAAAAAGAGAAAAAACAAAAACAAAAAACAAAAAGTTCCTTCAGGATCTTCACACCTTAATCCAATTAAAAAATCTCAATAATCCAAAAAATAATCCAAAAAAGGAAGAAGAAAAATTAAAAAAAAAAAAAATCAACCACAACAACAGAATAATCCAAAAAGATAAATATGAAAAGCAAAAAAGTCCCAATAAAAAGGAAAAAAAAAAATAAAGAAGAAAAGAGAAAAGACTCTGAGGCTTTCCCTTTAAAGTAAAAGGCAAAAATAAAAATATTACTAGAAATTAAGATTTAAAAAAAAAAAGCTAGCGAATGGGGTACATATAAGAAAACACACTGCACTTTGTTATTTATCCAAGGCTCTTGTTATGACTCTCTTCTCCAGCAGCTTCAAAGCCAAACCTCAAGTGTTGATAACAGTCCAGGAAAGCACCTGCAATAATATTTTGCTGTGCTCTCCCTCTATCTTATCACGTTCCAAAGTCCTTGAGATGAGGTCTTTTTGCAATTCTCTCCAATTCAAATAGAATACTTTCAAGCCTCTAGTTGGCAGTGTTACAAAGTTTCTTAATGCTCTTTCTCAGCCCCAACCGGAAAAAAGAATTAATATATACAAAAAGAAAGGGAAAAAAAAATAGCCAAAGGAAGCCTCTATCCTAAAAAAAATAAAAAAGTCAAAGGGAGCCTAAAAGTATATATAAAAGAAAATTCAGTCCGGTTACCTAAGTTACAATAAAATCTTTCCCATGGAATATAGAAAAAAAAAAAAAAAAACACCCCAAGCCTCAATTTGACAGCACTTTAAAAACGCCGCTCAAACAATTTCAATCAAAAAAAAAATCTCACAGCTTCCTCCTCTCTTCAGAATGAACTTTCCAACCTCAGCGAATTTTCAACACAAAGAGTTTTTCTCACCCAACCGACACACTTCAATCCAGTCACTTTCTTTTCGGAGCTGTCCCGACTTCAGCAGCTATGGAGGCTGCCTCTCCGCCGCCAGCAAAAGGGCTTCTTCCGAATCTAACCAGAGACTTTGCGATGTCTCTGGGATCCTGGAACAGTGCCCTTCACGATCACCGTCTCTCCGGGACGATTTAGGTCCGTTAGGACCGACCAGGGGCGAAAATATCAGCTGCGATCTCAGAGCCCCGAGATCGCAGCTGTAACGCCGGCACGAAGCTCCGCCTTCTCCATGTTCTTTTTTCTTAATAACTTGGTACTGCAGTGTGTTTTGGCTCTTTTGAAAAGGATCTGGATGTAGCTCTTCTTGTGTGCAATGAGGTACTTGCTTGTGAAATTTAGAATTTAATCTGTGCATGTGGATTTTCGGTATATGCAGCTTGTTAGTTTGCTGTTACCTTGTCTCCTTATGTCAATATCTAGGAAGGAGACTCCTTGTTTTTTTCCTTCCGCACATGTAAAACTGATCCCAGTAAATACATTGTTTTAAGTGGATGACGCGTCTCTCTAATCTAGTGTGTTTGATGATGGCAAAAGTGTCATCTACATCTACATAACATATCTAAAAATTTTGCTGGATGGTTGGCAGGATTGTGCGTTCATGTTTCTGCATTACTGCTTCCACTATTAGGCCAGATATAGATTTGGAACATATGGAACATACATGTTCGGAGGCAATACATAACCTGCTCCACAGCCATTGGAGATTGCTAGATAGCAATAGAACTTAGACTTAAATACCACTTCACAGTGCTTTGCAGCCATTTCTAAGCAGTTTACAGAGTAAACATAGTGCACCCAACAATCTGGGTCCTCATATTACCAACTTCAGAAAGATGGAAGGCTGAGTCAAGTTTGAGCCTGGTGAGAATCAAACTACCAAACTGCTGGCAGCAGGCAGTCAACAGAGGTAGCCTGCCATACTACATTCTAACCACTGCATCACCATGACTATTGCTTTTGTGACTTACTAATTGCTTTCTCAGAGGCAACTTTTTAATGGCTATATGAAGCATGCTTTTCATTTAATATTTCAGGTAGTCTTATGTTTTTAAAATATATGAGTATGTAAGAATTCACAGAAAATTGATATTGCACCAGAACTATTGTAAATCAACACAAATATACTAAGCAAAAACTGCCCTATTGTATTTGCATTCCAGTGTCTGAAGTTTGTAAGTCACGGGTTCTGCACAATTGTGCCTTGACATTACAACATGCATTTCACAACTTGCCTCTTTATGATGCTTTTTGCAGACACCTATTTTCTGTAAATGCAATATTTATTTAAATGTATCTTAATCGGTAACTTTGTGAGAGTATGTATCTAGGGAACATACAATGGGGAGAAAGAGAAAATAGGGGACAAATGGCATGAAACAAAAATGTAGTTTTAGTTTCATGTTCTGCTGACTCAACAGAAACAGTTACATTCCAATTTCTAAGCCATTGAAGACCCCAAAACAACCAAAGTGCAGAGGGTATAGCTCTAGAAATTTCATTCTATAGTAAATAAAACAAAGTGACAAAAATAATAACTTTATTTGCAATTGAGAAAACCCATTATATCTAATGGTCCTTGATGTCTTTTTTCAATAAAGTTACGTGAAATGAAGCATTGTTTCTCCAAAACTATTTCTTTCATGGGGATGGTAAACATATAGAAAACTATTGCAAATATTTATGGGAATAAAGAATTAATGGTTAATTTAGGTTGCTTTTTTCATGAATATTTCATTTACAGCTTTTTGCTCTTATCAGAGCAAATCATATTAGATAGGTTCTTTGTCAGATTTAGAATAGCATTCTAATTTATCTCTTGGGTAGAATTGGTAAATATAGAGACAATTTGTCAATTTGTCAATTTGTCAATTTGTCAATTTAAATTTTCAGGAAATGTGTTATACTTGTCATCCTATAGACTCTTTATATAACTTGTCATTTGTTTGAATTTTTAGTTATTGATCCATGAAACCAGCGGGAATTAATTTAATAATGACTAGGGATGAGCAGGTCAGGGTAGGTCTTAAATGATTACTTTTGGGATTTAATCTGAAAAACTATTATTTCTAAATTAGAAATTGGATCAGGTCAAACAACAGCTGTACTTACTTTCTAATGTTATAAAATAACAGAGGGGATCTTCCTTCCTACCTTCCTTTTAATGTCACATTTATATTAAAGCTTCTAATGAATTATGTACATGAAAAGTCCAAAAATTGCATTATTTGCCTCTCTCCAATTTCAAGCTGAGCCTCAGGTCATGTTTCATCTGACAAGGCTTGAAGATTGGTATTGCAACATGTTTGTGGTAAATTTCAAACAACTGTAATAGTATATGCAAATTACCTTGGAGATGGAGAGGGGAAGAGATGCTGCATAGAGAATGAACAGATAAAAGAGAGCATAGCCTTCGCTGTCTAATGGGTATAGAAATAGAAAGAAATAACCTCTAGCTTCTTAGGCTGTAAAAGAGACAGCGGAATATTTGTACTATGAAACTTGCAAGATTGATGTCAGCCTTCCCAGTAGACCTATCAGGAAACATGATAAGAGGAGTTAATTCTACCTTATTGTAAAGCTATATTAACTATATCTTGCACGTCTGATAGTATAAATATCTTGTCAGGACTTTTTCAACCTGAGAAGTTAGGGAGATTCCTTTCTGGGGTTCTTACACAGCTCATTATAGAGCTAAGGCTATAACCTCTTTTAAGATAATTCCAAAGGCAGCATCTTTTGTTCTGCCTTCCAAGGTCATTCCCACATTACAAATAAAGAATGTAATATGGGTTTCATAAAATAATAAAAAAAAAATCTGGATTTCTTTTTTAAAAGACTGAATGGGAAAAACGTGGATATGGAATGGTTATTCCATTTATTTCTATAGAACTGCAAAGATACTAAATAACATCTTTTACATCATTATATATATGAGCTGTAATGGCAGTCGCATAACTGTACTCTCATTCAATGTTAAAATTATGTTGTTGTTATTGTCTATAAAGAACAGTGTCCCAAATGGTTCTGATTGGTACTCTAGCTGTCAGAAGGTTTCCAAAGATCTAAGATAATTAAATATATTGTTTAATGTATATGTGACAATATATCTTTTATAACTGACATTAACATTTTATGCATTTCTATTTTGTCCTATGCCACTCTAGATGTTTGAACAATATGGATGTTGATGCTGAAATAAGTCTTCATCTTCACCTCAAGGTATTGTGAATGGGGATAAAAGGTGACATGGAATCTTCAGTTTTTCACAATAAGAAACATTCAAACAAAAAATTGAAGTAGGGTTATCTAGAAGGTTGATCAAAGAAAGAAGTATCAAAAAATATATTCAGAGGAATTTCAGATTGACACAAAAGTATTATGTGAAGTATAGTTGTGAACAATCTCTATCTGCCTAATGCATCAATTGTTCATTAGTTACTCTCTGTTCATATTATATTTCTTGCCAGGAGCTTAGGCAGAGTTTGCAGAACTATTTACTGCCATTTTTCCTACAATAACAAGGCTGTGAAGCAGATAGGTAAAATGTTAATATGTACTGTATAGCTAGTCCAGATATGATATGCCATACCCTAAATAAATAATCATAAATAACCTTTGAAATGGCTTTGGGTTTTTTGAACAAATTTTATTAATTTTTAAAGATATACAAAACATGATACATACAAACATAAAACCTCTTTTCTGAAAGTTATTTGTAAATTTTAAACAAATAAAACATTTTATACACCACTGATACATCTCCTTATAAACACATACATATCCTTTCAAGTTCCTCATTATTTCTCCCTTTACTTTTCAATTATATTTCTTTTCTATATTTATCTATTTTATATATTTTTATTCACTATACTTATTTTTCCTTCTGACTTACTTTATTCTCTTCTGTCTTTTATTCTCAATTCCTCTTCTAACATTCCTCCAAGGTTTTATTAGCTCAATCAAGCATAAACACACAAAAACACAAAACATAGAAACATAAAAAACATCTTTTCTGAAAGTTGCTTAGTCCCGGGTTACAACTCTTCATACAGACACAAATTCAAATTCATATTCATTTTGTATACCATTCCATATCTTATTACCATTTTCAATTTTCTATATAGCTTCTCATCTCTTTTAAATTTTCTTAGTTTTATTTTATTTATATCATCTCAATTCAAATCATAATATTTATTATTCTTTGTCTGTTCTATTTCCAGCTATCCATTTATCTTTCTTCTTTAAAGAAAACTTCTCCTGTACACTAATTGGAGTATGATGCCTTTATCTCTTTCTCCTACATTTATAATACTTAATATAAAATACATAACTTACATTGGGATTCTGTTTGGTATATTCTAAAATTATACAATATTATCAATGTCAATACAACTCTATTCATTAATATTAATATTCATTTATATCTTAAACACTTAACACATTACTTTTCAGTTAAATATCATACTTTTATGGGAACACCTACTTTCCATAGTTATTTCCCCCCCACATCACATATTTTCATTAGAATGTTCCCCCTTCTCCTACTTCAAATCTCTCATTTCACAAAAAATTTCACTGGGATAGCACAATCTAGTCATTAATATTAATATTTCACTAAATTATACTAAGTATTTTATCACATTTTAAATTAAACATTGTTCCCAATTTTCCAAGATTATTTCTAAGTACAAATATAAAAGTACAATCTTATGAACCTTTCTAGAATCCCTTTTTCAATAAAGTTTACCCATTATCTCTAAAAGTCTTTTGTTTCTTTGCATCTTGCTCCCCACCATTGAGGCTTCTTGTCCCTTCCTTTCTCCCTTGCTTTTTCTTCTCCTTGCCCTTTTTACCCCCTTGTCTCGCCACCTCCCTTTTGTTCTGCTTTCCTCCTTTCTGTTGTTTTCTAGCATGGTATCCACTTTTCACCTTATTCTTCTCTTTTTTGGTTGTTTTTCCAAGTCTTAAAGTCCCCTTTTCCTTTTTCTCTTTCTCCTTTCCTTCCTCCACTAAAGTCACTCATCAAAAATGGCTTCTTCTTTATCCCAGTCATCCTGTTGTGCAGTCAGCTTTTCATAAGTACAAACCACCATTTCTAAAAATTGAAAAAGGATGCCAAGAGAATCCTTCCCTTCTTACTCTTCTTTTTTATATTTTTGGTATTCAAGTTTCAGTCCATCCACAAGTGATGCCATTATAGAGAGAAAAAGTTTTTCCAAACAACCACCCAAGTGCTTTTAATCAAAGATAGTTCTCAGAAGTTCCAAAATCATCAAGCAATCCAAATAAGCTGTTTCTTTTAAGTACTTTCTCCTTCTTCACTTTCTCTTTCTGGGGTTGGTGTTTAATCACAAAGTTCCATTTAAAATATATCTTTTAGAAGTCTTATTAACGTTTAATAACTCTTTAAAATTCTAGACAATCTCCTTATTTTCAAATTCTGCTCCAATTTTTTTCCTCTCCCTTCCCACTCACAGCAAAAAAGATTTTTTTTAAATGTTCAGAAATCCTTATCCCTTCAGCATTTAATTACCTCCAATGCAGGTTTTCTAATTTCTCTTAAAGTTCCATCCGCTGTCACGTTAGGAAGGAGAGTGAAAAGAAAGAAAAAAAAAGAAAAAAAAAACCTTTCCCTTTTAGAATTCCATTCACCGCTTGTAGCTCTCTCTGGAAACAATTTATCTTTAGCAACTTTCAAATTCCAGGGTACTTTCTCTTACTTTATCCTGGTCAAAAAACCACTTTCAACTTTCTTCCTCCTGCACAATCTTGTCCGGCTGCAGGTTTCTTTGTGGCGGCCATTACTGACTGCCGCTCCTCCGCCTTGGGAAAAGGGGGTTTTGCCGGCTGGGGAGGGGGTCTGCGACACCCCCAAACCCCTATCCTGATCCCCCCTGTCTTCAGCTGCCAAATCCAAGCGGATCAGGGGCACGTTGGCAGCGAGCGCAGCAGGGATCGCGTGGTATTGCGAATTCCTGCCGCTGCCAAAGCCTTGCAAACTGGAAGTTTTAAATCTGAAATAGCTGGATTTTGGATGAACCCTTTCAGAGAGTTTTATTTAAACTAAAAGATGCTAATAATCTATATTGGCCCATTTACAAGTGAGCAAGCCTTCAATCATATTGCTGCCACCACTCCCTTGCCTATTTGCACCCTTTCCACAATGGAGACCAAATATTTATGCCATCAGTTTCATTCTTTAATGAACTGGAATCCTTCTGGAATATTATTTTTTATTGGCATTCTAATGACATGTTGAAGTACTTCAATATTTTCTCCCATATCAAGCACTTACCCAAAAATTTTAAACATCTGTCTTCTTTTTAAACAAAGTGGAACATATATTTTATAGAGAGTCATTTCTCAGTTGTGAATGCTTTACAGTAGATTGTTTTATTATTCGTTCCACACCAGCAAAGCTTCTGCAGAAATTCAATGTTAGAATTTCTGTTTTATAACATAGAAATGCTAGCAGAGGATTATTATATAACCATACAGACTGGTAGCTGGTTACATAGCTATACAGATCAATACAAGAAACTCTCCTCTGAACATAAAGAAACCATAGATTCTAACAGAAGATGGAAACTAAACACTGCCATCTACTGGCTTTATTCTGTAGTTGTTACCATACAATTCTAACATGTATTCCAAAATTAACAAATAGGAAATCAATGAAAATAAAGCTATTCTATGCTCATGCCAAACATATTGCCAATATTAATACCACTGCGTTCATGCTGCCAGGTATGAAGTCAAAGAATGGTATTCAGCTTTGTTCGGGTATTTTCCCACGTCATTATAGTTGTGCTTTTAAAGTTGTAGCAACGTTTCAGCAGAATCTCATCTGTCATCATCAGGCTTCTATATTGTGTTCATCTGTGAGTCAGACTTTTACAGTTGTTTCAGTTTTAAATTTGGGGCTAGCCTACTGCTGTGCCAGAATGTTTTTTCTTCATCCTGATTGGTTGGGAGTCTTGGTCTGTACTTATTGGTCTTGGAGTTTGCTGTGTTCTGCTTGATTGGTGTTTCTAATATCTTCTGTCTGTTTGTGGATTTTTGTGTCTTGATTGGCTGGCAACATTGTGTTCCTGTATTGGAGGCTTTTAGTGCAGCTTGGCTCCAAGTAAATGGAAAGCTATCATTTGTTAGGAAGCCAGGTTTCATCTGGGTGCCTGGTTGGGATGTGTTTGAGCTGGAGGTATCAGGGGGGATCTGTTTGTGTCCAGGTGTTTGCCTGGCTAGTGGTGTGGAGATTTTTTTGTTTGTGAGTGCAGGCTTCCAAATAATTGACAGCCTGGTGGAATCATCTCTTCTATTCATGCTTTCAGGTCTTTTTTCAATCTCTATGGCTTCTCTGATAATTCTGTGGCTGGGGTTTTCTATAGTGGCTAGGGTTTTGGTGCCACTGACGTTGATGCTATGACCTGTGGCTTTCATGTGTTGGATTAGTGAGGAAGTGTGTTCCAGCTTTTTTACTGCATTTTTGTGCTCATCCAGGCAGGTACTTATTTTTCTATTGGTCTGTCCAATGTATGTGGCCGGGCATGATGCACATATCTGGGAAAATTAACCAAGAAGAAAATTATAACCAGCCACATGAGCAAAGAGTTCCAACAGATGGTCATCCCAAGAGAAAAATCTTCCAGATGCCCCAAACTATATGGACTCCCAAAAATACACAAAGAAGGCATACCTCTCAGACCCATAGTCAGCTCCAGAGGAGCACCACCACAAAACCTAGCTAAACACTTCATAAAACAGCTACAGCCCCATGCTGAAACAGCAGCTTCACATGTACAAAACTCATACCACTTTTTGGAAATGATCAAAGATCTACATGTAGAACAAGAAGATCTGCTTGTAAATTTCGATGTGGTTTCACTATTCACTCAAGTCCCGATAAAAGAAACTCTTGAAATCATCAAAAATAAATACCAACCAGCTAAACACCTCATGGAACTAACAGAACACTGCGTAACCAACACATATTTCATATACAGAAGACAAAGATACAAGCAAATTGAAGGAGCCCTATGGGATTACCACTGTCACCTATATTGCAAAACTGTTCATGGAAGAATTCAAAACCGGAGCCCTGGCTAATGCCACCCACAAACCCAAACTATGGTTAAGATACATCGATGACACATTTGTGATTTGGCCCCATGGACAAGAAAACCTAAACAATTTCCTAACACACCTAAACAGCACACAACCCAAAATCAAGTTCACCATGGAAATGGAAACAAACAAACAACTACCATTCCTAGATGTACTAATCTACAAAAAAACAGATGGCACACTAGCACACACCGTATACCAGAAGAAAACACACACCAACTGCTACCTCAATGCCCAATCCCACCACCACCCAGGACAGAGCCAAGCTGCACTAAAAGCCTCCAATACAGGAACACAATGTTGCCAGCTCAAACACACCCCAACCAGGCACCCAGATGAAACCCAGCTTCCTAACTAATGATAGCCGTCCATTTACCCGAAGCCAAGCTGCACTAAAAGCCTCCAATACAGGAACACAATGCTGCCAGCTAATCAAGATACAAAAAGAGCCAAAAAACAGACAGAAGATATTAGAAATACCAATCAAGCAGAACACAGCAAACTCCAAGACCAATAAACACAGATCAAGACTCCTAACCAATCAGGATGAAGAAAAAACCATTCTGGCACAGCAGTAGGCTTGCCCCAAATTTAAAACTGAAACAGCTGTAAAAGTCTGACTTCAGTCTGCTCTTCCCAGGGGGCTCTTCTTTGTTATTTTAAAAGTGTTTTTCCTCACCAGCTCAATCACAGGCTATCTCTGGATCAACCAGGGATATTGCAGTATCCCTGTGATCTACAGTGTGTCCCCTTCTTGATGATTGCCCCTCCAAGGCAATTTGGATTCAAATGGATCACTGACGGTTGGGATTTTGATGCATCATCCGGGAGCCCCAAGGAATTCCATCGTGTTGCCCTGGTGTCAGCTCTGCCCTCCTGGTGTCCTAGTACTCTTGATGTATTCACTATCACTGAATATGAAATCTTCCTGGAATCCTACTAGAGTTGAAGATGGAAGGCACAGTTGCTCCTCTCCTTCTTCCAGGAGTCATTAGTATTCCAGGAGAGATTAGCAATTAGCAGGAGTAGCAAAAGCTGAGCTGAAATGAATCTGCTTTGGTGTTTGGAGGCCATGATGCATTAGATCGGACAAAAATAGTATCAGATAAGTTAAGCTAGCAACCAGATTTTTCAACCTCTTCTCATATTCCAAACAGCCAAAGGAATTCATTCATTTAAAACATGCCTTTATTCATGGAATTTCTCCAGTCAAAGAAGAATATTCTCTTTGAGGAAACCCACTTTTTCTCCTGATGTTCCGCCTTATGGTTATAAATCTACCTCAGGCTTTGGCAAGCATATCAAGTTTGGCTAGGATTGCTTTTTTTCAAAAATTGGTCCTGAAATACATTAATCATTTCCTACTTCTCTCTGAACTCTCTCAGAGTCAATATGTATAACTGCAGTAAATACATATTTTTATAGAAGCAATTTTTTTGCTGTCATTGTCTATTTAGGGATCTTTCCTTCCATAACAGGACATTGAAAATTTCAGTGATTCAATTTTCATGGTAAAAAGCAGGAGACTTCCATTAAATATGGCAATCTTTGTGATAGTTAGTACAGCTTTTGGACTGCATCATGTATTTAATAAAAGGACTGCTGAGATACAGAAAGTCTTCAACTTATGACCATAACTAACCTGGAATGATAATCATAAGTCATCCCAGGTCATTGAGCAGATCATGATGTGACTGTGACTGGTTTTTTTTTCAGTGGTTGGTAAGCAAATGCCACCAACGTTAAGCAAATTCATTATCCACAATGAATATTTTTTACTGGAAACTGGAAGTAAACACCATTGTCCAGCAAAAAAAATCATAAATGGTGACTATGAATGTGGTCATGTGGCCATGGATGCTGCAAAGTGCCTTAAATATGGGCCTGTTGACAAGTACCAAAATGCTATCATGTGACTGAGGGTAGCAGCCGTCAGAACTTCAAATCTAAATTGTAAGTAGGGGAGGTACCTTGTAAATTGTAATGGTTGCTAAGACTATTCGTAAGTTGAGGACTACTTTTTGATATATATCAAAAACATGTGTTCTATGAGATCTATATCAATCAGCAAATAAAAAGAACAGAGAAACTAAACATTTTACTAAATAAACGTTTTGCTAATAAATTGAAAGGATTTGCAAGAAGTTTGCAGTATATTTCTTGATCAAAAAAAATTGCTGGGGTTTTTGGTTTGTAAAAAACAGGAGCACTCAGCTAGATATCACATGAAAGCATGGAACAGCATGTTAGAAGACTCAGATTTGACACTGTTTGTGCAGCAAGCTTCCCTGTTGAGTTGTCCTTTAGATTGCAGGACTGTTACAAGATTTTTCTGGAAACTGCCAGCCATAAAAAAAATATCTAAGAGGATAATGTGAGATCTTCAGTTGTATTAATTTATCTTTCTAACTTTTAGAAGAAAAAAGTACTGGTAAAAATATGAGTGAAATTAAAAGTTGGGCAGGCAACTTTTGGAAAGAACAATATTGATGCTAAAAGAGCATAATCTTTGAAATCAAAAATTTCTAATTATTTAGGACTGATTCCTTTCCTTTTTTTTTTCAAAACCTGTCAAAATAAAATTTGCTTCAAACTTTAGTTTTCAGCAATTTCAAATTCAGTAGCTTACAGAGTTATCAGAGATGAATACAATCAAGAAGCAGGTTGAAATAAAAAATAATTTTAAGGCCAGCAAGCAGCCTTTCTTGATAGAATTAAGCAGAGGTGAACTGCACTTTCATTGACAAAGGGTTTGCTGGTCTTGAGTGTGCTTTACATTGTAGCCAAGTGTCATTTCTTCAGTATTGTTTATTATAAGATATACTTAAGGGTTTATTATAAGATAAGGTGACCAACCATCCTCCTACACCTTTTGTAAGTTCTGTCCTCTCTTGAAAAATGTCCTCCTACATTTCCTCCTTTTTGATATTTGAAGACTAATCTGTAAATCTCCATATTTGATCAATGCCAATCCAATCCATTGTGAGTGATGTGACGTATTTGTATTTGACATGACGATTCATCAAGGCTCGGTACAGTGCGATGAGATGGGATTATGAGATGCATGCGTTCCACACAGGAGAATTGTTTTGAGAGAGTGTGCCATGCACAAGAGTGTGCCGCATGCAAGTGGCTTTGTTTTTTTTCTTCAATTTATTTGTGTCCTCCTTTTCATTGTAAAAAAGTTGGTCACCTTATATAAGATATACTTCAATATTGTTTATTTATAAGATTTACTTAAATATTTACAAAATATGAGAGGATGTACTCACTTTTGTGATATACTGTATATCATTCCTGAGTACTATCACATAAGTACCTTAGTCATTATACATCTTACCTCTGATAATGCAGGGGGCACCTGTGCTATGCTTATATTGTATATTTGTGTATATTGTGTATATATGTGTATATCGTGC
Organism: Hydrophis major; assembly: GCA_033807585.1. Lineage (NCBI taxonomy): Eukaryota > Metazoa > Chordata > Lepidosauria > Squamata > Elapidae > Hydrophis > Hydrophis major. Next base: position 140,532,545 of record CM066343.1, on the reverse strand, counting down.
TCAGCAAATGGACAATATGGGAGCGGCTGCTTGCAGATGAGAAACATGGGCAGAAGGACAATGTTCAGCCTTTTCACCCTGCCACTTTTTTCCAGATACATCTCCAGGTAAAAATGCAAAATCAGCACATGAAAAAGTAAAATGGAACATACCAAGTCTTTTCAGACTAATAATGCATAGCACTCTCAAGCTTTGCTATTCTGACCTAAAACCTGCCTTCATTGATGAGAAGGTAGACTGGTGCTATAATTGCCAGGAAAGAAATATTCACAAGACATTCAAACATTTCTTCTGCATCTAAGTAGAAGATTTTGCAGCTAACATTCAAGCAGAAAAACTTTATTTTCTACCAAAGTACTGTTCTATATTATTTTTGAATAAGTGTACAGATGGTCCTTGACTTACAGCCATTCATTTAATGTTGGTACGATGTTACAACAGCCTCAGAAAAAGTGACATATACCCTGTCCTTTGAAATTGTGACTGTTTCACCCCCGCCAATTGTGACTCCCTCCCTCTCTCTCTCTCTCTCTCACACACACACACACAGTCACATGGCTTGCATTTACAATAGTTGTAGCAATTTGCAGTCACTTGATCACAATTTGTGACTTTCCCAGTCAGTTTGGGAAGCCAGATTTGCTTAATGATTACATTTATAAAGTAATCTTCTGCTTTATAAAATGATGGCTTGAAAAATGGCAATAGGGAAGAGATGACAAGCATTTGACTTTGAAATATGCATAACTCATTATAAGAGGAATGGTTAGTTCAGTTACAATCATTGAAATAAACGACAACTCAGCTATTTTTTGGGAACACATATTTATTATCTAAGACACAAAATATGTTGCTTTGAAGTTTGGCATGTCAGAGTAATGAAAATAATCATCTTTTATATGACATCAAATTAAATCACTTCAATGCCAAATTAAATATCAATATCTATAATTCACTTCCTTTTTCAATAACATTTTGGTCAGGAATCGATATTCTCTTCTCATCTCTCTCACTCTTCTGGATATTTGTTTTAAAACTACAATCTCTTTATCTTTGTATTTCAACGTCTTCTCTCTTACAGCTTGTAATATTTGTGTTTTAATAGATTTTTTGGTAAATCTGATATGGACTTCCCTTGGTAAGTTATTTCTCATCGCATATCTTGTATAAACTCGGTACACCTCATTTACTCCATCCATCATCTTTTCCTCTGTAATTTCCAAAGCATCCGCCAACATTTCTATCATTACCGCAGCCAAGTTTTGTCCTTTTTCTTCTTCTATATTTTGAAATCTGAGATAGAATTCTGACCTTTCCATCTCCCACCTCAACATCCCACTTTTATCTTGTTCAACCATTGTTAATCTGCTTTCAATATTTCCAATCTTCTCCTCTCTTTGTTTACCTTCTTCCTCAATTTTTTGGAATCTCTCATCATACTTCACCATCATTTGTTGAATATTTTCCACTTTTTCATCAGTCTTCTCCGTTCTTTGTTCAATAGTATCTGTTTTTATCTTGAGATCTTGGATTCCTTGTATAATCATCTGTAAAGTCACTTTTTCTTTTCTTTATCTTGCTTCAACATTGTCTGAATTAAGCGTTGTCCTCCAGGTGGTGGGGAGGCAGAGGTAAAAGTAGAAACGCCAGAAGATAGGGGTTTCCTGCTCATTTTAAATGCTTCAAAACCTTCAAATTCTTTTTAACTTTTAATCCAACTGGTAGAATAGCCAATTATAATCCAAAATGGAAAAATCCAATAGTAAAAAGCTCGATGGCAAAAAGGAAAAAGTAGAAAGAGAAGAAGAAAAATCTTCAGGTTCTTCTAGACCCTAATCCAATTATGAAGTAGTCCACAATAAAAAATGAAAAATAGAAAGAAGAAAAAAGCCCAAAAATAATAATAATAATTAAGAATAAAAAGAACAAAATAAGGAAAAGAAGAAGAAATTCCTTCAGGTTCTTCACACCTTAATCCAATTGGGAAATCTCAATAATAAAAAGAAAAAGGCAGAATGGTCCAAAAACATGGATGGAAAAACCAAAATTCCCAGTAAAAAGAAGAAGAAAAAAATAAAAAAAATTCTGAGGCTTTCCCTTTAAAATAAAAAGCAAAAATAAGAATATTACTAAAATTAAAATTTACAGAGAGGCTGGTAAGGAGGGGTACCACAACTGAAAAGAGATAAGAAAACACACTGCACTTTGTTTAATTGTCCAAGGCTGTTATTATGACTCTCTTCTTCACAAGCTTCAGAGCCAAGCCTCAAGTGTTGAAATGTTGATAAGAGTCCAGGAAAGCACCTGTAATAATATTCTGCTGTGCTCTTCCCTCTATCTTATCAGATTGAAATGTCCTTGAGAAGGAGTCTTTTCACAGTTCTCTCCAATACAAATAAAATATTTTCAAGCCTCTAGTTGGCAGTGTTACAAAGTTTCTTAATACACTCCCCCCCAGCCAGAAAAACATAGTTTAAGTTAATAAAAAAGAAAAAGTATATATATATATATATATATATATATATATATATATATATATATATATATATATATATGGCATTCAGCTTTGTTCGGGTATTTTCCCACGTGGTGCTTTTAAAGTTGTAGCAACGTTTCAGCAGAATCTCATCTGCCATCATCAGGCTTCACACGATCATACCCAGAAATCACACGATCATACCCAGAGAGAAATCTTCCAGATGCCCCAAACTATACGGCCTCCCAAAAATACACAAAGAAGGCATACCTCTCAGACCCATAGTCAGCTCCAGAGGAGCACCACTACAAAACCTGGCTAAACACCTAGCAAAAGAGCTACAGCCCCATGCTGAAACAGCAGCTTCTCATGTACAAAACTCATACCACTTCTTGGAAATGATCAAAGATCTACACGTGGAGCAAGAAGATCTGCTTGTAAGTTTTGACGTGGTTTCACTATTCACTCAAGTCCCGATAAAAGAGACCCTCGAAATCATCAAAAATAAATACCAACCAGCTAAACACCTCATGGAACTAACAGAACACTGCTTAACCAACACATATTTTATATACAAAGGACAAAGATACAAACAAATTGAAGGAGCCCCCATGGGATCACCACTGTCACCTGTCATTGCAAACCTGTTCATGGAAGAATTCGAATCCAGAGCCCTGGCTAATGCCATACTCAAACCCAAACTATGGTTAAGATATATCGATGACACATTCGTGATTTGGCCCCATGGACAAGAAAACCTAAACAACTTCCTAACACAACTAAACAGCGCACACCCCAAAATCAAGTTCACCATGGAAACAGAAACAAACAAACAACTACCATTCCTAGATGTACTAATCTACAAGAAAACAGATGGCACACTAGGACACACCATATACCAGAAGAAAACACACATCAACCGCTACCTCAACGCCCAATCCCACCACCACCCAGCACAGATAAACTCCGTGGCTAAAACACTAATTACTAGAACCAAACGCCTGGCAAACAAGACACACATTAAGACTGAACTATGCACCCTGACTAAAATATTGACAGCCAACGGCTTCCACAAAAGCAAAATCACCAAATTGATCCACAAAAACACACTGAGACATAATAGAGACCCAGAAGATGAACAGACCCATGGAACAGCTGTCCTGCCCTACATAAGAGGCACTACAGACAAAATTAGTAAGATTCTATACAGACACCACATCAAGACTGCCTTCAAAACAGATAGAAAAATAGCAGCCATCCTCAGGAACCCCAAAGACAAAATTGACCTGGAAAACCAAGGCATATATGAAGTCCCCTGTGCATCATGCCCGGCCACATACATTGGACAGACCAATAGAAGAATAAGCACCCGCCTGGATGAACACAAAAATGCAGTCAAAAAGCTGGAACACACTTCCTCACTCGTCCAACACATGGAAGCCACAGGTCATAACATCAACTTCAATGGCACCAAAACCCTAGCCACCATAGAAAATCCCAGCCACAGAATCATCAGAGAAGCCATAGAGATTGAAAAAAGACCAGAAAGCATGAACAGAAGAGATGATTCCACCAGGCTGTCAATCATTGGAAGCCTGCACTCACAAACAAAAAAATCTCCACACCACAAGCCAGGCAAACACCTGGGCACAAACAGATCCCCCCTGATACCTCCAGCTCAAACACACCCCAACCAGGCACCCAGATGAAACCCAGCTTCCTAACTAATGATAGCTGTCCATTTACCCGAAGCCAAGCTGCACTAAAGGCCTCCAATAAAGTAACACAATGTTGCCAGCCAATCAAGATACAAAAAGAGCCCCCCCCCAAAAAAGACAGAAAATATTAGTAGCAGAACACAGCAAACTCCAAGACCAATAAACACAGACCAAGACTCTCAACCAATCAGGAGGAAGAAAAAACCATTCTGACACAGCAATAGGCTGCCCCAAATTTAAATCTGAAACCACTGTAAAAGTTTGACTCACAGACTAACACCATACAGAAGCCTGATGATGGCAGATGAGATTCTGCTGAAACGTTGCTACAACTTTAAAAGCACCACGTGGGAAAATACCCGAACAAAGCTGAATGCCAGACATGTAAGTACCCGCGAAAACTTAAGAAAACAAATATCAAACCTCTACGGGGAGGGAATAAACAACCAGATCAAAACCTACGAGAAACTGGAAATTAAAAGAGCAGTAATACTATGTGACCTCCAATTCCTACGCAGCTGCAGAGACAACAATACTACACCAACCTGCTTCAAATTAACATTTCATCAAAGCACAGCAGCCACTAAACGTATCCTGAAAAGAACTGAAATGGCTCTACTAAGGAACGAGCTCCACAGTAAGAGATTCCAATTAGATCAGTTAAACAAAGATTTGCTAGCACTACACCTGGAATTGAGCAGCAAAATCCACCCTCTACTTTGGGACAAGATAAAACAACTTACAACTTGGAGAGCTGAATCTGCAAACATTTACAAACAGGAAAAGCTCTTGAACAAATTAAAGAAATTAGAACATGACAAGAAAACCCCCAACAACTCACAACAACACCTGAAACAATTAGTGTACAATGTTTCCAACAGAGAACTCACCAAAACAGAAACAGAAGTCCTAACCAAAGGATTCAATTATGCTATAGCACCCCAAAAAATCCCCACAGAATCCATCATATGTGCAGTAGAATCCAGCCTAACTAAATTAAATACAGATGAAGCTGATAAAATAAGACACCAAGTTACCAACATTCTATGCACAAGCAAACCACCCAAAAGCAACTTACAGCAAAATGAAATTAAAGCGCTACAAACCCTGAAAAGAGACAGCAGCATAATCATCCTCCCAGCAGATAAAGGGAATGCCACTGTAGTAATGGACAGAAAAGACTATGAAACTAAATTGACAGATCTACTCCAAGACTCCACATACAAACCCATAAACACAGACCCAACCACATATCTGGAAAAATTAACCAAGAAGAAAATTATAACTAGCCACATAAGCAAAGAGATCCAACACACGATCATACCCAGAGAGAAATCTTCCAGATGCCCCAAACTATACGGCCTCCCAAAAATACACAAAGAAGGCATACCTCTCAGACCCATAGTCAGCTCCAGAGGAGCACCACTACAAAACCTGGCTAAACACCTAGCAAAAGAGCTACAGCCCCATGCTGAAACAGCAGCTTCTCATGTACAAAACTCATACCACTTCTTGGAAATGATCAAAGATCTACACGTGGAGCAAGAAGATCTGCTTGTAAGTTTTGACGTGGTTTCACTATTCACTCAAGTCCCGATAAAAGAGACCCTCGAAATCATCAAAAATAAATACCAACCAGCTAAACACCTCATGGAACTAACAGAACACTGCTTAACCAACACATATTTTATATACAAAGGACAAAGATACAAACAAATTGAAGGAGCCCCCATGGGATCACCACTGTCACCTGTCATTGCAAACCTGTTCATGGAAGAATTCGAATCCAGAGCCCTGGCTAATGCCATACTCAAACCCAAACTATGGTTAAGATATATCGATGACACATTCGTGATTTGGCCCCATGGACAAGAAAACCTAAACAACTTCCTAACACAACTAAACAGCGCACACCCCAAAATCAAGTTCACCATGGAAACAGAAACAAACAAACAACTACCATTCCTAGATGTACTAATCTACAAGAAAACAGATGGCACACTAGGACACACCATATACCAGAAGAAAACACACATCAACCGCTACCTCAACGCCCAATCCCACCACCACCCAGCACAGATAAACTCCGTGGCTAAAACACTAATTACTAGAACCAAACGCCTGGCAAACAAGACACACATTAAGACTGAACTATGCACCCTGACTAAAATATTGACAGCCAACGGCTTCCACAAAAGCAAAATCACCAAATTGATCCACAAAAACACACTGAGACATAATAGAGACCCAGAAGATGAACAGACCCATGGAACAGCTGTCCTGCCCTACATAAGAGGCACTACAGACAAAATTAGTAAGATTCTATACAGACACCACATCAAGACTGCCTTCAAAACAGATAGAAAAATAGCAGCCATCCTCAGGAACCCCAAAGACAAAATTGACCTGGAAAACCAAGGCATATATGAAGTCCCCTGTGCATCATGCCCGGCCACATACATTGGACAGACCAATAGAAGAATAAGCACCCGCCTGGATGAACACAAAAATGCAGTCAAAAAGCTGGAACACACTTCCTCACTCGTCCAACACATGGAAGCCACAGGTCATAACATCAACTTCAATGGCACCAAAACCCTAGCCACCATAGAAAATCCCAGCCACAGAATCATCAGAGAAGCCATAGAGATTGAAAAAAGACCAGAAAGCATGAACAGAAGAGATGATTCCACCAGGCTGTCAATCATTTGGAAGCTGCACTCACAAACAAAAAAATCTCCACACCACAAGCCAGGCAAACACCTGGGCACAAACAGATCCCCCCTGATACCTCCAGCTCAAACACACCCCAACCAGGCACCCAGATGAAACCCAGCTTCCTAACTAATGATAGCCGTCCATTTACCCGAAGCCAAGCTGCACTAAAGGCCTCCAATAAAGTAACACAATGTTGCCAGCCAATCAAGATACAAAAAGAGCCCCCCCCAAAAAAAGACAGAAGATATTAGTAGCAGAACACAGCAAACTCCAAGACCAATAAACACAGACCAAGACTCTCAACCAATCAGGAGGAAGAAAAAACCATTCTGACACAGCAATAGGCTGCCCCAAATTTAAATCTGAAACCACTGTAAAAGTTTGACTCACAGACTAACACCATACAGAAGCCTGATGATGGCAGATGAGATTCTGCTGAAACGTTGCTACAACTTTAAAAGCACCACGTGGGAAAATACCCGAACAAAGCTGAATGCCAGACATGTAAGTACCCGCGAAAACTTAAGAAAACAAATATCAAACCTCTACGGGGAGGGAATAAACAACCAGATCAAAACCTACGAGAAACTGGAAATTAAAAGAGCAGTAATACTATGTGACCTCCAATTCCTACGCAGCTGCAGAGACAACAATACTACACCAACCTGCTTCAAATTAACATTTCATCAAAGCACAGCAGCCACTAAACGTATCCTGAAAAGAACTGAAATGGCTCTACTAAGGAACGAGCTCCACAGTAAGAGATTCCAATTAGATCAGTTAAACAAAGATTTGCTAGCACTACACCTGGAATTGAGCAGCAAAATCCACCCTCTACTTTGGGACAAGATAAAACAACTTACAACTTGGAGAGCTGAATCTGCAAACATTTACAAACAGGAAAAGCTCTTGAACAAATTAAAGAAATTAGAACATGACAAGAAAACCCCCAACAACTCACAACAACACCTGAAACAATTAGTGTACAATGTTTCCAACAGAGAACTCACCAAAACAGAAACAGAAGTCCTAACCAAAGGATTCAATTATGCTATAGCACCCCAAAAAATCCCCACAGAATCCATCATATGTGCAGTAGAATCCAGCCTAACTAAATTAAATACAGATGAAGCTGATAAAATAAGACACCAAGTTACCAACATTCTATGCACAAGCAAACCACCCAAAAGCAACTTACAGCAAAATGAAATTAAAGCGCTACAAACCCTGAAAAGAGACAGCAGCATAATCATCCTCCCAGCAGATAAAGGGAATGCCACTGTAGTAATGGACAGAAAAGACTATGAAACTAAATTGACAGACCTACTCCAAGACTCCACATACAAACCCATAAACACAGACCCAACCACATATCTGGAAAAATTAACCAAGAAGAAAATTATAACCAGCCACATAAGCAAAGAGATCCAACACACGATCATACCCAGAGAGAAATCTTCCAGATGCCCCAAACTATACGGCCTCCCAAAAATACACAAAGAAGGCATACCTCTCAGACCCATAGTCAGCTCCAGAGGAGCGCCACTACAAAACCTGGCTAAACACCTAGCAAAAGAGCTACAGCCCCATGCTGAAACAGCAGCTTCTCATGTACAAAACTCATACCACTTCTTGGAAATGATCAAAGATCTACATGTGGAGCAAGAAGATCTGCTTGTAAGTTTTGACGTGGTTTCACTATTCACTCAAGTCCCGATAAAAGAGACCCTTGAAATCATCAAAAATAAATACCAACCAGCTAAACACCTCATGGAACTAACAGAACACTGCTTAACCAACACATATTTTATATACAAAGGACAAAGATACAAACAAATTGAAGGAGCCCCCATGGGATCACCACTGTCACCTGTCATTGCAAACCTGTTCATGGAAGAATTCGAATCCAGAGCCCTGGCTAATGCCATACTCAAACCCAAACTATGGTTAAGATATATCGATGACACATTCGTGATTTGGCCCCATGGACAAGAAAACCTAAACAACTTCCTAACACAACTAAACAGCGCACACCCCAAAATCAAGTTCACCATGGAAACAGAAACAAACAAACAACTACCATTCCTAGATGTACTAATCTACAAGAAACAGATGGCACACTAGGACACACCATATACCAGAAGAAAACACACATCAACCGCTACCTCAACGCCCAATCCCACCACCACCCAGCACAGATAAACTCCGTGGCTAAAACACTAATTACTAGAACCAAATGCCTGGCAGACAAGACACACATTAAGACTGAACTATGCACCCTGACTAAAATATTGACAGCCAACGGCTTCCACAAAAGCAAAATCACCAAATTGATCCACAAAAACACACTGAGACATAATAGAGACCCAGAAGATGAACAGACCCATGGAACAGCTGTCCTGCCCTACATAAGAGGCACTACAGACAAAATTAGTAAGATTCTATACAGACACCACATCAAGACTGCCTTCAAAACAGATAGAAAAATAGCAGCCATCCTCAGGAACCCCAAAGACAAAATTGACCTGGAAAACCAAGGCATATATGAAGTCCCCTGTGCATCATGCCCGGCCACATACATTGGACAGACCAATAGAAGAATAAGCACCCGCCTGGATGAACACAAAAATGCAGTCAAAAAGCTGGAACACACTTCCTCACTCGTCCAGCACATGGAAGCCACAGGTCATAGCATCAACTTCAATGGCACCAAAACCCTAGCCACCATAGAAAATCCCAGCCACAGAATCATCAGAGAAGCCATAGAGATTGAAAAAAGACCAGAAAGCATGAACAGAAGAGATAATTCCACCAGGCTGTCAATTATTTGGAAGCCTGCACTCACAAACAAAAAAATCTCCACACCACAAGCCAGGCAAACACCTGGGCACAAACAGATCCCCCCTGATACCTCCAGCTCAAACACACCCCAACCAGGCACCCAGATGAAACCCAGCTTCCTAACTAATGACAGCTGTCCATTTACCCGAAGCCAAGCTGCACTAAAGGCCTCCAATAAAGTAACACAATGTTGCCAGCCAATCAAGATACAAAAAGAGCCCCCCCCAAAAAAAGACAAAAGATATTAGTAGCAGAACACAGCAAACTCCAAGACCAATAAACACAGACCAAGACTCTCAACCAATCAGGAGGAAGAAAAAACCATTCTGACACAGCAATAGGCTGCCCCAAATTTAAATCTGAAACCACTGTAAAAGTTTGACTCACAGACTAACACCATACAGAAGCCTGATGATGGCAGATGATATTCTGCTGAAACGTTGCTACAACTTTAAAAGCACCACGTGGGAAAATACCCGAACAAAGCTGAATGCCAGACATGTAAGTACCCGCGAAAACTTAAGAAAACAAATATCAAACCTCTAATGGGAGGGAATAAACAACCAGATCAAAACCTACAAGAAACTGGAAATTAAAAGAGCAGTAATACTATGTGACCTCCAATTCCTACGCAGCTGCAGAGACAACAATACTACACCAACCTGCTTCAAATTAACATTTCATCAAAGCACAGCAGCCACTAAACGTATCCTGAAAAGAACTGAAATGGCTCTACTAAGGAACGAGCTCCACAGTAAGAGATTCCAATTAGATCAGTTAAACAAAGATTTGCTAGCACTACACCTGGAATTGAGCAGCAAAATCCACCCTCTACTTTGGGACAAGATAAAACAACTTACAACTTGGAGAGCTGAATCTGCAAACATTTACAAACAGGAAAAGCTCTTGAACAAATTAAAGAAATTAGAACATGACAAGAAAACCCCCAACAACTCACAACAACACCTGAAACAATTAGTGTACAATGTTTCCAACAGAGAACTCACCAAAACAGAAACAGAAGTCCTAACCAAAGGATTCAGTTATGCTATAGCACCCCAAAAAATCCCCACAGAATCCATCATATGTGCAGTAGAATCCAGCCTAACTAAATTAAATACAGATGAAGCTGATAAAATAAGACACCAAGTTACCAACATTCTATGCACAAGCAAACCACCCAAAAGCAACTTACAGCAAAATGAAATTAAAGCGCTACAAACCCTGAAAAGAGACAGCAGCATAATCATCCTCCCAGCAGATAAAGGGAATGCCACTGTAGTAATGGACAGAAAAGACTATGAAACTAAATTGACAGACCTACTCCAAGACTCCACATACAAACCCATAAACACAGACCCAACCACATATCTGGAAAAATTAACCAAGAAGAAAATTATAACCAGCCACATAAGCAAAGAGATCCAACACACGATCATACCCAGAGAGAAATCTTCCAGATGCCCCAAACTATACGGCCTCCCAAAAATACACAAAGAAGGCATACCTCTCAGACCCATAGTCAGCTCCAGAGGAGCACCACTACAAAACCTGGCTAAACACCTAGCAAAAGAGCTACAGCCCCATGCTGAAACAGCAGCTTCTCATGTACAAAACTCATACCACTTCTTGGAAATGATCAAAGATCTACACGTGGAGCAAGAAGATCTGCTTGTAAGTTTTGACGTGGTTTCACTATTCACTCAAGTCCCGATAAAAGAGACCCTTGAAATCATCAAAAATAAATACCAACCAGCTAAACACCTCATGGAACTAACAGAACACTGCTTAACCAACACATATTTTATATACAAAGGACAAAGATACAAACAAATTGAAGGAGCCCCCATGGGATCACCACTGTCACCTGTCATTGCAAACCTGTTCATGGAAGAATTCGAATCCAGAGCCCTGGCTAATGCCATACTCAAACCCAAACTATGGTTAAGATATATCGATGACACATTCGTGATTTGGCCCCATGGACAAGAAAACCTAAACAACTTCCTAACACACCTAAACAGCACACACCCCAAAATCAAGTTCACCATGGAAACAGAAACAAACAAACAACTACCATTCCTAGATGTACTAATCTACAAGAAAACAGATGGCACACTAGGACACACCATATACCAGAAGAAAACACACACCAACCGCTACCTCAACGCCCAATCCCACCACCACCCAGCACAGATAAACTCCGTGGCTAAAACACTAATTACTAGAACCAAACGCCTGGCAGACAAGACACACATTAAGACTGAACTATGCACCCTGACTAAAATATTGACAGCCAACGGCTTCCACAAAAGCAAAATCACCAAATTGATCCACAAAAACACACTGAGACATAATAGAGACCCAGAAGATGAACAGACCCATGGAACAGCTGTCCTGCCCTACATAAGAGGCACTACAGACAAAATTAGTAAGATTCTATACAGACACCACATCAAGACTGCCTTCAAAACAGATAGAAGAATAGCAGCCATCCTCAGGAACCCCAAAGACAAAATTGACCTGGAAAACCAAGGCATATATGAAGTCCCCTGTGCATCATGCCCAGCCACATACATTGGACAGACCAATAGAAGAATAAGCACCCGCCTGGATGAACACAAAAATGCAGTCAAAAAGCTGGAACACACTTCCTCACTCGTCCAACACATGGAAGCCACAGGTCATAACATCAACTTCAATGGCACCAAAACCCTAGCCACCATAGAAAATCCCAGCCACAGAATCATCAGAGAAGCCATAGAGATTGAAAAAAGACCAGAAAGCATGAACAGAAGAGATGATTCTACCAGGCTGTCAATCATTTGGAAGCCTGCACTCACAAACAAAAAAATCTCCACACCACAAGCCAGGCAAACACCTGGGCACAAACAGATCCCCCCTGATACCTCCAGCTCAAACACACCCCAACCAGGCACCCAGATGAAACCCAGCTTCCTAACTAATGATAGCTGTCCATTTACCCGAAGCCAAGCTGCACTAAAGGCCTCCAATAAAGTAACACAATGTTGCCAGCCAATCAAGATACAAAAAGAGCCCCCCCCAAAAAAAAGACAGAAGATATTAGTAGCAGAACACAGCAAACTCCAAGACCAATAAACACAGACCAAGACTCTCAACCAATCAGGAGGAAGAAAAAACCATTCTGACACAGCAATAGGCTGCCCCAAATTTAAATCTGAAACCACTGTAAAAGTTTGACTCACAGACTAACACCATACAGAAGCCTGATGATGGCAGATGAGATTCTGCTGAAACGTTGCTACAACTTTAAAAGCACCACGTGGGAAAATACCCGAACAAAGCTGAATGCCAGACATGTAAGTACCCGTGAAAACTTAAGAAAACAAATATATATATATATATATATATATATATATATATATATATATATATATATATATATATATATATATATAGAGAGAGAGAGAGAGAGAGAGAGAGAGAGAGAGAGAGAGAGAGAGAGAGAGAGAGAGAGAGAGAGAGAGAGAGAGAGAAAGAGAGAGAGAGAGAGAGAGAGAAAATAGCCAAAGGGAGCCTCTATCCTAAAAGAAAATTAAAAAATCAAAAAGGATTTTTGATATATATATAAGAGGAATATATATAAGAATATATATAAGAGAAAATTCAGTCCAGTTAACTACAAAATTGCGCTAAAGTCCAAAAAAAAAGTTAGAGAAAGAAAAAAAAATCCAAGCCTCAATTTGATGTCCCTTTAAAAACCACCGCTCATACAGTTTTGTCAAAAAAAAAAAATCTCACAGGTTTCAAATTTCTCACCCAGCCGACACACTTTCAGTTTCAGCCTCTTCCTTTCCAGAGCTGTCCTGACTTCAGCAGCTATGGAGGCTGCCTCTCCGCCGCCAGTAAAAGGACTTCTCTGCAATGTCCCTGGGATCCACGGAGTGTGCCCTTCATGATCACCATCTCTACGGGACGGTTTAGGTCTGTTAGGACCGACCAGGGGCGAAAATATCAGCTGCGATCTCGGAGCCCTGAGACTGAAGCTGTATCACCATGACAAAGCTCCGCCTTCTCAGAGTTTTTGAACAATTTTGTTTTGCGTGTTGACGTAGTCAAGACAAGTGAGTTCCAGTAACTTGGAATCCCGTTGTGCCGCTTTCAGTTATATATTAGCGAGTTCTGTGATCATATGAGGCTTGTTGATAGGAATTTTAGGAAATCTGTTGGGGCTATCCAAGAACATTGATTCTATTTCTGTGGGAGCACCGTACTGTTTGTCAAGTCTTTTCCATGTCAACCGTAGGACAGCGTGTGGATCGTCTAAGTGGGAGGCATAAAGTGCCTTCATTGCTTTGGCAGACCGCGGCCCTAGCCACACTATCAAGTGTATGAGTACTTCATCGCCTTTCAGGCATGGAGCCTGAATGGTGCACAGGAAAATTTTCTTCCATAGGAGATATCCGCAGCCTGGCTTGTCAGATAATTTGTATACCCCATTGGCGGCCAAATCTAGTTTTTCTCTCCTTATAGCCAACTCTCTCAAGTAGTCTGCATCATCTGTACAGGTGGAGTGGGTAAGGGGTATTGACGTAGAGGATTCTTCTCTTGGATTCTTGTAAGGTGAGTTTGGATTGTATGTCAACGACGGGTCATAGTCTTCCTCCTAATACTTATGGAGAATGTCATCCTGCCATTCCAGAGACGATGGTGGAGCTTCACGTTGCTGTGTAGGCTGGCCATGGTTATCTTGTTGTACCTGTGAGCTTGAGTAGTATTGAAGTTGTGGCAGGAATGCTACTGCCTGTGGATTGAGTTTGGCAGTTGTTGTTGGTTGCATGTCTACTTGTCGAGAAGTCGTTGTGATCACTGGTGGGCTAATTTGCTTGCCCGGCAGGCCATGAGACATTGGGGTAGGGTTGCTGATTCTGGGAAGAGAATTTCATATTTTAGGTCATACAACATCAATTGGGGAAGGTTTGCTGTTGGTGGGAAGTGAATCTCGTATTTTAGGTCTTACAATATCAGTTGCATGGCTGATGTTTAGAGTCTGTGGTTGAGATTTTTCCCTGTACTCCCCTGGTTGTGGGAGACTTCTAAGTAACTGAGGTGGTTCCACCTGCTCATTTCGTAGTGAGTGCTGCTGATCCATGTAGGCCTTGACCCATGTACCTGGGCTCTCTTCTCCCAACTCTTTGAGGTCGAAGGTGAAGGAGGCGTTGTCGGCCACCTTCCTCAATGCTGCGGCTCGTGCTGTTTTTGTTGCCAAGTTCCTTTGTCATTCAGCCAACTCCAATTTGGCCAGTTCTGCCTGTTGGTTGGCCTGGGCTTTGGCCAGTTCTGCTGCTTTAGCTGCTACTGCTGCCTTCTGCTGTGTCACCTCCTCTGTTGCACGTAGATCTGTGTCTGCTACTGCAGCTTCTACTTCAGCTTCTGCAGCCTGGTCAGCATAACTTGCATAACTCAGCATAACTTAAATGTGCTGCTATGATGGGAGGATGCTCTGGAGGGATGTTGAGACCCAGCAGCAGAGAATTGGTGCAAGACACTGGAACCTGCTGGCAATCTAACCAGTTTGGGATGGAGGGAGAAGGCCACGTGTGATCGAGGAGCTATGTCGGACATGGCCCACTCCCTTGATACGCATCATGGAGCGCTGCCTGGAGAGTTTATTTGCTTTCCTCAATGTAGTCTTCGCATTCTTTGAGAAACTCCTCAAAGTATTGGACATGTGCTTGGAGTTTTGGGTCACCCAGTCTTGACTGGATGGACTTGAGTTTATCTTCGCTGTTTCTCCACCGTGTGGGAAGGGTATATAAGTCATCTAGCAATGTGCAGATTTTCTCGGGGGGCAGCTTGTGTTTTAGGGTATCACAAATCTCCTCTAGCTCCAACCATGAGTCTGTGTAGTGGCAATATTGCCTCTCCCAATCTTCTCTCAAGTGTGCTTCCATGGTTTTGGTAAGCTTCTTATTCTTTCTGAGGTTGTAGGCTTCATGAGGTCCAGCTGCCTCTGGGTTTTGGGAACTGGGTTCCAAATTTACATCTAGGGTGGGTGGAAGGTTCAAGTCCTCTGGTACTTCAGGGACATCTGACATGGCTGAAGAAGTTGTCATGGTTCAAATTGGCAAAGGTGAATTTTGGAAAATTTAGTGGTTTTCCGTGTAATTCCCTTTATTTTGCTAGGGGGCACTGTGCGCAGGTAACAGAAAGTAGGAGTTTCTGCTAAATTTAGTACTTGAGCATGTAGGTGGTGCTGCAGGGTCTGGGCAGTGCTAGTACAGTATACAATATGGCTGATTTTAGAGTACGTTGAATGCTTTCTACACAAGTTGGTGCTATAGGAGGTGTTGCTAAGTCTGAAAAACCTTGGAGCAAAATGCAGGTTTGCCTGTTAGCGTTGCTTGCTACACAAGTTGATGCTATAGGCCTGTTGGTGGTACTGGCTAGGTCTAGAAAACACTATTGCTAAGTACAGGTTAGGCTGCAGGTAGTACTGGAACCTTGAATTAAGTTGAGAAATGTTTCCACAATAGTCACACAAAATAGTCACACAAAAAGAATTTTCGTTGGTTAAACACTGGTTAAATTTGGGAAAGTTCCTCTAATTCTTGTGAAAATTTGTAAAAATTCTTTGAATTATCTGGGAAATTTCTTCTTGACCACCAGATGATGCTATGGACTGCTTTGCCTGAGTCTTTGGTGGGGGGAGGGTGAGCCCCAAAAGAATTTATTGCATACTTGCTGGAAGATAAATTCATCAAACAAATACAGCACTCCAAAGGTTGCATGCAGTATTATACTTTTAAATTTTTTAGTAAAGAGAGGAGAACATGAAGAAACTTTAGGTGTTTAAGCAAAAAGAAATTGCTCCTTGCATTCCTTTGTTGAAATAGCTTGTTTGGATGAGCCTTGTGCTCTTGGGAGTGGGGGAATGTGCTCCTTTGCTTTGAAGACGGTCCTGCACTAATGAATTATGACCCCCAATAAAACGGCCAGAGAACAACAGGGCCCCTCTTAATTGCCTTTTCGAAACAGCCTAGAGCTTAAGAAATGCTAAGCTTTTCTGTTTGACTGAACAGAGCGAATTTAGCTTTCCTTTTAGAACACAAGAAGAGATTACTTTTGACTTTTCATCTGCATTTGAAAAGAAGTTGTAGGTAGTAACTGAGAGAAGACAGGGGTACATGAGTCATACCTGGCTCCTCCCTTTGTTTGCAAATTAGTTCTTTCTGAGTTAGGAGCTGTAACTTGAGACACAGCACTTCTTTTGCTGAAGAGAAAAGGGGGGGATTTCCCCTTCCTGCATCCACGATGAGAGGTTTAAGGTAGAGATACAAAGGAATAGCATGCATATTTACTCCTGGCTTCAAAATATCTTTGTCCTTATCACAAAATTCAAATTACTTTTAACCTTCACAGAGATTCCAAATTAAATGACTTTTTTTTACTGATGGGCTTCAGGACTTCAAGCTTATACTATCATTTACTATTCTGTCTTTTGGTTCACTAGCTGAATATAAAGACAGATAGAATAACTCTACAAATTCTTTCATACAAAGTTTCTTTTATTTGATTATATTAGTTATCCTTAAGGTAACTCACAGTTATGTCAAGATGCATCTAATGTCAAATTCTTTGCATAGTTGAAATCGTAGTGTAAATAATAGTAATCTTTCTATCCCATATTTCATCCCATAGTCATAGAATCAGGGGGTAGAGCTGCCACCATGAGACTGTGTTCAGGCAAGAATGAAGAAACCTCTCCCAACCCACCAAGGTTCAATTCAGTGACCAATCAGGTTTACAGATGTGACCACAAGACATGTACTACATTTCCCAGTATACCTTAACTACATTTACCATGATGCATTCCCTTAAGGAGACAGTTCTCAATTCCATGGCAGAAGCTTCAGTCATTTAATCAGTCTCTGAAGAAAATGTGATGGAATGTACTTTTGATTCCACACTGCTGCCTACTCTTTGAAACTCCCCCCTTCTTTCTGTTGATAACTATAAAACATGTATACAAAATGTTTTATGAGTTGACATGAATATTGTTGTTCCACTACCCCATGTCCCTTTTTAGCACTGGAGAAGGTTCAGAGTGACATTAACCCCTTTTTCAATTCACCAGGTGGATGGCTCAAAGTACTGGGGGAGGGGAAAGGGCCCCTCACCCCTTTCTACTGTTTTTGGCTGAGGCAGAAAGAGACAACTGCTGCAATGCATGGATGCTGTGTCCTCCCCCCATATACCTGTTCTCATGACAAGCAACCATTTGCTTATATTCACTGACCGCACAAGCAAAACACCTGAGAAAAAAAAGCAACTTTCATAAAGATAGAATCTCATTCCACAACAATTGGCTATGGATTGGAAAAGGAACTTAGAATGTGGAAGGAAAATGGCAGAAACAAATATTAGCATGTCAAACTGTAGAGTTGATCTCATGGCTACAGTTATACAGGACTGCACATCTATTGTCTCCATGGAATCAGAAGAAATTATTGAGATAGTATTGTATGATGTTATCAGGGATTTATTTCAGTTTCTTGACTCTGAGGGAATATGTGGAGCACTTTATATCAGTTCTACTCTGTGTAGGCTAGACACATTCTTTACCTGGTTTTTTGGCAATTTTTTTTCAGTTGTTGAAAGAGTGTTTGGGCCTTAAGAGACAATGATTTTTTGTACACTTTCCACTCAGAATTCTGACTAGTGCTGAAACAGCATTCATTGCCCCTGGTGGATGTCAGTCTCAAGATATGGATGGGGGAGTGCACCTTTCTTTGTAAGGACCAGTCTCTCCCCACCCCCACTTCAAAAAATAAGCATAAACTCTTGAAAACTGTACATTTCAAAAGGAATATTTTATTGAAGAGGGGTAAAAGCAGGTCAAAATTCAAAGCAGGGTCTGAGGTCCCTCAGGGTATGCAACTAAAATAAAGGGAATTAGAACCCCTCCCCGCAGTCCAATGTTGATTCCACCAATCTGCAGGTGTGAATCTGTTATTATTCCACTGTCTCTAAGAAAGCAGATAAGGGAAGGTTCTCAGAAGTTATCTTCTGGTGCTGCAATCCACATGGCCACTTTTCCCCTTACATCCCTTGAAGAGGTGAGATTTATCCAGGCATCTGGGGCACTAGGCTCATAAATTGTGTAAAAAGTTATACAAAGCCAGTGTAAGAAATAGGATATTAGGATACATAGAGAGGAAAAGAATTAAATGTATAAAATCCAACCCTTCTCCCTTTTCCATTGAAGAATGGCAGATAACCGATCTGACATGTAGCCCTCCTCAAATAAATGAAAATTCCACCTGGAAGACATAAAAGCATGGATTGGTTTGTGAGGGAATTTCAGGTGGAATTTCCATGCATGATTTTTGGCTACCCATTCGTTTTGGGAGGAGGGTAGGTGTTTCCATACTACTAAGTATTGTGTGGAGCCATGGTGAGGATGGGGTTGATTGAAAGAAATTGGATCTGAAAGAAAGGACTACTTGAACATTATTTAGCAATTGAAATAGAGAAGAAAGGAACTTTTGTGCTACAAGACTGAATGGCTCATGCAACAGATGACAAGAGAGCTTAATAAAAAAGAAAAAGGCAACATTTACATGTAATAAAAGATCAGGAAATAAGGTGATAAATAAGGTGATAAAAGAACTCATTGTAAAGTAAAATGACTTGATGCTTATGTTTATATTATTTATTTGATAGTGCTTAAGGCTGTAATGATTATTTAGAATATAAAATTTGAAAGTATATGATAGAGTGAAATAGGGAATCTTGCTTTTGATAATAGAACTTTGTTGAATATATTTAGCTTAAAAGGAATTAAATATATTTAGTGTATAAATTAAAGTGAGAAATTACCACTTTAGACTATATAGAGAATTGTTTAAGCTAACCCAATTAATTAATACTTATCAAATAACATAAAGTGCTATATAATTTTGTAACTAACTACAAAGTAATGATATTATATTATTTAAAGTGGATATAAGATTGTGATATAATCTAAACAAAATATAATATTTAAACTGGATATAAGATTGTTATATAAACAAATTGTATATTGAACAGTTTTGATCATAATATTAAATATTAAAAGAAGGGAATAATTGAAAGATTGGAAAGAGAACTATAAAATATTGTTGAGAAGCAGCAGTAACTAGATGAAAATTAAATGGATGGTAGTGTGGAGTAAGCTATATAAATTAATTAAAATGACAACTACCACAACAGTTACACATACCGGAAAGAAAATACCATCAAACCCCTCTTTGGCATCAGCATCACCTTCAGGCAGAGAACAATAGATACAATGTTAGGACCAGAAAAAGCAACTAACCCAGCCAATACCCAAATGATGCAGACAACACTTCTGACAATCCATGAAACGATGTTTAAGATGCAAGAGACTATGAATAAAACCATGAAGAAATGAGAAACAATATGTACAAATTAGAAAACAAAATAGGGGAAGTTCAACAAATAAAGGGAAAAAATGAACAAAGAATCACAGCAGTTGAAAATAAAGCAGACTGAAAAAAATGGAAGGAGTAGACCAAAAATTAGTAGCCATAAAGATTTAGAGGAGTCCATCATAAATCTAGAAATGGAACATTCTGCCTTCTATCTACGCTTTCAAAATGTGCTCGAAGATAAAGATGAAGATCTGAAAACAATTATGAAGGAAATATTAGCAGAAACTACTCAATGGGAGATTGGAGAGATTAGAAATGACATGGAGAAAATCTATACAGTATATACCAATTACGCCAGATGTAATAAATTGCTGAGGGAAATACCTATTAGGTTTACTAAAAAAACAGTAAGAGACAAAAGATAGAAAGCAATGAGAGATGAAATTACGACTTATAAAGGTAAAAAAAATACAGACACTAAAACAGATCCCCAGAAGAATCAGAGAACAAAGGATGGACTATCATTTTTTTACAACACATCTAATAAAACACAATATAATATACAGATAGCTTATTCCAGAAGGCATGCTCATAACCTGACGAGAGAAGAAACTTAGAATAGATAGTGTAAGGAAAGCACAAGATTTTTATGAAGAATTGATGAGTATAGAAGAGGAATTGGGTAGTAAGGAAGAGTTAGAAACCAGAAGTCAGGAGGAACAGCTATTGATTAAGAAGGACTTAGAACAGGAAACAAGAAACAAGGTCGAAAAAGAACAGAGTGAAGAAGAGGGGATCAGAACAAGAGCACAGAAGGAAAATAGAATAAATAAAAGACCAAGACAACAATATAAACAATAATATGGAAGAAGAAATAAAGTTGCTATCCATAAACATTAACAGACTGAATTTTCCAATTAAACAGAAACAATTTTAACAACCTCCAGAAAACAAAACACTGATATAGTACGTCTACAAGAAATGCACATTAAAAGTCAACATAGAAATTATTTAGAACAACCAAAATTAGGAAAACTATTTGTCTCACTGGCAGAACCAGAAAAAAAAAAGGAATAGCAGTGTATATCAAGGAAAAAATAAATGCAACACAAATATACTCAGATCCAAATGGAAGAATATTAATGATAGAAATTGAGATTCAACAAAAATAAGTATTTTTAGTGATAATATATACCCCAAATAAAAACCAAAAAGAATGTTATAGCAAAGTATATGAAAAAATAGTAGAATTAGGACAAGAGAATATTTGCTTAATTGGAGATTTTAACGCAGTGGTAGATATAAGGAAGGATTACAAAAGTACCAAAGAAAGAAAGAAAACATTACCAAAAACATTTTTTTATCTGGCCAATGATTTGAATTTGAGAGATAGTTGGAGAGAGCTAAAAGAGAAGGAAAGTAAATATATTTATTATTCAAATGCCCATTGATCATGGTCCTGAATAGATATGGTTTGGATGAACAAGGAATTAGAAAACAATGTGAAAGATATAGATATATTGACTAATACTTGGGCAGATCATAATCCCTTACAGATAATTTGGAAAGGACAAAAAAATAGAAGATGGATGTTAGATACACAAATACTGAAAGAAAAAAAATACTTACAAATAATTAGAAAAGAAATGGAAATTTTCCTTTAAATAAATAAGAATCAAAATACAACTCTCCAGAATTTATTATTTATAACAAAAGTTTATGTAAGAGGGATGACAATAGCATATATAGCTAGAACAAATGAAGAGAAATGGGGGGGGGAGGAATTACAGGAAGAGTTAAAAGGATTGAAAATAACTTTACAGGATGAATTGCAAAGTGATAAAATTAAAAAAAAGGGGGGGGGGTTTAACTCACCATAAATTGAATTTGTTAAATCAGGAGGAATATGTACAAGAAATAAAATTGTTTAGGCAAAATTTCTTTGAACAAGCAAATAAGCCTGGGAGATGGCTAGCTTATAAATTAAAAAAGGAAAGGGAAAATAAATTAATTCAACAATTACATGATGAAAATGGGACCTCCTGAAATCTTCCAGAAGAAAAAAAACACATTGTACAAAAATGCTATGAAAATGTATACAGACAGGATCAAATAGAGAGAGATTAGATAGAATAATATCTTAAGGGAAAAACCTGCCACAAATTTCAGAAGAAAACAAAGAACTTTTAGATAAGGAAATAACACAGAATTAGAAAAAGCAATTAATAAACAGAAAAACAATAAAATACCAGGTCCAGATAGGATTCTGGGAGATTTTTTATAAAGCTTTGTGGGAAACTATGCAACCACTGCTGTTAGAATTGTATAATGAAGCACTATTAAAAGCTAAACTACCAAAATAATGGAGAGAAACATACATATCACTGATACCGAAATTCTCAAATTCACACTCTCAAATTCAGAACTATAGCCCAATCTCAATGCTGGATGCTGACTGTAAAATATTAATGACTATTATGGCAGAAAGATTGAAAAAAGTTTTAAACATTCAGACCAAAATCGTTTTCTCCCAAAAAGACAAATTAGGAATAAAACCTGGACAGTAATTAATATTTTGGAATATTATGAAGCGCATTCAGAGAAACCAGTAGCACTAGTTTTCTGGATGTACTGAGAGCATTTGACAACTTAAATTGGGAATTTTTCTTATATCCAGATGAAAGAGATGAAATTTGGACCAAATTTTGTAAAAATGATAAAGGAAATATGTTCAAGTCAGAAAGCCAGTGTAAGGGTAAATGGGAACTTTACGGAAAGATTTCACATAGCTAAAGGAGTGAGACAGGGATGTCCAATCTCACTTCTAATATTTATACTTGCAATAGAGGTTTTATTAAATAAAATTAGAAATAAAAAAGAAATTACAGGCACTAAGATAAAAAAGGAAGAGTATAAAACACAAGAATCTGCTGACGACATGGTATTCTTTGTAGAAAATCTGAATAAGGTTGCGAAAATATTGTTAAATGAAATAAATGAATATGGTAGAGAAGTGGGTCTTAAAATCAATAAAACTAAAACTAAAATGTCAGCTAAAAATCTTTTATATTATAAAAAAAAATTAGAAAAGGAAACGGAATCCAAATTACAAATAAAATTACACACTGGGGTATCTGGTTGAAAGCAAAATGTTCATCTTTAAAGGAAGATAATTATGACAAATTACTTAACAAAACAAAGATTTGGAAATATGGGGAAAATTGCATCTATCCTTAGTAGGAAGGATTGCTGCAATAAAGATGAACTTGCTACCAAGATGGTTATACTTATTTCAGACTGTGCCAGTAAAGTTAAACACAAAATTCTATGGGCTACTAAATAAGATGATAACAAAATTCATATAGGAAGGTAAAAAACCTAGAATCAGATTAAAACTATTGCAGGATAATAGAAACAGAGGTGGTTTCGGACTCCCTGATTGGGAAATATATCAACAGGCAGCAACATTAACTTGGATTAGAGATTGGATATCTTTAAACAACAGGAGAATATTAATGCTAGAGAGACATAACTTGCAAGTTGGATGGCATGCCATTCTATGGAAGAGAAATAAAAAGACATTCACATGTTAGGTAACATTTAATTAGAAAGGCATTAATAGAGATTTAGTGTAAAATTAAATCAAAACACTATACTGAGATACCAAGCTGGTTTTCAATTATGGAAGCAATGTTCAATCCAAATACCATGGATATTTCTAAAATGATCAGGTACAATAAATTATTAGATAATCATGGAAACCTAAAAAACAAATCAAAAATTGAAGAAGGAATCAAGTTAGACTGGTAGCCCTGCCTGCAGGGCTAAACAAAATATAAAAAAGATATGGAAGAATTTGATATAGATATAAGCCCTCAATAGCTCAATAAAACCTTTCTAGAACCAGAAGAAAAATGTATATCTTATAACTACCTTTTAAAACTTGATAAAGAAGAGGAGGTAGTAAAGCAGACAATGATAGCATGGATGAAAAATTTTGCATATAACATTCAGTTAGAGGATTGGGAAAGACTTTGGAAGAAAAATTATAAGTTAACAATGGCAGCCACCTATAGGGAAAACCTTTACAAAATGTTTTATCATTGGCATCTACCACCATCAAGATTGGCCAAGATATATCCAAATTTGAATCCTATATGTTGGAAGTGTAAACAAACAACAGGTACCTTCTTTCATATGTGGTGTTTGTGCCCCAAAGCCAAAAAATTCTGGAATAAAATAAGAATGACTTCAAGAAATAACAAAGGAAAAAATAGAATTCAAACTAGAAATGTTTTTATTAGGGATAATTAGAGGCGAATATAAAAAAGAAATTGAATATCTCATAATACATATTCTGACAGCAGCGAGAATAATCTAAAATGGAAAGCAGAGTGTAATTCCATGGATAATATGTTAATTTAAAAAATTATGGATTGTGCGGAAATGAATACGCTTACTATGGAGTTGCAAGAGAAGGAAAAAAGAATTCTATACAGTCTGGGAGAATCTATATACTTGGGTAGATAACAGGAATAATAGATAATATATAATGTAAATATGAATAATGTATATATGTATATAGATATGAATAGTGGAAGATGGGAAAAATGATGCTACAATGTATTGCAAAAATTGTAAACATGATTTGTGTTTTTGTAAAACTGTAAAACTTTAATAAAATTTATTTATTTTTTAAAAAGTGACAGCATCAGGCACTACAGGCTGATTACCTGCTTATGGTGGCTTGGTAGCACAAAGAAGCTGGATTTGCCAGTCAGAAAAGATTGAATAATAAACGAAGCAACATTGTCATTCTGTACATTGCAAAAGCTCAGGAGGATCTTCAGCCAACATAACATATGTGCACACTTCAAACCCAAGAATACACTAATGCAGAAGCTTGTCCACCCCAGGGATAAAACACTCAGACTGAGCAAAGTGGTATATGCAGTACAATGCAATGAGCCATGTGAAAATCTGTACATTGGTGAAACAAAACAACCATTTCATAAACACATGGCACAACATAGGAGAACAAACACATTAGGACTAGACTCAGCCGTCCATCTGCATTTAAGACACAGACCACTCTTTTGAAGACAGCAAAGCCCACATTTTGGACAGAGAGGATTACTGGTTTGAAAGAGGGGTTAAAGAAGCCATTTATGACAAAACTGAAGAGTCCTCTCTCAACAAAGGTGGAGAAATATTACATCTATCTCCAATCTACAACAGAGTCCTTTCCAAAGTTCCAGGAAGGCTCCGCACCAATTTGCACCACTCAGATGACCCTGATGACACAGATGACCTTAATAGGTGACCTTAACAACCTGTGAAAAGAATGCAAATGATCAGCTGTCTGCAAAGAGTGTCAATCCTTTCATTCCCCACCATCCAGTCAGAGCTGAAGAAGTTTCTTGGATGAGAAGCAAAATGTCTTCAGAGAAAAATCAGGAAGTCCAGTTGCCTCTTGAAAAAATACCTTTGGGATAAGCATGCCCTGGATGACTGAAAATCTCTACAGACACAAAAGAAAGCAAAGTAGTATCATAGTAAAACACCTTGGATGAAATCCCAAAACAAATGGAGCACCAATGGTGGAATTCAAATATTTTTGCCACCAGTTTGGTGGGTGTGGCTTGGTGGGCACACTTTGTGCATGTTCAGACATTTTGCATGCACGCACATGCCAATTGTGCACTTTGGGCAGGCACAGAGGCATTTGCACAGGCGCAGAGGTGTTCTAACTCTCCTCCTGCAATCCTGCATGATCCTGGTTGCTTCAGGAGCTGCCGTGCAGCACTATTCTGTGCCGCGCAAAGCAGCTGTGCTTCAAATTCAGCAGATAAAGGTGAGTATGGGAGCCGGGTCGAGCAGATGGGGCCAACAGCAGAGCAGTGGAGAGAACTGGTTCAGCCTCTGCTGCTCATTGCTCCTACTAGCTCGCCAGAACTGGGCCAAACTGGTAGAATACCACCACTGTGGAGCACCACTTGGACACCATTAGCATTGACAAAATCACTATTCGTTAATTGCAAAAGGCAGTTTTACTCACAACAGGATACACCCTGTAACATTATCTCTAAAATAATCAAACATTAACATCTGCCCATCCTAGATCCTTGGGAAGAACAGGACAAGTGAATAAAATGCCATATCCAGCTTGAATATCTGATTGACTGGCTGCAATGAACCATAATAACAACTACCTTGATGTTCTTATGGAGGAAAATGAAAGCTATGCCAGAGGTTTAACCATACAGACAGCAGAGGAGTCAGACAAAAAGTGTCTCTCCCTAAAAAATATGGTGAAACATAAATTACAGAAACCCATGCCAACTCAGTAGTCACCCAAGTATGGGAATTGTGCTAAGTATTGGAATTCCTGAATATTTGATGAAAAATCAGGATTGCCAGCTGAGTAACAAGAGCCGGCAGTTGAAGAACTACCAGAAGAACAGATGCTTATCTTTACAAAGAAATGATGATTCATTATTACATATCAAGCCCAACTAAAAGAGTATATTTGAAATAAATGTACCAGTTCTGGAAAGAACAAGATCCAGAATCATAAATAAGAGAACAGAGGCAGATCAACATTGATTTATCATACAAAATATTCAAACACACACACAAATGGAAAACTGGCAATAGTCTACCCAGGGCAGAGAAATTAAAACTTGCCAGAAGTAACTCAAATTGCAGAGACAAACCAGGGGAACTGGCAAGAGAGGAAGCCAGCACAGCTATGGAATTATTTTTATTCCAAAGCATCAAATCTGTTGTTGTGTATGTACCATAGTTAATAAAGTATGAGCTTGAGGTAAAGTGCAGGGTTCTGGCCTTGCACTTCTGATTAGCTGTTAGGCGGCCAGATCGGATTGGTTAGTTCTTAGGAATCCGATTGGCCCTTAACAGAGGATTATTATTGGTTTAAAGAGCTAGCGTTCATAGCTCGTTATTGGACAATTCTCACAAAGGTTGCCTGTATAAGGCAGGGTTCACTGTTATTGTTTTGAGAAGTCACTATGCAATAAAGAGCTGAAAGTTCACATTCAAGGACTGTCTCCGTTTACTCCAACCCATGTCCAAGTACTTAACACTGGCGACGAGGATGGGATTTGGAGACGTCTGAACCTAAGAAGCCAGGAAGCAATACCGAGCACATGAAAGACGACGCCAACAAAGGAACCATGTCCAGCGGCATCATACCACCCGCTCCGTTCGATCCAAACCAAGAGGATTGGGAATCCTACATGGATCGCTTCCAAATGTTTCTTGAGACGAATAATTTGAAGGACGCCACACCAGCAAAAAGCGGGCACAGTTCCTGACGCACTGCGGCCCAGTTGTATTTAAAATGGCAAAAGCACTCGCCAAACCTCGAGAAGTGAAAGCCATGAGCTGGGACGACCTCGAACCCATCCTGAGAGACCATTACATGCCAACCGTGCCTACACTCGTGAGACGCCACAAGTTTTATCAGAGGAACCAGCGAAAAG
This sequence comes from Hydrophis major, assembly GCA_033807585.1. Taxonomy (NCBI): domain Eukaryota; kingdom Metazoa; phylum Chordata; class Lepidosauria; order Squamata; family Elapidae; genus Hydrophis; species Hydrophis major. The sequence goes on along the minus strand of CM066343.1, from coordinate 140,504,869 downwards.
GAGAGAGCATGGCCAATTTCGTGGTGGACCTCCGGAATTTAGGGGGCCTCTGTGGGTTCGCCGATTTAGAAGAAGCACTAAGAGATCGAGTAATTCTGGGATTAGATGCACTAGGCGTGCAAAGCAAGCTGATGGCGAAAGGCGACATCAGCCTTGCTGACGCCATCGCCGAAGCCATGGCTGTGGAGGCGACCAAAAAGTCGGCTGCACAATTACGGTGAAGCCGCATTCCGGCAACACAACTGACCGGCGAAATCTCACCCAACTCAGAAGGGCAGCTACTAACGACGCACCACGAGGACCTCTCTTCGTCATCAGACAGCGACGAAAAAGGGGTCCATCGACTGTGGTCCGACCGGGATCCTCGCCCTAAGCCCTTACACCCTTGCGCTGGCTGTGGAGCAAACCATGCCAGGGCCGAATGCAAATTCCGTGACGCACTCTGCCATGAGTGCGGGAAACGAGGCCACATCAGCCGGCTCTGCCGCAGCTTACCAGGACCCAGCCAGGCCTCAAAAGGGGCCAACTATTGCCAATCAACAGGAAACCATCCTGTAAGACGAGAACCAGTAAACTACTCCTACAGAAATCGAGCTTTGCAAAAAGAAGAGGCTCACCATACTATCACTATTGGTCACACCTCAGTTTTGGACACTATGAAAATTCGAGTCACAGTAGCCATCGAGAACCAGCCTTGCCACATGGAGGTCGACTCAGGATCGTCCCTCTCGATGGTGTCTTGGAAGACATTCAAGCAACTTATCCCCACAATCCAACGCCAAGACCTCAAATTTCAACGCCTCATCCTCAAGGACTACCAAGGAAATCAAATCCCTGTGGTCGGGTCCTGCCGAGTCCGAGTCTCCTTCAAAAAGCATACAGCATACTTACCTCTAACGATCATAGACAGAGATAGGCCTAGTCTATTAGGCCTCCAATGGTTCGCGCAACTCGGCATCGAAGTGGCCGGCGTGAACCGAGTCGGTGGTTGTGAGTGGGAGGAAGACCTTATTTCTGAGTTCAGCGACGTCTTCGTGGACCGTTTAGGCGAGTATAAGGGGACCCCAATCTCATTTAGTCTAGATCCAAAAGTAGCCCCAATTCGCTTGAAGCCCCGTCGAGTTCCATTCGCTCTTAAAGCTAAGATCGACGAACAACTCGATAAGCTAATTGCTCAAGGGGTGTTGAAGCCCATCGATCACTCTCCATGGGAAACCCCTATTGTAACACCCATTAAGCCAGATGAGTCAATCCGAATTTGTGGGGACTACCGGGCTACTTTAAACCACACCCAACAGCAGAATGCATATCCAGTTCTAGTGGTGCAGCACCTCCTCCATTTCTTGGGGGGCGGAAAGGTTTTCGCTAAATTAGATTTAGCTCAAGCTTATCAACAACTACCAGTGGAGTCATGTACTGCCTAATGGGAATGAAGCCCCTGTTGCATACTTTTCAAAGACTCTCTCACATGCAGAGCGGAACTATGGACAAATTGATAAAGAAGCTCTCGCAATCGTTTCAGCTGTAAAGAAATTTCATGAATATGTGTATGGAAGGACATTCACCATTATAACTGACCACAAACCGTTGCTAGGGATAATAGCCGGGGACAAACCAACCCCCTACATATTATCCCCTAGAATGACCCGATGGTCAGAATTCCTAGCTGCTTATAATTATCGCCTTCAATATCGCTCGGGGAAAGCCATTCCCCATGCTGACGCATTAAGCCGAGCACCGCTTCCAGAGACTCTCGACGATCCGGCACCAACGGCAACCACGTTGCAGATCGAAACACTCAACTCGCTTCCTATGACCGCCCGAGACATCGTGAGAGAAACCAAATGAGACCACACCCTAGCTCGAGTCCTAGGCTGGGTAGCACGCGGATGGCCATTAGACCAAGTACCAGATGACTTCGCGCCGTTTAAAGCAAGACAGACTTAATTTTTTTCCCAAAAAGGCTGTGTCATCTGGGGCGATAGAGTCGTTGTCCCAGAACGACTCCGGAAGACGCTGCTACAAATTCTGCATGAGGGCCACCCCGGCATCGTGCGGATGAAAGCACTCGCACGAAGCTACACATGGTGGCCGGGCATGGACCGGCAAATCGAGCAGTGGGTCAAAGCGTATACCAATTGCCAACAAGCCAGCAACGCCCCACCAAAAGCCATGCCTACTGAATGGGAGACACCATGTGCACCCTGGTCCAGAATCCACCTGGATTTCGCGGGGCCAACCAAAGGATATACCTTCCTGCTGACAGTCGACGCATACTCCAATTGGTTAGAAATTCATCGTATGACGGCTACAACTTCCGAGGCAGTAATTAAGATCCTAAATAGACTCTTTGCAACCCACGGATTGCCTGGTGTCCAATAACGGGCCACAGTTCACGGCATTGATGTTCGAGCAGTACTTCACTGACCGCGGCATCCGCCATGCGCTCACCTCGCCTGCGCACCCTGCGACCAATGGCCGAGCGGAACGCATTGTCCAATTTGTTAAAAAGACTTTGTAAAAAATGGACTATGACAATATCGATGACAAAGTCAACCAAATTCTCTTTTTGCAACACATAACTCCACATAGCGTCACCGGCAGAACTCCCGCGGAACTACTGATGGGACGAAGACTCCGTTCCCACCTCGACCGGTTGCACCCTGCTTACGAACCGGAAAAGCCAATAGGATCCAGTGGCTGCTGTCGCACTTTCCAGGTAGGAGACCGCATTTACGCACGAAACTTATCAGGCGACCCGTTATGGATAGAGGCAACAGTAGTACGAGTGACCGGCCCCAAATCCTACGTAGTGAAATGCTGTGACAATAGACTGTGGAAACGGCATATTGACCAATTACGGTCACGACTCACAACGGCCAGTCAACAACTCCCTCATGACCAACACGACTCACAACGGCCAGTCAACAACTCCCTCATGACCAAACCGAGGGGGGGGGGAGGTACAGAAGAAGATGACGTTCCAGGGAACCTGCTCGAAGGGAGCGACGAATCAAGTGAGACTCAGGAAATGGAGCAGGAAGGAGAATTGTTTGCACCGCAAGAAATTGCACCTGAGCAAGAAGCAGAGACACTGCCAAACAACAATCTACCTCAACAGGATTGCAATCAACCAGTCCAATGAAAATCCGAAAGACTTAAAAGACAACCGTCCTATTTAAAGGACTATATAACTACACTGTAATTAAGAAGCCAGGGGGAAGGGGTGTTGTGTATGTACCATAGTTAATAAAGTATGAGCTTGAGGTAAAGTGCAGGGTTCTGGCCCTGCACTTCTGATTGGCTGTTAGGCAGCCAGATCGGATTGGTTAGTTCTTAGGAATCCGATTGGCCCTTAACAGAGGATTATTATTGGTTTAAAGAGCTAGCGTTCATAGCTCGCTATTGGACAATTCTCACAAAGGTTGTCTATATAAGGCAGGGTTCACTGTTATTGTTTTGAGAAGTCACTATGCAATAAAGAGCTGAAAGTTCACATTCAAGGACTGTCTCCATTTACTCCAACCCATGTCCAAGTACTTAACATCTGTGAAAACCTAGAACATAGAATAATAAGAGTTGAAGGGATTCTGTGGGTCTCTAGGTCCAACTCCTTACTAGAATCAAAAGACTTATTGTTCAGCATGAGAAAGACAAATATATGACTCCAAAAATTGCTTATTATAGATCAGCTATGGATATCTGCAATACATTATAGCATCAGTTTATTATTTGTAAATATATATATAACTTGAATGTTTGTTTCTTCTCTTTTACCTTTTTCACCGTTTTATAATTTTGTGTATATTTCTTTATTTTTTGCTTTCAGTTAATATTAATTAAAAACAAAGTTCAGGCTATTGGTTGACCCAGACTTCTCTAATTTGATGTGGATAAGGCAGCATTTTTATTGTGCTATTTCACCACAATGAATAGGTAGAACATTCTGTTGCACAAACTAGCTAATAAACACAAGATTAGATTATTGTATAAACTCACCCTTTGTAATTAAGATTTAATCTGCTGTATGAATTAAACAGTGGTCGCCAACCTTTTGGACCTCAGGGACCACCAAACTCATAATTTTAAATCCCATGGACCACTAATATGAATTTTGACTGACAGTGGCTTGCTAACGTTGGTGGGAGAGAGAGAGAGATCCAATCTTACCTCGGAGGGATGGTTAAATATAATAGATTTTCTGTCATCAAACAGGCTCTGCTTTGGACAGAAAACATTGCCTACTCACACCACCCAGGAATAAATGAAACCCAAATTGTGGATCTGAAAGAACTTCACCATGTCATCTAGTTATTTAAATAACAGACAAAGCTAGCCACATTTTCTCCCTCCAAACAGTGAGAACTTCTTTGTCTTCCTAATGACTTGGGTAGAGGAAGAATTTTTGAAACTCAAAAGCTTTACATAGTTGACCTCATAAAGATAAATAATGTCCCGCATAGGTGTTGGATCTATGAGAGAAACTGCTGGGTGTTGGATAGCAGAATCTCATCTGCCATCATCAGGCTTCTGTATAGTGTTCATCTGTGAGTCAGACTTTTACAATGGTTTCAGATTTAAATTTGGGGCAGCCTATTGCTGTGCCAGAATGGTTTTTTCTTCATCCTGATTGGTTGGGAGTCTTGGTCTGTGATTATTGGTCTTGGAGTTTGCTATGTTCTGCTTGATTGGTGTTTCTAATATCTTCTGTCTGTTTTTTGGCTCTTTTTGTATCTTGATTAGCTGGCAGCATTGTGTTACTTTATTGGAGGCCTTTAGTGCAGCTTGGCTTTGGGTAAATGGACGGCTATCATTAGTTAGGAAGCTGGGTTTCATCTGGGTGCCTGGTTGGGGTGTGTTTGAGCTGGAGGTATCAGGGGGGATCTGTTTGTGCCTAGGTGTTTGCCTGGCTTGTGGTGTGGAGATTTTTTTGTTTGTGAGTGCAGGCTTCCAAATGATTGACAGCCTGGTAGAATCATCTCTTCTATTCATGCTTTCTGGTCTTTTTTCAATCTCTATGGCTTCTCTGATGATTCTGTGGCTAGGGTTTTCTATAGTGGCTAGGGTTTTCTATAGTGGCTAGGGTTTTCTATAGTGGCTAGGGTTTTGGTGCCATTGAAGTTGATGCTATGACCTGTGGCTTCCATGTGTTCGATTAGTGAGGAAGTGTGTTCCAGCTTTTTGACTGCATTTTTGTGTTCATCCAGGCGGGTACTTATTCTTCTATTGGTCTGTCCAATGTATGTGGCCAGGCATGATGCACAGGGGACTTCGTATATGCCTTGGTTTTCCAGGTCAATTTTATCTTTGGGGTTTCTAAGGATGGCTGCTATTTTTCTGTCTGTTTTGAAGGCAGTCTTGATGTGATGTCTGTGTAGTACCTTACTAATTTTGTCTGTAGTACCTCTTATGTAGGGCAGGACAGTTGTTCCATAGGGCTGTTCATCTTCTGGGTCTCTATTATGTTTCAGTGTGTTTTTGTGGATCAAGCTGGTGATTTTGCTTTTGTGGAAGCCGTTGGCTGTCAGTACTTTAGTCAGAGTGCATAGTTCAGTCTTAATGTGTGTCTTGTCTGTCAGGTGTTTGGTTCTAGTAATTAGTGTTTTAGCCACGGAGTTTATCTGTGCTGGGTGGTGGTGGGATTGGGCGTTGAGGTAGCGGTTAGTGTGTGTTTTCTTCTGGTATACGGCGTGCCCTAGTGTGCCATCTGTTTTTTTGTAGATTAGTACATCTAGGAATGGTAGTTGTTTGTTTGTTTCCGTTTCCATGGTGAACTTGATTTTGGGGTGTGTGCTGTTTAGGTGTGTTAGGAAATTGTTTAGGTTTTCTTTTCCGTGGGGCCAAATCACAAATGTGTCATCAATGTATCTTAACCATAGTTTGGGTTTGTGGATGACATTGGCCAGGGCTCTGGATTCGAATTCTTCCATGAACAGGTTTGCAATGACGGGTGACAGTGGTGATCCCATATGGGCTCCTTCAATTTGTTTGTATCTTTGTCCTTTGTATATGAAATATGTGTTGGTTAAGCAGTGTTCTGTTAGTTCCATGAGGTGTTTAGCTGGTTGGTATTTATTTTTGATCATTTCAAGGGTCTCTTTTATCGGGACTTGAGTGAATAGTGAAACCACGTCGAAACTTACAAGAGGATCTTCTTGCTCCACATGGAGATCTTTGATCATTTCCAAGAAGTGGTATGAGTTTTGTACATGTGAAGCTGCTGTTTCAGCATGGGGCTGTAGCTGTTTTGCTAAGTTTTAGCTAGGTTTTGTAGTGGTGCTCCTCTGGAGCTGACTATGGGTCTGAGCGGTATGCCTTCTTTGTGTATTTTTGGGAGGCTGTATAGTTTGGGGCATCTGGAAGATTTTTCTCTTGGGATGACCATCTGTTGGATCTCTTTGCTCATGTGGCTGGTTATAATTTTCTTCTTGGTTAATTTTTCCAGATATGTGGTTGGGTCTGTGTTTATGGGTTTGTATGTGGAGTCTTGGAGTAGATCTGTCAATTTTGTTTCATAGTCTTTTCTGTCCGTTACTACAGTGGCATTCCCTTTGTCTGCTGGGAGGGTGATTATGCTGCTATCTCTTTTCAGGGTTTGTAGCGCTTTAATTTCATTTTTCTGCAAGTTGCTTTTGGGTGATTTGCTTGTGCATAGGATGTTGGTAACTTGATGTCTTATTTTATCAGCTTCATCTGTATTTAATTTAGTTAGGCTGGATTCTACTGCACATATTTCTTTGCATTATCATGAATCATCACATCACAACTACTTTTTCTATTTCAAAGTAATATTGACTTAATGTGATCTAAAGTTACCATGAAATTTTTAAAAAGCATTTAATTAAAGTAGAAATGTTTTTAATATGCTTTTACAACCCAGTGATTTGGATGTTACACTGAAATATATTTTGATATATTTGATTTTTAGATTGCTAGTATAATGAGAGAATTCAAAATCTTCAAACTGACTTTGTTTTTGATAATTACGTATCTTGTGAAAGGGCAGGCAGAGCACTTATATTTTAAAATAACATGCACAACATGAAAATCTATGAGTTTTACTCTACATAGTGTAATGTTCAAATAAAAGATAAAAAAATAGAGTGCTCATATTGAGATTTATCAGATCAAAACAAAAGAAGAATAAGATGAATAAGAATAAAAGTTGCAGTTGTACAGTGGTTAGAGTGCAGTACTGCAGGCTATTTCTGCTGACTGCCGGCTGCTTGCAATTTGCCACTCTGAATCTCACCAGGCTCAGACTTCCATTGGTAAAATGAGGACCCAGATTGTGGGGGCAGTATGCTGACTCTATAAACTGCTTAGAGAGGGCTGTAAAGAATTATAAAGTGGTATATAAGTCTAAGTGCTATTGCTATTGTTCTGTGTTTCATATTTCAAAGTTTCTAAAAAACAAAAATTAATAGGTGATTTATAAGTAGTAAGGAAACCAACTCTTCCCTACTCTTGCCACATTAATTGTATATTGCTTATGTTACTTAATTGTAACATGATGGGAATCACTTTCACTGGGTTATGCATAAGCTGCCTAATCATGTTTTCAAAATAGTTGTCTCTTTTTGGGATTATACAATTGAAGCAGTTGTTCAACTGTACAGTGAACTGTTTCTAGCAATCTTTGCTCAGTTGCTTAGTGCTTTTTGGTTGCTTAATAACAGCAAATCATGCCCCCTAAACATTTTCACAGAAATCCAGAAGTATCTGAGGACTGCCCACTGCAATGCTAGCAGTCCTTCAGAGCCATTTCCACTGCTTAGTCTTTATTGTCCTTTTCTTGAAATCTGAAATGTGCTGGAGATCCAAAGCCTAGTCATAACATAAGAAGTTACAAGTGACCAAGAACAGATCATATCTTCTCCCTGCCAAATTTACACCTATTTATGTTCTGCTTTTCATTACCAGGACTCTATTTTTCATGGATCCTTCTGAAGATTTGTTTTGCCTTTTGATAATATTTGAACTATCTACCTCATAATAAAACATGAAACATCAATGAATAATTAACCTCCTTGTATTTTCTCCTTCCACCCAATCATGCTAATCTTTTAATTTGCTCATAATATTCCATAAAAATTTAATTGGTGGAAATAGGATGCTAGGTTCCTAATAAGATGTCAGTGAACACTTTGATTCTATTATACACCATTCTACCAACACAACTTTCTAATTTTCAAATATTCTTTTAATTAAAAGCAGTAGAATAGGAAGGTATTAAACTGGAAAATGCGGCTAGCCACCAACATAATATTTATTTAAAATTATGCCAGGAAGTCTTATAAACTATATATAGGAAATGAAATTGGCAGGTGATTGAAGGCCAGTGTTCTGGTTGGAAGTGTTTCTGCCCAGACAAGGATAGACAAATGACTTAAAAGATTGAAAAGGACCACCATTACCAATATGCTTTCTGATTATGAGTATTTGGGATTGATCAGCTCCAGTGTCACAGCACACATGTTCACATAGGTGAACCCTTAAGGTGATTATTTAGGGAAAAGACCAACAATATTTTCTGTTCTAAATTTGTTTAATGTTTTATTTGTTTTATTTATATAGCATGTAAAAATTCAATTTCAATCAAACAGTGTGTTGTCTGGGTATAATTATTTTTAGGCAATCATAATCAAGATGTTTACAATAATATTCATCACAATAATATTAATGCTATAATAAGAACAATATTTGACTTATCTACTTTAACAAAATCTCCTTTATAACATTTGTCTTTTTAATATCCCCATATTTCTAATTTCTATTTTTATTATCTAATCATTGGTAAAATAAGTTCCATATCAAGAAATATTCAGTTTATTCTTTTTCCTTAATTGTAAGCATTAATCTGTCCATTTCTGCACATTTTAATATTTTGTTAACTACACTGTGATCTGTTGGGATCTCATTGTTTTTCCACTGTTGTGCAGATACAATTCTGGCTGCAGTTAATACATGTAAAATCAAATATATATTCCTTTTATCATATTTTTACGGCAGAATGCCCAATAAGAATATTTCTGGTTTCAAGTCTATATGCTGCTTTATCATTTTTTTTCCAACCAAGTATGTATTTTCATCCAATATTTTTTGGCTTTTGGGCATGTCCATCACATATGGTAATACAAACTAGATATCTGGTTACACTTCCAACATTTAGCAGATCTATCTTTAAACATTTTTGCCAGTCTTGTTGGTGAAAAATGCCATCTATAAAACATTTTATACACATTTTCTTTGTATTCAGTTGACACAGTTAATTTAACATTTCTATTCCACAATTTCTGCCACTTATCCAGTTCTATTGCATACCCAAAGTTTTTAACCCAAGCTATCATTGCCTCCTTTACCTTTCACTTTCCAATTTGATACTTAATAAGTAGCTATATATTTTCTTTATCAGTTTTTCATCCATTCCAGTTAATATCTTGTCCAATTCTGTTAATTCTTTATTAAAACCATACATTTTAGCATACATTTTCTCATATTGAGATTGTACCTGCATTTGTGGCCACCATGCAATATCCATCCCTTGACTTTCAAGTTCTTACTTGGTTTTTAGTTCCCCCTTTTCATTCAGAATATCTTTATATCTTACAATTTTTTCCATGTTAATAATATTAGAATGTATCAATACTTCCATTGTGAAACCCAGACTGGTATTTTCAGATAATGTTGTCCTTTAATTTTAATCCATACTGATAACAATGCATTTCCAATATAGTGTCTTTGGAAATAGCTATGCATCTTATTCTTCCCATACCATAAAAAAGCATGCCAACCTAATTGAAAGTCGTGTCCTTCTAAAGTTAATAGTCTTTTATGCCTCAAATTGATCCATTCTTTCATCCATGTAAATACTGAGGCTTGATAATACAATTCCCAATCTGGCAACCCAAAGCCCTCTCTTTTTTTTTGAGTCTTGCAACATTTTCAAAACTATTCTTGCTTTTCCCCCTAACCAAACATATCTTAGTATTATTTTATTTAGTTCTCCAAAATATTTTCCTCCAGTTTTATTGGAATTGTTTGAAATAGATATAATAATCTTGGTAAAATATTCATTTTATGGTAGGTATTCTTCCTGTCAACAATAGCAGACTTTTCTATTTCTCCAAATCTAATTTAATTTGTTGCATCAATTGCATATAATTATCCTCTTTAATCATTGCACATTTTGCTATTAGTTGTATCTCTCAGTAATTTACTTTCTTGACTATCTGTATGGAATTCATTCCATCAATATTCTTTTCTGTGAGGTTTCCGGTTCCGCGTGGCTTCGGGGCAGCAGGAATTCGCGACAGCTCGCGATTCCTGCTGTGCTAGCCGCCGAGGTACCCCCGATCCAGATGGGTCAGGCGGACATGGCTGCCCTGTAGGGACAGCTGAAGAGAGAGAGGAGTCGGACAGGGGGTCGGGGGTGTCGCAGACCCCCTCCTCCTCCGGAAAAACCCCTTTTTCCCAAGGCGGTGGAGCGGTGGTCAGCAATGGCCGCCACGAAGAAGCCAGCAACCGGGTAAGATTGCGCTGGAGGAAGTAAGGAGTGAAAGTGCTGTCTAAGCCGGGTCAAGTAACATCTTGCAAATTGGCTGGAACTGAGCTGTCTGAATTGCTGGAGGATACATTGTATCCCTAAGAAGATCGAAAGCGGCGGAGAAGCTGTTAAAGGGAACTTTTTTTTTTTCTTCACTCTCCCACCCCATGGAAACAGCAGATATGTTTGGATATACTGGACATTGAAAGTGAATTGTTTTGAGAGTTGAAGCTAAGGGACAAAAGGGTTTTTGGACATTGAAAAACTTAAGAAATTGGAAAACCCTTGTTGGAGGTATGGATTTCTGATTATTTAAAATTGATATTGCAAGTGGGAAGGGAGAGGAAAAAAAATTGGAGCAGAAGCTGAAAAAGGAGGAGATTGCCTAGAATCCCAAAGAAAGGTATATGGTAATTGGACCTCTTTGATTAAATATTAACCCCAGAAAGAGAAAGAGAAGAAGGAAGAAAAGTATTAATTTTTGGAATTTTTTTTTTTTTTGAATTATTCTTGATTAAAAATATTTGTGGTTGTTTTGGGAAAAGTTTCTTTTTTCATGATGGCATCGCTTGTGGATGAACTAAAGACTGAATATCAAAAATATAAAAAAGAAGATACTTTGGGCAGTTTGTTTCAATTCTTAGAAATGGCGTTATGTACTTATGAAAAGTTGATTACGCAGCAGAAGGACTGGGACAAAGAAGAAGAAGCCATCTTTGATGAACAATGGGTTCTTTCCAGGGAGGAGGAGAAAAAGGATAAGAAAAATGGGATTTTAAGAATTATAAAAACAACCAAAGAAGAGAAAAATGAGCGGAAAGGTGGAGGCAAGGTTAGGCAGCAAAGGAAAGGGAGTAAGAAAAGGGAGGAGGAAAGACAAAGGGGTAAAAAGGGCAAGGAGAAGAATAAGCAAGAGAGAAAGGGGGGGAGGAGAAGCCTCAATGACGGGAAGCAAGATCTAAAGAAAAAAAGTTTATTCAGAGATAATGGGTGAATTTAATTTAGGATAAAAGAGGGATTCTGGAGGGTACATAAGATTGTGTTTTTATATGTGTATTTAGAGTATAAAATTTATTGTGTAATTTTAGAATCTTTTAAACAGAATCCCAAGAAAAATTGTTATATGAAGTACTTTTAAGTTAGGGTAATGAGTTAAAGGTGTCACTCCAGTTAGTGTATAGGAGAAGTATAGTAAAAGAAAAAAGATGAATGGATAGTTGGAAATAGAACAGACAAAGAATGTTATTGAAAATGGAAATAAGATTTGGAAGGATATATAAAGGTTTTGTTATTTTTTTTTTTGTATATTGATAAAAGGCAATAACATTTTAATCAATAAGAAATAATTTGGATGAAAAGGAGAAGCTGGAATAAGATATGAAGTTAAATAGATAAAGTATTGGTTTGTTCTTTAATTTTTTTTTTTTTTTTAGGAAAGAATTTATAAGCTGTTATGCCTTGATTGTTTATGCACTGTTTTTGTAAAACTGATAAAATTGGTTTATATATATAAAAAAGAAAATGATAATAAGATATGGAAGGATATATAAAGTGAATATGATGTTTGAATTTGTGTCTGTGTGAAGAGTTTCAACCCGGGATCAGGCAGCCTTCAGAAAAGATGTTTTAGTTTTGTTTATGTTTTGTGTTTTGTATGTTTATGAAAGGCAATAAAATTTTAATAAGCTAGAAATATAATTTGGATAAAAGGAGAAGTTTGGATAAGATATGAAGTTAAATAGATAATGTAAATATTGATATTACAATTTGGAGTTATGTTCTATTGGCTTTCTTCTTTAATTATTATTATTATTATTTTTTTAGAAAAGATTCTTCAAGTTGTTATGCCTGGATTGTGTATTGTTTTTTTTTTGTAAAATTAATAAAATTTGTTTAAAAAAAAAATTCTTTTCTGTGTATCTGTAAGAGTTTTAGCTAAAAGTTTTGTCTTTTCTTTATTTTCAATCCTGCAACTTCACCTTATTCTTCTATCTTTCCAACTAACTAACTTCAGTCCAGTTTCTACTGGGTCTTCTAGTATAAAAACCAAATAATCTGCAAATGCCTGTAGCTTATATTTCTCTTTTTAAAATTTCCATTCCTTTTATTTCTTCATCTTGTCTGTTATTTCTGTTTAGCACTTCCAAAGATAGAATGCTGTACAATCAGGCCAGGAATATATTAACAAGGGAAATCAGAGCAGCAAAAAGAAGCTATACTCTGAAAAGTTAAGGAATCAGTTCTCAACAAATGAACCAGCAAACATTTGGAAAACTCTTAAAAATATAACCAGCTATGGCAAACCTCCTTCCCATGCTGAAGGAAATCAACAACTGGCAGATGACCTGAATGTATTTTACTGTAGGTGTAACAGAAAACTACTGCCATCCATCTTCACAATCCCCATCTCAGACACACCAACAACAGCCAAGCCTCCTACAACTGACCCCATTTCAGATACACCAACAACAGCCAAAACACCCACAACTGACCCCAACCCACTGGTTCACAACCTCTGGTGATCACAGAAAAAGAAATGCAAGTTCTATTTCACAGGAAAAAACCAGGAAAAGCACCAGGCCCAGGCAAGATAACTCCCCCTTGCTTAAAAGTCTGTCCTGATCAATTGGCCCACTTCATCCAAATCTTCAATAAATCACTAGAGATGTGCTATATTCCTTCTTGCTTCAAATGCTCCACTATCATCCCAGTGCCAAAGAAACCCTCCATCAAGGAACTGAATGACTACAGACCAGGTGCTCTAACATCTTTAACTATGAAGACCTTTGAAAGGCTAGTGCTGTCCCCCTGAAAACCATCACGGATCTGCTGCTAGATGCCTGCAATTTGCATCCTGAGCAAATAGATTGACAGATGATGCTGTTAATATGGTTCTGCACTACATCTTACAACATATTGAATCTCCAAAGATCTACGCAAGGGTCCTCTTTGTAGACTTTAGTTCAGCATTCAATACCATCATTGCAGACATTCTTCTAACTAAACTAAACCAGCTAGCAATACCTGAACACACTTGTAAGTGGATCATAAGCTTCCTAACAGACAGGAAATAACAGATGAAGCTAGGCAGAATCATATCAGATACCTGTACAATAGGTAAAGCCCCCCCCAAGGCTGTGTGCTCTCTCCATTTCTCTTCTCCCTATACACCAATGACTGCATCTCAAATGATCCATCTGTTAAACTTCTGAATTTTTCAGATGATACAACAGTGATTGGTCTCATTCGAGACAATGATGAATCCACATAAAGAAGGGAGGTTGAACAATTAGCCTTGTGGTGTGACCAGAACAATCTGGAATTGAACACACTCAAAACCATAGAAATGGTGGTAGACTTTAGGAGAAACTCTCCCATACTATCATCTCTTACAATATTAGACAATACAGTATCAACAGTAGAGACCTTCAAATGTAAAGGTTCCATCATATCTCAAGACCTAAAATGGATACTTAACATCAAAAACATCATCAAAAAGGCACAACAAAGAATGTTCTTTCTGTGCCAAAGAGCTGCTGCTACCATTCTACAGAGGAATTATTGAGTCTGTCATCTGCACCACTATAACTGTTGGGTTCTGCAACCCAACAGGACAGACACAGACTTCAGAGGATAATTAGGATTGCAAAAAAAAAAAAAAACAATTACTACCAACCTGCCTTCCATTGAGGACCTGTATACTGCACGAGTCAAAAAGAGGGCTGTGAAAATATTTACAGACCCCTCACACTCTGGACACAAACTGTTTCAACTCCTACCCTCAAAATGATGCTACGGAGCACTACACAACAGAACAACTAGAGACAAGAACAATTTTTCCTGAACACCATCACTCTGCTAAACAAATAATTCCCTGCTTGTATCCTTATGATTTCTATTGACTGTTTCCTAGTATGATTTGATGTGCTGTACCTTATGATTCTTGATGAATAAACCTTTTCTATTTATGTACACTGAGAACATATGCACCAAGACAAATTCCTTGTGTGTCTAATCACATTTGGCCAATCAAGAGTTCGTTCATTCATTCATTCATTCATTCATTCATTCATCCATCCATCCATCCATCCATCCATCCATCCATCCATTCATTTATCAAAGTCAGTATAAATAGTAAATGGGACAATGGACACCCCTGTCTTGTGCCTTTTTTATATTAAAATTCTCTGTCATGTCCCCATTTACTATCATTTTGGCTGATTGATTGTGATATATTGCTTTAATCATATCAATAAATCTCTTCCCAAAGTCCATGTATTTTAGTTGTAATAATATAAATTTCCAATTAACGTTATCAAATGCCTTCTGTGCCTCTAGAAACATCAATGCCATTTGTTTTCCAGGATGCGTTTCATAATACTCCAAATATTGTAAATTTTAATAGGATCCCAAAGGATCAAAATAATTAGGGATCCCTAAACTAAACAAGTGTACTACGAAGCAGAGGCAATCACACAAAGGAGAAAAAACGGTGATGATGGAAGTAAGAACTACATTATTGAAATTCTGTCTCTTCTATACATACATGGAAATAGAAAGTTTTCAATTGAAGAATCTTGGCCATCATCTTGATTCCACCATATGTCACAAGGTATTACGCATCCTTAGCAAGCTTGCTTAAACCATGGTATAACACAGTGTTAGTATTTCTCAACATCAGCCTGCCCAAGATACATACATAGTGTTTTTGTAAATTATCTACACTAATCTGCTTTATATTTTGGCATCAGAATATTTTGTGTGTGTTATATGGTGTCATGCTGAAGTCTGTATTTCTGAAGGAAGTAGTACCTAGATATTCAAAACAAACAATTATAGTAAACAACCTATCATTTTTATGTCTTTTTCAGTACTATCAAAATATTTACTGCATATGGCTTCTCAAATTCACTTTGAAAAACAAGTCTGAATAGTGCTTTAATCTATCTAGAATCATTTTAGGTGTAGGGTAAACCAAAACAAAGACATTGTGCCATATCTTTAACTTTTTGCTCATTAACAGATTGGGGGTGGGTGGACTTGTAGAAAAAGCAGTTGAAAAATACAGGAGAGCTACAAATAGACTGTCTATTACATTTCATTAATCAGGAGGTGTGGCTGCATACTAAAAGGCTCATCTAGAAGTATTTCCAGTTGCTTCTTTGAGATTTGATGTGGAATAGCTATATTGCATATCATCTCTGAAAATAAATACAAGGTTTGTTATATTCAGATACACGGCTTTAATATAACATGCAAAACTAGGCAAATTACTTCTTATAAATTCATAGAAAGTTGTGTTCTGCAAATTTACATTTTGTCATTTCTGACGTATTATCATTTAGCAAAAATGTGTATCAAAACAAGCTTTTACTATCTGAGTTCGGTCTCACTCCAGGGAGGCTACAGGTTAAATAACCTAATTTAGGTTAGAAATATGATTCTGCATATGACAAAATCTGGATTCATATTAGAATAATAGACCTATGAAGTTCTTTAGGCAATTAGGTCAAAGAAGGAACTCAAATTAAAAGTCACTGAACACATCTAATGAAAGATAATTCACTGATTTTCTTGGTAATTGATTCCTCTGCTCTTACTGTTAGGAAGGTTTCACTAACATTCAAGTGGAATATTCCCCTTTTGTGACTTCAGGTCTTTATTCTGCATTCTTAACATTATGACAATGAAGAAAAAGTTATGATGCTAATAACTTTCTTTCTTTTTATAAGCTAATAACTTTCCTTTTCTTTTTCCTTTCAGCAAATTTTAGCCAGTTTACAAAATGCTGGTATGTTTCTGTTTTTGTTTTCATTAAATAACAGAAACCATATCTGGAAAAATGATCAATTATACTTAATATGTAACAGGCTCCAACTAAACTTAGGTCCAATAATATCAGCAAAAACAAGCTCTAATGGTTCACTGGTTTTGAATCCATTTACCCTATTTGCAGGAGTTACCTTGCTTTTTTCTTGATTGCAAGCATTGCAATTTAAATACTTTATACAAGGTTTTAATTTTATACCATTAGATAGCTCAACAGTTTTCTTTAGCATTTTGAAATGTATATGTTCCATACGTCTATGGAGCAGATGAATACATTCATCATGAGGCTTTTTATTCTCATAAACTGAGTTAACATTAATTAATGGATTATCATGTATAATAAACAAACCATTATCCAATCTTGCAGTAATGCTTTTACCCTGTTTTTCAATTAAACATTTATCTCCCTGAAAGGCTACAACAAATCTTGCTTTTATCATTGCTCTTATAAATAGCAAGTTAAATATCAGTGCATGAACAATATGCAGTACCTTCTCCAGATGCTCTCAATTTCCATCCATTAGCTAATGATACATGTTGTTTACTCTTTGTCATGTTTACAAACCTCTCTTTACTTTTAGTTATACACTGCGATGTTCCACTGTCAACTACCCTATATCATGGTTTACAGTTGTAGTTGTACTTGATATGGCTAAACTAACATCTTTATAAGCTCTCTGTATATTAATAGCATTCTATTTCTTACCCTTTTTATAGTATCTGGCTATATGACCTTTAGCCTCACAAGAAAAACATTTCCTAACAATATAGGCAGTTGAAGGCAGTTTTTCTTCCTGTGGTTGTCTTTGTCTCAGTTGATTTCTATCTTGCCTTCTTCTTGACTCTTCTAACAGTCTTCCAGTTATGCCAGTCAATGTAAGTTCATCTCTGTTTAAAACTTCCAGTGAAGACACATAATCATCATAAGTTTCATCCAAAGAAGAAAGAATGATGTAAACTTGATGCAACTCCGAGAAAATCAGCTCTTTTTCTTGTAGGTCTTGTAAAGTCCCTTTCATAAATGAGCTAACAAATGAGCTAACATATCACCACCATTTATAAGACGGGCTCTAAACAGTTTATGTGTAATGTGTATGTGTGCACCCAAACTATCTCAAATATAAATCCTCTTCAAAATGTTCCCAACCTAGCAGCAGAGTCTTCACCAGGAATATGGACTAACTGCTGATCACTCAGTGTCAGTCCATTTATACTAAGAGCCTTTTCATTATCCCAGTTAAAGCCAGCTATTTTCTTTTTATCTTCATCATTCAGTGGGTCCCAAGCTGTTACATCCGGTGGACTATTAACTACAGTCCATAATCTGTCTTTACGCAGAAGTAGGTTGCACTTCATAGACCAGGAAACATAGTTTGTTCCATCCAACCAGGTTATCTGGGATATACTGGTTGACTGTTCTTGTGCTATTGGTAGTTTAACAATAAACCGCAATCAGCTGTCTGAATATGAAACTGTATATTCACACTGATTCTCAATATCTCTCTGGGCCCATAACCATGTTATGATAACCCTTGAGTAACAAGAATATGCACATGGAAACGTTTATGAAAATAGTTATGAATAATTATCCAGCCACACACAGATACACGGAGTTAAAGTTTACTTTAAGAAATAGCACATTCCAATAAACGATCCAGGTCATATACCTTTTCCAGTCCAAAGAATATCCAATTACAAAGTCTTCTTACCGATTGCCTTTGTCATTTCCAGTAAACAAAAATATCAAAATATAAGTAGAGATACAGAATGTCAGAAAGAGATAATGTCAGAGAGAGCAAGCTATGATCTCTAGCTCCTTCTTATGGTAATTTGCAATATAATCAACCAATCGGAACATAATACAAATCAATCCTGTAACTTTGTCTTAAAGCTACAAACGTACATTGTTGGTTTATATATTGCCAACCCAACTAATTGGTGGACAGATTCCTAATAAGTTATTTAAATAAATACATAATATTCCCTCCATAGACAACTTTTTAAAAAGCTAACCATAAACAGTTTCTTCAGTGTTTAGATACAGATATAGATAATCAGAGTTGGAAGGGACCTTGTAGGTCATCTAGTCCAACCTTCCGCCCAAGTGGGAGACCCTACACCATTTCTAACAAATGGCAGTCCAATCTCTTCTTGAAAGTCTCAAGTGATGGCGCTCCAACAACTTCCGAGGGCAAGCTGTTCTATTGGTTGATTGTTCGCACTGTCAGAAAGTTTCTCCTTGTTTCCAGGTTAGTTCTCCTTGTTCAGTTTCCATCCATTATTCCTTGTCTGGCCTACAGGTGCTTTAGAAAATAGCTTGACCCCTTTCTCCCTGTGGCAGCCCCTCAAATATTGGAAGACCGCTATCATGTCTCCCCTGGTCCTTCTCTTCACTAGATGAGTCATGCCAAGTTCCTGCAACCATTCTTCACATGTTTTAGTCTCCAGTCCCCTAATCATCCTGGTTGTTCTTCTCTGTACTATTTCTAGAGTCTCAACATCTTTTTTATAATGTGGTGACCAAAACTGGATGCAGTACTCTAGATGTGGTCTTACTAAGGCTTTATAGAGTGGTATTAGTACTTTCCTTGATCTTGACTGTATCTCTCTGTTAATACAACTTAGGATTGCATTAGCTTTTTTGGTAGCTGCTACATACTGCTGGCTCATATTTAGCTGGTTGTTCACTGAGACGCTAAGATTCCTCTCACAGTTACTGCTATTGAGCCTGGTTTCACCCAATTTATATGGGTACTTTAGGTTTTTCTTGCCTAAGTGTAGGACTTTATTTTTCTCTATATTGAATTTATTTTATTAGATATAGCCAATGTTCTAGTCTGTCAAGATCCATCTGGATCTTGAGCCTATCTTCTTGGGTGTTAGCTATTCCTGCCAGCTTAGTATCATCTGCAAATTTGGTAAGTTCCCCTTCTATTCCCTCATCTAAGTCGTTAATGAAGATATTGAAGAATACTGGGCCTAAGACGGAACCTTGTGGCATCCCACTGCTTACTTCCCTCCATGTAGACTTAGACCCATTAAGGACTACTCGTTGAGTACAGTTTGCCAGCCAGTTGTGAGTCCATCTAGTGGTAGTGCTATCTATTCCACTTTTTTCTAGCTTACTAAGAAGTAGGTTGTGGTCTACTTTATCGAATGCCTTGCTGAAATCTAAATATATTATATCCACAGTATTTTGCTGGTCTACTAATTTAGTCACTGTGTTGAAGAATGAAATAAGATTGGTTTGGCATGATCTGTTTTTAACAAACCCATGCTGACTGCTAGTTATTACTTTACTTGTTTCTAGATGTTGGCAGATCTGTTTTTTTATTATCTTTTCCATATGTATGTATGTGTGTGTGTGTATACATACATACATACATACATACAGTATTCAGGTATTTTCCCACATCATTATAGTTGTGCTTTTAAAGTTGTAGCGACGTTTCAGCAGAATCTCATCTACCATCATCAGGCTTGTGTATTGTGTTCATCTGCCATCATCAGTCTTGTGTATTGTGTTCGTACACAAACCTGATGATGGGAGATGAGATTCTGTCAAAACGTTGCTACAACTTTAAAAGCACAACTATAATGATGTGGAAAAATACCCGAACAAAGCTGAATACCATAGATATAAATACGCGCAAAAACTTAAAAGAAAAAATGTGTGTGTATGTGCATGCGTGCGCACACCCATGTGCATCAAAAGTCATAGAGGTTGCTCTGATTGCATAATTACAGCTCCATCTTAATTTTTCTGTGGCTGCCCCTGTTTTAATCCTTTCCATTGATGCTGTAACACTACCATTTAAATAGCATTTCTGAAATCTTTTAATATATTTCTGAATATGTTTTTCAAAAAATACCCATAGTTGTTCTATAAAGATTGATTTTAACATTGCTTTTAACACTAATTACTTCAAGAATAAGCGCTAAGCCACTCTAATCAAACCCTAGGTTTGTTTTAAGGATATCCAGTTAAGATAAGCTTTCATGTATCCAGCTCTGTTGTTATGGGAAAAAAAGATTAAAGAATCATTGTGAGAGCACAAGAGTATTACAAATAGATGATGGTGTCATATCATCTAGTCTGAGTAAAGTGTGAGTGATTCTATCCTCTCTGATTAATATAGTATTGCCCAGCATGCCAGTGTTAACATAAATGTGTTAAAATCTATTCTAAGAACAATTTTAATTTCAGGGCCCACAAGTAATTGTTTCATATTTTTAAAAGCTGATTTGCTTTTAGTTTACTGTATGTACATTTTTACAGCTCTTTTTATTATTTGTTTTATGCCAACAATTGTACAGAAATACCCATGAGCATAATATAATCAACTTCTAACTGAGACAATTATCCTTTAGAACATGAGAGACATGCTAAAAACATTTGCACAAATTTCTGCTTCTGAGAGAAAGGTTTCTTTTCACACTGTCTTAGCAATCTATAGTAGTGGGCATAGATCTATAAGATGCAACCACCACATATTTTGATCTTTACACTGCAATGAAAGGAAACTGAGAACAATAATAACATATTTCTTCAGTATTTGATCAACTGTTGCAAATAATTTCATTCCTCCCCCAATCTTTTTGCCATGGTTGATAAAGATGCTTAATAATTTCCTAGTAATTCATGAAGTGTCATTTGAATTTTGAGCTCACATAATCTTGAAACATCAGAACTACATAATCAAGAAATCATTAGAAGTTCAGCTTGACTTTAGCTCTTTATTGATTAAAAGTTGGAAAATTAAATACGTTCACATTAAAATGTGAGATAAAACTAATTTTCTTCCATCCCTGGTTATCTCATTTTCAATTCAAGTGTGACAATTACACATTAATTATTTATATGTTAGTGTATAAAATGTGTGATGCAGTGGAAAATACCATTAATGAATGACAGCAAGAAGTGGTGCTATAATATCACAGTTATTCTAAATTGTATCAGAACAAATGCATTCAAGAGGCTGAGTCAATATTTTAAATCAAGGGCTAAAGAACATGCAAGATTTTAATGTCAGACAACATATACAATAATGAACAACTTTTTAGTCATTTTTTAAAGTGAAATGACAGTATTGTTTAATAGACAAAATATGATATGAATTATCCTCAACCCATTTAATCAACTATTAATAATGAATTTTCACTACAGTCTTGTGAGGTAGATTAGTCTGAAGGTAAGTGACTAAATCAAGACCATTCATTGAGAGTTAGGGTTATATAACTTTGCCACTGTATTCACATGGGAATAATCCTGGGTGAAAAGCTGTAGCCTGGACAATGGTCTGATAAATGAAATCTGAGTTTGAAAGAGGGATGGGATGTGTGAGAGAAGGGAGTCTCAGAAGGGACCCGCTCTAGTTTTTAGAAAGTAAAAGTAAGGGAGGAGAGAGATTCTTTCAGATTTGCAAGATTCTGTTACTGTAACTTATAGTAACTTTCACTGTAACAGTACCAACTATGTTAACTCATAGTTGGTGCTTCTTGTCTGAACTATCTCAAAGGACTGACAGATTATTTTTATTTCTTGTATATAACAATTTTAACAAACATTGATGTCACTTGAGAAATAATGTAGATCTTCATTTGTGTTGTCATGTAGATAAAAATGAAATTTTAATATTTAATTTTATTTATAAAAACTTTATAACATTAACATGAAGTTATATCTGATAGTTCTTCTACAAATGCAGAACAACTCCCATCCACCCTACTCTATGCATGATTTGGAAGTCTTTGGAAAGACAACTGCTATTATTAAATTGTTGTATATGTACAATATAATGTAGTGATTCATGTAGCTTTATAAATAACATTTGGAGAGAAGAAACAGATAAAATAAAAACTAAAAAACTGCTGTATTGTCAATATGAACATGAAAATCATTAAAACAGACTTTTGGAATACAATGTGAAAATGTGTAGTTAAATGTAATAGATCCATGAGTTACAAAACAAGTACAACTATATTTTTAAATGTCATTTGGCTGCAGACAGTTAAAACACGAAAAGGATTTAAGCATCAATATATGCAATCCCATACAAACAGCACATAGCCAAAATTCTAGGAGAATGACTAATATGAAGTTAGCTTTTATGAATAAAGGAACAAATTACATATTAAAAAAGTAATTTAGTTCACTGTGTTTGGAACAAGTGTGCTGGTTCAGCAAGAAACCAGAAAAAGTAAAATAGATGTAGGAAAGATTGTTTTATTTTAAAAGTTCTTTCCTTCCTCTAAAGTTTTCCTTTTGGTAATAGTGTGGATTTCAACTACAATATTCCATTAATTTGTCTTTTTATACTAAAAACGTTCCTAGATCACATATAGCCCTTAGTTTATCTTCATCTGGCTCATGGCAATTAATTTAATCTGTCCAATATATTTTCTCCCCTCTTTTTAGCAGCCTGCCATGGAAAGAAAAATAGGAGAAAAGAGGGAGACACATGAGGGTTAAAGATAGGACAACGGGTGTCAAAACCGATCAAATAATTCTATCAACTCTTGACTCCATCTGCTGCTTATGTTTCTCAGACTTCCAGGCCTCCAACAGATTATCTCCAAATTAGATGGCCCTTAACAATAAAAAAAAAGGTTGCCCACCAATTGTTTATGCCTATGGGCAATACACATAATGTTTGATGCAACATCTTTAACCATCAAACTGTTTTTTGATGGTGCAGAATGGATGAAGGCTAACTTACTCTCTTATTTTCTATTTCTTTTTTGCTATGTTGTTTACTAAAAAGGCTTAAAGGTTCATAGTCAAAGGCTACTCCCTTTGGGACCAATCCATACTAATTGTTAAGTACTGAACATGGGTCGGAGTAAATGGAGACAGCCTCTGAATAGTGAACTTTCAGCTCTTTATTTGCATAGTGACTTCTCAAAACAACAACAGTGAACTCTGCCTTATATAGGCAACCCTTGTGAGAATTGTCCAATAACGAGCTATGAACGCTAGCTCTTTTAACCAATAAGAATTCTCTGTTAAGGGCCAATCGGATTCCTCAGAACTAACCAATCCGATCTGGCCGCCTAACAGCCAATCAGAAGTGCAGGGCCAGAACCCTGCACTTTACCTCAAGCTCATACTTTATTAACTATGGTACATACACAACACCCCTTTCCCCTGGCTTCTATACGGTGTAGTTATATAGTCCCTTAGATAGGACGGTTGTCTTTTAACTCTTTTGGATTTTCATTGGATTGGTTGGTTGCAATCCTGTTGAGATAGATTGTTGTTTGGCAGTGGTTCTGCTTCTTGCTCAGCTGCAATTTCTTGCGGTACAAACATTTCTCCTTCCTGCTCCATTTCCTGAGTATCACTTAGTTCGTCGCTCCCTTCGAGCAGATTCCCTGGAACTTCATCTTCTTCCGTACCCCCCCCCCCTCGGTTTGGTCATGGGAGAGTTGTTGACTGGCCATTGTGAGTCGTGACCGTAATTGGTCGATATGCCGTTTCCACAGTTTATTGTCACAGCATTTCACTACATAGGATTTAGGGCCGGTCACTCGTACTACTATTGCCTCTATCCATAACGGGTCGCCCGATAAATTCCATGCGTAAACGAGGTCTCCTACCTGGAAGGTGCGACAGCGGCCGCTGGATCCTATTGGCTTTTCCAGTTCGTAAGCAGAGTGCAACTGGTCGAGGTGGGAGCGGAGTCTTCGTCCCATCAGTAGTTCGGTGGGAGTTCTGCCGGTGACGCTATGTGGAGTTATGTGTTGCAAAAAGAGAATTTGGTTGACCTTGTCATCAATATTGTCATAGTGCACTTTTTGCAAAGTCTTTTTAACAAATTGGACCATGCGTTCAGCTCGGCCATTGGTCGCAGGGTGAACAGGTGAGGTGAGCGCATGGCAGATGCCGCAGTCAGTGAGGTACTGCTCGAACATTAGTGCCATAAACTGTGGCCCGTTATCGGACACCAGGACATCTGGCAAGCCATGGGTTGCAAAGAGTCTGTTTAGAATCTTGATCACCGCCTCGGAGATCGTAGCCGTCATACGATGAATTTCTAACCAATTGGAGTATGCGTCGACTGTCAGCAGGAAGGTATAGCCCTCGGTTGGCCCTGCGAAATCCAGGTGGATTCTGGACCAGGGTCCACATGGCGTCTCCCATTCAGTAGGCATGGCTTTTGGTGGGGCATTGCTGACTTGTTGGCAATTGGAACACGCTTTAACCCACTGCTCAATTTGCCGGTCCATGCCCGGCCACCATGCGTAGCTCCGTGCAAGCGCCTTCATTCGCACGATGCCGGGGTGGCCCTCATGCAGAATTTGCAGCAGCGTCTTCTGGAGTCGCTCTGGGACAATGACTCTATCGGCCCAGATGACACAGCCTTTTTGGGAAAAAAGTTCAGTCTGTCGAGATTTGAATGGTGCGAAGTCATCTGGTACTTGGTCCAATGGCCATCCACGTTCTACCCAGCCTAGGACTCGAGCTAGGGTATGGTCTCATTTGGTTTCTCTCACGATGTCTCGGGCGGTCATAGGTGGCGAGTTGAGTGTTTCGATCTGCAACGTGGTTGCCATTGGTGCCGGATCGTCGAGAGTCTCTGGAAGCGGTGCTTGGCTTAATGCGTCGGCGTGAGGAAGGGCTTTCCCCGGGTGATATTGCAGGCGATAATTATAAGCAGCTAGGAATTCTGACCATCGGGTCATTCTAGGGGATAATATGTAGGGGTTGGCTTGTCCCCGGCTATTATCCCTAGCAACGGTTTGTGGTCAGTTATAATGGTAAATGTCCTTCCATACACATATTCATGAAATTTTTTTACAGCTGAAACGATTGCGAGGGCTTCTTTATCAATTTGTCCATAGTTCCGCTCTGCTTGTGAAAGAGTCTTCGAAAAGTATGCAACAGGGGCTTCATTCCCATTACATGGCTCAAAATGGCGCCCACCTCGAAAGGCGATGCATCGCAGGTTATAACAAACGGCAAAGTCTCGTTATACTGCATAAGTACAGAGTCAGATGTGAGCAGTTTTTTAACATTCCAGAACACTTGCTCATACCCACAATGCTTTCTTATCTAATAATCGGTGTAATGGTTCAGCGACAGTTGCCTTGTGCGGTAAAAATACATTATAGAAATTAATGAGGCCTAAGAACGCCTGGAGATAGGCCTTGTTGCGTGGCCTGGGAGCGTTTTTGATCGCTTTTAATTTACTCTCAGTAGGATGAATGCCCTGGCTATCAATTCGGTACCCTAGAAACTCAACATTGTCAGTATACAATTGACATTTATTTTTTTTCATCTTAAGTCCGGCCTCTTGAAATTTTTTTAGAACGCATTTCAAATGGTCCTGTAAGATTTTTTTGGGTAGGGACTGCAATTAATACATCATCAAAATAAGGGACCATGCCCTTGATTCCTTGTAATAACCTTTCCATAAGGCTCTGGAAGATCCCCGGGGCTACACTAACTCCGAATTGCAATCGGGTACATTTAAAGGCACCCCTGTGCATTACAATTGTTTGGGCTTGAGCCGTTTTTCATCCACTGGTAATTGTTGATAAGCTTGGGCTAAATCTAATTTAGCGAAAACCTTACCGCCCCCCAAGGAATGGAGGAGGTGCTGCACCACTGGAACTGGATACGCATTCTGCTGCAGGGCATGGTTCAAAGTGGCCCCGTAGTCCCCACAAATTTGGATTGACCCATCTGGCTTAATGGGTGTTACAATAGGGGTTTCCCATGGAGAGTGATCGATGGGCTTCAACACCCCTTGAGCAATTAACTTGTCGAGTTGTTCGTCGATTTTTGCTTTAAGAGCAAACGGAACTCGACGGGGCTTCAAACGAATGGGAGCTACTTTTGGATTTAGACTGAATGAGATCGGGGTCCCCTTATACTCACCTAGCTATCCGCGAAGATGTCGCTGAACTTAGAGATAAGGTTTTCCTCTCACTCACAACCACCGACTCGGTTCACGCCGGCCACTTCAATGCCGAGTGGAGCGAACCATTGGAGGCCTAGTAGGCTAGGCCTATCTCTATCGATGTCCGTTAGAGGTAAGTATGCTGTATGCTTCTTGAAGGAGACTCGGACTCAACAGGACCCGACAATGAGGATTCGATTTTCTTGGTAGTCCTTGAGGATGAGGCATTGAAATTGGAGGTCTTGGCATTGAATTGTAGGGATGAGTTGCTTGAGTGTCTTCCAAGACACCATCGAGAGGGACGATCCCAAGTCGACCTCCATGTGGCAAGGCTGGTTCTCGATGGCTACCATGACCCGGATTTTCTTAGTGTCCAAAGCTGAGGCCGATAGTGACCAATAGTGACCGATAGTGATAGTATGGTAAGCCTCTTTTTTTGCAAAGCTCGATTTCTGTAGGAGTGGTTTACTGGCTCTCGCCTTACAGGATGGTTTCCTGTCGATTGGTGATAGTTGGCCCCTTTTGAGGCCTGGCTGAGTCCTGGTAAACTGCGGCAGACCCAGTCGATGTGGCCTCGTTTCCCGCACTCATGGCAGAGTGCGTCACGGAATTTGCATTCGGCCCTGGCATGGTTGGCTCCACAGCCAGCGCAAGGGCGTAAGGGCTTCGGGCAAGGGTCCCGGTCGGACAGCAGTCGATGGACCCCTTCTTCGTCGCTGTCTAACGATGAAGAGAGTCCTCGTGGTGCATTGTTGATAGCTGCCCTTCTGTGCTAGGTGAGATTTTTCTGGCCGGTGGTGGTACCAGAGTGCAGCTTCGCCGTAGTTGTGCAGCTGACTTTTGGTCGCCTCCGCAGCCGTGGCTTCGGCAATGGCATCAGCAAGACTGATGTCATCTTTCGCCATCAGCTTGCTTTGCACGCCTAGTGCATCTAATCCCAGAACTATTTGATCTTTCAGTGCCTCTTCTAAATCGGTGAACCCACAGAGGCCCCCTAAATTTCGGAGCTCCACCACGAAATCGGCCACGCTCTCCCCTTTTCATTGGTTTCTCTGATAAAACTCGTGGCGTCTCACGAGTGCAGGCACGGTTGGCGCGTAATGGTCTCTCAGGATGGGTTCGAGGTCATCCCAGCTCATGGCTTTCACTTCTCGAGGTTTGGCAAGTGCTTTAGCCATCTTAAATACGGCTGGGCCGCAATGCGTCAGGAACAGTGCCCTTTTCTTTGATGGCGTGGCGTCCTTCAAGTTATTCATCTCGAGAAACATTTGGAAGTGATCCATGTAGGATTCCCAATTCTCTTGGTTCGGATCGAATGGAGCGGGTGGTACGATGCTGCCGGACATGGTTCCGTTGTTGGCGTCATCTATCACGTGCTCGGTATTGCTTCCTGGCTTCTTCAGTTCAGACGTCTCCACATCCCATCCTCGTCGCCAGTGTTAAGTACTGAACATGGGTCAGAGTAAATGGAGACAGCCTCTGAATAGTGAACTTGCAGCTCTTTATTTGCACAGTGACTTCTCAAAACAACAACAGTGAACTCTGCCTTTTATAGGCAACCCTTGTGAGAATTGTCCAATAACGAGCTATGAACGCTAGCTCTTTTAACCAATAAGAATTCTCTGTTAAGGGCCAATCGGATTCCTCAGAACTAACCAATCCGATCTGGCCGCCTAACAGCCAATCAGAAGTGCAGGGCCAGAACCCTGCACTTTACCTCAAGCTCATACTTTATTAACTATGGTACATACACAACACTAATTACACACAATATTATGAGATTATCTCCAAATTAGATGGCCCTTAACTAATTACACACAATATTGTTTACAGTAGCTCTGGAAAGCTCTATGTCTTTTGATGGATAAATACGCCTAATATAAATTCTTGTCTGTTATGTATCTCTTTCTTTCTGTCTACTCTCTATTTTTTTCTGACTTGTATTCTATTTTACCAGGTATTTCATGTCTGCTAATTTTTAATAAATATACATTTATACCTATACAGTTATGCAGCAGTTGGTTGTAATTGTAAGATACAAATTACAACCAATTGCTGCAATCCACAAACAAAACAAAACAAATATTCCTTGAAATATTGATTTCATCAGATTTAGAACATTATTGACTGGTAACATAGTTTATGTATATACTATATTTTCATGTCCTTGAAGTAGAATTTGAGTTTGATGGGACAGAGCATGGGAAGATTATTTCAACCTAAATCTCTTTAGAGATGATACTATTATTTCATAAAATTTCTGAGTAGATTTTATCCATATTAGACAGGCTTCCAAAACCCTGGAGTCTTTGAAATGCTGTCATAGCAAAGGTGATTATATCTATATTTTATTATGAAAGGCATAGTTGTTAGTGAGGGAAATATAATGCTGCATTTTTATATACATATATGAACCTATGGAACTTACGTCATTATTAACAGAAGGGATTATTTAGCACAAGTTTGAATTTCCAGCACTGTGACTTTGGTTATGCTTAATTAAATCAATGTGATTTGATATTTAAACATCAAACTAGAGAGAATATTCATTTTATAACTGCAGATACATCCATGTACTTCAACCTTGGGATCATATTATTGGCTATCTCTTAAATGTTTTGAATGATAACAGATGGCATGTATTGTAGATGACTGAAGAATAATAAATACATCTGTGGATTGCTAAAATTAAATTGTAAGAATTGTAGTTTGGCAAAATAAGAAGACAATTCTATTCTGTTAGCAAATCCTTGCACCACAACCCATAGGAACTGACTTTATATTAGTAAAGTTCCAACAATGAGTGAGATAATGGATTTTTATTTAATGTATAGGATAACAGATTTTTTTTTGCAGGGATCTAGTAGAGGTCAGCAATTACACATTTATTAAGCCAAATAAACAGTGTTAGCAGGATTCATCATTTGCTTTTAAATCAATTACTCAATAAGCTATTTTGTAGAAACTTTTATGCTACAACTATTTCAAGAAAGCTGCTTGTTTTACATCTTATTTTTAAGAATTCATCAATACACAAAAACTCTTGCTCTCTCTAATAATGGAAAGCCATTTTTAATTTTTATAATTTTATAATGAGAATTCATTTTTATTTATATTTATAGTAGAGTAAGATGTTGAAATATGTCAACAAGATAATTCAATAAAGGCTGAAATCCACAAAGGTTGTATTTGGATAAATTATTCTTTGGGAATAATATATGTTTATATGTTTTATTATATGTTTATATGTTTTATTATAAAATAACATCTTAAAATATCATGAAGATAATCAACGATATCATATTGATATTCCCAGATGCTTTCCAATATTGCTGATAAATGCAATATCTCTTTATTTAAGAAGTACTAAATCACAACAGGATGAATCAAATTTTGTAAATTAAATCTTTCCCTTGGCTAATATCTCCTATAAATTATTGGTTGTGGATTTCAGAAAAGTTTTTAATTATTAACTCATAGAATAGTTTTTATAAAACTTGTATGAAAGAAACTTGTATGAAAGAAATGAATTTCAATAGGTTCAAAACAGAGTTGGATCTGTTTATTATAAAATACAACCTATGTTTTTAAAATCCAGAAATGAACAAATTCTTTCTGATTAAGTCACTTTTGTCCTTTCAATTGTATGCCTATCATTTAGTGGCATTTCAAACAGTAGGCTAGACTAGGATAAATTTGATCTAAGTTAAACTAGTTTTAATTACATTAGTTAATGTAATATCCCATATATGTAACAATTCCCCCTTTATGTCAGATTTTTCACTTTTTTAGAGGAAATCACAGTCATAGAACTAAAATAGGAAATCATGTTTTGGCCAATAGTTAATTAGACTCATTACTGGTACCTTTGATAGCTTCTATTTGAACAGATCCAGAAAAAGATAATCTATCATTTCCCTGTTTAATTGAGTCTACTGTTAAACTGCTTTTTCTGCTAGGAAGTTTTTTTTTCTAATATTCAATAGAATCTTTGTGCCAGTAGCTTCAGTGCATCATTTTGTGTCTTGTTTTTGGTAATAATAGAGAACAGGATATGGCCTTTACAACCTAATACCATTTCAGATATTTAAACGATATTACCAATTACTTGATCAGCCTTGGTTAAATAGTCCCAATGTTGTCACAGAACTCTTGTATTCATGTACAATAACATAATGAACATGAAAAAAAAACTCAACCATGGCAGTTTGCATCATGATAAAGAATCTTGAGAGTCAGTTTCTGTAATTGTTACGGTATGAAGCTAGAAACTGGGAGAACAGGAGTTCTATTCCTACATTAGGCACAAAGCCAGCTGGGTGACCTTGAGCTAGTCACTTTCCCTCAGCCTTAGGAAGGCGCAATGGTGAAACATTTCTGCAAACCCTTGCCCAAAAAACCCTTCAAGGATTTGTCTGGTTTCTGAGAATCAGGCATTATTGAACTGAAGAAAAAGGAAAAAGATCTTGCATAAATTATAATCCATCTACAATGGAAGAATGGATGGTGAAGCTGATGGAATTGACAGAGGAAGCAAAATTGCCAAGTTTCATAAAAAAGAGTTTGATTAATTTTATATCTACTTGAAAACCACTTCTGAATTTTTTTGTAAGAAACTGAAAGAAATGAAATGTTGATTTTGGGATTCAAATTATTAGAATTATACAGGGTTATAGAAATATTGCAGACAAATATTACTCTTTGAGTAAGAGTCTGATGCATTTTTTGACGTGCCAATGAACATGTCATTTGGAAACATGGAAATTTTAGAACAACATACAACATATGTACAGGTATTACACACACTCATTCATGCTTCTTTTATATGAGTCATGCATATTTCATTCTGATTTTCTATGCTTTTCATCTACCACCAACTCCTGGTGAGTTTTTAGCTCTTTCTGATTTCTGTTTCCTTGTTAGCCTTGTCAGATGTATCTGCTAATCACTTACTTGATCATAATTTTCTTGCTTTTTTTTAAATCCAGGAAACTGTTACTTGAAGAAATCCTCATAAATCAAAAGACAGGGGTGAGATTCTATTCCACTGGTTCTATAGAACCAATCCAATAGAAGTGCCTTGTTGGTTCTGTCCAAGCAGAGACATGAGCGTGGTAAGTATGGAATCTTATTAAATCAATTCATACTGTTATGAACTAATAAAACACTTAAATAAAGTTTATCAAAAGCTTTAGAAAATAGCAGGGTTCTAGCCCTGTACTTCTGATTGGCCGATAATAGTGATATCGGATTGGTCCGTTCAGGAGAATCTGATTGGCTGTTAACGAGCCACTCTCATTGGTTAAGTGAGTTAACACTCCACATTTCCTATTAGTTACTAGAGCAGCAGCTTGCCTATAAAAGGGCTGCTGTTGCCCTAAGGTTTTGCTCTGTTCAGAATGTTTAATAAAGAGTTTGAAGTTCACTTTTCACCGTCTCGTCTCCGTTCCTTGCGCCCATGCGCAGAACTTAACACTGGCAATGAGGATGGGATACGGAGACGTCAGAGCTGACTGAACACTACAGAGCACTAAACAGAGCACGTGGCTGAAGGTGCATCAATGGCAGAAACCATGACTGGCGGCACCATACCACTCGCTCCATTCGACCCGGCACAAGAAGACTGGACTCATACATGGACCGGTTCCAGATGTTTCTGGAGACCAACAACTTGAAGGATGCCACAACTGGGAAAAAGAGAGCGGTATTCCTGACTCACTGCGGACCTGCCATTTTTAAGATGGCTAAGGCACTGGCGAAACTGGCTGAGGTGAAATCCATGGACTGGGACATCCTCGAGCCCCTCCTATGGGCCCACTATGCACCTACCATACCAAAGCTTGTCCGAAGACATGAATTTTACCAGAGAGACCAGCGGAAAGAAGAAAGCGTTGCAGATTTCATCACGGATCTCCAGAACCTGGGAGGCCTCTGTGGGTTCACCGACCTTGAAGAAACTCTAAGAGACCGAATAGTTCTGGGTTTAGATGCACCGCATGTGCAAAGTAAGCTGATGGTGAAAGACAACATCAGCCTTGCAGATACCATCGCTGATGCTACTGCCGCAGAAGCAACCAGGAAGTCAGCTGCCTGAATGCGCTGCACCAATGCCTCGCTCCGCCAACTCGCCGGTGAAACCTCACCTCACCTTGAGGGACATGCAATGGCAACCCACCACGAAGACCTCGAATCGTCATCAGAAAGTGATGAGGAAGAAGTCAACCGGCTCCGGTCTGAACGAGACCAACACCACTAGGGTAACCAGAGACTGCAGTACCAATGCACAGGTTGTGGGGCAAACCACCCAAGATCAGACTGCAAATTCCTCGACGCACTCTGCCATATTTGTGGGAAGAGAGGTCACATCGGAAAGGTTTGTCGAAGCAAGCTAGGATCCAGCCCACTTCAAAGGGGGACCAACTACCACCAACCCACAGGAAGTCGTCCTGTGAATTGGGAACATTTGAACCATCAATGGAACAACCACTCCTACAGAAATAAACCACTAGCCCATTCAACGAAATGAGAAGAGGCACATCAAACCATCACGATTGGTCACGCCTCATCATTAGATGCAAAGGAGATCCAAGTGAAGGTCACCATCGAAAACCAGCCCTGTGTGATGGAAGTCGATTCAGGATCATCCCTCTCAATGGTTTCTTGGAAGACCCTTAAACAATTGATCCCTGCCATCCGGTGGCATGACCTCAGAACCCAAAGAATCATTCTCAAGGACTATCAAGGAAACCGAATTCCGGTTGTTGGATCCAGCCTAGTCCAGGTCTCATTCAAAAATTGTACTGCATCTTTACCATTGACCGTCGTCGATCGTGATCGGCCTAGCTTGTTAGGCCTTCAATGGTTTGCTCCACTTGGGATTGAGGTAGCTGTCATTTACCAAACCAGCAATGACGACTGGGAGGAGGCCCTCATCCAGGAATTCCAGGACGTCTTTGCAGATAAACTAGGCGAGTACAAGGGGACCCCGATATCATTTAAACCTGAAGTAGCCCCCATCTGCCTTAAGCCTCGTCGAGTCCTTTTTGCCCTTAAACCAAAGATTGACGAGCAGCTTGATAAATTAACAGCCCAGGATGTTTTAGAACCAACCGACCATGCTTCTTGGGAAACCCCAATCGTAACACCCATCAAATTGGATGGGTCGTTAAGGATTTGTGGGGACTACCGTGCCACCCTGAATCACGTCCTTCAACAGAATGCTTACCCGGTGCCGGTGGTACAACACCTACTCCATTCCCTGAGGGGCGGAAAAGTCTTCACTAAATTGGATTTAGCACAGGCGTACCAACAACTGCCTGTTGATAAAAAAACAGCAGAGGCACAAACAATCGTTACGCACCGAGGCACCTTTAAGTGCAACCGACTCCAATTCGGAGTTAGCGTGGCCCCAGGGATCTTTCAGAGCTTGATGGAGAGACTATTACAGGGTATAAAAGGGTCGTACCATACTTTGATGATGCTTTAATTGCTGCCCCGAATAGAGAAATACTAAAGGAGCGTCTAAGACTGGTTCTCCAGAAATTTAAAGACTCTGGCCTTAAAGTTAAAAAAAAAAAAAGTCAACTGTGTACAGATAAAGTAGAGTTCCTGGGGTACCTAATCGATAAACAAGGCATTCACCCCACCAGTAGCAAGTTAAGAGCAATCAAGAACGTCCCAAGACCCAGAAACAAGACTGATCTCCAAGCTTTTCTGGGGCTTATTAATTTTTACAACATCTTCCTGCCCCACAAAGCGACTGTAGCCGAGCCCCTACATCGGCTTCTCGACAAAAAAGCAACCTGGGTTTGGGGGCACCGAGAGGAGCACGCGTTCCGACAAGTGAAAAACCTATTAACTTCAGGTGCTGTTTTAATGCAGTATAACGAGACTTTGCCCTTAACAATCACATGTGATGCATCACCATTTGGAGTAGGAGCCATTTTGAGCCATGTGTTACCAAACGGTAGTGAAGCCCCTATTGCCTATTTTTCAAGAACTCTGTCAAAGGCTGAATGTAACTATAGTCAAATCGATAAAGAGGCTCTTGCTGTTGTATCTGCTGTTAAACAGTTTCATGAATATGTTTATGGACGAGTTTTTACTATTGTTACTGATCACAAACCTTTGCTGGGGATTATAGCAGGAGACAAGCCAACCCCCTATATATTATCACCTAGAATGACTCGCTGGTCGGAGTTTTTGGCTGCATACAATTATAAGCTGCAGCACCGCCTGGGGAAAGCCATTCCCCACGCTGACGCATTGAGCCATGCACCACTTCCGGAAACCGTCGATGACCCAGCTCCAACCCTTACAATGCTCCAGATTGAAACGCTGCATTCACCGCCGCTGACCGCTAGAGATATCGCAATCGAAACAAAACGCGATCCTATCTTAAAGCGGGTTCTTAGCTGGGTCAAATGAGGATGGCCAGTAGATCAAACCCCTGACGACTTCATTCCCTTCAAGAATCAACAAACGGAACTTTTTTCGCAAAAGGGCTGCATCCTGTGGGGGGATAGAGTCGTTGTCCCAGAGCGGTTACAACGAGCGGTACTAAAGACACTGCATGAGGCCCACCCCGGCATCGTGCATATGAAAGTGCTCGCACGAAGCTACGCGTGGTGGCCATTGACAAATCGAAGCCTGGGTAAAGACTTGTTATAAGTGCCAGGAGGTTAGCAATGCCCCACCAAAGGCAACTCCGACAGAATGGGAAACACCTCGGGGACCGTAGTCCTGCATTCATATTGACTTTGCGGGACCTACTAAGGGACATATGTTCCTATTAACAGTGGATGCCTACTCAAACTGGCTCGAGATCCACGAAATGAAAAGTACTACAACCGAGTCCGTCATCCGGAATTTGAACAGAGTATTCGCAATGCATGGACTACCAGACATTCTGGTATCCAACAACGGACCCCAGTTTACCGCGCTTCCTTTTGAACAATACTTAGCGGACCGTGGTATTCGCCATGCGCTAACTTTGCCCAGTGCACCCTGCGGCTAATGGAAGAGCCGAGCGTATGATACAGTTTGTTAAAAAAACCCTCTACAAGATGGACTATGGGGACATTGAAGATAAGATAAATAGAATACTCCTTCTCCAACACATCACTCCGCACAGCGTCACCAACAAGATTCCAGCGGAACTATTGATGGAACGCAAACTCCGCTCCCACCTCAACTGGCTTAACCCGTCTTATGAGCCAGAGAAACCCTGTGGATCTAGCGGAAAATACCATAAGTTCAAGATAGGCGACTTAGTTTTCGCCAGAAACCTTTCTGGCGAACCGTTGTGGATCGAGGCCACTGTTATTCAAGCCACTGGACCCAGGTCGTACCGGGTGAAAACCTGCGATGGAAAAATATGGAAACGCCATATTGATCAGCTTTGCTCGAGGCTACAACCTAGTTTCCGTGACTCCAGTAACTCCCAAACTGAGGGGGGAGGGGATGTCGAAGAAACTGAATTCGAGATGGCAGAAAGCAGGAACGAAAGAAGGCAGCCATGGGGCGTAACAATTGAAGAAGGATCAGGGATGGGTGTGGCCTCACCACAGAGGAACAACCCAACAGAGGCAAGCCCACAAGGGCCAGAGGACAATGATGAGAACATTAGCGGCACCGAGTCTTCCAACAAGGAACCACCGGCACCCGACTTGCCTGAAAACGCCCCACCAAAACAGGCTTACAGACAAGAACCGGTGGGACAGCATAAATCCAATAGACAGTCAAAGCAACCTTCCTACCTCAGAGATTACATCACCGCACCCCCCAAACGGAACCCGGGGGGAAGGGGTGTTATGAACTAATAAAACACTTAAATAAAGTTTATCAAAAGCTTTAGAAAATAGCAGGGTTCTAGCCCTGCACTTCTGATTGGCCGATAATAGCGATATCGGATTGGTCCATTCAGGAGAATCTGATTGGCTGTTAATGAGCCACTCTCATTGGTTAAGTGAGTTAACACTCCACGTTTCCTATTGGTTACTAGAGCAGCAGCTTGCCTATAAAAGGGCTGCTGTTGCCCTAAGGTTTTGCTCTGTTCAGAATGTTTAATAAAGAGTTTGAAGTTCACTTTTCACCGTCTCGTCTCTGTTCCTTGCGCCCATGCACAGAACTTAACACATACAGACATACAGTGCTCAGTTGGTAATTCTTTCATGTTACTGACTTGGGAGTAATCAATTGATCAGGTCTCATGCTGCCTGGGGAATTCTGGAAATTGAAGTCCACATGTCTTAAAGTTGCTAAGCTTTAAAAACATTCAGAAGTACAACTTCTTGTGAGCCTGGGTTATTTTCCTGCATTTTGGAAATAAGAAAATTATCTTATTGTGCCTGGTGCAGAGATGCAGCTGAAATCTATTTAGATGTTAATTGGAAGGTTAAAGCTGCAGATACAGGTAGTCTTTGACTTACAACTATTTGTTTAGCCTCCATTTAAATTACAACAGCACTGAAAAAAGTGACTTATATTCCTTCCCCCACCCAGGGACAGACAGAGAGAAGGAGGGAGGGAGGGAGGGAAAGAGAGAGAGAGAGAGAGAGGGAGGGAAAGAGAGAGAGACAAGACACACACAGAGAGAGACAAGACAGAGAGAGAGAGAAGAACAAGAAAGAAAGAAAGAAAGAAAGAAAGAAAGAAAGAAAGAAAGAAAGAAAGAAAGAAAGAAAGAAAGAGGGGGGAGAAAGACACACACACACACACACACACACACACACACACACACACACACACACAGACACAGACACACACACACACAGATACCTGTTTAAAAGAAAATAGAAAAATGGCTCTTTGAGTGTTTAAGAAGGTGGACTTAAGTATCCTTTCCCAGAAAGAAGCAACTTATCTT
Source organism: Hydrophis major (assembly GCA_033807585.1). Taxonomy (NCBI): domain Eukaryota; kingdom Metazoa; phylum Chordata; class Lepidosauria; order Squamata; family Elapidae; genus Hydrophis; species Hydrophis major. Next base: position 140,467,722 of record CM066343.1, on the reverse strand, counting down.
AAAGAGTCACTGGGTAATAATTTGCAGATGTGATTAGAATGGAGAAGTACTTATATTCCATTGCCTGAATTCTGCAGGGAAGCTCATGCAGCAGTAAAATCCCACCTGAGCCCTTCAGCCCAACCTAAGAAAAAGGGTCTCACAATTAGGCACTTGTGGAAGTGCTCTGGAAGCTGCCAAATATTCTCAACATGATCTCTCTATCCTCACTCTATAGTCTAGGCTAGTACCATATTCGATAATCCACTGGACTTATTTCTGAGAGAACAACAACCCAGCCAGGTCTCAGTGATGTAACCTTGGTTAGTTGCAAATGTGGATTAGTTCTCTGTTTTCCAAGATCATACACAAATTGCTTCTCCCCATCAAAATTACAGGCCAGATCTATCATGAAAAAGAAAGGGTCAGTTTTCCTGAGATTATCTGACAAAGAAAGAAAAAAATCAGAACCAGAAGGGAAAATATCAGCCCACTGAAAGTTGGAAGGATCTGAACTTTCCAATTATCTTTCATAATAGAAGTCCCAAGTAATGACCTCAAATATGCCATAATCCAATATGCCATTTTCTTTTTTTTTTAAATAAACTTCATTGAATTTTTATTACATTAAAAACATAAAAAATATATGATTCAATAATAGCTATTTGTAGTACTAATCATGTAACAATCATTTGTGCAATATTTACAGGTATTAATTTGTGCATAATTATATTCTTATTCTATCTATATTTTATATTTAATAATAACCTATCCTTAATCTATCTCCGATCTATCCAGCTATACCATTGTTCCCATACCTTATAAAATATTGAAGCTTCCTTATCTTTTAAACTCAGCGTTAATTTATCCATTTCAGCACAATTCATAACTTTTTGTATAACCAGTTCCTCTATGGGTGTATATGGCTGTTTCCAACATTGGGCAAAGGTGATCCTGGCAGCAGTCAGCATGTGTAATAATAAAGATTTTGTGCTGTTTACGTATTTTTTTTGAAGATCCTCAATAGGAAGAGTTCTGGTTCTAGGTCTAATTGTTCATTCAAAAATTGGTCCTGTAGACAATTTTTGATTTTGAGCCAATATTTTTGAGCTTTTGGGCAAGACCACCACATATGATATGTTCCCTTTTTTTTTTTTTTACATTTCCAACATATAGGACTCATTTTAGGGTACATTTTCTCTAATTTCGAAGGGGATAAGTGCCACCTATAGAACATTTTATATGCATTTTCCTTGTATGCTGCTGATTTTGTTAATTTGTGATTTCTATTCCGTACATTTCTCCCAGTCTGATAACTTTATGTTATGACCAATATTTTGACCCCATGCGATCATACATTCTTTCACTACTTCTTCTTCTAAATCTACTTCTAGGAGATACTTGTAAATTTTGGTAATATGTTTTTTTATCTGAGCCTAATAAGATTTTGTCTAATTGTTGAGGTTTCAAGTATATTCCATATTCTTTTACATCCTTTTTATATCGACTTACAAAGATAAGCCCACCAGTCTACTCATAGCCCTTGTTCTTGGAGCTCCTATAATGTTTTTAAGTTTCCATGTGTAGCCATGTGTAGCCAGATTGGGATTTTTATACAGTGTTTCTGTCAGCCTTCAAGATTTTCTCCCTTTGCTTTGCATCTTTCGGCTGTCATAAGTAATGGGGGAAGGAAAGGGATATGGTTATGGGAAGTGAGCTGGAGGTGTTACAAAACAGACTGAATAAGCTGGGGGGGGTAGATTCTTGCTTAGGCTTCTATCCTATGCTATGTGCAGCTGCAACTCTTTATCAAAATATATCAAGGTCAACGGACAGAGGCCTCATCACTACCTGGAGATGCCCACATGATGATATACACAACTTTTTTTTTTTTAAACAAATTTTTATTAATTTTACAAAAAACAATACACAATCCTGGCATAACAACTTGAAAAATCTTTTCTAAAAAAATAATAATAATAATAATTAGAGAAGAAAGCCAATAGAACATATAAAATAACTCCAAATTGTAATATCAATATTTGCATTATCTATTTAACTTCATATCTTATCCAGACTTCTCCTTTTATCCAAATTATATTTCTTGCTTATTAAAATTTTACTGCCTTTCATAAACATACAAAACACAAAACATAAACAAAACTAAAACATCTTTTCTGAAGGCTGCCTGATCCCGGGTTGAAACTCTTCACACAGACACAAATTCAAACATCATATTCACTTTATATATCCTTCCATATCTTATTATCATTTTCTTTTCTTTTTTTATAAACCAATTTTATCAATTTTACAAAAATAGTGCACAATCAAGGCATAACAGCTTATAAATTCTTTTCTAAAAAATAATAATAATAATAATTAAAGAAGAAAACCAATAGAACATACTGATTCCAAATTATAACATCAATATTTACTTTATCTATTTAACTTCATATCTTATCCCAGCTTCTCCTTTTCATCCAAATTATTTCTTGTTAATTAAAATTTTATTGCCTTTTATCAATATACACAAAAAAACATAACAATACCTTTATATATCCTTCCATATCTTATTACCATTTTCAATAACATTCTTTGTCTGTTCTATTTCCAACTATCCATTCATCTTTTTTCTTTTACCATACTTCTCCTATACACTAATTGAGTGACGCCTTTAACTCATTACCCTAACTTAAAAGTACTTCATATAACACTTATCTTGGGATTCTGTTTAGTAGATTATATAACTACACAGTAAATTTTATACTCTAAATACACATATAAAAACACAATCTTATATACCTTCCAGAATCCCCCTTTTATCCTTAATTAAATTCACCCATTGTCTCTGAATAAACTTTTTTTCTTTAGATCTTGCTTCCCCCCATTGAGGCTTCTCCTCCCCCCCTTTCTCTCTTGCTTATTCTTCTCCTTGCCCTTTTTACCCCTTTGTCTTTCCTCCTCCCTTTTCTTACTCCCTTTCCTTTGCTTTCAAACTTTGCCTCCACCTTTCCGCTCATTTTTCTCTTCTTTGGTTGTTTTTATAATTCTTAAAATCCCCTTTTTCTTATCCTTTTTCTCCTCCTCCCCAGAAAGAACCCATTGTTCATCAAAGATGGCTTCTTCTTCCTCTTCTTCTTCGTCCCAGTCCTTCTGCTGCGTAATCAACTTTTCATAAGTACATAACGCCATTTCTAAGAATTGAAACAAAGTGCCCAAAGTATCTTCTTTTTTATATTCTTGATATTCAATCTTTAGTTCATCCACAAGCGATGCCATTATGAAAAAAGAAACTTTTCCCAAAACAACCACAAATATTTTTAATCAAGAATAATTCAAAAAAAAAAATTCCAAAAATTAATACTTTTCTTCCTTCTTCTCTTTCTCTTTCTGGGGTTAATGTTTCAAAGAGGTCCAATTACCATATACCTTTCTTTGGGATTCTAGGCAATCTCCTCCTTTTACAGCTTCTGCTCCAATTTTTTTTTCCTCTCCCTTCCCACTTGCAATATCAATTTTAAATAATCAGAAATCCATACCTCCAACAAGGGTTTTCCAATTTCTTAAGTTTTTCTATGTCCAAAAACCTTTTTGTCCCTTAGCTTCAACTCTCAAAACAATTCACTTTCAATGTCCAATATGTCCAAACATATCTGCTGTTTCCATGGGGTGAGAGAGTGAAGAAAAAAAAAAAGTTCTCTTTAACAGCTTCTCCGCCGCTTTCGATCTTCTTAGGGATACAATGTATCCTCCAGCAACTCAAACAGCTCAGTTCCAAACAATTTGAAAGATGTTACTTGACCCGGCTCAGACAGCACTTTCACTCTTCTTACTTCCTCCAGCGCAATCTTACCCGGTTGCTGGCTTCTTCGTGGCGGCCATTGCTGACCGCCGCTCCACCGCCTTGGGAAAAAGGGGTTTTTCTGGAGGAGGAGGGGGTCTGCGACACCCCCAACCCCCTGTCCAGCCCCCCTCTCTCTTCAGCTGTCCCTACAGGGCAGCCATATCCCCCTGACCCATCTGGATCGGGGGTACCTCGGCGGCTAGCACAGCAGGAATCGCGAGCTGTCGCGAATTCCTGCTGCCCCGAAGCCACGCGAAACCGGAAACCTTGATATACACAACTTTTAATTGTATGAGCCAATTGAACTATTAGGGGTGGGAACGTTGCCATCACTTTGCATATGTGATTTACGCGCCCATTTTCTCCGATTCAGAATTCTTTTGTTGCTGCCACTTGATTTCCAGTAAATGATATATTTTCTCTAAATAATGGAGTCTAAGTATTTCTTTCTTGAATTTTGAATGGAGCACTAGCTGACAGTTTCTTTTTAACTTTGATCAAGTTGTATATTAGCAAATCTCTAATCAGATCTCTGTGGAAATATTTTTGTTTGGTGGACCCTGTGTCCCAAAGAAAGGCATGCCATCCTCTCTGAAGACCATGACCTTCTATAGCTAATATTCTTTTATTCTTTAAATTAATCCAATCTAATTAGCCAAACTAATGTTGCTGCACTATAATATAATTCCCAATTTGGCAATCCAAAGCCTCCTCTGCTCTTCATATCTTGTAATAGTTTCATTTTTATTCTGGGTTTTTTACCCTGCCAAATAAATTTTGCTGTCATTTTATTAAGATTATCGAAAAAGGTCTTTTCTAATTTAACTGGAATGATTTGGAATAGATAAAGAAATGTTGGTAATATAGACATTTTATGGCTGCTATTCTTCCTAGTAATGACAGTTGCATTTTCATCTGAATTCTCAGTCTTTTTTTGTTTGTTGTAATAGCTTATTATAATTAACATTTATTGCCTTACAGTGTGCTGTCAGCCATATTCCCAGGTATTTAATTTTTCTTGTTGTTTGAAGTCCGAGTGCTCTTTCTAATTCTATTGTTTGAGATCTGTTAAATCTTTTGCTAAAAGTTTCATTTTCTGTCTAATAATTTTCAATCCTGCCACTGCTCCATATGTTTCTAATTCCTTAATTAATATTTGTCCTTTTTCTATTGGGTCTTTAATAATAAAAGCCATATCATCTGCAAATGCTTGCAGTTTATATTCTTCATTTCTAGTTTTCAATCCTTTTATATCAGGATTTTGCCTCACTCTTTCTAATAGTACTTCTCATAATAATATGAAGAGCAGAGGGGATAGCAGACAACCTTGTCGGACTCCTTTCTCTATATTTAAAGTTTGGGTATTTCTCCATTTATTATGATATTTGCTTTTTGTACTGAATAAATTGCTGTTATAATATTCTCAAATTTGGTGCCAAAATTCATGTCATAAATTTGCTGAATCATAAATTGCCAATAAAGGTTGTCAAAAGCTTTTTGAGAATCCAAGAAAACAAGGGCTACCTGTTTCTCCGGGTGAGCTTCATAATAATAGACAATATAATAATGTAGACAATATAACATAATAATGGTAGTAAATATTTTATAATCTACATTCAGCAAAGAAATTGGTCTGTAGTTTTGTATCATTCTGGCATCTGAGTCCCTTTGGGATTAGCGAAATAAATGATTCTCTCCACATGCCTGGCATTTTAGCAGATTAATATGTCGTTATATAAATCCACCTTTATTGGTCCCACTTGTTCTTCTATCACTCTATAAAATTCTGCTGGGAAACTATCAGGGCCTGGGGTTTTGTTATGTTTCTGGATTCTAATTGCTTGTTTTAATTCTGTCAAAGATATGTCCTTCGTCAAAAATTCTTCCATCTCATCGTTAATTTCTTGAGTTCCTTTTTCTCTTAGATATTCCCTTATCTGATCTTCATCTACTCTCTCTTTCTTATACAGTTTCTCAAAATATTTATGTGCAATCTTTTTCTTCTCTATTGTATGTTGATAATTTCCACTTTCATCTTGTAGTTGGTAGATGGTTCTTTTCTCTTTCTCTTTTTTGAGCTTATAAAACAGCCATCTAACAGGCTTGCTTGCTTGTTCAAAGTATATTTGCTTAGTTACTTTCAAGTTTCTAATCAATTCTTCCTGTTCAACTAAGTTAACTTTATGTTTATAGAGAATCAATTGATCTTGTAATTTAACATTTTGTGGGGCGTCCTGTAATTCGGATTCTAGTTTCTTGATTGTTTGATATAAATTGTTTTGTTGAGCATGTTTTTCTTTATTTTTTGTGCAATATAAGATATTATAATTTCCTGTATGACGGCTTTCATGGTGTCCCATAAATTTTGGATAGTTGTGTCTAGGTTATTATTTTGTTTAAAATAAAAATTTAGTTCTTCCTTAAGTTTCTTTTAAAATCCTCATCCTTTAATAATTGAGAATCTAAAGTCCACCTTCTCCTTGATTTTTTTCTTACCTTTCCAATTGATTCTAAGAGGGTTGTGGTCTGCCCAAGAATTCTGTATAATTTCTACTTCTGTCACTTCTTCTACTAAATCTCCACTTATCCATGCCATATCAATGCGCAATCATTACTGGTGGAGGTTTGAATAGAAGGTAAATTGTCTCTTTTCTGGGTTTAATGTTCTCCATACATCTATTAAATTTAATTCTTTAATCATTTCTATACAAATTTTAGGTAGTTCTCTTTTTTTTCCCCTTCCCTTCTTATTCCCCCCATTATAATCTTTTTGATAACCTGCTACAACATTAAAATCCCCTATAATACAAATATTTTTCCTTTCCAGTTCAATGATTTTAGTATATAGAGCTTTATAGAATTCTTTTTGATTGGCATTAGGGGCATAAATTACCACCAATAGAATTTTTAAAAAGTTTATCTGTATTTCTATTGCCAGAACTCTTCCTTTGGGATCTGTAAATGTTAAATTTGCCTTTATCTCTTCTTTAATGTAAACTGCTATTCCATTCTTTTTTTCATTATCTGCAGAAGCCATAAACACTGTTCCTAATTTGGGGCAATCTAGATATTTTTCATCTGTTTTAAAATGTGTATTCCTGTAAACAAATAATATCTGCATTTTGTTTTATCAACTTTGCCAGAATCCTTTGTCTTTTTGTCTTTGAGTTTAAGCCATTTATGTTAATGGATAAGAGTTTCACCTCTTTTTCCATAGTTCTAATTATATCTGGTTCTCGGTCTCCTGATTGCTCTTATTTCCCTTTGGGTTATGTTCATTGATTTAAGGTCTTCTCTTTCTTGTTGTTGCTGGTTAGTTTTTCTTACTTCTTGTTTTTCTTCTTTATTTTTTGATTGGTCTTGTTCTTCTTGAGAGTTTGAGTCTAGATCTTCTTTGCTACTTTGATCTTCCGAGCCCACTAGTTGCTTGTACAATTCTTGCGCCTTTTCTAGAGTATCTATTTTAATCTTCTTTTCTTTCCAAGAGACCAACATTCCTTCTGGGATCAACCAATGAAATAGAATGTCTCACTTATTTAACTGTGTAGCCAAAAATTTGTAATCCCTTTCCTGCTCCCTTACTCTTCTAGGGATTTGTTTGAGAATCTGGATTTCCTTTCCTTTGTATACTATAGCTTCTTCTCTAAATATTTTATAAATTATGTCCCTAACTTTACTCCTCATGAATCGAATATGGGCCTCTTTGGGAAGTTTGTTTCTCCTTGCATAACTCGTGCTGACCCTGTATATGTCGTCCATTTCCTTTAGCATTTTTTCCTTGTCTCTATCTAGAGCTTTAGCTAAAATTTCTGCCATCACTAGCTCAAGGTCCTCATGTTTAGTTTCCAGTATATTTTGAAATCTAAGGTATGACGCAGATTTGTCCATTTCGATATAAATGAGGGAATCCTCCATTTCTTTACTCACTGTTTTTATTTGTTGGTCTACCATTTCTAACTTTTTCTCCATCTTTTCTCTACTTCCTTTATTGTGTGTTCATTTCTTTCCAATGCTTGTTGAATTGACCCTACCTTTTGATCAATTTTAGACATATCCGATCTCATTTCTGTTTTTAACTTTCCCATTTCCTCCTTCAGTTCATTAATATCTGCTCTTGTTTCTGAGTGATTCTTTACCATCATTTCTTGAAGTTTGGCCACTGATTCTTGTAGTGCAAGTAACGAGGTTTGAATGTTAACATTTGGTGTTTTGTTTCTCCGCCATTAGTGTTTCTTCTATTGTTTTTCGTATCCTCGGTGAAGCTGTTGTTGTTGAGGGTATTGGAATCTATATTAATATAAATACAAAATATAAAGAGAAGAGTTTAATTAAACTATTAAATATCAATATATAACTGTAAGTATAAATTACCTAGAACTTTCAATCATTAAATAAATATACAGGATTAATTATTTATCTTGATTCACCATTTATAACATAAATTAAGTAATAGTAGTTCCTAAATGATTACACTAAACTCTGCTTGAATTAATTATTGTTTAAGTCTAAATTTAGAGTATATATATTATAATATATCTGAGTTTAAATACCAATTAGTTTTATACTTAATAATTAATACTTTCCAGCAAGCCTTCTGGTTATTTTATCCAATAGAAGGGAAAGAAGAAGAGAAAATAATCACCTAATGTTCAATGTTCAATCACCTAATATTCAATCTAATGTGCAGAATTTACAATTATATTCTATGTTTGCAAGATAAATATCTAAATAAAAAGTCAATATATCTAACCATATAATTTTCTATATAAAACTCTTTTTAAATATGTAAATATATAAGCATCATTATAGGTATAACTTGCAGTTTAAATTGTAAATATAAGTATTATGATAAACATCAGAAAATCTAAATTCTATGTTGATATATATACAGAACATAAAGAGAAGAATTTAATTAAACTATTAAATATAAGTATATAACTATAAGTACAAATTGCCTAAAACTTTCAATCATTCAATATGTTACAATAAATGTACAGAATTAATTAATTATCTTAATTAGCTATATATAAAATGAATTAAATAATAGTAGCTCCAACTTAATTCCACTAAACTCTGCTTAAGTTAATTATAATTTAAATCTGAATCTAAAGTATAAATGTTGTATTATATCTGAGTTTAAGTACCAATTGATTGTATAATTAATAATTTCCAGGAAGCATTTCCAGTTATTGTATCCAGTAGAAGGGAAAGAAAAAGAAAAAATAATCACCCAATGTTCAATTAGCAGATTCACCAGTTCAAAATTTTAAGGTTCAAAAGGAGTAAAAATTATCAATTTATCCAATTCTTCTTAGTACCTCAATCTCTCAAAATTTTCCCCCAATTCCATCTTCTATGTTGTACTATATTGTACTATTGGATTGCTGAGTAAGGCTGTTCACTATGGACATTCTCCAATTCCATTACTTCATCAAGTCTGTTAATCCTCAACAAGGAGCATTGTTCACAGCCAAGTAACTTGTGTAAAACTCTCACTTTACAGTTTTTCAACAGTTAGAATTTCCAAAGGTTTCCAAAGTTTAAAACTTAGTATTCGGAAGGTTTCCCGGATCACTATTTTGATCTGTTCGTTAAAGTGTCCTGTCTCCATGGCTGTCTATTGTTCTCAGTCACTCTTCGCTCATTCTCACCTCTGCTTTCTCGCCACCTTCTCGGGTTACAATAGATCTTTTTTCTCCAATACAGCACGAACCTCCTTTCTTTTTAATATTCTATAATGCAAATTCTTTGCACTATACTCTCCACAGGCTGTCATTCAATCTCGCTTCCCCTTTTTGCTGGCTGTTAGGACTTTGGAGCCACCATCCTGAGTATGCCAGCATTTCGGTTGCTGGGCTCAATGGGGTTTCTCTCCATCACGCTGATGATCACGTATCACCAGACTGCTTCTTGAGTATCCCCACTCCAACATGCTTCCCTTCAGGCTTCGTGTATCCCTTTGGAATTGCTCCAGCACCAGAAAAGAGGGGTGAAGAACAGAACTAGTTCTTTAGCCCCTCTGGGTGTCCCAACATCACCACTGGAAGTCATACAGCTCAAAATGCAGAATGATTTATGAAAAAACCTTCCACCCAAAAATGTTAACATGGATTGTACAGAGGATAAACCAGAGCAGCAAAGCAAGTGACTGTAAGAGCTATTTATAGTTGGAACAAAAGGACAACACAAAGATATCCAGAAACAAACTGGTGTATCCTGCAAAGGTGATCTATTATCAGATTTTTGACTCCCTGGTTTTCCACATATGTTTTTGTTACTGTATTTTATATATCTAACTTATCTGTATTTTGTTGTTATATATTTATGTTACATTACTGATAAGGTCTTATGACCATTCAATAAACCTCTTATCCCCTGTTTGACCCACAATTTTTTTTAGAAACTATTTTAATCAAAAATAGATAGATGGGAAACTGATATGCTGCAAAGCAAAGCACTATTCTCTAGGATCAAAACATTTCCATGAATGCTTCTGGGCAGCACATATGTCTCTCATTTGCTTTTAGAAGTTTACTTATTTAAGAGTGCATTGTTGAATGTTAGGTCCTGGAGAAAAATATCTGCTTATTTGTCAAGATATTGTCTTCTGGCTATGCAAATATTTTCATTCTTCTTGATAGCCTCCTCTCCTCAAGCTTAATAAGGCCTCAGCCACCTTAGAGAAGATCACTATTTTCCTCCTGTGCTTTTGTTCCAAGCCAAGTCTTGAAGCCAAATCTTTCTGAGCTCTTTCATCCTGCTCCACTTGCAATCTTGAAGAATACATCAAGGAGATAGGAACTCAGATAATGTATAGATTTTACTAAAATAGCTTGCAGGAATGGGTAGCTATTTCTTGCAATAAACTGTGAAAAAGGCTGACTAGGAAATATGTTATCAACTTTATAAATCAAAACAAGAGATAATGTTTATTTTTAGAAACACTGCATCTTGTCTGGAGATGAATTTGCCAATTAATTGGAAATGGTAAAGCAGTCGCTCAGTTCTCTATTTTTTAATCTAGCAAAAATTCTTCCAGAATCATAGAAGGTATGTATTGGAAGAAATCTCTCTCTTTATTTCTCAAATGCAAAATTATTAATTCATTTGCTTGTCTAACTCTTACTTTCAAGAGTTTGAAGCTATTTTAGAGCTAATAATAACAAGCCATGGTACATTCAGGAGAAGTGAGAAAATTAATGAAAATGGCAAAAAAGACATTTGAATAAGGTTTACATAAGATAGTCATTAACATAGCCTTCTCCTATTATAGTTGAAGTTATGGACTAAGCCAACGCAGTGATACAACCCTAAACAGCTTTACTTTACAGCAGGCTTGTAATCCTGCACTTCTCATTGGCGCGTGAATAGCGAGTCGTGATTGGTCATTTTTGGCCAGTCTGATTGGCTGTTAATGGGGCCCCCTGATTGGATGCTTGTGAAAGTGGTAAGCTCGAATCATTGGTTGTTTTGACAGCAGCCAGCTCTATAAAAGAGCTGCTGCTGCCCAAGTAGGTGCTCTGTTCTTTCTGTTCAAAAAAGAGTTGAAGTCACCGTTCGATGCCTCATCTCCGTTCCTTGCGCCCATGCCCAGGACTTAACACTGGCGATGAGGATGGGATGCAGAAATGATAGAGCTGATTAAGTACGCATCGAACAAGACAGAGCACGTGGCGAAAGACTGCATGCAACAAACAGCAAGATGACCAGTGGCGCCATACCACCCGCTCCATTTGACCCAGCAACCGATGACTGGGACTCGTATATAGATCACTTCCAGATGTTCCTGGAGACCAACAATTTAAAAGATGCTACGCCTGGCAAGAAATGAGTGGTGTTCCTGACTCATTGCGGCCCCGCCGTTTTCAAAATGGCTAAAGCACTGGCAAAATCGGCGGAAGTGAAGACCATGGATTGGGATACCCTCGCCCCAATCCTCCAGGCCCATTACGCACCCGCAGTACCTACACTGATACAAAGACATGAATTTTACCAGAGGGACCAATGGAAGGATGAGAGCGTTGGAAATTTCGTAGCCGACCTCCAGAACCTAGGAAGCCTTTGTGGTTTTGCAAACTTAGAGGAAGCCCTAAGAGACCGCATAGTTCTGGGATTAAATGCACACGTGCAGAGTAAACTGATGGCGAAAGGCGACATCAGCCTTACAGATGTTATCGCCGATGCTACTGTCGCAGAAGCAACCAGGAAGTCAGCCGCTCGAATGCGCTGAGCGAACTTCGCCAACTTGCTAACGATAGCCCACTCGTCACTGAGAAGCATGCTACCACCACCCACCAGGAAGACCTTGAGTCATCCTCAGACAATGAGGAAGAGGAGGTCAACCGGCTCCTCTCGGAATGAGAGCAAAGAAACCAGAGACGTCCGCACCAATGTGCTGGTTGCGGGGCAAACCACCTGCGATCGGACTGCAAATTCCTCGACGCACTCTGCCATATTTGCGGAAAAAGAGGCCACATCGCAAAAGTCTGCAGAAGCAAGTGAGAGTCCAGTCCCAGCCGAAGGGAGAACAACCTCCATTGGGAGACAGGCAACCAGAGAACCAGGACCATCTGAACCACCAATGGAACAACCACTACTACTACAGAAATCGAGCACCTGCTTCTTCAACGAGACGAGAAGAGGCCCACCAACCATTATTATCGGCCACGGTTCATCGTTCGATGCAAGAAAGATCCGCATAAAGGTTACTATTGAGAATCGACCGGGCGAGATGGAAGTCGATTCGGGATCATCCCTATCGATGGTATCCTGGAAAACCCTCAAACAGCTGATCCCTGATGTCTGCCGCCAGGACCTCAGCATGCAACGAATCATCCTGAAAAACTACCAGGGAAACAGAATTCCTGTTGTCGGTTCCAGCCACGTCCAAGTATCCTTTAAGGACCGCACGGCAATGCTTCCCCTGACTGTTGTTGATCGTGACCGACCCAGTTTGTTAGGGTTACAGTGGTTCGCCCCACTCGGGAATGAACTAGCCGGCATACACCAAACCAGAAGCGACGACTGGGAAGAGGCTCTCATCCAGGAATTCCAGGACGTGTTCACAGGGACATTAGGCAAGTACAAGGGAACCCCTATATCATTTAATCTTAGCCCCGATGTAGCTCCCATTTGGCTTAAACCTCGTTGGGTACCTTTTGCCTTAAAACGGAAAATCGACGAGCAGCTAGATAAACTGATAGCCCAGGGCGTATTGGAACCGATTGACCATGCCCGCTGGGAAACTCCAATAGTAATGCCCATGAGGCCAGATGGTTCGTTAAGAATTTGTGGTGATTACTGGGTCACCCTAAATCATGCTCTTCAACAGAGCGCTTACCCAGTACCGGTGGTTCCACACTTTCATTCCCTGGGTGGCAGAAAAATATTTGCAAAATTGGACTTAGACCAGGTGTACTAGCAACTACCTGTAGACATGACTACTGCAGAAGCCCAGACAATAGTTACTCATAGAGGCGCTTTCAAGTGCAATAGACTCCAATTCGGAGTAGGCATGGCGCCTGCATTTTCCAAAGTTTAATGGAGAGACTATTACAAGGCATAAAAGGCGTCGTGCCTTATTTTGACAACGTCCTAATAGCTGCCCCCACTAAAGAGTTATTAGTACAACGATTCAGAAAAGTTCTTCAGAAACTTTTCAGAAACTCAGAAAAGTTCTTCAGCTGGTCTTAAGGTAAAAAGGGACAAGTGTCAACTTTGTATGGAGAGAGTAAAGTTCCTGGGATACCTTCTCGACAGACAGGGAATCCACCCCACCAAAAAAAACTAACCGCAATCAAAAATGCCCCAAGATCTAGGAATAAGACATACCTCCAAGCCTTCCTGGGACTCATTAACTTTTATAACATCTTCTTGCCCCAGAAGGCAACTGTAGCCGAACCCCTACATAGACTTCTCAACAAAAAAGCTTCCTGGGTCTGGGGACGGCATGAAGAGAGAGCATTCCAAGAGATAAAAGACCTCTTAATCTCCGACGCTGTATTAATGCAATACAACGAGACTCTACCTTTAACGGTTACCTGTGACGCCTCACCATTTGGAGTGGGAGCCATTTTAAGCCATGTCCTACCAAATGGGAATGAGGCACCTATTGCATTCTTTTCGAGAACTTTGTTGAAAACAGAAAGAAACTATAGTCAACTCGATAAAGAGGCTCTTGCTATTGTATCCGCAATTCAACATTTCCATGAATATATGTATGGGAGACCCTTTACCATAATTACAGACCACAAGCCGCTACTTGGTATTTTGGTGGGAAACAAACCAACTCCCCATATCTTATCACCAAGAATGACACGTTGGTCAGAATTTTTAGCCGCTTACGATTACCGATTGCAACACCACCCGGGGAAAACCATTCCCCACGCTGACACTTTAAGCCGTTCTCCACTACCAGACATCATAGAGGACCCTGCTCCAACCTTAGCCATGTTGCAAATTGAAACCCTCAAATCGCTGCCGCTGACCGCTCGAGACATCGCCTTAGAAACAAAAAAGGACCCTGTTCTGGCACGAGTCCTCAGCTGGGTAGAACGGGGTTGGCCAGTCAGCACAACCAATGACACATTCAAGCCAATTAGAAATTGTCAAACAGAGCTATTCTCCCAGAAAGGCTGCATAGTGTGGGGAGACAGAGTCATAGTCCCAGAGAAATTGCAATATAGGGTGTTGAAAATGTTGCACGATGGACATCCAGGCATCGTGCGGATGAAGGCATTGGCCAGGAGTTACACATGGTGGCCTGGCTTAGACAAACAGATAGAGACCTGGGTAGCAAAATGCAGCAAATGCCAGGAGATTCGCTCCACTCCTCCAAAAACTACCCCAACTCAGTGTGAAATGCCTCGAGGTCCTTGGTCCCGTATTCACATCGATTTTGCGGGACTCACAAGAGGACACACTTTCCTCCTAACAGTGGATGCCTATTCAAACTGGCTCGAAGTCCACAAGCTGAAAAGCACCACTACAGAGGCGGTCACTAAAAAGCTGAATAAACTATTCGCTACCCAAGGATTTCCGGATGTCCTGGTCTCTGATAATGGCCCCCAATTCACTGCCCTGCCATTCGAATAGTACCTGGCAGATCAGGGCATCCGTCATGCCTTAACATCGCCAGCTCATCCTGCGGCCAATGGTAGGGCCGAGCGAATGGTCCAATTTGTAAAACAGACCTTGCACAAAATGGACATTGACGACATTGACGACAAAATAAACTGGATGCTTCTCCTCCAGCACATAACCCCAAACAGTACCATGAACAAGACCCCAGCTGAAATCCTGATGGGCCGGAAACTTCGATCACCTCCACCCAAACTACACGCCAGAACAACCCCCGGGATTCAGTAGCAAGTGTCAGGCATTCCAGGAAGGTGACCTCATGTTTGCGAAAAACTTCTCGAGTGACCCACTGTGGGTCCCCGCTACCATAACGCAACTTACGGGACCCCAATCCCATTGCCTACAAACTGCAGATGGTAAGATGTAGAAACACCACATAGACCAATTCTGTTCCAGACTAGCACCTAGTCCCATCTCAGCCCCGGAAACTCTAGCTCGGGGGGGAGGGAACATTGAGGAGGCCGAAGAAGAAATGATAATCGAAACCCAACAGCCTACACAAACAACTAGAGGATACTCACCATCAGGAGGAGAACCGAGCCAGGGAGTGGCCTCGCCGCGTGACACCACTGCGATGGAAACAGATCCAGGGAACCCAGAAGACAGCACTGGCGTAAGCAGGGAAAGCAGCTCAGGGCACAATTTTCACCATCCAACCCAGCTAGCAGCCCACCGGAACCAGACCCAGGACAGAAACCGGTGGAACAGCACAGATCAAGCAGACAGGTGAAGCGACCTGCCTATTTACAAGAGTACATCACCCCACCCCTCAGATGGAACCTAGAGGGGAGGGGTGTTATGGACTAAGCCAACGCAGTGATACAACCCTAAACAGCTTTACTTTACAGCAGGCTTGTGATCCTGCACTTCTCATTAGCCCATGAATAGCGAGTCGTGATTGGTCGTTTTTGGCCAGTCTGATTGGCTGTTAATGGAGCCCCCTGATTGGACGCTTGTGAAAGTGGTAAGCTCGAATCATTGGTTGTTTTGACAGCAGCCAGCTCTATAAAAGAGCTGCTGCTGCCCAAGTAGTTGCTCTGTTCTTTCTGTTCAATAAAGAGTTAGTCACCATTCGATGCCTCGTCTCCGTTCCTTGCGCCCATGCCCAGGACTTAACAGTTGACATGCCCTGTGATCTGTCATTCCAGTTAAAATAGCTGGGAAATATAATCCCAGCACATCTGTATGTCATTGCATATATCAGCAGAAAGCAAAATCAAAAAGATAAACATTTTAAGAAAGTCATAAATGTTGATCTGATCCTGAGGATAAAATTCTAATTCATTTATTCTCAACAAAATGGTTTTCCTGCTTTAAATATTTGTTTGTTTGTTTGTTTGAATTGGCCATAAGAACTTAGAAACAATCATCCACAGCTGTCAAATTATCATGCACACATAATTTACACTCTTGGTAGATCACAATCTTCCTGATTGTAAAACCATGAATGTGAAGATAAATTCACCCATGTACAAAGCAATGAATGGAGAACCAAGAGTGAAGATTCATTTTTAATTTTCATGGGGCACCTGATTTTCCATACAGTTACCTAGGGCCCAAATGTTTCCTTTGCAAGCTAATCCCTTGTGGATGATCTTAATCATTGAACTTGGTGCCCACTGTAGTAATGGCTTTAAAGCTAAGGATAACATTTGCTACCCAGGGGAATATCTGAAACAGAAAATAAGACAAAAATCCAGAGTCTCACTTATCAAAGAAGTACAAATCACTGTCTTGAAGGTGATAAGTGACAATAGTTTGATATCAATTCCTAAGCTGATCAGGATGAAGGTTGTTTGCTATTCCCCTTTCTAATTGTACTTACTTGTTGTGACTGAAAGGATCGATCCTGCTGTGAGTTTTGACTCTGATGACTCTGAAGATGGAAGGCTGGAGCCTGCTGTGAATGTGGAGTCTGAATTATTAGAGGACACAGATGTGAGCCAGGAGGATGAGAGTTTATCACAGAGACAACCCCCCTCAGAGCCTTCGACGTCATTCATGCCAGCAACTGATCCACAAAATGAGTCAGAGGCTTCGAGCGGGGAAACTGACAGATCGTGGCTTGATGCCAGAACTAGGAGGAGACTGAAACGTCAAGCTGAGGGGAGGCGTCAAGCCAGACATTGATTAGAGAGACTGACATGCCCATCCAGGTGATTTAAGGAGGCGTGATGATTCTTAAACTTTGCTTGGAAGCAAAGTGTTTGATGTATCGAAAGGATACGCGTGGAGCGGCTTTTGTAATTTATGGACATTCTGAATTACCAGACAGATTCCAGGAAGTCTGCCAAGGACTGGAATATAATTCTGTTAACCCTTTTTTAGTCTGGCTCTGTTTTGTTTGAATATTTTGAACTGTGGAACTTCTTGTTCTCACTTGTGAAAATAGGTGAGACATAACATTTTTGTTTCCAAGCCTAACAAAACATCTTCAAAACAAGATGAACCAAACCCAACTGCAGAGTTTGGTAGCAGCAACAGCAACAGATAAGTCAACTACTTCAAATCAATGTGACTCTTCAGAATCAGGTAACACAACTGGTGAATCATATTTCCAGCTTGCAAAACCCTGCTGCTGCTCCCTCAGCCCCTCCCTTGAGGAAAAGCCCGGTATCCATGGTGGAAAAATTTTCAGGGCAAATGGACATGTTCCCGGCATTTGTGGGTCAATGCCAATTGTTTATCTCTCTGAGGCCTGAAGACTTCCCAAACAGCCGGGCTAAGGTAGGATTTATGATTAGCCTGTTACCTGGGCAGGCTGCCAAATGGGCTACTCCCTTGTTAGTTCAAGATAGCCCGTTGTTGGACAATTTTCAGGGTTTTCTACAACAAATGAAAGTTATGTTCGAAAACCCAATTAAACTACAAACTGTGGCTAGACAGTTATGGGACATTAATCAGGGGAAACGTTCCCTGCAGGAATACATTGCAGAATTCCATTTGCTATGTATGGACTCTAATTGGAACGAACCGGCTCATATGGCTGTGTTCCAGGAAGGCTTGTCTGATGCCATCAAGGATGAGTTAGTCCATGCAGAGTGGGCTTCAACTCTGGATGCATTGGTAATCCAGTGCTTATGTATTGAAGCTCGTTTACAGCAACGTGGAAGTAAACGGCCCGTTGTGGAATCACCTTCGTCTTCTCGTGCACAAACCACGCCACCAAGAGTTTTCCAAACCACAGTTAAGCTGAGGAGTTGATGGAGTTAGGCACACTCCGCCCTCGCCTAACGGCACGAGAATGTTCAAGAAAGTTCCAGGAAGGCTTGTGCCTTTATTGTGGGGGGTCCGGGACATTTTGCAAATTCCTGCACTCGGAGAGGGACTCGCAGACCTGTGCCTGAAACAACTCCTGGCCCGTCGGGAAACGGGGTAGGCCCGACCTCGGAGAAACCCTAGGTCAGGCATGTCCTACACCCCCACCCCAAATTGCCGAAGTAAATCCTGGCCCTACTCGGCATTTACTTTTGGACACTCGTATCTTTCTGCAGTCCCAGAAGGAGGGAATTCCTGCCGTTGCGCTGGTGGATTCAGGGGCTACAACCAGCTTTATGGACTGTGCTTTTGTTAAACATTTTGGAATTCCTTTGATTCCTATGAATCCACCCATTAAGGTGGAAACCGTAGATGGGCGTGAACTCAAGTCAGGACCCATTCACTTTGCCACTCAGCCAGTGCGTATGCTTATTGGGGATCATGAGGAGCGATAAGTTTTTTTTTTTGAAACAAATTTTTATTAATTTTAAAGATAAAGCAACACATCATTAACCATTAAATACATAAACACATAAAACCTCTTAACATTGTAAATCCTTACAAGTCAAACAAAACATTATTTTTATACAGCATAATTCCAAATTATCCCATCTCCATATGGACACACAAATATCTTTCAGCAAATTTCTCATTATTTCTCTTTACTCCTATTCAATTTCATTTCTCTTCCATATTTATCCATTTTATAGTCATCATATTCTTTTCTTTCTGGCTTGTTTAAATTATTCTCGTCTAACATTCCTCCAAGGTTTTATTGATTCTTTTTTCCTTTTTTTTTTTTATAAAAAACAAATTTTGTTAGTTTTACCATAAACACAATACACAAACATACAAACACAAAACATAAACAAAACTAAAAGATCTTTTCTGAAGGTTGTCTGTTCCCGGGTTAAAACTCTTTACACAGACACAAATTCAAACATCATATTCAACCCATATCTCCTTCCATATCTTATTATCATTTTCTTTTTTATATATATATATATATAAACCATTTTTATCAGTTTTATAAGAACAATGCACAAAGAATCAAGGCATAACAGCTTATAAATTCTTTTCTAAGAAAAAATAATAATAAAAGACCAATAAAGCATAACATTTCCAGATTATAATATCAATATTTCATATAATATTAACTTCATATCTTGTCCCTACTTCTCTTTTCCATCCAAATTATTTATTAATTAAAATTTTATTGCCTTTTATCAATATACAAAATCCAAAAAAAAAAAAAAGCATATATATCCTTCCATATCTTATTACCATTTTCAACAACATTCTTTGTCTGTTTTATTTCCAATTATCCATTCATCTCTTTTTTTCTTTTACTATACTTCTCCTGTACACCAATTGGAGTAACATCTATAACTCATTACCCTAACTTAGAAATACTACATATAGCAATCTTTCTTGGGATTCTGTTTAAAAAAAATTCTAAAATTACATAATAAATTTTATATTCTAAATATACATATAAAAACACACTCTTATATACCCTCCAGAATCCCTCTTTTAATCTAAATTAAATTCACCCATTGTCTCTAAATAAACTTTTTTTCTTTAGGTCTTGCTTCCCCCCATTAAGGCTTCTCCTCCCCCCCTTTCTCTCTTGCTTATTCTTCTCCTTACCCTTTCTACCCCTTTGCTTTTTCCCTTTGCTTTTCTTACTCCTTTTCCTTTGCTTTCTAACCTTGCCTCCATCTTTTCGCTCATTTTTCTCTCTTTTGGTTGTTTTTATAATTCTTAAAATCCCCTTTTTCTTATCCTTTTTCTCCTCCTCTCCGGAATGGACCCATTGTTCATCAAAAATGGCTTCTTCTTCCTCTTCTTTCTTGTCCCAGTCCTTCTGCTGCGTAATCAACTTTTCAACAGAACATAACGCCATTTCTAAGAATTGAAACAAAGCGCCCAAAGTATCTTCTTTTTTATATTTTTGATATTCAATCTCTAGTTCATCCACAAACAATGCCATTATAAAAAGGGAAACTTTTTCCAAAACAACCACAAGTATTTTTAATCAAAGATAATCAAAAGCAATTAAAAAAAAAAAATTCCAAAAGTTAATACTTTTCTTCCTTCTTCTCTTTCTCTTTCTGGATTAATTTTTAATCAAAGAGGTCCAATTACCATATATCTTCTTTTGGGATCCACAAAGACGTTCTAGACAATCTCCTCCTTTTTCAGCTTCTGCTCCAATTTTTTTTCTCCCTTCCCACTTGCAATGACAATTTTAAATAATCAAAAATCCATACCTCCAGCAGAGATTTTCCAATTTCTTAAATTTTTCAATGTCCAAAAATCCCTTTGTCTCTTAGCTTCAGCTTTCAAAGCAATCCACTTTCAATGTCTAATATATCCAAATATTTCTGCTTTTTCCGTGGGGTGGGAGAGTAAAAAAAAAAAAAAAGTTCCCTTTAACAGCTTCTCCGCCGCTTTTCGCTCTTCTTAGGGATACAATGTATCCTCCAGCAATTCAAGCAGCTCAATTCCAGGCAATTTAAAAGGTGTTACTTGACCCGGCTCAAACAGAACTTTCACTCTTCACACTTCCTCCAGCACAGTTCTTACCCGGTTGCTGGCTTCTTCATGGCGGCCATTGCTGACTGCCGCTCCACCGCCTTGGGAAAAAGGGGTTTTCCCGGAGAAGGGGGAGGTCTGCGACACCCCCACCTCCCTATCCGACTCCCCTCTCTCTTCAGCTGTCCCTACAGGGCAGCCATATCCCCCTGACCCATCTGGATCGGGGGTACCTCGACGGCTAGCACAGCAGGAATTGTGAGCTGTCGCGAATTCCTGCTGCCCCGAAGCCACGCAAACCGGAAGTCAGGAGCGATAAGTTTTTATGTCACCTCGAACCTCCATCTCGGTTTGGTGCTCAGATTATCCTGGTTACGTTTGCACGATCCGTTGGTGGCTTGGGCGCACAACGCCATTTCTTTTCCAAGCCTACAATGTGTGGATCACCTGAGGCATGTCTGCGCTGGCCAGGATATCACCACTCCTGCTGTCTCAATTCCTTCGGAGCTGTCGGACTTCTCTGATGTTTTCAGCGAACAGGAGGCAGACCGATCACCACCACATCGTGCTTATGATTGTCCCGTGGACCTGATACCAGATGCTCCATTGCCAAAGGGGCGGTTATACTCCATGTCGGAGCCCGAGTTGGTTGCACTTCGAGAGTTTTTAGATAAAAACTTAGCTCAGGGATTTATTCGACCCTCGTCGTCCCCTCTTTCGGCTCCCATTCTTTTTGTCAAAAAGAAGTCGGAAGAACTTCGTCTCTGCTGTGATTACCAACGATTAAACGCTATCACTGTGAGGAATAGCTATACCTTGCCGCTCATTCCAGAATTGATGGAGCAGTTGCAAGAGGCTACAATCTTCACGAAACTCAATCTGCGTGGGGCCTATTACCTGGTTTGGATGAGAAAGGGGGATGAGTGGAAGATGGCATTTGGCACTCGTTATGGTCATTTTGAGTACACCGTCATGCCATTTGGTCTGACCAATGCTCCAGCTGTATTCCAGCATTTGATGAACGATATTTTACGGGACATGCTGGATAGGTTTGTTGTGGTGTATTTGGATGACATTTTAATTTACTCCCGGTCCAGAGATCACCACCTTCAACAGGTTCGTCAAGTGCTTCAGCATCTTCGGGAGCATAAACTCTACGCGAAACTGGAGAAGTGTTTCTTTTTCCAGTCGTCAACAGAGTTTTTGGGGCACATCATTTCTCCCGAAGGCATTGCTATGGACTCTAAAAAGGTTGAGGCATTGTGTAGTTGGGAAGCACCTCGTCGAGTCAAGGACGTACAACGTTTTTTGGGATTCGCCAACTACTATCGGACTTTTATCCCGGATTTTGCTAAAGTAATGGATCCCATAACTCAGCTCCTCCATAAGAAGGTCCCGTTTGTATGGGGGCCCCCGCAACAACAGGCTTTTGAAATTTTAAAGGAAGCATTTGTGGCCGAGCCGATATTGAGGCATCCTGATCCGAATCGTCCATTTGTGGTCAAGACAGATGCCTCTAATGTCGCTATCGGAGCGGTACTGTTACAAGCTCCAAACGACGGCACGACTCTTTTCCCATGCGCATACTATTCTAGGAAGCTCACAGCTTCAGAGCGCAATTACACCATCTGGGAAAAGGAGTTGTTGGCTATGAAGGCTGCCTTTGAGACCTGGAGACATCATTTAGAGGAGGCTCGGCACAAGGTAGAGGTTTGGACGGATCATCGAAACTTGGAACATTTGTCTACTGCTAACAAGTTGAACCAACGCCAGATTCAGTGGTCATAGTTTTTCGCAAGGTTCAATTTCTCTGTCACTTATGTTCCAAGTGGACAGAATCGGAGGGCAGACGCGTTGTCTTGGAAGCCCGAGTATATTGGTCCTGAGGATCCTCTTCCTCTACGAACGGTGTTACCACCAGAATCCTTGGCCGTACCTCAAGATCCAGTAGATTTGCAGGCTCGCATACGGGAGGCGCAGCGATTGGATGTGCGGACGCAGCAGAGAAGGGGGAAAGTTGGACCCAATTCCCCATGGTCCTTTGAAGAGGGCTTGCTAAGACATCGGGATTTATTGTACATACCTACCAGAACGCTTAGAGCCCTCATCATGATGCAATGTCATGACAACCCTTCTGCTGGCCATTTTGGTTTTCACAAAACTCTGCACTTGGTCACCCAGACTTTTTGGTGGCCTCGGGTTCACCATGATGTATCTTCCTATGTCGCTTCTTGCGTACAATGTTGACAAGTGAAAGCGGCATCGGGTGCACCTCCTGGACTTCTTCAACCACTGCCAACTCTGAGCAGATCATGGGGAGCGATCTCCATGACTTTCTAACGCACTTGCCCCTTTCGTCGGGTTATACGACGGTGCTCATGGTGGTTGATATGCTCACTAAAATGGCCCATTTCATCCCATGTAGGAGATTACCCTCGGCTCATGTTACTGCCCAGCTTTTCATACAACACGTGTTCCGTTTACATGGCTTACCGGACAGAGTTGTTTCAGATCGCGGTGTTCAGTTCACTGCTCAATTCTTGAAAAGTCTAATGAACGCCCTACGAGTACAAGTATGTTTAGCATCGGCGCACCATCTGGAAACCAATGGCGGAACTGAGAAGATAATTGGCATCCTCGCCCAATACCTCTGATGTTTTGTAAATCAACGACAAAATGACTGGGTGACTTATCTTCCATTGGCAGAGTTTGCCTTTAATAATTCTCGGCACACCTCCACCCACATGATGCCTTTTTATGCCAATGTGGGTTATCATCCAAGGTTTTTCCCCCTATCAATCACAGATTCTCCAGTTCCAGAGACACAGGATTTTTTGTCAGAGTTATATGCAGTGCATCAATTAATTTCCAGACAATTGGAACAAGCGAAAGCAGAATATAAGCATTTCGCAGATCGTTCGCGTCGAGCAATGCCTCCGTTGGCTGTGGGAAACAAGGTGTGGTTGTCAACGAAACATCTTCGGGTCGATCGTCC
The DNA here is from genome assembly GCA_033807585.1 of Hydrophis major. Taxonomy (NCBI): domain Eukaryota; kingdom Metazoa; phylum Chordata; class Lepidosauria; order Squamata; family Elapidae; genus Hydrophis; species Hydrophis major. Next base: position 140,443,969 of record CM066343.1, on the reverse strand, counting down.
GATTAGGAAGTTGGATAATCATTTTATTGGTCCCTTCCCTATCGAGGCAGTTATTAATCCTGTGGCTTATCGACTCACTTTACCGCGCTCCATGTGCATTCACCCTGTTTTTCATCGCTCCCTGTTAGTACCTGACACTCCATCATGTACTCTCCGCTCTCCAGAAGATACAGGTTCTCCATCCAGGCTCAGCACTGAACCTGTTACGGATACCATAGTGGTCGGAATTTATGATTCACGATGGCTGAAGGGACGATTCCAGTACTTCGTGGGAAGACTGGAAAATGAAACGGAGATTCGCTCTTGGCAGGATGTATCCAAGGTGCATGCCCCAGATCTTATTCGTATATATCATGCACAATTCCCTTCAAAACCACATCCTGATTGTCAGACTCGGGGCAAGGGCCCTGCGGTGAGGGATAGTGTTGTGACTGAAAGGATCGATCCTGCTGTGAATTTTGACTCTGATGACTCTGAAGATGGAAGGCTGGAGCCTGCTGTGAATGTGGAGTCTGAATTATTAGAGGACACAGATGTGAGCACGAGTCCTCAGCTGGGTAGAACGGGGTTGGCCAGTCAGCACAACCAATGACACATTCAAGCCAATTAGAAATTGTCAAACAGAGCTATTCTCCCAGAAAGGCTGCATAGTGTGGGGAGACAGAGTCATAGTCCCAGAGAAATTGCAATATAGGGTGTTGAAAATGTTGCACAATGGACATCCAGGCATCGTGCGGATGAAGGCATTGGCCAGGAGTTACACATGGTGGCCTGGCTTAGACAAACAGATAGAGACCTGGGTAGCAAAATGCAGCAAATGCCAGGAGATTCGCTCCACTCCTCCAAAAACTACCCCAACTCAGTGTGAAATGCCTCGAGGTCCTTGGTCCCGTATTCACATCGATTTTGCGGGACTCACAAGAGGACACACTTTCCTCCTAACAGTGGATGCCTATTCAAACTGGCTCGAAGTCCACAAGCTGAAAAGCACCACTACAGAGGCGGTCACTAAAAAGCTGAATAAACTATTCGCTACCCAAGGATTTCCGGATGTCCTGGTCTCTGATAATGGCCCCCAATTCACTGCCCTGCCATTCGAATAGTACCTGGCAGATCAGGGCATCCGTCATGCCTTAACATCGCCAGCTCATCCTGCGGCCAATGGTAGAGCCGAGCGAATGGTCCAATTTGTAAAACAGACCTTGCACAAAATGGACATTGATGACATTGACGACAAAATAAACTGGATGCTTCTCCTCCAGCACATAACCCCAAACAGTACCATGAACAAGACCCCAGCTGAAATCCTGATGGGCCGGAAACTTCGATCACCTCCACCCAAACTACACGCCAGAACAACCCCCGGGATTCAGTAGCAAGTGTCAGGCATTCCAGGAAGGTGACCTCATGTTTGCGAAAAACTTCTCGAGTGACCCACTGTGGGTCCCCGCTACCATAACGCAACTTACGGGACCCCAATCCCATTGCCTACAAACTGCAGATGGTAAGATGTAGAAACACCACATAGACCAATTCTGTTCCAGACTAGCACCTAGTCCCATCTCAGCCCCGGAAACTCTAGCTCGGGGGGGAGGGAACATTGAGGAGGCCGAAGAAGAAATGATAATCGAAACCCAACAGCCTACACAAACAACTAGAGGATACTCACCATCAGGAGGAGAACCGAGCCAGGGAGTGGCCTCGCCGCGTGACACCACTGTGATGGAAACAGATCCAGGGAACCCAGAAGACAGCACTGGCGTAAGCAGGGAAAGCAGCTCAGGGCACAATTTTCACCATCCAACCCAGCTAGCAGCCCACCGGAACCAGACCCAGGACAGAAACCGGTGGAACAGCACAGATCAAGCAGACAGGTGAAGCGACCTGCCTATTTACAAGAGTACATCACCCCACCCCTCAGATGGAACCTAGAGGGGAGGGGTGTTATGGACTAAGCCAACGCAGTGATACAACCCTAAACAGCTTTACTTTACAGCAGGCTTGTGATCCTGCACTTCTCATTAGCCCATGAATAGCGAGTCGTGATTGGTCGTTTTTGGCCAGTCTGATTGGCTGTTAATGGAGCCCCCTGATTGGACGCTTGTGAAAGTGGTAAGCTCGAATCATTGGTTGTTTTGACAGCAGCCAGCTCTATAAAAGAGCTGCTGCTGCCCAAGTAGTTGCTCTGTTCTTTCTGTTCAATAAAGAGTTAGTCACCATTCGATGCCTCGTCTCCGTTCCTTGCGCCCATGCCCAGGACTTAACAGTTGACATGCCCTGTGATCTGTCATTCCAGTTAAAATAGCTGGGAAATATAATCCCAGCACATCTGTATGTCATTGCATATATCAGCAGAAAGCAAAATCAAAAAGATAAACATTTTAAGAAAGTCATAAATGTTGATCTGATCCTGAGGATAAAATTCTAATTCATTTATTCTCAACAAAATGGTTTTCCTGCTTTAAATATTTGTTTGTTTGTTTGTTTGAATTGGCCATAAGAACTTAGAAACAATCATCCACAGCTGTCAAATTATCATGCACACATAATTTACACTCTTGGTAGATCACAATCTTCCTGATTGTAAAACCATGAATGTGAAGATAAATTCACCCATGTACAAAGCAATGAATGGAGAACCAAGAGTGAAGATTCATTTTTAATTTTCATGGGGCACCTGATTTTCCATACAGTTACCTAGGGCCCAAATGTTTCCTTTGCAAGCTAATCCCTTGTGGATGATCTTAATCATTGAACTTGGTGCCCACTGTAGTAATGGCTTTAAAGCTAAGGATAACATTTGCTACCCAGGGGAATATCTGAAACAGAAAATAAGACAAAAATCCAGAGTCTCACTTATCAAAGAAGTACAAATCACTGTCTTGAAGGTGATAAGTGACAATAGTTTGATATCAATTCCTAAGCTGATCAGGATGAAGGTTGTTTGCTATTCCCCTTTCTAATTCTAAGTCTGCCAAGGACTGGAATATAATTCTGTTAACCCTTTTTTAGTCTGGCTCTGTTTTGTTTGAATATTTTGAACTGTGGAACTTCTTGTTCTCACTTGTGAAAATAGGTGAGACATAACATTTTTGTTTCCAAGCCTAACAAAACATCTTCAAAACAAGATGAACCAAACCCAACTGCAGAGTTTGGTAGCAGCAACAGCAACAGATAAGTCAACTACTTCAAATCAATGTGACTCTTCAGAATCAGGTAACACAACTGGTGAATCATATTTCCAGCTTGCAAAACCCTGCTGCTGCTCCCTCAGCCCCTCCCTTGAGGAAAAGCCCGGTATCCATGGTGGAAAAATTTTCAGGGCAAATGGACATGTTCCCGGCATTTGTGGGTCAATGCCAATTGTTTATCTCTCTGAGGCCTGAAGACTTCCCAAACAGCCGGGCTAAGGTAGGATTTATGATTAGCCTGTTACCTGGGCAGGCTGCCAAATGGGCTACTCCCTTGTTAGTTCAAGATAGCCCGTTGTTGGACAATTTTCAGGGTTTTCTACAACAAATGAAAGTTATGTTCGAAAACCCAATTAAACTACAAACTGTGGCTAGACAGTTATGGGACATTAATCAGGGGAAACGTTCCCTGCAGGAATACATTGCAGAATTCCATTTGCTATGTATGGACTCTAATTGGAACGAACCGGCTCATATGGCTGTGTTCCAGGAAGGCTTGTCTGATGCCATCAAGGATGAGTTAGTCCATGCAGAGTGGGCTTCAACTCTGGATGCATTGGTAATCCAGTGCTTATGTATTGAAGCTCGTTTACAGCAACGTGGAAGTAAACGGCCCGTTGTGGAATCACCTTCGTCTTCTCGTGCACAAACCACGCCACCAAGAGTTTTCCAAACCACAGTTAAGCTGAGGAGTTGATGGAGTTAGGCACACTCCGCCCTCGCCTAACGGCACGAGAATGTTCAAGAAAGTTCCAGGAAGGCTTGTGCCTTTATTGTGGGGGGTCCGGGACATTTTGCAAATTCCTGCACTCGGAGAGGGACTCGCAGACCTGTGCCTGAAACAACTCCTGGCCCGTCGGGAAACGGGGTAGGCCCGACCTCGGAGAAACCCTAGGTCAGGCATGTCCTACACCCCCACCCCAAATTGCCGAAGTAAATCCTGGCCCTACTCGGCATTTACTTTTGGACACTCGTATCTTTCTGCAGTCCCAGAAGGAGGGAATTCCTGCCGTTGCGCTGGTGGATTCAGGGGCTACAACCAGCTTTATGGACTGTGCTTTTGTTAAACATTTTGGAATTCCTTTGATTCCTATGAATCCACCCATTAAGGTGGAAACCGTAGATGGGCGTGAACTCAAGTCAGGACCCATTCACTTTGCCACTCAGCCAGTGCGTATGCTTATTGGGGATCATGAGGAGCGATAAGTTTTTTTTTTTGAAACAAATTTTTATTAATTTTAAAGATAAAGCAACACATCATTAACCATTAAATACATAAACACATAAAACCTCTTAACATTGTAAATCCTTACAAGTCAAACAAAACATTATTTTTATACAGCATAATTCCAAATTATCCCATCTCCATATGGACACACAAATATCTTTCAGCAAATTTCTCATTATTTCTCTTTACTCCTATTCAATTTCATTTCTCTTCCATATTTATCCATTTTATAGTCATCATATTCTTTTCTTTCTGGCTTGTTTAAATTATTCTCGTCTAACATTCCTCCAAGGTTTTATTGATTCTTTTTTCCTTTTTTTTTTTTATAAAAAACAAATTTTGTTAGTTTTACCATAAACACAATACACAAACATACAAACACAAAACATAAACAAAACTAAAAGATCTTTTCTGAAGGTTGTCTGTTCCCGGGTTAAAACTCTTTACACAGACACAAATTCAAACATCATATTCAACCCATATCTCCTTCCATATCTTATTATCATTTTCTTTTTTATATATATATATATATAAACCATTTTTATCAGTTTTATAAGAACAATGCACAAAGAATCAAGGCATAACAGCTTATAAATTCTTTTCTAAGAAAAAATAATAATAAAAGACCAATAAAGCATAACATTTCCAGATTATAATATCAATATTTCATATAATATTAACTTCATATCTTGTCCCTACTTCTCTTTTCCATCCAAATTATTTATTAATTAAAATTTTATTGCCTTTTATCAATATACAAAATCCAAAAAAAAAAAAAAGCATATATATCCTTCCATATCTTATTACCATTTTCAACAACATTCTTTGTCTGTTTTATTTCCAATTATCCATTCATCTCTTTTTTTCTTTTACTATACTTCTCCTGTACACCAATTGGAGTAACATCTATAACTCATTACCCTAACTTAGAAATACTACATATAGCAATCTTTCTTGGGATTCTGTTTAAAAAAAATTCTAAAATTACATAATAAATTTTATATTCTAAATATACATATAAAAACACACTCTTATATACCCTCCAGAATCCCTCTTTTAATCTAAATTAAATTCACCCATTGTCTCTAAATAAACTTTTTTTCTTTAGGTCTTGCTTCCCCCCATTAAGGCTTCTCCTCCCCCCCTTTCTCTCTTGCTTATTCTTCTCCTTACCCTTTCTACCCCTTTGCTTTTTCCCTTCGCTTTTCTTACTCCTTTTCCTTTGCTTTCTAACCTTGCCTCCATCTTTTCGCTCATTTTTCTCTCTTTTGGTTGTTTTTATAATTCTTAAAATCCCCTTTTTCTTATCCTTTTTCTCCTCCTCTCCGGAATGGACCCATTGTTCATCAAAAATGGCTTCTTCTTCCTCTTCTTTCTTGTCCCAGTCCTTCTGCTGTTTAATCAACTTTTCAACAGAACATAACGCCATTTCTAAGAATTGAAACAAAGCGCCCAAAGTATCTTCTTTTTTATATTTTTGATATTCAATCTCTAGTTCATCCACAAACAATGCCATTATAAAAAGGGAAACTTTTCCCAAAACAACCACAAGTATTTTTAATCAAAGATAATCAAAAGCAATTAAAAAAAAAAAATTCCAAAAGTTAATACTTTTCTTCCTTCTTCTCTTTCTCTTTCTGGATTAATTTTTAATCAAAGAGGTCCAATTACCATATATCTTCTTTTGGGATCCACAAAGACGTTCTAGACAATCTCCTCCTTTTTCAGCTTCTGCTCCAATTTTTTTTCTCCCTTCCCACTTGCAATGACAATTTTAAATAATCAAAAATCCATACCTCCAGCAGAGATTTTCCAATTTCTTAAATTTTTCAATGTCCAAAAATCCCTTTGTCTCTTAGCTTCAGCTTTCAAAGCAATCCACTTTCAATGTCTAATATATCCAAATATTTCTGCTTTTTCCGTGGGGTGGGAGAGTAAAAAAAAAAAAAAAGTTCCCTTTAACAGCTTCTCCGCCGCTTTTCGCTCTTCTTAGGGATACAATGTATCCTCCAGCAATTCAAGCAGCTCAATTCCAGGCAATTTAAAAGGTGTTACTTGACCCGGCTCAAACAGAACTTTCACTCTTCACACTTCCTCCAGCACAGTTCTTACCCGGTTGCTGGCTTCTTCATGGCGGCCATTGCTGACCGCCGCTCCACCGCCTTGGGAAAAAGGGGTTTTCCCGGAGAAGGGGGAGGTCTGCGACACCCCCACCTCCCTATCCGACTCCCCTCTCTCTTCAGCTGTCCCTACAGGGCAGCCATATCCCCCTGACCCATCTGGATCGGGGGTACCTCGACGGCTAGCACAGCAGGAATTGTGAGCTGTCGCGAATTCCTGCTGCCCCGAAGCCACGCAAACCGGAAGTCAGGAGCGATAAGTTTTTATGTCACCTCGAACCTCCATCTCGGTTTGGTGCTCAGATTATCCTGGTTACGTTTGCACGATCCGTTGGTGGCTTGGGCGCACAACGCCATTTCTTTTCCAAGCCTACAATGTGTGGATCACCTGAGGCATGTCTGCGCTGGCCAGGATATCACCACTCCTGCTGTCTCAATTCCTTCGGAGCTGTCGGACTTCTCTGATGTTTTCAGCGAACAGGAGGCAGACCGATCACCACCACATCGTGCTTATGATTGTCCCGTGGACCTGATACCAGATGCTCCATTGCCAAAGGGGCGGTTATACTCCATGTCGGAGCCCGAGTTGGTTGCACTTCGAGAGTTTTTAGATAAAAACTTAGCTCAGGGATTTATTCGACCCTCGTCGTCCCCTCTTTCGGCTCCCATTCTTTTTGTCAAAAAGAAGTCGGAAGAACTTCGTCTCTGCTGTGATTACCAACGATTAAACGCTATCACTGTGAGGAATAGCTATACCTTGCCGCTCATTCCAGAATTGATGGAGCAGTTGCAAGAGGCTACAATCTTCACGAAACTCAATCTGCGTGGGGCCTATTACCTGGTTTGGATGAGAAAGGGGGATGAGTGGAAGATGGCATTTGGCACTCGTTATGGTCATTTTGAGTACACCGTCATGCCATTTGGTCTGACCAATGCTCCAGCTGTATTCCAGCATTTGATGAACGATATTTTACGGGACATGCTGGATAGGTTTGTTGTGGTGTATTTGGATGACATTTTAATTTACTCCCGGTCCAGAGATCACCACCTTCAACAGGTTCGTCAAGTGCTTCAGCATCTTCGGGAGCATAAACTCTACGCGAAACTGGAGAAGTGTTTCTTTTTCCAGTCGTCAACAGAGTTTTTGGGGCACATCATTTCTCCCGAAGGCATTGCTATGGACTCTAAAAAGGTTGAGGCATTGTGTAGTTGGGAAGCACCTCGTCGAGTCAAGGACGTACAACGTTTTTTGGGATTCGCCAACTACTATCGGACTTTTATCCCGGATTTTGCTAAAGTAATGGATCCCATAACTCAGCTCCTCCATAAGAAGGTCCCGTTTGTATGGGGGCCCCCGCAACAACAGGCTTTTGAAATTTTAAAGGAAGCATTTGTGGCCGAGCCGATATTGAGGCATCCTGATCCGAATCGTCCATTTGTGGTCAAGACAGATGCCTCTAATGTCGCTATCGGAGCGGTACTGTTACAAGCTCCAAACGACGGCACGCCTCTTTTCCCATGCGCATACTATTCTAGGAAGCTCACAGCTTCAGAGCGCAATTACACCATCTGGGAAAAGGAGTTGTTGGCTATGAAGGCTGCCTTTGAGACCTGGAGACATCATTTAGAGGAGGCTCGGCACAAGGTAGAGGTTTGGACGGATCATCGAAACTTGGAACATTTGTCTACTGCTAACAAGTTGAACCAACGCCAGATTCAGTGGTCATAGTTTTTCGCAAGGTTCAATTTCTCTGTCACTTATGTTCCAAGTGGACAGAATCGGAGGGCAGACGCGTTGTCTCGGAAGCCCGAGTATATTGGTCCTGAGGATCCTCTTCCTCTACGAACGGTGTTACCACCAGAATCCTTGGCCGTACCTCAAGATCCAGTAGATTTGCAGGCTCGCATACGGGAGGCGCAGCGATTGGATGTGCGGACGCAGCAGAGAAGGGGGAAAGTTGGACCCAATTCCCCATGGTCCTTTGAAGAGGGCTTGCTAAGACATCAGGATTTATTGTACATACCTACCAGAACGCTTAGAGCCCTCATCATGATGCAATGTCATGACAACCCTTCTGCTGGCCATTTTGGTTTTCACAAAACTCTGCACTTGGTCACCCAGACTTTTTGGTGGCCTCGGGTTCACCATGATGTATCTTCCTATGTCACTTCTTGCGTACAATGTTGACAAGTGAAAGCGGCATCGGGTGCACTTCCTGGACTTCTTCAACCACTGCCAACTCTGAGCAGATCATGGGGAGCGATCTCCATGGACTTTCTAACGCACTTGCCCCTTTCGTCGGGTTATACGACGGTGCTCATGGTGGTTGATATGCTCACTAAAATGGCCCATTTCATCCCATGTAGGAGATTACCCTCGGCTCGTGTTACTGCCCAGCTTTTCATACAACACGTGTTCCGTTTACATGGCTTACCGGACAGAGTTGTTTCAGATCGCGGTGTTCAGTTCACTGCTCAATTCTGGAAAAGTCTAATGAACGCCCTACGAGTACAAGTATGTTTAGCATCGGCGCACCATCTGGAAACCAATGGCGGAACTGAGAAGATAATTGGCATCCTCGCCCAATACCTCTGATGTTTTGTAAATCAACGACAAAATGACTGGGTGACTTATCTTCCATTGGCAGAGTTTGCCTTTAATAATTCTCGGCACACCTCCACCCACATGATGCCTTTTTATGCCAATGTGGGTTATCATCCAAGGTTTTTCCCCCTATCAATCACAGATTCTCCAGTTCCAGAGACACAGGATTTTTTGTCAGAGTTATATGCAGTGCATCAATTAATTTCCAGACAATTGGAACAAGCGAAAGCAGAATATAAGCATTTCGCAGATCGTTCGCGTCGAGCAATGCCTCCGTTGGCTGTGGGAAACAAGGTGTGGTTGTCAACGAAACATCTTCGGGTCGATCATCCGATTAGGAAGTTGGATAATCATTTTATTGGTCCCTTCCCTATCGAGGCAGTTATTAATCCTGTGGCTTATCGACTCACTTTACCGCGCTCCATGTGCATTCACCCTGTTTTTCATCGCTCCCTGTTAGTACCTGACACTCCATCATGTACTCTCCGCTCTCCAGAAGATACAGGTTCTCCATCCAGGCTCAGCACTGAACCTGTTACGGATACCATAGTGGTCGGAATTTATGATTCACGATGGCTGAAGGGACGATTCCAGTACTTCGTGGGAAGACTGGAAAATGAAACGGAGATTCGCTCTTGGCAGGATGTATCCAAGGTGCATGCCCCAGATCTTATTCGTATATATCATGCACAATTCCCTTCAAAACCACATCCTGATTGTCAGACTCGGGGCAAGGGCCCTGCGGTGAGGGATAGTGTTGTGACTGAAAGGATCGATCCTGCTGTGAATTTTGACTCTGATGACTCTGAAGATGGAAGGCTGGAGCCTGCTGTGAATGTGGAGTCTGAATTATTAGAGGACACAGATGTGAGCCAGGAGGATGAGAGTTTATCACAGAGACAACCCCCCTCAGAGCCTTCGACGTCATTCATGCCAGCAACTGATCCACAAAATGAGTCAGAGGCTTCGAGTGGGGAAACTGACAGATCGTGGCTTGATGCCAGAACTAGGAGGAGACTGAAACGTCAAGCTGAGGGGAGGCGTCAAGCCAGACATTGATTAGAGAGACTGACACGCCCATCCAGGTGATTTAAGGAGATGTGATGATTCTCAAACTTTGCTTGGAAGCAAAGTGTTTGATGTATTGAAAGGATACATGTGGAGCAGCTTTTGTAATTTATGGACATTCTGAATTACCAGACAGATTCCGGGAAGTCTGCCAAGTATTGGAATATAATTCTGTTAACCCTTTTTTAGTCTGGCTCTGTTGTGTTTGAATATTTTGAACTGTGGAACATCTTGTTCTCACTTGTGAAAATAGGTGAGACATAACACTTACTACGATGTAAATATATGAAAATGTTTTATAATCAGAATACTGCTTCAATATATACAAAATTACAGGTGTTCACCTTAATATTTACCCACAACCTACTATATAGCTAATATCTGGAATCCATCATAAGTAGATCCACAATCTTAAATTAAAAACTATTTGTTTTATCACTTGTAACATTTATGGGCAAGCTCTAAATTGTTGCAGCTGCCTTTTAAATTGTCTTAAATTGATAGTATGAGTTCTACTGCTTGTTTTAAGCAGCATTCAGATATGATTTGTGTAATTTAACTTTCTCTTTTCATGTAAATCACCCGTTGAGTCTTTTTATGGATGGAATCCATTTTAAAAATGCTTTTATGGGTACCATGAAAGATGGAAACTGATCACAGCAACCTGATGCAAGTTTATCTGTGAGTTGGTGATAATTTTATCACATTCTGTATCTTTTGAAAATTGACTGATTAAACACAAATTTCATTTTGCAATATGCTATTTGGAGAGCTGATAATACATAAAAAGATAGCAACAGTAAACATTAAAGAGAGGTAATGATAATCCAATAAGAGAGAAAAAATCAGGTTTAAAAATTCAATGAATGCTTGCCTGCATTTAAAAAAAGACTGAGAAAAGTGTTTGTTTAGTTTTTTTAAGCGAAAGAATTTTGCTTTGGCATTGAAAAGATAAAATTTGACTGATTATTAATGGGGGTCTGAGGAAAAGCTAATAGGATATTTTAGTTTTGCTGTGAAATTTTTTTCCTCAGAAAAGCAAAATACTTTATCCAAACCTCTACACCTAGACTTTGGGTTTGAACACACTGATAATTTCAGTAGCAAAATGCCTTAACTTTGCTCTATTACAGTGGTTCTCAATATTTCCTTCACTATGGACCCACTTTAAATACTTTTTGTGGCCATGGACCATGTCCATTGATTCCCAAGACCTAACTCAAAATTTAAATCATAACATTTTTTCAAGCCTTTGTGGACACCCTGTGGCAACATTGCAGCCCTCCCAATGATCTGTGGACCACAAATTGAAAATCAATGCTGTATTATACAGCAGCAAAAAGTAACAAGTTAAGAATGCTAAAGAAAAAAATTGATAAGACAACATGCTTAACCTTGAAGTAATTTGCAGATATAGGTACATGCAACCCCTGAGTTGTTTGTATGATCCCTCTGGTGTCTCTAAATATTTATAGTGGTTGGATTTCATCTCCTTCTTTGTTAAAATTGCCAAGGTTGAGAAACACCGTTATTAATAAATATGGGCAAGAAGGAGGATGTCAGAAAAATGAGCATGACAGCCACAATGGCATGAGTGGAATTCCACCTTATTTACATGCAATGCACACAAAAATTGTCAAAGCTGTGAGGGCACAGCCCCAGCTGCCATCTATTTTTTTAATGCACATACAAACACACAAGGGAGTGCTGTAAATTTGTTTTCTCATTTATTTAACAGCTAAAGTGGTGCTTGTTCTGCTGGATGAGATACAGCAGAAAACTCCTCATTAAGTGATCAAATATGAAGCATTTTCTAGAACTTATTTACCAACATTTGATAAAGCAAGAGTACAATAAAACAAAGAGAATATTGATATACATAACATCCAGGCAATTGAAAAAGCAGGTAAGAAGGTACAGCATTGGACATGACACATCTAAAAGGCTAATTTTATAATATTCATGTGGCCCTGTTCTTTTGTCAGAATCACCCTTTAAAAAACATCTGAATAGAAAGATAGTACCGAAGAAGGGATTGTTTTACTCATTGTGAGTGCACAGTTTAGTTCTCTCTCCTTTTTATTGGCTGCAGCATTCATTCTGTATCTCATGCCTTAATAGATGTATTCCACAGAATATGATATATGTAACTGATACAGAAGCAATGCCATTCTGGGAGCAGTTTCTCCTCAGGGAAATACCAAAGCATGCATTAAAATTATTAAAGTTACAAGAACACTTTTTGGCATGCTACAATATAATTGGCTAGTATGGGTTTCCGGTTCCGCGTGGCTTCGGTGGCAGCAGGAATTCGAGACTGTTCATGATTCCTGCTGCGCTTGCCGCCAAGGTACCCCCGATCCAAATGGGTCAGGGGGATATGGCTGCCCTGTAGGGACAGCCGAAGAGAGAGGGGAGCCAGACAGGGGGTTGGGGGTGTCGCAGACCCCCTCCTCGTCCAGAAAAACCCCTTTTTCCCAAGGTGGTGAGCGGCAGTCAGCAATGGCCGCCATGAAGAAGCCTGCAACCGGGTAAGATTGTGCTGGAGGAAGCAATAAAAGTGAAAGTGCTGGCTGAGCCGGGTCAATCAACATCTTTTAAATTCGCTGGAACTGAGCTGTCTGAATTGCTGGAGGATACATTGTATCCCTAAGAAGATCGAAAGCGGCGGAGAAGCTGTTAAAGGGAACTTTTTTTCTTCACTCTCCCACCCCATGGAAACAGCAGATGAAGATTTGAAATTTGTTTGGGCACTGAAGGTGAACTATTCTGAAAGTTGAAGTTAAGGGACAAAAGAGTTCTTGGACATTGGACTTAAAAATTTAAGAAATTGGAAAACCCTTATTAGAGGTATAGATTTCTGATCATTTAAAAATTGATGTTGCAAGTGGGAAGGGAGAGGAAAAAAATTGGAGCAGAAGTGGAAAAAGGAGGAGATTGCCTAGAATCTCAAAGAAAGATATATGGTAATTGGACCTCTTTGATTAAACAGTAACCCCAGAAAGAGAAATAGAAGAAGGAAGAAAAGTATTAACTTTTGGAACTTTTTTTGAATTATTTTTGATTAAAAATACTTGGGTGGTTGTTTTGGGGAAAGTTTCTCTTTTCAGGATGGCATCGCTTGTGGATGAACTAAAGACTGAATATCAAAAATATAAAAAGGAAGAACAAGATGGAAAAGGTACTTTGGGCACTTTATTTCAATTTTTAGAAATGGCGTTATGTACTTATGAAAAGTTGATTACGCAGCAGAAGGACTGGGACAAAGAAGAAGAGGAAGAAGAAGCCATCTTTGATGAACAATGGGTTTTTTCCGGGGAGGAGGAGAAAGAGGATAAGAAAAGGGGGATTTTAAGGTTTGAAAAAACAACCAAAAAAGAGAAAAATGAGAGGAAAGGTGGATGCAAGGTTAGAAAGCAAAGGAAAGGGAGTAAGAAAAGGGGGGAGGAGAGACAAAGGGGTAAAAAGGGCAAGGAGAAGAATAAGCAAGAGAGAAAGGGGGGGAGGAGAAGCTTCAATGGTGGGAAGCAAGATCTAAAGAAAAAAAGTTTATTTGGAGACAATGGGTGAATCTAATTAAGGATAAAAGGAGGATTCTGGAAGGTACATAAGATTGTGTTTTTATATGTGTATTTAGAGTATAAAATTTATTGTGTAATTTTAGAATCTACTAAACAGAATCCCAAGATAAATTAAGTGTTATATGAAGTACTTTTAAGTTAGGGTAATGAGTTAAAGGCGTCACTCCAATTAGTGTATAGGAGAAGTATAGTAAAAGAAAAAAGATGAATGGATAGTTGGAAATAGAACAGACAAAGAATGTTATTGAAAATGGTAATAAGATATGGAAGGATATATAAAGATTTTGTTATGTCTTTTTGGGTTTTGTATGTTGATAAAAGGCAATAAAATTTTAATTAACAAATAATTTGGATGAAAAGGAGAAGTTGGGATAAGATACGAAGTTAAATAGATAAAGTAAATATTGATATTATAATTGGGAATCATCATGTTCTATTGGTTTTCTTCTTTAATTATCACTATCTTTTTAGAAAAGAATTTATAAGCTGTTATGCCTTGATTGTTTGTGCACTGTTTTTGTAAAATTAATAAAATTGGTTTATAAAAAAAAAGAAAATGATAATGAGATATGGAAGGATATATAAAGTGAATATGATGTTTGAATTTGTGTCTGTGAGAAGAATTTTAACCCGGGATCAGGCAGCCTTCAGAAAAGATGTTTTAGTTTTGTTTTGTTTTTCTATGTTCTGTGTTTTGTATGTTTATGAAAGGCAATAAAATTTTAATAAGCAAGAAATATAATTTGGATAAAAGGAGAAGTCTGGATAAGATATGAAGTTAAATAGATAATGTAAATATTGATATTACAATTTGGAATTATTTTGTATGTTCTATTGGCTCTCTTTAATTATTATTATTATTATTTTTTAGAAAAGATTTTTCAAGTTGTTATGCCTGGATTGTGTATTGTTTTTGTAAAATTAATAAAATTCATTCTTAAATATATATATATATATAATTGGCTAGTATGATAGTGTTGTTTATTCATTCAATATAAATATATTTGCTGCATCTTAAAAACCTGTCCTTGAGTGTGTGAACATGTGTGCAAGCTGAAGGCCAAACTTATAATCAAAACCTTTGATTGCATGGTATTGATCTCCATCTTGACTTTTTGGGGGGACTTTGCCTGTAGAGCCTGTCCTGGATCCTAACACTTTGTTATACAGTGAAAAACTAAGCATTTAGGATTCTGCCCCCTGAGTTTGCTTGCCCAGTTCATGACAAAAGTAACAGAGCTGATCCTTTTCATATAGATAGTCCTCATTATAGCTTTGATGGAGCTTGCTCAATCATAAATCATAATTATCATAAAGCAGATTGTTTATGATCAAGCTGATTTTTAAACTTTTTTGCATATATCATTAAGTAAATTATTGTTATTAAGTGAGTCTTCAGTAATTAAATAAACATTGTGGTCACTAAGGTAAACAATTATTCATTTAGGAGTATATTTGCAAAAAAAAAAAAAACAGAATAAATTCCAGGTTTTGGCAAAAATGTTGTAAGTATAGGCACATGACCTATGCTATAAATGCCCACAAACGTGGGCCAGCTCCCAAGCACCCAAAATATGTCCACATGAACACGCAGGGACCCCAGTTATCAAAACTGTGGAACTGGTCATAAGTACCTTTGGAAGGTTTGCTCTTCAAAAGGTCACTAAACAACAGTCACTAAGCTTTAACTTCAAAAGGTCATTAAGCAACAGTTGTCAACTGAAGACAACCCATAATTGAAAACTGAAAGCAGCTAAGAAGTACAAATAAGTATTGCACGAGCAAGGACCTTCCTCTTTGTAGTCTGCACCTTTATTTAAAATTAATCCCACTGATACAGGAATCATTGCTACATTATAGAATGGCAACATATTTTTAATAGGGCAGCATAGCATAGTGAATTGTTTTGTAATTAATTTCATTTTACAAAGTTTACAAAGTCTGTATTTCTGCACCACCTTATTCTGTCACTGTATACTGCATATTTTTCTGGCCTCCATGTTTCAGCTATTCTTAAATGTAGCACCTAGAAGCCAATACATCCCCCCCCCCCGAACAAACAGCAGCTTGTTTGGAGGATATCTCTATGTATGTATTACAGAGAAAACAAGATTTATTAAGAAAACAGCATGAAGCAAATGATTAATTTTACTAACATCTGGGTTATTTTAAAAAAAGTTCAGTAATGTTTGCATAGCTTATTCTATTTTTCATAATTAGATAAAGATTTGCAGCTTGAAACTTAAGTTGCTGTGCAGTAATATTAAAAATCAGCCTGATTCATTTATATTTTTATTTATGTTAAAATATTTCTAGAATACTTATAATATACAAGTAGTCCATTATATATTCAGTTGTTTAACTTCAAAACTTAAATTCAAAGTTACAACAAACTTCTCCAAAGTACTTACTGCCAACTGCCACCCTCCAGTCACACGACGGCATTGGGTGATCAGAAAGTGGTTACATTACAGCTGCTTGCAGTATCCTGCAGTCACATGACCACAATTTATGATGTCTTTTGCTAGAAAAAGAAAATCATGTCTGATTTCCAGCAAAATAATATTCATTTCACACATCAGGTTGCTTAATAACTGCAGTGTTCACTTAAGAACTTATGGTGTTTGTTTAATGACTTCATGGCCACTTTATAACTGCCATGTTTGCTTTGCAACTCTTAAACATCATTGTAAAAAAGTCATAAAATTGGGTCAGTTATCCACTACCTTGATATATGACTGTAATTCTGAATCAATTACACTTCTAAGTTGAGTACTACATCTAACTAGCTCTATGAACAAAACACAGGAAGTCCTCAAATAGCAACTGTAACTATGACCAGAAGTTTCATTGCTAAATGATGCAGTCATAAAGTGTGATATTATGTTATTGTGCTACTAAGCAACAGCAGCTCCCAGTTACTGTCATTAAGTAAGGATTTTATGTAACTTCAACTTCTGATTTCCTGTTGACTTCCCCACTGATTTGTGGAAAGAAAGCAGGCAAGTTTGCAAATCATGGACATGTGACCATGACACATTGCAATAGTTGGAAATCTGGCCTGGTTTCCAAATGCCCAGATCATTATTACATAACTTTGATACCAAAATTTCAAGGTCTGCTCATAAGTACCACTCATTCAGCATTTCCACATGTTCACATGATCACTGAACAAGTGGGTGTTAACTAGGACCACCTACTTAACAAACATGATAAACACAACTGTACACTAGTTTTCAAAATATTCAACAGAGCATTTAATATCAGGACATGCCCAAGCAAAGAGTTGTATCATTAATAAAAATAACAGAAAACATATTGTAAAGAAAAAGTGCTCACTTGCAAGAAGCATTGTCACTAACTGATAAATTCTCCCTTGATTTATTATTGATTTATCAGATTTATTCTATCAAAATATATTGTTATTTGAGCACAAAAATATAAAAATGTTTTGATTAATATGAACGTTCATTTAGATAATTTGAAAGACTAGATCAGTGGTAGTCAACCTGTTCCCTACTCCCACTAATGGGTGTTCCAGTTTTCATGGTGGGCAGTTGGGGTTTTATCCCCTGCTTTATAAATCACCATTACTGGTGGGCAGTTAGAGAAAACTTTACTACTAACAGAGATACAAAAGTGGGCAGTAGGTATAAAAAGGTTGACTACCCCGGCTTACATCTTAATTTATTTAAAAAATGATTTTCTTCCAAGAATATTCTTTGCTATGATCCAGATAATTTGTATGAATCTGATTCATGTCATTTTATAATTTATTAAAGGATTAATCAAAATGGTATAATGTTGTCAGCAATTCCTCTTCTTAATTGTTTTCTCTAATTATTTTGGTTTATGACCATGAACTGAATAAATGAAATGAAATGCACCAACTGAATAAATGAAATGAAATGCTTCTTCTGTGCTGCTTTGCTATCCTGAACAGATACCTCCTGGTTGCAAAGAAGATGATCCAAATGCATACAGAATGATTCCCACTGTCGAGCTCCAGGTGTTTTTCGAGCTGTTTGGAGCCTGACACATCAATGGGGTGCGAGGGGTTGCAGACGGCAGGCTGTAGCTGCCCAGGAGACTGGGACTAAGCACCAATTACCTGGAGATCTGGCATGAAATCCATCAGAGCTGCTGCGAAATGGAAGGGCACACACACATACAGCCAAGCTGGACTAATGAAGGCAGCTACAAGGAATGCCAGAGTTGGCATGCACGGGGGAGCATGGAGGTGACAGGATAACCTAGGAGGGAGATAGCATGGAATAGGAAGTTTTGGGTAACACAGGGTTATAAAAATGGGAATGTGATAAGGGAAGTGAAGTGGGAGTGTGATAAGAGAGGCAGAATGACAGATGGACATTAGGAAATGCGGCTTTAACCACTCTGGGCGGATGCTGGATGACCTAATGATGGATTACAAGATGATGAAGAGGTATTTAAAGCGCTGAGAGAAGCTAGCTGTCAGCGCTGGCTTTTCATGAATTGTCTGTTCTTGCTGCTGTTAAATCTGAGTTCTCAAAATAAAGCAGAAACATGACTACCAAAGTATGAGTACTGTTTGCTTTGTAACTGCTTAGGAGTTCAGAGGCAGTTGAGAGAAAGCCAGCACTCATTGATCTGTGTATGTATTGAGGGTGGTTTGAAGGAATGGATCCAAGCTGTTTGGAAGGAGATGTCAAGGCAGACGAAGCTGTGGAGGTATTGTATTGACTTGGAATGATTGAAGATGGAAGAAGAGAAATCCACCCCAGATGATATGCAATGGGTGGTCCATCCAAAGGCTTTAAGAGCTTGCAAAGAAGTACGCCTTAATTTACCCAAACTGGTTCTGGACCAGGACCAGGACAGTTGAAAGACTGATGGGGTTCGCAGGTGACCTCAATGGGAGGAAAGTGGTTGGGCGGTGTCTGGTAGTGAAACTCTTGACATGCTCTGACTACAATTTGGGGAAGTGATGGTGCAGGAACCTCCTTTATCTTCAACAAAGTGGACAGAATGCAGACAAAGTTTAGCACTCTCAGTAATCACTAGATGTCCCTTAAATAGCTCTAGCCTGAAGGTGAAAGTCAGTAGAGGGTTGGACCGATATGTTTGCAGTCTAGACGTGCCCATGAGATGATGGGTTCCTTGACACCACCATTTAGGGCTTAGGGGGACCCTGGTAGGTGAGACCCCGGCAGAATCTTGGAACAGAGCCTCATAGGGCTCCAGGGAAATGGGGTCCTCCCCCCTTACATGCCACCTTTGATGGGGATCCTGATAGGGTAGCAGTATTCCTAGCCCAGATCATTAACCATATAGACTTATATGGAAGGTATTACCCCCCCCAATGGGCTATGATAGTAGCTGTTACAGAGGTGTTAGATGGAGTGGCTGGAGAGTGGATTGCAGATTTACACCGAGAATAGTCCCCTGAATTGGCTGACATTGGTCTCTTCTTGTTGGCCTTATGGTCCCAGTTTGAAGATAACTCCAAGGGACAACAAGCTGAAGAGGACTTGTTGGCTTTAAGGCAAAGGGAACGGCGGGCAAGGGACTATGTCAGTGAGTTTCATTGGGCAGCTGGCCAGTTTCATGCCTGGCTGGAAAAACTGTTGGTTGATACATCTGTTTAAAGGAGGCCTGGAGCGTGAATTGAGCCAGGTCTGTTTCTACAGGGGCCTACCACAGAGACTGCAAGACTGGTATCAGATGGCTATTGAGCTGGATTCTGGTCTAAGCTCGTTATGAGCCCAAGGAGATGGTGGGTCAGGGATTAGGTGGGGACCTACCAACCAAGCAATCCCTCCAAGTAGCACTAGCACTCCATCTAGGGACCCACAAGGTCACAGCTCATTTAGTGCTTTCAATGCAATAGACAGGGACATAGGGCAGTGAACTATCCTATATTGCCATTGGGATCAGGACCACTCCAAGACCTACACAAGGAGGATCTTTTCGTGGACGAGTGGACAGAGGTGCCTGGCAGATCAAGTAGAAAGATCAAATGGTGCAAGTCAATTTCACACTAACACCTCTATGGACAAATCAATAGAGGAAGATTCCACATTAGCCAGATGTTCTGGGCTATCTGAGGGTGACATTTGGAAAGAAGGATCCAAGGATGGTAAGTATGCCCATCTTCCCATTCATCATACCAGTCTTATTACATAATTGGCAGACAAATCAGGTTGCAGAACTTGGAGCGTTGATTGATTCGAGATGTGCCAGATGTTTGGTGACACAGGCAGTGGTGGATACATTAGGGTTGCGGGTCATACCATTGACCACCCCAATCAGATTCAAACAAGTGGATGGGTCCACATTAGGCAGTAGTCCAGCGACACATAGAACTGAGCCTGTGAAATTGGTGATGGGTGAACATTGGCTTTCATTTGCAGTGGTTCAACATATGACAGAGGCAGTAATACTTGATCTGGCCTGGTTGGATAAGTGGAAACCTACCATATGGTGGGAAGGAGGGTTCAGGAAGCTACAACTGGCAGTGGGATCTTATCCAATATAAACAGATAATGTTAAAACAGGGTCAGGAAGACCAGTCGAACAACTAACTGTTAAAGCTGCATATCCATTGGAATATAAGGAATTGGCTGATGTATTTAATGAGAAGGGCAGCGACATTTTACCACCACATAGGCCAATTGACTCTGCCATTGAACTGCTCCTGGGAGCAAAGATGCCTAAATACCGTATGTATTCAATGACTCAAAAAGAACTAGAGGAAATGCACAAATATATTGACAAAAATTTTTCTCAAGGGTTCATTCAGCCAGGCTGTTCACACATAGCGGCCCCTGTATTGTTTTGGGAGAAGAAAGATGGGGGCCTGAGATTGTGTGTTGACTTCCGAGGAATGAATGCTGTCTGCTTAGAACCATTGTGCCCACTACCACTTATGAAGGATCTTCTATCCACATTGGCTAAAGGAGGGGTATTTACAAAGATGGATCTACACAAGGCATATTATCGGGTATGAATCAAGTTGGGAGATGAATGGAAGACAACTTTCAATTGCCGACTTGGTAGTTACCAATTTAAGGTCATGCCTTTTGGTCTGCAAAGGGCTGCAGCTGTCTTCATGCATCTGATTAACAATGTGTTGCATGATCATTTATGTCAAGGAGTTCTCATCTACTAGATGATATATTAATATATCCTAATAATATGGAGGAGCACGTGGAATTAGTAAGGACTGTACTTTTAAAGTTGCTAGACACTAAATTATATGTTAAATTGTTGAATTATGAATTCCATCATATGAGACTGGCTACTTGGGTTATAGAATTTCTGGCGATGGGGTTGAGATAGACCCATATAAGGTGCAGACTATTTTGGATTGGGAATCGCTTATCACCACAAAAACAACTGCAAAGTTTTCTGGGCTTTGCCAATTTTTAATGGCAGTTCATTCTCTTATTTGCATCCATTGTGTTACCCTTAACCAATTTGTTGAGAATGAAACATCTTGGAATAACCAAACCAAAACCGAACCAACACCTAGTGGACTGAATCATGTCAAGATGTGTTTGATAGGTTAAAACAGTTGTTTGTTAATAAATCTATATTGAAACATCTGGACCCCATGTGGCCATTTGTAATACAGGTAGATGCAAATGATGTGGCACAGTTTTATTGCAATGGAATGTTCAAGGGATACTATAATCTTGTGCCTACATGTCCAGAAAATTAAGCCCGGTGGCTTAATTGAGTGATTTGGGAGGAGGCCTTAGCAGTCCATTGAGGATTAGTCACCTGGCGGCACCTGTTAGAAGGTGCGCAGTCTCCATTTAAAATATGGACAGCCCATAAGAACCTGGAAGCATTACAATCACCCAGGAGACTGTTGCCCAAACAGGTTCATTGGGTGTTGTATTCCTGGCAATTTAACTTCAAATTGAAATATATTCTGGCAGGCAAGAACTTCCTAGAAGATGCGTCATCATGCCTGCCACAATATAAAAGTCAACAAGAGTACGTAATACAGCTGATAATACCACAGCCAGATATTATACAGTCCCTAACAACCAATATTATGACACCGGATTTGCCGGATGTGGTAGCCCATAACCAATGGCTACTGGAACACAAAACCCAATGTGAAATGTGAGATAGGATAGCCTGGAGAGGGGATAAAATATATGTACTGGCATCAGTCAGGCCTCTAGTACTAAAACGATGTCATAATGCCAAACAGGCCAGACATTATGGGTTCTTAAAGACTTAGCAAAACAGCAGTTCTGGTGGACGTCTATGAGACATGATATAGAAACCCATATAAAACAATGTCCAGTGTGTACTATCACCAAAATATGTTTCAGAAAGCCTTTGTGCTTACTAAAGTCTGTCGCTGTTCCTAATCAACCATAGTAGGATATTGCCATGGACTTCATAGTAGATTTACCATCTAGCCATGGGTATACTGTTATTTGGATAGTGATAGATTTATTTTCTAAACAGGCACACTTTATTCTGTGTAAGGGGTTACCATCAGCTAGGAAGCTCTCAAATATGTTTATCAAACTTGTATATAGACTACATGGTGTACCATGCTGTATTTCAGATACAGGGTACAGTTTACTGCTCAGTTCTGGAATGAATTCCTATGGTTGATTGGATCCTCACAAGGATTGAGTATGGCATACCACCCTAATATGAATGGTGCGGCAGAATATATGAACGCAGCCATTGACTGGTATTTACATTGTTATATCACATACCAGCAAACAGACTGGAACTAATACCGTATTCTGAAATGGCTTACAACAATACGGTGCATAAAAGCACAGGATATACCCCCTTCTGGGTAGTACATGGACTGGAATTTGTGCCCATCTCAGAAGGGTCCCAAATATCCCAGAATCCCATTACAGTAGCAACCTGGGCTATGAGTATACTTGGAAAGGCATACAAGAGGCATTAAATGAAGCTGCCAAAGCATACTAATAAAAAACAGATCACACACTGTTCAACTTCGGGGATTGTGTATATCTATTAACTAAGTATCTGAACATGGGTTTGCCATGTAAAAAATTGGGTCCTAAATATATTGGTCCTTTCTCAATAATACAGGTAATAAATTTGTGACTGTCCAATTATGGTTACCCTCACAATTTAAACAAGTCCACCTGGTGTTCCACAGTAGTTTGCTGAAACCAGCTACTGGGATGAACCCAGAAGCAGACATCCCTGGGCCTGTGCAGGATGACCATTATGAGATAGACTGTATCCTTGATAGTCGCCAACAGAGGGGCAGGCTTCAATACCTAGTTAAGTGGAAAGGGTATCCTGTTGATGAGGCATCCTAGGTGGATCATGAACATATGGCAGCTCCACAATTACAACACCGCTTCCATAAAACATATCCCAGTAAGGCAGGTGGGAGAGGAGAATGTCTTGGCTATATATCTCACGTCAGTGCATTTTGTCTTCCAGACAGATCCATGGTAGAGGGGGCCACATGTTGGGCTCTGGGTGCTTTCTGACTCGTTTGGAGCCCAACACATCAGCATGAAGGTTGATGGCTGGCTGCAACTGCCTAGGAGACCTGGACTAAGCACCAATTATCTGGTGATTTGGCACAAAATCCATCAGAGCTCCTGCAAAATGGAAGAGCACACCCACACACAGCCAGGTTGGACTAATGAAGGTAGCTGCAAGAAATGTGGGGGTTGGAATGGGTGGGAAAGTACGGAGCTGACAGGATAGCCTAGGAGAAAGATAGCATGGAATAGGTGGTTTTGGGTAGCACAGGGTAATAGAAATGGGGGTATGATAAGAGAAGTGAAGTGAGAGTTTGATATGAGGCAGAATGACGGCCGGATAACAGGAGGGTGCGGCTTTAACTACTCTGGGCGAAGAGGTATATAAAGCACTGAGAGAAGCTAGCTTTCAGAGCTGGGTTTTCATGGATACTACATTTTTGTTGCTATTAAACCTGAATTCTCAAAATAAAGCAGAAATGTGACTGCATCAAAGCATGAGTACTGTTTGCTTTGTGAGTAACTGCTCAAGAGTTCAGAGGCAGCTGAGACCCTCACTGATTTACTATCATAAACTAGAATTTCTTAATTAAATGTTTGCCCTGCAGTTATTGAACTTTGTATTTTAAACCAGTTATTAAGGGTAAATATAGTAACAGTCAATTTATTGTTTAACTTTTGATTTACTATTGGAACTTCCTAGTTGGTTATTTCTTAACAAACTAGTGACTTGCCTGTTTTAATGTGTTTTCAGAAATTATTGATAAAGAGTAAGAGTGTTTCTGTAAATCCTTTCAGAACTTAAATATTATGTATTGATGTGCTAGATGCCACATAAATAGTATGAATAGTCATTTCTTTGCTTGCATCCATCCTTGTTTTCTTAAGAAGTTACCTTGACTCTCAAAGGCTGTGATTTTTCAATAGGCTTCTCCTTTGCTTCTTAGCTTTCCAAAGCCTTGTCAACATCATCCCCTCTCCCCAGTCCTTATAAAATTTCAATTTAACTAACACTGTTAGAGTTTATAATTTGAGACTGAATATATGTAAGCTTTGCTAATGATCGTTTTATATTTTTTTCCCTCTGGCAATGGCTTTTTCCTCCTAACAAGAGACAGTAAGAAGGATTAGTCAGTTTAATCACTAGTCTGAACCAACCTCTTTGAAGAAAAGTTGCATGTAAGTTTAAATTTACAAGTTGCTTAATTTTCCTCTAAAATGTAAAAATATAATTGCTAGATATAAAGTGTAATTTCAATCTGAAAAAAAATGCATCAAAATTTAATGTGTCTACAAGACTAAACCCATTAAGGGATTGATTAATTGAAATACACGGAGGCAGTAAAACAACTGTACTGATATAACAGAATAAATGGATGCAATCATTCTGAAGTTTGTGCAAATTTCATGCTTCCGATCTCTGTTAATTGTGTTCCTGCTAAGCTTTTGGGAGTTTGCTGCTGTTCCATCTCTGAGAAAACAGACTTTAGAAAGGTAATGGGAAAAAGTAAATATTGCTTGAAAAGCCACTCTATTGCTGTGAAAGACAACATCTTGTTAAATTTTATATGTGCAATTGAAGTGTTGTGAAACCCAAGCACTTTCTTCTTTAATTAAACATGACTATTTTAAGAAGAAAATGTCAACTTAGAAAAAATAGAATTAAAATTAATTATTTAGATTTGTCATTCAGGCAGTAGTATAAGGCTGCACTTAAAAAATAGTTTATGTTAAATTTATTCAGCCTGCGATTTAACAAAGAACAAAATAGATTTAGAGGAGCAAAGTAGGAGAGTTAATGCTGTTTATATGAAAGGTTGCTGTTCACTTCTTAGCATCCCAATGACATATACTTGTCACATGTTAACAATTTATTGCCATGCATGGTAAGGCAGAAAGCATAGAATGAACACAAGTGTGCTGCAATTTTGCATTTTTTACTTTCCATCTCATCTCCACCAGGGGTGGGATTCAAATTTTTTAACAATCGGTTCTATGGGCGTGGCTTGATGGTCATGTGACTGGCTGGCTGTGGCCAACTCAATATCACTCACATCAAGGCATGCATCTACTCGCCTGGCCTCCCATGACTGTGGGGATACTGCAACAGTCAAAAGTGTGAAAAATGGTCATAAGTCACAGTTTAGTGCCATTGTAACTTTGAATGGTCATTTCACACAAACAAAGTACCAGCAAATGAAGGGAAAAAACTCCAGAGACGTTCCTGAGACAGGAAGTCTAGTCCTGCCAAGAAAGTAATAAGGGTTAACAGAGAGGCAGTTTCTGTAAGCAACACCAGAATGTTTCCTTCCTGCCTTCCTTACAGGATGAGGCTAATAATTTCTTCTAACAACCGATTCTCCGAACTGCTTAGAATGTTAACAACTGGTTCTATTTAATAGGTGCAAATCTTAGAAACCCACCCCTGATCTCCACCATATAGCCAACATTTTGATTTGGGTAATGTAGTAATTGCCAAGATATTACATGTGTTGTGCAATCAGTGTAAGAAATATTCCAAAATAAAATAAAATAAAATTTGATGACACACATATATACATGAATCAAAGCTTTTCAGCCTATCATACCATGTACAAATGATATGTAAAAAGACCCAAAGGATTATTTTCTCTCCAGGAAAAGCAATCTTTAGTATCACTGAATTTAATCCTTGCAAATTTGAAATATCAGGCCTATTTAATATTATTGAATAGGTGGGCAATACATGGCTTTATGTAGTTATTCTTAGGCCTCAGTTTTCATGCTCTCACAGTATTGGACATACTGATAGGACTTTGAATTAAAGACCCTCTGTTCTATAGTCATGTTTTTTGTTTGTTTTTCTCCATCTAAGTGATCAGCTTCAGCTTTGGAAGTGATCAGTTTGGATACTTGCTTGGAAACCAAACAGTGAGATGTTAAGCTGAATTTCTTGTACAGTTTTGAGTGAATTGCATGTGGTAAATTAGTCACCAAAGCAAAGAAACAAATCCCAGAAATTTCCAACTCTTATTTCAATACCCTAAAAATTGGGTATAAATTACAAATATAATTTTTAACAATATTCTTCAAAGTATATTTTGTTGGTCTATTTTTAATTTAAGGTTATTTTACCAAGATTTTTTTGTTGTTTTTGGTTGGCTAAATTCTAACCAGCTTTGTGTTGATAAAAGTCAGGATAATTCTTGATTTTGTTAGGGTTCTAGTTTTGGATTTTTAAAAAATATTTTGTACAAGTTGTACAATTTAGCAGCACTAGAGCCAGGTGCATCCAAAATGTATATATGTAGAGGTGTATGTGGATATTTGTAAAAAAAATTCAAGATGACAGGTTCAGTCATGCAATCATTATGGGCATCATGAACAGAAACGCCATCTGATGCCCCAATAGCAACACTTGTCGGCAGCAACAAATTAGTCAGGATAGCATTTATTGCAAAGATGGTGAGCCTAGAATAAATTGTGATAATTATATGTCCTAGTGGTTCCTACCCTTAACTTCCTGTTCCTACCCATATTGCTTCCATAGCTAACAAACCAAATGCTTATTTTCCAGATTACTTCTTTCCCATGCAGGTTGGAGTTAATGAGAGTTGGTCCCAGACATGTTGCAAAATGTTATTTTGATGATGCAAAAAAAAAAAAGAAAGAAAGTATCTCCCAATAGTTGTACTAGATGGCTCTGAAAAGAAATATATTCAAAACATATTTCCTCTTAATGCACAATTCTCCAGCAACATCAAGTAAAGCAGAATTTAGCCTCTGGCAATGATTTTGCTCATCTCAGTTGAACATGTAATCATTCGGAATATATACAGTGAAATCTTTTGGTATTAGCATGGGCATTAAAAAGGGGAAAGGAATGCATAAGTCATTTTTGTGATAGAAATTTCCTATTTGGAAATCATGTAGTCTAAATAACATGTCAGATGAATAATTCCTTCAGAGGAATAATTCCTTCAGAGGAAAGGATGATCTTCATGCTATCTTATAATCATAGAGGTCAATTCAGGAAGCAATATAATGAGAACTAGTCGCAAAGACAAAATAAAATCAATTCTATATCTGTATATTTAGGACAGGTGTTGACTTCCAGTGTAATGGATTGGAAACTAAGTAATTAAATTAAAAATAAGAAGAGAACAAAAGTTAAACATGGAGTTAAACACCAAGTTAAACACCAAGCATTTGGAAGGTGTAAAAAACTCAATCGGTCTATCTTACCGAACTCATACATTAAGCCAGCTGAAAAATCTGAGCTGATGCACTTATAAAAGGACAAAAATCACCATTGTTTCAACATTTGACAAAGTTAATAGGAGTAAATGGAAATTTTCTAAAAAGACTTTATTCATACATTAGATCAAGCTTAAGACAGAAAGATAAATAAGAGAAAATACAATATAAGTTATGGATTAGCATTTAGCCTATATGATCCAGACATGAGTTGCATTAACAATCTTTTAAAAACAAAAATTAGTATGGGTTTATACAAGAACAATTTTCACAAGCTGATGGGACATAACTTAGGCTATCCCCTATAAATCTAAACAAGTCAATGGTGCAACAAAATATTGCAGTGAGAAAATATTCAGTGTTCTGTTAATCATTTTCTCTAGAATTTCCTATTAATTCTAGTTTTTTCTGCTACAAAACTCTGTGTTTATGGCAGTTGAGCATACCTAGTAGTAATTATCTGGGAAATATAACTGCTTAGATTTTGCTTTTATTTTTGACTGTCAACAACTCTCTCTCTCACACACACACATTATCATCTCTAGGTTAGACTACTGCAGAGCATTTTATGTGGAGTTGTTTTTAAGACTTTTCAGAATCAGCATTAGTCTGTTGGCTGGTGAAACCAATCTTGCAAGCATAGCTTTGGCTTACAATAGACTTCAAATATTTCTTTTACAGCTCAGCATTCATATATCCCAAATTTAATTTCTTTCAAATAGAATCAACAATTGTTTTTGATCCTAAATAAAGGTACAGATAATCCCTATCCAGAACTATTCCAGAAAACACCCTCTTTAATAATTTTTAGAAAAGCAGTAAAGGCTGAGCCTTTTTGCAAGAGCTTTTCAGTTTCTATTTTTTTTTATTTAAAGCATTGTCACTGGATAATAAGATGCTAAATGGATTAATGGTTTTATCATTTTTGACTGATACTATTTTATTGATTTTATTTGGATATATTATTAATTGGCATGCATTTTTAGGAATTTGGTATTTCAAATTTGTCTGTCATCTATTTCTATCATCTATCTTCTATTTATTTCCATCCATCCATTCATTCATTCCACCAAACTTACTCTATGTATGTGTTTTTCCAAGGTGCTCCTTTGATACAAAACTGACTAATACTTACATTTAAACTTTGCAGAAATTTCATTCAACAACCCAAGCTTTGCCACTCATCAATGGGTGGTAGAGAGGATTTGCTTCAGCAGATGTTCAATGAGGCAATTAATAATGGTTGTTTTAAACCACAGGGAATGTGAGAGTACACAGTGGTCCATATGTGAAAATAACTGCTTGAATTGGCTATAGGAATGAATCTCAGTCTATTTCAAAATGTTTTATCATTCTGGGACCTGCTGCTGTGGACTATGAGTGAGAAAGCACTGTTAGCAATTGTTTCTGTCATGATTATGTATTTTGAAAGATCCCAGCAAAGATCTCTATGTCATTGTAGGATTATGCTTTTTGTCTTCTTTTAGCAGACTTCCATTTGGAGAGAAATTGGCACAAGACAGAAAAGGTTATGATTTAAGATAAGCAGTGCTTCCAAGTTTTTGCATCTTTATATTATCAAGTTATCTCTGCAATTTGTCCATGAATAATAAAATTGTGTTCTTTTCTTTACTCTCATTCATAACAGTCAGTTCCAAGTACATTGACTGTGTTTTATTTCCATTAATCATTTACTATTTTCAAACACAATTCTTGCCTGGAAATGTTTAGAGGGCAAGATGTACTTACCAGTACAGTCTATGACATGACATTACAACAAATCCATTTTATTTTTTATCATAAAAAGACTTGCAGCACCTAGAGACTAACCCATTTCTTATCATCTATAATTCTATACTGTATGTCTCTGCTCAGGTTTGCCAGAACTTTTGCTATCAAGAGGCACCATATATATCTCATCATACCAGGGCTATGATCAATAGAAGGAAAAAGCTAATTCTATTACAGAGTCTTCTACAGAGTCTTAAGCATTCCTTAATTTTTCTTGTTTTCATCTCAGTGACCCAAGAATAACAGAAAGAAGTTAACTTTGCAAGAAAATGCATTTAATTTAGAGGACTACCTTTGTTGTACGCTGGCATTAAATATTTGTATGTATCAATTCTTTTCATCTCATTGAATATACAGGTATTATTTACAGAAGTGTACAGAGTAAGTGAAACAATATTATCAATGCTGGCACGAAGCCATACAAAAAGATCTGGTGTCTCTAGAGCTTGACATTCTCTGGCTATCACATCACACAATGCTAGCTTCAACGTGGCAACGTGGTTCCAATAGGAAAAATAAATCTGAACCTAGGCAACTTCTAGGCAGCAGAATTTCAGAATTTCTTTTTTCTCTCCCTTTGACCCTCCTGATATAAGTTCACATCAGTTGCCTATACCAACTTTTTTGAAGAAAAGTTTCAAATTAAAGTCAATAAATTGCCTGTGGTCCTAGAGCTGCAAATTACTCATTTCTGCTCTGGAAAGATAAATAAAAAACATATGCATCTCTATGTATAAAAACATACTTATCTGTAAAGTAATCTATAATTTCACTCTGAAAAAAAAAGAGAAAATGCATCAAAATATAATTAAATTACATAAGAGAGACTGATTAGAGTAGCGGTTAAGGCAGCAGGGTAGAAAAGAGAGGCCATGAGTTCTAATCCTTCACAAAAGTAAAACAATTTATTAAGTGAAGTGTCCTTGACTTTTAAGATGGAGGAAATTATTTGCCTGCTCCTGTCAAGTGATGAGTTGAATTTGGGATCCATTCTTTATGGGACTTTGAAGGCAGAACCAAATTGGGGTTTAACAATTGGCTTTCTAAATTACAAACTTTTTCTTAAAATGTTTGTATTCATGTTTAGCCACTTGAATCATTTAGGACATTGATCAATCACTGATGGGGAAATGACAGAGGATTTGTGAGAAAAACCCAAGGCCCTGCTCTGGTTTCATTCTCTGAAATAGGAAGGTAAAACAATGGAGAGAAAATCATGCCAGCCTGTGTAACTCACAAGGTTAAATCAACAAGCTGCCGCTCTGGCCTATTAACAAGTTGTTAATAGCCTTGAGCATGTGAATGGCTAAGCTTTGTTATGTTAAGGATGTTGGAAGAAAGGCAACGTAATTAATATCAGCAGAGCTAGGTGCTACTTTGGTCTCTGTTTTGTTGGTGCCCTTTATTGCAAACCCCCTATTAATAAACTCTAGCAAAGTTTTGTGACACTGAACACTTCAAAATTAACTCTTTCACACTTCCTTGATGCTTTACATCAATATTTAGGGTAGACTTTTTGTTACTAATATCTTGTACTGAGTAATAACATATTCTGCCTTAGTTTTTAATTAATATTCCAAAAGATCAACAAAAAAATGTACTATTTTCTTGTGGTGATCAACAGAATGTCAATGGGTTATTAGGTATTTATTTACAGAAGAGCAAAAAGTTGTATCTATTAGATTAACGGTATAATTTTTTTCAACAAATTCAAAGCAATCAACTTGTACTTTGTCATATACTTCTTAAAAGTTCCCTTCTCAACATTGTCTTCTTCAGCACAAAGCAAACTGGAGCCTCAAAAAAATGTATAAATGTGTTTATCTTTAAGTTACCATAAATCTCTGTTTTTACAATAATATAAATAAATGCTGTCAACACAATCATCTAGGCTTACATAGATCAAAGGGAGAATGACCTTTTCTAAGATTTTGCTGCTGTAGCAACTAGAGGAAACAGGCTGCAGGAGTCCCATAGTTACTTTCCAACTTGTTAACTCAAGTCCACAGCAGGTGGGGATGGACAGGCATTGGCTGAGTAGAAACAGAAATTTCTTCTGGAAAATGTTTTAAAATGGCTCTGACAATGTTTTGAAACATTGCTGCCAAGGCTAGCATTTTACAAATGTTTAAAGTAACTGCTTCTCATCAATCCTAAAATAGTGTTTTTATAATCAATGGAAGAAGTTAGTTAACTTGTACTGCTGGTTATCAACTACTCAAGCAGCCTCAGTAGTTGCAAGAAATTCATTCTAAATATGCCTAAACCTGGATTCAATCATTTGTATTTAAGTAAGGATGGGTGAATTGTTTTCTGTGTTGGAAACATAGCAGTTGGTATGAAACAATAGGAAGATGCATTTATTTCCCTAAAGCTTGCCTCAGGTTATCTGTTGCAAATAGTTGTTTTGTTTGTCATTCCTTAAAAGTATTCTTCTAAACATAACAGATAATCATTCTGCCTTCATCCATCCAGCCACCACAGTGCCCAAAATATTCTATCAATCTTCCAGTTCCATTATCCTCCTTTTTAATGTAAGGAAATGCTTTCCAGAGGTTTTGGACTACAGTTCCAAAATTTGCTATTGGGTATATCCTTCAAAGTTAATTGAGGTGATTAGTTTGGCATAATTTAGATTACACTATGGAATGACATGGTAGGAAGAGTGTTAAGAAAAAAACAGAAATCCAAATTCCCTTTCACTTTTGCTACAGTACTAGTAGCTAAGATGAAAAACTTTCACTGTTCTGGAGAAGTTTTTATGAGTTGGAGATGAAATTTGGCTATTGCCTCTAGTTTTATTCCTCCCTCTGCTTTTGCTATGCAAAATAATGTATTTATTCTTTAGAATGCAGCCCATATTTGGAATTTAATAGCACTTTATAAAAAATAGCTGAAGGATGGAATAGTAGAATTTATGTCATACTAGTGAGAAATAAACCTAAAAATAAAAGACTAATAAGGTCTAATCAACTAAATATACTATACTGAAAAACTGAAAAGATATTGAGGAGTTTAGTCTAGGGAGATTTCAGAGAGATAATGAATTCTACCTTGAAAGATGTCAAAAAGAACATTGAATTCTAACAGTTGCTTTGTCTTTCATTGTTCTGAGATTTGCCTTATAATTATCGCCTTGCTTTGTGTCACATTTGATGGCTATACCTCATTGACTCTCATGCCTTGTAATCTTCGAACAACAGGAGGCCTAGATATGTCCACTCTCTTCTGATACATACAAAGATAGAGGATTTTGTAGAATGCACAAAGCCAATCTATATACACTGTACAGCTACAGAAACTATTTAATGCTATATATGCAAACAGAGCAGAAATAACAATTGAAGACAAAGCCAACATATTCCAAGTTTTGTTCCAGGCACATTACATATGTATAAGTGGGATTGAGAGGAATATTCCTAGACTTTCTGTTTGAGATCTCTTGACATCGGCTATGGACTAAATAGAATTTGCTATGCTTCTCTATCCTGTCAGATGAATCAGTTTCTATTGCAGTCTTTCAGGACTTAAGATATAAGAAGTAGCACACTCCAGGGTCATCCATCACTCACAGGACCAGTACTTCAGGCAAAAATAGCAAGAGCATTCAACTGTCTTTACTGAATCCGGATGTGAATGCATGTAAGTAAAGCATTTCATTCCCACTTGGAAGAATTCACTATCATTTTCTTATTTCTCCTTCTTCATCCTTTTTTAAAATCTTCTCTTCTGTTATCTTCTAAATCAGCGCCCCCCCCAACCTTTTGGGCATCAGAGACTGGTTTAATGGACTGAAGGGGGTGTGATTTTGCATGCTTCCTTCATCCCACAGATGGGGCTTCACTTGTTTGCACAGACTGGTTGCTGGCATGCTGTATACCAGTGCCAGTCTATGATAGAAACCCTGTTCTAATGAGTTCTCTTTAACCAAACACATTTAAGCAAAAAGTAGATACCTGTTATGAATATTTTAATTTGAATTCCTTTATGGAACAGAAGGGTGGCTTGGATGCTTTAGATGTCCCCCCCAACAGACCTACATAAAATATTCCAGTTGCTAGGACAAATCATGGGTTCAGGTTGGTGCAAACCAGGATTAGAGATTAAATGAGGCAAGTTAGTTGGTAGCTGTAATGTAAGAAAATTATACTTCACATAAGAAATTTCCATTCAGTCCTGCATATATGCCAGTTGCCAAGCATCCAAATTTTGATCATATGACCATGGAGATGCTGCAAAGTCATGTGTGGTAAATAGTCATAAGTCACTTTTTTCAGTACTCTTGTAAACATCATTAAACCAATGGTTGTAAGTGGAGAATTACCTGTACTCATTCTTACACTCTTAACAGGTAAAATAAAAGGAGGTATTATAAGGATGGATGGAAACCAAAGCTTTCCTGTTTCCCCAATTATATTCAGAATGCAAAGTGTATTATAATGATAATTATGGGTTCTAAAAAGATTAAGATTCGGGTATTGGGGATGGGGGGGAAATTAGCTATTTAAAATCTTGGGAAATCTAGATTAGATATCTTCGTCTGTTGTAGAAAAGACAACATTCTAATCACTAATGAATGATCAAATGTATTTAATTATTTCAAGTTTTCTTCTCCTTTGAATTTTAGGGCCTTCTGATTTTACGGATTTACTAATATTACTACTATCTTAATTTATTTAGATATACTTTGACCATAATTATCATGTATTTACATCAATCTGATTAATCCTACCTATGAATTTCAGCACTAGAATCAGATTTTCATCCAATCCTTAAAAGTTGGTTGCATTTTTTAAAGATACATTTCATAGATCTGAGACTAGCATCTTGAATTTCTAGTAAATGCAGATTTAGCAGACATGAGATAAATTTTCTTTGCAAAAATTTCTCCAAGTTTTTGCACTTTGCTATAAATTATTCAACACTTCTATAGAATTTATTAATGGGCAGAAGAGGCTATTGCAAAATGAAACTCCAGTAATGTCTATTCATAAATAGTAAATGTGTTTATGTTTATACATATTTTCTTGTTAGTCTTGGTAACTGAAAGAGTCAAACAGGATACTTTTATTTTTGCTCTACTTTTTTAAATAACAATCTAGATTATCTTTTTTTCTGACAGAAAATTAACACACTTAAAGGATTTTTGTTTTTATTTTCCTAGGATAATAGTTGAGATTGGCACTTGGACTGCTTCTAGATGCTTTTAAAGACTAAAAGCGCCTAAGGGAATAAAAAATGCCAAATTGAAAGCCCCATTGGTGGAACTGAAAATATACAGGTAATCCTCGACTTATAAATGTAATGGAGTCTGCCAATTACATTCATAAACTAAGGATTTGTTGGAGTGAATCACATTGAATGAATGTGAAAACTCTCTACCTTTTCCCATGCATTTGCTAATCAAATGTGTGGGTCGTTAAGTGCACAAGGTATCTCAGGATAGGGAAGAACATGGAAAACTAAGTGCATCCAACCACTGAAGGCATCCTCCAATCAAGAGATATCTCATGCTTCCCCCTTCCCAGCCAGGTCCACTTACCTTTTGAAGATCCTGATGAGGTGTCTTCTCTCCAGCCTCTCTGCCATGGTTTCGCCTTCAGCTAAGGCTTGCCAGGAGCCTAGAGGGACATTGTGTCCCTCTAGACTCCGATTGTCTTTGCAAAAAGCTTTGACAGAAAGAATAAAGCCCAGGTGGGATGCACCTGCCTCTCTCAGGCTTCTTTCTTGCCAGCAAAGGGATTTTGCAAAGATGACTCAAGTCTACAGGGACACAATTTCTCGTCCCTGCAGGCTTGGCAAGAAAACAGCAATTGGAGGGAAGGTCTGAAAAACCGAAACCTTTCATCTGTTTGCAAGGCCTTTGGTCACAGATCTTGTCCAGGTCTCAATTCGCAGAGAACAGAGGCCTAAATTAGTGCAAGATCATATAAGATCAGAAGCATGAGATCTCGCGCTGATGATCTCATGTGATCTCGCACTACTTTAGGCCTCTGTTCTCTGCAAATGCACCAAAAGCCTGAAAAAACAAAGCAGGCAAAGAAACCAAAGGCTTGCTAGATATTTGCAAGATGAATCTTCACAGGCCCAGTGCCTGTGGAGTCCAGCAGGGGGTGGGGCAAATATTGTAGTGCCTCTATGGTCGTTTATAAGGGTGAATGACTACTGTAGCAGTGCAAGATTGTTAGGGATAACATTGTTTACCCTAACTGGTTTAGGTAAAATAATAAATATGTAATCATAGTTTGTAAGATAAAGTGTCTGCAACTTTAAATATGGGAATGTAATTAAGGGAGTGGTTGTGAAAGCACTTTAAAAGAAGCAAGATGACAGCTTGCTCTCTCTCTGGCTTTGATGATCCCTAATTACTGCTTGGAATCAAGACTGCATTGCTGGAACGGGAGAGAAACAAAGGACTGATTTGTAAGTGAACTGACATAGGACATTCTGCACAAACTTTGCTAACTGAATATCCCTGAATGGACTGACTAAATGATACATGACTAATGGACTTTATTTTGACTATGCTATAAATGGAATAAACTATATTTTTGATAGTACAAGCGTATCTGTTATTTTTACTGTATGTTAACAAACATACAAGCTTAGCTCACTCATTTATCTGTATGCCTATCTGACTAACGCTGCACATTCTGTTTAGCTTGTCTCCTTAACCCTGGTTGGGGAACCCAGGCTTAACACTGGTTATGAGCCCAGAGGCTGCAAAGTCAGTTTAACTAGGATAAAACAGATTTATGTAAAAGTGAGAGTTTGTGTTGTTATACATTACAGTAAACAGACAGCTGTGTTTTATTAATTATAGTTTTATATCCAAAAAAGAAAACATGGCACAAGTCAATCTACAAAGTTTGTCCCTTATATCCAAGCTGGATGGAACAAACTATGTCTATGAAATGTAGTCTGCTTCTACAAAGAGAAGGTTTGTGGAACATAATTGAAAATCCACCAAAAGTAGAGGAATGGGATCCAGAGGATGATGAAGATAGACTAAAAATAGAAGAATTTATGCATAAAAATGAACACGCTATTTGCATAATTGGGTTAACCTTAACTGACCAACAACTTGTTCATATCCACGGAGAGCAAACAGCTGTTGGGTGTTGGCAGAAGCTGAAGAGGATTTATGTTTGAGATAACGTTGGTGCACACATAAATCTAACACGGAAGCTTTTCAGTACGCATCTCCAAACAAATGGTGATATGCTGAGTCATTTGGAAACTATGAAAGGCATTTTTCAAGAACTGCACGAGAAAGAGGTTATTTTCTCTGAACTACACCAAGTCTACATAATTCTATCTTCACTTGATGAAAGTTATGACAACTACGTAACTTCCCTTGAAATATTGCCAAAGGAAAATCTAACTTTAACTGATATCACTGGCAGATTGATTGAAGAGGCCAGAAGAAGGCTTGAAAGAGATGAATTAAGGAGGGAACAACCTCAAAAAGAAGATAATGAATCTCCTACTGCATACGCAATTAAAAAGTGTTTTAATTGTGGAGGAAGAGGACATTTGGCAAGATTTTGTAAAAAAGCAAAATGCCAGAACGCTGGTCAGAATACTAAAAGTCATTAAAAGATAAATAAAAATTTAGAGTTAGCCATGTATACTAACGGAGCTGTAAAAAATAATTTATGGGTGGTTGACAGTGGA
The DNA here is from genome assembly GCA_033807585.1 of Hydrophis major. Lineage (NCBI taxonomy): Eukaryota > Metazoa > Chordata > Lepidosauria > Squamata > Elapidae > Hydrophis > Hydrophis major. The sequence continues at coordinate 140,406,981 of CM066343.1, read as the reverse complement.
GCATCCCACTGTATAACAAATAATAACAGAAATTTTATTAAAATGTCTCAGAGTACACAGCAGATATCTTTAGCAAATGGCTGGAAACTGAAAGCTAAAGGTCAAGGTATAGCATATTGTTCTTTTTTAAAAGAGAATGTAAAAATGTTATATGTACCACAACATAAGTTTAATTTAATTTCAGTTAGAATTTTGGTTAAACTAGGATATGTAGTTACATTTAAAGGAGATAACTGCATAATTGAGAAAGAAGATAAGAAAATTACTGCATCTTTAAGAGGTGAATTATGTGTGTTAAATGTGTGTTTAAAGGTGGCTAACATGGTTTATGAAAATAAGAAACCCCATGATGAATGTATTCACTTGTTACACCGAAGGCTAGGGCATTTAAATTTTAAAATGCTTAAGAAAACTGTTGAATTATCTAAGGGAATAAGTTTGAAACCTTGTAATAAGTATTTGCAACATAATGCCTTTATAGAGAGACGAGGCCAAACACTACAATCAATGGCACGAACTATGATGTCTGATTCAGGATTACCTGACAATTTATGGGGAGAAGGAATAATGTGTGGTAATCATATATTAAATAATGTTGTTAATTCAACAACAGGTGAATTACCATTCACATTGGGGCATGGTACAAAACCTGATTTAAGTTACATGCACACATTTGGAGCACCAGCATGGGTGCATATCCCTTCACAACTTAGACAAAAAGAACAGCATAGAGCTAAAAGATTATTTTTTGTAGGATATATATCTAATCATAGATCCTATAGATTCTGGGAACCAGGTACATCTAGAGTTTACACCGGTGCTAGTGCTAAATTCCTAGAACATGTAGGATGGAATAGATTAGATCAAGATTTAAATAATGAAGTAATTATTGAACCCTACAAAAGGCAGAAAGATCAGACTAGTTATAAGACAAGTCCAATTAAAGAAGAAGTCCATGAAGAACAAATAGGACCAGAACAAGAGGAAACTGTTGATCAGGAAGAGTTAGATAATCAAGAAGAGTCCACCTGTAAGTCCTGTAACACCTAGTACTAAACGTGTAACTAGACCACCTGATAGGTATCAAGCAAGTATAGTTTGCCAAGTAACTAAAGTTCCAACTAGTATAGATGAACTTAAGATGTATCCTGCTAAGGATCAGGAGAATTGGAAAAAGGCAATGGAAAAAGAACTAAATTCATTAAAGGTAATGAAAGTATATGAAGATGCTAAATTACCTCCAGGAGAAAAATCCATTGGGTGCAAATGGATATTTAAAGTAAAAACTGGCAATGATGGGACTGTTACCCATAAAGCTAGGTTAGTAGCTCAAGGATTTAATCAAACTGCATTTGATTATGATGAAGTTTTTGCACCAAGTCTTAAAGCAACATCTTTGAGAGCAGCATTAGTGTGGGCAGCTAAGAAAAATTATGTCATTAACCATTTAGATGTAGAAACTGCCTATCTGCATGCACCATTGCAGCACACTATATATTTGAAAAAACCAGTAGGTATAAAAGAAAATAAAGTAAATAGTAATGATTGTTGGAAACTCAAAGAGTCTTTACGGGTTGAAACAATCTGGCTTTGAGTGGAACCAATATATTGTGAAAGAATTAAACAATATAAGTTTTAAATCTGGTTTAGCAGATCCATGTGTGTTTAAAAGAGAAAATAATGGAACGGTGTCATTATTGTTATTATTTACAGATGATATTGCTTTGATAACTAAGACTAATAATGAAGCTAATGAGATTATATCATTATTAGCCAAAAAGATAAAATTAAAGCATTTAGGTGAAATTAAAAAGTATCTAGGATTGACAATTAACAAAACAAAAAATGGATTTAAGATATCTCAAGAAGATAAAATTTGCCAATTAATTAAAACGTTTAAAATGGAACTTTGTAAACTGGCAAAGACTCCAATGAGTCAGGAAGTTTGCCAAACTGATGATCAATGTCCCAAATTTGATAAGTCTATATATCAATCTTTGATTGGTAGCTTATCATATATAAGCAATTGGTCTAGGCCAGATATAGCTTATAGTGTAAATCAGCTGGCACGTTTTAATTCGGATCCACATCAATGTCATTGGCAATCATTAAAGAGAATTTTAAGATATCTTAAAGGAACAATGAACCATGCATTGTATATAGAACCAAAGGGTGATTTGAGTCTTAGTGCCTATGCAGATGCAAGTTTTGCAACTGATATAAACACTAGAAAATCAACATCTGGGATGGCTATATTATTTGGTAATACACTAATAGGGTGGAGGTCAATCAGACAACAGCATATTAGCTTGTCCATGATGGAAGCGGAATTTTCATGTCTGTCATTACTATGCACTGACTTGATTCTGTACAAACAGTTATTATTAGACATGGGTGTAACTGTTAAAGAATCCATTATTGTGTACGAGGACAATCAAGCAGCCATAAAGTTAGCTTCTAGTATTGCTGTAAAAACTAGATCAAAACATACCGACTTAAGATACTTAAATGTTAGAGAATCTGTAAAGAATGGGCTAATTAAATTGGAATACTGCATGACGGAAGAAAACATTGCAGACCAATTTACAAAAGCTCAAGGAGTAAGCAAATTTAAAGAGAGTTGTAACAAATATGATTTAAAGATGTAAATAGTTATATTTATTATTATTTCCTAAAAGGGGAGAATGTTAGGGATAACATTGTTTACCCTAACTGGTTTAGGTAAAATAATAAATATGTAATCATAGTTTGTAAGTTAAAGTGTCTGCAACTTTAAATATGGGAATGTAATTAAGGGAGTGGTTGTGAAAGCACTTTAAAAGAAGCAAGACAACAGCTTGCTCTCTCTCTGGCTTTGATGATCCCTAATTACTGCTTGGAATCAAGACTGCATTGCTGGAACGGGAGAGAAACAAAGGACTGATTTGTAAGTGAACTGACATAGGATATTCTGCACAAACTTTGCTAACTGAATATCCCTGAATGGACTGACTAAATGATACATGACTAATGGACTGTTATTTTGACTATGCTATAAATGGAATAAACTATATTTTTGATAGTATAAGCGTATCTGTTATTTTTACTGTATGTTAACAAACATACAAGCTTAGCTCACTCATTTATCTGTATGCCTATCTGACTAACGCTGCACATTCTGTTTAGCTTGTCTCCTTAACCCTGGTTGGGGAACCCAGGCTTAACAAAGATTAATTTAGTTTTTGAAGGTACCAATTCATAGAATAAGAAACTGATACATGATAACTGCATTAGATCTACAGAGTTTAGTAATGAGTTTGATTATAGTTCATATGGATATAAATATCTGAAATGTTTATTTTGTCTTCATGCTGCTCATTTCTTTGAGACTTTTGAAATTACTAACTTTCTTTTAAATGCTCCTCTATTTTGCAGAAAATGTTTGTTACTGATTTCCCCCCTCAAAAGCTAAGGATAATTCAGAGATTTTCCTTTTTTTCCCCATTTGTCAATTATCATAAATTTATTTTATCCATTCTGTTTGTGAGAATTTAAGTGCATATATAAATTCTGATCCCTTATTTTTGTTTTGGAATTCCTGATTTTTGTTTTTTATAATACTAAAATTTTCTAATTATATACATGACTTTATACACATATCTGTATAATTAAATTACTTTATTGTATGCTTCAAAGTGACTTAATATTTTTTCTTTCAAGCTTTCACCTTGTTGCAATTTATATTGTATTATTCTTGAAATAAGCTAATTGATCTAATGAAGAGCGTGTTTTATCAACAGCAATTGGATTTTCTTCCTTTCTCTTTTGTTTGGTTGACATTGTCCCCTTTTCAAACTTTTCTTAGGGTTAAAAAGTAGGCTTCTGTAACACTAATAAAATAAAAAAGGCTTATTTCTGTTTCCATTACTTTAATTAATTTCAAGTCTGGAAAGGAGAGATAAAGTTCTGAATATAGCATCACAGTTTGAAAAGAGGATATGGTAACCAAAAAATGGACACTAATTTTATAAATTGGATGGGTTTGGTTTATAATGTATTAATGGTGTACATTAATCAATGGACAACGCATCTGACTTTTTTTTTTTACTACAAGTGATTCTCGACTTACAAACACAATTGAGTCTCAAATTTCCATTGCTATGCAAGACAGTTGAATTTTGCTCCACTTTACAATCTTTCTTGCCTCAGTTGTTCAGTGAATCACTGCAGTTATTGAGTTAGTAATATGGTTGTTAAGTTAATCTGGTCTCCCTGTTGATTTTGTTTGTCAGTAGTTGCAAAAGGTGACCACATTACCCAGGGACACTGCAACTGTCATAAATACAATCATCCAAATTTCAATCATGTGACCATAGGGATGCTCAATTAAGTATGAAAGCTGTCATAAGTCACTTTTTTCAGTGACTCTAAACAATCACTAAACAAATGTTTGTAAGTTGAGAGCTACATGTGTTTCGTTTTCTAATGAGTCCATTTATGCTAATTTCATAACTTTTGCAAAACTAGTATGTAATAAAGCAACTGCCCAGTTTAGCTGCTTTGTGATGACAGCTTGTTTCTGACAATAAGGCAGCATATAATCAATACATGACAACATCCCTGTTCAATAAAATTGAAACTGCGCTGATTTATAGATACTTTCAGGTTGTGTTGTTATGCCAGAGTAGTGTCTGGAAATACAATTTTAAAGAAGAAAAGTATCCAATTTATTAAAACTTACACAAATTACTTCCAAGGAGGGTATTTCCTTTAGAGATACATATTTTCTAATATTCATGAATCTATTTATTCTGGAATTCAATTCAACAGTTTAATTCAATATTCAATTCAATAGTAAAGCAACAGACTGAAACACTGGTTGAATTATATATTCCAAATAAAGATTGTCTGGAAGGAAAAATTAGTGATGGGGTCTCCAATTTCAGTACTTTGAAATTTCTCAACTGAAATATGTTTCAGAATGTATGAGGAACACATAAAGAAATTTACGTGCTTCTGGATTAATTCAAGAAGTCATCCAGTGTCTCTTCTTCCCTTAAAAAGCTTAGAAACTGTTGATATGTTATTGTCAGGAATCAATATTATAGTAATTTCATAATTAATTAATTAAAGAAATTCCCCCAATAAAAGATACCTTTGAAATCAGAACCAAACTCAGATTATTCAAACTCAGATTATTCAAACTCAGATCAAGTTAGTGTTGGGATTTTAGTTCTTCTAGCTACATAGCACAAGATTAAATAAGGTTATTCTATGTATTTCAAGTTTGTGTGAAGAACTAATTGTACTGCATTGTATGGTTGTACTTAATAGGCTGAGGTCCACTGGCAGGCCTCTGTTCCATTAGTTTCAGATGCCAGTTCACTTTGGGTATATTTCTTCATATAACGAAGAACAAGAGATTAAAAACAGTCTAACTAAATAAAGATACTGAAATACTGAATAATAAGGCCCAGTTCCAGAAACACTTGAGTTCTGAAAAACAAATAAAGAAACAAAACTCATAAAGAGAGATTACCAAGGTAAGAGTACAGTGAGAAACTCAAAATTGTAGAAATGGTGACACAAAATCTAAAGTTCAGAATGAGCTGAAATTAATAGAGGATTAGAAAAATGAACAGGTTTTCTTTAAGTATATTTAAAATTAAAGAAACAGAAGCAAAATGCGAACAGAACTACCCAACTCCTGTTTTGACCATATCATCTCTAACAAGAAGATATATATTTTACCATTCATAAGCATATTCAACAAGAAGAACTGAAGCTCAAGCCTTTAAGCTCAAGGTCAGGAAATCTCAATTTATCATGAATATCTAAAGCTTAATGAACTACATGGTAGGTTGCTTATGGTCTAACCAAACATTTATGAATTATTTCTGAAAAAATCCTTGAGACCTCGTGATATGCTAAATGACTTGGAGAAAGTCAAAATTCATATCTTTGTTCAATAGATGGACTCAAGAAACTGCAGACTAATCTAAAATTAATGTTTGGGAAGACCTAAAAATGAAAATAAAGTCAGCAATTGGTAAGCACTTTGAAAACAATGAAGAAACTATTTTCAGCATATATTTGTTAATAATAAATCTTGCTAGATTAAGTTTATCATATTTTAATCTTGATAGGTTAAAATGATAGAAAAAAACAATTCTGACTGAACATTAGAAAAATATTAATAATATTTTGTTAGGGGAAAAATGTATTTTCAGAGCTAGTTTTCTCATTGTCATTCAATGAAGCAAAAGGATCTAGAGCTGTGTTAAGACACATAAATGCTTTCATTTGGATTTCTGCACTTAATAGGGAATTAGATAATAGTCTGAGTGTCCCCATCAGTTCAATGGTTCTGTATAAAAGGGGTTCTAATCGAAAACCTCTATATGGTTCCCTTAGCAGGTAGCAGAAATGGTTTGCCACTGCTTTTTTTTTGTTTAAACTTTCTAGTATAGTCAATAGGTCTGGGATTCCCCTAACCTAATACTGACAATAGCTGGCATAGTTGGGCTTTCAATTCCAGGGATCTTGATCTGTGTCACAGGTTCTAATTAATTATACAACATGTTCCTATGGATTTTAAGGTTAGAATCCAACTCATTTCATCAAATATTGACAAGATTTTCTATATCTATCTCACAGATACACAGTAAAAATTGAAGACTGAGCCAAAGAACTGCAAACTATTTGCATATGCTCTTTCATACATATGAGAAATAACTTACATAATACTGGATGTGGATTTTCTAAAATTTAGAATGAAAGAAGAGGGAAGAAAATTTATATTTCAAACTCAATTCAAAATAGATTTGCACAAATAAATTCTCCAATGTTCTCTTTTAAGCTAAAGCAAAAACTATTCTAACACTTAGTACATATCTATTCAAATATAACATTTTATGTTCATTACAATAAACTTCTTCTTAATATCCACCAGATGTTTCAGAAATCAACTCCCCAAATCTGCAGCAGATAAGACTTGAAACTCAAAATCTTGGTACCAAGTTATGGAAAGCTGCATTGTTGTATGGCAGTCAGAATAAAAATATATGAGTGCCAAAATCAATAGTAAAGTGGATCACTTGAATTCAGCAAATTGGAACTAGCTAAACATTAACTTGATAATATCTAAATGACAGTTGTATACTATGTATATTCTAGGAGCCTAGAATGGTATTATGTCACATAATAAATAAACTCTCTCTCCTAAATATATCAATACATATCAAGGTTTAGATATATATTCAGAGAGCCAATTTCAGGAATTTTGAATTGGCCTGATTTGAAATCACTTTTTGATCAGTGTAAATCTGTGATCTGTCCACATTGCAATAGCCAAACAAGGCTTATAAGGCAGTCTTTGGGTCAATAAATTACTCTGCATTTACATGGTTCAAAGTTTATCTTTTATTTGGTTTTAAATTAAAAAAATAAATTTCATTATTAAAGAGTGGAATGAGTCTAAACTAATGTTTACATTTTAGTTCACTTGGTTTAGAATACCACCAGAGAAACAATAAAAGAGTACCGTTATTATCCCAAAACAGACATCTTCTTTTTAAGAAATATTGACAGTGGCAGAATTCTGTATAATTGGAAAAAGTCTTTAACATATTGACCACGAACGTTAGAACAAAACAGCTGGTATCCGTGCTCTCCATACCTAATGGCTACCTCGGTCTGTCACAGGGTTTGGGTGCATTATACAACAGTGCTAATGTCATCTGCTTCATCTGGTTTTTTCTGCCTGCTTGGCAGAGATTTCAAGTACTCCAGGTGCCGGCGTGCATCCTCTTGATTTTGCCGCACATAGTAAACTACATAGGATATTACCATGGTGAACCAGCCAAACATGGTGACTAACATGGCATAATCTGTTGTCTTTTTAGGAATATTACATAGGTCAGCATCAGCTGCATTGAGAAATGGCCTACCAGCATGTTCATCTAAATCGGAGGTCTTACAGATGACACTGTTGGCTGTTTCATGGTTGGAAGCCATGCTTCTCAAGACTTGCTGAAGGGTGCAATCACAGTGCCAAGGATTGTTAGCAATTCGAGCCCTAGCCTTCAAATTGTTAAAAGCATTTTTGTGCACGCTTTTAATCCGGTTGTCTGACAAGTCTAGCATTTGCAAGGTTTCTGCCACCCCTTTGAAAGAGTGCTCATCAATGAATTCAATTATGTTTTTGGATAAGTTGAGGACTTTCAATTGGTGCAAGTCCTTGAAAATCTCATTTGGGATGGATGTAATCTGATTGGAGTCTAAATAGAGAAGGACAGTTTCAGGAGGAAGATCTCTAGGTATTTCTTTCAAGTTCGCATTGCTGCAGCTGACATTCAAACCTCCAGAATGAGAGCAAAGGCAACCTTTGGGGCACATACTGGCAGAATGAAAGCATAGTATCATGAGGACAAAGCTTTGTAGAAGCAGACACATGGAGAGGGAGCGAGTTAACCACAGGTCTACCAAATGCATGCTGGAATGTCAGCATAATCACCCAGCCGCTTCTCATTTACCCAAGAGTGGCGGCAAAGTATCTCAGGAACAAAACTGCAACCTCATTCTCACCAACAATGGAACTCAAGAACAGGTTAGTATACAGACATCTTCATGGTTGGTTTGCTTTTTAAAAGGACATTCCTGGAAAAGGAAAACAAAAATACCTTTTAGAAGACTGTGAGGGATATTTTTTAAATGATGTCAATATATATCTTAAGGTACGAACCAAGGCAAAACTATTCAGAAATAATCTCCCATTAAGTTCAGTAGGTCTGGTACCCAGATAAACATGTAGAGGATTGCAGTCAAATGGGAAATCTTGATGGCAAAGTCTAACTTATTAAATGTCCAATGGATTCACTGTTATAAATGACCTTAAGATGTTCTTTCACTTTAATATCACCATTTCCAAAGCAGACTATTTCTTTTTTAAACACAGGTTTTCTAGAACAGCAATAATAAAACTTAATTACTTTCTTCCATTTACAGTAGCAAACACATTAATCAGATTTGCAGTGAGACTCATGCAGCAGTGACAAATTAAGCAAGCTTTTTTGTGGTTAATGACTTTGCACTACAATGTTCCATATTGCTTTAAATCCAAATTAAACTATTTGAGGAAGCCCTTTTTTTTTTACAAGAATGTACTTATTTTTCAGACAAACCAAATACTGATAGTTCTGAAGTCATGAACATGTTTTTGCATGAAGTTCACAGGCATCTTGGTTGGGACATTATGGGAGGTGTACTGGAGTTGCCAATCTAGGGAAGACTGAATGTTTTCAGCTGCTTGTATGATAAAGAATTTTGCTATAAAAGCTCTAAAAAATGATCAATGTTTTATATGTATGTAAAATAAAATCTAATGACATAAAAGTTGTTTTTTTCCCAAGAAACTCAATTTATTGAAAGGGAAGAGGGTTGAAATAACTTGAACAAAACTTAAAGAGATTGTGGAATGGTGAAATACAGTATCTTTAATTTTTTTGTTATGAAGTACCTCCATCTTTTCAATCATATATATCACAAACACATATAACTTTTACCAACAAGCTGAGAAGTTGCATTTTTTCAAGCTGTATTTAAATATAAATGAAGTTCATCTTAACATGTAAGGAAAACAATACTAGGACTAGTAGTGAGTAAAATATTCATTCTTTTATTTTCAGATGTAATCTGGAGAAAACCATCTTAGCAATTGGGTAGATGATGTAAACATTTACCACTGGTAATGAATAGGTTTTCCATTATTGATACATGATGGTTATCTTATTATTTTTGAAGACAAATGAGTAAAAACTATTTGGATACAAGAGTTGTTATATACAAGATGGGTGGCAAATAAATTTTATAAATAAATTAAGGCAGAAAGTATTCAACTCTTATGGCACCCAAGAACAATAAGTGTTTTCCAACAAATTTTATTTGTAAATGGGGCCAGCAGAGATGCTACGAGAGAAATAGTTCTGAACCCCTTTTAATATGAAACTACTCTTGAAGAATATTTTGGCATAGCTTTAATATGCACAAATGTGATGAATAAATAAAATAGACAGCAATATAATCTTAGAATTTGAGTTAATTATTATCATATCAAGAGAATGCTATCTCTAACCTAGGATATGAGTGTTGAGAAAATTCCAATTAACCTCTCTATATCATTTTTTAAAAAACACAATATAGAATAAAATAAGATCCAAGAACCTGCCAACTTATTGTAGCTCAGTTACTTTGAGGAAGTGCCTTGAGGATTGGAAGGAAGCTTCTTAAGTTGCTCCTTTTTTCTGTCAAAGAGGTAGGAAGAGATCTTGCTGAATGAATCACATGGTGCCATCTCAAATCTTATGGTCAGAAGATCTTAAAGAAAAGAAAAACAAAATGATTATTTTATAAGGTTGTGCAAAATTGAGGAGTGGAACAGTTCTAGATGTTTAAATTGGAAAAATCCTATGAGCCATAGAAAATAAATAAACACATGTATTTTGATGATTAGTACATACAGGGTTGTTTCACTAGATTGGAACATATGGGAAAGAGAACCTTTAGTTGAATTCTAAGAGAAATATAAAGTTTGATGCTGTAATTACTTTTGAGAAGAAGTAATTAAAAGGTAGCATACATTCTGAAAGAACTAAAGATGTGTTTTATATAATTTTTATATAGGTGAGAAGGAAAGAGGGAGAGAGCTGGTAAATATACAGGGATTTTGGCTGCATAAATCCAGATGACAATTAGAGTACACCAAAGAATTACCATTTTCTGTATTTCTTTTCTGTCTTCTCATGATGGAGATTTTCTCAGCCAAATTACTTCATTTTACAGACACCTTTCTCAATGAAATCTTTGTGAATCACACTCCTGCTAATGAAACTTTACACAAACCAAACTATAAATTCTCCCTACCCTCGCATTAAAATAATTTCTTATTTCTTATTGTTATACCCCACTTCTGCCATATGATATACATTTAAAGACACATAAAATTATTTTAAAAAAATAAACTTAAACTCAACTAAGAAGTTTTCAGATTTTCTGTTTGCAAAAGGTGATGAGCTTTCTGTAAGGATTGACTTTTTCTTCAGACCAGAGTTTTAGGAGCTCTGTAGGTGATGTGATGTTTCTTTTGAGGGTTAACCAGGATTTCATGAATTTATATTCAGAGTTATTAGCATGAGGTGGTGACTATGAAACTTACACCAAACAATCAGCATTTCGGGATTATGTACAAAATTAAATCCTGACAAAAGTCTATGAAAATATATTTATCAATAACTCAGTTATCAACAACATAGAAAGAAATCAGTGGATAAGACACAAAGTCCAAGTACAAAAGATGTTTTCCTCTACAAAACATCTGCAGAGTTCAGTTTTACATTTCTCAATTCCAATTCTGTAAGTTTGTTTTGATATACAAACAAGAAGTTGCAATTTAAGAAAAATATAAAATCTGAGAGTTGTTTAATTATTCCCTGCTATTGTTTTGTTTTTCTTATTGTTGGGAGGGGGTGGTTGCAATTTAGATACTAAATTAAGATATTTTTATTTTAATCATGATTTATGAAAATGATTGCCATATAATGGTTAAAGTCAGAGGTGGGATTCTACCAGTTCGCACCTATTCACTAGAACCGGTTGTTAACATTCTAAGCAGTTCGGAGAACCGGTTGTTAGAAGAAATTACTGGCCTAATCCTGTAGGAAGGCAGGAAGGAAACATTCTGGTGTTGCTTACAGAAACTGCCTGTTAACCCTTATTACATTCTTGGCAGGACTAGACTTCCTGTCTCAGGAATGTCTCTGGAGTTTTTTCCCTTCCTTTGATGGTACTTTGCTTGTGTGGAGTGACCATTCAAAGTTATAATGGCACTGAAAAAAGTGACATGACCATTTTTCACACTTACGACTGTTGCAGCATCCCCACAGTCATGAGAGGCCAGGTGAAGAGATGCATGCCTCAATGTGAGTGACATTGAGTTGGCTACACCAAGCCAATAACATTACCACCAAGCCATGTCTACCCAGTCACATGACCACCAAGCCACTCCCATCACATAAGCCACACCCACAGAACTGGTTGTTAAAATATTTGAAACCCACCCCTGGTTAAAGTGCTAATAAACAAATATGGATCTAATCCATACTCAGACATGGAAGTTCTCTGGATGACTTGGCCAATCTATCTTTCTGCTCAACCAACCTCATCAGGTTGTTGTTTAAGAAAATTGGGTGGAGGGAACAATGATACGTGCCTTAAGCTGTTAGGAGTGATATGGTATAAATCAAATAAATGAAATGTCAGTGACATGATTTGCAGAGAATATTGAATTTGTAAATTATTACAGCCAGATTTATATATAACATTAAGCCAAAATCAGACAAATCGCATTATGGCTACAACAGCACTGAAAAATTGACTCATCACTGTTTTTCACACAGAATCATAGAATAGCAGGGTTAGAAGGCCCCTTGGAGGCCATCTAGTTCAACCCTCTGCTCTAGCAGGCGACCTTTATATCATCTGGATTATTTTGGTGTCTCTAACAGAGAGGAAAATTGCCAAAAAGGAGAAGGAGTTTACTAGGACAAGGCTGCCATGCCAAGGAAGGCAGACCTATATAGTCCTTCACTTATGACAGTTGAGCCCAAAATTTTTGTTGCTAAGCAAGTGTTGTTAAGTGAATTTTGCCACATTTTACTCAATCCATGACATCTCATGAGTCTAATGGTCATGTGCAGACTAGGGACATAAATCTGAAGGTGTGTGTAATGTTCTAATGTACAGAAGATATAGTTAAATGTGTGGCAGAAAGTGGACTCTGGGTGTATTTTTCCAAATGTAGTGCATAGTTTTGGAAGAACTCTGTGTGTGTGTGTGTGTGTGTGTACACACACAAAGTATATATAGGAGACAATTTATCTTTTTGTGTGTCTGTACACACACTATTAGTATGTAATATGGATGTACACATACATAGGATTAAATAGTGTATTTTGGATGTTTAGTAGTAGTAAATAAGTAGGCAGGGAAATTGCATCTCTTTGAGGAAAGGTCAGGCAAGGCACCCCTTGACGTAAGTAACAGCAAGTTGGCCACACCTACCCAACCACATGATCAACTAGCTACGGCCACCCAGTCACATGACCAAGCCAAGCCCATAGAACAGGTTGTAAAAAATTTGAATCCCACCCCTGGATGAGGGGATCATTTAACAATAAAGAAGTGAATGTAGAAGACTCTCAACAAATGGTAAGAAAAGATGAATAAAATATTCAGGTGATGGATGAGAAATAAGTAGTGGGGGGGGGGAACAAATCAAAATAAGTTACAAAATAAAAAAATTAAAACAAAAAGACAATAACAATAAACACTAAGAATTGAATAGCCAATCCCTCAAAAGTTTACAATAGTGGAGATGTCATGCCCCTGGTGGAGTCTGACTCTGTGGAAGAGGAACAGCCAATAGGGAGTGGGAGTGTGGCTCTAGAGGTGGTGGAGGAGGCTGGGGAAGGGAAGAGGCCAGCTGAGCAGTGCGAGGAGGATCCAGGCCCACCCCCTATCCATCCTAGGTCACACAGGGAGGAGAGGATCAGGGAAAAGCGAGGTCTACTCAAGAGGAGATTACCATGATCTTCCTCGTGGCTTGCAGATGGGAGCTATGTATATAAGTTTTCAACTACATAGTTAGAATTGCTGGAGTCAATTAGTGTTTACTAACCTTGAAAGAAGCTTATCTTTGCTGCCATTCTTCCCGTGGACTTTTCTTGGTTATTTTCCTGGAGTTTGTAATTAGTTATCTTGGCTTCCTTTGGAACTCTCATCAATGCGGTTTGTTTTGGATTTCTGTTTGCCTCATTATTTACTTTTGTGACTTTAAACTGTGCCTAACAAAACAGTGAAATTAAGTTGAAGGCTTTACCGGACTTTAATATATGTTTTGGGTTATTTTGAGAGACTAGGGGTCATCACAACAGAGGAAAAAAAGGAGAATACTCTCAATATTTCAGCTTCTATATTTTAAACTTTTCTTAAAAGAACAGTAATTTACAAACTTGTAAACTTTTGCAGTGATGAACATCAATAGAACCAAGACCTTGAACAAGTATTTGCCCAATGATGGAAGTGGAGCTTCCACAAACAGATGCTTCTTCTTTGTGGTCTATACGGTGGTTAAGATGCTGGACTAAGATTAAGAAGAGCTATGTTTCCAGTCCATCTTCAAAAATGGAAGCTCATTGAACATTTTCTCAGCTCATTGGCCATGAACTGGACATTTTTTTCTCAAACCTACCTTGGAAATGGTTGCCAGGGAAAAGTGGGTGGATGGAATATTGTATGCACTGCCTTAAGTTCCTGAAGGAAAAATGGGATATAAATCTTACAGGAAGATACGTTTCCTGTTCACAGTCTCCCATATTTCATGTACAATATCTTGAATATGGTATGGGTGTATATAATTAAGCATAATAACTGATATGGGGCTCAATACTAACCACAAAAACAGTCTTGGTGGTCAGTACTGACCTCGCTACTTTCTGACATCGGTTAATAAAGGCTTTGATGGGGCTCACTGACTTACAGAAAACAGTAAAACTGTGACCTACCACCTGCAGCCCAAAATGCTACAGTCCAGAAAAACTTGTGCAATCAGATTGTCTTGAATTTAGAATACTGTTCTTGAATGTATAAAATGACTCTATTACATCAATCTAGTGTCATTTGTAATATTTTAAGTTAAAGGTAAGTGTAAAGTTCTCTGTTCAGTTGTATCACTTCCATTTCTTGGCTGAGGAAACCAGCATTGTCCAAAGACACTTCTATAGTCATGTGGCTTGCATGACTACACTGAGGTGCATGGAACATTGTATCTTCCCAATGAAGTGGTACCTATTAATCTACTCCCATTTGCATGCTTTTGAACTGGTAGGTAGACAGGTATTCTGAGTTAGAGGTTAATAAATTGTAGTGCGTGAATAGATTTTTTTTCAAAGTCCCAAGTCTCAAGCTCATCAGCTTCTAACTGATCATAACACCATGAAGGACAAAACACTAATCAATGGAGAAAATGTTTTTGAAAAATGAACAGTAAATTAGGCAGGTAGCAAGAAGTTTAAGCAAATCACTAATTAAATGAATAATAAAGATGACACAATTAATCACCAAGTCTTACTTCCAAATGAGAGAACACAATCATTATCTAATACAATAAACTTTGGCATTTTATTTGAGATCAAATTTAAAGTGAATATCTTAAAGTGTAGATTTTAAAAAAAAATTAAATTTCAAACTGGGTTTTAGCTCCTACAAAGACTATAGAAAGAAATCATTAATACTCTCATGTCATGAACAATTAACACAAGTATGAAACAAAGTTTTAAAGCTTAAATTAGATTGCTTCACCTCTGATGGATGGACCCCAGTGAATTTCAGAGGGAGCTGGTGGCTATTCTTTGATCTGCTTCATAGTCTTCATTACTATTATTATTTGGAAAGGGAGCTGGCTGAAGCTCTAGATCAGATTGCGAATGTGACTTTTCCCCTTTTGTTGACCATTATTCCATGTGCTTCATGAAGGAGTTGGGGGGAAATGAGAAAAGAGACATGAGAGAAGTGTCACCTTTGTGGCACTCAACAAAGGATGAACTTGACTGAATCCAGATTAGAATTACTTGTGACAGTAAGGATAGTGAAGTACTATTACTTCTCCATTGTGTCTTCAAATAGCCATCCCACAGCCCTGTTTTGGGTGATACATGCCTTCTTGGGTAGAGAGGGCTTGGATAACCTCCTGTAGGAAGAATTTGTTCAGAATCAGGACAAAGTTGCATGAATTAACTTGGAACTGAATGCCAGTCTTGTTCCAGGGACAGAGATGCCTGAAGATCAGTTTTGTCCAGTTATCTTGGGAACAGGTGAACCTCTGGGGCCTGAGCAAATGGATAAAGTCCTTAGGTTGTTGTTGTTGTTAGTGGTGAAGTCATGTCCGACCCATCACAACTCCATGGGCAATGCTACTCCAGGCGTTTCTGTCCTCTACCATCTTCTGGAGTCCACTTAAACTCACGCTTACTGCTTCAGTGATTCCATCCAGCCATCTCATCCTCTGTCGTTCCCTTTTTCTTCATCATCTTTATTTTTTATTTTATTTTTAATTTTTTTTGCATATCTCTATTTACATTGTTAACAGTACTATGTCATTTATAATACATATATTTACATCTATTCCTATACATTAATTTTTATTTCTGTATTCTACCCATTTATACCATCTATCCCTAACCACATAATATTCTGATTTGTCCTTGCCTTTTAATTCTGCTGTGAGTTTATCCATCTCAGCACAGTCCAGTATTTTTTGTATCAGGTTCTTTTCGCATGGTATCTTGTTTTCCAGCCCTGTGCAAAAAATATGCTCGCCACCATTATTATCTGTAAAATGATGTATTGGATTTGCTTGCTAAATTTCCCTTTAATTATTCCTAATGAAAATAATTCAGGTTTAAATTCTATTTGGTGTTCTGTAATTTCTTTAACATCTTTGTATCTCTGTCCAATATTTTTTAGCTTTTGGGCATTGCTACCACATGTGAAAAAATATTCCATCTTTTTGTTTACATTTCCAACAATTTGATTTTGTATTCAGATATATTTTGGCCAATCTTGCTGCGGCTAAATGCCATCTATAGAATATTTTATATGGATTTTCTTTGTATGCTGTTGACAATGTTAATTTGCAGGTTTGGGTCCATGATCTTTCTCAGTCCTCTTAATTTTATGACCTATGTTTCTTGCCCAGGCTATCATTAGTCCCTTCACTATCTCTTCTTCTAATTCCACTTCTAATAAATAACTGTACAATCTTGTTATAAATTTTTCTTCCTTACCTGTCAAAATGTGGTCCAACTGCTGTAAATCTTTTTCAATACCATGTTCCTCTAAATCTTATCTGAATCTGTAAGTATGGCTACCAATCTACAATTATACCCTGTTCTTTTAATTCTTTGGTTGTTTTAAGATTCCCCTGATTATCTAATAATTCTTTGTATCTAATCATTTTCTTTGTATCCATTGTATTTGGATAGATTCTGCTTTCATAGGCGAGACCCAGCTCGGTAATTTCATATAATATTTTATTTTTACGTTTTCCCATGTTTGTACTAGTGATTCCCTTATCTGATGTCTGTGAAAATATGAATGTGTCTTTATTTTTTGCCCTATAGAAAGACATGCCACTCTGCTTGTAGGTCATGATCTTCAATTGCTAGAATTCTCTTATTTTTTATAATTTATTCACTCCTTTATCCACATTAGAACCGCTGCTTGATAATACAATTCCCATTTGGGGAATCCAAGGCCACCTCTACTTCTGCTATCTTGTAGCATCTTTAAGCTTATTCGTGCCAAAGCATATTTAAGGGGAATAACGATAGCATATATGGCAAAAAGTAATAAAGAAAAATGGCATCAAAATTTAGATAATATTAGGTTACAAAGAAAACCGCAGGATGAGAAAGTAAAGGGAAAAATGGTCTTAGCCAAACATAAATTAAATGTGATAGATCAGGAAGAAAGAGCAAGGGTCCTGAAAATGGCGAAACAGAATTTCTTTGAATATTCCAACAAACCAGGGAGATGGTTAGCCTATAAATTAAAAATAGAAAGGGAGAAAAGATTGATACAGGAGTTAAGGGATGAAAATGGAAACTTACAGCAGCAAATGGTAGAAAAGAAAAGAATAGTGCAGAATTATTTTAAAGGATTGTATAAAGAGGAAAAGGCAAATAAAGATAATATTGAACAATACCTAAAGGAAAATGGTCTACCAGAAGAGGAACAGAGAGAAATGTTAAACATTTGTTAAAAGAGATAACAGCTATAGAATTGGGCAAAGCAGTGCAAAAACAGAAAAACAACAAAACTCCGGGCCTGATGGACTCCCTGCAGAAATTTATAAATGTTTGTATGAATGTTTTGTACCAGTGGTGTTAGATCTGTATAATGATTGTACTGGAACAAGCTAAATTACCTGAATCAAAGTATATCTTTCATTAATCCCAAAACAAAGTATGGATCACAAATAAATTAAAACTACAGGTCAGTCTCACTATTAAATGCAGATTATAAAATTTTCACTACAATGGCTGAAAGGTTGAAAATAGTATTGAATGAAATAATACACCCAGATCAGAATGGTTTTCTACCTTCCAGACAGATAAAAAATAATACAAGAATGGTGCTAAATGTCATAGAATATTATGAAGCCCATCCAGAAAAGCAGGCAGTACTGATTTTCTTGGATGCTCAAAAAGCATTTGACAATCTTAATGGGCAGTTTTTGATCCAACAGTTGAAAGATATGGGATTTGAAACAAAAAGTACTGAGAGGTTTGAAATAATGAAAGGAGTGAGGCAGGAACATTCAATGTCACCTCTACTTTTTATCTTAATGCTGGAAGTGCTTCCAACCCAAATCAGACAAAATACGGAAATAGGAGGATTGAAGATTAAAAAAGAGGAATATAAGTACAGGCATTTGTGGATGATTTGGCTAACTAGGAGATGTTCTATAAAAGAAGACAATTATAAGAAGTTATACAATAGATAAAGAAAAATTTAATAAATTGGGAAAAACTACAATTATCTCTATTAGGAAAGATAGCTATAATAAAAATGAATGTCTTACCAAAATTATTATATTGTATTCGGACAATTCCTATAAAGTTAGATAAGAATTTTTTTGAGTAATTGAATAGAATAGTTACAAAATTTATATGGCTGCGAAAGAAACTATTTTCTGTCCAATTTCTAAAAAATTTTCATGCAATTTGCTATAGAATTCACTTTGATTTTCGTTTGGGGCATAATAATAATAACATTTGCTTCTGACCTTTCTCTACTTCAATCATCAAAATTCTTCGATTTGTATCAGCATATTTATATACTGCCTTAATTCCTTCTTTGGTATACACTGCTATTCCTCTCTGTTTCTGTTCTGCCAAGGCTGCATATAATCCTTCCTAATTTGGGGTATTCTAAACATTTCCTATATTGTTCTTTAATGTGTACTTCTTGTAAGCACATTATTTCTACTTTTTGTTTTGCCAATCTTGTTAATATTTGTTTTCTTTTGGTGGGTGAATTCAATCCATTAATATTTAACAATATTAGCCTAATTTCTTCTTCCATCGCCCTATTTGCAACTTGGTATCTTTCTTCTATTAATTCTTATGGCCCTTTGTGGGTATATTCTTAATCTTATTCCTTCTTTCTCCCTTTGTTTGGTCTCCCTTGCTTTCTCTTTCTTGTTCTATTTCTCCTACCTCCTGTTGCTGGTCCTCCTGGCTTCCAATTTTGAACTCTTCCTTGTTGCTAGTTTCTTCTTCCACTCCCACAATTTGGTTGTACAAATTCTGTGCCTGATCCAAATTGTCTGTCCTAATCCTCTTCTCCTGGCCTTGATACCAGCATCCCCTCTGGAATTAACCACCTAAACATTTTATTTCTCTTAATCAGTTGTATTGCAAAAAAATTGTTGTCTCTTCTTTGTTCTCTTACTTTCTTTGGGATGTGTTTCAGGGTTTGTAATTTATCTTTGTATATCAGGGATTCATCTCATTATTTTTATCCCTTGCTTTTTTTCTAGCAAATCTAACGTGGACTTCTTGTGGTAATCTGTTGTGTCTTGCGTAACTGATATGGATTCTGTAGAATTCATCGATTTCATGCAGGATTTCTTGTCTGTCTCTCTGTCATGCTTGTGCAATCCAGTTCCGCCATGATGGTACCCAGATCTTCCTCTTTGCTTTCCATAACATTCTGGAATTTCAAGTAGAACGCTGCACGATCCATCTCCAAAAGGATAATTTGTTCCTCTAATCCCTTGTTCATTGTCATTTTTTGTCCACTAGCTCCAATTTCTTCTCATTTTGTTCTGATATAATTTCCACCACTTGTATTTTTTGTTTATTCTTCTCGATGCCTTGTTGTATCGTACCTACTTTTGCATCCAATTTATTAATGTCCTCTTTCATTTCCACATGGTTTTTTGACATATTTTCCTGCATCCTCATCATGGTTTCTTGAATTGCCAAAAGCATAGTTTGCGTTGTTTGTATATTAGATGTTACACTTTGTTTCTCTGCACCCAACATACTCTCAATCGTCTTTTGGCCAGATAGACATGAAACTATCAATGATGGATTAGATGTTGTCTTCTTTGCTGTTTTCAAGATTGTTGTTATGGCACTTGTCATATTTCTAAGACTTCTGTTTACTTCTGCCAACACCACCATCCACTTTGTATTTTATTCGGAGTTGCCTTATATTGGTCTCTTTTCCATGCTAATCACTCTACTTTTTATTGTCAATGTCTTCTATTTAATTAGTTAACTCAACCTCTTAATTTCCCTTTATTATTTAAATAATTAAGTCTTTCAGTTTCAATATATTTCCACATATCACAGAGATTACAAATACTACAAATATTTGCTTCTCACTCCAGTTTCATCAATAAACTCTTATCTTATATATAATATATAACATATTTCTTAATTCCTTTTGGTCTATGTATTAAATGTTATTCAATTCTATTGAGTAATAATTATGTTAAATAATAATTTAGTAATAATTCAGTAAATAAAGTAATAATTCAACACTATATCTATTACAACCCTATTAATCATGTAATCTAATTAATCAATATCTCTATTAGAAAGAGTATAGTTACAGGTATAGGCTTAAATATATTGAAGTATAAATATAGTATAAATATATAAATATATAACTGCATCTATAAATGTATGCAATCAATATATAGTTTTTATGTTTACAATAAGTATATATCTATGTATTTTTTCAGGTTATCTTAACTTCTCTTAGTTTAAACTTAATAGGTACTCCAATAGTCTTACTCAATCATACACTGTCAGCACCATCAAAAACAGTCTTTCAATATAGTTCTGATTATTTCAGATGTTCCTCTCTCCTCCTCCAAATCCTAACTTTCCGCTTTCCCTCTGCTACTTTCTGATCATTCTGCCACTCTTGCTCTTCTTGCCTTCAAACTAGATCCTCAGTTCCTTCTTATTTTTTATTTTATTTGGTTTGTCAATGGCTTACAAGATAATAGGCATAAGTAAAAACATAGTTATGAATACATGGATACATATAGGAAAAATAAAAGAAACAATAGGACAGGGATGGTAGGCATGTTGGCGTGCTTATGCATGCCCCCTACAGACCTCTTAGGAAAGGAGTGAGGTCAATAGTAGACAGTCTAAGGTTAAAGTTTTTGGGGTTTGGGGAAGAAAACACAGTCAGGTAGAGTATTTCAGACATTGACCACTCTGTTGCTGAAGTCGTATTTCCTGCAATCAAGGTTGGTGCAGTTAACCTTGAGTTTGTATCTATTGTTTACTCTTGTATTGTTATGGCTGAAGCTGAAGTATTCATTGACAGGTAGGACATTGCAATATATAATTTTATATACTATACTTAGATTGGCATAGTTCTAAGTTTTCTAGGTCTAGAATTTCAAGTCTGGTGGCATAAGGTATTCTGCAACATGTAGAGGAGTGGAGAACTCTTCTTGTGAAATATTTTTGGACTTTTTCAATTGTATTAATATCAGATACATGATATGGGTTCCAGACTGATGAGCTGTATTCAAGTATAGGTCTAGCAAAAGTTTTGTATGCTCTAGTTAGTAGTGTGATATTACCGGAGAAGAAGCTACGTAGGAGCTTATGTTAACAACTCTTAATGCCTTTTTGGCTATGTAGTTACAGTGGGCTCTAGCACTTAGATCATTAGAGATGAGTATTCCAAGGTCCTTGACAGAGTTTGGATCCTCAACAAGATCTTGACTATTCAGCCTGTATTTTATTTTCTGATATATTTTTTTGCCAATATGTAGGACAGAGCATTTATTTATTGAGATTTGAAGTTGCCATTTGATTGACCATTCTGATACATAGTCAAGGTCTTTTTGGAGAGTAGTATTGTCTGTGGTATTGAATAGCTTTACATCATCAGAGAAGAGAACGCAGTTGCTCTTAATATGATCACAGAGGTCATTTATGTAGAGTATGAAGAAAGTTGGTTTTAGAACACAGCCTTGGGGGACACTCTATTGACAGGTACAGAATTTGATAGGACGCTCCCAATTTTGACCATTTGTTGTCTGTTTGACAGGAATGCTTTTATCCAGTTATGTTATTCTTCTTGATTTTCATTCGGAGCATAGATTGCTATCATATAACAATGATGGAGTTAACTGAAGCACTTAAGAAGCAAAATAATGAAAAGGCACCAGGCCCAGATGGCCTTCCAGTGGAATTTTACAAGACATTACAAGAATCGTTGAATCTTCCATTGTTAGAAGTTATGAATGAAGTTATGTTAAAGAAGAGGATAACCAAATCATGGTCAGAAGCTTCTATTACACTTGTCCCAAAAGAGGATGCTGACCCATTACAAATTAAGAATTACAGACCTATTTCCCTACTAAACTCAGATTATAAAATCTTTGCTTCAATATTGGCAGAAAGATTCAAAAAATACTTAAATAACTTTATTCACCCCGATCAAAATGGAATTCTGCCAAAGAGACAAATTAAAGATAATATGAGCGTAATTTTGGACACTTTGGAATATTACGAGGCACACCCTGAAAAACAAATGGCTTTGATATTTTTAGATGCACAAAAGGCCTTTGACAATGTGAATTGGTGATTTATGTTATTACAGCTGGAATAGATGGGCTTTGATAAAAAAACTTATCCATGCAATAGAAGCTATACATCATAAGCAAACGGCAAAGGTAATGATGGAGAATTGACGGATTCTATTGATATAAGAAAAGGAACAAGACCTATTGGACAAGAGTGCCCACTGTCACCTTTGTTGTTTGTGTTAACTTTGGAAATGCTAAATAGAAATATTAGAGAAGAAAAGGATATAAAAGGGATGGGTTTTAAAAAGGAAGCATTTAAATTGCAAGCATTCGCAGATGATCTGGTTTTCATTTCAGAAGACCCACGAGAAACAGCATTAAAATTGATAGAAAAGATAGAGGTATATGGAAAGGTGGCTTGTTTGAAAATAAATAAAGATAAGACAAAGATCTTGACAAAGAATATGCTATCAGGGCATGATCTGTTGTTGGGGTGGCATGCTTTTCTATGGTATAAAGGAACTAAAACACAGGGGTATTTTCGAAGACATTATATACAGGAGTCTCTGTGGTTAAACTGGGAGAAAACTAAAAGACAATGTTATTTGAAAATTCCAGTCTGGCTATCGACTATTGAAGCATTTTCTTATCCTATAATATATAAAAAGGAACAAACAGTTAGATATGGTGAAATATTGAATGAAAAGGGTGAACTTAAATCTATACATGAATTGGTTTTCATATGCGCAAATATATATAAAGTGTGATAAAGACTCTAAAACAGAAGGTTTCTACGATAAACTGACTGATTTAGATAAGATTTCGACAGGTACTGATGAAAAGGTGATTAAAAAATTGCATGGATACTTATTAGAAATTAAACTAGAAGAACAAGTTAAAGAAACAATGATTATTTGGGGGAAGAATTTTGGATATGGGATTGATTTAGAGAAATGGCAAAAATTGTGGTCTCAAAATTATAAAATGACAATGTCAACAGCATATAAAGAAAATATGTATAAGATGTTTTACAGGTGCCATTTCCCCCTGACAAGAATAGCAACAATGTTCAAGAACAAATCTGAAAAATGTTGGAAATGTCATCAGACACCTGGCTCATATTACCATATGTGGTGGACTTGTGCGGATGCTGAAAAATATTGGACTAAAATCCACACATGGTTGGAAAAAATGACAAAAAAGTATATAGATTTGAAACCAGAGATATTTTTTATTGGGAATTTTACCTGAAATATATGGTAAAGAATTGAAATACCTGATTGTAAATGTATTAACAGCGGCTAGGATTGTATTTGCTAAAAACTGGAAAAATGAGAAAATACCATCACAGAAGGAAATCATAAAGAAAATATTGGAATGTGCTGAAATGAGTAGATTGACAGTTGAAATCAGAGAACAAGATGATAAACAATTTTATAAAATTTGGGATCTATTCTATCAATGGTTAGACAATAAAACATGGTAATGAAATATGTAGATTCTTAGAAAATAATAAATATATAAAGATGTATTCTTTTCTTATTATATCTTATTTTTATTTCTTTCTTATATGATTGTAGGATAGATTTGAGATGATAATATGAATTGTCATAAAATAGACTGAATAAAATATGGATTATTTTGTAAAACATGAATGAATAATAGTATAGTGAAATGATTGATTAACGATATTAATGTACTTAGTAATATTTGATTGACAATATGAGAACATACACAGTGAAATTGTAAGTGATGACTATGAAGTGGATGCACAAAACAATTTGTAAACCATCCAATATACTGTATGTATATATGTGGAAGATGGCTTGATATTTTTATGTTGTGTTTGTCTATGTTTGTCTAAAAAAACAATAAAACTTTTTTACAAAAAAAAAAGATTTTAGTTTTAGGAGTAGTTTGTCATGTACCACTGAATCAAAGGCTTTACAGAAGTCTATGTAGATTGCGTCTATTGCTTTGCCCTGATTGAGTTGTATAGTCCAAATGTTTTTGCAGTGTAAAAGTTGCAGATTGCAGGATAGTTTTTTTTCTGAAACCGAATTGTTTATTAGATAGTAGGTTGTTTGTCTCTAAGTGGAGGATAATGGAATGGTTAATAATTGAGTCCATGGCTTTACAGGTGATGCAGCATAAAGAGATTGGTCTGTAATTTTCAACTAGGCTGGGGTCTCCCTTTTTGAAGATGGAGATAACTGTGGCTTGTGACCATAGTTTTGGCAAGGAGCTGGTCCTGAAAGAGTTTTCAAAGATTACGTTTAGAGATTCGGCTATGGCAGTGGATAGCTTTTTTAAGAAGTAGGCACATATTCCATCCAGTCCAATAGGTATAGTTTTAGATTGCATAGTGCTTTTTCAACATTGTCTATTGTAAAATCGATATATATTAGATCATTGTAGTTGTCTATGGTTTGGCTAGGAAATATTGGGCATGATCCATTGCTGTTTACAAATACTGAGCCAAAGAATGTGTTAAAGAGGTTGGCTTTAGTAGTGTCGTCATTGCAGTCTTTACCATTAGGTCTTTTCAGGGGTGGGATGGACCTTGAGTCTTTTAGTTTGTTGTTCACAAAATTGTAGAAAGCGCGGGTGGAATTGGTGCGTAGAAGGTTTTCCTCTTGTTTAATGTGATAATTGGTGCATTCCGTCTTTATCTGGTGGCATAAATTTTTGTATTGGCTTTTGAAGTTGGCAATGTGACCAGATTTGTTTTTCTGCCAAAGTGATCTCTTTTAGGATTGAAGCTTCCTTATTGTTATGGGTAATCTGTTTTATCTGGTTTTTGGAGTTGTTATTGGTATATATAGTTTGATGACTCTTTCAAGTAAAAATATGTTGTAATTGTCTTCAACAGTATTGCATCCAGTGAATAGAAATTGTCAATCAAGGGATGAGAGATTGTTGTCTCTAAGATCATAATTGCCTTTCTTGAAGTTGTAATTGGGAATCACATCGTTGTGTGTGGACTTATGATGAGACAAAAGTCAATCATGATGTGGTTGCTGTTGGAAAAGGGTTCTTTAATTTGTATTCCATAAATTGAATTCAAACTATTGCAGAAGATGAGATTGAGGCAGTTGTTAAGTCTAGTATTGTTGGTTACTAATTGTTCCAGTCCCAGGTTTGTTACAGCATTGTAGAAGGTTGCATGTATGGATTCAGTTTTACATTTGTTTAGAATCCAGTTAATATGAGGTAGACTGAAGTCACCAAGAAAGATAAAAGTGTGTGATCAGGATGTTACCCATGTTAGTAGTGAATTTAGCTTGTTTACATGTTTGATGTCATAATCAGGGGCTCTGTAAGATAGGAAGAATTGAAATGTGATATTTAAGGACAGTTCACAGACAATGATCTCAGGAAGAGCAAGCTCTTGGATAAGGTGGATGTTTTTTAGACGTAAGGACTTTTGATAAAAGATAGCAACACCAACTCCTCTATGGATTTCACGATCTGATCGGTAAACATGATAGTCTCTTACTGTGGTAATGGAGTCAGGGAGAGATGCATTGAGCGATGTTTCACAGACAAATATGATGTCGAATTTAGCCATATTTAGTAAGAGGAGAAATCCAGGTATTTTATTCACAAGGCTTTTTGCATTGAGTAGCTTGCATTTAAGGCCAGTTGTAGTTGGAATTGAAGTAGTTAGGGGCATGGGTGCCTAGTTTTGAGTGATAGAGGGTTGGATGAGGTAGGGTTGGATGTGGAGTTGTGGGTTGTGTGACTTACTTTTGATACAATCAGCATGGTAGTCAATGTAGAAATCCTTCTCTCCTTCTCTCCTTCTGATCCTCTTCTATTTGATGTCCACCCGGTCACTTCTCTTTCACCACCTTGTCATTCCCAGTTTCCTTCCTTTTCATTTCGTTGCCCAGGATCTCAGGTTTCTTCCCTCAGATTCTCTTCCTTCCTTCCGATTACTCCTCTGTGTGCCCACTTGTCTCTTTCTCTCCTAGATTCCTTCACTCAAAGTTTTGTGTCCTTTCTTTTCTCAGTCTTTTCCATCTTTAATGATTTGTTGATTCACTGCTCATTCCACCAAATTGCTGCCAGTTCTTTTGGGGATTCCACCCCCCCCCCCCGAGCTTCCTTTTCTCAACAAATATTTAGGACTCACCTTTATGGTACATCATCACCATTGCACCTCTGGGATTTTTGATCAGATATAATGAAACAATCTGTTAAAGTTATCTTTGCTTCCTTATCACCTGTAACTTGTCATTGCCTGGGGTCTGCCGTACTTGTATGATAGGCACTTTCACTTTGGGTTTGAGGAGTTCTCCACTGAGCCGAAGGGAGAATCCAGGATGGGTAGTCTCTAGTCTCCTAGCTCTGTAGACCGAATTGAAAAACTGAGGACACACCCTCTGGTAACGGTCCCCAGTTCTTCACTCGGTCTCAGCGTGTTCAGACCACCCTTTAAGGGCTCTGAATAGTTAAAATTGTAGAAGAATCTTCACCCCCTGGATTGATCTTTTTTTCTTGAGAGGCTTAGATCAGGTTTGAAAGCTGGCCAGCTTGCCGGTTTAGCACTTTCATTTTTTCGCACCTTTTTTCCAGTTCGTGTTTTTTGCTTATTATGTTATTTTTTAAAGTTTCTTTGCTGGTGGATTGGTTTTTTTCTGTTTTTGTTGTTCAGTGGACCCTGTGAGCCTGTATGGCCTGGGCTGGGGACAGGAGTTGGCATCTTATTCAACTCACCTTCTCCTGATCCACTTTCCCTTGATTTGGGCTAGCCGTAACTGCTGCTAAATGCTTCTGTCCCTTTTTGGTGTCGGTGGCTATTTCTCTCGTTTTGGGGACAATCTTGCAGTTCATCTCCAGTATTGTCCTGGGGGGGGGGGAGGTTCTGGCCTTTGGGATTTAATCCTGACCCCCTAACCAGTCCCCAGAGTACTGTGGCAGCTGCAAGATGTTTGAGTCTTCCAGATAATTATGGTGCAGCCAACACTAGGCTCACAAGCTTCTGACCTGTCAGGGTTTGCTGCAATTCAAAGAGTCAGCTATTTTTTTCACCCTTTTTTCTTTGATTCAGGTTTTCAATTGTGGAGCTGGACTGAGCTCAACACTTTGGGTCACACTAGTCTCCTGAAGTGGTGGACAGCTACTGTGGCTAAAGCAGACAGCATTAGGCTAAATAATTTTTCTTTACTTCTTTTCCCCTTTCTCTCTCCCTGTCAGTGACAGTTAATTTTGGCGGGCTCAAAATGGCCACCAGGGGAGCTGATGAAGAATTGTCAGTTCCTCAGCAGGGTAGAGAGAAGGCTGTAAAGGGATCATCTAAGCCCAGGTCTGCTGGACTGAAGGCAGCAGCTAGGATTAGAGCTAGGGCTCTAGCCCCTGAAAGACCCTCTAGGGCTGAGGATAGATAGGCCAGGCATAGACAAAAAGCCATAAACAGTTTGACAAGGCAGTGAGAGACTTCAGGATGGCTGAAAACAGGGCCTCCTCTCCTCTGCCTCCACAAGATGACAGGCAGCCAAGATCAACTGGCAGATAGGCAGTATTTGATGGCCTGGTCTCCTGGTGGCTCAGGATTTGGAGGGAAACCTCCAAATCAGGGCAGAGACCTCTCACAATTTTTCTGAGCCACCACAGGGAATCTTGATAGCTGCACCTGTAAGCCAAGTCTCCAATGGAGCCAGACCTGTACCTGCAGCCACCTTTACACCTACAGCAACTGGCTTATGGCCTGAGGAAACCCAGATGCAAGAAATGCCATTCTTCATGACAGCCTGGATCTCCTAAACAATTAGGCAGAAATTGCAGGCATAAGTCAACCAGCTGCGCCAGCTGTCTTATTTGGACACTAACAGAGACATCCTTCAGGTGCAGGGGCAGGCTTCTGTAGACTAGCCAATCTACTTCAGAGAGCACTCGGCTTCCCCTTCAGAAAGAAGCCAATTTTATGGCTCCGAGAGCGACCTCCTTCCAGAAAGGGATTTTTCAGATAAGGAGTTGGAGATAGCAGGTCCCCCCTCTTTTAAAGGTCTTTTCAAGCCAGCTCTCTTCAAGACTATGGTGGTTGAGGCTAAGAGCATGCCTCATCTTAAAAAGGACATAGTCACTTGGGACCTTCCCACAGAGGGAGAGGATCAGGAAGATTACCTGTTCACTGAGAAAGCATCTGTGGTGGACGCTGTACCTGTGCCCCAGATGTTTTTGAACCTGATTAAAAAGCAGTGGGAGTCCCCTGGGGTGTACACTCTTCCCAGTGTATCTAAGTCTACCTTATTTAATGTGGACAAGGACCTTTTGGACTTTATTGAAGTGCTAAAGGTAGATGGTTCATTGGTCATCCCACCTGATGCAAAGGACATTTTAAAGGTGGAGGACCGGAAGGAGGAGATGGCGTTCTGGAGAGCTCATCTAGCTGACGCCTGGGATATCAGAGCATCATCAAGCACATCTTTTTTTACACGGGCCTCTTTGTGGTGGCTAAGGCACCTGAAGACCTCAGGGTGCATCAGGACATGAATAAGATTATAGCTGCAGCTCAATTGATTGCTGATGCCACCCTCACATCAGCCAAATTTTCTTCCAGAGCCTTGGCCTTATCCGTAACAGCACAAAGGCTCCTCTGGCTAAGAAATTGGCAGATGGATGCCAGAACCAAATGGAAGGTGGTGCTGGCCCCCTTTCAGGGAGGGAGGTTTTTTTGGGAGGCCCTGGATCCCTTTTTGATGGAAACCAGGGACAAGCAAAAAATCCTGCCCTCTCAGGGGAGGCACTTTGATTACAGGTCTCCACCCTAACTACAGGAAGCCCTCCTTTAAACAGGGGGAAGCTGGGTCAGGCTTTTCCCGTCAAAGTAGGCCCTTCTTCCAAAAAGCCTCATCTCAGGCTGACAGACAGGCCTTTGTCACCAGAGGCAAGAGGACAGAAGGTCCTTTCAGGGTTCCAATAGACCTTTTAGATGCAACAAGTGATGCCCGAGTCTCATCTCCCATAAGGGGCCATCTGGGTCTGTTCTGGCAGAGGTGGGAACAGACCACGATGGACACTTGGATCCTGTCAACCTTATGGTCGGGTCTCTCTCTGGAGTTTCTTTATTTCCCAAGATCCTTTGTGTGCTGCCCCGTCTCCAGGGACCCCTCAAAAAGGGTTCTCATGGAATTGGCGATCCACCATCTGCTGGACATTTGGGCCATCCAGCCAGTTCCGGAAGACCAGGAGAGACAGGGATTCTATTCAATTTTGTTTGTGATTTCAAAGCCCTCAGGGGACGGGGGGCAGTGAGCAATCCTCAACTTGAAAGGGCTCAACAGGCATCTAATCTACCAAAGGTTCAAGATGTACACCCTCCACTTCATTCTAGAGGGACTGTGAGAGGGAGATTTTTTTGGCCTCGGTAGACCTGATGGAGGCCTACCTCCATGTGCCCATAGAACCCAACCACCATCAGTTCCTGAGGTTTTGCTATGGCGGCCACTATTTTCAATACAGGGCTCTCCTGTTCGGCCTTTCATCAGCCCCACGGACTTTTAACAAACTCCTAGCAGCCATAGAAGCATACCTCAGATGCTTATCCAAAATGATCCAATGCTATTTGGACGACATCCTGATAGCATCCTTTTCCAGACCCCAGGTGGAGGAGGATCTGATGTCGACAATCAGGATTCTTTGAGAGCACGGGTTCTCAATAAACCTGGACAAATGCCATCTAGTACCATCGACTCAGTTCTTGCATTTGGGGATTATCATAGACACTTGGCCGGCCAGGTTATTCTCTTACAGGAGCATTGAGACAGTATCAGGGACATCAAATCACAGATCCTGTCTTCCAAAGAGGCACCTATCATCTTGCTGTCTCAACTTCTCAGCAAGATATCGTGCATCGGGATTGTCCCGTGGACCTGCTTCCATTCCTGAACCCTGCAGTGGTTCCTGCTCCCTTAACAGAGGGCAGGTAGGAGCGACTCACCAAGGAGGGTTTGCGTCCCTTTGACAGTTCTTCATTCTCTCCATTGGTGGTAGTCCCAAGCTATGGATCAGGGATATTTGTACAGAGAGCCCCAGAGGATTAACATCACCACCGATGCCATGTCTGTATGGTTGGGGGGCCCATCTGGGTGTCCAGGTCAGCCAGGGGAGGTGGTCATGAGAAGAGCTTGCCCACAACATAAACTGGCTAGAGCTCAGGGCTGCCTGCTTAGCACTCAAGGATCTAAGGCAGGAGGTGGTGGGAGACATGTTCTTCTCCTCACGGACAATGTGGCTACCAAGGCCCACATAAACTGGCAGGGGGGCAGGCTCCAGGTCTCTAATACAGGAGGCGACTCAATTGTGCAGGTGGGCAGAGAGACACCTGTTGTCCCTATGAGCAGAACATATCTCAGGAGTGTCCAAGGTGCAGGCAGACTGGTTGAGCAGAGCCACGGTCAACCAGTCGGAATTGCGACTGCATCCCAGTCTGTTCCAGTAGATGATGGAACACTTCGGCCGTCCAATTCTGGATCTCTGCATCGCCAGAGGACATGCAGCTTCCAAGGTTCTTTGCATGATTCCCTGCACCAAGAGCAGAAGGGGTCATTGCTTTCCAGTGCAAGTGGCCCCAGGGACTATTGCATGCCTTCCCCCCTTCCCCTGATTCTGGGGGCAATCAGGAAGGTACTGAGAGGGTGGAAGTTCTGTTGGTAGCCCCTTACTGGCCCAGGTGTCCATGGTTTGCCAACCTGGTGGGCCTGTCAGTTGCCAGACCCTGGAGAATTCCCATGTACAAGATCTCCCTCAGCCAGGGCCCGATTGAGCACTCAGATCCAGCCTGATTTTGGTTGACTGTCTGGTGCTTGAGTGGGGAATCCTGAAATGAGAGAAATTTTCCAGGGTCAGACCATCCAGGCAGCCAGAAGACCTTCCATGACCAATGTGGAAGATATGATGCAATGTGAAAGATTTTCTTCAGTTGGTGCACTAGTCACCAATTGGAACCCACTGCTGTTTCTGTTGCAAATGTGTTAGAGTTCCTGCAGGATGGATTGAACAGAGATCTTGTCCCCAATACTTTGAAGAGACAGGTGGCTGCCTTGGCCTTGGTGATTTCAGTCAAGGACTCAACTACTCTGGCCCAATAACCCAGGGTGAAAGCCTTCCTTAGGGGAGCCACAAATTTGAAGCCAGTGGTTCACCGCTACCCCACCTGGGATTTGCCGAAGGTCCTGCAGGCACTGACTTCTCCCCCATTTGAACCTATGCATAAAGTCATTCTTCCATGCAGACAGGGTGGTTCTGCAGTTGGGCCCTACCTTTCTGCCCAAGGTGAGCTCCTTATTCCATCATTCACAGGAGTTGATTTTGCCTGACTTCTGTCCAGGGCCTACTCATGCACTGGAGAGAAAATGGCACACCTTGGATGGGGTCCTCCGTATTTGCATTGAAAAACCTCTTCTATTAGGAGGACTGAAGCCTTGTTCGTTTCTTTTCAGCCGTCAACTTTGGGTCACAGGTCACCCTCCACAGTGGGTTGTTGTTCCAGAGCCTGCATTGTGAAGGCCTATGAATTACAGACGTTTCCTGTGCCCAGGAAAATCACTGCACACTCAACCAGAAGTGCAGTGACCACCACAGCCTGGCCAATGCAGGCATCGATTCTGGACATTTGTAGAGCTGCAACTTGGTCATCGGTGTCCCCATTCATAAGACATTACAAAATTGACTCCTTTGCCTCAGCAGAGGTGTCCTTTGGAAGACGAGTCCTGCAGGGTTTTCATGTAGAAGTGGAGACCTCTGACCAATCCAGTTCCCACCCATAGGACAGCCATCAGCCAGCTTTGGTATGTCCCATCCTGGATTCTCCCTTCAGCTCAGTGGAAAAGGGGCATTGGTCCTACCTGAACGCTTCTTCTTGGGGAGCTGAAGGCAGAAAACAGTCCCACCTGTATTCTGTCAGGTCGGAGTAGGGAGGAAATGTTCTTTTTTTTCACAGTATCAAATAAGCTATCAGTTAGAGGACGAGAAGCATCTGATTTCACTTCAATGTCATTCAGAACTGGGGACCGTTACCTCAGTTTTACATCTTGGTCTGCAGAGCTAGGAGATTAGACTACCCATCCTGGATTCTCCTTTTGGCTCCCCGAGAAGAAGCGTTCAGGTAGGACCAACGCCCCTTTTCTTTCGTGGTGGTGGGTGATCGCCTTTCACTACACCATCGCCCGGGCTTCCCCTCTAT
The DNA here is from genome assembly GCA_033807585.1 of Hydrophis major. Taxonomy (NCBI): domain Eukaryota; kingdom Metazoa; phylum Chordata; class Lepidosauria; order Squamata; family Elapidae; genus Hydrophis; species Hydrophis major. Next base: position 140,374,126 of record CM066343.1, on the reverse strand, counting down.
TCTGTGCAACTCTTCAGGCTCTCTGAGGGGTCCCCAGTAATGAAAAAATCAGGGTCTAAGAACAGAGACTGTTCTCTTTCCTCCTTTTTGCTGTGACATCACCAACAGAAGTCCCTCTGTTGTTCCCTTCTCCCTATCTAATCTTTCCTGGCATTAGGCTCTTCTCCAGTGAGTCCTTCCTTCTCATTAGGTGGCCAAAGTATTTGAGTTTCATCTTTAGGATCTGGCCTTTTAAAGAGCAGTCAGGGTTGATCTCCTGTAGGACTGACTGGTTTGATCGCTTTGCAATCCAAAGACTCACAGGAGTCTTCTCCAGCACCAGAGTTCAAAGGCCTCAATTCTTTGGCACTCAGCCTTTCTTATGGTCCAACTTTCACAGCTGTGAGTTTAATCTCCTTGCCTCTCCTGAGTTGTTAAAGCTGCCTGGGGAACTAGCATGAGTGGCTTCTAACAGTAGGGAATTCTTCGACTGACCTTCCTTTAGCTCTTAAAGAAGACTTGGTTCACTCCTCCTCCTGAAGTCTTCTTTGGAACCCAATTTATTAGACAATTTTTTGTTCCATATCTAATCTCCCCTTCTTGGAAAAGTGATTGAAAAGGTGACTGTGCAACGTTAGGAATGTAAGTCACCTAACAGTTGGGTTGGAAAATATATAAACCAGGATAGACATTTTAATACTGTCTCTTTAAAGGAATGCTAAAATTGTAATTGGGTATGGTTCCTCAAACAGCCATAAGATGGAGCCAGAAACCTGGGTTGTTTCTGTTCTTCTGTCGCTGAGAGTGTTGCTGTTTTTGGTTCCTGAATTTTTTCCCTATTGACTGTTGCCGATCATAGTTCTTCTTGGATTTGACGTAAGTCTGTTACTGAATTGTTTTTGATACTGGACTTTGTTATTGGATTATCCCTGGACTGAAAACTGACTGCTATAACTGTATGATTTGGACTGTGTTTGGACTTTGCTTAACTGTTTACTGGAAATAAAACCTACATTTTACTATACAGTGTAGCTATGTACTGTGTGTGTGTTATTCAACATTACTTCGCACTACATCTCCCTGAGTGCACTCATTCTCCTAACGAGGAATTACCTCAACACAACATCTTCAGATAACTTTGGATGAAGAGGTTTATCTGGATTCCTTTCAGTCAGAATATAGACCTGGGTGTGGGATGGTATCATGGCCCCATTGGAATTCAGTTGAGAGAAAGAGGGGGGAGTTGGAACCAGATCATATGGGGATTGTTCGTCTCCCCTGGAATGTTCAGAGAGATCAGGAGCTGAGGATGATGCTCTCCCAGGCTCCTGGTATTGGGGAAAGTAGTCCAGACAGGGAATCGTGTGCCTTCACAAACACAGGCTTGGCTACAGACAGGAAGCAGTGTGAGGAGAGACAACAGATATCCTCTGGCAAGGAACAGCTGGCCCCTTCACCCAATCGGAGGTACATAAGAGTAGAGCGGAGGGAAGATCTCAGAGGAGGTCTGTAAGGCTGATTGTGATTGCTCCATCCCTCATCACAAGGAACATTTGGGGAGGTGCTTTCATTGGGAACAAACGTTTGTCTCAGCACTCACTTTCAACTTTTGGAAACCTTGACTTCTGGACTTCAACATTTTGCATACCTTGCTTTACAACCTCTGGATTGTGGTTTGTGGAGTTTGTTTCACAGCCTCTGCACCAAGTTTATGGACTTCACCTTTCTTCCTGTTTGGGGTTTTGGTTCTGGTGACTATTGGACTCAGCTGATGGGCTTGTATAACACTGACTGTGGGTAGTTGTTTTTTGGGGGGAAAGCAGAGTGGAAGTTTATCAATACTCCTGATTTAGCAATACAATAAAATACTTTACTGGTGCCTGTACTTGCCTTCATGATCTGAGTCATGAACAGTGGAAACAATATTGGCCGCACTCTGGGATAATCTCATGCAAGAGCAGAATGGAGCTTATGTATCTATCCTTGTCCTATTTAAACTCTTTGAAATTTTTGGTATCACTAACCCTGGTATGCTTCTGCATTAAGATTGAGGGTGTGAGAAACTTCCGGTTTGCAAGGTTTCGGCAGCAGCAGGGATTTGCGATACTGCGCGATCCCTGCTGTGTTCGCCACCAAGGTTCCCCCGATCTGTTTGGATCTGGGGGATATAGCTGCCCCATAGAGGCAGCTGAAGACAGGGGGGATCCGGACAGGGGCTTGGGGGTGTTGCAGAACCCCCTTTTCCCAATGCGGAGGAGCGGCGGTCAGCAATGGCCACCACGAAGAAACCTGCAGCCAGACAAGCTGGTGCAGGAGGGAGAAAGTTGGAAGAATTATGAAAGTGGCTTTCGACCGGGACAAGGCAAGAGAAAGTGCCCTGGAACCTTGAAGGCTGCTAAGGATACATTGTTTCCAGAGAGAATTACAAGCGGCAAATATCCTAAAAGGGAAAGTTTTTTTTTTCATTTCACTCTCCTTCCTAATGTGACAGCAGATGGAATTATAAGAGAAATCCGAAAACCTGCATTGGAGGTAATTGAATGCTGAAGGGATAAGGATTTCTGAACATTTAAAGGGAAAAAAAAATCCCTTTGGCTGTGAGTGGGAAGGGAGAGGAAAAAAAATTTGGAGCAGAATTCGAAAATAAGGAGAAGATTGCCTAGAATTCTAAAAAGTTACCAAACAACAATAAGACTTCTAAAAGATATATTTTAAAGGGAACTTTGTGACTGAACTTTAACCCCAGAAAGAGAAAGTGAAGAAGGAGAAAGTATTTAAAAGAAACAGCTTGTTTGGATTGTTTGGTGATTTTGGAACTTCTGAGAATTATTTCTGATTAAAAGCACTTGGGTGATTGTTTGGAAAAACTTTTTCTCTACACAATGGCATTACTTTTGGATGGACTGAAACTTGTATACCAAAAATATGAAAAAGAAAAGCAAGAAGGGAAAGATGTCCTGGGCACTCTTTTTCAATTTTTAGAAATGGCGGTTTGTACTTATGTAAAGCTGAATGAGCGACAGGATGACTGGGACAAAGAAGAAGCCATCTTTATGAACAAGTGACTTTGGCCGGGGAAGGAAAAAAGAAAAAGGAGAAGACTTTAAGACCTGGAAAAACAATCCAAAAAGAGAAGAATAAGGTGAAAAGGGGATATTATGTTAGGAAACAACAGAAAGGAGGAAAGCAGAATAAAAGGGAGGTGGAGAGACAAGGGGGTAAAGAGGACAAGGAGAAGAAGAAGCAAGGGAGAAAGGAAGGGATGAGAAACCTTAATGGTGGGGAGCAAGATGCAAAGAAGCAAATTTTTTTTTAGAGATAATGGATAAATTTTATTGAAAAAGGGATTCTAGAAAGGTACATAATATTGTATTTCTACATTTGTACTTAGAAATAACCATAGAAAATTGGAAATAATATGCAACTTAAAATGTGATAAAATATTTTGTATAATTTAGTGAAATTTTTGTTAAGAAAAGGGGAGTACTTCAATGAAACAATGGTTTAAGATATATGATGTGGGGGGGGAATAATTTTGGAAAGCATAAGTGTTCCCACAAAGGCATGATATTTAACTGAAATGGGTAAAATGTTAAAAATATAAAGGATTGTTAATATTAATGATTAGACTATGTTATCCTAGACTATGTTATACTAGACTATGTAATCCAATAACAAATTCCAGTATCAAAAACAGTTCAGTATCAGACTTAACATTAAATCCATGAATATCAGTCAATTCGGAAAAATGGAGGAACGGCAATACTCTCCAACAGAAGGAAAAAAGAGAGACTCACTGAGATATACTCTCTTCTAAGACTAACACTAAACAATCCCCGTTTCTGGCTCCATTTTATGGCTGTTTGAGTAACCACATCCATCTGCAATTTTTAGCACGTTCTTAAAGATACAGTATTAAAATGTTTATCCTGGTTTATATATTGTCCAACCCAAATAACTGTTAGGTGACTTGTATTCCTAACAGGGACCAACAGGTTTGCTCTAATTCCTGACAAGACTGGAATGGCTTTGGGTTTCGAGGACTGCCAGTTCTGATCCTATCATTATTGCTAGTTGGGGCTGCACTGTTCCAAACAGACCCAGTGTGGAATTTGGGGTCCTTCTGGACTCACAATTCTGGTTCAAAAACTAGTGGCAGTTTTGAATAGAAGGGTATTAGCAGAGTTTTGTGTTGTGCATCAATTTCACCCATTCATAGAACAGAGGGTTCTGTTCAAAGTCACTATAACCTAGTCACCACCCATCTGCAAAAGATAGTGGTGTTGGTAGATATGTATACAGACACACAAATCACACTTCTGCACTACATGCTGTACTAGTTGCCAGTTTTATTTCCAGGTCCAATTGCTGATTTTAACCTTTAAAGTCCTTTGTGTCAGAGGCTTAGGTTATTTGAGGGAATGCCTTTCACTGATTACATTTGTTCACTTCATCAAATCTATCAGAACACACATAGATCCAGTTTGCTACTGAACTATGTTAGGGATAACATTGTTTACCCTAACTGGTTTAGGTAAAATAATAAATATGTTATCATGGTTTGTTAGTTAAAGTGTCTGTAACTTTAACTGTAAGAATGTAATTAAGGGAGTGGTTGTAAGCACCATAAAAGAAGCAAGGCACGGCAGCTTGTTCTCTCTGGCTTGATGATCCCTAATTACTGGATAGACTGAAGACTGCATTTTTCCCCTACTGGAATGGGAGAGAGAAAGGACTGTTGATTTATCAACTGTGAGAGAACTGATTTATTATAAGTGAATTGACATTGGATATTCTACACGGACTTTGCTAATTGAATATCCTTGAATGGACTGACTAAAACGATACATGACTAATGGACTGTTATTTTGACTATGCTATAAAACTCAAAATGGAATAAACTATATTTTGATAACACAAGCGTATCTGTTATTTTTACTGTATGTTAACTAACATACAAACTTATCTCACACATTTATCTGTATGCCTATCTGACTAACGCTGCACATTCTGTTTAACTTGTCTCCTTAACCCTGGTTGGGGAATACAGGCTTAACACTGGTTATGGGCCCAAAGGCTGCAAAGTCAGTTTAACTAGGATAAAACAGATTTATGTAAAAAGTGACAGTTTGTGTTGTTGCACATTATAGTAAACAGACAGCTGTGTTTTATTAATTATAGTTTTATATCCATATAAAGAAAATATGGCACAAGTCAATCTACAAAGTTTGTCCCTTATATCCAAGCTGGATGGAACAAACTATGTATCATGGTCTATGAACTGTAGTCTACTTCTACGAAGAGAAGGTCTGTGGAATATAATTGAAAATCCACCAAAGGTGGAGGAATGGGATCCAGAGATTGAGGAAGATAGACAAAAGATAAAAGATAAAAGATTTTAAACTGAAGAATGAACAAGGAGAAGGCGGAGCTTCGTTTCGGCGATACAGCTGCGATCTCGGGGCTCTGAGATCGCAGCCGATATTTTCGCCCCTGGTCGGTCCCAACGGACCTAAACCGTCCCGTAGAGACGGGGATTGAGAAGGGTACTGTTCCAGGATCCCAGAGATATCGCAAAATCTCTGGTTCGATCCGGAAGAAGCCCTTTTGCTGGCGGCGGAGAGGCAGCCCCCATAGCTGCTGAAGTCGGGACAGCTCCAGAAAGAAAGTGGCTGGAGTGAAAGTGTGTCGGCTGGGTGAGAGAAACTCTTTTGTGTTGTAAATTCGTTGAGGTTGGAAAGTTCATCCTGAACAAAGAAGAAATCTGTGAGACTTTTTTTTTGACTGAAATCGTCTGAGCGGCGTTTTTTAAAGTGATGTCAAATTGAGGCTTGGGTTTTGTTTTGTTTTGTTTTCTTTATACTTTTTTGGGGGGATTTTAGTGTGACTTTGTAGGTAACTGGATTGAATTTTCTCTTATATATATTTTTATGCTCCCTTTGATTTTTTAACTTTCTTTAGGATAGAGGCTCCCTGGCTATTTTTTTTTTTTTTGTTTCTGTATATATTACTCCTTTTTTCTGGCTGGGGGGGAGGAAGAGCATTAAGAAACTTCGCAACACTGCCAACTAGAGGCTTGAAAGTATTTTATTTGAATTGGAGAGAATTGCAAAAAAGACCTCTTCTCAAGAACATTTTAACGTGATAAGATAGAGGGAGAGCACAGCAAAATATTATTGCAGGTGCTTTCCTGGACTGTTATCAACAACACTTGAGGTTTGGCTTTGAAGCTGTTGGAGAAGAGAGTCATAACAAGAGCCTTGGATAAATAAATAAAGTGCAGTGTGTTTTCTTATATATACCCCATTTGCTACTCTTTTTCTAAATTTCAATTCTAGTAATATTCTTATTTTTGCCTTTTATTTTAAAGGGAAAGCCTCAGAGTTTTTTCTTAATTTTTCTTTTCTTTTTTATTGGGACTTTTTTGCTTTTCCTATTTATGTTTTTGGACCACTTTGTTGTTGTTGTTGTTGTTTTTGGATTATTGAGACTTCTTAACTGGATTAAGGTGTGAAGAATCTGAAGGAACTTTTTGTTTTTTCTCTTTTTGCTTTTTTTTTTTTTGCTCTTAATCAATATTATTATTTTTGGATTTGTTTTTTTTTTTTCCTTTCTATTTTTTCCTTTTTTATGATGGACTATTTCGTAATTGGATTAGGGTCTAGAAGAACCTGAAGATCTTTCTTCTTCCTTTTTTCCTGTTTCTTCTTTGGTTTCGTGTCTTTTACTATTGGAGTTTTCCATTTTGGATTATAATTGGCTGCGTTACCAGTTGGATTAAAAGTCAAGAAGAATTTGAAGCTTTGGAAGCATTGAAATGAGCAGGAAACCAATAACATCTGGCATTTCTGCTTCCACCTCTGCTTCCCCACCAGCTGGAGGACAACATTTAATTCAGACAATGTTGAAGCAAGATAAGGAACAAGAAAGAGTAACTTTACAGATGATTATGCAAGGAATCCAAGATCTCAAGACAAAATCAGACATCATTGAACAAAGAACAGGAAATATTGAACAAAGAACAGAAAATATTGAACAAAGAACAGAAAATATTGAACAAAGAATAGAGAAGACTGATGAAAAAGTGGAAAACATTAAACAAATGATGATTAAGTATGAGGAGAGATTCCAAAAAATTGAGGAAGAAGGAAAACAAAGAGAGAAGAAGATTGGAAATATTGACAGTAGACTAACAGCGGTTGAACAAGAAAAAGGTGGGATGTTGAGGTGGGAGATGGAAAGGTCAGAATTTTACCTCAGATTTCAAAATATAGAAGAGGAAAAAGGAGAAAACTTGGCAGCGGTAATGATAGAAATTTTGGCAGATGCTTTGGAAATTACAGAGGAAAAGATGATGGATGGAATAGATGAGATATATCGAGTCTATACAAGATATGCGATGAGAAATAAATTACCCAAGGAAGTCCATATTAGATTTACCAAAAAATCCATTAAAACGCAAATATTACAAGTAGCAAGAGAGAAAACACTGAAATACAAAGGTAAAGAGGTTGTGGTTTTAAAACAAATACCCAGAAGAGTGAGAGAGATGAGAAGAGAATATCGATTTCTGACCAAAATGCTATTGGAAAACGAAGTGAATTATAGATGGCTGATTCCAGAAGGACTAATGTTTAGGTGGCAAGAGCAGAGATATAGAATTGATTCAATTGAGAAAGCAGAACTTTTCCATGCAGAATTTTTTGGAGAAAGAAGAGAGGAAGCAGAGAAAGAGGTCTCATTAACTGAATTTCAAGATGAACACCTGGAGACTGAAAAAGAGAAAGGAGCAGTAGGGGGAGAGATGGATAGCAAAGAACAGCGTGAAGTGAGATCCACAAGAGCGATTTGACCTAAATATAAAGCATAATCATGGAAGAAAAAAAAACTGATTACAATGAATATAAATGGACTTAATTCAGCTGTTAAAAGAAGGAAAACTTTTCATAAATTAGAGAAATTAAAATTTGATATAATTTGTTTACAAGAAGTTCATATTAAAAAACAACATGAACAATTGTTAGTACAGCCAAAATTGGGGAAAATATTTACTTCTTTGACTCAATGTAAGAAAAGAGGAGTGGTTCTATACATTAAAGAGGCTATCCCAGCAAAATTGATTTACACGGATGAAGATGGAAGAGTATTAATGGTAGAAATAATGGACAATAATATAAAAATACTCTTGATTGCAATTTATGCTCCGAACGATAAACAAGAAGAGTTTTATAAAAAGCTACACATGAAAATAATTGGACTGGACTATGTTAATATAATTATGATGGGAGATTTTAATGGAATTGTGGACAATAAATTGGACTATATAGCAACAACAACAAAGCAAAATAGAAAGGCTCTCCCAAGGTCTTTTTTTAAAATGACAGATGAATTAACTTTAAAAGATATTTGGAGAGAAAGAAATGTTAAAGCTAAACAATAAACTTTTTATTCAAATAGACATTTATCATGGTCCAGATTAGATATGATTTGGATTTCAACAGAATTAATATCCAATATTAAAGAAACAAATATTGAAACAAGTACTTGGGCAGATCATAGCCCAATGACAATTAAATGGAAGGGACAAAAAAAAAGATCGAGATGGACATTAAATAATACTATTTTAAAGGAGAAAGATTTTATACAATGGATGGAGAAGGAATTGGCTTTTTTCTTCAGAGAAAATAAAAAAGAAGATACTTCAACGCAGAATGTGTGGGATACAATGAAGGCATACGCTAGAGGTTTGATAATAGATTATACAAGAAAAAAGAATATTAGGAAAAGGCAAACTTCTAAGGCCTTGGAAGATGAGTATAAAATTCTTGAAAAAGAATTACAGAAAATGCCACAGAAAAAGGATATTAAATTGAAGCTGGATGTAATCAAACATAAAATGGAATTAATAGAGAAAGAAGAACTGGCACAGAAAATTAGAAACTCTAAACAGAATTATTTTGAAGATGCAAATAAACCAGGTAGATGGCTAGCATATAAATTGAGAAAAGAGAAGGAATCAAGAAAAATATTGAAGTTAATAGATGAACAAGGCCAAGTTTGTTATGGGAATAAGGAGAAAAAAGAAATTATTCGAGATTTTTATGGGCAACTATATAAGCAAGAGAATATTGATGAAGAAAAAGTCAAACAGTATTTACAGGAAGCTAATTTACCAAAGATACCTAAAGAGACTGAAGAAATGCTAGAAAGCAATATAACAATGATGGAACTAAATGAAGCATTTAAGAGACAAAATAATGGGAAAGCACCGGGTCCAGATGGACTTCCAGCAGAATTCTATAAAACATTTCAAGAATCATTGAGCAACCCATTGTTAGAAGTTATGAATGAAGTTATGTTAAAAAAGATGATGCCCAAAACATGGTCAGAGGCTTATATTACACTTATACCGAAAGAAGAGACTGACCCACTGCAAATTAAGAATTATAGACCTAGTTTTCCGGTTTCGCGTGGCTTCGGGGCAGCAGGAATTCGCGACAGCTCGCGATTCCTGCTGTGCTAGCCGCCGAGTTACCCCCGATCCAGATGGGTCAGGGGGATGTGGCTGCCCTGTAGGGACAGCTGAAGAGAGAGGGGAGTCGGATAGTGGGTTGGGGGTGTCGCAGACCCCCTCCTCCTCCGGAAAAACCCCTTTTTCCCAAGGCGGTGGAGCGGCGGTCAGCAATGGCCGCCACGAAGAAGCCAGCAACTGGGTAAGATTGCGCTGGAGGAAGTAAGAAAAGTGAAAGTGCTGTCTGAGCCAGGTCAAGTAACATCTTTAAAATTGGTTGGAACTGAGCTGTTTGAATTGCTGGAGGATACATTGTATCCCTAAGAAGATCGAAAGCGGCGGAGAAGCTGTTAAAGGGAACTTTTTTTTTTCTTCACTCTCCCACCCCATGGAAACAGCAGATATGTTTGGACATATTGGACATTGAAAGTGAATTGTTTTGAGAGTTGAAGCTAAGGGACAAAAGGGTTTTTGGGCATTGAAAAACTTAAGAAATCGGAAAACCCTTGTTGGAGGTATGGATTTCTGATTATTTAAAATTGATATTGCAAGTGGGAAGGGAGAGGAAAAAAAATTGGAGCAGAAGCTGAAAAAGGAGGAGATTGCCTAGAATCCCAAAGAAAGGTATATGGTAATTGGACCTCTTTGATTAAACATTAACCCCAGAAAGAGAAAGAGAAGAAGGAAGAAAAGTATTAATTTTTGGAATTTTTTTTTGAATTATTCTTGATTAAAAATATTTGTGGTTGTTTTGGGAAAAGTTTCTTTTTTCATAATGGCATCGCTTGTGGATGAATTAAAGACTGAATATCAAAAATATAAAAAAGAAGATACTTTGGGCACTTTGTTTCAATTCTTAGAAATGGCGTTATGTACTTATGAAAAGTTGACTACGCAGCAGAAGGACTGGGATAAAGAAGAAGAGGAAGAAGAAGCCATCTTTGATGAACAATGGGTTCTTTCCGGGGAGGAGGAGAAAAAGGATAAGAAAAAGGGGATTTTAAGAATTATAAAAACAACCAAAGAAGAGAATAATGAGCGGAAAGGTGGAGGCAAGGTTAGAAAGCAAAGGAAAGGAAAGGGAGTAAGAAAAGGGAGGAGGAAAGACAAAGGGGTAAAAAGGGCAAGGAGAAGAATAAGCAAGAGAGAAAGGGGGGAAGGAGAAGCCTCAATGGGGGGAAGCAAGAGCTAAAGAAAAAAAGTTTATTCAGAGACAATGGGTGAATTTAATTTAGGATAAAAGAGGGATTCTGGAGGGTACATAAGATTGTGTTTTTTATATGTGTATTTAGAGTATAAAATTCATTGTGGAATCTTAGAATCTTTTAAACAGAATCCCAAGAAAAATTGTTATATGAAGTACTTTTAAGTTAGGGTAATAAGTTATAGACGTTACTCCAATTGGTGTATAGGAGAAGTATAATAAAAGAAAAAAGATGAATGGATAGTTGGAAATAGAACAGACAAAGAATATTATTGAAAATGGTAATAAGATATGAAAGGATATATAAAGGTTTTGTTATGGTTTTTTTTGGATTTTGTGTATTGAAAAAAGGCAAAAAAAATTTAATTAATAAGAAATAATTTGGATGAAAAGGAGAAGTTGGGATAAGATATGAAGTTAAATAGATAAAGTATTGATACTATAATTTGGAATTGTTATGTTCTATTGGTTTTCTTCTTTTATTATTTTTTAGAAAAGATCTTATAAGCTGTTATGCCTTGTGCATTGTTTATATAAAATTGATAAAAATGGTTTATATATATAATATAAAAAAGAAAATGATAATCAGATATGGAAGGATATATAAAGTGAATATGATGTTTGAATTTGTGTCTGTGTCAAGAGTTTCAACCCGGGATCAGACAACCTTCAGAAAAGATATTTTAGTTTTGTTTGTGTTCTATGTAAAATTAATAAAATTTGTTTCAAAAAAAAAAAAGAATTATAGACCTATTTCTTTATTGAATGCAGACTATAAAATCTTTGCTTCAATCTTAGCAGAAAGACTAAAAAAATATTTAAATAATTTTATTCACCCGGATCAAAATGGATTTCTGCCAAAGAGACAAATTAGAGACAATACGAGAGTAATCTTGGATACTTTGGAATACTATGAGGCTCATCCTGAAAAGCAAATGGCTTTGATATTCCTAGATGCTCAAAAAGCATTTGACAACGTGAACTGGAGATTTATGTTATTATTATTGGAGCAGATGGGTTTTGCTAAAAAATTTATTCAAGCAATAGAAGCCATATATAATAAACAGACAGCAAGGGTAATGATGGAGGGGGAACTTACAGATTTTATTAATATAAGGAAAGGCACAAGACAACGATGCCCCCTATCTCCTTTGCTATTTGTGTTGACCTTGGAAGTGTTGAATAGAAATATTAGGGATGATAAAAGCATAAAAGGAATGAAAATTAAGAAGGAAGAATTTAAGCTACAAGCTTTTGCTGATGATTTAGCTTTTATTTTGGAAGACCTGCTAGAAACAGCTCCAAAGTTATTGGAAAGGATAGAGGCATATGGAGAGGTGGCTGGTTTGAAAATAAATAAAGATAAAACAAAGATTTTGACAAAGAATATGCTATTGAGACAGAGAGAAGAACTGGCAGACCTTTTGAAAATTCAAGTTACAAATAAGGTTAAGTATCTGGGGATATATTTGACAACAAGATGTAGCACATTAAAGGAGAATAATTATATTAAACTTAAACAACAGATAATTACAGATTTGAAGAAGTGGGAAAAATTGCAATTGTCATTAATAGGGAGAATTTCAACAATTAAGATGAATATTTTACCTAGAATTTTATTTTTGTTTCAAACAATACCAATTAGGCTTGGAAAAGACTATTTTGAAGATTTAAATAACATTATGTTGAAGTTTATATGGCAAGGTAAAAAAGCGAGAATAAAGCTAAAGCTTTTGCAAGACCCTAGAATTAGAGGAGGTTTTGGCCTGCCTAATTGGGAATTGTATTATCAAGCTGCAAGTTTGATGTGGGTCAAAGAATGGATAACATTAAGGAAACATAGGTTGTTGACATTGGAAGGGCATGACTTGCTGTTGGGCTGGCATGCTTTTTTATGGTATAAGGGAACTAAAACACAGGGTTATTTTAGAAGACATTATGTACGGGAGTCTTTGTGGTTAAATTGGGAGAAGATAAAAAGACAATGTTATTTGAAAATTCCAGTTTGGTTATCGACCATTGAAGCATTTTCCTATCCTATAATCTACAAGAAGGAACAAACAGTTAGATATGGGGAACTTTTGGATGAAAAGGGTGAACTTAAATCGATCCAAAACTTAGAGGAAGAAGGTATAAGGATGAATTGGTTTTCATATGCACAAATACATTCAAGGTATGATGAAGATTCCAAAACGGAGGGATTTTATGATAAGCAGACTGATTTAGATAAGATCTTGATGGGTACTGATGAGAAGGTGATTAAAAAATTATATGGTTATTTATTGGGAATGAAATTAGAGGAAGAACAAGTCAAAGAAACTATGATTGTTTGGGGGAAGAATTTTGGATATGGGATTGATTTAGAGAAATGGCAGAAATTGTGGTCTCAAAATTATAAAATGACAATGTCAACAGCATATAAAGAAGACTTGTATAAGATGTTTTACAGGTGGCACTTTCCTCCGACAAGAATAGCCAGAATGTTCAAGAACAAATCTGAAAAATGCTGGAAATGTCATCAGATACCCGGCTCGTATTACCATATGTGGTGGACTTGTGAGGATGCTAGAAAATATTGGGCTATAATTCGCATGTGGTTGGAAAAAATGACAAAGAAACATATAGACTTGAAACCAGAGATCTTCTTATTGGGAATTTTACTTGATATATATAGTAAAGATTTGAAATATCTGATTGTAAATGTATTAACAGCAGCCAAGATTGTATTTGCTAAAAATTGGAAGAATGAGAAAATACCAGTACAGGAAGAAATTATTAAGAAAATATTGGAATGTGCTGAGATGAGCAGATTGACATTTGAAATTAGAGAGCAAGAGGATAAACAATTTTATGAAATTTGGGATCTTTTTTATAAATGGCTAGATGATAAAATACGACAATAGAATATTTAGAATGTTAGATAGTAAGGAATATCTTTATTTTGCTATTATTTTGTTATTTGACATTATATTTATAAAGGGTTTTATAGGATTGATTTGATATGATTATATGATTTGTTATAGAGTAAACTGGTTTAAAGTATTGTTAGCTCATAAAGCATGAATGATTAAAAATATAGTCAAAAACTTCTTTTTTTAGTGATATTAGGATATATAAGTTTGGATTGACAATATGAGTTGTTATGTAACATAATTGTAATTGAGACTACAGAATGAATGCACAAAAATGATGAACCAACTGACACACTGGATGTACATATGAGAGTTGATGTTTTTATGTTTTGTTTGTCTTGTTTGTCTATAGAAAATTAATAAAATCTTTTTCAAAAAAAAAAAAAAAGAATGAACAAGCTTTTTGCATAATAGGACCAACACTATCTGACCAGCAACTTGTTCATATCCATGGAGAGCAAAGGGCTGTTGGGAGTTGGCAGAAGCTGAAGAGGATTTATGTCTGAGATAACGTTGGTGCTCACATAAATCTAACACGGAAGCTTTTCAGGACGCATCTCCAAATGAATGGTGATATGCTGAGTCATTTGAATACTATAAAAAGCATTTTTCAAGAACTGCACGAGAAAGAGTTTATTTTCTCTGAACTACACCAAGTCTACATAATTCTGTCTTCATTAGATGAAAATTTTGACAACTACGTCACCTCCCTTGAAATTTTGCCTAAGGAAAGTTTAACTTTAACTGATATAACTGGCAGATTGATTGAAGAAGAAAGAAGACTTGAAAGAGATCAGTTAAGGAGGGAGCAACCTCAAAAAAAAGATAATGAATCTCCTACTGCATACGCAATTAAAAAGTGTTTTAGCTGTGGAGGAAGAGGACATTTGGCAAGATTTTGTAAAAAAGCAAAGCGCCAGAACGCTGGCCAGAATACTAAAATTCATCAAAAGATAAAGAAAAATTTAGAGTTAGCCATGTATATTAACGGAGCTGTAAAATATAATTTATGGGTGGTTGACAGTGGAGCATCCCACTGTATAACAAATGATAACAAAAATTTTATTAAAATGTCCAAGAGTACACAGCAGATATCGTTAGCCAATGGCTGGAAACTGAAAGCTAAAGGTCAAGGTATAGCACACTGTTCTTTCATAAAAGAGAATGTAAAAATGTTATATGTACCACAACTTAAGTTTAATTTAATTTCAGTTAGAATTTTGGTTACACTAGGATATGTAGTTACCTTTAGGGGAGATAACTGCATAATTGAAAAAGAAGATAAGAAAATTACTGCATCTTTAAGAGGTGAATTATATGTTTTAAATGATAATGGTTTAGAGGTGGCTAACATGGTTTATGATAAGAAATCTCATGATGAATTCATTCACTTGTTACCCTGACAGCTAGGGCATTTAAATTTTAAAATGCTTAAGAAAACTGTTCAACTATCTAAAGGAATAAGTTTGAAACCTTGTAATAAGTATTTGCAATGTTATGCTTGTAATCAAAGCAAAGGCAAGGTCATACCGGCTAATAGAGTTGATGGATTTACCAAAGAGTCTTTAGAAGTAGTTTTTGCCGATTTAATAGGTCCGAAAAAACCAAGTGTAGGAGGTGCTCGATACATACTAAGTATAATGGATCACTATTCTAGATATGGGTTTTGCTATTTAATGAAGAGCAAAACTGAAACGTATCTAAATATCTTTAATTGGATAAAATTTGCAGAAAGGAAAACTAAAAAGAAATTAGTAACTCTTATAACAGATAATGGTGCGGAATTTACAAATAATAAATTCCAAAGTAGACTTAGGATGTTAGGTATTCAACATAAAAAGTCTGCACCATATAGGCTACAACATAATGTCTTTATAGAGAGATGAGGCCAAACACTACAGTCAATGGCACGTACTATGTTGTCTGATTCAGGATTACCTGACAATTTATGGGAAGAAGCAATAATGTGTGGTAATCATATATTAAATAATGTTGTTAATTCAACAACAGGTGAATTACCATTCACACTGTGGCATGGTACAAAACCTGATTTAAGTTACATGCACACATTTGGAGCACCATCATGGGTGCATATCCCTTCACAACTTAGACACAAAGGACAACATAGAGCTAAAAGATTATATTTTGTAGGATATGAATCTAATCACAGATCTTATAGATTCTGGGAACCAGATACATCTAGTGTTTACACCAGTGCTAGTGCTAAATTGCTAGAACATGTAGAATGGAATAGATTAGAGCAAGATTTAAATAACTAAGTAATTATTGAACCCTACAAAAGGCAAAAAGATGAGACTAGTTATAAGAAGAGTCCAATTAAAGAAGAAGTCCACGAAGAGCAAATAGGACCAGAACAAGAGGAAACAGTTGATCAGGAAGAGTTAGATAATCAAGAAGAGTTAATAAATGAAAGTCCACCTGTTAGTCCTGTAATACCTAGACATATTACACGTATAACTAGACCACCTGATAGGTATCAAGCAAGTATAGTTTGCCAAGTAACTAAAGTTCCAACTAGTGTAGATGAACTTAAGATGTATCCTGCTAAGGATCAGGAGAATTGGCAAAAGGCAATGGAAAAAGAACTAAATTCATTAAAGGTAATAAAAGTATATGAAAGTATTACCTCCAGGAGAAAAATCCATTGGGTGCAAATGGATATTTAAAGTAAAAACTGGAAATGATGGGACTGTTTCCCATAAAGCTAGGTTGGTAGCTCAAGGATTTAATCAAACTGCATCTGATTACGATGAAGTTTTCGCACCAAGTCTTAAAGCAACATCTTTGAGAGCAGCTTTAGTGTGGGCAGGTAAGAAAAACTATGTCATTAACCATTTAGATGTAGAAACTGCTTATTTGCATGCACCATTGCAGCACACTATATATTTACAAAAGCCAGTTATTATAAAAGACAATAAAGTAAATAGTAATGATTGTTGGAAACTAAAAAGTAGTCTTTATGGATTGAAACAATATGGCTATGAGTGGAACCAATATATTGTGAAAGAATTAAACAATATAGGTTTTAAATCTGGTTTAGCAGATCCATGTGTGTTTAAAAGAGAAAATAATGGAACGGTGTCATTATTGTTATTATTTACAGATGATATTGCTTTGATAACTAAGACTAATAATGAAGCTAATGAAATTATATCATTATTAGCCAAAAAGATAAAATTAAAGCATTTAGGTGAAATTAAAAGGTATCTAGGATTAATTAACAAAACAAAAAATGGATTTAAGATATCTCAAGAAGATAAAATTTGCCAATTAATTAAAACGTATAAAATGGAACTTTGTAAACCGGCAAAGACTCTAATGAGTCACGAAGTTTGCCAAACTGATGATCAAAGTCCCAAATTTGATAAGTCCATATATCAATCTTTGATTGGTAGCTTATCATATATAAGCAATTGGTCAAGGCCAGATATAGCTTATAGTGTTAATCAGCTGACACGTTTTAATTCAGATCCACATCAATGTCATTGGCAATCATTAAAGAGAATTTTAAGATATCTTAAAGGAACAATGAACCATGCATTGTATATAGAACCAAAGGGTGATTTGAGTCTTAGTGCCTATGCAGATGCAACTAAGAAGTTTTGCAACTGACATAAACACTAGAAAATCAACATCTGGGATGGCTATATTATTTAGTAAGACACTAATAGGATGGAGGTCAATCAGACAACAGCATATCAGCTTGTCCACGATGGAAGCGGAATTTTCATGTCTGTCATTACTATGCACTGACTTAATTCTGTACAAACAGTTATTATTAGACATGGGTATAACTGTTAAAGATTCCATTCTTGTGTACGAGGACAACCAAGCAGCCATAAAGTTAGCTTCTAGTATTGCTGTAAAAACTAGATCAAAGCATACTGATTTAAGATACTTAAATGTTAGAGAATCTGTAAAGAATGGGCTAATTAAATTGGAATACTGCATGACAGAAAAAAACATTGCAGACCAATTTACAAAAGCTCAAAGAGTAATTAAGTTTAAAGAGAGTTGTAACAAATATGATTTAAAGATGTAAATAGTTATAGTATTATTATTACCTGAAAGGGGAGAATGTTAGGGATAACATTGTTTACCCTAACTGGTTTAGGTAAAATAATAAATATGTTATCATGGTTTGTTAGTTAAAGTGTCTGTAACTTTAACTGTAAAAATGTAATTAAGGGAGTGGTTGTAAAAGCACCCTAAAAGAAGCATGGCACGGCAGCTTGCTCTCTCTGGCTTGATGATCCCTAATTACTGGATAGACTGAAGACTGCATTTTTCCCCTACTGGAACGGGAGAGAGAAAGGACTGTTGATTTATCAACTGTGAGAGAACTGATTTATTATAAGTGAATTGACATTGGATATTCTACACGGACTTTGCTAATTGAATATCCTTGAATGGACTGACTAAAACGATATATGACTAATGGACTGTTATTTTGACTATGCTATAAAACTCAAAATGGAATAAACTATATTTTGATAACACAAGCATATCTGTTATTTTTACTGTATGTTAACTAACATACAAACTTATCTCACACATTTATCTGTGTGCCTATCTGACTAATGCTGCACATTCTGTTTAGCTTGTCTCCTTAACCCTGGTTGGGGAACACAGGGTTAACAAACTACACTCAGCAGATCCCAGGAGGTGAACCTTCTTTTCTGTGGTGCCTACTTTATGAAACACTTTCCCTCCCCAAATGAGGTTGGCATCATTCCTATTTATTTTCCAGAAGTCTCTTAAGATCTGGATTTGTTATCAGGCTAACAAACCTGGAAGTCACATATGTATGAATGTATGTGTAAGTATGCATATATGTGTTATGTGTAAGCAAATATGATACATATTTCTCATTGTAAGTTGCCCCAAATAAATAAAATGCAGCTCTTGGAGCCCAGTTTCCCCCCCCCCCTGAAAACTTTCTACTGTTTTATGTATGATTTTATATATTATATATGACTGGTGTTCAGCTTTTACAAAAGCTCTGGGAAGAAAACAGTTAATAATCTCATGTCATAAACAATTAACTCTAATAGTTACAGAAATATGAAATGGTAGGTAGAGCCACATGAATATTTAAAGCTTTAATTATACAATGACTGCACGATCACTAAATACATTGCTCCATATCAGATTAAAAATTTTCTTAATTATATTGTATGTGTAAATGAATCAGCACTTGTCAACTGCTGTGTTCACTTCATCTTCAAAAGGCATTTCAGTTTGCTTTTATACCTCTTGAATCATACATTATTTTATTGCAATTACTGATTGGGCAAGTCTCTAAGTATACAAATATACATACACATGCACATCCTTTAGCATGGCTTGGAAGTAAACAAACTATGCCTGTTTGCCATCCAATAAAATTAAATAATGTGTAGTCTTATTGAGAAAATATACATTGAAAATAATAAAAGATTTCCAATAAAATTATTTAAGTTCTTCAAAATAACAAAATCACAAAAAGATTTTAAAAACATTGCTACAGCTATTCAGATTTTGCAAGGCTTATATCACACTAATTAATCTGTCCTACCCCATGGTTATTCACTGAAAAACTGAATGTGTAAAGACATTAATAACTATATAGATCGGTGCTTTTCAAACATGGTAACTTAAGAACTTAAGACGGACCAGTTCTGGGATTTCAGGTCCATACACCTTATAATTGCCAAGTTTGAAAGATACTGATATAGTTTATCATGACTGCAAGATATAATAACCTCAAATTATTTCATTTAAGAATCGTGAGAAGCTTGTTTCTCTTGTCCCACAGCCTATTAAAAAACATATAGAAAAGGTATAGATCATTTGGAAAATAAATCACAGCCAGTGGCAATAATTTATTTTCTTAAAAACCCTTTTTGTGATTTCGTGACTTAAAAAGTATTTCCCTCTGCAGCATTAGGGATATAAAAGCATTCTGCCTGGAACATCAAATTAAATTTCTATTTGAAGAATCAATTCCTAGCACAATGCTAATCTCAAATAAAATCAACGCACATTTGTCATTTATCAAAATTCTGGGAAGAAAAAAAAATCTAAAAATGCATGCCTGAAAGATATATGTGAACAGGCACGAGTTTACCTTTGGAATGAAGGAGGGGTCAAGGCGCTGGTCTTCTCTGATGGAAAGAGCTGCTATTCTGATATGTGCCTGGCCAATGTGATAGCCACTAAAAAGGTGACTTTGAGTGCCAAGAAGCGCAGGTTTACAGATTGAAGAGGTTCAAATGGGGCCTGAGTAAGGGTTTATAACACTGTAGACAGGTTCCAAGAAGGATATCTGTGGACTGAGGGTGGTTTAAGATTGACAGCTCCTTTGAGGAAGGAGAAGACAACCGGACCTCTTCCCGTAGTGCAATACTGTGGACAGGACTGATACCTGCCTACATAATGTACTAGGGGAGAACTGCTTGTGGAGCCCAGTTTGTAGAAAGTCCAGGATCTGCGGCACTGAGGCCGCAATTGGATTTGTGCCCTTCTTGATACCCCACTGATGGAACGCTTTCCAGATAGCGTCGTATATTCTGTTCATGGAAGGCCTCCTGGAGGCTTGTATTGTGAGGACATTTCTTGAAAGGTTATCTCTCCTCAGGATCCTCCTCTCATGTGCCAAGCGGTCAACTGGAGCCACTGAGTCTCCAAGACCCCCTGGCTGAGAGATATCCTGTTCTGAAGAATCCTCCAAGGGAAGGACACTGACAGGTTCACTAGGTCCGCATAACACGACCATGAGAGCCAATGGGGAGTGATGAGGATGATTTCTGCCTGTCCTAGAAGTACCTTCCTTATGACCCCCGGTATGAGGGGAAGAGGAGAGGTGGTGTGGAGGAGGTCTTTGGTTGCGTAGGGCGTTTACCCCTTCTGCACCTGGTGACGGGAATCTGGAGTAAAATCAGGGGAGATGGGTGTTCGATGGAGTGGCAAAGAGGTCGAGTACTGGTGACCTGAATCAATGAGATATGTCCTGGAACAGATCTGGATGGAGACGCCACTCGGAGTTGTCCATCTTGGTCCTGCTTAGGCAATCTGCCTGGACATTTGCCCTCACCGATATGTACTCTGCCTTGATTGACAATAAGCGAGCCTCTGCCCAGATTCCCAGTTGCTGTGTTTCGGACATGAAGGATCTGGAGTGGGTCCCTCCCTTGCGACTGATGTTTGCTTTGGCCGCCACATTGTCTGTTAGGATTAGCACATGTTGGCTGGTCACTGTGCTTTGGAACTGTTTGAGAGCGAAGTGAATGGCTCTCAGTTCTAACCAATTTATGTTGTGTTGAAGGTCCACTGTGGACCACTGACCCTGAATGAGCTGGAACTGTAGATGGGCCCTCCATCCCAACAGACTCGCATCTGAAGTGACAGTAATGAAATTGGGTTCTTTGAATAGGGACCTCTTGGTGATCACTGGGAAAACCCACCACCTGAGGGAACTGAGGACATCGGACCTGAGTCAGATCCTGATATTGGAGGTGTTGGTGCCTGCTCTTTGAAACGGTAGGAAGAACCATTGGAGAGGCCTGGTGTGCAATTGGGCCCATGGTACTATGGCTATGCATGATATTAATTTTCCCAGAAGCTGGGAAAGCACTGCCAGGGGAGCTGCTCGCTCTGCTGTAACCTGGGTGATTAAGGACCTGATGCTGTCCTGATGCTCCTGGGACAAATATATCTCACAGAGCTTTGTGTCTATCACCGCACTGCACCGACGAAGGAGGCAGGTGGAGGATGTTAGCTGGCTTTTCTGGAAATTGATTGAAAATCCGTGGTCCTGTAGGACCTGGATTGGGTAAATCAGGTCTGATTTGGCTTGTGGCTGGAATTGGACTGGATTAGGATGTTGTCCAGATAGGGTATTGGTACTTACCTGGTCCGCCCATTCTCTTTGAGCTGTGAAGAGCATCCAGTAGTGGGGAGGTGCTTCAGTCTCTGCACGTCTAGGCTGGGCTTAATTTCTGGAACGCTCCTGCTCCTCCATGGGACTCTTTCCCAGCATTCCCCATTTTTGGCGAAGGCGAGAGAACAAACACCCTCACTCTCAACACCTTAACGATTCGTTGACCGAAACCGGACCCCACCAGATGGAAAAAAGGTGGGGCTGGATGGCTCTTCACAACTCAAAAAGAACGGGCGTATCAGGTAGGTACCAATGCCCTTTCTCCCATGAGCTGTTCAGAGCATCCAGTAGTGGGACATACCAAAGCTTGGCCTGTCCTATGGAAGGGACTCCGTCTGGCTTGGAATTCCCTCCTGGTCCCTGTAGATCCATTGCAGAACTCTTCTGCCAAAGGAGGCCTCAGCGGATGCAAACACATTGATTTTATAATGCCTAATGAAGGGCGATGGAGAGGGCCAGGTTGCAGCTCGACAAATTTCAGTTATTGGTGGCCTGTGTGGCCCATGCTGCCGATGATGCAGCACTCCTTGTTGAATGAGCTGTTATGCCCCTGGGGACCTGTAGTGATTGAATCTGATACTTTTTCACTATCGCAGCCCATAGCCAATGGCCTATTGTGGAAGATGAGACCTTGCATCCCTGAATGTTTGGTTGAAAAGACACAAATAAAGCTTTCATAAGAGGTGGAGCCATCTGAGAGAAGAATGGGTAAAGAAGGAGGTGGCCATGGCTGCTCTGATGGCCCACATGTCAGACTGATGGGCCCTGTGTAGGGTTAGCTCAGCTCGTTTTTCCTCCGGCTTTAATGCCTCCAGCACTCTACTGGGAATGGAAGAGGCCGCTAATCCCACTATATGTTCGTCAATATCGGGAGTATCCAACAATTTTGAGAAATCAGGGGCCAAATTGAAATATTTCCTGTCATATCCAGTGGGGGCTGAGATGCCGCAGCAGACAGCCACTGTTTCTGTACCAGGTCCGAAAACATGAGGAACTGGGATCACATCTGCCATGACTACTGCTGGTTGCAAATTAGATCTTCTGGTCCTTCTTCTGAAGGAGTTGGAGTGGTAGAAGGGGTCGACTTTTTCAGGCGCGCAATGTTTTTTGCCTTAAACAAAGTGATCTGAAAAGTTGTGGGCGGAATAAGCCTGTAAATACAGGTTGATCGGGAACAAGGCCCTCATTCTCAGACATCCCTCTTTCTAAGGGGTCCACTTCCGACAGGGGTTCACTGTCATGTATTGATCCTGATTCAATTTGTTCCATTTGATCAATTTTATCCACTTCTTCCTCCACCTTCTCCTCCTCAGTCAGCCCTTGGAGAGGGACTTCCCCTTGTAAATGTATCTGGGTATACTGTTCCTCCAACCTGGTCAATGAACTCAGCGACTGGGAATCATAATCAGTGGTTACAGGATGTTCCCTGTTCAGAACTGCGTGTTGAAGACCTGCTGCGATTCCCTGGTGGATTGCCAGCTCCATCCAGGCCTTCATCCTCTCTAGAACGTCCGCTGGAAGAATGTCGTCCTGTCGAAGACCGGCAGCCATTGGAGTGAATGTAGCTTTGGGAGCCCTTTGCACGGTCGGTGTTCCAGGCAACTGGGCCTGTTAGCTCTGGGGAGCCAAACTGCATCTGGATGAGAGGAAGAAATCTAGGGGAGGAGGAGGGTGGGAAGAGGTAGACAGACCTGGACTGGGGGGTGGAAAGTCCTGTGAGGCCCTGTGCACCTCCCGTGTGCACTTATCGATCTGCTTTTCTAATGCTTTATGGTGCCTTTAGTCTGCTTAGGTTTGTGCTGAGATTTGGCTTTGACCTTCAAGGTTGAGGTCTGAGAGCTACTACCAGCTGCCTTTTCAATTGAAGCAATTACAGTACACTCTTTATTCAATGCAATACTGTGAAGGCAACCAGCAGGCCCTGATCTAAGAACAGACCGGTTGCCCTGATGATGTTTTATCCCCCCCCTTTAATAATTATCTATAATGAGTTGTATCTCAGTAATAATATTTTATTGATATTAAAATATTACACTGAATAGATTATGATTATTATTATTACTACTACTACTATTATTATTATTAAATCACTAACATATAGCTATATATATCTATCTATATCTATATGTATATAGCTAGCTAGCTAGATATCAAATAAATAGCACAAAGCTAAAATTATTGAAAATCTAAACAGCCAAATTGAGAACGCCTAAAGGTCTGAGTTGATGAAGGTAGAGGCCTTCAACAGCTTCTCTGCACAGGCGG
The DNA here is from genome assembly GCA_033807585.1 of Hydrophis major. Taxonomy (NCBI): domain Eukaryota; kingdom Metazoa; phylum Chordata; class Lepidosauria; order Squamata; family Elapidae; genus Hydrophis; species Hydrophis major. The sequence goes on along the minus strand of CM066343.1, from coordinate 140,350,313 downwards.
ACACAGGCTTAGGTGCTTGCTGTTGTGCCGCTGGGTTGCTTGGGCTGTGAGGGTTAAGCTAACAATTTAAATGTACAGGTAGCCTCGAATGTAGTAAAAAGAAGAGGAGGGTGTAATGATTCCAAGTGTTCCTAAAGAAAACCTCTGCTTGGGAAAGAAAGTACCTCACACAGAACGAAATGAAATACAGTAAGTGTGGCCATGTGGTCTTTGTAAAAAAACAAAAAAAATGGCCTCCAGCCATTAATCTTTTTGGTGCGCTCCCCAGCAGCAAACTCCCGCCACGTGGAGGAGTAGCCTCCAAGGGCTTCTCCTATAAGGCTAAACGGCAGGAAAGGGTGGAAGGAATTAAGCATTTATATCTTTCACCCCCAGGCAGCATTCAGAGGGGGGAAGGAGAGCGATACGACTCTGTTGTGAGCAAAAAACCTCACCCCACTGTTCAGATGTAATAAACTCTGCAGCTATCTATCGGAATGGCAGGGGTAGAAAGAGTGGTTGTGGGGAGGGGGCATGGAGCAATGCCGAAGCCTCCCACCACTTCAGGGCACAAATTGGTGCTTCCCTATAATGCAAGCGATCTCCAACTGCCTGATGTTAAAGAGCCAACGTTGAGAGATTATAATGCAATTAGGGAGCTAAAAAGTCCTAAAGACAAACTGGTCAATTTTCAAACCTACTAGTAAAAAGGAATTTTCCTTTTTTGGCCATGAAAGAATCACAGGCACTGCCTATCCCTCACAAGGCTGAGTCAAAACTGGGGAACGCTGGGGAGGAGTCCCGTGGAGGTGGAGGAGTGTTCCACAAATTAAGCTCAGCTTAGACATGCAGATTCTTCGGGCAGATGTAATTGCTATCAGGAAAACTACTTTGTAGGTTAGAAATCGAAGTGTCCTGGCCCTTAGTGGCTTGAAGGGACCTGTTGTAAGGGCCAATAGTATGTTATTTAAGTCCCAAGTTGGATATCGGTGCACTACAGGGGGCCTCAAGTTCTTGGCACCGTGCAGAAAACTGCAAATGTGAGGGTGATGAGATACGGAGGTAAGATCATCCCAAGATATGACCGAAGCCAGGGCCACCACCTGTCTCCACAGAGTATTGGGTGATAACCCTTTGTTTAGGCCCTCCTGTAAAAATTCTAATAATTGTGCTGATGGGGAAGTGGGGTTGATCTGAACCATCTGACGCCAATGGCAGAAGCTGGACCAGGTGGCCTCATAGATTCGGTTCATCAAAGGATGTTGAACCGACTGAATAGCGTGAATAACTTGAGTAGAAAGGTGTTCATCTCTCAGATGTTCAACTCAGATGTTCAGGTGTTCATCTCTCAGATGTTCAACTTCCATACGGCTAAGTTTAGCCACTGGGGGTCTGGGTATAGCACTGGGCCTTGAGACAGCGATATGACCAATGATGGGATCCTCCATGGTGGTACCGTCGAGAGGTCCTTCAGGTCCGTGAACCATGCTCGCCTTGGCCAATAAGGAGCCACTAATAGCAGGTCCGCTTTTTCTTCCAGCAACTTCTGAATCAATTTGGGGATCACAGGGAGGGGAGGAAAGGTGTATAGCAATCTGGTGGGCCAGTGACATCTGAAGGCATTCATGTCCTCGCTCCCTGCAATGGGTAACAAGAAATGAATTGGGGAAGCTGTGCATTGAGTGGAGAGGCAAACAGGTTGACAACTGGTTGGCCCAACCTCTGAGTAGCCTCCAGAAAGATCTTGGGGTTCAGACGCCATTCTGATTGGTCTAATGTGGCTCTGCTGAACCAATCCGCTTCTACATTCGCTACTCCAGATATGTGGTCCGCCTTTAGAGAGAGAAGATGGATTTCGGCCCACAGGAATAGTCTTTTTGCTTCCCTCATTAGTAGATTGGAATGAGTGCCCCCTTGTTTGTTGATATGGGCCTTTGTATTATGTTGTCTGTTAAGACGAGCACATTTTGCAATGGAGATGCGGGAGGAATTGTCGAAGTGCCAAATACACCGCTCTCAGTTCTAGCCAGTTGATATTGTGTGCCTTCTCTGAATCCGTCCAAAGGCCTCGCGCTGTATGTGATTGGAAGTGGGCCCCAAATCCCACTAGATGCCATCTGTTGTAACAAACAACCTGTGTGGATCCTTGAAAGGGCATCCCTTGTTGATTTTGGGTCGTGTCCACCATCGCAGAGACCTGAGAACAATTGATGGAACTTTTACATGAGTCCTGGCGTCGTCTCTCCTGGTATGTTGGTCCATAGAGGAACTATTGCAGGATTCTTGCATGGAACCGGGCCCAAGAGATAATAGAAATACAAATCATTTTTCCGAGCAATTTAGAAAGGAGAGAGTTGTACTTTCCTAAGAGTTCTGATCTGTTGAGCCAAATCTCTAATGCTTTCTTGTCTGTCAGGGGAGAGGAAAACTTTGCCTTCCAGGGTATCAATGATGGTGCTAAGATGAATGAGTCTAGTAGAGGGTGTTAAATGACTTTTTGACCAATTGATTGAGAGCCCATGTTGTTGTAGGATTACAAGTGTAGTTTGAGTGTTCGAATTTATTTGATTGATGGAAGATGCCAGAATAAGAATGTCATTCAAGTAGCATTGAAGTCGGATGGACCTATCTGTGAATGATGCTTGCCAAGGCAGCCAAAACCTTTGTAAAAGTTCTGGGAACTGAAGCTAGGCCAAATGGGAGAGCAATATATTCGTAATGGACGTTGCTGTAACAGAAACGAAGGAATTTGAAATGTAAGGGCCTAATTGGGATATATAAGCAAGCTTCCATGAGGTCTATGGAGGTAAGGACATCATTTTTTCTGATGCTGAATAAGATGGATTGGAGAGTGGTCATTTTAAATTTTCGGTATACTTAACATTGGTTTAAACATTTTAAGTCCAGGATTGCCCCCCTTCCCCCCGAAATTTTAGGGACCATGAAAAGGTGCAAATAAAAACCAAGACCTTTTTGATTAGAAGGGATGGATTGTATGGCCCGGATCTCTAGTAGATGTGCTATGGCTGTGTCCATGAGAAACCTTTTTTCTGCATCCCTGGAAATTGGGGACTTCATAAAAAAATCCAGGGGGATGGAGCTGATCTCCAGACCAAATCGTACTGTGTTCCTGACCCATGCCTCAGTGGTAGAGGAGTCCCATTGGTCGGCAAACGTTTTTAGGTGACCGCCAATGGGAATCTCGTTCTGGTCGTTACTTGGACCTATGGAAGGGCCTAGATCCTGTTCTTCAAAATTGTCTCCTAGGATGGAGTCCCCTTCTATATCTGTCCCCAGGTTCAATTCTATCTGTCTCTTGTCTTAATCCAGCCCGTCTTTGAAATCTTGGCTAGTACGGTTGGTGGAAGGGGCGAAAGAAACCCCTATGAGAGGGCTGTGGTGATCTGGACTCTAATAGATGAAAAAGAGAGGGAAGAATTTTCTTTTTGGTTCTGATTTCAATTAGGAGGGGTTCAAGCACACTGCCAAATAGTTTGTTCTCAGAGATGGGAACTGAGGCAAGCCACCACTCCTGAGCCAAAGTAACATTCTAGCCGCAATTTAGGAAGCAATGGCCCTAGAAGAAAATTTAACTGCATTGAACCGTGTCTGCCGAAAACTTTGCAGCGGCGATTAATTTAGCCACATCTTGATGTGCCCTTATGTTTGAGGCTGGAATGGTATCCCTCAGGTGGCAGGGCCACCTGAGAGATGATCTGGTGAAAAAGGAGGCATCTGTGGCCATTCTGATGGCCCATGCATCCGAGACGTGTGCCCTGTGGAGGGCTAGTTCTGCCCTTTTGCTCAGGCTTTAGAGCCTCTTCAGCTTCACTTGGGATGGCTGAGGAAGATGCAAATGCAATGATAGGTTTGTCCACTTCTGGAGTGTTTAGAAATTAAAGAGAACTCAGGTGCCAAATTATAGTATTTTTTAATCATGTCCTGTGGGAGTGGGATATGAGGCTGCTGCAGCCCATTGTTTTTGCACTAAATTGGAAAATATGTGTGGCACAGGGATAACTTCTGCCTCAGTGACTGGTTGAGAGAATATGAGATCCTCTGCTTCCCCTGGAGTATTTGGTGGGGGAAGGGTACCCGCATTATCCAGTGCAGTGTTCTTGGCTTTAAACAGCAGGGATTTAAATACTTGTGGGTGGAATAATCCTGTAAATACAGGGATGTCAGGTGAGAGGCCTTCATCATCAGACATCCCCCTTTCTAGAGGATACACCTCTGACAATACCTGGTAAAAGGTGTGTGCCAACCCCTCCTCCATTTGATCCATTGGTTGGCACACACACTCCTCCATCTCCCATATCCTGTGTGTACTGAGGATCTCTGACAGTGGGCAAAGATAGTTCTGCAGGAAGGGGGTACCTGATGAAGATGTGGATCCGTCATGCCCAGAGATTGTTTAGAAAGAGATCCGCAAACCAAAGCTGAGTGTGTTTGTCCTGCCCTAATAGCCTGTTGGATGCCTGCTGATATGCCCTTCTGGATAGCTAGCTCCATCCACGCTCTCATGTTGGCAGGGATTTCCTCCGGAAGTTCCTCCCCTTATCTGAGGCCAACTGCAGTTGGCGTGAATGTTGCCTCTGGGGCCCTCCTTGGGGAGAGAATGCTTGAAAGAGCCTCCTGCGGAGGTTGTATCGATATGCTGCTCCTTCTGGATAAATCCAGAGGGGTGGTTGGAGGGTTCTGGGCCTGTGAGGTGGAGGTATGATGAGTAATGAAGAGGTGGGCTGTGCAGCTGTTCGTGTACATTTTTCCAACTGCCTTTCTAATGCTTGATGGCGTCTGCGTGCATCTTTCTCTGCTGCCTTAGAGGTCTTTTTGGGTTCTGTGGACTTATCTCTATTTTTAGCAGTTAGTCTAGATCTGGAGTTGTAGCTGCTGGCCATGGTAATGCCTTTGATAGATTAGCAATGTAAAGAGGCTATGAAATTAGGTGGCCTGCTCCCTTTAAGGGGCAGGGGATCCCGGAATAAATAGTTCCGCAATGCCTTTAGCAAATGTTGTCTCCTTGTTCTGTTTTGCTTTGTTATCTGTCTACCTACCTACCTACCTATATATGCACATGTGCGTGCACACACACACATACACACATATAACTTAAAGATTTGTAGAATTTAAGTCAATCAAGTCAACTTTTAAATAAAATGCTTGTAATATCAAATATGGAGACCAGAATACCCCCCTCCAGACCCGGCACCTATATGAGGGCACAGAGGTCTGTAACTGATAATTAGATCAGTTTAGCTGCACTTATTGCCTGTGGAATCCAACAGTTTTAGTCCTCTATCATCCAGTGGATTGGTGGTAGGGACACCCCTTCCCAGGTCCCCAAGAAGGGAAACCTTGTTGGGTAACTTGACTCACAGACAGTAACAATTACTTAGCAAATTTAACCATGCAGCCTTTAAAATGGTGGCCGCCTTGTGGCAGAATGAAAACGAAAACAGCTATCACCGCCCGGCCTGCTGAAAGCAAAACCGCTCAGCGGGAAGGCGCAGAGGCTAATTCCCTGCCCTGAGGTGTTTTGTGGGGAAAGCCTTGTAATAAAAGGAAAAAAGGCTGTATTGTTTAAATTGGGGCTTCGAGCCTGGATAAAAGGAAAAAAGTCTGCACTTTTAAATTGAGGCTTCAAACCTTGAAGGGACAGAGCGTTTACTCAACTGGCTGGGAGATCATAGAGATAACCCTCCTTGTTTAGAAGTTTAAGGCAGCGTCTCTGAAACGAGAGGCTTTTAACCTCAGAGCAGATTGGAAAGATAAGCCTCTGCATTTATGAGGCTTTAGCCTCGGGAAGCTGGAACGCTTGTTAAAAAAATGAGCAAAATGACTTTTGGAGGTTCCCAGGGGTGGTGGGGGTAGTTGGTGACAGAAACTATGGTTTTACCTGACCTGAGAAATAAATCAGCTAAATCAGTTAAATCGCCAGTGTTCTGTTCCGACCAGGAAAAAAATAACACAACCTGTCTGAAGAAAGCAAAAATTGGGGATGCTAAGGAGGAGTCTTGTGGAGGAGGAGGAGCTTCCTCAAGTTTAAGCCCAGCCTTCCTAGAAGGGACTGAAGCACCTTCCCATCACTGGATGCTCTGAACAGCTCATGGGAGAACGCACTGTTTTCAGGACCCAGGATTCAGATGTGATGGTCTTCCATCAGTCTGCAAATAGGGCCAGACAGCCACCGATTGGAGGAAGGGTACAGCATTCATTTGGATCGACGATAGGGATGACCTCCTGTGCCACAAAAGGGCCATTTAGGTTGAAACTGTTGTTTGTTTCTATCTCGAAATCCCGCTCTATCTGCGGGTCGATCTGATCTGGGCTGGTAGGACCTTTGGAATTGTGAGAATTCCTGGCCTGAGTCTGAGGAACGAAATGGCTGTCTACAGTTGTAGGGAGAAGCCCTCCTATCAGCGCTCTTGGTAAGAGAGAAGAACACCTGTCTCTTGTCTTTATTCTCGACTATGAAGTGATTTAAGGCCTCTCCAAATAAGAAGAATGGTTCCTCTCCCTCAGGGTGGAACCTACCCCATGAGAAATGGGGTAGGATTTTAAGGCCTGAGCAATAAGGGCCTTAAAATCCTCTGATAATTCTGAGGCCACCCTATCTGCTGAGTGTATCCCCACTGTAGTTGGAGTAAAAGTGGCTACAGGTGTTTCAATCTTGTCTCTGATCTGCAAATCTGCAGGACGAGAAAGTATGCAATCAAAAGGAAATCTCTGAGTTTGGATATCCTCAGCAGGAGGGATAAATTCCTGCTCCCTATCTCCCTCTGGTGACCAAGACCTGGAAACTGCAAGCAAGCCCTGTGCTAATGGCTGCTGAGGGGAAGGACTAACAGGCCTTGGCTGGAGGGAGGAAGACTACCTCTCCTGGTCAACTTGCTTCTGAGTTCTAGAGAACTGCTTTTCCAATGCTCTTTGCCTTTCTTCTGCCCTTGTGGGCTTTCTGAAATAAAAAGCCTTCGCCTTTATCTTGTTAGCAGCTTCCTTACTTGCAGTTCTGGCCTTCCTGGGACTCTTGCTTGGATCACTTCTCATGGGCCCCATGCTGCCTTGGTCAGCCATGCTGCTATTGCACAGTTTCCAGGGAGGAGAGCTCTCTCAATCCTGCTTCTCCAAGGGGAATTCCTGGCCTGGAAGCCTTTCCTGGCTGAAGCACGACCTGGAAGCAGTGGCGGTCCTACCAGTCTCCTGGATAGCCTGCACAAGTCACCACATGGCCAAAATGGCCACTGCCTGCCCCAAAAATCAGCTGGAGACCTTGAAAACAAAAGCGCCTGCTGTGGAGCTACCTGGTTAAGCCTGGGAGCTCCACAATGTGCTGGGGGCAATCGCGGCTTCAGCGCCCCCCCAGGGTGGGGGATCATTTTGGGGCTCTCCCTTGACTGCCTGGGCTTTTAATTGCTACCTATTTACAACGTTTTAGATACTTTGAGGGAGTTTTTGCAAACCTTTGGGAGAATCTATATTTAAACTGCTGCTTTCTGCTGAATTGTTGGAGCCAACCTTTACAGGGCCAAGACTGAGTCGTGACTAGGGGACTTCCTGCCCCGAAGGAAGAGGTGTGGCAAAGATTGATGACTCAGTCTCAACCTATATGTGTGGATTACTCCAAAGGCATGTTGGAGAAATGGGGCAAACTCAGTTAACAATCGTCTTGCTAAGCAATAGAAATTTGGGGTCAAATATGGTTGTAAGTCAAGGACTACCAGTAAATGGGAGCTCAAATTTATTACATTTTTAAACCTTACAGAATTAAATTAGCTTTCATTTTGCATTAACAAATCCAGATGATGTTACCCTAAACTGAAGTTTCAGTTTTGTGTATCACTGCTTAACTTATATGGAAGATAGAGATTAGAAACCATAGCTTTTGCTTGCAGCAAATCTTTTTAAAATCAGCCTTTTTTCTCATTATCAACTGTAGGGTTTTTTTTCATGAGATTGTCATACATCGATTTATATAGTTTTATCAACTCGACTATATGCTTTATATAAAAAATTCCATTCTCTTTGGTTTTATTGTCCATATGTTTGCAATATAATAGCTTCTGAAAAAATTGCAATTACAAAAATTAAAGAAGAAAAAGAAATCAAACAATCTTCTTGTGGCAAACTGGAAAGGAAATCTTTCCAACATGTTCTCGAAGTAGTGAAGAGATACTCCAATTGTCTTTTAATTCAGGGTGTTGAGGTAATTCCCCGTTAGGAGAATGAGTGCACACAGGGAAACATAGTGAGAGTGATGTTGAATAACACACGACCAGCACACAGATACACTGAATAGTAAAATGTAGGTTTTACTTTCCGTAAATGGTTAAGCAAAGTCCAACAAGCAGTCCAAGTCATACACAGTTAAAGCAGTTTTCAGTCCAGGGATAATCCAAAATAACAAAGTCCAGTATCATAAACAGTTCAGTAAATAGACTCACAGTAATCCAAGAAGAACAATGATCAGCAACAGTCAATAGGGAAAAATGCAGGAACCAAAAACAGTGAACAACAGAACATCGACCAACTAGCAACTAACAACTACAGACCAGAACTAATAACCCAGGTTTCTGGCTCCATCTTATGGCCGTTTGAGGAACCACACCCAATTACAATTACTGCATTTCCTTAAAGAAACAGTATTGAATGTCTATCCTGGTTTATATATTTCCAACCCAACTGTTAGGTGACTATTAATTCTTAACACAGGGCATGTCACTTTTTCTACACGAGTTTGCAATTCTCTCAGTAGCAAATTGCAGATCTCCCATAACATGTAGCATATCTACGCTTAGAAAAAACATCGAGTTTATTTCTATATATACATATTTACAATTAAATATATTCAATGCAGCTTTTCTTTACCTGCTTATCAACATTTTTTTTCCATTTGTAATAAACAATTTTAATATTTGGGAACCAAAGCCAATTTCCCCAATCACTCAAAAGCTCACTGCCCACTTGATGCTTTATTTAAATTTATACTTAATTCAACTTTTAAAATTAAAATATAGTATGCTGGAAAGCAAAATACCAGCCTCCAGCATCATCTTTATTTATATGACTGCCCTTGGGCCTGAACAGCACCTACAGATATTCTTGAAAAATAGTATTGGGGAGGGAGAGTAGCTGCAACCCAATGTTTTCTTTGGACATGAGATCACCTGCCAAGAGAAAAGAGTGTGCAACAGAATGAGGTCACAGGAAACAATGTTTACCTATTTGCCTATTGCTAAATTGATGCTGTCCTACTGGTGATATCCACCATAAAAACCATTCTTCTGTAAAAACATATTAGCTCCCACCCTTTCATTAAGAGAAAAAATAGAAGGGAAGACTGGAAATAAAAATGGATGGTAAAAAGAAAGCATGTGGCCATCCCAAGTATAGCTCTGGCTATACTGAGCTCCAGTTTGAGCCCTTCACTGTCAAGAATGTGATCACTTATTCACCATAGCATGCAAGAGGAAAATAAAAAAATATTCATCCCTTCTATTTCAGACATACCAGTTGTTTCTTTTTCTGTTTATCCTCATATAAACCTCACATTCACTATATATTGCTTAGTGACATTAAATTATGAATAGAGGACCCAGTGAAAATTTGAGATTCTAAAAATAAAACTGAGATGGAATAGATTTTATCGCCTGAGTTAAAAAGAACAGATAACAAACAGTTGGAGACAAATCTCCCTAACTAAGCAGTGAATTACCTTAACAGTCTTCTTTTTCCTCTTTTCTATTCTTGTACTACACAGATAAATCCACAAATAAAGGAGACTAAGAGTAGAGCTATACACTTCAGCACTGCTAACCTACCCTAATAAGCATATGCTTTATACAGTAAGATTATTTGGAAAGAGTAATGAATGAAAAGCAGGTATCAGAGGTGCTAAATAGGAAATACAAGAAAAAGTGTCACTGCAATTAGGCTGAGAAAGTCTGTTGATAATAAGTCAGCATGGTGGAAAAGGTGTAAATTCTAGATTCCACATTAATACCCATTGCCTAAGAAACCTAGTTCAGTCTGGTGGCACAAATTGTTCCAGAAACATGGTATCACTAGCCAGCAGATTAGAGATGCTATAGAAAAAGTGGCTAAAAATACTAAAGGTACTACTTCATCAAAATATCATGAGGATGAGGATAATTATTATATTATTTCTGTTGGGCTTGCTTGAATCTGCATAACTGGCACACATTCCAGCAGACTTCTGAATCTGTCTATCTTACTCATTTGGAAGGAAAGTCGAGGACTTAATTTCATTAAGCAGTTCATATAATCCCAGCATTTCTTTCAATCAAAAATGTCAGAAGTTGTAATTTCTATTCCCCAATTCAGATAGTATTTTCTTCTCTGTTTAACAGACGTATTCTTTTCTGATTTTTTACGTAGTTTATGATGGATCAATGTATCTGTACTAAGCATTTACATATCTGAGGATTTATTTAGTTAATTTTTAAAAGAGTCTATGCTTGGATAAAGCAGCAGTTTGTTCTTTTCACATACATTTTCACTTTGGCAACATCTCATAAAAAATCATATCCCATATGATTTTTAAAAAGGAAGATTGAAACTAATACAAACTGATATAAAAAAAGAAATCAAAGAGAAAGCTAAAAGTACAGAGTAGAAGAAAGTGAAAGAAAAATAGAAGGAAAAAAAGATACAAAGAAGTAGCCTCCATTTTTCTCTATAACAGTTATAAAGTACAATTATAATAGATACAGATAATCAGAGTTGGAAGGGATCTTGTAGGTCATCTAGTCCAACCCTGCCCAAGTGGGAGACCCAACACCATTTCTGACAAATGGCAGTCCAATCTCTTCTTGAAAGTCTCAAGTGATGGCGCTCCCACAACTTCCGAGGGCAAGCTGTTCCACTGGTTGATTGTTGTCACTGTCAGAAAGTTTCTCCTTATTTCCAGGTTAAATTTCTCCTTGTTCAGTTTCCATCCATTATTCCTTGTCTGGCCTACAGGCACTTTAGAAAATAGCTTGACCCCTTCCTTCCTGTGGCAGCCCCTCAAAAATTGGAAGACCGCTATCATGTCTCCCCTGGTCCTTCTCTTCACTAGACTAGCCAAGCCCAGTTCCTGCAACCGTTCATTGTATGTTTTAGCCTCCAGTCCCCTAATCATTCTGGTTGCTCTTCTCTGTACTTTTCTAGAGTCTCAACATCTTTTTTATAATGTGGTGAACAAAACTGGATGCAGTACTCTAGGTGTGGTCTTACTAAGGCTTTATAGAGTGGTATTAGTACTTCCCTTGATCTTGATTGTAGCCTTCTGTTAATACAATTTAGGATTGCATTAGCTTTTTTTGGCTGCTGTTGCATACTGCTGGCTCATATTTAGCTGGTTGTCCACTAAGACTCCAAGATCCCTCTCACAGTTACTGCTATTGAGCCTGATTTCACCCAGTCTATATGCGTACTTTTGATTTTTCTTGCCTAAGTGTAGGATTTTACTTTTCTCTATATTGAATTATTTTGTTAGATACGGCCCAGTGTTCTAGTCTGTCAAGATTCATCTGGATCTTGAGCCTATCTTCTTGGGTGTCAGCTTAGTATCATCTGCAAATTTGGTAAGTTCCCCTTCTATTCCCTCATCTAAGTTGTTAATAAAGATATTGAAGAGTACTGGGCCTAAGACAGAACCTTCCCTCCATGTAGAGTTAGACCCATTAAGGACTACTTGTTGAGAACGGTTTGCCAGCCAGTTGCGAGTCCATCTAATTATAAATTTATCTGTTACGCTATGGCAGGGCTGTCAAACTTGCAACGACATATTGTTATCATGTAACGTATTGCAACCTTTTCCCCCTTTGCTAAACCGGAAACTGAGGGTGGGCATGGCCAGTATGTGATGCATCTGGCTCGTGGATTGCAAGTTTGACACCCCTGCTCTATGGGTGGAACGTAACTATCTTCTTTCTATAATCTGTCCTGTCTAATTTTCAAAAATGTAAATTTTTGAAATTCATTTTTGTTTCATGTAAAGAAGTTCATTTTTGTTTCATATAAAAGTTCACAAGGAGTTTCCAGTCAGCAATAAATACAGATATTTGTCTCTTCTCTCATCAAAGGAATCAATTTAGCCATCTCAGCATGTCCCATCATCTTCACCAATCATTCTTCCATTGTGCCAAATTCTTCCACTTTACAATACTCTCACTCTGTAATAATTATATTAAAAACAAAGTGCTATGACATTTTACAACTCTTTGTCCATCAATCCCAAAAGAAAAACATCTTACGTCATTTGTATCTGTTAAAATCCTCTGAATCAATGTGTATTTGAATCAAATGTTATAGTTTTGTCTACCAAATCTGAGAAAATATTCTCGTTCACATTTTCAACATAAATATGAATTCCTTTTATGCATTCTAGACAATTTCTTAGTAATATATGCCAAAGTTATATGTCACATCATTTTATTAAAAACTCTATGATTATAAGATGTAAATTATATTCTTTTCAATATATATTTTTCTACTGTTTCATCTCTATATTATACCAAAGCTTATACATTTTGTATTACATATTATTTCAAACTCAGTTTTACAATGTTCAAATGATGAAATGCAATTGCTAAAATGTATAATTTTTTTACTGGAGAGTCATATTGCCATGACTGTAATAGTATGGCAACTTAATATAACACATGAACATTCCAGGAAGTACTGCTAAAATACAAACATGTGAAGAAATAATATTGAGAAAAATCACAGGAAAAAACGTTTGGTATTCTTATCTTGAATTCAAGATAAGAATACAAAACAAAGGTGGCACAGTAGCATATCATGATATGTACCATATCATGTATCCGATATTAACACAATTGAAAAAGTCCAGAAATATTTCACAAGAAGAGTTCTCCACTCCTCTACTCATTGCAGAATACTTTATGCCACCAGACTTGAAACTCTAGACCTAGAAAACCTAGAACTATGCCGTCTCCGGTCTGATCTAAATGTAGTATATAAAATCATACATTGCAATGTCCTACCTGCAAATGAATACTTCAGCTTCAATCATAACAATACAAGAGCACACAATAGATACAAACTCAAGGTTAACCACACCAAACTTGACTGAAGAAAATACGACTTCAGCAATAGAGTGATCAATGTCTGGAATACTCTACCTGATTCTGTGGTTTCTTCCCCAAACCCACAAAACTTTAACCTTAGACTGTTTACTATTGACCTCACCCCCTTCCTAAGAGGTCAGTAGGGGGCGTGCATAAGCGCACCAATCGTGCCTAATGTCCCTGTCCTATTGTTTTTTTATTTTTCTTATAAGTATCTATCTTATGTATTCAAAACTATATTTATTCTTATACCTGTATCTTGTAAACGATTGACAAATCAAATCAAATCAATTCAAATCAATAAAATAGTTAGAAGGCAGTATTGCAGGCTAATTCTGTTGACCGCCAGGTTTTAATCTTAATGTAAACCATTCCAAACTTGATTGCACGAAGTACGATTTCAGCAACAGAGTGGTCAATATCTGGAACTCACTATCTGATTCTGTTGTCACCTCCTCAAACCCCTACTCCTTTACCCTCAAACCTCTATTGATCTCAACCCATTCCTAAGAGGTCTGTAAGGGGCATGCACAATCGTGCCTACCATCCCTGTCTTATTGTCCCCAATTATTAGTTCCTATTTCTTGTATTTAAACTTATGCTTATTCTTATTTCTATTGTAAGCCTTTGACAAAATAAATGAATGAATGAATGAATGAACGAACGAATAAATAAATAAATAAGTAAATAAATCCTCACCAGCTCAAGAATGACTCAGCCTTCCATTCTTCCGAGGTCGGTAAAATGAGGTGCCAGATTGTTGGGGGCAATATGCTAATTCTGTTAACCCCTTAGAGAGGGCTGTAAAGCACAGATAAAATATCTGTATTAGTGAAACCAAATGTTCAAAAGGTTAATAAATGGAACATTGGTCTTACCTGAATGTTCTTTCTCTTTTTGTGGTGAGAGTGTCCAGTGCATGGGGTGACTCTTTTCCTCGCTGATTGGACTGAGTCTATCTAAGCTGTTTGAGCTCCGCCTCTGTTGCTGGCTCCAGCTTTCGGCAAAGAAACTGACAAACTGGACTTGTCTCTGTATATATAACAAGAAAAAACACACATCATCGCTCCCCCCATCCCATGCCTCTGACCAGACGTACTTAGGGTGGGCCTGGACTCTCTCACCACAAAAAGAGAAAGAACATTCAGGTAAGACCAATGTCTTTTTGTGGTTACGAGAGTCCAGCATGAGACATACAAAGCTGGATTATCCGTGGGTGGGTTCAAGTCTAGTCCTGTTCGTTCCCTTGCCCACGAACACTCTGCAGAACCTGCCTGCCAAACACAGCATCTGCTGATGTGAATGCATCCAACCGACAATGTCGGGTGAAGGGAGAAAGTGAAGACACATAGCAGCCCTGCAGATTTCTTCAATAGGTGCCTGTGTGGCCCAGGCTGCTATCGTAGCTGCGCTTCTTGTAGAATGGACAGTCACACCCCTAAGGCACCGGAAGAGACCTCACAGGCTCTGGAGATGCAGAAATGAATCTATCTACCCACTGTTGGTGATGTGACCTTTCCACCCAAGGTGGTCAGTTGAAATGCTACAAAGAGCACCTCTGTTCTATGAAAAGCAGCCATTTGTTGAATATAAATCTTCAATAGTCAGCAAACATCCAGAGAGTGTCATGCCCATTCCAAGGCGTGCGTAGGATTAGGACAGAAATTAGGCAGGGTAAGCTCCTGAGCACTATGAAACCACGAATTGATCTTAGGCTCAAAGGTAGGATCTAATCTGAGAACTACCCTATCTGGGTGGAATATAGAGATCTTCCCTAACTGACAGAGCTGCCAGCTCTGAAATCCTTCCAGCAGAAGTAATTGCCACTAGGAATGTCACGTTAATGGTCAACATGTGTAGGCTAATAGAGCTAAGGGGTTCAAAGGGACCCCGAGTCAGTGACTGTAGCATCTTGGGTAGGTCCCAAGTTGGGAATCTGTGTACCACAGGAGGCCTAATATTAGATGAACCTTTAAGAAACCTACGAATAGTGGAATTGAGAGATAGGGAACCTGATCTTCCAAAGAGAAGCACTGAAGACAAGGGCGCTACTTGTCTGTGAAGAGTATTGGCTAAAAGTCCTTTTATCTAGGCCATCCTGAAGGAAATCTAAGATGTTGGTGATGGAAACAGCTGTAGGATGAAGGCCAGCCTTATAGCACCACTGACAAAGGTCTTCCAGATAGCATCATAAATAAGATTTGTGGAGGGCTTTCTGGCTGCCTGAATCATGTGAAAGACCCTCTTGTCAGCTATGGAATTCATTGCTGCCACATAGTTGAAGAAAGTGGGAGGGGGTGATGTTTATTGAGTAGCTCTTATTAGACAAATTATATTATTTTGATATTTCAAGGTTACAGAGTGTGGCACAGAAAGAATTAAAACTTACTTTGGAATTGGTGCACGCGATCTGGTGATGAAGGAAAAGGGGGTGGGTTGTAGCCTGGGGAAGGGGAAGCCGAGAAGATTTCCAGATTTCCCCAGTATGTGCTAATAAAAGTATTTTGAGATGGCATATGTCTTGGAGTTACTGATAGGAATGGAATTTCCCTGGAATGCTGACAATAATCCGGAACTGTAACAACTTTCAGCTCTCCCAAGAGGGATCTATCAGGGATGCTGAACCCCAGGATTTGTTCCATCAATGGATCAATCCGAAAAATCAGCCAACACGGGATGTGAAACAGAAGGGTATTGGGAGATAATTGAATTCCCCCAGCCCCCCTTTAGAAGAGTTAAGGCATGTTGAAGAGAGGCAAGATTTAGGAGCCTGGCCCAAAGAAACAGATTACTGAAGAAGTTGTCAGATGGGAGTGGAGAAAAAGCTGCCTGGAGAATTCATTCCATCAAGCCTTTTACATACTGCAAAGGTGGCATATTGGATGTGTGGAGCTCAAATTATATCAGAAGTCCAACTGGATGGAATTACAAAGGAGACACGAGAGATGCAGACTACAACAGGTATGTTGCAATCTCCAAGCCCTTCTCCCTCACACCCATAAGGAAATTTACCCCCTGCAGAAAGTATCCCTCCAGGGTGGGGATTTTATCCTGGTCAAGGGTGGATCCAGTACCAGTGGATGCCAGTGCCAGCAACGACCTGGCCCCAGAGAATCAGCGATCCTTTCCCACCAAAGGGATCTGTACAGGCAGCAAGAAGCAGCCACCCCTCCTTTCCTCATACAGGGAATGGGACAACAATCAGCCTCTTCATGGCAAGTCCCTGATCAGCCCCCACTCAGAGCAACCTTGCAGAGGCTCTTCTTCCAGAGAGTACCAACCTCCAGATCATACCAGATGCAGGCCAATTTCAAATTGACCATACTAGATTCAAGGCCAATTTTGATGGGCGCCATGAACTGAACGTGATTTAGTTACTGCAATAACAAATGGGATGAATGAGGGGGACGCTTCTGACTGGGTGGTGCAACTGCACTATGAACAGGCCCCAGAACTATAGGATGTCAATGCATTTCTTCAATTGCTGAGACTCAGATTTGAGAATCTAGACAGAGTGGCTGAAAATGAGGACAAATTAATGAAAAAGAAACAAGGCAAGCGACCCTTATCAGATTTTATATGGGACTTTAGAAGGATCACAAGCCACCTCATAGATTGCCCTGAAAAATTAATCTTGCACTATTTTAAAAACGCCATTCACCCAAAAGTAAAGAAGCCCTGTGACATAAGGGGAATACCAGAGACCCTGCAAATGTGGTATGCAGCCACCCTCAATTTAGACCACGACATCAACAAAAAAGAGCCCTACCTGAAGGCCTTCCTAGGAGAGCTGTGGCTATATGACAGCTGACCAGACCTGCTAAAACTGCTCCCACCCAACCCACCAGAATGATAAAGTGTTATAGTTGTGGCCAGAGTGGCCATAAAGCAGCTAACTGTCTGGCCCCTGCACTTGTTCCACAAGCTCCACAACCAAGGTCTGATATAGCTACCAGGGGGTGGAAAAGTTAAGGAAAGCCCCCCCCAACACTAGCCACTTTGCTAGACACACCATAGAAGGTCCTCTCCATGCAGAAGGGAGCAACAAACTTCCAGACCAACACAGTCTTCCTAGACAACTCACTGACAAAGACGATCCTATGGTATGTGCACCCATCACACCTTTTACCATCAAAATGAAGTTAGTAGTGCCTGGCATGGGGAGGCAGGGGAATTAGAAGCTGTCATAGATACCAGATGCTCTAGATGCCTTATTGGGCTCCACATTGTTGAACAATTGGGCGTAAAAACTAAACCACCAAAACGCCCAATCAGAAATTGAACAAGTGGATGGGACATTAATTGGGAGACCACAGCTACCCAAATGACAGAGTTAATCAAACCAGAGATGGGTCCTCAACGCGAACTCATACATTTTATAGTAGCTCCAAGAATGTCAGAACCTGTCATATTGGGACTTGCTTAGCTATATAAATGGGCCCTTACCATCAAGTGGGAGGATGGATTCTGGAAAATCATTATTGGAGTGGAGCCACTGCCCCCCTTCCTCCCACTAAGAAACCACAATCCAACCTGGGTCCAGAAACTGAAGCAGCAACTACCACCTCGGACCTTCTTCCAGGTATTTCCCAAGTGCCCAAACAATATAGAGACATGGCTGAGGCATTCAGTGAAGAGGAATGTAATATTTTATCTCCTCATCGAGCCATGGATTGCGCCATAGAATTAGAACCCAGGGCAAAATTACCAAAACCAAAGATGTATTCCATGACACTAGCTGAAATGACTGCATTGAGGAAATACATCAATAGCAATTTGGACAAAGGTTTCATTGAACCTGCCAAATCTAACTTGGCTGCTCCAGTGCTGTTCAAAGAAAAGAAAGATGGTAGGTTGAGATTATGTGTTAATTTTAGGGGCATGAACGCTGTGTGTATCAAAAACATGTATCCTCTCCCCCTTATGAAGGACTTACTAAATCACCTGTCAAAAGGCAAGGTCTTCACCAAGCTAGATCTGAGAGAAGCTTACTACTGAATCCACATAAAAGAGGGAGACAAATGGAAAACAGCCCTTATCTGCCCTTTAGATAGTTTCCAATTTCGAGTCATGCCTTTTGGACTTCATGGGGCCCCTGCAGTATTTATGCAACTCATCAATGAAATGTTACATCTGCACCTGTACCATGGGGTCCTCATCTACCTGGGTGACATCCTTATATTCAGCGAAACCACAGAGGAACGTGTCAAACTGGTCAGATGAGTCTTGAAAAAACTTGACTGCCAAGTTATATGTAAAACTGTCAAAATGCGAATTCCACAAGAAGTTGCTGGATTACTTAGGCTACCAAATATCCAACCAGGGAATTGAGATGGACCCTGGAAAAGTGAAAGCCATGCTGGACTGGAAACCCAAAACATGAAAGCAACTTCAAAGCTTTTTGGGTTTTGCCAATTTTTATAGACAATTCATTCCTTCTTTTGTTGAGGTTGCCCTCCCTTTGACAGAGTTATTAAAAAAGGGCCCTTCACCCACCAAACCAAAGCCCAGTCAATCCCTTGCTTGGACAATGGACTGCTAGAAAGCTTCTGAAACCTTAAAACGCCTCTTTGCAGCTGAGCCCATTCTTCAGCACCCAGACCCGACCAGACCTTTTATAGTCCAAGCTGATGCTACTGATGTGGCGGTAGCAACCATTCTGCTACAAAAAGACTCTCAGAACCAACTGATACTTTGCGCTTATGTGTCCAAAAAGCTAATGGACACAGAACAAAGATGGGTGGTCTAGGAGAAAGAAGCATTTGCGGTATGATGGGCTTTGCTGACTTGAAGGAATTTCCTAGAAGGGGTGAAGGAGCCGTTTGAGGTGTGGACTGATCACAAGAACCTCAAGACTCTAAAGACACTTTGGAAGTTATCACATAAACAAGTCCGCTGGGCTCAACACTTCAAGCAGTTCAACTTCAACATGAAATATATCCCCGGAGAGAAAAATGTATTGGCAGACGCCCTGTCCAGGAAACTCCAGTTTGACAGTCACCGAGAGGAAATAGTGCACGCTTTGATATCAGAAGCTCAATTACCAGGCCAAGTAACCACTCGAGGCCAAGCCAACCGCAACCCCAAATGCCTGGAAGACAAACTGACCACGGAGTTGAAAGCAGCCCTATTGACTGATCCCTGTTTGTGGAGCATCAAACTGAATTAACAATGAATGAGGGACTGGCTTGGAAAAAGACTAAACTTTATGTACCCTCAAACCTAAGACTAATGGTACTAAAGCATAGCCACGACTCACGGCTGGGGTTCTTAAAAATGCTACATTTAGTCAGAAGACAGTTCTGGTGACCAAAATTGAAACCTGACGTCAAGGACTATGTAAAAAGCTGCTCAATTTGTGCCACAATGAAACAAAGAACTGGAAAAACCCCTGGCCTCCTCCAACAAGTAGCTGAACCAACACAGCCATGGGAAGAAATCGCAATGGACTTTACCATAGAATTACCCGAGAGTGAAGGGAATACAATCATTTGGAGTGTTATTGACTTATTCTCTAAGCAGGCCTACTTTACAGCCTGTAAAGAACTTCCATCTGCAAAAAAGCTTGTGTCCATGAAGCATATCTATAGGCTACATGGAGTACCTCGTAGAATAATATCAGACAGAGGGGTACAATTTACCACTAAGTTCTGGAGGGAGTTTTTAAAGTCTATTGGGATGTCCCAAGGGTTATCCTCAGCATTCCATCCAGCCTGCAAAGGAGCAGTGGAAAGAACTAATGCCATGGTAGAACAATACATTTGATGCTATGTAAATTATCAACAAGAAAACTGGGCTGAACCATGACCATTTGCAGAGGTTGCTTAAAATAATGCAGTACATTATTGTACATTATTACAGGGTTGACTGCATTCCAAATCAACACTGGCATGGAATTTGTCCCTGTGCCAGAATTACCTAGAGAATCCTACATTCATATTTGTAAGAGAATGGATGAACTCATTAAAAAAAGGTTGGGATGATATGAAAAAAGGTTTGACTGAAGCTGCAAAGGATTACAAAAAGCAAGCTGACATAGATCATGTTAGGATAACATTGTTTACCCTAACTGGTTTAGGTAAAATAATAAATATGTAATCATAGTTTATAAGTTAAAGTGTCTGCAACTTTAAATATGGGAATGTAATTAGGGGAGTGGTTGTGAAAGCACTTTAAAAGAAGCAAGACTGCAGCTTGCTCTCTCTCTGGCTTTGATGATCCCTAATTACTGCATGGACTCAACACTGCGTTACTCGAACGGGAGAGATAAACAAAGGACTGATTTGTAAGTGAACTGACATAGAATATTCTGCACGGACTTTGCTAACTGAATATCCTTGAATGGATTGACTTAATAATACATGACTATTGGACTGTTATTTTGACTATGCTATAAATGGAATAAACTATATTTTTGATAGCACAAGCGTATCTGTTATTTTTACTGTATGTTAATAAACATACAAGCTTAGCTCACTTATTTATCTGTATGCCTATCTGACTAACGCTGCACATTCTGTTTAGCTTGTTTCCCTAACCCTGGTTGGGAAACCCAGGCTTAACACTGGTTATGGGCCCAGAGGCTGCAAAGTCAGTTTAACTAGGATAAAACAGATTTATGTAAAAGTGAGAGTTTGTGTTGTTATACATTACAGTAAACAGACAGTTGTGTTTTATTAATTATAGTTTTATATCCATATAAGAAAACATGGCACAAGTCAATTTACAAAGTTTGTCCCTTATATCCAAGCTGGATGGAACAAACTATGTATCATGGTCTATGAAATGTAGTCTACTTCTACGAAGAGAAGGTCTGTGGAACATAATTGAAAATCCACCAAATGTAGAAGAATGGGATCCACAGGATGATGAAGATAGACTAAAGATAGAAGAATTTATGCATAAAAATCAACACGCTATTTGCATAATTGGTTTAACCTTAACTGACCAACAACTTGTTCATATCCATGGAGAGCAAACGGCTGTTGGGTGTTGGGAGAAGCCGAAGAGGATTTATGTTCGAGATAATGTTGGTGCTCACATAAATCTTACATGGAAGCTTTTCAGGACGCATCTCCAGACGAATGGTGATATGCTGAGTCATTTGAAAACTATGAAAAGCATTTTTCAAGAACTGCACGAGAAAGAGCTTATTTTCTCTGAACTACACCAAGTCTACATAATTCTATCTTCACTTGATGAAAGTTATGACAACTACGTAACTTCCCTTGAAATTTTGCCAAAGGAAAGCCTAACTTTAACTGGTATATCTGGCAGATTGATTGAAGAGGCCAGAAGAAGGCTTGAAAGAGACAATTTAAGGAGGCAGCAACCTCAAAAAGAAGATAATGAATCTCCTACTGCATATGCAATTAAAAAGTGTTTTAATTGTGGAGGAAGAGGACATTTGGCAAGATTTTGTAAAAAAGCAAAGCGCCAGAACGCTGGCCAGAATATTAAAAGTAACCAAAAGATAAATAAAAATTTAGAGTTAGCCATGTATACTAACGGAGCTGTAAAAAATAATTTATGGGTGGTTGACAGTGGAGCATCCCACTGTATAACAAATGATAACAAAAATTTTATTAAAACGTTCAAGAGTACACAGCAGATATCGTTAGCCAATGGCTGGAAACTGAAAGCTAAAGGTCAAGGTATAGCATATTGTTCTTTTATAAAAGAGAATGTAAAGATGTTATATGTACCACAACTTAAGTTTAATTTAATTTCAGTTAGAATTTTGGTTAAACTAGGATATGTAGTTACCTTTAAAGGAAATAACTGCATAATTGAAAAAGAAGATAAGAAAATTACTGCATCTTTAAGAGGTGAAATATATGTGTTAAATGATAATGGTTTAGAAGTGGCTAACACAGTTCACTTGTTACATCGAAGGCTAGGGCATTTAAATTTTAAAATGTTTAAGAAAACTGTTGAATTATCTAAGGGAATAAGTTTGAAACCTTGTAATAAGTATTTGCAATGTAATGCTTGTAATCAAAGCAAAAGCAGGGTCATACCGGCTAATAGAGTTGATGGATTTACTACCAAAGAGCCTTTAGAAGTAGTATTTGCTGATATAATAAGTCCGAAAAAACCAAGTGTAGGAGGAGCTCGTTACATACTAAGCATAATGGACTATTATTCTAGATATGGGTTTTGCTATTTAATGAAGAGCAAAACTGAAACGTATCTAAATATCTTTAATTGGATAAAATTTGCTGAAAGGAAAACTAAAAAGAAATTAGTAACTCTTATAACAGATAATGGTACGGAATTTACAAATAATAAATTCCAGAACAGACTAAGAATGTTAGGTATTCAACATAAAAAGTCTGCACATATAGGCATAATGCATTTATAGAGAGAAGAGGCCAAACATTACAATCAATGACACGTACTATGATGTCTGATTCAGGATTACCTGACAATTTATGGGGAGAAGCAATAATGTGTGGTAATCATATATTAAATAATGTTGTTAATTCAACAACAGGTGAATTACCATTCACACTGTGGCATGGTACAAAATCTGATTTAAGTTACATGCACACATTTGGAGCACCAGCATGGGTGCATATCCCTACACAACTTAAACAAAAAGGACAGCATACAGCTAAAAGATTATTTTTTGTAGGATATAAATCTAATCATAGATCTTATAGATTCTGGGAACCAGGTACATCTAGAGTTTACACCAGTGCTAGTGCTAAATTCCTAGAACATGTAGGATGGAATAGATTAGAGCAAGATTTAAATAACGAAGTAATTATTGAATCCTACAAAAGGCAGAAAGAACAGACTAGTTATAAGAAGAGTCCAATAAAAGAAGAAGTCCATGAAGAGTAAATAGGACCAAACAAGAGGAAACAGTTGATCAGGAAGAGTTAGATAATCAAGAAGAGTTAATAAATGAAAGTCCACCTGTAAGTCCTGTAATACCTAGACGTACTACACGTGTAACTAGACCACCTGATAGATATCAAGCAAGTATAGTTTGCCAAGTAACTAAAGTTCCAACTAGTGTAGATGAACTTAAGATGTATCCTGCTAAGGATCAGGAGAATTGGCAAAAGGTAATGGAAAAAGAACTAAATTCATTAAAGGTAATGAAAGTATATGAAGATGCTAAATTGCCTCCAGGAGAAAAATCCATTGGGTGCAAATGGATATTTAAAGTAAAAACTGGAAATGATGGGACTGTTACCCATAAAGCTAGGTTGGTAGCTCAAGGATTTAATCAAACTGCATCTGATTACGATGAAGTTTTTGCACCAAGTCTTAAAGCAACATCTTTAAGAGCAGCATTAGTGTGGGCAGCTAAGAAAAACTATATCATTAACCATTTAGATGTAGAAACTGCTAATCTACATGCACCATTGCAGCACACTATATATGTAAGAAAACCAGTAGGTATAAAAGACAATAAAGTAAATAGTAATGATTGTTGGAAACTCAAAAAGTGTCTTTATGGGTTGAAACAATCTGGCTTTGAGTGGAACCAATATATTGTGAAAGAATTAAACGATATAGGTTTTAAATCTGATTTAGCAGATCCATGTGTGTTTAAAAGAGAAAATAATGGAACGGTGTCATTATTGTAATTATTTACAGATGATATTGCTTTGATAACTAAGACTAATAATGAAGCTAATGAAATTATATCATTATTAGCCAAAAAGATAAAATTAAAGCATTTAGGTGAAATTAAAAAGTATCTAGGATTGACAATTAACAAAACAAAAAATGGTTTTAAGATATCTCAAGAAGATAAAATTTGCCAATTAATTAAAACATTTAAAAGGAAACTTTGTAAACTGGCAAAGACTCCAATGAGTCAGGAAGTTTGCCAAACTGATGATCAAAGTCCCAAATTTGATAAGTCCATATATCAATCTTTGATTGGCAGCTTATCATATATAAGCAATTGGTCTAGGCCTGATATAGCTTATAGTGTTAATCAGCTGGTACGTTTTAATTCGGATCCACATCAATGTCATTGGCAATCATTAAAGAGAATTTTAAAATATCTTAAAGGAACAATGAACCATGCATTGTATATAGAACCAAAGGGTGATTTGAGTCTTAGTGCCTATGCAGATGCAAGTTTTGCAACTGATATAAACATTAGAAAATCAACATCTGGGATGACTATATTATTTGGTAAGACACTAATAGGGTGGAGGTCAATCAGACAACAGCATATCAGCTTGTCCACGATGGAAGCGGAATTTTCAGGTCTGTCATTACTATGCACTGACTTGATTTTGTACAAACAGTTATTATTAGACATGGGTGTGTTAAAGATTCCATTATTGTGTATGAGGACAACCAGGCATCTATAAAGTTAGCTACTAGTATTGCTGTAAAAACTAGATCAAAGCATACTGATTTAAGATACTTAAATGTCAGAGAATCTGTAAAGAATGGGCTATTCCATCCATCATCTTTTCCTCTGTAATTTCCAAAGCATCTGCCAAAATTTCTATCATTACCGCTGCCAAGTTTTCTCCTTTTTCCTCTTCTATATTTTGAAATCTGAGGTAAAATTCTGACCTTTCCATCTCCCACCTCAACATCCCACTTTTTTCTTGTTCAACCGCTGTTAATCTACTGTCAATATTTCCAATCTTCTTCTCTCTTTGTTTTCCTTCTTCCTCAATTTATGGGCAACTATATAAACAAGAGAATATTGATGAAGAAAAAGTCAAACAGTATTTACAGGAAGCTAATTTACCAAAGATACCTAAAGAGACTGAAGAAATGCTAGAAAGCAATATAACAATGATGGAACTAAATGAAGCATTTAAGAGACAAAATAATGGGAAAGCACCGGGTCCAGATGGGCTTCCAGCAGAATTCTATAAAACATTTCAAGAATCATTGAGCATCCCATTGTTAGAAGTTATGAATGAAGTTATGTTAAAAAAGATGATACCTAAAACATGGTCAGAGGCTTATATTACACTTATACCGAAGGAAGAGACTGACCCACTGCAAATTAAGAATTATAGACCTATTTCTTTATTGAAAGCAGACTATAAAATCTTTGCTTCAATCTTAGCAGAAAGATTTAAAAAATATTTAAATAATTTTATTCACCCAGATCAAAATGGATTTCTGCCAAAGAGACAAATTAGAGACAATACGAGAGTAATCTTGGACACTTTGGAATACTATGAGGCTCATCCTGAAAAGCAAATGGCTTTGATATTCCTAGATGCTCAAAAAGCATTTGACAACGTGAACTGGAGATTTATGTTATTATTATTGGAGCAGATGGGTTTTGCTAAAAAATTTATTCAAGCAATAGAAGCCATATATAATAAACAGACAGCAAGGGTAATGATGGAGGGGAACTTACAGATTTTATTAATATAAGGAAAGGCACAAGACAAGGATGCCCCCTATCTCCTTTGCTATTTGTGTTGACCTTGGAAGTGTTGAATAGAAATATTAGGGATGATAAAAGCATAAAAGGAATGAAAATTAAGAAGGAAGAATTTAAGCTACAAGCTTTTGCTGATGATTTAGCTTTTATTTTGGAAGACCCGCTAGAAACAGCTCCAAAGTTATTGGAAAGGATAGAGACATATGGAGAGGTGGCTGGTTTGAAAATAAATAAAGATAAAACAAAGATTTTGACAAAGAATGGGCTAATTAAATTGGAATACTGCATGACAGAAGAAAACATTGCAGACCAATTTACAAAAGCTCAAGGAGTAAGCAAGTTTAAAGAGAGTTGTAACAAATATGATTTAAAGATGTAAATAGTTATATTTATTATTATTTCCTAAAAGGGGAGAATGTTAGGGATAACATTGTTTACCCTAACTGGTTTAGGTAAAATAATAAATATGTAATCATAGTTTATAAGTTAAAGTGTCTGCAACTTTAAATATGGGAATGTAATTAGGGGAGTGGTTGTGAAAGCACTTTAAAAGAAGCAAGACTGCAGCTTGCTCTCTCTCTGGCTTTGATGATCCCTAATTACTGCATGGACTCAACACTGCGTTACTCGAATGGGAGAGAGACAAAGGACCGATTTGTAAGTGAACTGACATGGGATATTCTGCACGGACTTTGCTAACTGAATATCCTTGAATGGACTGACTTAATGATACATGACTATTGGATTGTTATTTTGACTATGCTATAAATGGAATAATCTATATTTTTGATAGTAAAAACGTATCTGTTATTTTTACTGTAATGTTTGTAATAATAACGTTTTATTATTTAATAAACATACAAGCTTAGCTCACTTATTTATCTGTATGCCTATCTGACTAACGCTGCACATTCTGTTTAGCTTGTCTCCCTAACCCTGGTTGGGAAACCCAGGCTTAACACTGGTTATGGGCCCAGAGGCTGCAAAGTCAGTTTAACTAGGATAAAACAGAT
The DNA here is from genome assembly GCA_033807585.1 of Hydrophis major. Taxonomy (NCBI): domain Eukaryota; kingdom Metazoa; phylum Chordata; class Lepidosauria; order Squamata; family Elapidae; genus Hydrophis; species Hydrophis major. Next base: position 140,323,833 of record CM066343.1, on the reverse strand, counting down.
TTATGTAAAAGTGAGAGTTTGTGTTGTTATACATTACAGTAAACAGACAGTTGTGTTTTATTAATTATAGTTTTATATCCATATAAGAAAACATGGCACAAGTCAATTTACAAAGTTTGTCCCTTATATCCAAGCTGGATGGAACAAACTATGTATCATGGTCTATGAAATGTAGTCTACTTCTACGAAGAGAAGGTCTGTGGAACATAATTGAAAATCCACCAAACGTAGAAGAATGGGATCCACAGGATGATGAAGATAGACTAAAGATAGAAGAATTTATGCATAAAAATCAACACGCTATTTGCATAATTGGTTTAACCTTAACTGACCAACAACTTGTTCATATCCATGGAGAGCAAACGGCTGTTGGGTGTTGGGAGAAGCCGAAGAGGATTTATGTTCGAGATAATGTTGGTGCTCACATAAATCTTACATGGAAGCTTTTCAGGACGCATCTCCAGACGAATGGTGATATGCTGAGTCATTTGAAAACTATGAAAAGCATTTTTCAAGAACTGCACGAGAAAGAGCTTATTTTCTCTGAACTACACCAAGTCTACATAATTCTATCTTCACTTGATGAAAGTTATGACAACTACGTAACTTCCCTTGAAATTTTGCCAAAGGAAAGCCTAACTTTAACTGATATATCTGGCAGATTGATTGAAGAGGCCAGAAGAAGGCTTGAAAGAGACAATTTAAGGAGGCAGCAACCTCAAAAAGAAGATAATGAATCTCCTACTGCATATGCAATTAAAAAGTGTTTTAATTGTGGAGGAAGAGGACATTTGGCAAGATTTTGTAAAAAAGCAAAGCGCCAGAACGCTGGCCAGAATATTAAAAGTAACCAAAAGATAAATAAAAATTTAGAGTTAGCCATGTATACTAACGGAGCTGTAAAATATAATTTATGGGTGGTTGACAGTGGAGCATCCCACTGTATAACAAATGATAACAAAAATTTTATTAAAACGTTCAAGAGTACACAGCAGATATCGTTAGCCAATGGCTGGAAACTGAAAGCTAAAGGTCAAGGTATAGCATATTGTTCTTTTATAAAAGAGAATGTAAAGATGTTATATGTACCACAACTTAAGTTTAATTTAATTTCAGTTAGAATTTTGGTTAAACTAGGATATGTAGTTACCTTTAAAGGAAATAACTGCATAATTGAAAAAGAAGATAAGAAAATTACTGCATCTTTAAGAGGTGAATTATATGTCAGCTTCGTTCCGGCGATACAGCTGCGATCTCAGGGCTCTGAGATCGCAGCCGATATTTTCGCCCCTGGTCGGTCCTAACGGACCTAAACCGTCCCGTAGAGACGGTGATCGTGAAGGGATTGTTCCAGGATCCCAGAGATATCGCAAAATCTCTGGTTAGATCCGGAAGAAGCCCTTTTGCTGGCGGCGGAGAGGCAGCCTCCATAGCTGCTGAAGTCGGGACAGCTCCGGAAGGAAAGTGATTGAAGTGAAGTGTGTCGGCTGGGTGAGAAAAACTTTTTTGTGCTGTAAATTCGCTAAGGTTGGAAAGTTCATTCGATATAAAGAAGAAAGCTGTGAGTTTTTTTTTTGACTGAAATTGTTTTGAGCGGCGTTTTTTAAAGTGATGTCAAATTGAGGCTTGGCTTTTTTTTTTCTCTCTTTTCTTTATACTTTTTGGGAAAGATTTTACTGTGACTTTGTAGATAACCGGATTGAATTTTCTTTTATATATATTTTTATGCTCCCTTTGATTTTTTAACTTTCTTTAGGATAGAGGCTCCCTTTGGCTATTTTTTCCTTTTTTTTCTGTATATATTATTCCTTTTCTCTGGCGGGGGGGGGAGAAAGAGCATTAAGAAACTTTGTAACACTGCCAACTAGAGGCTTGAAAGTATCTTTATTTGAATTGGAGAGAATTGCAAAAAGACCTCATCTCAAGGCCTTTTTAACCTGATAAGATAGAGGGAGAGCACAGTAAAATATTATTGCAGGTGCTTTCCTGGACTGTTATCAACACTTGAGGTTTGGCTTTGAAGCTGCTGGAGAAGAGAGTCATAACAAGAGCCTTGGATAAATAACAAAGTGCAGTGTGTCTTCTTATATATACCCCATTCGCTAGCCTTTTTCTAAATCTTAATTTTAGTAATATTTTTATTTTTGCCTTTTACTTTAAAGGGAAAGCCTCAGAGTTTTTTCTTTTTTCTTCTTTATTTTTCTTTTCTTTTTTATTGGGACTTTTTTGCTTTTCATATTTATCTTTTTGGATTATTTTGTTGTTGTGGTTGATTTTTTTTCTTTTTTTGGATTATTGAGATTTTTTAATTGGATTGAGGTGTGAAGAATCTGAAGGAACTTCTTGTTTTTTGTTTTTGTTTTTTCTCTTTTTGCTTTTTCCTTTTTCTTTGCTTTTAATCAATATTATTATTTTTGGATTTGTTTGTTTTTTCCTTTCTATTTTTTCCTTTTTTATGGTGGACTATTTCGTAATTGGATTAGGGTCTAGAAGAACCTGAAGATCTTTCTTCTTCCTTTTTTTTTTGTTTCTTCTTTGGTTTCGTGTTTTTTACCATTGGAGTTCTCCATTTTGGATTATAATTGGCTGCTCTACCAGTTGGATTAAAAGTTAAGAAGAATTTGAAGTCTTGGAAATATTGAAATGAGCAAGAAACCAATACCATCTGGCATTTCTGCTTCTACCTCTGCTTCCCCACCAGCTGGAGGACAACGTTTAATTCAGACAATGTTGAAGCAAGATAAGGAACAAGAAAAAATAACTTTACAGTTACAGATGATTATGCAAGGAATCCAAGAACTCAAGACAAAATCAGATATCATTGAACAAAGAACAGGAAATATTGAACAAAGAACAGAAAATATTGAACAAAGAACAGAAAATATTGAACAAAGAATAGAGAAGACTGATGAAAAAGTGGAAAATATTAAACAAATGATGGTTAAGTATGAGGAGAGATTCCAAAAAATTGAGGAAGAAGGAAAACAAAGAGAGAAGAAGATTGGAAATATTGACAGTAGACTAACAGCGGTTGAACAAGAAAAAGGTGGGATGTTGAGGTGGGAGATGGAAAGGTCAGAATTTTACCTCAGATTTCAAAATATAGAGGAGGAAAAAGGAGAAAATTTGGCAGCAGTAATGATAGAAATTTTGGCAGATGTTTTGGAAATTACAGAGGAAAAGATAATGGATGGAATAGATGAGATATACCGAGTCTATACAAGATATGCGATGAGAAATAAATTACCCAGGGAAGTCCATATTAGATTTACCAAAAAATCCATTAAAACGCAAATATTACAAGTAGCAAGAGAGAAAATATTGAAATACAAGGGTAAAGAGGTTGTGGTTTTAAAACAAATACCTAGAAGAGTGAGAGAGATGAGAAGAGAATATCGATTTCTGACCAAAATACTATTGGAAAACGAAGTGAATTATAGATGGCTGATTCCAGAAGGATTAATGTTTACGTGGCAAGAGCAGAGACATAGAATTGACTCAATTGAGAAAGCAGAACTTTTTCATGCAGAATTTTTCGGAGGAAGAAGAGAGGAAGCAGAGAAAGAGGGTTCATTAATTGAGTTTCAAGATGAACAACTGGAGACTGAAAAAGAGAAAGGAGCAATAGGGGGACAGATTGATAACAAAGAACAGCGTGAAGTGAGATCCACGAGAGCTGTTAGACCTAAATATAAAGCATAATCATGGAGGAAAAAAAACTGATTACAATGAATATAAACGGACTTAATTCAGCTGTTAAAAGAAGGAAAACTTTTCATAAATTAGAGAAATTAAAATTTGATATAATTTGTTTACAAGAAGTTCACATTAAAAATCAACATGAACAATTGTTATTACAACCAAAATTAGGGAAAATATTTACCTCTTTGACTCAATGTAAGAAAAGAGGTGTGGTTTTATACATTAAAGAGGCTATTCCAGCAAAATTGATTTACTCGGATGAAGATGGAAGAGTATTAATCGTAGAAATAATGGATAATAATATAAAAATACTCTTGATTGCAATTTATGCTCCGAATGATAAACAAGAAGAATTTTATAAAAAGCTGCACATGAAAATAATTGGACTGGACTATGTTAATATAATTATGATGGGAGATTTTAATGGAATTGTGGACAATAAATTGGACTATATAGCAACAACAACAAAGCAAAATAGAAAGGCTCTCCCAAGGTCCTTTTTTAAAATGACAGATGAATTAACTTTAAAAGATATTTGGAGAGAAAGAAACGTTAAAGCTAAACAATATACTTTTTATTCAAATAGACATTTATCATGGTCCAGATTAGATATGATTTGGATCTCAACAGAACTAATATCTAATATTAAAGAAACAAGCATTGAAACAAGTACCTGGGCAGATCATAGCCCAATGACAATTAAATGGAAGGGACAAAAAAAAAGATCGAGATGGACATTAAATAATACTATTTTAAAGGAGAAAGATTTTACACAATGGATGGAGAAGGAATTGGCTTTTTTCTTCAGAGAAAATAAAAAAGAAGATACTTCAATGCAAAATGTGTGGGACACTATGAAGGCATACGCTAGAGGTTTGATAATAGATTATACAAGAAAAAAGAATATTAGGAAAAGGCAAGCTTCTAAGGCCTTGGAAAATGAGTATAAAACTCTTGAAAAAGAATTACAGAAAATGCCACAGAAAAAGGATATTCAATTGAAGCTGGATGTAATCAAACATAAAATGGAATTAATAGAGAAAGAAGAACTGGCACAGAAAATTAGAAACTCTAAACAGAATTATTTTGAAGATGCAAATAAACCAGGTAGATGGCTAGCATATAAATTGAGAAAAGAGAAGGAATCAAGAAAAATATTGAAGTTAATAGATGAACAAGGCCAAGTTTGTTATGGGAATAAGGAGAAAAAAGAAATTATTCGAGATTTTTATGGGCAACTATATAAACAAGAGAATATTGATGAAGAAAAAGTCAAACAGTATTTACAGGAAGCTAATTTACCAAAGATACCTAAAGAGACTGAAGAAATGCTAGAAAGCAATATAACAATGATGGAACTAAATGAAGCATTTAAGAGACAAAATAATGGGAAAGCTCCGGGCCCAGATGGGCTTCCAGTAGAATTTTATAAAACATTTCAAGAATTATTGAGCATCCCATTGTTAGAAGTTATGAATGAAGTTATGTTAAAAAAGATGATACCTAAAACATGGTCAGAGGCTTATATTACACTTATACCAAAGGAAGAGACTGACCCATTACAAATTAAGAATTATAGACCTATTTCTTTATTGAATGCAGACTATAAAATCTTTGCTTCAATCTTAGCAGAAAGACTTAAAAAATATTTAAATAATTTTATTCACTCAGATCAAAATGGATTTCTGCCAAAGAGACAAATTAGAGACAATATGAGAGTAATTTTGGACACTTTGGAATATTATGAGGCTCATCCTGAAAAGCAAATGGCTTTGATATTCCTAGATGCTCAAAAAGCATTTGACAATGTGAACTGGAGATTTATGTTATTATTATTGGAGCAGATGGGTTTTGCTAAAAAATTTATTCAAGCAATAGAAGCCATATATAATAAACAGACAGCAAGGGTAATGATGGAGGGGGAATTTACAGATTTTATTAATATAAGGAAAGGCACAAGACAAGGATGCCCCCTATCTCCTTTGCTATTTGTGTTGACCTTGGAAGTGTTGAATAGAAATATTAGGGATGATAAAAGCATAAAAGGAATGAAAATTAAGAAGGAAGAATTTAAGCTACAAGCTTTTGCTGATGATTTAGCTTTTATTTTGGAAGATCCGATTGAAACAGCTCCAAAGTTACTGGAAAGGATAGAGTCATATGGAGAGGTGGCTGGTTTGAAAATAAATAAAGATAAAACAAAGATTTTGACAAAGAATATGTTATTGAGACAGAGAGAAGAATTGGCATATCTTTTGAAAATTCAAGTTACAAATAAGGTTAAGTATTTGGGGATATATTTGACAACAAGATGTAGCACATTAAAGGAGAATAATTATATTAAACTTAAACAACAGATAACTATAGATTTGAAGAAATGGGAAAACTTGCAATTGTCATTAATAGGGAGAATTTCAACAATTAAGATGAATATCTTACCTAGAATTTTATTTTTGTTTCAAACAATACCAATTAGGCTTGGAAAAGACTATTTTGAAGATTTAAATAAAATTATGTTGAAGTTTATATGGCAAGGTAAAAAAGCGAGAATAAAGCTAAAGCTTTTGCAAGATGCTAGAATTAGAGGAGGTTTTGGTCTGCCTAATTGGGAATTGTATTATCAAGCTGCAAGTTTGATGTGGGTCAAAGAATGGATAACATTAAGGAAACATAGGTTGTTGACATTAGAAGGACATGACTTGCTGTTGGGTTGGCATGCTTTTTTATGGTATAAGGGAACTAAAACACAGGGTTATTTTAGAAGACATTATGTACGGGAGTCTTTGTGGTTAAATTGGGAGAAGATAAAAAGACAATGTTATTTGAAAATTCCAGTCTGGTTATCGACCATTGAAGCATTTTCCTATCCTATAATTTACAAGAAGGAACAAACAGTTAGATATGGGGAACTTTTGGATGAAAAGGGTGAACTTAAATCGATCCAAAACTTAGAAGAACAAGGTATAAGGATGAATTGGTTTTCATATGCACAAATACACTCAAGGTATGATGAAGATTCTAAAACGGAGGGATTTTATGATAAACAGACTGATTTAGATAAGATCTTGATGGGTACTGATGAGAAGGTGATTAAAAAATTATATGGTTATTTACTGGGAATGAAATTAGAGGAAGAACAAGTCAAAGAAACTATGATTGTTTGGGGGAAGAATTTTGGATATGGGATTGATTTAGAGAAATGGCAGAAATTGTGGTCTCAAAATTATAAAATGACAATGTCAACAGCATATAAAGAAAACTTGTATAAGATGTTTTACAGGTGGCACTTTCCTCCGACAAGAATAGCCAGAATGTTCAAGAACAAATCTGAAAAATGCTGGAAATGTCATCAGATACCCGGCTCGTATTACCATATGTGGTGGACTTGTGAGGATGCTAGAAAATATTGGACTATAATTCGCATGTGGTTGGAAAAAATGACAAAGAAACATATAGATTTGAAACCAGAGATCTTCTTATTGGGAATTTTACCTGATATATATAGTAAAGATTTGAAATACCTGATTGTAAATGTATTAACAGCGGCCAGGATTGTATTTGCTAAAAATTGGAAGAATGAGAAAATACCATTACAGGAAGAAATTATTAAGAAAATATTGGAATGTGCTGAGATGAGCAGATTGACATTTGAAATTAGAGAGCAAGAGGATAAACAATTTTACGAAATTTGGGATCTTTTTTATAAATGGTTAGATGATAAAATACGATAATAGAATATTCAGAATGCTAGATAGTAAGGAATATCTTTATTTTGCTATTATTTTGCTATTTGATATTATATTTATAAAGGATTTCTTAGGATTGATTTGATATGATTAGATGATTTGTTATAGAGTAAACTGGTTTAAAGTATTGTTAGCTCATTAAGCATGAATGATTAAAAATATAGTCAAAATCTTCTTTTTTTAGTGATATTAGGATATATAAGTTTGGACTGACAATATGAGTTGTTATGTAACATAATTGTAATTGAGACTACAGAATGAATGCACAAAAATGATAAACCAACTGACACACTGGATGTACATATAAGAGTTGATGTTTTTATGTTTTGTCTGTCTTGTTTGTTTGTAGAAAATTAATAAAAACTTTTTTTTTTAAAAAAAGAGGTGAATTATATGTGTTAAATGATAATGGTTTAGAAGTGGCTAACACAGTTCACTTGTTACATCGAAGGCTAGGGCATTTAAATTTTAAAATGCTTAAGAAAACTGTTGAATTATCTAAGGGAATAAGTTTGAAACCTTGTAATAAGTATTTGCAATGTAATGCTTGTAATCAAAGCAAAAGCAGGGTCATACCGGCTAATAGAGTTGATGGATTTACTACCAAAGAGCCTTTAGAAGTAGTATTTCTCCGAAAAAACCAAGTGTAGGAGGAGCTCGTTACATACTAAGCATAATGGACTATTATTCTAGATATGGGTTTTGCTATTTAATGAAGAGCAAAACTGAAACGTATCTAAATATCTTTAATTGGATAAAATTTGCTGAAAGGAAAACTAAAAAGAAATTAGTAACTCTTATAACAGATAATGGTACGGAATTTACAAATAATAAATTCCAGAACAGACTAAGAATGTTAGGTATTCAACATAAAAAGTCTGCACATATAGGCATAATGCATTTATAGAGAGAAGAGGCCAAACATTACAATCAATGACACGTACTATGATGTCTGATTCAGGATTACCTGACAATTTATGGGGAGAAGCAATAATTCTTTCTTTTTAATGAGAAAGAATAAAAGGAAAATAATGTCTAATTAATAAGAAAAGTGATCTTTAGAGCTGTAAGAGAAACAGAAAAAGCAGAAGTCTGAACTCCCTGTGGCATTTTCATCAAGGATGGACCAAAGACCATGACCATGCATGGCTTCAATCCATGCTGTTCCCGTTAAAGGGCTCCAAACAGGGCTAGAACCACCTTGGAGGGGTGGAGAAGAAGGGGGAGACTGTCTGTTGGGTTGAGGGGAGCTGCATCTCCCCTCACTAGGTAAACTCCCCCAAAGATGGGCTGCAGAGATGGCTAAACATGGCCACACTGAAGATGGAGAACTACCGGGACAAAGATTGTGCAGGAGCAATGAAGAAGCAGACAGTGTGGAGATCAGGCAAACTAGGCACAGTATTTGAAAATGACGGTACCCTGGATTTAAAGTTTTAAGAGACTTGTAAGAAAGATTGGAAAAGCAGCAATCTGAGGGAGAGGGAAAATTGGACATTGGAAAGTGGCTTTGAACTTTAAAAAGAGTTAAATTGAAAGAGGAAGCTATAGAAGAGGAAAAATTGAAAGAGGAAGCTATAGAAGAAAATAACTGCTTAAATTGGATTATATTAAATTATATGATATTGGCACTAAACAGGCTTAATTAAAAGGTGAACTTGAATGTGCCAAAAAGAAATGATACTTAACAATTGGACTTACTGGATTATTGAAACTTAAAAGCCTTAAAAGGGAAAGGAAAGTGAAAAGAAAAGATGAAACTTGGACATAACAGAGAGTGCCACCTAATGGTAAAGGAAAAACTTCAGTGACTCTTTAAAAGTTTGGTTCTCTAAAAATTGGAACTTGATACAAAGAGCAACTTTGATACAGTAAGATAGATAAAGGAGGAAGAAAGAAGCTTGAACCCTGGGAATACTAGGTGACTGAGAAAAATTCAAAACCCAACAAAAGGAACTTAATAATAAAATATATAAACATTAGACTATTCTGACCCTGGAAAATTGAAACAGGATTTAACAGAAGTGGATGACTAGAAGCTGGTTTAAATAAAGTACAGGACAACTGGACTGGACTTAAATACTGAAGAACAAGGTAAAAGAAAAATTAAAATTGAAAGAGATGCACAAAAATGGCAGAATTTTGTTTGGAAATAAAATCGGACATAAGTAGTGCAAGGGAAATGATATGTGAAAGAGTGGAACTGTGCAGTATTGCCTTACAAATTTTAGAAATGGGGACTTTGGAGAACAAAGAACAAGGAGATCCAGAAGGGGAGGAATTGAGTAGAGAAGAGGCCAGCCTCAATGAACAAATGGAGCAACAAACATTAAAACAAGGGGGGGGGGGAAACATGGAAATTAAAATGTGGAGGTTTGAGGGGAGATTTAAAGAGGTAACTGTTTGGAATGTCAGATAAAGAAAAAGGAAACAGCTGAAAAGGAAATTACAGGTGAAAGCTCAAAAGAGGGAAGAGGATAAAAATTGGAGTCAGAAATGGAGGGGAAAAATAAAGGAAAAGGGCCAGAAAAGAAGGGGAGATAGAAAGCCAAAAAATGACAAGAAGTTGCATGGCTGGAAGACCTAGAGATAATAGGTATTATGTAAAGAATAAGAAAGGGAATTCTGCAAGGTAATGTATAGCGAGATATAAAAACATAGATTTTTTAAAAATAGAATGATTGGAACTGATGTTTTTTTTCTATCTGATTATTTTTTTAAGACTGATGGTTGAACTATAATTGGAATAAATGTAAAAGTGGAAAACTATTATAAGAATATTAATTAAATTAAATTAAATTAAGAATATACCTAAAATGAACTATGAGAATTGTATTAAAAAGATTAATATTAGTTTCTACAAGTAGCTGAAAAGATTAATGTATTTGAAATAATAAATGAATTAGAAAGTAAAGAAAAGAATACCATGTAAATCTATTCTCCGTAGAACTGCTGCGAGCATCCAGAGAGTGGGAGGTGTTTCAGTCTTCACTTCTCACAGGCTGAGCTGAAATTGAGGAATGCCCTCCTCCTCCACATGACTCCTCCATGCGTTCCCCCCAGTTTTAACTCAGCCTTCGAGAAGCAGGCAGCTTTTTTCTCGTTCCTTGGCCGTTTCAGGTGATCGTTGAGAGTTGGATCAGGTTTGATTCATTTTTTCCTCTCCCTGCAAGGCTAGTGCGATCCCAAATTTAGTTGGTGGAGCGATTTCGCTCCCAGGAGGGAAGTAAGGGGTTGGAGCCCTTTGTCCCCCCCCACCCCTTCTAATCTATCCTCTGCTGTTCCAAGCGTGCTGGGCTCAGCCACTTGGCCCTGCGCTGTATTTTAAAAGCGCAATTGCGTCTTCCCCCCTAGAACGCCTCAGAGGAGGCAGCGCTTCCTCTCCCAGCTCTTTCCTTCTCTCGTTTGAAGTTGCAGTGGGCTGGTGCGCTGCTGAGATGTGCGCTCTGAGCTGGGCGGCCATTTTGGGCATGCCTCGTGGCCGGCGCCATTTTGTTTTCTGAACAAGTAAGGCCTTCTTCTTTTTGGTTTGAGAGAGAGCTGCGAGGTTTTTTTGTAGGCCCTTAGCGGGACCGTCAGGCCGCATGGAGCCTTTGTTTTTACTGAGAGAGCACTGTGGTCCCGTGCCCTGCTGTCTCTCTTAGAGTTAATATTGTTGGTTTTCTTCCTTGGCCCGCAGCTAGTTCAGAAGCGCAGGCACGTACTCTCCATGTTGTTGGGGGGCTGCCTATAGAGGCCTCTCTTTTTTCTTGTCTTGCCTTTCACAATTGCTTGGCCTCAGCGTTCATTTGGTCTATTTGGAATTAAGTTATTATTATTATTATTATTTTGCTGTACCTTTTTGGGACTATTTGGTTTTCCTTACTTGAACCTGACCCCTTTTTTTGTATTTAATTGCCAGTGTATATATTCAGGTTTTTAATTTAGCTGCTAGAATTTTTTTCTGTTTTTTTATTGCATAAGGTTCAAAAAAAAAAAGAGAGAGAAAGGAGGTTTTTTTTTGAATAGATAATAGCTAGTTCTCGAATAAAATTTATTTCAAAAAGGGGGACGTGACCCAATTTTAGGAAAACCGGTTTATGTTTGTAGGCCGAACTCCTAGGCGTGCCAACCGCCATTTTCTTTCAATACCATGGCAGAGGCTAATCCTACTGGCTCTTCTCTGAAGGCCAAGTCTAAGACGCACTACCTTCGCAGAAGGGACAAGGATTCTTCCAGTGCTTCTCAAAGAAATGCCTTACGATGTCATAAGGCCCTAGAAAGGGAATTTAGCAAGAGGGCTAAAGAGTCTCACTCTATACCATCTGCCTTTCCTTCTACCTCCCCCTGCCGAGCCAACCATCTTCCTCTAGGGGCAGTAGTTCCACCCGAAGCCGCCAGCCCTCCTGTGTACCAGAGGTGACATTTACGCCAACCGCTGCAGGCCTACGCTCTGAGGATCCTGCTCCAATTATTATACCTGAGAACATCAGGGAATGGATGCAGTCTGCCATCCGTCAAGGTATAGCTGAAGGAATGCAGCAGCTCGCTAGACCGGATTCCCGAGGGAGGGCTCCCGAGGCTGAGTCTTTATCCGGGAGATCTCCTTCTGCACCAGCGTCACAGCATGGTCAGGTACCTCCTCACATGGATGTTCCATTCCCAGAGGGGGAGGATACCCAAGAAGAAGAGGGAGTGGGCCTTGAACCGTTCGGAGAGTACGAAGGTTCTGACAGAGGTTCCTTACAGTATTCGGAACCCTTTCTGGAGGGGGACCTAATGGAGGGAGAAATGTCGGAAGATGAGGGTCTTTCTCCTGAACAACCCGCTGTTGTGAGTCTTTTTAAACCCCATTTATTTAAGTCCTTGCTATTTAAGGTAAAGAACATTTCAGGTCTGGCCTCTCAGCCTACTTCTGAACCCCCTCCATCGAGTCCAGAAGGTCCTGATGACCTTATGTTTAGACAGCTGACAGTGGCAGCAGACATTATTCCGGCCCCCCCAATCTTCTCAGATCTGGTAGGAAAGCAGTTGGCCTCGGTGGGTCCTTCTCCGGCCCCTTCTAGTCAGGACAAGAGGTTGTTTACCCTGGATTCGGATTTCTCAACTATGTTAGACACCCCGGAAGTAGATGATCCAATTATAAGGCTTGCTTCCTCTTCCAATCCTACCGATGCACTAGAGGCACTGAAGCCGGAGGATAAGCGAGCGGAGATGGCGCTCTTGCGGGCTCACACCGCTGATGCCTGGGCTATCCGGTCGGCCACGGCCGCTTCCTTTTTCACCCGATTCTACATCAGGTGGCTCAGACAGCTGAAGCAACACATTTCCCCAGCTGATACCAGAGCCCATCAAGATATTGCAAAGATCACGGCAGCGGCAGAATTTGCAGCCAACGCTACCTTTCATTCGGTTAAGTTCTCATCCCGAGCTATTTCTTCCCATGTTTCTGCCAGATGATTGCTTTGGCTTCGACACTGGCAGGCTGATATTAAAAATAAGTCTAAGTTGGCTTCAGCCCCCATAGTAAAAGGGAAATTATTCGGGCCCGCTCTGGAGCCATTACTCCTGGAGACCCGAAATAAGAAAAAGTTTCTGCCTTCACTTTTTCGTAGGCAGGAAGCCAAGAGTTCCCAGTCCTTTCGGAAGGGCTCCTTTCGTCCCTCCTTCCAGTCATCATTCTCTCCCTCATTCCGGCCGTCCTACCAGGACCGGGGCGACTCGGGAGACAGAGGCAAGAGAGGGGGCAGCTACAGAAGGCCCTTCAGGGGTTCCGGGAGTAGAGCGGCCCGCCGGCCCAGGTAGCGTTGCAGGTTTTCTTACCATAGGCGGCCGCCTCAGGCATTTTGCCGACAAGTGGGAGGAATCCACCTCTGATACTTGGGTTACAGATTCAGTGCGCTTTGGCTTGACCCTGCAGTTTCTCTCTCCTCCCCCCGAACATTTCAGGGTTTCACCCATTTCTAGGAATCCTACTAAACGGGCTCTTATGTCTTCTGCCATCAAACATCTCTCTGATATTAGGGCTATTCAACCTGTACCCCCCTCCCAACAGGGAAGGGGTTTCTATTCACTTTTATTCTTGGTGCCTAAACATTCCGGGGGATGGAGACCCATTTTAGATCTTAAGAGGTTAAATCGTTTTATTGTGCGCCATAAATTCAAAATGCAGACTCTGCAGTCGATTTTACAGGGCATCAGAGAAGGAGACTGGCTTACGTCAATTGACCTTTCCGAGGCTTATCTCCATATTCCCATTCATTCCTCGTATTCTAAATATCTCAGATTTTTTTATAATAATCAGCATTTCCAGTATGTAGCCCTCCCCTTTGGTCTAGCCTCAGCCCCGAGATCTTTCACTAAGGTGTTGGCGGCTATTGCAGCTCACCTTAGACAAATTCCCATCCGGATCCACTGTTACCTTGACAATATCCTGGTTGTATCCCCTTCCCGACATCAAGCCGAGAGCGATACTAGCGCTACCCTCTCGGTACTTCAGTCCCACGGGTTCTTAGTGAACTGGGAGAAGAGTCAGCTTACCCCCTCCACTAGTATATCCCATCTAGGGGCTGTGATTGACTCTGTTGAAGGAAGGGTCTTTCTCTCTCAGGAGAGACTTATTAGTATCCGCACCACTATCAGGGATATCCGGCGGACCGGGAAAGCATCATTGCTCAATTTATCCAAACTGCTAGGGAAGCTAGTTTCCTGTATTTCCATTATTCCATGGGCTCGCTTGCATTCCAGATCTTTGCAATGGTTCCTCCTGCCGTATCAGCGTTCAGGAAGGAGCACGTCAAGGTTTATAGTGAAGGTCCCGCCAAAAGTTCTCGCCTCCCTCCTGTGGTTGACGCGACCATCTGTCAACAGAGGTCAGCTATTCCAGGAACCTCAAAGGGTTGTTCTCACGACAGATGCAAGTCTTTCCGGATGGGGGGCCCATCTACAATCTCTCTCAGCACAGGGAGTTTGGACCCGTTCGGAGCGAAGTCAGAGCATCAACTGGTTAGAGCTTCGTGCAGTGTACCTGGCTCTGCAAACATTCTTTCATCGGGTAAGGGGGCACCATGTCCTGGTCCTAATGGACAATACTACAACCAAGGCCCACATCAATCGGCAAGGGGGCACCCATTCCCTCCTTCTCATGAGAGAGGCCGAGCGACTGTGTCGATGGGCAGAAGCGCACCTCTTATTCATCAGAACGGAGCACATTTCCGGGGCCTCCAACGTCCAAGCAGACTGGCTCAGCAGGGCAACACTGGATCAGGCAGAGTGGCGCCTGCACCCAAATCTGTTCAGAGAAGCAGCAGCCAGGTTCGGTCAGCCCCTAGTAGACCTTTTTGCTTCTCTGCTCAACGCGCAAACACCGAGGTTCTTCTCCCATTATCCCTCCAATGGAGAAGAGAATCACGATGCCTTGCGTTGCCCGTAGCCTCCCGGGCTACTGTACGCCTTCCCTCCACTTCCATTAATTCCAAGAGTGATTCGAAAGTTGATAGCCGAGAAAGCAGAAATCCTCATGGTGGCACCTTATTGGCCCAGGAGGCTGTGGTTTGCGGACCTCCGCAATCTGTCAGTATCTCCACCATGGAGGATTCTGTTGGATCAGATTTCCCTGTCCCAAGGCCCGCTGCTCCATCCAGAGCCACAGTGGCTACAATTGGCTGTTTGGAGGTTGAGCGGGAAAGGATGATTGAGGAAGGCTTATCAGCCCAGGTCATTAACACCATTTTGGTGGCTAGAAGGCCTTCTACTACTTGCATTTATGAGACTACCTGGAAAAGTTTCTGTAACTGGTGCCACAAATCATTCATCGACCCACGCTCTCCTTCAGTTGCTCAGATCCTGGCCTTTTTGCAAGATGGCCTAGATGGAGGTTTATCACCTAACACCTTAAGGAGGCAGGTAGCAGCGCTCTCAACGGTGGTTGCTGGCGGTCCTTTCGGTCCCCTTTCCCACCATCCTCGAATCAAGGCTTTTCTTAAAGGGGCTTCTAATTTGTGCCCGTCAGTAGTGCATAGGTACCCGACATGGGACCTTAATAAAGTTCTCCTGGCCTTGACTAGATCTCCCTTTGAGCCTCTCAGGGAGGCGTCACTTCAATTTCTTACATTTAAAACAGTTTTTCTGGTGGCTATTACTTCGGCTAGAAGGATATCTGAAATTGCAGCTCTATCCGTGAGAAAAGATCTGTGCATTTTTCATTCAGATCGGGTGGTTCTGAGACCAGACCCAGCATTTATGCCGAAGATTAATTCACCGTTCCACAGGGCGCAGGAGTTGGTCCTGCCTAATTTTTGTCCGAAGCCTCTGCGCGAGCAAGAGAGGCAGTGGCACACCCTTGATGTTCGAAGGGCTTTGCGTATTTACATTTCTCGTACGCAGTCCATCAGGAGGGCAGAGTCTCTATTTTTGTCCTTTCAGCCAAAGACACTAGGCTGTAAGGTTTCTCCGTCCACGGTAGGCAGATGGATTAGGGCTACCATATCCAAAGCCTATTTAGTTCAAGATATTCCAGTTCCCAGTGGGGTTACCGCTCACTCCACCAGAAGTGCAGCTACCTCGGCAGCCTGGGCTACTCAGGCGTCTATTCTTGATATTTGCCGGGCGGCCACCTGGACTTCCCCATCTCCCTTTATAAGACATTATAAGATTGATGTTTACGCCTCAGCTGAAGCATCTTTTGGCAGGCGAGTTTTGCAGCAAGTGGTTAGGGATCCTGGGGAAGTTCCAATCCAGATGGACTCCCACCCGTAGGACACACTGGCTTTGGTATGTCCCACTCTCTGGATGCTCGCAGCAGTTCTAAGGAGAATGGGCGTTGGTTCTTACCTGATACGCCTCTTCTCGTGGAACTGCGTAGAGCATCCAGCTCCACCCTGTTGGTCCGTCTGTAAAGGGGGAAAACCTGTTTCAGCCAATGATTTCTAATGTTGTAGTTCATGTTGTTTAATACTTAAGAGTAGAGGGGTTTTTTTGTCCTCTCGTCTTCGATAAAACTGGGGGGAACGCATGGAGAAGTCACGTGGAGGAGGAGGGCGTTCCTCAATTTCAGCTCAACCTGTGAGAAGTGAAGACTGAAGCACCTCCCACTCTCTGGATGCTCTACGCAGTTCCACGAGAAGAGGCGTATCAGGTAAGAACCAACGCCCAATCTAAAATATATGTGTGATATGTAGTGTTTAGGTGATAACTAAAAATGATTATATTATGGTGATTTTTAATGTGAATTAAAGAGGAGTAAACGGAATGATGTATAAGACAAAAGAATGGTGCACTCAAATGGGCAATTAAGGAAGAAATGTTTGGAATTATTAAAATTAAGATGGAATTTATTGAATAATGACATAAGAGTGTGCGATGAAATTGCAAATATGACAGATAAAAGTATAAAAACATAATAAACATAGATATGAGTATAATTAAAGAAAAATGGAATAAGTTAAGATATGAATTGAAAATGGATAAAATAAGTGTGAAAAATATAAGAATATTTGTGAAAATTTACAGAAAATGGAAAATGTAATGATATGATAAGAAACTGAATATGAAAGATAAATATGTAATTATGGTCATATGATAAGAAACTGAATATGAAAGATAAATATGTAATTATGGTCATGTTTGTATGGAAATGTAAAAACCTGAAACCACATTGTTCACCAAAAGAGATGTTTGTAAAAGATAAAAATAAAAAACTTTTTACAAAAAAAAAAAAGTCTACGGCACACAGCAGAAAAAAGTGTTGGTACTTACCTGACACACCCGTTCTCTTTGAGCTGTGAAGAGCATCCAGTAGTGGAAGGTGCTTCTGCATGTCTAATTTGCGGAACGTTCCTCCTCCTCCGTGGGACCCCTCCCCAGCATTCCCCAGTTTTGGTGAAGAGAGAAATAAACGCCCTTGTCCTCAATGCCCTAACAATTTGTTGGCTGAAACAGGACCCCATCAGATGGAAAAAGGGTGGGGCTGAATGCTCTTCACAGCTCAAAGAGAATGGGCATATCAGATAAGTACCCATGCCCTTTCTCCCATGAGCTGTTCAGAGCATCCAGTAGAGGGACATACCAAATCTTGGCCTGTCCTATGGGAGGGACTCCGTCTGGCTTGGAATCCCCTCCTGGTCCCTGTGGACCTGTTGCACAACTCTCCTGCCAAAGGAGGCCTCAGCGGATGCAAACACATCAATTTTATAATGCCTAATGAAGGGCGATGGAGAGGCCCAGGTTGTAGCTTGACAAATTTCAGCCTGTGTGGCCCACGCTGCCGATGTTGCAGTGCTCCTTGTTGAATGAGCTGTTATGCCCCTGGGCACCTGCAGTGATTGAGTCTGATATGTTTTTGCTATCGCGGCCCATAGCCAACGGCCTATTGAGAAAATGAGACCTTGCATCCCTGAGTGTTGGGCTGAAATGACACAAATAAGGCTTCCATTTTTCTAAAAGTTGCTGTGCGGTGAATATATATTCGCAATGCTCGCCTCACATCAAGCCTATGCTATTGTAGTTCCAACCCTTGGGATGGTCTGGGACAAAAATTAGGAAGTATCAGCTCTTGTGCCCTATGAAAAACCGAGTTAATTTTGGGTATAAATGTTGGATCAGGACGAAGGACCACCCAATCAAAGTGGAAAACACAAAGATCTTGTCTGATAGACAAAGCTGCAAGTTTGAAATACAACAAGTGGAAGTGATCGCTACAAGGAAAATTACCTTATACGTCAGAAATTGGAAACTTGATGATTTTAAGGGTTCGAAAGGGCCCTTAATGAGAGCAACGAGGACTTGTTAAGGTCCCAGGTGGGATAACGGTGTACTGCTGGAAGGCATAAATTTATGGCTCCTCGAAGGAAACCCTATGCGTGGGTGATGAGAAAGAGATAGTAGACCTTCACAAGTGAGAACTGACGCCAAGGCCGCCACCTGTCTTTTCAACATATTAGGTGATAATCCCTTGTCAAGTTCCTCTTGTAAGAACTCTAGGATTGGAGACACAGATGGAGAGATGGGATCGATTCAAGACTTGGTACATCATTTGCAGAAACTGGACCATGTGGCATTGTAAATGCAAGTTGTTGAGGGGCGCCTGGTGGATTGAATGATGGTGATAACTCTGTTGGAAAACTTTTTGCTCTTCAGACGACTCCGCTCAACCTCCAGACGGTCAGGTGCAACCACTGAGGGTCCGGATGTTGAAGGGATCTCTGGGTTAGCAAGATCCTGTCTGGTGGAATTCTCCATGGTTTTGATACAGATAGACTGCAGAGGTCTGCAAACCACGGCCATCTGGGCCAGTAAGGAGCTACTAATAGCAGCTCTGCCCTCTCATCTAGCAGCTTCTGCATGACCTTGGGAAGCAGTGGAAGTGGTGGGAATGCAAACAGAAGTCCCGGGGGCCAACGACAGTGGAGTAAATTGAAGTTCTCCACTCCTTGCAAGGGGTACTTGGAAAAAAATCTTGGGAGCTGAGTGTTGAGTGGGGAAGCGAACAGGTCCACCACCGGCTGTACAAATGTCCTGACTGCCTCTTGAAACAGGGTTGGATGGAGGTGCCACTCCAATTGATCGATCGTGGCCCTGATTAGCCGGGCTGCCTGTGTATTCAACAGGCCCGAAATGTGCTCTGCTCTGATGGGAAGTAGGTTGCTCTCTGCCCAATGATACAAGTGCTCCACTTCCAGCATGAGATGTTTTGACTGTGTGCCCCCCTGTTTGTTTATGTGAGCTTTGGCTGTTATGTTGTCGGTCAATATTAGTATGTATTGATTGCGTACCTGTGGAAGGAAGTTGCAGAGAGCCAGGTGTACTGCTTGAAGCTACAGCCAGTTTATGCTGCACGACTGTTCTATGGCGGACCAGCAGCCTTGGGTTGTGAGTGGTTGAACATGTGCTCCCCATCCAAACAGGCTGGCATCAGTGGTGATGGTAAGTCTGTGTGGCTCTTTGAAGAGGTAACCTCTGTTTGGTCCACCAGAGGTATGGTCCACCAAAGGAGAGATATGAGGACCTTTTTTTTTTTAAACAAATTTTATTGATTTTCAAAGACAATACACAAACAAACAAAACATAAAACATAAAACATCTTTTCTGAAAGCTGCTTGATCCCGGGTTACATCTCTTCATACAGACACAAATTCAAATTCAATATAAGAATAGAATCTAATGTACCTTTGCAGAATCTCTTTTTCAATTAATTTACCCATTATCTCTAAATGAATCTTGTTTCTTTACATCTTGCTCCCCACCATTAAAGCTTCTCATCTCTTCCTTCCTCCCTTGCTTGTTCTTCTCCCTGCCCTTTTTGCCCCCTTGTCTCTCCACCTCGCTTTTCTTCTTCTGCTTTCCCCCTTTCTGTTGTTTTCCAACATTATATCCACTTTTCACCTTATTTTTCTCCTTTTTGGTTGTTTTTTCAAGTCTTAAAGTCCCCTTTTTCTTTTCCTCTTTCTCCCTTTCTTCCCCAAATAAATTACTTGTTCATCAAAGATGGCTTCTTCTTTGTCCCAATCATCTTGTTGCGCAGTCAGTTTCTCATAGGTGCAAATTGCCATTTCTAAAAATTGAAAAAGAGTGCCAAGAGAGTCTTTCCCTTCTTGTTCTTCTTCTTTGTATTTTTTTATTCAATTTTCAATTCATCCACAAGCGATGCCATTGTAGAAAGAAAAAGTTTTTCCAAAACAACCACCCAAGTGTTCTTAGTCAAAAATAACTCCCAAAAGTCCCAAAGTCACCAAACAATCCAAATAAGCTGTTTCTTTTAGCACTTTCTTCTTTCTTCACTTTCTATTTTTGGGGTTACTGTTTAGTTACAAAGTTCCAGTTAAAATGCATCTTTTTAGATGTCTTGTTAGTATTTAATAATTCTTTGAGATTCTAGGCAATCTCCTCCTTACTTCCAAATCCTGCTCCAATTCTTTTCCTCTCCCTTCCCACTTCCAGCAAAAAATATTTTTTTAAAATATTCAGAAATCCTTATCCCTTTAGCATTTAATTACCTATTAGTGCCAATGCGGGTTTTTCCGATTTCTCTTGCATTTCCATTCACTGTCACATTAGGAAGGAGAGTGAAAAAAAAGAAAAACTTTCCCCTTTAACTTCCATTTGCCGCTTGCAAATCTCTGGAAACGATGTGTCTTTCGCAAATTTTAAGTTCCAGGGTACCTTCGTTGTTGCTTTATCCTGGTGAGCAAAAAAAACTTTCACTTCTTCTCAACTCCTCTTTCACTTTCGTTTTCCAGCTGAGCGCTTCTATGTGGCAGCCATTTCTGACCGCCACTCAGCTGCCTTCAGAAAATGGGGTTTAGCCGGGTGGAGAAGAGAGGTGCGATATCTCTTGACCCTGCCAGATCCCCCCTATCTTCGCCACCTTCTACGGAGGTGGCTAGCCCTGAAGCCAGGTGGCTCAAGGCACTCTGGCAGCGAGCACAGGCAGAAACCGCGCACAGTCGTGGATTCCTGCCTGCCCTGGAGTGCTGCAGACCGGAAGTTCCGAGATATGAGGACCTTTGATGGTACCTTGACCTTGTTTGGAGTTGCTTTGGCTGGAGCGCTGGTATGGGAGCAGGAACCACTGGAGGGATCTAGTGTGGAGCCGGGCCCAAAGGATGATAGATATACATGAGATTATCTTTCCTAACAATTTTGATAGTTCAGCTAGGGACACCCTCTTAAGACCCCTGATCTCCTTAACTAACTGCTGAATGCTGTTTAGTCTATCTGGTGACAGGAAAACTTTGCCTTCCACTGTATCTATGACTGCCCCCAGATGGATTAACCGAGTCAATGGTGTTAAATGACGCTTTTTCCAATTTATTGAGACCCCGTGTTGTTGTAGGGATTGTACTGTGTTCTAAGTATTTCTGACTGCTTAATGATCGGAAGTTGACAAAATTAAGATGTCATCAAGGTAACACTGGAGTCATACAGGATATCATGGAGATGAGCAGCTAGAGCTGCGAGAACCTTCGTGAAGGTCCTGGGGGCAGAAGCTAGTCCAAAAGGAAGGGCCACATATTCGAAATGGTGGTTATTATAACAGAATCTCAGAAATTTATAGTGGGAAGGCTGAATATGCAGGTACGCCTCTGTCAGATCTATAGACGTAAGGACGTCAACCTTTCTGATGCCAAGTAAGATAGATCACAGGGTGTGCATTTTAAACTTGCGATATACTAAGAAACAGTTGAGATGTTTCAGATCCAATATTGCTCTCCACCACCCCCGAACTTTGGGGAACAACAAAAAGATGTGAATAGAAACCCCGTCCTCGTTGGTTGGTGGCTACTGGTTGGATGGTTCGTATGTCCAATAGCAGTTTCAATGAGATTACGTTTAACCAGATCTCTGGAAACAGGGCATGACATGAAAAAATCTGGGGGAGTGGACTGAAACTCCAACGCCAGGCCAAATCTGATTGTGTCTTTGACCCAGGAATCAGACATTGAGGAGTCCCATTGGTCCGTGAATATTTTAAGGCATCCACCAATGGGAGTCGGGTCTAGGGAGTTATCTTGGACGCCAAAAGGACCTGTTTCCTGCTCCTAAAAAGGATCTCTTGGATTGACCACCCCTTTTGCTCCTATCCCTGAAGTCGGACCTGTCTGGCTGCTGCCCTGGTCTGAATGATGAGGGTCTCTGGTATCTGAGTAAAAAGGGTCTCTGGTAAAAGGGCCGAAAGGATCCCCTCCAAAAGAACTGAGGGTTTCTAGAATCTGACTTCCAAAAAAGGGAAGGAAGAATTTTCTTTTTGTTTCAGGTTTCAATTCATAGCAGATCAAAGGCAGGGCCAAACATTCTGTCTCCCACAATAGGAGATGAAGCCAGCTTGCATTTGTGCTTAAAGTCCGCTTGCCAATGTTTTAATCATAGTAAGTGTCGCGCTGTGACATGTGAAGTAATGGCCCTGGCTGAAAACTTGACTGCATGATAAGTTGCATTAGCTGAGAATTCAGCAGCTGCTATAAGTTTAGCAATATCTTGGTGCGCTCTAAGATTGGAATTAGGGACATGTTCTCATAAGAGGCGGAGCCAATCCGAGAGAAGAATGGGTCAAGAAGGAGGTGGCCGTGGCTGCTCTGATAGCCCATGTGTCAGACTGATGGGCCCTGCATAGGGCCAGCTTGGCTCGTTTTTCCTTCAGCTTTAATGCCTCCAGCGTTTCACTGGGAATGGAGGAGGACGCTAATCCCACAATGGGTTCATCTACCTCAGGAGTATTCAACAATTTTGAGAAATCAGGGGCCCAATTGAAATATTTCCTGTCATATCCAGTGGGGGTTGGGTATGCCGCTGCAGAGGCCCACTGTTTGTGTACCAGGTCCAAAAACATGGGAGGAACTGGGATCACATCTGCCTCAACTACTGGTTGGTTGAAAATTAGAGCTTCTAATTCCCTCTTCTGAAGGAGCTTGAGTGGTCGAAGGGGTCGACTTGTTCAGGCGTGCAATGTTTTTTGCCTTAAACAAGAGAGATCTGAAAAGTTGTGGGCAGAATAAGCCTGTTGGTCAGGTTGGTCAGGAACAGGGCCCTTATCCTCAGACATCCCCCTTTCTAAGGGGTCTGCTTCTGACAGGGGCTCACTGTCATGTACTGATCCTGATTCAATCTGTTCCATTTGATCAATTTGATCCACTTCTTCCTCCACCTCTTCCTCCTCAGTCGGCCCAATGTACCTGGGTATAGCATTGCTCTGACCTGGTCAATGACCTCAGCGATTGGGAATCATAATCAGCAGTTACAGAATGTTCCCTGGTCAGAACTGTGTGTTGAAGACCTGCTGCAATTCCCTGTTGGATTGCCAGCTCCATCCAGGCCTTCATCCTCTCTGGAACATCCGCTGGAAGAATGTCGTCCTATCGAAGACCAGCAGCCATTGAAGTGAATGTAGCTTCAGGAGCCCATTGTGTGGTCAGTGTCTGAGGTACTTGGGCCTGTTGGCTTTGGGAAGCCAAGCTGTGCCTGGATGAGAAGGAGAGATCTAGGGAGGAGGAGGGTGGGAAGAGGTAGACGGACTTGGATTGGAGGAGGGAAAGTCCTGTGAGACCTTGTGCACCTCCCATGTGTACTTATCTGCTTTTCTAATGCTTTATGGCACCTGTTGGCATCCCTTTCTGAAGTTTTAGAATTCCCTTTAGCCTGCTTAGGTTTTTGCTGAGATTTGGCTTTGACCTTCAAGGATGAGGTCTGAAAGCTGCTACCGCTTGCCATTTCGATTGAAGGAATTGAAGTATGCCTGTTATTCAATGCAATACTGTGAAGGCGGTTGGCACGACCAGGGGCCTGATCTAAGGACAGACCAGGTGCCCTGATGATGTTTATATTCCCGCCTTTTCTTTTCTTTTTTTAAATAATACCTATCTACAATGAGTCATATCTCAGTAATAATATTTTATTGATATTAAAATATTATACCAAATAGATAATGATAATGATAATGATAATGATAATGATAATGATAATGATAATGATTATTATTATTATTATTATTATTATTATTATTATTATTATTATTATTATTATTATTATTATTATTTTATTATTATAATATGTGGCTATATGTATAAGAATGTCAATTAAATAGTACGAGGCTAAATGCTGAGAAACCAAACAGCCAAATTGAGAACGCCTAAAGGCCCAAATTGATAAAGGTAGAGGACGTCAACAGCTTCCCTGCACAGGAGGACACAGGCCTAGGTGCTCGCTGTTGTGCCACTGGGTTGATTGGGCTGTGAGGGTTAAGCCAACAATTTAAATGTAGGAATAGCCTCGAATGTAGAAAAAACAAGACGAGGGTATAACGATCCCAAATGTTCCTAAAAGAAACTTCTACTCAGGAAAGAAGTACCTCACACAGCACAAAATGAAATGCAGTCAGCGTGGCCATGAGGTCTTTGTAAGAAAAAATGACCTCCGGCCATTAATCTTTTGGCACACCCCCCAGCAGCAAACTCCCGCCAGTAGCCTCTGAGGGCTCTTCCTATAAGGCTAAACGGTGGGGAAGGGTGGAAGGCACGAAGCATTTGAATCTTCCACCCCAAGGGGCATTCAGAGGGGGAAAGGAAGGCGATACAACTCTGTTGTGAGCAAAGAGCTAACACCGCTGTTAAGATTAAAGGAACTCTGCGGGCTATCTGTTGGAATGGCAGGGGTAGAAACAGCGTTTGTGGGGAAGGGGTGCGGAGCAGTGCCAAAGGCTTCCTCCGCTTTGGGGCGCGAATCAGCACTTCCCTGTAATGCGAACGATCTCTGACTGCCCGATGTTAAGGAGCCAACGTCAAGAGATCGTAATGCGATTAGAAGGCTAAAGAATTCTAAAGACAAGCTGATCAATTCTCCAAATCTGCTAGTAAAGAAACAAATTTTTCTGTTTTGGCCAAGGAGGAATCACAAGCACTCAGCCTCTCATGAGGCTGAGCCAAAACTGGGGAACACTGGGGAGGAGTCCCGTGGAGGAGGAGGAGCGTTCCACAAATCAAGCCCAGCCTAGACATGCAGAGACTGAAGCACCTTCCACTACTGGATGCTCTGAAGAGCTCATGGGAGAAAAATACATTCAAAACTTTTTTGATCCTGAAGTCTTCTACACCAGTTTTTTTTTTTTTTTGCCATGCCTGTTCTCAGAAGACTTGAAACAGTATCAGTGTGATGACCAACACCCATGACAGGATCATCAAGAATGGTGTGAAGCTATGCCACTTAGAATATAATATGAGATAGTGCCCAATTGTTTTTAGAAACCCAATAGACACATTCTTTTCCCTGCCCATCCTTTTTTTTGGCCTTGAAATCTCTTTTTTAAATTACAATAAGAGAATCATTAACCCATTTTACAAAAAACTGTGGAATAAAGTACATGGACTTATGTATATACTTGAAAACAGTCAGGGAAGAACCATGGTTAATCTCAGGTTGATTGGAATGAGTGAATTTACTTAAGGACATGGTCAAAAGTCTCAAGACACCACAATTGAGGGTGATTTATAACTCTGAAAGGTTTAGAATGATCAGGAAAAGGGCAGACACTCTATAATCACACATCTCAAAGCTATCAAGATTTTTATGATAGAAATTAAATTCCAGGTTGTATGTGAGGCTACTATGTGATATATCCCTTGAAAGTCACAGGAATCCATATGGAATAAACCCAATAGGACAATTGTTAGTGGAAACTGTCGGACAGAGGTGTCCCAAAAACTCCTTCCCCATGAAATGGATAGAACATTAATTGAGATTCATTCATTTCCTGAGTTTTGAGCATCACACAATACCACTACAAATGTATGTGGCACATGTTAAGAAGGATTAAGAAACAGATTTGGATTTAATAAAATAAGCTCTAAGTCAGACCATGTTCAATATGAAACTGGTTTCAAAAATCCTTTCATTCTTTGCTTTTGCCCCAAATCCTATAAATTACCAAAACAAACAAAAGAAGAAGATTCATCACAGCATTCCAAACAAATCTACAACTGGGAGGGGGGGAGAGGGCTTCATTCAAAATAACTCACTGACTTTTTTGTTTAAATCTTATTTTTTAACTGAAAAACTAACTGCTTCTTTATCAGTTGGAACACAGTTGATAACATTAAGAAAGAACCAACCATATTACGTGCCCACCAGTTTTCATGAGGAAAAATAAATCAACAATTCCCATCAAATTAAATTATAAAATGGATTGACATAGCATGTTGTGACAGCTCAAATCACTGTATTGCAATTTGTAAGCTCTGGTTTTGCTTTCCTATAACTAGTAACCAGGCACATTTGCTTAAATGAGACATAAATATAACTGAATAAAGAAAATAATGACTTTTCATATGAGATTACATCCATGTGTAAACATAATATTTCTGCAAAAAGAACTACATTTTTCACAATCTATTTCTGTGTGAATGAAACTAGTGCTTAGAAAATAAATGAAATTTTATGTAATTATACTCAGAAATCAGTCCTCATACCTCCATACATATTTCTGGATAAGTTTAAAAATGACTTGATCTGGGTATCCTAAATGTATTCCTGTATTTCTATATAAAGTAGCAAAAGTTGATGGTTTATATATGAATACATTGAATTCTTATACTTTTATGGTTCTTATACTTTTATAATTTAACTCTCAGATAAGACCTAAATACAAACTCATAGTGTACAGGTTCTGCTACATTTCACAGAAACATTTATTTGATTTATGTTGCCGCCTATTCACCCATGGTGACTCAAGGTGGCTTACACAATATAAAATCATATTTAAAACAAAAAATAAAAATAAAAACAATAAGAACTAACAAAAAGAATTGAATAAATTAGTAAAGTACAATACAGCAAAGCAAAAAACAAAACAAAAACCAACTCCCCACCCCCCACACCAACAACAGCGGATCACACTAGCCATTTGATGGGTTCCATCCCTCTCTAGGTTCCCCAGGCCCACTGGCAAAACCAGGTCTTCAGTGCCTTTCAGAATAGTATTAATGAGAGGGCCATTCTAATCTCTGGGGGGAATGATGACCAGAGAGATAGAGACACCACAGAGAAGGCCTTTCTTCTAAGTCCCACTAGGTGTATCTCCCTAAGGGGGTGAGACCCGCAGCATTCCCTGCCTCCTTGCTCTAATGGGTCAGGTAAATGTCACAGGCAAAAGATGTTTCCTCAGATAACCCGGACCCAAGCCATGAAGAGCTTTAAAGGTTACAACCAGCACCTTGAATTACACCCGGAAGCAAATTGGCAGCTAATGCATTCCTGCAGGAGAGGTGATACATGTGCATAAAACCATGTGGCCTGCTGCATTTTGCATCAACTGGAGCTTCCGGATGCTCTTCATGGGCAGCCCCATGTAGAGCATGTTGCAATAATCAAGACGGGAAGTGACCAGGGCATGAGTGACTGTGAGTAGGGATGGCTGATCCAGGAAAGGGCATAACTGGTACACAACCCGCAGTTGCACAAAGACCCTCCTGACCACAACTTCCACCTGCTCTTCGAACAGGAGTTGTGAGTCCAGGAGAACCCCTAGATTATGCACAGGGACTATTTGGGGTAGTGCCACCCCACCCAATATACACATATCAAGTGTATTTTCATAACTGAATGATATCCATATTGTTCAGTGTTCATCATACCAAATGCAAAATCAAAAACAAAATGTACAGATACAGAGTAGATGGTAACTGCCTCAGCATTAGTAACTGTGAGAGGGATCTAGGTGTCCCAGTGTAAAAGCCAGGAGTGTGCTGCAGCTGCTAATAAGGCTAATGCAGTCCTAGACTGCATCAACAGAAATATAAAATCAGGGAGAAGGCGGAGCTTCGTTTCGGCGATACAGCTGCGATCTCGGGGCTCTGAGATCGCAGTTGATATTTTCGCCCTTGGTCGGTCCCAACGGACCTAAACCGTCCCGTAGACACGGTGATTGTGAAGGGCACTGTCCCAGGATCCCAGAGATATCGCAAAATCTCTGGTTTGATCCAGGAGAAGCCCTTTTGCTGGTGTTTTTTAAAGTGACGTCAAATTGAAGCTTGGATTTTTTTTTTCTCTTTCTTTTACTTTGTTTTGGGACTTTAGTGTGACTTTGTAGGTAACCAGATTGAATTTTCTTTTACATATATTTTTATGCTCCTTTTGATTTTTTAATTTTCTTTGAGGATAGAGGCTCCCTTTGGCTATTTTTTTTTCTTTTTTTTCTTTTTGTATAAATTATCCTTTTTTTCTGGCTGGTGGGGGGGAAGAGCATAAAGAAACTTTGTAACACTGCCAACTAGAGGCTTGAAAATATTTTATTTGAATTGGAGAAAATGGTAACAAGACTCCTTCTCAAGGACATCTTAATGTGGTAAGATAGAGGGAGAGCACAGCAAAAATATTATTACAGGTGTTTTCCTGGACTCTTATCAATATTTCAACACTTGAGGCTTGACTTTGAAGCTGCTGGAGAAGAGAGTCATAGTAAGAGCCATGGATAACTAAATAAAGTGCAGTGTGCTTTCTTATATATATATATTTAATTCTGATACCCCTACTCATACTATATTTACTTGTGGTACCCCTACTCACCAGCCTTTTTGTAAATTTCAATTCTAGCAA
The DNA here is from genome assembly GCA_033807585.1 of Hydrophis major. Lineage (NCBI taxonomy): Eukaryota > Metazoa > Chordata > Lepidosauria > Squamata > Elapidae > Hydrophis > Hydrophis major. Next base: position 140,295,328 of record CM066343.1, on the reverse strand, counting down.
TATTCTTATTTTTGCTTTTTATTTCAAAGGGAAAGCCTCAGAGTTTTTTTTTATTTATTTTTCTTTTTTTCTCCTTACTTTATTGGGATCTTTTTGTTTTTTTCTATTTATGTTTTTGCACCACTCTGTTTTTCTTTTTTGATTATTGAGACTTCTCAACTGGATTAAGATGTGAAGAACCTGAAGGAATCTCTTCTTTTCTTTTTTCTTTTTGTTCTTTTTTTTTTCTCTTAATCAATATTATTTTTGGGGGGTTTTTTCTTTCTATTTTTTATTTTTTAGGGGGGACTACTTCGTAATTGGATTAGGGTCTAGAAGAACCTAAAGATCTTTTCTTCTTCCTTTTTTCTTTTTTCTTCTTTGGTTTTGGGCCTTTTACTATTGGATTTTTCCATTTTGGATTATAATTGGCTATTCTACCAGCTGGATTAAAAGTTAAAAAGAATTTGAAGATTTGGAAGCATTAAAATGAGCAGGAAACCAATATCATCTGGCCTTTCTACTTCTACCTCTGCATCCCCACCAGCTGGAGGACAACATTTAATTCAGACAATGTTGAAGCAAGATAAAGAACAAGAAAAAGTAACTTTACAGATGATTATGCAAGGAATTCAAGATCTCAAGATAAAATCAGACACCATTGAAAAAAGAATAGAGAACATTGAACAAAGAATGGAGAAGACTGATGAAAAAGTGGAAAATATTAAAAAAATGATGGTGAAGTGTGAGGAGAGATTCCAAAAAATTGAGGAAGAAGGAAAACAAAGAGAGGAGAAGATTGGAAATATTGACAGTAGATTAACAGTGATTGAACAAGAAAAAAGTGGAATGTTGAGATGGGAGATGGAAAGGTCAGAATTTTATCTCAGATTTCAAAATATAGAAGAAGAAAAAGGAGAAAATTTGGCCGCGATAATGATAGAAATTTTGGATGCTTTGGAAATTACAGAGGAAAAGATGATGGATGGAGTAGATGAGGTATATCGAGTGTATACAAGATATGCGATGAGAAATAAATTACCAAAGGAAGTCCATATTAGATTCACCAAAAAATCCATTAAAACACAAATACTACAAGTGGTGAGAGAGAAAACATTGAAATACAAAGATAAAGACATTGTGGTTTTAAAACAAATACCCAGAAGAGTGAGAGAGATGAGAAGAGAATATTGATTTCTGACCAAAATGCTATTGGAAAATGAAGTGAATTATAGATGGTTGATTCCAGAAGGATTAATGTTTACGTGGCAAGAGCAGAGACATAGAATTGATTCAATTGAGAAAGCAGAACTTTTCCATGCAGAATTTTTTGGAAGAAGAGAAGAGGAGGCAGAAAAGGAGGTCTCATTAATTGAGTTTCAAGAGGAACAACTGGAGACTGAAAAAGAGAAAGGAGCAGTAGGTGGACAGGTGGATAGTAAAGAACAGCGTGAAGTGAGATCCACAAGAGCTGTTAGACCTAAATATAAAGCATAATCATGGAAGAAAGAAAACTGATTACAATGAATATAAATGGACTCAATTCAGCTGTTAAAAGAAGGAAAATTTGCCATAAATTAGAGAAATTAAAATTCAATATAATTTGCTTACAAGAAGTTCATATTAAAAAACAACATGAACAATTGTTAGTACAGCCAAAATTAGGGAAAATATTTACTTCTTTGACTCAATGTAAGAAAAGAGGAGTGGTTCTATACATTAAAGAGGCTATCCCAGCAAAACTGATCTACACGGATGAAGACGGAAGAGTATTAATGGTGGAAATAATGGACAATAATATAAAAATACTCTTGATTGCAATTTATGCTCCGAATGATAAATAAGAAGAGTTTTATAAAAAACTACACATGAAAATAATTGGACTGGATTATGTTAATATAATTATGATGGGAGACTTTAATGGAATTGTGGACAATAAATTGGACTATATAGCAACAACAACAAAGCAAAATAGAAAGACTCTCCCTAAATCTTTTTTTAAAATGATAGACGAATTAACTTTAAAAGATATTTGGAGAGAAAGAAATGTTAAAGCTAAACAATATACTTTTTATTCAAATAGACATTTATCATGGTCCAGATTAGATATGATTTGGATCTCAACAGAATTAATATCCAATATTCAAGAAACAAATATTGAAACAAGTACTTGGACAGATCATAGCCCAATGAAAATTAAATGGAAGGGGCAAAAAAAAAGATCGAGATGGACATTAAATAATACTATCTTAAAGGAAAAAGACTTTATACAATGGATGGAGAAGGAACTGGCTTTTTTCTCTAGAGAAAATAAAAAAGAAGATACTTCAACGCAAAATGTTTGGGATACAATGAAGGCATATGCTAGAGGTTTGATAATAGATTATACAAGAAAAAAGAATATTAGGAAAAGGCAAGCTTCTAAGGCCTTGGAAGATGAGTATAAAAGACTTGAAAAAGAATTACAGAAAATGCCACAGAAAAAAGATATTAAATTGAAGCTGGATGTAATTAAACATAAAATGGAATTAATAGAGAAAGAAGAACTGGCACAGAAAATTAGAAATTCTAAACAGAATTACTTTGAAGATGCAAATAAACCAGATAGATGGCTAGCATATAAATTGAGAAAGGAGAAGGAATCAAGAAAAATATTGAAGCTAATAGATGATCAAGGCCAAGTTTATTATGGTAATAAGGAGAAAAAGGAAATTATTCGAGATTTTTATGGGCAACTATATAAACAAGAGAATATTGATGAGGAAAAAGTCAAACAGTATCTACAGAATGCTAACTTACCGAAGATACCTAAAGAGACTGAAGAAATGTTAGAAAGCAATATAACAATGATGGAATTAAATGAAGCACTTAAGAAACAAAATAATGGGAAAGCACCAGGTCCAGATGGGCTTCCGGCAGAATTCTATAAAACATTTCAAGAATTATTGAGCATCCCACTTTTAGAAGTTATGAATGAAGTTATGTCAAAGAAGATGATACCCAAAATATGGTCAGAGGCTTATATTACACTTATTCCAAAAGAAGAGGCTGACCCACTGCAAATTAAGAACTATAGACCTATTTCTTTATTGAATGCAGACTATAAAATTTTTGCTTCAATTTTAGCAGAAAGACTTAAACAATATTTAAATAATTTTATACACCCAGATCAAAATGGATTTCTGCCAAAGAGACAAATCAGAGACAATATGAGAGTAATCTTGGATACTTTGGAATACTATGAGGCTCATCCTGAAAAGCAAATGGCTTTGATATTCCTAGATGCTCAAAAGGCATTTGACAACGTGAACTGGAGATTTATGTTATTACTATTGGAACAGATGGGTTTTACCAGAAAATTTATTCAAGCAATAGAAGCCATAAATAATAAACAGACAGCAAAGGTAATGAGGGAGGGAGAACTTACAGATTCCATTAATATAAGAAAAGGCACAAGACAAGGTGTCCCCTATCTCCTTTGCTATTTGTGTTGACTTTGGAAGTGTTGAATAGAAATATTAGGGATGATAAAAGTATAAAAGGAATGAAAATTAAAAAGGAAGAATTCAAACTACAAGCTTTTGCTGATGACTTAGCTTTTATTCTAGAAGACCCGATAGAAACAGCTCCAAAGTTATTGGAAAAGATAGAGACATATGGTGAGATGGCTGGTTTGAAAATAAATAAAGATCAAACAAAGATTTTGACAAAGAACATGTTACTGAGACAAAGAGAAGAACTGGCAGACCTTTTAAAAATCCAAGTTACAAATAAGGTTAAATATTTGGGGATATATTTGACAGTAAGATGTAGCACATTAAAAGAGAATAATTATATTAAACTCAAACAACAGATAGCTACAGACCTGAAGAAATAGGAAAACTTGCAATTGTCATTAATAGGGAGAATTTCAACAATTAAGATGAATATTTTACCCAGAATTCTATTTCTGTTTCAAACAATACCAATTAGGCTTGGAAAAAACTATTTTGAAGATTTAAATAAAATCATGTTGAAGTTTATATGGCAAGGTAAAAAAGCGAGAATATAGCTTTTGCAAGACGCTAGAATTAGGAGGTTTTGGCCTGCCTAATTGGGAATTGTATTATCAAGCTGCAAGTTTGGTGTGGGTCAAAGAATGGATAACATTAAGAAAGCATAGGTTGTTGACATTAGAAGGGCATGATTTGCTATTGGGCTGGCATGCTTTTTTATGGTATAAGGGAACTAAAACACAGGGTTATTTTAGAAGACATTATATACGGGAGTCTTTGTGATTAAACTGGGAGAAGATAAAAAAACAATGTTATTTGAAAATTCCAGTTTGGTTATCGACTATTGAAGCATTTTCCTATCCTATAATCTATAAGAAGGAACAAACAGTTAGATATGGGGAACTGTTGGATGAAAAGGGTGGACTTAAATCGATCCAAAACTTAGAGGAACAAGGTATAAGGATGAATTGGTTTTCATATGCGCAAATACATTCAAGGTATGATGAAGATTTTAAAACGGAGGGATTCTATGATAAGCAGACTGATTTAGATAAGATCTTGATGGGTACTGATGAGAAGGTGATTAAAAAATTATATGGTTATTTACTGGGAATGAAATTAGAGGAAGAACAAGTTAAAGAAATTATGATTGTTTGGGGGAAGAATTTTGGATATGGGATTGATTTAGAGAAATGGCAAAAATTGTGGTCTCAAAATTATAAAATGACAATGTCAACAGCATATAAAGAAAATTTGTATAAGATGTTTTACAGGTGGCACTTTCCCCCGACAAGAATAGCAAGAATATTTAAGAACAAATCTGAAAAATGCTGGAAATGTCATCAGATACCTCGCTCATATTACCATATGTGGTGGACTTAGAAAATATTGGACTAAAATTCGCATGTGGTTGGAAAAAATGACAAAGAAACACATAGACTTGAAACCAGAGATCTTCTTATTGGGAATTTTACCTGATACATATCGTAAAGATTTGAAATACCTGATTGTAAATGTATTAACAGCGGCTAGGATTGTATTTGCTAAAAATTGGAAGAATGAGAAAATACCATTACAGGAAGAAATTATTAAGAAAATATTGGAATGTGCTGAGATGAGTAGATTGATATTTGAAATTAGAGAGCAAGAGGATAAACAATTTTATGAAATTTGGGATCTTTTTTATCAATGGCTAGATGATAAAATACGATAATAGAATATTGACACTATATTTATAAAGGGTTTTTAGGATTGATTTGGTATGATTATATGATTTGTTACAGAATAAACTGTTTAAAGTATTGTTATCTCATAAAGCATGAATGATTAAAAGTACAGTCAAAAATTTCTTTTTTTTAAGTGATATTAGGATATACAAGTTTGGATTGACAATATGAGTTGTTATGTAACATAATTGTAATTGAGACTACAAAATGAATGCACAAAACTGATGAACCAACCGACACACTGGATGTACATATAAGAGTTGATGTTTTAATGTTTGTTTGTCTTGTTTGTTTGTAGAAAATTAATAAAATTCTTTTCAAAAAAAAAAAGAAATATAAAATCAAGATCACGAAAAGTGTCGTACTGCACTAGTGAGGCCACACTTGGAATAGTACATCCAATTTCCATTACTATGATACAAAGAAGATGTTGAAGTCATAGAAAGAATGCAGAGAAGAGCAGCAAAGATGATAAGACCATAGAGCAGAGGTCTGCAACCTTAAACACTCGAAGAGCCATTTGGACCTGGAAAAAAACCACCGGGAGCCACAAAACCTGGGTGGGCGTGGCCAACTTGATGTCATTCACTCCCACCCAGCCACATGACCCCCGCAGCTTCACCTATTCAGCCAAAAAATTCTTCTTTCTCACTCTACGTCTCTACCCTTCTCACTTTGCTTCACTTTGCGTGTGTGCACCCTCCAGGCCCCAGCACAGCTCCCGGTCATGAGAGGAGGAGGAGGGGGAGGAGGGGCACCTGCTGCAGCTGGTGATCATTCCTCAGCCAGCCTGGATTTCCAGAAAGAAGAAATAAAAGGAATAGCCAAGAGCCCCAAAGAGAGCTTGCTGGCAGTCTTGTCTCAGTCATGCTTTCCAAGAGAGAAAGAAGAGACGCAGAGACAGACAGCGTGCGAGAGACACACACATGCAGAGAGAGACAGAGAGAGAGGGAAACCCTTTGGCGAGGGTGCTCCAGCTTTCTCTGAGCCTGACTCCCGGGGTGGGTGTCCGAGGTTTGGTGGAGCCCTCCCCCTTTTCCTGCTGCCCTAAGCTTCTTAAAGCCACAGTTGGGTGGGTCATCCCCCTTTCTGTTGTCCCCTCCTCCCTGATCCCATTCCCACCCTTCCAGCCCTCATGTTAGGGAGGCCAGCATCAGTTGCAAGGCATACCCAACACCAACAAGAGCCAGAAGGCACACCCAATACCAACAACAGCAAGAGTAGGGCACCAGAGAATCAGCCCCATCCGCTTCATCCCCCACCATCGCCTTTACCTTCTCAGGCCAGGTGAAGGAGGGCAAGGCATGAGGCCAGCCAGTGATAGGACAGGGAGCCACAGCACAGGGCCCAAAGAGCTGCATGCAACTCCAGTTGCCAACACCCAGTATAGAGGCTAAATCATATGATGAGCATATAAGAGAACTATATATGTCTAGTCTGACAAAAAGGATTGGGAATGACATGATGCTGCCTTCCAATACTTAAGGAACTCTTCTCACTGAGAAGAGGAAGTTGACCAAAGCATCTGGGGGTAGGCAAGAAAGAAAGTTCTTCAAAAACAGATTTAATCAAATGGCAAAGGTAATGATAGAGGGAGAACTGACGGACTCTATTGATATAAGAAAAGGAACAAGGCAAGGGTGCCCACTATCATCTCTGTTGTTTGTGTTAACCTTGTAAGTACTAAACAGAAATATTAGAGAAGAAAAGGACATAAAAGGGATGAAAATTAAAAAGGAAGAATTTAAGTTGCAAGCATTCGCAGATGATCTGGTTTTCATTTTAGAAGACCTAGAAACAGCATCAAAATTGATAGAAAAGATAGAGGTATATGGAAAGGTAGCTTGTTTGAAAATAAATAAAGATAAGACAAAGATCTTGACAAAGAATATGCTATCAAGACAAAAGAAAGAACTGGTGGATCTATTGGAAATTCAGGTCACGAATAAGATCAAGTACTTGAGGATACATTTGACAGCAAGATGTAGTACACTAAAAGAGAATAATCATATCAAACTTAAGCAGCAGATAGCACTAGATTTGGCGAAATAGTAAAATTTACAACTATCATTAATAGGGAGAATATCAACATTCAAGATGAATATACTACCCAGATTGTATATTTGTTCCAAACAATTCCAGTTAGGCTTGGAAATGATTATTTTGAAGATTTAAATAAGATTGTGTTGAAATATATATGGCAAGGTAAGAAAGCGAGAATAAAGTTAAAACTTTTGGTTTGCCTAATTGGGAGTTGTATTATCAAGCTACAAATTTGATGTGGGTTAAGAAATGGATAACATTAAGAAATACTAGATTGTTGACATTAGAAGGACATGATCTGTTGTTGGGGTGGCATGCTTTTCTATGGTATAAAAGAATTAAAACACAAGGTATTTTAGAAGACAGTATATACGGGAGTCTCTGTGGTTAAACTGGGAGAAGACTAAAAGACAATGTTATTTGAAAATTCCAGTCTGGTTATAGGCTATTGAAGCATTTTCTTATCCTATAATATATAAAAAGGAACAAACAGTTAGATATGGTGAAATATTGAATGAAAAGGGTGAACTTAAATCTATACAAAAATTAGAGGAACAAGGTATAAAGATGAATTGGTTTTCATATGCACAAAAAAAAATTCAAGGTATGATAAAGATTCTAAAACAAGGTTTCTATGATAAACTGACTGATTTAGATAAGATTTTGACAGGTATTGATGAAAAGGTGATTAAAAAAGTGTATGAATATTTATTAGAAATTAAACTAGAAGAACAAGTTAAAGAAACAATGATTGCTTGGGGGAAGAATTTTGGATATGAGATTGATCTAGACAAATGGCAAAAATTGTGGTCTCAACATTGTAAAATGACAATGTCAACAGCATATAAAGAAAATTTATATAAGATGTTTTACAGGTGGCATTCCCCCCCCCGACAAGAATAGCAAAAATGTTGAAGAACAAATCTGAAAAATGTTGAAAATGTCATCAGACACCTGGCTCATATTACCATATGTGGTGGACTTGTGCGGATTCTAAAAAATATTGGACTAAAATCCACACATGGTTGGAAAAAATGACAAAAAAGCATACAGACTTGAAACCAGAGATATTTTTGTTGGGAATTTTACCTGAAATATATAGTAAAGAATTGAAATACCTGATTGTAAATGTATTAACAGCGGCTAGGATTGTATTTGTCAAAAACTGGAAAAATGAGAAAATACCATCACAGGAGGAAATCACTAAGAAAATATTGGAATGTGCTGAAATGAGTAGATTGACATTTGAAATCAGAGAACAAGATGATAAACAATTTTATAAAATTTGGGATCTATTCTATCACTGGTTAGATAATAAAATATGGTAATGAAATATGTAGATTCTTAGATAATAATAAATATATAAAGATATATTCTTTTCTTCTTATATCTACAAAATGATTGTAGGATAGATTTGAGATGATAATATGAACTGTCATAAAACAAATTAAGTAAAATATGGATTATTTTGTAAAACATGAATGAATAAAAGTATAGTCAAATGATTCATTAACAATGATATTAATGTATTTAATGTTTGATTGAAAATATGAGAATATATACAATGTAATTGTAATTGAAGACTACGAAATGGAAGCACAAAAAAATTTGTAAACCAACCAACACACTGTATGTATATATATGGAAGATGGCTTGATGTTTTTTTGTTTTGTTTGTCTGTCTTAAAAAACAATTTAAAAAAAAACAGATTTAATCTAAAACGAAGGCAATATTTCCTGATGGTTTGCTTCCTGGAATTGTGGATACTCCATTGCTGGAGATTTTGAAGAAAAGATTGTACAATCATTTATCTCGGGTGATATTAAGGTCTCCTGCTTGAGCAAGTTGTTGGACTAGGAAACCTCCACAGTCTCTTCCAACCCTACGATTTCTCTTCTCTTCCTCTCCTCTCCTGTCTCCTCTTTCCCTTTCCCTTCTATTCTATTATATGTAAATGAACTAACAGAATTAATTTAACTCAATGGACTTTTTTAAGAATAAAATATCATTTACAAATCCAAATCCGATGCTCAGAGCTTCAGAAAAGCTGCCTTTTCAGCTTAAAAAAACAGTTAATAGTCCCAAAAAGAAATAAAATATTTAATAGTTATGAATAAATCATCTGCTGAGAAAACCCAAAGTTTCCAATTGATTGTCTCGTGTTATCCAATTATAAGCTATTTTGGATGGGCAATAGGTAGGCATGGCCAGGTAAGAGATGAACAAAATCATTTTGATGCAAACTTTTATCACTTCTTCAGATGAAAAGTTTCCTGGTGCTAGGAAGTTGGCAAGCAAATATTTAAACTGACAAATGAAAAAAATGTTCATTTCCATATGAACAGAGGCATGCAGATTATTCTGTGATACTGCACTGATATAAAAATTAACAAAAACAGTATATCCAGTTGGTTAGAAAAGTACAATGGAGGACAAAAGAATGACCCATGGCGATTTTCTACCCTGAAGTAGACAACCTATAGCCAAGGATTATAAATTTCCTTCCTTCCCTCCCCCGCCCCATCCACTCAAGTTTTGCAGTGCGATTGCTAAAATTCAGTAGTGATTTCCTACCATTTTCAGAAAGGAAACATAAAACGTTTAATGGAAACTCCTAAATCAGACATAAGACAGCTTTAAAAATTGAAAACAAGAACAGCAGCAACAACAACAAAAGCAATCCCAGCTCTTCTAAACAGAATGGAGTAAAGAAAGATCCCAGGCAGACGCATTTATTGGGTATAATAAAGGAAATGTGAATTTCCATTACCTATATCCAATAAATGCCTCGGTATGGGTACCATCTTGACATATTTGGTACCTCCTCTTTAGTCACCTCTCATCCCAAATGAGACCATTTTTCCATCATTGCCCTTCTTCCCGGTCCTCAAATATTTGCGTCCTTCACCAAGTTTTTCTCACATCTATTCTACAAAAATAGAAAAGAAGCAAGTATAGTGAGTGCCTTTTATTCATCTAAACATGAATAAATTATAGGCAAAAGAAAAATAATAGATATTAACTACTTGAATTCAAAACAAAATTCTAAAATTTCATTAACAGAATTGCACAATCAACATGTTTAATAATGATCAAAATAACTGCAAAAATCATTTGCAGATCCAAAGTACTGTCTTTCAAACCCGCCCATCCTATGTATTATATTAATAAAAAATTGTGTTAGTGGTATCTTCAGTGTAAAGGTTATTACAAGTTACTGTGTCAAATGTCCTTAAGCTGATGAGGCATTGCTTATTTTACTAACCTAGTTACTACAAATCTATTTTTAAATCTCTGCTGCAAACAAGAGACAATAGCAGTCTTGGTATCATTTATATTTACTGCCTCTGAAAATAAAGTCCCTATACAATCTGCAAAGCTTAATTAAGGGCATTTCCACAAAGCAATTTTTCAATTTTAACCTGGAGTTTTATCAAAAGAAGTTCTCACAGAATGGAACTCTTTTGAAAGCTAGTCCTATCCCACACCATCTATTAAGACCACGTTTCAACTAAAATTTGCATAGTGACTTATAGTCAAACATGTGATTTAGCTGTCATAACAATACTATAGTTGTCTGAAAGGAAGGCAATTTAAGTTAATGACTCTATTTTCAAGGAACAGAAGATAGTAAAATGGGCGTTGGTTCTTACCTGACACGCCATTTCTCTTTGAGTTGAGAGGATCATCCAGAGAGTGGGTGGTGCTTTAGTCTCTGCAGCTGTAGGCTGAGCTTAATTTTGAGAAACGCTCCTCCCACCATCACGTGGCTCCAGCGTAGCGTTCCCCAGTTTTGCGTAGACGAGAGGAAAACAAAAGCCGTGCTCTCATCCTAACAGGCTAACAGTTCATTGGCCGTAACAAGTCCCCACCAGGTGATAAAAAGAAAAAAGGGAGGGGCTGGATGATCCTCTCAGCTCAAAGAGAAATAGTGTGTCAGGTAAGAACCAATGCCCATTCTCCTTAGAGCTGATCGGATCATCCAGAGAGTGGGACATATCAAAGCTGGGCCTGTCCTACGGGAGGGTCGCCGTCTGGTCTGTAGTCCCCTCGGGTTCCCTGAGAACCCTCTGAAGAACCCTTCTACCGAAAGAAGCCTCAGCTGAGGCATACCTGTCAATCTTGTAATGCTTAATGAATGGCAAAGGGGAGGCCCACGTCGCTGCCCGGCAAATGTCAATTATTGGAGCCTGGGTAGCCCAGGCAGCTACCAGTTGCCGCACTCGTAGTGGAGTGAGCTGTGATACCCCTGGGCACCTGGGTCTGATATGCCTTAGCAATGGTCGCCCTTATCCAACGGCCTATGATGGTTGGAGGAACTTTGAGTCCCTGTGACTTAGGTTGGAAGTGAACAGGGCCTCGGACTTACGGAAGGTCTCAGTGCATTTAATGTAAATCCGCAAGGCACGTCTGACATCCAGAGTGTGCCACAGTCTTTCCCTTTCATGGGATGGCCCGGGGCAAAAATTGGGGAGGATGAGTTCCTGGGCCCTGTGGAAAACAGAATTAATCTTGGGCAGAAAGGAAGGATCAAATCGGAGGGCCACCCTGTCGGAATGGAATACGCAGAGGTCCTTCCTAACGGACAGTGCAGCAATCTCAGATATCCTACAGGCTGATGTGATTGCTACTAAGAAAACTACCTTGTAGGAGAGGAACTGAAGAGAAACCTCTCTTAGGGGTTCAAAAGGTGGCTGTGTGAGGGAAGTAAGGACCTTATTAAGCTCCCAGGTTGTATATTGGTGAACGGAAGGAGGGCATAAGTTTGTGGCCCCTTTCAGAAAGGCTCGAATCCGAGGATGTTGAGAGAGGGAACTAGCCTCCTGACAGGAGATGACTGTGGAAAGGGTTGCTACCTGACACCTTCGTGTATTGGGGGACAGCCCCCTGCTGAGACCCTCCTGGAGAAAGTCAAGTACTTGGGCGATGGAGGGGGTAGTTGGGTCGATACAAAGCTTAACGCACCATTTACGGAAAATGGTCCAAGTGGCATTGAAGATCCTCGTGGTTGAGGGTTGCCTGGCTGCCAAAATGGTATCAATGACCTTGCTAGAGAGATTTTCTCTCTTCAAATGTTGCCGCTCAACCTCCCGACGGCTAGTTGAAGCCATTGGGGATTCGGGTGTAGAAGGGGATCCTGAAACAGGGAAATTCTGTCTGATGGGATTCTCCAGGGAGGGGCTACTGATAAGATGCAGAGATCTGCGAACCAGGGTCGGCGAAGCCAGTAAGGTGCCATGAGAAGCAGTTCCGCCTTCTCGTGAAGTACCCTCTGAAGGACAAGGGGCACCAGCACCAGAGGAGGGAAGGCATAGAGAAGGCCCTTGGGCCACGGGCACCGAAGGGCATTGAAGTCCTCTGCCCCTGGGGAAGGGAATCTGGAGATGAACCTTGGAAGTTGGGTATTGAGGGGAGAGGTGAACAGGTCTACTACTGGAGGACCGAAAATGGCTGAACAGGGCTGGATGGAGGCGCCACTCCAACTGGTCTATGGTGGCCCTGCTCAACCAGTCTGCTCGGGTGTTGGAAATGTTCGAGATGTGATCCGCCCTGAGGGAAAGGAGGTGAAATTCCGCCCATCGACAGAGACATTCAGCCTCCCTCATGAGGCATGATAATTGAGTGCCCCCCTGCTTGTTGATGTGGGCTTTGGCCATGATGTTGTCAGTGAGGATGAGAACGTGGCGGCCGCGTACCTGGGGGAGGAAACTGCAGAGGGCCAGGTGGATGGCACGGAGCTCCAACCAGTTTATGTTGCACAGTTTCTCTGTTGCTAACCATCTGCCCTGTGCTGTAAGGGACTGTAGATGAGTGCTCCATCCAGACAGACTGGCATCTGTAGTAACGGTGAGCCTTGGGGGCTCCTTGAGGAGGCAGCCCTTGTTGATAGAAGCCTTGCTCCACCACAGAAGGGAAGTGAGCACTCTTGGTGAGACCCTGACCTTGTGTTTTGAATTGCTTCATCCGGATCGTTGGTATGGGAGCAGGAACCACTGGAGGGATCTGGAGTGGAAACGGGCCCAGGGGATGATGTAAAGACAAGATATCATTTTACCTAATAATTGGGATAGCTCTAGAAGGGAGACCCTCTTGAGACGTCTGATGTCTTTGACGGATTTTTGAATGCTGAGGAGTCTCTCCAGGGATAGGAACACCCTCCCTTTCACAGTGTCGATTACCGTTCCCAGGTGGGTTATCCTGGTGGAAGGGGATAATTGGCTTTTCTTCCAATTGATGAGAAACCCGTGTTCCTGTAGGAAGGTCAGGGTGGTACGGGTATCCCTCACTGCCTGGTCTCTCGAAGGGGAGAGGATGAGGATTTCATCCAGGTAGCAGTGGAGACGCACAGGGAGGGTTCTGAGATGAGCAGCTAGAGCAGCCAGGACCTTGGTGAAGGTTCTCAGGGCAGAAGCCAATCCAAACGGGAGAGCTACGTATTGAAAGTGGAGGTTATTGTAGGAGAAGCGCAGATATCTGTAATGGGAGGGTCGGATTGGGATGTGGAGGTATGCCTCTGAGAGGTCAATAGAAGACAGCCAGTCTCCCTGCCTAACTCCCAGAAGGATGGATTGCTGCGTGTTCATCTTGAATTTGTGGAATACAAGATGGCGGTTAAGATGCTTTAAATCCAGAATCGCTCTCCATCTCCCCGAGTGTTTGGTTATCATAAATAGATGGGAATAGAACCCCTGTCCTCTTTGAGACTGAGGGACGGGCTGGATGGCCTGGATCGCAAATAGGTGCTGAATGGCAGAGTCCATGAGGCTGTGCTTAGAGTGGTTCTTGGGGAGGGGGCATGGCATGAAAAAGTCGGGAGGGTAGATTGAAATTCGAGGGTAAGACCAAACCTAATGGTGTCCCTGACCCAAGTGTCAGAGGTGCAGGCGTCCCATTGGTTGGCGAATGCCTGAAGGCGTCCGCCAATGGGGATCAAATCCTGTGGTCTATCAGGAACGCCGGAAGGGCCGGCTACCAGGGCCTCGAAAAGGCCTTTTGAAGCTACCGCCCCTTCTGTCGGGGTCGGTCCTTTCTTGAGGCTGGCTCGACCTGAAGGAGAGGGGTCTGGGGGGCCTTGGGGAGAAGGAAGATTGGAAATAGGGACAAAAGGGAGCTCTCCGAAAGGGCTGAAGGGACCTGGGCTCTGACCTTCGGGTGAGGGAAGGAAGAAATTTCTTCTTGTTCCGCCCTTCCACTAACAGAGAATCCAAGGATGGTCTGAACAATCTGCTGCCTACGAGGGGGGCAGAAGCCAGTCTAACCTTATTTTTGAGGTCTACCTGCCAATACTTTAACCAAAGCAGACGGCGGGCAGCGACGTGGGAGGAGATGGCTCTGGTTGAAAATTTAACCGAGTGGAAAGTGGCGTCGGCCGAGAATTTGGCAGCGGCCATGATTTTGGCTATGTCCTGATGGGCTCGGATATTGGTGATTGGGACATGCTGCTTCAGGTGGCGGAGCCAGCGAATGGAGGACCTGGTAAAGAATGAGGCGGCCGTGGCCAATCTAATTGCCCAGGCGCCTGATTGATGAGCTCGGCGAAGAGCCAGTTCGGCCCACTTGTCGTCCGGCTTCAAGGCCTTTAAGGGGTTGATGAAGGTGGAGGAAGCGGACAGACCCACGATGGGTTATCAACCTCCGGGTTGCCTAGTAGGTTGGAAAGGTCTGGGTCCAGGTTGAAAAACTTCTTGTCGTGGGCTGATGGGGACAGGGGCCCGCGGACGAAGCTAACTGCTTGGACACCAGGGCAAGGAAGATGGGAGGGGTAGGGATAACCTCTGCTTCCACTACTGGCTGTTTAAAAATGGAATCCTCTGGGTCCTCCGATTCAAGGGGAGAGGGCTCGGAGGGGGGCTGGGACTTTAATCCAGAAATGTTTCTGGCCTTGTACACGAGAAACTTGAATAATTGGGGTTTGAATAACCCTACAAAGGCTGGTTGGTCGGGAGTGAGGCCCTCATCCTCGGACATCTGCACTTCAGAAGGCTCCACATCGGAGAGGGGCTCGTGATAATGTGTAGCCCCCAACTCGAATTCCTCCTCCTCCCTGAATGGATCCAAACCCCCTTCCGCCTCCTCCTCCACCTCCCCGACTGAAGGGGAAATCTCCCATGAGGGGGTACCTGATTCTGGAGCGGTTCCAATTTGAGAGGGAGGGATCTTACAGAGAGAGATTCAGGCTTGGGGGCCAGCGGGAGGAGGCCTGGCCTAACTATCTGTTGGAGTCCTTCCGCAATGCCCTGTCGGATAGCTGACTCCATCCAGGCTCTCAGATGCTCAGGAACCTCTTGTGTGAGTGGCTCCTCTTGGCGCAAGCTGGCAGCTGTGGGGATAAAAGTAGCTTCTGGTGTTCGTCCGGCCGAGGTCCCAGGAGCCTGGTGACCTTAAGAGATTGAGCTGCACCTGGATAGGGAGGAATAGGCTAAAGGAGGTGGGGGTTGGGTGGAGAGAGAGGGGGTGGAAGGTGGAAGCACCAGAGGTACTGATCCTGCCTGTCTGGTGCGTCTATCAAATTCTTTTTCTAATGCCTTATGGCATCTGTGAGGCTTTGGAGGTCTCCTTAGCCTGCCTGCGCAGATGGTGGGTTTTGGACATGGCCTTCAAAGAAGAGCCCTTAGTCGGATTGCTCTCTGCCATTTCAAGGATAATTGATAAGAGGTGGTAGACACAGCTAGGGGTCGGCCTACGACAAAAGCAGGGAGCCCTAGCAAATTTCTTTCCGCCCCCCCTTCTATTTCTGTTTTTTTTTATTACCTCCTCTTTCTCCTTGCTTTTCCTTTTGTATTTTTATTTATTTATTTAGAAAAAACAAAGATGTAGGGGGAAAAAGGTATTTGTTTGTATCCAATCTCCTAATGAATGCCAGAGGCCTGAAGCAAGAGCAGGCCGAGACCGACTGCCTTCCCAGGCAAGAACTGGGCGGAAGTGGTGATGTTGAGAAACTACTGCTGCTGGCTGATACGGCTGCAGGAGATTACTGAAATTAGCCTCCACTTGAGGAGGCTGAGGTCAGAAAACAAGCTCTGTGCACTGAGCAGGCCTACGGGTCCTGCTGCTGGCTGGGAATAACGCAGCGCTCAATGCGAGTTTGAAAAACTTGAAAACAAAATGGTGCCCAGCCACGAGGCGGTGCCAAAATGGCGGCTGCCTGCAACAGGGACGACAGGACCTCTGAGCCATGCAGGAAAAACACCTCCCCAGGGACACAGAAGATCCACAAACGAAGAGGGCAAAGAAAACGAATAAAAATTTACTTAGAGCAAAAAAACGGCATTTGGGGGGGAGAGAACGGAACGAAACGGAATTAACTCAAACAACAAGGAGAACTAAGAGGGAGGAAAGCAGCAGGGCTGGGCAACTCTGGAGGGAGTGGGGGGGTAGCGTGAGAACACTGCTAGTGCTCCCCTTGCCACCCATTGGGGCGAGCAAGCCACGCTACCTAGGGGAATTTGGAGTCCGTACCACTGCGCAGGGCTAAGGATCTAAAATAAGAAAGTAATACAACCTGAGAAACGAAGGAAATGAATCAGCAAAAGGAGAATTTGGAACGGCCAAGGAGAAAACACAAAATACGCCTAGTCTCGCAAGAGGCTGAGCAAAACTGGGGAACGCTACGTTGGAGCCACATGATGGTGGGAGGAGCGTTCCTCAAAATTAAGCTCAGCCTACAGCTGCAGAGATTGAAGCACCACCCACTCTCTGGATGATCCGATCAGCTCTAAGGAGAACTACAAATATATTTGACAAACTTCAAGATTAGCTGATGTTTCAAAGGGAATCTTTCCTTGGGGAAAATAACCAATTTTTTCCCCTAAGGCCTAAGCAGGGCTCTAACCTCTGTTGCTCTTACTTGATCTCTTTGCAGTTCTGCAACCCCATTCTCTTCTCTTCCCAATAAAGATACCACTTCTTGTTATCTCAATGACAATCTTAAATTTCCTTCCTTTTTTTCCTGTCAGAACAAAAAAAGGGGAGGGGACTTGGATGGGTACATCTGTGTGCCCCCATGTGTGTTTTTGTAGAGTATGTCTTATACAAGTACTCCTCATCTTACAATTCATTTAAAGTTATGACACTGAAAAAAATGACACAACCATTACAACATTCCCATGGGTGACTTATTACCAGTCCTCACACTTATGACCAGTTCAGCATAATCACATAATCAACATTTAAGTGGGTACCGTGACTTATAATCATGATTTACAACTGGATTTGTGGGCAAACTGTGGCTGTAAGTTAAAGACTACTGTACCTCGTCTAGTATTATAGCCTGTATCAAATCTGAAATACACATTCAGAAGAAACTTTAAAATATTGGGATATTCAATCTGAAATTTCTTATCTAGCAGTGAGTGTCAGAAATCACAACAATATGATTGCAGGAATGTTTTGTTAATAAAAGTGGGGTCAATATCATAGAAATTTCAATTCCATAAGAGTAATAAGTCCTATTTTTTAAATGCATTTTTAAGTGCATTTAAGGTCCTTGACTCAAAATTGATATAAGGCATTACTTGGCCTAACAGGAGAGTAGAGACAGAAAAGTGTTAGTAGTATATAGAGGAACAGGAATATATTCCTGCCCTTGGTGGAAATAAATTGATGTACCTCTTTGGTGATACTTAAATTAACAGGCTTGGAAAATAGAGATCCATCTCCAGGCCTTCAAATCACAGAGTGATCTGTTTCTTCTTCCCTATGGTTGTTTTCTAGGAAGATTTCTGTAACCAGATCATCTGTATTGAACATTTTCAACCCCACCCAATGATCAAAAGAAGTTAATTATGCTAAAAGTAAATATATACTATGGTCATATTTAGTGCTAATAAACTACTAAGGGAATTAGATCACATGGACATCACTGCCATTGTTAACAGTAGATCTTCCCCCTAAACCGAAGAAAACCCAGGTTGAATAATGGTAATGTTGGATAATAAAATCTAAAGAGCAGTGCTAGACTATGAAGGAAAACTGAATTTTGCTCAATCAAGTACTTAGCATTATTCTGATCCTTCAATTAATGTTTTTCTCAATGTTTATCAGAATTTTTTTTTGCTTATAGATTTATTCATTGAAAAAAGCAGAAACTGAACTAGTATTAGAAAATTGCTCCTTTTACACAGTTCATTTATACAAAATTATACAATATTTTTTTAAAAAATCAGGGAAGGATGTTTTTAATTTGAACAATGATATTTTAAAAAATTTCAGCAAAAAGGATATAAAAGAACTATTTGAGGAAACTTCATTAACTTAGGAAAAGTAAACCACTTTATAGTTCTCACAGCTTTTCATACAGTACAATTATAAATACTGTATAGTATGAGGGAATTAATGCAGACTTCTGTGCAATAATAAAGATTGATTTGATCTGACTGCCTTTTGTGATGAGAGAACATAAAAGGATCAGTGCAGCCCTAAACATGTTTACTTATTAAGTATACTGAGTATCACAAAGGAAGGTAAATACACGTGTGCCAGAATAATGCTGCAGGTCAATCACCAGGAACAGAAGTTTTATCTTCTGGGCTTTCGGATTCGTGCTTGAGATGGGCTTCAGCAGGGGTCTGACAGCTCGGAAGACAAAACCTCTAGTCCTGGTGATCGACCCAGATTACATCCTGCTATACTGAATATATTTAAAAACTGACAACTGATGTGACTGATTTTGGATGAGGTCCAACTGAATCAGAGAGGTTCAGCAGGTTCTGACCAGTTCTGGAGAACCAGTAGGAGAAATTTTGAGTAGCTCGGAGAACTGGCAAATACCACCTCTGACTGGAGATTTTACAGTATTCTTCCCCTTGGTGCCCTGCCCACCAAGCCATGCCCACAGAACCGGTAGTAAAAAAAAATTGAATCCCACTACTGAACTGAGTTCTATAGATGTTGCTACTGAGTGAGCAGAGAAAAGGTTGAGTTATGCACCCATAATCCAGGACGTATACAATACAAAAAATTAAGACAATGAACCAGGATAAATCTCACTCCTCCTACAGACTATGACATCTTCAAAAGAAATCAGGCCTCTAGCAGCTAGGATTGTATTTGCTAAAAATTGGAAGAGGGAGAAAATACCATCACAGGAAGAAATTATTAAGAAAATATTGGAATGTGCTGAAATGAGTAGATTGACATTTAAAATTAGAGAACAAGAAGATAAACAATTTTATGAAGTTTGGGACCTTTTCTATCAATGTGTCAGGCTGTGCTCCCTTTAGATCCCAAGAAAGAAATACTCAGACTCCATGGTGTAGAGCAAAGTTATCCTTTTACTGGAAAGTAAAGTGGAAGCTACAAATCAATTCCGAAACTGAGAAATTGGCGGGTAGAACACACATACAAAGAAATAGAATTGCTCCCACCCCTCAAAGTTCAAATGATTCTTCCAATTAAAACTTCTGAATAAGCTCATGTGGTCATCTCCAGGCGTTGATGAGGTCTCTTGTCAAATGGCCTTGACATATTTTGATAAAAGTTCGCAGTTGCGCAAAAGAGGACAGAAGATAACCAAGAAACGGAAAGTTAAAGAAAAGAATCCCCCCTCCCCTTGCTAGTCCAGCAAAGGAATGCAAAACACCTCCAGCCTTCTTCCCCTCCAGAGTCCCCCCTTCCACCGTTGTCATGACAGCCAAAAGAATAGCAGAAATAGGAGAAAAGCAACAGTAGAATATATCTTCAGACTATCTTGAGGCTGACACAATGGTTGGATGATAAAATACAATAATAGAATATTTAGAATATTAAATAACAAGGAATATCTTTGCTTTTTCTTTTTCTTTTGTTGTTTGACATCATATCTATAAAGTGTTTTTAGGATAGATTTGGTATGATTATATGATTTGTTATAGAATAAACCATTTAAATTATAGTTATCTCATAAAGTATGAATGAATAAAATTATAGTCAAATGATTTTCCAATAGCGATACTAGGATATATGTTTCGATTGACAATATGAGTTGTTATGTAATAACTGTAATTGAGACTATGAAATGAATGCACAAAACTGATGAACCAACTGACACACTGTTTGTATATATATATATATGGAAGAGAGCTGATGTTTTTATGTTTTGTTTGTTTTGTTTGTTTTTAAAAAATCAATAAAATTGTTTTCAAAAAAAAGAAAAAGAAATCAGGCCTCCAGAAATGATCAAATTGTAGTTTCCATTATAAAAGAAGAAAAAAATATTCCTGATGTTCAACTCTATTTAATTTAAAATATATCAAGTACATGAAATTAAATGTAGGTGTCCTCCTTTTTGGACTGTAGCTTCTAGCATATTGTTCAAAACTAGTACACATACATAATATGTATTTCAGGCACCACATTCTAAGCGGTACTTTGCACAAACAACAGCAGCACATGAAGGGATTTCCAGATTAGCAGGCGTCTAGTGTGACCAATGTTTTCACACAAGTTAACTTCCACATTGGTGTGATGTATGATGGGCTTCTCACTGTGAAAGTTTGGCAGAGACAAATGTTTAGAAACAATGGTACAAGGGTAAAATGTTATCTTTACAACTGTACAAGTTGTCCTGGCCTTAAAGCCATTTATTCAGTGACCATTCAAAATTACAATGGTGCTGAAAAATTGACTTATGACCTGTGTCCAAAGTATGGCTGTTGTAACACCCTGCAGATCAAAATTCAGGCACTTAGAAGACCTCCACACTTATTATTGCAAGGTTTTTTAACATGCACACATACCTGCCTATTTCCCCATCAATGCCCTTTGGTCTCTCCTGCCCCTGCCTTGTAGGGCAGGGAGCAGTCCCAGAACATTCTAGTGATATAGATACTGTCCCTGCTCTTTTGGAATAAGATGACAGATATATTAGTCCCATATTGACAAAAGTATGCTTATCACTTTTGTTTTGAGAGGAGACAAGGGGTTATGAGGCTTTAGCTGGAACTCCCATTGAAAAGTATTATTTTCTGACTATCTTTGTCTTCAAAAATATTATTGCAAACAGCATTTTGATGATAAATCCAATAAAATGTTTGGCATAATATTGTAGATTGGACCACATAGCTGTCACTCTCCAAATAAAAGCAGTCAGTAGGAACATGTTCTGTAGTTTCTTCCACTTTTTCTTCCTCAACTTACAAATTTTCCAATTGAGCACTGTGTTGTTCTTAACATTAATTATTGTTTCTTCGTATTAAGTCTCACTTTGACCACTGGTACTGGCTACTGGGTCAGTTAGCTTGTAAGGTTGGTAAATTGGATCTTAGCAAGCTCTGGCTCCATGATACTTAAAGATTCAATATTGATAAACTGAAGCACTGCTTAATCATTAAAAATGAATGGAAATTTGTCTCAGTTTGAGAAGATTACACGACAAATATAAGAACAACCACTATTCATTTGAGACATTCTTGTCCTTAAAGAAGACATGCATGGTTCCCAAAGTAAAAATTACAACAGATGCAAATTGTCACTGATAAAATAGTAAATACTTTAGCATACAGGTAGTCCTTGGTTAATGATCACTCATTCACGATTATTCAAAGTTATAAAAGCTGTTAAGCCTGGTTTCCCCAACCAGGGTTAGGGAGACAACCTAAACAGAATGTGCAGCGTTAGTCAGATAGGCACACAGATAAATGAGTGAGCTAAGCTTGTATGTTTATTAACATACAGTAAAAATGACAGATACGCTTGTGCTATCAAAAATATAGTTTATTCCATTATGAGTTCATAGCATAGTCAATATAACAGTCCAATAGTCATGTATCATTTAGTCAGTCCATTCAGGGATATTCAGTTAGCAAAATCCGTGTAGAATATCCTATGTCAGTTCACTTACAAATCAGTCCTTTGTTTTCTCTCCCGTTCGAGCAATGCAGTCTTGAGTCCTTGCAGTAATCAGGGATCATCAAAGCCAGAGAGAGAGAGCAAGCTGCAGTCTTGCCTCTTTTAAAGTGCTTTCACAACCACTCCCTTAATTACTATCCCACAGTTAAAGTTGCAGACACTTTAACATACAAACTATGATTACATATTATTTACCTAAACCAGTTAGGGTAAAACAATGTTATCCCTAACATTCTCCCCTTTTAGGAAATAATAATAAATATAACTATTTACATCTTTAAATCATATTTGTTACAACTCTCTTTAAATTTGATTACTCCTTGAGCTTTTGTAAATTGGTCTGCAATGTTTTCTTCTGTCATGCAGTATTCCAATTTAATTAGCCCATTCTTTACAGATTCTCTAACATTTAAGTATCTTAAATCAGTATGTTTTGATCTAGTTTTTACAGCAATACTAGTAGCTAACTTTATAGCTGCTTGGTTATCCTCGTACACAATAATGGAATCTTTAACAGTTATACCCATGTCTAATAATAACTTTTTGTACAAAATCAAGTCAGTGCACAGTAATGACAAACATGAAAATTCCACTTCCATCGTGGACAAGCTGATATGCTGTTGTCTGATTGACCTCCACCCTATTAGTGTCTTACCAAATAATATAGCCATCCCAGATGTTGATTTTCTTGTGTTTATATCAGTTGCAAAACTTGCATCTGCATAGGCACTAAGAATCAAATCACCCTTTGGTTCTATATACAATGCATGGTTCATTGTTCCTTTAAGATATCTTAAAATTCTCTTCAATGATTGCCGATGACATTGATGTGGATCTGAATTAAAACGTGCCAGCTGATTTACACTATAAGCTATATCTGGCCTAGACCAATTGCTTATATATGATAAGCTACCAATCAAAGATTGATATATGGACTTATCAAATTTGGGACTTTGATCATCAGTTTGGCAAACTTCCTGACTCATTGGAGTCTTTGCCGATTTACAAAGTTCCATTTTAAACGTTTTAATTAATTGGCAAATTTTATCTTCTTGAGATATCTTAAAACCATTTTTTGTTTTGTTAATTGTCAATCCTAGATACTTTTTAATTTCACCTAAATGCTTTAATTTTATCTTTTTGGCTAATAATGATATAATCTCATTAGCTTCATCATTAGTCTTAGTTATCAAAGCAATATCATCTGTAAATAATAACAATAATGACACCGTTCCATTATTTTCTCTTTTAAACACACATGGATCTGCTAAACCAGATTTAAAACCTATATTGTTTAACTCTTTCACAATATATTGGTTCCACTCAAACCCTGATTGTTTCAACCCATAAAGACTCTTTTTGAGTTTCCAACAATCATTACTATTTACTTTATTGTCTTTTATATCTACTGGTTTTCTTAAATATATAGTGTGCTGCAATGGTGCATGCAGGTAAGCAGTTTCTACATCTAAATGGTTAATGACATAGTTTTTCTTAGCTGCCCACACTAATGCTGCTCTTAAAGATGTTGCTTTAAGACTTGGTGCAAAAACTTCATCGTAATCAGATGCAGTTTGATTAAATCTTTGAGCTACTAACCTAGCTTTATGGGTAACAGTCCCATCATTTCCAGTTTTTACTTTAAATATCCATTTGCACCCAATGAATTTTTCTCCTGGAGGTAATTTAGTATCTTCATAAACTTTCATTACCTTTAATGAATTTAGTTCTTTTTCCATTGCCTTTTGCCAATTCTCCTGATCCTTAGCAGGATACATCCTAAGTTCATCTACACTAGTTGGAACTTTAGTTACTTGGCAAACTATAATTGCTTGATACCTATCAGGTGGTCTAGTTATACGTGTAGTACGTCTAGGTATTACAGGACTTACAGGTGGACTTTCATTTATTAACTCTTCTTGATTATCTAACTCTTCCTGATCAACTGTTTCCTCTTGTTCTGGTCCTATTTGCTCTTCTTGGACTTCTTCTTTAATTGGACTCTTCTTATAACTAATCTGATCTTTCTGCCTTTTGTAGGGTTCAATAATTACTTCATTATTTAAATCTTGCTCTAATCTATTCCATCCTACATGTTCTAGGAATTTAGCACTAGCACTGGTGTAAACTCTAGATGTACCTGGTTCCCAGAATCTATAAGATCTATGATTAGATGTATATCCTACAAAATATAATCTTTTAGCTCTATGCTGTCCTTTGTGTCTGAGTTGTGTAGGGATATGCACCCATGCTGGTGCTCCAAATGTGTGCATGTAACTTAAATCAGGTTTTGTACCATGCCCCAATGTGAATGGTAATTCACCTGTTGTTGAATTAACAACATTATTTAATATATGATTACCACACATTATTGCTTCTCCCCATAAATTGTCAGGTAATCCTGAATCAGACATCATAGTTTGTGCCATTGATTGTAATGTTTGGCCTCTTCTCTCTATAAAGGCATTATGTTGTGGCCAATATGGTGCAGACATTTTATGTTGAATACCTAACATTCTTAGTCTGTTCTGGAATTTATTATTTGTAAATTCTGTACCATTATCTGTTATAAGAGTTAGTAATTTCTTTTTAGTTTTCCTTTCAGCAAATTTTATCCAATTAAAGAGATTTTGATACGTTTCAGTTTTGCTTTTCATTAAATAGCAAAACCCATATCTAGAATAGTGGTCCATTATACTTAGTATGTAACGAGCTCCTCCTACACTTGGTTTTTTCGGACCTATTAAATCTGCAAATACTACTTCTAAAGGTTCTTTGGTAGTAAATCCATCAACTCTATTAGCCGGTATTACCCTGCTTTGCTTTGATTGCAAATATTACATTGCAAATACTTATTACAAGGTTTCAAACTTATTCCCTTAGATAATTCAACAGTTTTCTTAAGCATTTTAAAATTTAAATGCCCTAGCCTTCGATGTAACAAGTGAATACATTCATCATGAGGTTTCTTATTTTCATAAACTGTGTTAGCCACTTTTAAACCATCATCATTTAACACATATAATTCACCTCTTAAAGATGCAGTAATTTTCTTATCTTCTTTTTCAATTATGCAGTTATCTCCTTTAAATGTAACTACATATCCTAGTTTAACCAAAATTCTAACTGAAATTAAATTAAACTTAAGTTGTGGTACATATAACATTTTTACATTCTCTTTTATAAAAGAACAATATGCTATACCTTGACCTTTAGCTTTCAGTTTCCAGCCATTGGCTAACGATATCTGCTGTGTACTCTTGGATATTTTAATAAAATTTTTGTTATCATTTGATATACATTGGGATGCTCCACTGTCAACCACCCATAAATTATTTTTTACAGCTCCGTTACTATACATGGCTAACTCTAAATTTTTATTTATCTTTTGATGACTTTTAGTATTCTGGCAAGCGTTCTGGCGCTTTGCCTTTTTACAAAATCTTGCCAAATGTCCTCTTCCTCCACAATTAAAACATTTTTTAATTGCATATGCAGTAGGAGATTCATTATCTTCTTTTTGAGGTTGCTGCCTCCTTAATTCATCTCTTTCAAGCCTTCTTCTGGCCTCTTCAATCAATCTGCCAGTTATATCAGTTAAAGTTAAACTTTCCTTTGGCAATATTTCAAGGGAAGTTACGTAGTTGTCATAACTTTCATCAAGGGAAGATAGAATTATGTAGACTTGGTGTAGTTCAGAGAAAATAAACTCTTTCTCGTGCAGTTCTTGAAAAATGCTTTGCATAGTTTTCAAATGACTCAGCATATCACCATTCTTATGGAGATGTGTACTGAAAAGCTTCCGTGTTAGATTTATGTGAGCACCAACGTTATCTCGAACATAAATCCTCTTCAGCTTCTGCCAACACCCAACAGCCGTTTTCTCTCCGTGGATATAAACAAGCTGTTGATCAGTTAAGGTTAAAGCAATTATGCAAATAGCGTGTTCATTTTTATGCATAAATTCTTCTATCTTTAGTTTATCTTCTTCATCCTCTGCATCCCATTCTTCTACGTTTGGTGGATTTTCAATTATGTTCCACAAACCTTCTCTTTGTAGAAGCAGACTACATTTCATAGACCATGATACATAGTTTGTTCCATCCAGCTTGGATATAAGGGACAAACTTTGTAGATTGACTTGTGCCATGTTTTCTTTGTATGGATATAAAACTATAATTAATAAAACACAGCTGTCTGTTTACTGTAATGTATAACAACACAAACTCTCACTTTTTACATAAATCTGTTTTATCCTAGTTAAACTGACTTTGCAGCCTCTGGGCCCATAACCAGTGTTAAGCCTGGTTTCCCCAACCAGGGTTAGGGAGACAAGCTAAACAGAATGTGCAGCGTTAGTCAGATAGGCACACAGATAAATGAGTGAGCTAAGCTTGTATGTTTATTAACATACAGTAAAAATGACAGATACGCTTGTGCTATCAAAAATATAGTTTATTCCATTATGAGTTCATAGCATAGTCAATATAACAGTCCAATAGTCATGTATCATTTAGTCAGTCCATTCAGGGATATTCAGTTAGCAAAATCCGTGTAGAATATCCTATGTCAGTTCACTTACAAATCAGTCCTTTGTTTTCTCTCCCGTTCAAGCAATGCAGTCTTGAGTCCTTGCAGTAATCAGGGATCATCAAAGCCAGAGAGAGAGCAAGCTGCAGTCTTGCCTCTTTTAAAGTGCTTTCACAACCACTCCCTTAATTACTATCCCACAGTTAAAGTTGCAGACACTTTAACATACAAACTATGATTACATATTATTATTTACCTAAACCAGTTAGGGTAAAACAATGTTATCCCTAACAAAAGCATTGAACCAGTGGTAGTTAGACTCAGTCATCAAAATTCTGGCCACCACATGGTTACAATCTGTCTTAAGTGATAATTGCAGAGTTTTATGGTCACAACATCTGAAGTCTACATGCAGACTTGATTTGTCAACTTCTGCCATAAACTTATGCAATAAAGGCAGAATTCTTGCAGACCTTGCCTTATTAAAAAAGAACAACTTAAAGGTACACTAACAGGTAGCCTTAGACTCAATACAGAAACTTCTACAGTTCCAGCACAACCAGTCAGGAAATGATATTTGTGTCATTTCTTCCAGAGAGAAGGTACATGGAGTCCTTTCTCAGGCAACAAAATAAGTCCTGCTTGACATTTAGACCAACTGTCATAACATTTTCATCTGCACTGGAAGCAACAGTAACGTTTTGCTTTTGTGACAAAGGAAGCTCCTCTTATTTTCCTCAAAAAGAAATCACCCTGAGTATATTAGCACTTTCTCCTCTGCAGTACAGCACCATAACAGTATGGCTGTATGTTTCCCATCTTTGCATTATTGCAGAAAATTTTCCAACAAATCTGCATTTATCTAAATGCTATATCTAATTGTGGCTCTATTGTAGGATTTGTCTGTATACTCTTGTCTGTAGGAGGTGGACAATGTATTATGCTAACAATGTGATTTATTGTCCATTGTCATTGTGAAGTAAGTAAATGTATGTTTGCTTGAAGAACTGAATACAAACATTTTAAGTTAGACAAATGGAAACAGGCAACTACATCAACACTATTTCTTAGATCAGTGGTTCTCAACCTTCCTAATGTCGTGACTCTAATACAGTTCCTCATGTTGTGGTAACCCCCAACCATAAAATTATGGCTCGGTTTCTAAGACCATTGAAAATATGTGTTTTCTGATGGTTTCAGGCAACCTCTGTGAAAGGGTCGTTTGACCCCCCCAAAGGGGTTGTGACCCATAGGTTGAGAACCACTGCCTTAGATACATGTCCTTTTAAAAGACTATTTAAATACAAAGAAAAAGGTGTCCAGGCCAGGATCCAGGAGCTGAAAGATTTACTGCCTAAAATTCCTAAGAAAGGTGACCTCAAATTAAGGAAGATGAAGAGATCAATCTACTTTTTCAACTGATTCTGAAAGATCATCTGATCTTCTGCATTCAAACTTAGACCCAGCCGGGGTATTCAGTGGACAGACATAAGGAGCAATTTCCCGTGTCTCTCCAGTCTCCCTGAACAGGACTGAAAACGTACTTGGTTCCTTAAATTTGGTCTCTCTCTCTTCTCTTGGTGCTTCTGGAGGGGGTCAGCCTGCCAAGGAATTTTCCCCACAGAGGATGTGATTCTGCCTTGTGTTTAAGAGTACAAACAGCATGTTTGTCCCTAGACTAGATTGTCTAGAGAAAGGCTTCAGTTTGGCTTTTCTGTCTCTTCCGGAAGAAAAAAATGGTTCGTATTTGTCTTCACCTTGGGACTCCTGGGTTACCGAATCCACCATAACTGGGTTACCGAATCCACCATGACTCTCTCCCCCTGCTTTTTTTTTAAAAAAAAATTATGCACTTTGCTCCTGTTGAGGGGACAGGACTTGCCAGCCCTTCCCCGCTCCATCCCAGTAATTTCCTCTGACAATTGCAAATAAAGTAAATATTTGATTTTTTTTAAAAAAAAAAAACCTATTTGGTCTCAGTTTTGCATAGAGTGCTTTATAGCAGGGGTCACCAACCTTTCGAATCTCAGGGACCACTAAATTAATAATTTTAAATCCCATGGACTGTTAATATGAATCCAGCACGCTGCTCTCTGAAGCTCCTGGACTCCCAGTGAAGGGATGGAGTCCTTCAGGCACTTAGTTTGGCCACCTGTTTTTGCTACCTTAAACACTCAAAGAGCCCTTTGGATCCGTTTCCCACAGAAAACAAAATAAAACATCAGGATCTCTCATCTCTTTCTTTCCTTTCTCTCTCTCATCTCTCTCTGTATCTCTCTTTCTCGTCTCTACCCCCCTCCCCCCCATCTTTGTTTCTCATCTCTCTTTCTCTGTCTCTTTCTCATTCTGATTCTCTAGTGCGCTCTGGGTCTCGCAGGTGCTTCTTTAGTCTTTGTTAGTGCTGGACACACCTCTATTGCTCAGGGAGATGCATGGCCTGCTCTCCACCCCGAGACGCTTGCCCGACTCAGCTGCGGCCAATGCTCCATATCATAATGGGCTCCAGGAGAAGGGGACACTGTCTCCCCTATTGTGAAGCACGCAAGGCGCTGAAAAAGCAGTGGGTAGGCCATGGAAGCGCCAACAGCAGCGGTAGAGAGAAATGGGCCAGGCCAGTGTCTTGGGTTGGAGAGGAAATGCGTGATTCCCTTAGTGAAAATGGGCGTTGGTTCTTACCTGACACGCTGTTTCTCTTGAGCTGGGAGGATTGTCCAGAGGATGGGTGGAGCTTCAGTCTCTGCTTGTTGTAGGCTGAGCTTAATTTCTGAAAAACGCCCCCCTTCCATCATGTGGCTTGCCATCTCGTTCCCCAGTTTATGCAAAGGAGAGAGGAAAAAAACAGGCATTCGTGCTGTCCTTCTGCTAGACTTAAGGTGCATTGGCCGAAATGAGACTCCTCCAGGTGGTGAAAGGAAAAGAGAGGGGCTGGACAATCCTCCCAGCTCAAGAGAAGTGGCGTGTCAGGTAAGAACCAACGCCCATTCTCCTTAGAGCTGCTCGGATTGTCCAGAGGATGGGACATACCAAAGCTGGGGCTTGTCCTACAGGAGGGACACCGTCTGGTCTGTCGAGTCCTCAGAATCCCCGAGCACCCTCTGGAGGACTCTTCTACCGAAAGACGCCTCCGCAGCGGCATACCTATCGATTCTGTAATGCCTAATAAAAGGCGACGGAGAGGTCCACGTTGCTGCCCGGCAAATGTCGAATATAGGGGCCTGTGTAGCCCAGGCAGCTGATGTCACCGCACTCCTGGTAGAGTGAGCTGTGATACCCCTGGGCACTGTGAGTGCCTGGGCCTGGTATGCCCTAGAAATGGCTGCCCTTATCCAGCGGCCTATTGTAGTTGAGGGAACCCTGAGCCCCTGTGACTTTGGTTGAAAGGAAATGAACAGGGCCTCGGATTTGCAGAAAGTCTGAGTACGTTTAATATATATCCGCAAAGCCCGCCTAACGTCTAAGGTGTGCCATAACTGCTCCTTTTCATAGGTTGGCCTGGGGCAAAAATTGGGGAGGATAAGCTCCTGAGCCCTGTGGAAAACCAAATTAATTTTAGTAGAAAGGACGGGTCAAGTCGGAGGACCACCTGGTCAGAATGGAAGACGCACAGGTCCTTCCTGACTGACAGAGCAGCGATCTCTGAAATTCTTCGGGCTGAAGTAATCGCCACCAAGAACACTACTTTGTTGGATAGGAACTGGAGAGAGACTTCTCTAAGGGGTTCAAAGGGTGACTTAGTGAGGGAGGTCAAAACTTTGTTGAGATCCCATGTTGGGTACCGGTGAAGGGATGGAGGTCGTAAGTTTGAGGCCCCTCTCAGAAATGCCCAGATGCAGGGATGGTGGGAGAGGGAATTAACCCCCTCGCAGGAAATTATGGTGGATAGGGCTACTACTTGGCGCCTTAGTGTGTTGGGGGACAGACCTTTACTGAGACCCTCCTGGAGAAAGTCGAGGACTTGGGCTACCAATGGGTTTGTTGGGTCAATTTGGAGATTGGCACACTATTTGTGGAAACTGTTCCAAGTGGCGTCATAAATCCTTCTGGTGGAGGGGCGCCTAACTGCTAAGATGGTATTGATAACCTCAGTGGAGAAATTCTCCCTTTCTAGACATTCCCGCTCAACCTCCATACGGCTAGCTGTAGCCATTGGGGGTCTGGGTGAAGAAGGGGGGCCTTGAGACAGAGAAATCCTGTCTGCTGGGATCCTCCAGGGCGGAGCTATTGATAGGCTGTGGAGGTCCACAAACCAGGAGCGACGGGGCCAATAAGGAGCTATCAGAAGCAATTCCGCCCTCTCGTGAATGACCTTCTGTAGTACTCTTGTAGTACCAATGCCAGAGGGGGGGGAGGCATAAAGAAGGCCCAAGGGCCACGGGCATCGGAGGGCGTTGTGGTTCTCCGCCCCGAGGGATGGAAATCTGGAGATGAATTGTGGAAGTTGGGTATTGCGGGGGGAGGCAAACAGGTCTACCACAGGCAGGCCGAAAATTGCTGTCGCCTGCCTGAACAGGTCTGGGTGGAGGCGCCATTCCACCTGGTCTATGGTGGCCCTGCTCAACCAATCTGCCCAGGTGTTGTCGATGCCTGAAATGTGGTCTGCTCTGAGTGAGAGGAGGTGAGACTCTGCCCACCGACAAAGGCGCTCGGTCTCCCTCATTAGACTTGAGGACTGAGTGCCCCCCTGCCTGTTAACATGTGCCTTTGCTGTTATGTTGTCGGTGAGAATGAGAACATGGCGGCCCTGAATATGACAGAGGAAGCTGCGGAGGGCCAGGTGGATGGCTTGAAGCTCTAACCAGTTTATGTTGCGCAGCCTCTCTGTTGGTGACCATCTGCCCTGAGCTGTAAGGGAGAGAAGGTGGGCGCCCCATCCGGACAGACTGGCGTCTGTGGTGACGGTGAGTCTTGGTGGCTCCTTGAGGAGGCAGTCCTTGTTGATCGACAAGGAGGGAGGTGAGAACCCTTGGCGAGACCTTGACCTTGCGCCTTGAGTTGCTTCACCTGGCCCTTTGGTACGGAAGCAGGAACCACTGGAGGGATCTAGAGTGGAAACGGGCCCAGGGAATAACGGGAATACAAGAGATCATTTTACCTAGCAACTTGGATAATTCAAGGAGAGAGACCTTCCTGTGTCGTCTGATGAGCCTGACTGATTGTTGGATGCTGAGTATCCTTTCTGGGGAGATGAACACTCTCCCCTTGACTGTATCAATTATGGTCCCTAGGTGGGGTAGCCTAGTGGAAGGGGCCAGTTGGCTTTTCGTCCAATTTATGACGAACCCATGTTCCTGGAGGGAGGTGAGGGTAGTGTGGATATCCCTGATGGTCTGTTCCCTGGAAGGGGAGAGGATGAGAATATCATCCAGGTAACAGTGGAGTCGCACTGGGATGGATCTGAGGTGGGCAGTCAGCGCGGCCAGTACCTTGGTGAAGGTCCTGGGGGCCGAGGTTAACCTGAATGGGAGGGCCACGTACTGAAAGTATTTGGGCACCACGAATAAGAGTGAATAGAAGCCCTGTCTCCTTTGGGATGGAGGAACTGGCTGGATAGCCTGAATGTCCAGTAGGTGCTGAATTGCCTCCTCCATGAGGTTACTTTGGTGAGGTTCTTGGAGCGGGGACATGTAATGTAAAAATCAGGGGGGGGAGAGAAACTCGAGGGCCAGGCCAAACTGGACTGTATCCCTGACCCAAGAGTCTGAAGTGGATGAGTCCCATTGACAGGCGAAGGCTTTGAGTCGCCCGCCAATGGGGATAGTGTCAGGAGGCTTATCTGGAGCGCCGGAAGGGCCTGCTGCCGGAGCCACGAAAGGGTCTCCTGAAGTTTCCACCTCTCCTGTGCCTGTCGAAGGGGTCGGACCTGTCCTGGGACTGTCCCGAACCAAAGGAGGGGGGCCTTTGGTGCCTGGGGGGGTTGGGGATAGGGACGAAAGGGAGCCCTCCGAAAGGGCTGCAGAGATCTGGATTCTGACTTGCGGGAAAGGGAAGGGAGGAATTTCTTCTTATTCATTCCCTCGACTAGGAGAGGATCCAGGGAAGTACCGAACAGCTTATTTCCAGCTAGAGGAGCGGAAGCTAGCTTCACCTTGTTCTTGAGATCCGCCTGCCAGTGTCTTAGCCAGAGCAGGCGGCGGGCCGAGACGTGAGAGGAAATGGCGCGGGAGGAGAATTTAACTGAATGAAAGGTGGCGTCAGCTGAGAACTCAGCTGCGGCCGTTATCTTGGCGATATGTTGATGGGCGCGGATATTGGAGGTCGGGACATGTTGCTTAAGCTGGTGAAGCCAGCGAATGGAAGATCTGATGAAAAAGGAAGCGGCCGTAGCCGCCCTGATGGCCCATGCGTCCGACTGGTGAGCTCGCCTTAATGCGAGCTCTGACTGCTTGTCCTCTGGTCTGAGGGCCTCTAAAGGGTCACTGAGGGCGGAGGAAGAGGTCAGGCCTACGACAGGCTCATCAACCTCCGGAGTGCTCAGCAGGGTCGAGAGCTCCGGGTCGAGGTTGAAGAACTTTTTATCATTGGCCGAGGGGGTTGGGGGGGCAACTGAAGAGGTCAGTTGCTTGGACACCAGATCCAGGAATATGGGGAGAGTAGGGATGACCTCGGCCTCCACTACCGGTTATCTGAACATGGAGTCCTCCGGCCCTTCCGGAACCACGGGAATGGGATTAGAGGAGCTCTGGGCTGTTAGGCCCGAGATGTTCCTGGCCTTGTAGAGGAGGGATTTGAATAGCTGGGACTTAAAGAGCCTTACAAAGGCGGGTTGGTCCGGAGTGAGACCCTCGTCCTCGGATATTTCTACCTCTGATGGGTCTGAGTCCGGAAGAAGTTCGTCATATGGTAAGGACCCCAGGTCATATTGTTCCTCCTCCTCCCTGTCTAAATCTAGGTCCCCTTCCACTTCCTCCTCGTCCTCCCTGACTGAAGGGCAAAGCTCCCCTTGGGGGGGCATGAGAGGGAATGATCTTACAGATTCGGTGGCCTGCGGAGGCAACCCCGGTCTGGTCAACTGCTGCATCCCTTCTGCAATTCCCTGTCGAATAGCCATCTCCATCCAGGCTCTGAGCTGCTCCGGAACCGCCTGAATGAAAGGTTCCTCTTGGCGCAGGCCGGCGGCCGTGGGCGTGAAAGTAGCCTCTGGAGTTCGCCTGGCTGGTGTGCTCAGGGCTTGATGCCCTTGAGAGGGTGAGCTGTGCCTGGATAGGGAAGAAAAGGCTGCAGGAGGGGGGGGAAGAGCGGAGGTGGAAGGAGTGGCTGGTGCTGGAGGCACTAAGCCTGTCTGTCTAGTACATTTGTCTATCTCTCTCTCTAGCGCCTTGTGACGTCTTAAGGCATCCCTTTGAGAGGCTTTGGTGGGCTCCTTAGCCTGACTGTGGAGGTGGTGGGTTTTTACCTTGGCCTTCAAGGAAGGACCCTTTGAAGAATTGCTTTCTGCCATTCCAGGTAGTTAAGAAAAACAGGGATTCAATCTGAGGTGGTTGGCGTGCCTAGGGGTCGACCTACAACGAAGGCCGGGAGCCCTGGGACTTCTTTTACACACACACACACACACACACACACACACACACCATCCCCCATTTATTATTGACTTGAATTAATAAGTCTTCTTTGCTCTGTATGATTATTCCCCCCTTCTCTGTCTCTATTTTCTTTCTCTTCTTTTTTTTTTGGTAAGTCAAGGCCTAATTGAGCCTTTGAAGTCCTCTGCTGTAACGACCTTTCAAGGTCTCTCTATTATTTTATATATATATATATATATATATATATATATATATATATATATATATATAATCATTATCATTTATTATTATTATTATTATTATTATTGTTATTGTTATTATTATTATTATTATTATTATTATTATTATTATTATTATTATTATTATTATTATTATTATTATTATTATCCTATATTGGAGGATTACAGGGCTTTAAG
This sequence comes from Hydrophis major, assembly GCA_033807585.1. Lineage (NCBI taxonomy): Eukaryota > Metazoa > Chordata > Lepidosauria > Squamata > Elapidae > Hydrophis > Hydrophis major. The sequence goes on along the minus strand of CM066343.1, from coordinate 140,260,793 downwards.
GGCAAAGCCAGACTGCCGACCCAGGCAAAACCGGGCGGGAGTGGTGGAAATAACCGCAGCCACTACAGCTGGTTGCGGGGAGAGCCAACAAGGGGAGGTGGAAAAGAAAAAACCTCCAACTGCAAAAGCACAATTTTAAAACCTCGGCAGGCCTGCCGGTCCTGCTGCTTTAAATGGGCACGCTGCAGAGACCGGCAAGATAGGAAAACCAAAATGGCGCCCGGCCATGAGGCAACTTTCAAAATGGCGGTCACCACTACCAGAGCTCGTGGGACCCTTGTGCAGCGGCCAGGAGGGTCCCCAGGGACAATCCAAGGGTCCCAGGGGAAAGACTACGAAGGAAATAGTCAAAACGCTTTAAGCGCTATAAGAAATGGAGTTCGGGGGGGGAATGGAACGAAAACGGAGCCTTTTTTTTTTAACAGATCTAAAGTGGCAGAAAGGCAATGGGAAAGGGAGGGGGAGGCAGCTTAAATTTTGCTGGCCTGCCCCCTGGCAACCCCTGGGGGGGAGCCCTCCCAGGAAACTATGCCAAACCAAGGGACCAGCTGCGCAAGGCTATGGAGAGAGGAAGAAATAAAGGGTTGTATATGACCTGAATAGAGGTACTAAAAAACGAATGAGAGGAATCCTGAAACGGCCAAGAGCACACACACACACAGCCTACTCTGCTCGAGGGCTGAGCATAAACTGGGGAACGAGATGGCAAGCCACGTGATGGAAGGGGGGCGTTCCTCAGAAATTAAGCTCAGCCTACAACAAGCAGAGACTGAAGCTCCACCCATCCTCTGGACAATCCGAGCAGCTCTAAGGAGAAAGGTGTATGCAGCACTAATAAGGGCTGGAAGAACTGCCTGTAAGACCCAGCAAGAGTTGACGCTTCACTCCCGCTTTGGAATATCGAGCAAATCTCCATCCTCCACCCTTACCTTCTCAGGTCAGGCAAGGAGTGATTGGGAGGGGAGAGCGAGGGGCAGGTCCAGCCAGTGGTGGGATCATCCGACAGGGAGCCACAGCAGGGGGACAAAAGAGCCGTTGCTTCGGCCCACCTGCACCACACACACCCTTGCCGCAACAGCACTATTATCTCATTCTGGCCGGCGAGGGCTGCACTACTACTTGCATTTTCACCATCTGCAAAGTTGCAATTTGTACGTACTTCCCTCTACAGTGGAGATTTCCAGTCCTACCATGAGCTGCCTGACTGGTCCCATATTCCAGAACTCTTGTCACAAGACTGGCCCATTGGTCATCCCGGAGCAGTTCCTCCACCTGGGCGCAGTGCAGGCTACCAAATTTTTTTGCAAACCACTGGTTGGTGACCTCTCCTTTATAACACTTTTTGAATACATTATTAATTTATTGTAGGTTTTGTGAAATAAACTCAATTTTTCCATTTCAAGCTTTTCTTTTAAAGGAACAGCTAAATAGAAGTCATTATTTTGATTTTTAAAACAAATTTTTGTATACAGCTGCAAATGAATTACTGAACAATCATAAAAAATATCATTTACAAGCATTTTTAAAGCTACAAAGAACAGAACACCAAATCATAGGAACAGGAAAACATAAAAACAAGTAAGAATCCATTGAATTCTATTTCCTGCATTTAAATTTTTCTCAAGTTCTCTCCTTGAATAATTCCACTTATAATATTATACATAATGAAATGTATAAAAAACAACTTTTGAAAAATGCATGCTACGAAATATAATCAATTATATTTTCTGGGCTTTAAGGCAAGCTTTAAAAGGATATAAGTTTTGACTTATATTTATAACAATTATTTCAGACTATTTACTGATTGAAGATACCACCATAAATATAATCTGCTACTCCATGCTTCCATTCTGACTAGAACATCTTGAATACAGGAACAAAAATTATTTAGGAATGTTTGTATGCAAGACATCATACTTTTCATTTTTTGCAATAAAGTTTTTGGTAAATTTATTTTTCAAAGTTGCTGTTTGTTTTTGATTCACAATAATTATTTTGCAGTGTCACAATACAATAATGCAATTTGGAGATATATTATTATTTGTAACTTTAAATTTAACTGAGAGAAGAAAAATCTAAAATACTCCCATATTTTTCTTTAAAGGAAAACAACGGTTGGAGTTCTAATTGCATATCATAGTTCTTAATGCATAATTACTACTATGTTTACTTTAAAGAAAAATTATAATAACTAGCTAGTTACACATATAGCCAATGGCACATTTCTTATTCTTGTTCATTACTGCTTACCTGATAAGAGTGGTGTTAAATATTCACTGGAAAATATATGAATTTAATCAAAAGTTTCCATGTGAATTACTCAATGCTGTGCATTTATGCAAAAACCTTTTGTTGAGGGCAATTGTTATATCTGCAAATAACTGACTATGCACTGACATTACTGAACTGAAAGATTTTTCACCATATCTTGTAATGAAGGTTAATGAAGGTGAGATCCATATGCAAAGGGAATGTCTAAACAAGATTAGCGTTGATACATAATAGCTAGTGTGGTGTAATAATAAGATGATGGACTAGGTAGGAATGAGTGCCAGGTTCCAGTCTTCCCTTATTCTTTGTTGTGATTTCCTGGTCTGGACTATCTTGAAGGCTAAGATCTACCTTGCAAATCTACTATTTTCTTTTTAGACAAAAGATACTGCTTTGGTTTTTAAAGTTATTTCCACTCCCAGGTTATAGCATTATCTTCTGACTGCCTTGCTACAGTATTGTTGCAACACCAGCAGCAAGTAAATGTACAAACAGCGTATTTACAAAACACTATTATGTCAGTCCTTCGAGATATTCCAGACTAGGACATCAAAACCAAGAATGCTAACACTATCATTATCGTAAGGTTGCAGTAACACAATATTTACATTCCAACAACCTAGGGAAGGTCAATTCTAAGAAACATTCATCATCACCATTCCTGCTTTGGACTCTGATTTCTCTTATACCAAATATCCTTTTTTCCGAAAATAAGACCCAGTATTATTTTATTTTGGCCCCCAAAATAAGCACCAGGTCTTATTTTTGGGAGATGTCTTACCTGCTTACCTTAGGACCATTGCAGCCAGTCCTCTCATGCCCCGACATCTGTTGCACCACTGTTCGAGTTCTTCTCTGGCCATTCACATTAGATGCTACGTGGCTTGCTGCAGGAGGCCATGTGGGTCATCGCGCTGGAGCCGCCACTCGGTCACATGGTGCATTGTGTTGTTGCACACAAGTGGCAGCACTGGTGCTATGTATCCCAAGGCCTCCTGCCACAAGTGGAAGCACTGGTGCAACACAGCATGCAGCGTCCTGCTGCAAGCAGCAGCACCAGCATGATGTGCCATGTGGCATCTGGCTGCAGCAGCTGTAGAAGAACTTGGGCAATGGTGTGACAGGTGTCAGGTTGTGGGAGGCCTGACTGCAGTGATCCTAAGATAAGCGGGTTCAGGGCATGTGGGACAGCGTCACCCTCCCATCACAACTTGATTTTTATATGTCTCAGCCCACCTTGTACAACCAGACAATGGAATGGAGTGAGTGGGGTCTTAACGAGGGCTTATTTTTGGAGTAGTGCTTATATTAGACACACATGTAAAAATCAAGCTAGGACTTATTTTTGAATAGGCCTTATTTTCAGGGATACACAACTTATATCAAAAACTTATCTGTAAAAGATTAGGAATACAAATTAAAATAAACAAGAAAATGGTAAGAGAACATCAGTCCACTTTATATGAGTTCAAATCACTGGGACCTGACAGATTATATCCCAGACTTCTGAAAAACCATTGAATTATATCTTGGAGCACCAGGTAACTACACAGATTCGAAAAGAGCTGATGTGGTTCCCATCTTCATTAAAAAAAAAAGAGGGGGGAACAGATCCAGGAAATTACCAACTGATCAGCCTGACATAAATATCTGGGAAGATCCTGGAAAAGATAATCAAGCAACAGATCTGCAAATACCTAGAAGCAAACACAGATTTGTCAAAATCAGATCATTCCAAACAAGTCTTATTTCATTATTTGACAAAGTGACTCAATCCATGGACCAGCAAAATATAGCGGATATAGTATACTTGGATTTCAGTAAGGCATCTGACAAAGTAGACCACAATCTTCTTCTTGATAAGCTAAAAAAAATGTGTGATACACAGCATCACCATCAGATGGATTTGTAACTGGCTGACAAATTGCACTAAACATGTTGTCCTCAATAGAACTATATCTATCTATTTGGAAGGAAAGAAGCAGTGGGGTACCCAGAGTTTCCGTTTTAGGTCCAGTACTACTCACATCTTTATAAATAATTCAGACAGGGGAATAGAAAGGGAACTCAAGAGACAGTAATAAAGCCATTTGCTAACTTATTTCATAAATGGCAATTTAGTCCAACCAGATGGAAAAAAGCCCATGAAGAAGCATTTCCTATCATTCAAAGACAATTTGCTTTGAATAACTGACTATATAGGAGGGTACAAATTCATCTTACTAATTCCAAGACACCCCAGGTATGTACCATATCCCACACAACTGGGCAAGAGTAAGCAAGGGGAAAAATTATACAGAATTCACTAGGACATACTTAATTCTTATCTAACATAAATACATATGGTACATGTCCTATTCTCATTTATAGTGGTCAGTCACCCTCTCTCAGCCCTAGAAAGATGGCAAAGGCAAACCACTCCTGAAAAATCTTGGCAAAAACACTGCAAGGATTTGTCCAGACAGTCTCCAAGTATCAGTTACTTTGATAAAAATTAAGACTTGGTGTTGTGGTTAGCAGCAGGTGCAGATGGCTGAGGAGAGCGAGGACTCTGATGAGGGGCCAGGCCCATCAGGGAGTGGACTGCTGCCTTCAGAGATTGTGGGGGCTGGCAGCAGTGATGAGAGGGTTCCCGAGGAGCCTGTGCCAAGTGCGCATGCACGCAGGATTGATCGTAGGAGAGAGCAGTTACAACAGCACAGGCAACTCAGGAGTAAGGCTGCAAGGTAATGACCCCTTCCTCAAGAGGATAAAACAGGTTTGGAAAAGCATTCTTTGCAGACAGCAAAGAAATCTGAAGCTCATCTTAGTTCATGTTTGGAGAATCTTGTAAATTAGTTCTTATCTCTGGGGTTTTCACAGCCTTGACAAACAATTTGGCAAGGCTCTTTTCGGAACTAATTGTTGGAAAGCAGCCTTTTATCTGTAAAGGAACAGAATTTGTGATTAAACCTTGAAAGATGGGGGACGCTGCCTTTGTCTGTGTTTGCTTTCTGGGAACCCAATTGGGTCAGAACACTTGGCATTATAGTACCTCCAAAATGACCTCTTCCACTCATGTTCAGCCCACCTAACGCAGATCTCCTGGGAAGATATATTAACACCCACCAGTCTTACTATTTATTTATAATAGGTGAATGGAAGTCCACACTGGTATGGATATGATGGATCAGCTCCTCTAGTGTTAGACTTCAGAAATTATTAAAAGCCAACCTGTTTAAGATGATCTTTGTTTTATATCACCATGTATTTTTATTGCTTTTTGATTATTAATATTCCATCTGTAGTTGTTTATTATTATGCAAAATTACAAATACTATGGATGTTTTACAATTGAAACTGCAAGCCAATGGTAGCTTTACAACTGTGGTAAGGCAAACATTAGATGGATGGATAAATAAATAAATCATTAAGTTAAATATTTTTAAATGAAAAATAATGTTAAGAATAAATAATTTACCTTTTCCCCTGCTTTATACCTCTTTTAATAAGATAAATATGTTATAAAAATGTAATATTAAATCACTCTGCTAGAATATCAGGAAGAATACATATAGAAAGATATAAAGACAGACATTTTGGATGTCTTTCATAAATGGAATAAAACTTATTCATGTTGCCAATGTCAGTTGTATATATTGCATCTTATTATATTCTTTGTTTCACTTCATCACCTTCCATTCAAAGCTGTGTTGTTTTTACAGGAGCCCTTTTGTTAAATGGATGGAAAACAAAGAACACAAATTTAAATTCAGAGAGCAAGATTATTGTAATGCACTGCTGATCTCTTCAAACTCAAATTAAACAAGCTCCCAAAAAATGATGTAATGATAACAGCAGTGGAAATGACATATAGTTGATTTCAGTTAGCCAGTGAATTAGTTCTTAACACAATAACTCAAACAAATGAAATGGTTTCAAAATATCACCATTATTGTGATACAAACCCATACCCCTACAAAGTATCACTAAAATCAACTGTATGAGTATATTTTTAAGAGTCTTGATTTAAATTGCTTCTGTCTATTCTAGAAGCCTTCAATGAAGAATAGTAGACACATGCCTGCCCATAAGATATCTTACTGGGTCTGCTAGATTACCTGCTTAGTATGATTTGAATTTTGTTCTCTCATTGCAAACCACAGTGCTTTATTTCAAAAGGGCCATATGTCTGCAAAAGATTGGATGGGGAGGAGTAAACTAATTTGGCAGCCTCTAGTAAAATGGGTATTTTTGACATTATTACTGTATTCAGTTAATTTGATGATGGTAGAAGGGACATGCTAGATGAAAATAGCCCTCTAGCAAAGTGTTAGATTTTTAAACCTGCATGGCGTATCCATTATATATACTAATCTAGTTTGGTGCCCATTTCATTCCAATACGTAATACATATATTCCTAATCGGTGTTGATGTATGATGCATGTGAGTTAATGTTACCTTCAATCTAAAGACAGTTTCTTGAATTCAAATAATATATTGCCTGCAAAGTATAACCTTATCACAACTAATTAAAAACAGCTTTTTCTGGCAGACTTAAAGGGATAACATAGAACAAGGTGACCACCCACTGATATTCAAATGTTTTATCTTATACTAATTGTTTTTAAATAAACAAACACAACAAAATATATTAAAAGGATGTTCTTTCCAAAATAATACTCTTTCAGCCCAATTAGTATCAAGAAGTACTCTCTGAACGCTCTCTGATCTCTTTGAAAAGCAAAACAACATGGAAAATGAAGGATTATATTTTAAGCATCTTCCTAATAGAGTATTCATGTTGTTTCTGCAGTAGATTATGATTTCATCTGGTATGGAGTTACCAAATCAATAATTGCACTTTTAAGAAAGAATTGCAAGAGTTGTGATATGTTTTTTTGTGTAGCTTCTGTAAATAAATAACAAAGAAAACTCTGAAAAACTATCAAAACAACCTGTTCCCAAACCAAAATGACTACCAATGGTCCTCACAACAACCATTCAAAGTTGTAACAGTGAATTGAATGAATTGTGTTTATGGTCTTAGTGCCCCTGCATTTACATGATCAAAATTCAGATGCTTAATAGCCTGTATTTACAATCACAGCATGCTTCAACTATCCCCACGTATCTCCTAGATCTCTGCCCTTTTGGCTATTCTACCCTCCACTGCTCCTGAGGTCCTTCCCTCTGGCTTGCAACTCCAACGCCATTTGTCATGAAGGATCAAACATAGATTTGATGGCACATAATGCACCAAATATCAGGGACAGGTATTCCTACAAAGAAAGACAATTCTAGAGGGTGAATGAGGAAAAGTATCTTTGAAACGTAACAACAGCAACAGAGCGGTCAATGACTGGAATGCGCTACCTGACTCTGTTGTTACATCCTCTAACTCCCACTCTTTTAACCTCAAATTATCCACTATTGACCTCACCCTGTTCTTAGGAGGTCTGTAAAGAGCGTGCATAAGTGCACCACTGTGCCTGTCCTATTTTCCCCATTTATTCGTACTTATTTCCTGTATTCTTACTCATGTTTATACTTCTACCTATTATCTGATAAGCCAGGAGTAGGGAAACTTGGCTCTTCTATCACTTATGGACTTCAACTTCCAGAATTCCTGAGTGAGCCATAAAAGTTTCCCCATCCCTGGCCTACTGGTTTTTCAGCTGTGGGGGAAATAAATTTTTGACTTGAATGGGACTGTTTAATATACAAATGTAGGTACATTAAACAGTCCCATTCAAGTCAAAAATTGATTTCCCCCACAGCTGAAAAACCAGTAGGCCAGGGATGGGGAAACTTTTATGGCTCACTCAGGAATTCTGGGAGTTAAAGTCCATAAGTGATACAAGAGCCAAGTTCCCCTACCCCTGTTGTAAACGATGGACAAATCAAATCAAATCAATCAATTAATCAAATACTGGTGATAATTTCTGAGAATAAGCATTGGCTTACCTGAATGCAGTTTCTCAGCCTGCCTTGGGAAAATCCACACATATGGGTTGAATCTGCCTTTCTGCCCAGAGACTAAGTCTTCAATCTTTGCCATGCCTCTTCCTGTCAGGGCAGGAAGCCCCTAGCCTCAGTCACGACAAAGTCACAGCCATTTGATGATCTTCCTGTGGTGTTACCTCAGCCTCCCAGCTGGACACTGAACCAGATGGTCACCAGGGTGGGAATGGATATCCCAAGGCACGCTGAGAAACTGTGTTCAGGTAAGCCAACGCCTATTCTCCAGCATGTCTTTGGGATAATCCACACATATGGGACATACCAACACTGGCAGTTCCTATGGGCGAGAAGAAGTCTGGTCCTATGCATCTCCATTTCGCTGTAGCACTTCTGCCGAAGGCCACCTCTGCTGAGGCATATGTGTCCAGTCAGTAGTGCTTGATGAATGGAGATAGGGAGGACCCTGTAGCCACCCTGCAGTAAGTGAGGCCTGCGTTACCCAGGTAGCTGTGGTAGCTGCACTTCAGGTCAAGTGAGCTGTCATTCGTCTGGGTGTTGGAAGGACCTAGGTCTCATAGGCCTTGGGTATACAAGCCCTGATCCAGCAGCAGCCTATAGTTGAAGAAGAGACTTTAGTGCCCATTGAAGATAGCTGAAACGAGATGAACAGGGCTTCAGTCTTACAATACATTGATTTATGTTTGATGTACCTGCGAAGAGCCCTCTGAACATCCAATTTATGCCATCAGTGCTCTCTGTCGTGTGAAGGAGCCAGGCAAAGGTCAGGAAGAATGACTTCCCTGAGTCCTGTGGAAATGAGAGTTTACCTTTGGGATGTAGGAGGGGTCAAGACGCAGGACAACCCTGTTGTCGTGGAACGTGCAGAGGTCTTCTCCGATGGAAAGAGTTGCTATTCTGATATGCATCTGGCCAATGTGATAGCCGCTAAGAAGGCAACTTTGAGTGTCAAGAAGTGCAGGTTTACAGATTGAAGAGGTTCAAATGGGGTCTGAGTAAGGGCTTATCACCACTGTAGACAGGTTCCAAGAAAGATATCTGTGGACTTTTGTGGTTTAAGATTGACAGCTCCTTTGAGGAAGAAGTGGATGACTGGATGATGAGCTAAGGAATTCCTCTTCCTGTAGTGCAACATGGTGGACAAGACTGAGACCTGCCTGCATAATGTACTAGGGGAGAACCCCTTGTGAAGCCATTTGTAGAAAGTCCAGATTCTGTGGCACTGAAGGCGCAATTGGATCCATGCCCTTCTTGGCACCCACTGATGGAATGCTTTCCAGGTAGCGTCATATATTCTGTTCATGGAAGGCCTTCTGGAGGCTTGTATTGTTGTGATGACATTTCTTGAAAGGTTACCCCTCCTCAGGATCCTCCTCTCATGTGCCAAGTGGTCAATTGGAGCCACTGAGTCTCCAAGATCCCCTGGCTGAGAGATATCCTGTCCTGAGGAATCCTCCAAGGGCAGGACACTGACAGGCTCACTAGGTCCGCATAACACGACCATGTGGGCCAGTGGGGAGTGATGAGGATGATTTCTGCCTGTCTTAGAAGTACTTTCCTTATGATCCTCGGTATGAGGGGAAGAGGAGAGATGGTGTGGAGGAGGCCTTTGGGCCAGTGGCTGCGAAGGACATTTACCCGGTGTGCCCAGTGACAGGAATCTGGAGTAAAATCGGGGGAGATGGGTGTTCGATGGAGTGGCAAAAAGGTCAAGTACTGGCCACCTGAACCTCCGAGGTATGTCCTGGAACAAATCTGGATGGAGATGCCATTCGGAGTTGTCCATCCTGGTCCTGCTTAGATAATCTGTCCAGACGTTTGCCATCCCCAATATGTACTCTGCTTTGATTGACAATAAGCAAGCCTCTGCCCAGATTCCCAGTTGCTATGTTTCAGACATGAGGGATCTGGAGTGGGTCCTTCCCTGGTGATTGACGTTTGCCTTGGCTGCCACGTTGTCCATTAGGATCAGCCCGTGTTGGCTGGTCACTATGCTTTGGAAGTGTTTGAGGCTAAGTGAATGGCTCTCGTTCTAACCAGTTTATGTTGTGTTGAAGGTCCATTGTGGACCAATGACCCTTAGCAATCTGGGACTGTAGATGGGTCCCCCCCATCCCAACAGACTTGCATCTGAAGTGACAGTAATGGAATTGGGTTCTTTGAATAGGGACCCTTTGGTGATCACTGGGGAAACCCACCACCTGAGAGATCTGAGAACACCTGACTGGAGTTGGACCCTGACGTTGGAGGTGCTACGGTGCCTGCTCTCTGAAACGGTAGGAGGAACCCTTGGAGAGGTCTGGCATGCAATCGGGCCCATGATACTATGGCTAAGCACAAGATTAACTTTCCCAGAAGTTGGGAAAGCACCACCAATGGAACCACTCGCTCTGTGTGATCAAGGACTTGATCTGTCCTGATGCTCCTGGGACAAATATACCTCACATAGATTTGTGCCTATCACCACACCCAGATGAAGGAGGCAGGTGGAGTGTGTTAGCTGGCTTTTCTGGAAATTGATTGAAAATCTATGGTCCTATAGGACCTGGATTGTGTAAATCTGGTCTGATTTGGCTTGTGGCTAGAACTGGACTGGATTAGGATATCAGCCAGATAACACTGGATGCGCACCGGGATTGTTCTGAGGTGCATGAGCAGTGTTGCCAGCACCTTTGTGAAGGTCCTGGGGGCCAATGACAGTCCGAATGGCAGGGCCTTGTATTGATAATGGCCCTGTGTGTAATAGAACCTGAAAAACCTCCTATGGGAAGGGTAGATGGGGATGTGAAGGTACTGTAAGCCTCTGTCAGATCGATGGATGTTAGGAGATTGCCCCTCCTTATGTCCTTCAAGATGGACTGCAGAGTTTGCATCCTGAATCTCTTGTATTCTAAATGAGCATTGAACTTTTTGGGATCCAGGATTGCTTTCCACCCCCACCCAAACACTTGGGAACTATGAACAGAATGGAGTAAAACCCATGCCCCTTCTGGTCCTCCAGTACTGGCTCAATGGCCTGGATGTCCAGCAAGTGCTGGACTGCCTGGTCTATGAGCTTTTTCCTTAAGTGGTTTTTGGAGGTTGGGCAATGGGTAAAGGTCCTCAGAGGAATGGACAGAAAATCTAGGGTGAAACCTAATCACACTGTTTCAGGACCCAGGAATTGGATGTGATAGTCCCATAGGTCTGCAAATAGGGCCAGTCGGCTGCTGATGGGAGGAAGGGTCCAACATTCATTTGGATCAATGAGCTGAGGGGCAAAATGGTTGCTTACGGGTGTAGGGGGAGCTCTTCTATCAGCCCTCCTGGTAAGAGAGGAGAACACCTTCCTCTATCTTTATTCCCCATTATGAAGGGATTTAAGGCCTCTTCAAACAAGGAAGAACCCATGTAGGGAGCAGAGGCCACTTTCCATTTGGTTCTAGCATCTGCTTGCCACTGTTGTAGCCACAGCAGATGATGAGAATTGATGTTGGAAGCCAGGGCCCTGGAGGAGAATCGGGCTGCATGCAGGGAGGAATCAGCTGCAATTTCAGCAGCCACCACCAGTTTGTTAACATCCTGATGCATTTTGACTTCCTAAGGGGGAGTTCTAGTGAAAAAAGGAGGTGATCGCAGCTGCTTTAACCACCCAGCCATTGGCCTGGTGTGTTCTGCAGAAATTTTGTTTCGCTTTTGTGTGTCCTCCATTTTAAGGTCCTCTGCTATGTCGCCAGATATGGCAGAAAGAGAGACCAAGGACGCCACAGGTTCATCCAGAGGGGGAAGTTGCAGTGACATGGAGAGGAGCCATATTGAAAACTTATTATAATTACCCTCTGGAGTGGGAAAGGATCCTGGCTGTGCCCGTTGACTCTGAACTACGTCCAAAATTAACTTGGGACAAGGAATCTCTTGTTGGAGAATTTTAGGTTCAGAAAAAAACATGCTGGTAGGTCCCTGAGTATCAGGTAAAGCAATTGGGATAATGGGTGGAGGATCAATTTGGACAGTGGTCCTAGCCTTGTGGAGGAGGGATTTAAATAGCCCTGGCCTAAATAGACCTGTGAACAGGGGTGGAACAGGAGATAAGTCCTCATTTTCTGAGAATCCCTGCTCTCCCTGAACTTCCTCCTCCATCCTAGATGCCGTGCTTCTGATGGAGCAGGCTAGAGAGACCTCCTTCTGGTACCTAGAGAAACCCATTGAGGCCTGGTATCACAATGGCTGCAATGGTTGAGGATCAGGTCTTGGGAAAGAAGAGTGTCTCCTCCTCCTCAGGGTGAAGGCTATACCTTGAGAAATGGTCTGAGCAATAAGGGCCTCAGATAATTCTGGGGCCACTCTGTCTGCTGAGCGCATCCTGCTACAGTTGGAGTAAAAGTGGCCTCAGGGGTTTCAATCCTGTCTCTGATCTGCAAATCTGCAGGACGAAGGAGCATGCAATCAAAAGGAAATCTCTGAGTTTGGATTTCCTCAGCAGGTGGGATAAATTCCTGCTCCCCATCTCCCTCTGGTGACCAAGCCCTGGAAGTTGCAGGCAACTCCTGTGCTAATGGCTGCTGAGAGAGGGGACTAACAGGCCCTGGCTGAAGGGAGGGGGAATATCTCTCGCCTGCTTGCTTCTGAGCTCTGAAGAACTGCTTTTCCAATGCTCTTTGACTTCTCTCTTCAGCTCTCACGGGCTTTCTGGAAGAAAGAGCCTTTGCCTTTATTTTGTTAGCAGCCTCTTCTAGCAGATCTGCCCTTCCTGGGACTCTGCTTGGATCGTTTAGCACTTGTGGGTTCCATGCTACCTTGGTCAGCCATGCTGCTTGATTGTTGGGAGGAGAGCTCTCTCAATCCTCCAATCCTGCTGCTCTCCAAAGGGAATTCAGACCTGGAAGCCTTTCCTGAGCTGCGAGGCCCTACCAGTCTGCTGGATAGCCTGCACAACTCACCACGCAGCCAAAATGGCTGCTGCGGGCCCCAAAAATTAGCTGTAGAGTGCAAAAGCAAAAGCGGCTGCTCTGGAGCTACCCTCTTAACCCTGGGAGCACAACGATGCACTGAGGGCACTTGCGGCTTTAGCACACCCCTGGGGTTGGGGGATCATTTTGGGGCTCCCCTTGGGCTGTTAGGCCTTCAATTGGTAGTTCAGGAGACCACGAAAAATGGTCTTCCAATTGCTGCCTGTTTACAATGTTTTAGATACTTTGAGGGAGTTTTTACAAACCTTTAGAGAATCCACACTTTAAACTACTACTTTCTGCTGAAATTGTTGGAGCCAACCTCTGCCCATGTCTCTATAGGGCCACAACTGAGTCATGACTGGGGCTAGGGGGCTTCCTGCCCCAACAGGAAGAGGTGTGGCAAAGATTGATGACTCAGTCTCTGGGCAGAAAGGCAGGTTCAACCCATATGTGTGGATTATCCAAAAGACATGCTGGAGAATATGTTGAATTGCAAGAACAAATCATTTGATACTAGATGAAGTAAAACCAGACCAGTCAGTACAAGTGCCAATAATGAAGTTAAGCTTAGATATCTTGATATTTAAGGGTCATGTCCATAGAGGCAGGAAGAGAAAAGGGAGAACAATGAGATTGATACTTAATAGGTCTTTCTGAAAGCTAAGTGGAGTTTGTTAAAATTTGGATGAGAGTGTGAATAATGGGGCTCCAGGCAAGTTGGGAAATAAAAAAAGAAAAGAAAATTCAGGATGAGGAAATTGCTATGTTTAAGGACTAAGCTGCAGTTCTCCTTCTGGTCCGCCGCCTGCGCGGGAGTGTCGACCGCTGATGCCATTTGACAGCCGGCTATAAAAGGGAACTGTCAAACAGCATCAGCTGTCGCCACCAGATTGCCACCAGATTGCTGTCAGATTGCCATCGGCAGCCGCGGCGACCCTTTATTCATTGAATAAAGTCTGTTAGCCTTTTCCCTGGCTCCGTCTCTCTCTGTAACCGCTGCTCTACAACAGAAATGAAAAACTATTCCAGTATTTTTGCTAAGAAAATTACTTAGGCAAATCAATGAAATCATCAATAGACAAGTCTGAGCTGGAGATATTATCTTAACTTTTCATAATTATTTCTTAAACTACATTTACAGAAAAAAAAAAAGATGTGTTAGGAATATTCAATGTACACAATTGCTTCACACGCACAAAATACCTAGCAATTTTAGAGAGATTCAAATTCCAGCTTCACAATGATACATACAACATTATCATACCCACTAACAGGCTGGTGTATATCATGTAACAGAAATCTGCAACTGGAATAATTTTCAAGCACTTGCACATTCTGCAAGTTAAATTTTTTATCCAGATGCTGATATTTCTTTCATTCTGTTAGGATGTGGCTGTTATACACAAGCAATGTTTCAAAACAAGATTCGGAAATAGAAAAGTTCTGAGGAGCAGGCTAATCAACTACATGTAAACTTTGACTTACAATCATTTTTAAGTGATTGTTTGAAGTTATAGAACACTGAAAAAAAAGTGACTTACAAATGATCATGACCAATGCAGCGTCCTCATGGTCACATGATAAAAATCAGGCACATGGAAACTTCCGGTTTGCGTGGCTTCGGGGCAGCAGGAATTCGCGACAGCTCGCGATTCCTGCTGTGCTAGCCGTCGAGGTACCCCCGATCCAGATGGGACAGGGGGATATGGCTGCCCTGTAGGGACAGCTGAAGATAGAGGGGAGTCGGAAAGGGAGGTGGGGGCATCGCAGACCCCCCCTTTCTCCGGGAAAACCCCTTTTTCCCAAGGCGGTGGAGCGGCGGTCAGCAATGGCCGCCACGAAGAAGCCAGCAACCGGGTAAGAACTGTGCTGGAGGAAGTGTGAAGAGTGAAAGTTCTGTCTGAGCCGGGTCAAGTAACACCTTTTAAATTGCCTGGAATTGAGCTGTTTGTTGCTGGAGGATACATTGTATCCCTAAGAAGAGCGAAAAGCGGCGGAGAAGCTGTTAAAGGGAATTTTTTTTTTTTTTTTTTTTACTCTCCCACCCCACGGAAAAAGCAGAAATATTTGGATATATTAGACATTGAAAGTGGATTGTTTTGAAAGCTAAGATAAGAGACAAAGGGATTTTTGGACATTGAAAAATGTGAGAAATTGGAAAATCTCTGCTGGAGGTATGGATTTTTGATTATTAAAATTCTCATTGCAAGTGGGAAGGGAGTAAAAAAAAAATTGGAGCAGAAGCTGAAAAAGGAGGAGATTGATTAGAACGTCTTTGTGGATCCCAAAAGAAGATATATGGTAATTGGACCTCTTTGATTAAAAATTAATTCAGAAAGAGAAAGAGAAGATGGAAGAAAAGTATTAACTTTTGGAACTTTTTTCTTTTTTTAATTGCTTTTGATTGTCTTTGATTAAAAATTCTTGTGGTTGTTTTGGAAAAAGTTTCCCTTTTCATAATGGCATCGTCTGTGGATGAACTAGAGATTGAATATCAAAAATATAAAAAAGAAGATACTTTGGGCGCTTTGTTTCAATTCTTAGAAATGGCGTTATGTTCCTTTGAAAAGTTGATTACGCAGCAGAAGGACTGGGACAAGGAAGAAGAGGAAGAAGAAGCCATCTTTGATGAACAATGGGTCCCTTCTGGAGAGGAGGACAAAAAGGATAAGAAAAAGGGGATTTTAAGAATTATAAAAACAACCAAAAGAGAGAAAAATGAGCGAAAAGATGGAGGCAAGGTTAGAAAGCAAAGGAAAAGGAGCAAGAAAAGCGAAGAGAAAAAACAAAGGGGTAGAAAGGGCAAGGAGAAGAATAAGCAAGAGAGAAAGGGGGGGAGGAGAAGCCTTAATGGGGGGAAGCAAGACCTAAGGAAAAAAAGTTTATTTAGAGATAATGGGTGAATTTAATTTAGATTAAAAGAGGGATTCTGGAGGGTATATAAGAGTGTGTTTTTATATGTATATTTAGAATATAAAATTTATTATGTAATTTTAGAATTTTTTTTAAACAGAATCCCAAGAAAGATTGCTATATGTAGTATTTCTAAGTTAGGGTAATGAGTTATAGATGTTACTCCAATTGGTGTACAGGAGAAGTATAGTAAAAGAAAAAAAAAGATGAATGGATAATTGGAAATAGAACAGACAAAGAATGTTATTGAAAATGGTAATAAGATATGGAAGGATATATATACTTTTTTTTTTTGGATTTTGTGTATTGATAAAAGGCAATAAAATTTTAATTAATAAATAATTTGGATGGAAAAGAGAAGTAGGGACAAGATATGAAGTTAATATTATATGAAATATTGATATTATAATCTGGAAATGTTATGCTTTATTGGTCTATTATTATTATTTTTTCTTAGAAAAGAATTTATAAGCTGCTATGCCTTGATTTTTTGTGCATTGTTTTTATAAAACTGATAAAAATGGTTTTTATATATATATATAAAAAAGAAAATGATAATAAGATTTGGAAGGAGATATGGGTTGAATATGATGTTTGAATTTGTGTCTGTGTAAAGAGTTTTAACCCGGGAACAGACAACCTTCAGAAAAGATCTTTTAGTTTTGTTTATGTTTTGTGTTTGTATGTTTGTGTATTGTGCTTATGGTAAAACTAACAAAATTTGTTTTTTATAAAAAAAAAAAAAAGGAAAGAATCAATAAAACCTTGGAGGAATGCTAGACGAGAATAATTTATACAAGCCAGAAAGAAAAGAATATGATGACTATAAAATGGATAAATATGGAAGAGAAATGAAATTGAATAGGAGTAAAGAGAAAAAATGAGAAACTTGCTGAAAGATGTTTGTGTGTCCATATGGAGATGGGATAAATTGGAATTATGCTGTATAAAAATAATGTTTTGTTTGACTTGTAAGGATTTACAATGTTAAGAGGTTTTATGTGTTTATGTATTTAATGGTTAATGATGTGTTGTTTTATCTTTAAAATTAATAAAAATTTGTTTCAAAAAAAAAAAAATCAGGCACATGGCAATCAGCACTGTCCCAGGTTCATGTGATTACCATTTGTAACTTTCCCAGCTGGCTTCCAAAAAGCAAAGTCAGAGAAGAAGCTAAATTCCCTTAACAACTGCGATGTTTTAAAAAAGGCTATAAAAATGGGGCACAACTCAATAACTGTTTTGCTCAGCAATGAAAATGTTAGGTTCCAATTTATTGATTTATTTAATTAATTAATTTGTCACCCATCTTGCCACAGGGTCCATTGTGGTCATAAGTGGAAGACTACCTGTAACCGAGTTAAATCATCAACCTAATTGGCCTCCAGAAGAAATTTTACAATAGGTCATATCCTATAAATTTGGATAGGATCTAGGGAGGGAGGAAGCCGACAGAGTCTTACTGTTCCTACTTCCAAAACTACAGCTATGTTACGCAATACTTATTTTTCTCTGTTAAAAATATCTTCAGTTTAAGATACTCTTATTTATTCAATTCAGCTGTCTTTCTTTTTAACTGCTGACTTAAAACATGCTGGATACAATTCACCTAAATTTTAAGTTCAAGTGATGTTACCCAGCTGGGTGACAAAATATCTGGAAATTGAACAATAAGCACAGAGAACCAAGCAGCCCAACAACCTCACTAATTTCACTGGAGATATACAAAATATAGATATATTGAGGTATTTCACTAAAATTCATAGGACTTTAAAATGCTTACTACTAAATTGTGAACGTTCTCTCCCAGCTTTTTCCCCCTTTGCTTATTATAAATATTTAAATGTTTTGTCATTTTCTATTTTTTTTTTTTTTTGCCCAGGCTCTTTGTACTTGTTATTGCTTGGTGTCGGAGCTAGGAGTGCCCACAGAAATGGAAAAAAGTGAGGATGGCAACCATAACTGCATGCAAAATAGATGGGGCTTTGATTGTGTGGTCATTATTACCTTCTTGACTGTTTTATCTTTTTTTGCAAATGCCCCTCATCGGTGCACTCATCATAGTCATTGTTTAAATGTCCCATGATGGCTTAAAAATCAAATACTGACATTCCTGTATTTACAGATCTGATGTGATGAGAGTCTTCTGGGGAACATACACTAAGGAACAGTACTTTAATAACTTGTTCCAATCCTTTCTGGAGCTCTCTTGTTGAATATGATTTCACCTAGAGACCAATTAGCAATCAAGGCACACTTGATGAGCATATAATAAGGAAGTGGAAAGAGATATATAGAACTCCTGGGAAAAGAGAAGTTTGAGAGAAAGTCCAAACTTAAGACAGAATTAATTTGAAAGGGGTCAGTTGAAATAACTGGTGAGCAGAAGCAACACTTACAAAGTACATATACACTTTAACAGACCAAATGGGCGTTGATAAATTTACCTGTGAACGCCCTTTCTATGCTGCAAGAGAGCCCAGGATGGATAGACTACTTCTTATGATGTCATTAAGCCAAGTCTGTACTTACATATATAAAAGTCAGCCTTTGGCGAAGATACTTGACGGACTGAAGAAATGTCTCTGAAAGCAAACAATCTAATACATTAACATGCCTTACTATCTCTGGATGAACCAAGGGAGGGGCTGGGCTTTCTCGCAGCATAGATAGAAAGGGCATTCACAGGTAAATTTACCAATGCCCATTCTCCTCCATGCTGCAGCGAGAGCCCAGGATGGGATATACCAAAGCTTGCATGTCCACGGGCGAGTCCTCGTCTGGCCAATTACTCTGACGGTGGAACCACTCACTGAAGAACCTGCCTGCCGAAGGCTGCAGTCACTGAGGCAAAGGAATCCAGACGGTAGTGTCTGATGAAGGGAGCTGGGAATGTCCACGTGGCCACTCTGCAAATCTCTTCCAAGGATGCCTGGGTGCCCAGGCGGCTGAAATGGCCGCACTTCTGATAGAGTGTGCCATTAGACTTTGGGGTAACAGAAGAGCCACCGCTTTGTAGGCTTGTGCAATGCACATCCTGACCCACCTGCTAATAGTAGGAGAAGAGGCCTTATTCCCCAAATAAGAAGAGGAAAGGAAAAGAAACATGGCTTCTGTCTTTCTAAAAGGGGAAGTGCACGATGTAAATTCTAAGAGCCCTTCTGACATCTAGAGTGTGCCACTTGCGTTCTAAGTCATGGTGCGGGAGGGGACAGAAGTCCTGTGGGCACGGCTTCACTCCCGATCGCTCCAATGGTTCCTGCTCCCCTTTCAATGAGCAGGAACCAGCCTCATTATTTACTTTTGTGACTTTAAGCTATGCCTAATAAAACAGTAAATTGAAAACTTTACCGGACTTTAATATATGTTTTGGGTTTGGGGTTATTTTGAGAGACTATGGGTCATCACATTTTGACTTCAGCCACCCCTTCAACTTATTTTTGCTTTTTGTGGGGTGACCATGGATCAGCTCAAAGCAGAGATTGCCCAGTTAACCCAAAAAGTGACTCTTTTGACTGCACAGGTGACACAAATGCAAGATGCCTGGCCATGCCGAAAATGCCCAGTGGCAGTGCCAGATAAATTTGATGGTTCGCTGGTCCAATTTCCAGCAGTTTTTGGGCAGTGCCAGGTTTACATGAGCCTTCGGCTTGAGGACTTTCCCACTGACCAGGATAAGGTGGGGTTTTTGATTAGCTTGTTGTCAGGCTCTGCAGCACATTGGGCGATGCCTCTGCTGACCCAACCCAACCAGTTGGACAATTACACTGAATTTTGCCGTCAGTTTCAGGCCATGTTTGAAGACCCTGTTTGAAGCCAAGTAGCAGACGTTTGAGAGAGTTGAAGCAGAGGCGTGGTTCACTCGTGGATTAAATTGCTAGTTTTCAGGTTGTTACTCAGGATATACAATGAAACGAGGCAGCATGTGTTTTACGTTGCCACAGTGCCTCATTTTCTGGTGGTGCTGAGTTTGGAATGGCTACAGGCCCATGATCCACAGATTGTCTGGTCATCTGGAGCTGTGCAGTTCCTTAATAGGAAGTGTGCCAACCATTGCTTGCACTCCTGTGCAGGGAGTGTGGCTATGCTCATGGACCTGGATCTACCTGCGAAGTTGGTGGACTTTGCTGATGTGGTTCGGGAGAAGGAGGCGGATCAGTTGCCTCCGCATCGGACGTATGACTGTCCAATCAACTTGTTGCCTGATGCAAAATTGCCGGTGGGTTGGATATATTCTCTGTCAGAACCAGAGTTGGCCACGTTGCAGGATTTTATTGACAAGAACCTCTGGAAAGGGTTTATCCGGCCTTCTACCTCCCCATTGGCTGCACCGGTGCTTTTTGTGAAAAAGAAATTGGGAGAGCTACGTTTGTGTTGTGATTACCGCAAGTTGAATGCAATCACATTGAGGAATCGGTATCCTCTTCCTCTCATCCCTGAACTGATTGAGTGGCTTCGTCAAGCTAAGATCTTCATGAAGTTGGATTTGTGTGGGGCCTACAATCTGGTTTGCATTCTTGCAGGGGACGAGTGGAAAACAGCTTTCCGGATGAGGTATGGGCATTTTGAGTATACCAATGCCCCAGCTGTGTTCATGCATTTCATGCATGATGTTTTCCGTGATTTGTTGGATCAATTCGTGGTCATTTATTTAGATGATATTTTGATTTACGCACACTTCCTGCAGGAACATTGGCAGCATGTGCGGCTAGTGTTGCAACGTCTGCATGATAACATTTGTTTGCTAAATGTGAGAAGTGCCAGTTTGCACAAACCACAATTGACTTTTTGGGACATCGTATTTCACCAGCTGGGGTGGAAATGGACCCAGAAAAAATTCAATCATTGCAGAAGTGGAAACCTCCACAGCGGGTTAAGGATGTATGACTGTTGGGGTTTACGAACTACTATCGCACATTTATTCCCTGCTTTGCTGTCTTGACTGCTCCCCTTTCTAATCTGCTCAAGAAGGGGGAGAAGATCCATTGGGGTGCTGAGGAGCAGGCAGCTTTTGAGGTGTTGAAAGTCACCTTTGCTTCTGAGCCTATCCTCAAACACCCTGATCCAGGCCTGCCATTTGTGGTGAAAACAGATCCTTCCAATGTGGCTGTTGGTGCAGTGCTCCTTCAGGCCTATGCTCCCACAGGCACCTTGTTCCTGTGCGCTTATTATTCCCAGAAGTTGTTGGCTCCAGAGCGCACTATTTGGGACAAGGAGCTATTTGTGGTTAAGGTCGCTTTTGAGACATAACAGCACCACCTGGAGGGGGCTCGTCACCAAATCGAGGTTCGGACAGATCATCGCAATTTGGAACACCTACGTACAGCTCGGACATTAAACCAGCATCAGGTGAGATGGTCCTTATTCTTTGCTCGATTTGATTTCCGGTGACCTATGTTCTGAGTGGAGGGAATCAATGTGCCGACACCTATCTCGGAAGCCTGAGTATACCTGAAGGGAGGATAAAATCTTGCCCCGGACGGTGATTCCATTGGAACAGTTTGCGGCCACTGAGGAACCTGTGGGCCTTCGGGTGAGGATTCAGGAGGTGCAGCGGCAGGACCCATTTGTGACAGCTCGATGTCGAGAATTAGATGAGACTGGGAGACAAGAGACTCCTTGGGTGTATATTGGAGACCTGTTGTGGTTCCCTGGTCGCATTTATGCGCCTGGAGGTCCTCTTTGTGGCCTTATCTTACGTCAATGTTATGATAGTCTGGCAGCAGGACACTTTGGGGTGTTCAAAACACTGCACCTCATCTCTAGGATATTTTGGTGGCCGAGACTGAACCATGATGTGTTGGGATATGTGGCATCCTGTCGCCAAGCCAAGTATGCTCCTGGTGCATTCCCTGGTCTCTTGCAGCCCTTGCCCACGCCAAAACAACAGTGGGGGGCAGTTTCATTGGATTTAATCATTGAGTTACCACCATCGAATGGTGCCACAACCATTTTGGTGGTGGTGGACACATTGACTAAAATGGCCCATTTTATTCCATGTGTGGGTCTTCCATCAGCCAAGATAAAGGCTCAGTTGTTTATCTCCCATGTTTTCCGGTTGCATGGGTTACCAGACCACATGGTATCAGATCGGGGGGTACAATTTACAGCATGCTTCTGGCAGACCCTACTCGCGAAACTGCAGGTTCAGGTATGTCTGTTGTCTGCTCATTATCCCGAAACTGACGGGGAGACAAAGAGAGTGAATGCTATTTTGGAGCAGTACCTCCGCTGTTTCAGCAATACTCAACAAGACAATTGGGTGGAAGTGCTGCCGGTGGTAGAATTTGCTTATAACAATGCTCAACATGCATCCACTCATGTGTCCCCTTTCTTTGCTAACTATGGGTTTCATTCACGACTATTCCCTTTAGCCCCATCTGATTCCCCAGTTCCGGGAGTGGATATGTTTTTGCAGGAGTTAAAAGCCATGAACCACATGGTCTGCGATCAACTAGAGAGAACCAAGGAAGACTATAAATGGTTTGCAGACCGACATCATCATGATGTTCCACCTTTGGTGGTTGGCAATCGGGTTTGGCTCTCTAGTCAATATTTACCAATGATGCAGCCATCGAAAAAGCTTGATCACCATTACTTGGGACCTTTTCTGGTTGAGGCAGTGATCAATCCTGTGGCTTATCGTCTCTCCCTGCCACGGACCATGCATATCTATCCTGTTTTTCATCATTCCCTGTTAATCCCTGCCTCGCCCGACAGTCCGCATAGACCAGCTCCATCACAGCCGGCCCCAGTAGCCCCTCTGGGAGAGGAGGAATACGAAGTGGATAGCATCTGAGATTCATGCCAGTTGCTGGGCCAACTTCAGTATTTGGTGGCATGGAAAGGTTATGGACCAGAGGACTTCACCTGGGTCGATGCCACTGATGTTCATGCTCATTTGGTCCAGGACTATCATGCTCGGTTTCCTCAATGTCCTCATCTGCCTGATCCCGGGGGGGAGTGGCCCTGTGGGGGGGATAGTGTCATGCCCCTGGTGGAGTCTGACTCTGAGGAAGAGGAGGAACAGCCAACAGGGAGTGGGAGTGTGGCTCCAGAGGTGGTGGAGGAGGCTGGGGAAGGGCAGAGGCCGGCTGAGCAGTCAGATGAGGATCCAGGTCCATCCCCTATCCATCCTAGGCCATGCAGGGAGGAGAGGATCAGGGAAAAGCGAGGTCTACTCAAGAGGAAATTACCATGATCCTCCTCGTGGCATGCAGGTGGGAACTATGTATATAAGTTTGCAACTGCGCAGTTAGAATTGCTGAAGTCAATTAGTGTTCACCTTGAAAGAGGCTTATCTTTGTTGGCATTCTTCCCATGGACTTTTCTCGGTTATTTTCCTGGAGTTTATAATTAGTTATCTCGGCTTGCTTCAGAACTCTCATCAATGTGGTTTGTTTTGGTTTTCTGTTTGCCTCATTATTTACTTTTGTGACTTCAAACTGTGTCTAATAAAACAGTGAAATTAAGTTGAAGGCTTTACCAGACTTTTAATATATGTTTTGGGTTTTGGGTTATTTTGAGAGACTATGGGTCATCACACCATCTGGTAAACATGCCATAGGATGTAAATGGGTTTATAAATTTAAGACTAGTGTGGATGGGACAATTACCCATAAAGCCAGGTTAGTAGCACAAGAGTTCAATCAGACAGCAAACGACTACAATGAGGTGTTTGCGCCTAATCTGAAGGCTTACTACATTACAAGCAGCATTAGTGTGGGCAGCTAAGGAGAAATACATTGTAAATCATTTAGATGTAGAAACAGCATATCTGCACGCACTGCTGCAATACACTATATATTTAAAGGTATCAAAAATGATAACATAACTGATTGCTGGAGATTGAAAAAGAGTCTTTATGGCTTGAAGTAATCAGGATATGAGTGGAACAATGTATAGTTAAGGAATTAACTAAGATAGGTTTTGTAGCTGACATGCTGATCCATGTTTGTTCAAAAGAGAAAGTAATGGTGTAATTTCATTGTTGCTATTGTTTACTGATGACATAGCATTAATCACCAAAACTGAACAAGAAGCTACTAAAATAACATCACTGTTAGACAAGAAATTTAAAATAAAACAGGAGAAATTAAACGATATCTTGGTTTAAAAATAGATAGAACTAGTAGAGGATACAAAATCTCACAGGCAGATAAAATTAACCAATTACTAAAAAGTTTTAAAATGGAACTTTGTAAACCAGCTAAAACACCGATGAGCCAGGAGTTTAGCCACAGTGATGTTCAAAGTCCCATTTTTGATAAGAACATTTATCAGTCTTTGATTGGTAGCTTATCTTATCTCAGTAATTGGTCAAGGCCAGATATAGCATACAGTGTTAACCAATTAACGAGGTTTAATGCTGAGCCAATTAAAAGGCACTGGCAGGTTGCTAAACATGTAAGATATCTGAAACAAACAATGCATTATGCATTATATTTGGAGCCTAAGAATGAACTAAGATTAACTGCTTATGCCGATGCAAGTTTCGCTACAGACATAAATACACGTAAATCAACGTCAAGTTTTGTAGTATTATTAGGAAAGGTGTTGATTGGATGGAGATCTATTCGACATAAACATCTAAGTTTGTCAACAATGGAGGCTGAATTCCCATGTTTATCTTTATTATGCACAGATTTAGTTTATTAGAAGCAACTATTAATTGATATGGAAACTGATGTAACAGATTCTATTGTTGTTTATGAAGACAACCAGTCAGCAATACAA
This sequence comes from Hydrophis major, assembly GCA_033807585.1. Lineage (NCBI taxonomy): Eukaryota > Metazoa > Chordata > Lepidosauria > Squamata > Elapidae > Hydrophis > Hydrophis major. The sequence continues at coordinate 140,235,980 of CM066343.1, read as the reverse complement.
ATGGCTTCAAATCTTGCTGTAAAGACAAGATCAAAACACAGAGATTTAAGATATTTAAATGTGAGACAATATGTGCAAATAAGATGATTAAACTGGAATACTGTATTTCAGTAAATAATATCGCGGATCATTCTACAAAACCCCAAGGCTCTGTAAAGCATAAGGCTTGCTGTGAGGATTATAGACTTAGAATGGGCGTTGGTTCTTACCTGGCATGCCATTTCTCTTTGAGCTGCGAGGAGCATCCAGAGAGTGGGTGGTGCTTCAGTCTTCTGCTGCTGTAGGCTGAGCTAATTCTTGAGGAACGCTCCGCCTTCCATCACGTGACTCCATTGGAGCGTTCCCCCAGTTTATGCGAAAATGAGAGGAAACAGGAATTCTTGCTCTCATCTGACTAGACTTAAGGTTCATGGCCGAAACAAGACCCCTCCAGACGGTGAAAGAAAAAGAGAGGGGCTGGATGATCCTCTCAGCTCAAAGAGAAATGGCGTGTCAGCTAAGAACCAATGCCCATTCTCCTTAGAGCTGCTCGGAGCATCCAGAGAGTGGGACATACCAAAGCTGGGCCTGTCCTACGAGAGGGGCGCCGTCTGGTCTGCAGTCCCCTCGGGTTCTGGGAGAACTCTCTGAAGAACCCTCCTGCCAAATGAAGCCTCTGCTGAGGCATATCTGTCAATTCTGTAATGCCTAATAAAGGGTGATGGGGAAGCCCACATCACTGCCCGGCAAATGTCAATTATTGGAGCCTGGGTAGCCCAGGCAGCTGACGTAGCCATGCTCCTAGTAGAGTGAGCCGTGATGCCCCTGGGCACCTGGAGAGCCTGAGCCTGATATGCTTTGGCGATGGCCGCCCTTATCCAATGACCTATGGTGGTTGGAGGAGCCTTGAGCCACTGTGACTTTGGTTGGAAAGATACAAACAGGGCCTCAGACTTATGGAAGGTCTCAGTACGTTTAATATAAATTCGCAAGGCACATCTGACGTCCAGAGTGTGCCATAGTCTGTCCCTTTTGTGGGTTGGCCTGGGGCAAAAGTTGGGGAGGATAAATTCTTGAGCCCTATGGAACATCGAATTAATCTTGGGCAAGAAGGAAGGGTCAAGCCGGAGGACCACCCGGTCGAGGTGGAAGACGCAAAGGTCTTTTCTAACAGACAGTGCAGTGATCTCTGATATCCTACGGGCTGAAGTGATTGCTATCAGGAAAACTATAGGATAGAAACTGAAGCGAAACCTCTCTTAAGGGTTCGAAGGGTGGCTTTGTGAGGGAGGTAAGGACCCTTTTGAGGTCCCAGGTTGGATACCAGTGGAGGACCGGGGGACACAAATATGGGGATGGTGAGAGAGGGAACTGCCTTCTCCATCTGAGATGACTGTAGACAAGGCAGCTACCTGCTGTCTTAGCATGTTGGGGGACAGTCCCTTACTGAGACCCTCCTGGAGAAAGTCGAGCACTTGGGCAATGGAGGGGTTAGTTGGGTCAATGAGAAGCTTGACACACCATTTATGAAAAATGGTCCAGGTGGCGTCGTAAATCCATGTAGTTGAGGGTCGCCTGGTTGCTAAAATGGTATTGATGACTTTGTTAGAGAAATTTTCCCTCTTCAAACCTGCTCAACCTCCAGATGGCTAGTTGAAGCCATTGGGGGTTCGGGTGGAGGAGGGGACCTGGGACAGGGAGATTCTGTCTGCTGGGATCCTCTGGGGGGCTACTGATAGGCTGTGGAGGTCCAAGAACCAAGGACGACTGGGCCAATAAGGTGCTACCAGAATCAGCTCCGTCCTCTCTTGAAGGACCTTCTGAAGGACTAAGGGCATCAGAGCCAGGGGAGGGAAGGCATAAAGGAGGCCCGAGAGCCATGGACACTGAAGAGCATTGTGGTCCTCCACCCCTGGGGATGGGAATCTTGAAATGAACCTTGGAAGGTGGGTATTGAGGGGAGAGGCAAACAGGTCCACCGCTGGTGGACCGAAAATGGATGTCGCCTCCCTGAATAGAGCTGGATGGAGGCACCACTCCGACTGGTCTATGGTGGCTCTGCTCAACCAGTCTGCTTGGGTGTTGGAGGTGCCCGAGATGTGGTCCGCCCTGAGCGAAAGAAGGTGAGACTCGGCCCACCGACAGAGGCGCTCGGCTTCCCTCATTAGGCAGAGTGATTGAGTGTCCCCCTGCTTGTTGATGTGGGCTTTGGCTGTGATGTTGTCGGTGAGGATGAGAACGTGGTGGCCAAGTACCTGGGGGAGGAAGGAGAGGAGGGCCAGATGGACAGCGCAAAGCTCCAACCAGTTTATGTTGCATAGCTTCTCCATGGCTGACCATCTACCCTGAGCTGTAAGGGACTGGAGATGAGCTCCCCATCCGGACAGACTGGCATCTGTGGTGATGGTGACTTGTGGGGGCTCCTCGAGGGGGCAGCCCTTGTTGATAGGCACCCTGCTCCACCAAAGGAGGGAGGTGAGCACCTTTGGTGAAACCCTGACCTTGCACTTCGAGTTGCTTGATCCGGATCTTTGGTACGGGAGCAGGAACCACTGGAGGCATCTGGAGTGAAAACGGGCCCAGGGAATAATGGAAAGACAAGATATCATTTTACCCAGTAACTGGGATAGTTCTAGAAGAGAAACCCTCTTAAGGCATCTGATACTTGTTACAGATTTTTGGATACTGAGAATTCTCTCTTGCGATAGAAACACCTTTCCCTTCACCGTGTCAATCAGCGTCCCCAGGTGAGTTATCCTGGTGGAGGGAGATAATTGACTTTTTCTCCAATTGATGAGGAACCCGTGATCTTGGAGAGAGGATAGGATGGTTTGGGTATCCCTCATTGCCTGTTCCCTGGAAGTGGAAAGGATGAGAATATCATCCAAGTAGCAGTGGATGCACACCGGGAGGGTTCTGAGATGAGCAGCTAAAGCGGCCAGGACCTTGGTGAAAGTTCTGGGTGCTGAGGCCAATCCGAATGGGAGAGCCACGTATTGGAAGTGGAGGTTATTGTAGCAGAAATGGAGAAACTTGTAATGGGAGGGTCGAATTGGGATGTGTAGATATGCTTTGGAGAGGTCAATGGATGACAACCAGTCTCCCTGCTTAACCCCCAGTAGGATGGATTGCAGCGTGTTCATTTTGAACTTGCGGTATACGAGATGGCGGTTAAGCCACTTTAAATCCAAAATCGCTCTCCATCCCCCCGAGTGTTTGGGTACCACAAATAAGTGGGAGTAAAATCCCTGTCCTCTTTGAGACGGAGAAACGAGTTGAATGGCCTGTATATCAAGTAGTTGCTGAATTGCTGAGTCCATGAGGCTGCGCTTGGTGTAGTCCTTGGATAGGGGGCATGGCATGAAAAAATCGGAAGGAGGAGATTGAAATTCAAGGGCAAGGCCAAACCTGATAGTGTTCCTAACCCAGGCGTCGGAGGTTGAGGAGTCCCACTGGTTGGCGAAGGTCTTGAGACACCCGCCAATGGGAATCAAATCTGGAGGCTTATCTGGAGCGCCTGAACGGCCTGTTGCCTGCGCTCTGAAAGGGTCTTTTGAAGCCCCCGCCCCTCCTATGCCTGTCAGAGGAGTCGGTCCTGTCCTGAGGTAGGCCTGAGCCGAAGGGAGAGGGCCTTTGATACCTGAGGAGGGGGGTCTGGAAAAAGGAGCGAAAGGGAGCTCTCCGAAAGGGCTGCAGGGATCTTGGCTCTAACTTGTGGGTGAGGAATGGAAGGAATTTTTTCTTGTTCCTTCCTTCTACTAAAAGGGGATCCAGGGATGGTCCAAACAATTTGGTTCCCAAGAGGGGAGCAGAAGCCAATTTGACCTTGTTCTTGAGGTCTGCCTGTCAGTGTTTTAGCCAGAGCAGACGGCAGGCAGAGACATGGGAGGAAATGGCCCCGGTGGAAAATTTTACCGAGTGATAGGTAGCGTCGACCGAGAACTCGGCCACGGCTGTAATCTTAGCTATGTCCTGATGAGCCCGGACATTGGAGGCTGGGACATGTTGCTTAAACTGGCGAAGCCAGCGAATGGATGACCTGATGAAGAAGGAGGTGGCCGTGGCCGATCTGATTGCCCAAGAGTCTGACTGGTGGGCATGGTGTAAGGCCAGTTCCGATCGTTTTTCCTCTGGTCTCAGGGCCTCTAGGGGATCGCTGAGCGTAGATGAAGAGGCCAGGCCCACGATGGGCTCGTCAACCTCCGGACTACCCAATAGGTTGGAAAGCTCTGGGTCTAGGTTAAAGATTTTTTTTATCATGAGCCGAGGGGGTGGGTGGGGCCGCCGAGGAGGCTAGTTGTTTGGACACCAGGTCAAGGAAGATGGGGGGGTTGTTATGACCTCGGCTTCCACGACTGGCTGTTGAAAAATGGAATCCTCTGGACCTTCTGGCATGAGAGGCGGGGGGTCAGAGGGGCTCTGAGTCTTTAGACCTGAAATGTTTCTGGCCTTGAACAGGAGGGATTTGAATAGTTGGGACTTAAAGAGCCCCATAAAGGCGGGTTGGTCGGGAGCCAGACCCTCATCCTCTGACATCTCTGCCTCTGATGGTTCTATGTCATAGGGGGGTTCATTATATTATAGGGACCCCAAATCAAAATAATCCTCCTCCTCCCTGTAAGGATCTAATTCCCCTACCGTCTCCTCCTCCTCCTCCCTTACTGAGGGGGAACCTTCCCCCTGATGGGGTACCTGATCCTGTGGCAGTTCCGATCTGAGTGGGAGTAATCTTACTGAATGAGACTCGGATTTGGAGGCCAGCGGAGGTAGACCAGGCCTGCCCATCTGTTGGAGTCCTTCTGCAATCCCTTGGCTGATAGCCTGCTCCATCCAGATCTCAATTGCTCCGGAGCCACTTGAATGAGAGGTTCTTCCTGGCGTAGGCTGGCAGCCATGGGCGTGAAGGTAGCCTCTGGAGTTTGTCTGGCTGGTGTTCCAGGAGTCTGGTGACCCTGAGAGGGAGAGCTGCACCTGGATATGGAGGAATGGACTACAGGAGGAGGGGGTTGAGAAGAGGTAGAAGGAGGTAATATGGGAAGCACTGAACCTGCCTGTCTGGTGCATTTATTGATCTCTCCTTCGAGTGCCTTATGGCGTCTTAAGGCGTCCCTCTGGGAGGCTTTAGAGGGCTCCTTAGTCTGCCTGCGCAGATAGTGGGTCTTTGATTTGACCTTCAAGGAAGAGCCTATAGTAGGATTGCCTTCTGCCATTTTTTGATAATTGAGTAAGAAAAAGGACCAATATGTGGCGGTTGGCGTGCCTAGGGGGTCAACCTACAACAAGGCCGGGAGCCCTTGGAAATCTTTTGCGCCCCCCCTTCTTATTTATATACTTATTTATTTATTTAAATATATATTTAATATATGTATGTACGTATGTATGTGTGTGTGTGTATATGTATGTATATATGAATATATATATCATGAATAAACGAGATGATACCTCCCGCCTACCAGCCATTTGGAAACCCACCCTCGTGAACAGACGAGTACCTAACATGAAGAATGACACCAGACCCACACCCCTGAGAGCCACACAAGATGCCACCACCACACTTCCATGTAGAAAGCAGACTCACACCCACACAGAAGATGAGACACGACCACGGACCAGAAGCTGCACTGCAGCTGCCTCACTACCCACTTCAAACCCCTCTGAGCCATACATGAAGTGAACTGACCCCCACCATGAAGATGCAGCACGACCACAAACTCGAAGCCAAACAGCAAGATCACAGCTCACCAGCTCAATTCCCCCAGCAACTAAGACTAACCTGAGCACAACCAAGCCCCCACCTGAACAGAACACGCCTCCAGCCAATCAGAACACAGCCAACCCCCCAACCAATCAGAACACAGCCAAACCCCCAACCAATGAGAACACCCCCCCACCCAATCAGAATACAGCCAAGCCCCCAGCCAATCTCACCCCTACTAGCAGTTAAAAGGAAGAAGCAGCTGCAAGCTCACATCACTCTGAGAAGCACAGAGTTGAAGACCAAGCCTGAAGATGATGAATGAGATTTCATCAAAACGTTGCCTAGATACTTCCAATCTTACGCAGGAGAAAACCCGAATAACCAAAGATCCACATACAAATACCTGCGAGAACCTCAGAAAACATATATATATATAATTCAGCTTTGTTCGGGTATTTTCCCACGTCATAATAGTGGTGTTTTTAAAGTTGTAGCAACATTTCAGCAGAATCTCATCTGCCATCATCAGGCTTCTGTATAGTGTATAGACGAACACTATACAGAAGCCTGATGATGGCAGATGAGATTCTGCTGAAACGTTGCTACAACTTTAAAAGCACCACTACTATGATGTGGGAAAATACCCGAACAAAGCTGAATGCCATACATGTAAGTACCCGCGAAAACTTAAGAAAACAAATATATATATAATTTATAATATATATATTATTCCTATTCCTATTCTTATTATTATTATTATTATTATTTTAGATAAGTAGCTATAAAATCTTCCTCTGTCTCTTAAATTCCTCTAGTCTATTGTTGTTACAAATGATTTTTTAGAAGACTCTCTGTCCGAAGGTGATAGAGGAATCAGAGGAAGCTGGTCCAAACGACCAAGGAACACCACAGGCCCTAAGGCAAAAGCCAGGCCTAACCAGACTACCTTCCCAGGCAGAACCGGGCGGGAGTGGTGGAAGTCAAGCCGCGCCAGCTAAGGCAGGCCGCGGAAGAAGCCAACAAGGGAGGCAGAGAAACTGGCCTCCAACTCTTTAAACGAAACAGGCAATATCTCAGTTAATTGGAATCTGAGCAGGCCAGCCGGTCCTGCTGCCTGATTCCAAGCACGCTGCAGCGATCGGAAAGATAAGCAAAGAAAAAACAAAATGGCACCCGGCCCCGAGGCGGCGCCTAAAATGGCATCCACTGTTACGTGGGCTTACAGGGCTCCAGCAGAGGTAAGAGAAAGCTCTCCAATTTATGAAAGGTCCCCAGGGGGAAGGCAAGCAAAGGAGAGACAGCACCTTCGACAGAGAAGCAAAAAAACGGCGTTCGCGTGGGGGGGGAACGGAACGGTTAATAAATCAACAGAGAAAAAAACGGCAGAAGGCAATGAGGCAAGGGTGGGGGGGTAGTCTGGAGCTGGCTAGTCTGCTCCCTGCCCCCCCCCCGCCAGGGCTAAAGGTTCCCAGGGGAATTTGGAATTCCAACAACCTACTGTGCAGGGCTAAGGAATCACAATAAAATGAGTACAACCTGAGAAACAATCCCAATGCTGTGGTCTTGAAACGGCCAAGAGAGGAGAAAAAAATACTGCCTACTCTGCTAGAGGCTGAGCATAAACTGGGGGAACATCAGCTCTTAAGGAGAATGTATGGTTGTATATATTGTCCTACCCAAAGGGGAGAATGTTAGGAATGTAAGTCACCTAGCAGTTGGGTTGGAAAATATATAAACCAGGATAGACTTTTTAATACTGTCTCTTTAAGGGAATGCTAAAATTGTAATTGGGTGTAGTTCCTCAAATGGCCATAAGATGGAGCCAGAAACCTGGGTTGTTCTGTTCTGTTGTTGCTGAGAGTGTTGCCATTCCTGAATTTCCCTACTGACTGTTGCTGATCATCATTAGTCTTGGATTGATGTGAGTCTATTACTGAACTGTTTTTGATACTGGATATTTTGGATTATCCCTGGACTGAAAACTGACTGCTTTAACTGTGTATGACTTGGACTGTTTGCTGAACTTTGCTTAAAGGTTTTACTGGAAGTAAAAACCTACATTTTACTATACAATATATCTATGTGCTGGTTGTGTATTTTTCTTCACCACTCTCACTACGTCTCCACTGGGCCATTTAAAATGGCCGCTCACCTCGTGTCTGAAGAGGCTGCAGTCGAAGATGGCCACTGCTTGTCCAGGGCTCTGAAGAAGTAAAATTCGCTCCTTAGGCTATTGCGAGCCCCGAGCGATTGGATTAGCTAGAGAAGGTAAGAATTGCTGTCCAAGCGATCAGCTGGCTGGCGCTGTTCTCAGTTTGCCAATCAGTTTAACAATTACACAAACCGCGGCTATGGAGAAGGCAATTCAGATGCTTCCCTGCTTGCTTCGCAGCACTTGGGAAACATTGATCCAAATGTTGCAGGAGAACAGAGCTCCACTCTCCCAGGGGCTGGCTTTTATATATACAAGTACAGACTCAGCTTAATGACATCATAAGAAGGAGTCTACCCATCCTGGGCTTTCGCTGCAGCATGGAGAATAACCACATACTTAAGACATATGACATGTTTAGTATTAGCTCATATTCCAAAACTTTTACTGCTTAATAGTCTCCAATTTACAATTCAAGATAATAAAAAAATCAACAATGCTGGAAACTACATCTTGCTGATACATTGCACAATTTTGTACTCTAAACTACCACATAAAAGAAATGAAAATGTTTCTACATCCCACTTAGGAATGGAAGAGTAACAAAAGCCAGCATTTTTCCTGTAACATGAAAGTAAGTTAATAGTAATTATATTCTGTGTACATATATTCTATATATTCTATGTCCCAACTGTTTCCTTATCAGATATTCAATGCAAAGTCACTCTTCTGAATTATCATTTTAGTTAAAGCTCTACATGTTATTAAAAGGATTACGAAGCTATTAATCACAAGTAGTTTATCTGGTGGTTTATGGAGATCTAACGTCAATCAAGCTCCATTCCAAATCACACTCAGACCACACCCTTTTCCTGCCTTACCATCTGTCATATGATGTTCCAATGAATGGCTTTCATATTCTTGTTATTAAAATTAAAATAATGCACATGAATATCTACATATAGTAATAACAAAATCTATGCACTTCTAAATTAATACTTAATATTCCAGAGATCTCCCCCACTGCAATTTTTCTCTGACCAGCATCTTATGTTTCTTTTGAAAGTAAAATATTTCTTTGTTAAAAATTTTAAAGGGTGTCCACTCTGCAAATTAGAAAATCAAAATGTTTTATAGATATTTTATTACACAATCACATTATTTTCCATCCTTGTTTTGAGAATAAGATTCTATTTTCTAACCTTTAAGTATATAAATGGAACATTTATAAGAATAATCAGATGACAGGTTGTTTTTTAACCATTACTTATCAGCTGGTGAACCACTCTCATTGTATTCTGATGGCAAAATGTATGACTAGGAAAATGAACCCAATCAAGGGGGAGGAGGGGCTTCCATAAACTTCCTTATATCTGTAACTGCAAAAGTGACACAGCTGTCAATCCAGCAGGTCACCTTACAGGACCTGATGAGTTGTTTTCAGTTCTATAACTAGCCAGCACTATCATCATTTTACAAGTCTTGCAAACATCTAGGCTCAGAAGCCTACATTTTGATTGGAAAGCTGAATAAAGACTTAACAAGTTAGCAAAAATAGCTTCAATGTTTCAACACATTGTTCTGTTGAAAAAACCTACGTATACTATTTTTCCTTTGGTCCCTATATTGATCAAAGACAAACTATTGACTGACTACTGGAAGCACTTGCATTTCAAATGTTATTTGAACAATAACAAGTAATACAATCTAGATATTTCTTTTTCTGTTAAGTACAGTATGTGTCACATAATATTAGGGGGGAGTGGAACATAGCTTGAGACTATTTTCTACAATCACACTGTTCTTCTATACTTCTTTAATCTAAGCTAAAATCAATCTTTTCCCTTGAAATTTTAGTAAGATTCCTAGAAAAACTCAAGAATTTCTGAAATAATTTTTCATTTAAATACAGTTCCTGGAATTTACTCATGAAACGCACTCTATTCAAAATGTAAAGACTTCCTACAGATGGATTTTCAAGTGATAATTTAATTCATGTTCTTTATAATATCTCCTTTGACACTTGCCAGATTTTCTACACGATCTATTATATATTAAAAAAAGAAATGATTAAAACAAAAATAAAACAGGAAGGCAGACTGTTAGTGGAGGCAAACAGTTTAATGAAGAGGTGCAGCTCAGAGCATTCTTTAGATACAAGTATATACTTTTGCTCAGAAAAATTAACAAAAACAATCTGAAGTTTTGAGGGGACTGGCAGGTAATCTAGTGTTCCATAAATAGTTGCACCTTGTAAGGCAGCTATTCTATGATGTGGTAACAGCCAGTCTGGACAACAGCATGTAACAACTTCCCTGAACTCAAGATATGCCCAGTAAAAAGCAGAAAGTATTTTGGGGGTACTGACTTAATCTAGTTCTTTATCTTCCCTGCTACGTTTCATGGACTCAAAGTCTTGTTGTAGCTAATAAAAATCTGACATATTTCAAATCATCTTTGTTCTGATGCCAACCTTGTCCATGTTCCAGCAGAGCATTTGGAAAGAAACCTATATAATCCCCATCCCTTTTGAAATAAGCCAAAGCCTTCACTCTTCAGACATCTCAGGAAAACAAATTATATTTCTGTTTTGGGTCCTAACTAATGAACTTCTGGAAATGTATATAATAAAACTATTTTTTTATTATATATATTTCCAAGTCTACTATTAGAAAGGCTCCAGACTTGGAGCAGCTGATGTCATATGATACTTCTAGAAAACATTCTGGTTTCTGGACATTGGTATAGGTAGAAACACATTTTTTTCCTCCAGCAGAAAATAATTCAGAGCACAACTGTTCATAATATCATATGGCCTCTCCAAAATTGTATGTCGATTAATTATTTGCAGTGTTAAAGAAACATGATCAAAGATGTGAGTAATATGTTTTTAACATTATGTTTATTATCCTGGCATTGGTCAAGGTACCATGTATGGATCCCTTTCATTTTTATTCTTACAACATTCCCTTAGGGTTGAGAGATAATGATTTGTTCATTATATAGTAAGCTATATAGGGTATCCCTGTGCTATAGTCTACTATTACATGCTGCTCTCATTATATCCTATTAACTTGTACTTTGGGTTGGTGACCTGTAATAAATAATTTGGTTTGATATTAACTTTTATTGATTTGATTAAATTTATATTTAATATACTTCAGCTGTTCTTCTGGCCCCATTCATTTTCTTGTCCTGGACTATTCTATTTGCAGTCTAGTCTGCCTTTTCTTCATATGGATTGGTATTGTGGAAAGGCCTATTCCTTTAATACACAAAAATAACTAACAATGTACAGAGACAGAGATCCCAAACAAACCAGATAGCTTTTCTTGAGGTAATAATTTTGCAACCTTCCAATAAAGCACATTTTATCATGCTTGAGAATGAAAGAATAAACAACATGCATCCCACATAAAGTTTCCTATCCATTATGTTTTCTGCCTTAGGGAGACAGGTTCCTTGCACTTTACCACTATTTTTTTTAAAAAGTCCATAGCCTTTGTAATTGTCCTCCATAGTCACACACTAATTAACTAAAAGATGGCTGCTGAGTATTGAAAACACAAATCTCCTAGCTGGGTCAGTGACCATCAGCAAGAAGCAATATGACTCAGTTCACAACAGCAGAACATTCTATCATTTGACCACAGCATGACTGATGCTTCGGCCATCTGGTAGATGGCCGAAATAAAGCCTGCAACGTTGACAGCAGTTTCACTATCTGAAAAGAAGCACGTTGGAACTCAAATATGCTCATAAATCACAATTTCTGATTCCAAAATATTGCTCTTTAATTACCAGTGTGCAAAAATTGATTGCTGTGGGCATCAAAGTTGGAACTCAAATATGCTCATAAATCACAATTTCTGATTCCAAAATATTGCTCTTTAATTACCAGTGTGCAAAAATTGATTGCTGTGGGCATCAAAGTGCTGCTTCACATGTTCCAAAGATGGTCATTAAAGAGATGATCTATCTCTGAATCCTGTCAACTTTCTTTCTTCGCTAGAATGAAGTTCATTCTGACTTACAATGTTCTCAGATTACTCAGATATTTCATAAGTCTATCCACAATCAAAGAAGAAAAAGTATGTTTTATGGCTTTTTAAGTAGAATATGACCAAAACAAATTGTGAATGTTCCATTAGTGCCTCTGGTCTGGGAAAACAAGTCTCTTGACTCTGAAAGGGAGCTGATTTCTTTTCTCCTCTGGGGTACAAGTTCTCTTTTGTCATTGCTAGAATTCTGTAGCTTCAGAACTCCAAAATTGCTTTAATTTTCATAAACAACATACAAAACTTCTAGACAAATACTACAGTTCTTTTAAAAATGATTTTAGCTTCCTGAATTCTACATGGGACCCAATCTAAATAATTGGATAGAAGCATTCCTGTCAAACAGACAACAAATGGTCAAATTTGGGAGTGTCCTATCAAATTCTGTACTTGTCAATAGTGATTTCCCCAAGGCAGTGTTCTAGGACCAACTCTCTTCATACTCTACATAAATGACCTCTGTGATCATATTAAGAGCAACTGTGTTCTCTTTGCTGATGATGTAAAGCTGTTCAATACCACAGACAATACTGCTACCCTTCAAAAAGATCTTGACTATCAGAATGGTCAAACAAATGGCAACTTCAAATCTCAACCAATCAATGCTCTGTCTCACATATTGGCAAAAAAAAATCAGAAAATAAAATACAAGATGAATAGTCAAGACTTGTTGAGGATCCAAACTCTGTAAAGGACCTTGGAATACTCATCTCTAATGATCTAAATGCTAGAGCCCACTGTAACTACATAGCCAAAAAGGCATTAAGAGTTGTTAACCTAATCTTACGTAGCTTTTTCTCTAGTAATAATACACTAAGAACTAGAGCATACAAAACATTTGCTAGACCAATACTTGAACACAGCTCATCAGTCTGGAACCCACATTAGGTATCTGACAGTAGCACAGTTGAGAAAGTCCAGAAATATTTCACAAGTAGAATTGTACATTCCTCTACTCATTGTAGAATACCTTATGCCACCAGACTTGAAATTCTAGACCTAGAAAACCTTGAATTACGCCGTGTTCGGCCTGATCTAAATATGGTATATAAAATCATACATTGCAATGACTTACCTGTCAATGAATAATTCAGTTTCAACCACAACAACACAAGAGCACACAAACTCAAGGTTAATCACATCGAACTTGATTGCAGGAAATACAACTTCAGCAACAGAGCGGTTAATGTCTGGAATACTCTACCTGACTGTGGTTTCTTCCCCAAACCCCAAAAACTTTAACCTTAGACTGTCGACTATTGACGTCACCCCTTTCCTAGGGGGCGTGCATAAGCGCACCAACCTGCCTACGGTCCCTGTCCTATTGTTTCTTTTATTTTTCTTATATGTACCCATTTCTTGTATTCATAACTATGTATATACTTATACCTATTATCGTGTAAGCGATTGACAAATCAAAATAAATAAAAAAATAAACGATTAAACAATTGATCACAAGCATATAATCCAAAAGAAAATGTATGTAATATTTATAATTAGTAGGACTGAATTGACTTTGGATTCAACCAAAAGGTGCTTCCAAGCATAGCTGCTCAAAGGAGTTGCAGACAAGCACAGATAATTCTCAACTTACGACCACAATTGAGCCCAAAATTTATGTTGCTAAGTGAAACATATATTGAATGAGTCCCCCACCCATTTTACAACTTTTCTTGCCACAGTTGTTAAGTTAATCATTACACTGGTTAAATTAGTAACATGGTTGTTAAGTGAATCTGGTTTCCCCATTGACTTGACTTGGCAAAAGTTTGCAAAAGCTGATCACATGGCGCCAGGACATTACAACCTTCACAAATACAAACCACTTGCCAAGTATCTGATCAAGTGACTATGGGGTTGCTGCAACGGTCATAAGTGTGAAAAACAGTCAGAAGTCCCTTTTTTCAATGTTGTTGTCACTAAACGAACTGTTGTAAGTCAAGGACTACCTGCACTTCATCTGGAGTCCATGTGAAGTATTTCTTTAGTCTGATTATGAAGCATTGCCCTGCCATAAGGATTAGCCCTCTGGGATTGCAATTTTGATATTTTAGCTACCACCAGTACATGATCCAGTCTTCTTGCATATCTGCAGAACTTTTTTGATCTCTTTTTGAAATGCCTATTTTACCCTTCTTGTAATATCTCTTGGTATTCTCCATATTACAATAGCTAAAGTCTTTTACCAACCAAATAGGATGAGAGGTCCTTTATCCCAAGGGGACATTTTTAAAAAATTGGACCACCCCTCCTCTCCCTTCTGCTATAAGCAAGATTTAATACTGAAATAACCTTTGTGAACAATATACCTTAATTATAACATTTGCAACATAAAAATATATACACACACATTGATTTTTGAGAGCCAGAAGTCCAAAATCATCAATATTTTGGAGTTCAGTGCTATCTACAGAAAATTACTGCTAGACACTGGACCATAAATTGAAACAACTATTGCATGCACCAGTCTTTGAGTGCATTAAAAGCTTTTCCCTTAGTCATGGTTCAATCACAAGATAACAAATTCTGAGCTTGACAATTTCTTAAATCAAGAATTATGATCAAGCACTCTCAGGAAATTTGGCTTGGGGAAAAAAAACCTTTGCATCTAGAAATAACAAAAGGAAAAGGGAAAAGGAATATGAACTGGATAAACAATCCTGATAATAAAAATAAATGGTTACACATGTCAGGCAATGATATTTTGATGTAAATATTGTTTCTTTGCAAATATTCTCACAATTTACTAACATGGAACACTAATTTCTTTGGGAATATTTCAGTGATCAAATAAAGATCCTCATATATTGTAGTAGAGCACACAGCCTTTACTGTGAGCAAAGCGTTCTTGCTAACCAGATGCAATCATCATTTTTGATTGTACAAATCACCTGGAATCAGTGATTTTGTTCAAAGTTGATGTTGCATGCTGTGGAATGTTTGCAGGCCAGAACCGAAGTCCTAAACTATTTTAATTAAATTTGAAGAATGGAGTAATTGAAAAAACTTATATTGAAAGATTATAAATATCAGCATAAGAGCAAGTTATAAGCAGGACTACTAAAATCAGTGAGAATTTAGTCTGGACTTACTTCAAGAGTAGGACGATCCTGCTGGATCCTTACATAACATTTTGGATTCATTTTGGATTGATGTAATAGTGTGAACTTGGATACAACTTAATCTGGTATCTAAAGATAGGCAAACTGAGACATGTTCAGTATTCATATGAGTCAAATCTTGATTTACAGTAGAAAATTAAAGGCATATTTTAGAGACAAACGTTTCAACTTTAGCAATTATCAGAAACCTAGAAAATGTCTGCTATTGAAATGTGTGTATGTGTGTGTGTAGATAAACTTTGCAAGAGGATATTGTCGAATAGTGACACTATCAAAAACATTTTTCTTCTTGGGCAATCTTTCCAAATATAAAGGAAATTCTGTAGATGTATCGCTTGCTGGAAAGTGGGGCCCAATTATAATAGCAATAGCACTTAGACTTATCTACTGCTTCACAGTGCTTTACAGCCCTCGCTAAGTAGTTTACAGAGTCAGCATATTTCCCCCAACAATTTGGGTCATTATTTTACCGATCTTGGAAGGGTGGAAGGCTGAATCAACTTTGAGCTGATGAGGTTCGAACTACCAAACTTCGGGCAGCCAGCAGTCAGCAGAAATAGCCTGCAGTACTGCATTCTAACCACTGTGCTACTGCGGTTCAGTATAATGCCCATGAAATAACACCTGCCTGCTTAAAAATAAGTATTATAAATTTGGAACTGTAGAAGTTATTTTCTCACTCTCTCATAATAATTTTGTTCTGTAAATCTTGTTTCTTATTCCTCTACTGAAGTATTGCTGTATTACAACACTTAACATTTCTCACCACTGTTGATGATGGCTAGGCTTTCTGGGAGACATTCAAATGTCAGACAGAATTAAATTACCAAGCCATGATTATTACAAACTCAATTTTTCTCCACACTAGACCATATCCTAAAAACTAAGCAATGGAATAAGGGTGCAATAGGATCAAAGTTGGTGATGGCAGGGTGGCAGCACATGAGATAAAGACTTAATTTTCATGATATGGAAATAACATCTGTTTCTATGAAATACAAACTAAAGAATGTAGATTGAAAAAATGTATTTCTACAATTCTGTTGTGGCCTGCCGGGGGCTGACAGAACTAGAAGCAGAGTTGGACAATAGCGAGGAGGTTGTGGAGGAACCTGGGCCAGTCTTGGAGGTTGAGGAGGGCTTGGATGAGGGCTCTGCATCGGAGGCAGGGATGGGGCCATGGCAGACTGGCAGTCATCAACTGCCTTCAGACTCAGACAGCGGTGAGGGAGTTTCTGGAACCAGTTCCCAGCCTGCACATGTGCAGGGCTACCAGAAGACAAGAACAACTGAGAAAGCAGGGTCAACTCAGGAATAAAGCCACACCTCAGAGATGATTGGCCCCTCCCATAGGACAAAAAAGAGGAGTGAATGGGACATGAGCTTTTGCAGGAAGCAATTAGTTCATCTGGTGATTCAAGCTTTGAAAAGTTCTATTTGACTCTGTGTCAAGTTTGGCCTTGTCCTGTGTTTGGCAATTAGTTCTCTGGCAGCATTCCAAGTGCGGTAAGGTGGGTGTTTATAAACATTCCCCTGAAGGAGAGTTTGTGAAGCCTTGCAGGCTGTAAATGAAAGTAATTCACAGCTGTGAAAATAAAACAGATTTTGCTGGAACTAAGAATGTGGTTTATGTCAGAACAAATTCACTGTACAGTGAATATAACATTCTACAGTGGTGGGTGCTTCTTGGTCAAACATATTAAGAATGCTAATATATATTTTATTGGTCAAACAGTAAAACTAATTTTATTTAAAGGCCAAATAATTGTTTGTAATAGGAAGTTTAAATTACTTCCTAAAGCAAGCATAAAACATTCCAATATTTTTGAAAATTGCTGTATGTGGTTCTGAATTACCTGCCAAGGTTGGATGCTGAATTAATCATGCTTAGAATTGTCTGTCGAAGTATTGGAATAATGAGGCCAATGCAGGGAGTAAGCTCTTTAATTTCAAGACGTCTATGATAAGAATCCAACCTACTCAAGAAATATTTTTGTCTCAGTTCTCTGTTCAGAAATATAGAAAAGTGATGTTATCATCAGTATCCCTGAAGTAGTCTTTTCCATAGGTATGTTAATTTACATCAAACTCAGTTAGTGGTCATAACGATTAGAAACAAACTGAGAAAGCTTAAGAAAATATGCTAAAATTGTCTTCAATCTTTTTCCTATATTATAGAAATAGCTTCAAATAAATAATCAGAAAGTAAGTTCTTATATTTAATGAAGACAAAATATCATCAGACTAAGGATTAAAAATGGTGGGCCTCAATTCTATTGAAAAATTGTGTTCCTCCTTGGATAAGCAAGCACAGAAGCACAGTTCAATTGCTATATAATTTTAAGTTTATGCCTATATTTTTCCCAGTGAATGTTTCATATAGACTTAATCACACTTTCATTTTTACCAAGAGAGCAATCTATGGCAAACTATTCTTATGACCTACCAAAGCCAATGACAATTCTTATAGCACATAATAACCTAGGTACATTTAATTATGTTAAAGATGTTTTTTTAGACCCAATGGCTATAGAATCACAATCTTCAAAATGATCTTTACCCTCGACTGGGAAATTATTAAATTTGTGATTTAGCTTCTATTTACCTTCCGTTATTGTTGAATTGTAATAAAATATTCCCCTCTCCATTCAAGAATCCTACAATGAAAATTTTTAGAAATATATCCTTGCTCATGGCTTTATGTTATTTACATATTATCGTTGTGTTTGCCTGAAACAAATCACTGCCATTCCCAATGTGTTACACAGAAAATAACCTTGCTGGGTTTAAAGGGTCATTTAGTTTGGGTGGAAAGAGCAAGCGACACTGACTTAATAATTAAAAGTTTAATTTTATCTTAGTTCGTCCCTAGAATAGTGAACAAGATAGGAGATGAAGTGAATAAATTGATCATCACTGAATTTACCACAGAAATAAGCATTTTGCTAGAAGACACACTTGCTTTTCAGTGGCACTGGCACTAAAGGGCTTATTAAGATCAGCATATACTATCAAGCATAGAAGAAAATGGAATGGCTGGAATGCTGGTCTCATTTTCTGTTGAACTGCTTCACCTTACTCTTTATATATATATATATTATTTCCTTTATGTTCTTCATATATAAAATGGAGATAGTCTAAAAACTAAGTTAAGAATTCTGCAATACTAAATCCTGCTCAAAAATTCCCAAAGTATCCCCACCTCACTCCCAGTTCACCATCATTTAAAATATGAAATGTCTAGATTGGTTGGATTTTTAGAAATTTAGAAGAAAATAAATTTAAATAAGAATGAAACATTTTTTTAATCTGTTGGGAAGTAAAGCAGGAATCACTTTTAGTGATCAGGAGCACTAAATCCAAATTCTGAAGATAAACCAAATCTCTTAAAATAATTGCAAATCTCAGATAATAATATAGAACTGAAAAGAAATACCTGCACTATTAACTTATGATTCAGAATACTATTTATTTACTAACTACAAGGATTATTTGAAACAAGCAATTGGCACAAATATTCCTGAAATTGCTCAGCAGCTCTGGGTCACAGTAGGACTTTACTTTCAGGAGATCCAGTACAGAAATATTCAATAGCGTCCTTTAGTCAAGAGAAGACAGAGAAAGTCCATTTATATTCTATCATTTAACCACTTTGGGATGGTCGTTAAAAGTACAATCTAGAAACTGAACAGAAAGATCATTAGTTCTAATCTTGCCTTAGACATGAAGCCAGCTGGGTGACTTTGGACCAGGCATTCTCTCACAACCCTAGGAAGCAAGCAAGGACAACCCAAAAATGTTGCCAAGAAAACTGTATAGTATCAACTTATTCACAGATACACCAAGGACTCAACAATGATTTGAAGGCCCAAATAAATAAATAAGTTTCTTTTTTATCCCCAAATTCATACATTTACCTGCATCTACTATTTTTTTGTCAGAAAGTTGGCAAAGAAATAAGGAAAAGTATATTTAGTATTCAGTACCTTAAAAAAACTTTCAAGATTCTTGTATTTAATTACCACAGCTTATCTAATACTCTAATACAATAGAATTAGTTCTTCATGCAAGTTTTCCATTCAATATTTTCCATTTTCAAAACTAGATTTTTATTATTGATAATATTTGTTCATTTCAATATCAACAGCTTTTATGCTTCTCTTTTCCACAACTGGTTATTTTCTCTCCTTCCTAGTTAAGCAAATACAGGATCAATTTATTTGGCTTATTTAACTGTCTAAACCTCTCAACAACCACTGGAATGTATTTTTATCCCCTTCTTTCTTCAGTCTTTTTCAAGGCGATTGAATTTCTATGCTTTCTTTAGAAAAGCATATCGTGATAAACATACTGCTATTTCCCACTTGCGGCGAATCTCTACACCTCCTTTACACAGCCATTAATTGCGTATTTTGGGGTCGCGACCACAACATCTCGGGACATTCTTCCGTTTTGGATTGATTCATACATTAATTATTTTCTCCCTTGCAACGGGACATTCAACTCCCGCTATCGGCCTTCGCATTTTAAGGCTTTAAGTGGAATGTGCAAAATCCAAGGAAAAAAGAGAGATTCTCACCCGGGCATGAAGTTGACTCCCTGATTAGCCCACCCGAGCAATAAGGCAGGGAGTTCAAGTGTCTTACCAGATGCAGCGGGATGACTCAGAAGGAGGAAAGGAGGCGAGGCACAGGCAAGCAGGCAAGTAAGGAGAACCGCAGCTTGCGAGCTGGAGTCTTGCGCCTCACCTGGGAGCTGCTACCGCCGCCACTGCAGCCTGGATTAAAGACCTGGCTGCCATTTGTTGCACGTCTTCCGGGAGAAACTGCACACGAGGCATGTAGGATTAGCCTTTCCTCCTCATGACGATCTTAGGGAGGCTCGTTCTGTTCCGTTCGTTCTTTCACTGTAGCAAAATCCCAAGGCAAGTAGCGGCGCTTCCCGCCGGGGGAATCAGTTGCCTACTCCCTCTTCGCCCCACGTTGCACTGTCTAGCACGTCCCAATCGCTCTGGTACTTCGTTTATTTCGCTTACCAAATGATGAGCGGTGTCGGGCGTTACAGAAACGGTTCGGTGGCGTCCTGCAACCCGGGCGTGGCAAAAGCGGGTGGGGAGGGAGTGTTGTAGGGTATGTTGGAAAAACACGACCAGCTCAATTGCTTCGTGCTCCACAGGTGCTGCGTAAAGGGCCGGGGTGGGCGGCTGTCCCTTTTTTTTCCTCCTCCACGGAGATTTGTATTCTCCGAGACCCTCAAACCTTGCTTCCTGGAGAGGCGCGCGCGCAGTCTCTACGATCCGGGAGATGACTTGCTTTCTAACGGAGCAGACTATGAGAGTTTTGTCTTACGTGCTGCAAGGGAATCTCAGGCTGCTAGTGTCTAGTTTGAAATTTCCCTTCCCCACCCTGCCCTGGAACACCTGCAGAAAGAAATGAGGCATTCAATTCCGCACGACCTCCCTAAAGGGTAACCCCAGATTTCCCCCCCTGTTCGGGAAGGGGCTTGCGCTATCATATCCCGGCTCTCCAAGCTTACCAACCCCTAACCCGGCCAACGACCAGAATAGTTTCAGATTGTCAATCTCTTTGCAAGCACCCGGGCTCTTGAGATTAATTTGAAATGTGTTCAGTCGGTAGAAGTCTTCCTAAATATAGCAGCATTTTTCCTTAACTTACTCTGTTGTCCCAATTTTATTACATCTTTCCAGTTTTACCGCAGATTGCGTCCCATTCCTGCCTTCTTTCCGACCGCCAAGTTAAACTGTTGCTCTTGCAGCTTCATTTGTTCCTCCGCTAATCGGGGCTCTCCCTAAGACCCATTGTGGCTAAATGTACCCTAGTTTTATTCGGCCGTGATAATACCTAGTAGCATTTCAATGAGGTCATTTCCAGATTGCTGTATAACCTCAACTCGGAATCAATACTATTCTCTTGCTGTTTCTAATGATGATTTGCAGTGATACAGCTTCGCCTTTCTATATCTACCTAGAAATTGTATATGCGCAATTTATTTTCTTTCAAGCAGACTTTAAACATCTGGGAAGGGAATGCGGAGAATACATTTCAGAGAAAAGGTCTGCAGGCTGTACCACCGAAGGGTATTGTTTATGTTGTGCCCTACCAACAGCTAAAGGTCCCTTTGGGCATAAATTAAAATTCATTCTCCCTGCCTGCAGCCTCCGTGCTTTCCATTTTTATGAAATCCACCCTGCAACTTCGAAAGATGTACTTGAGAGCATATCTAGAGAACAGTGCTGGAGGAGAATATCGTCTTTGCAAAACAACCAAGTCTCTCTAATCAATCCTGTCCTCTGTCGCGACCAGAACCTGGGGAAAAAAACTGAGCGGCTAGGAAGTAGCTGCCTTGTTCAAGGAGGGAAGGAACGCGCGCCCATTCTATACACGAAATGCAACAGGCGGCGGCGAAGGCTTACCTTTTCCCGAGCTTTGAGCCCCGGTGACAGGCTTGGGGGGGAAGGGGGGAGGGACAGGCTTTGGGGGTGGAGAACAGAATTGATTTTTTTTCTTTATTTCTTTTTATGGCGGTGAAGCAGAAGGAGGAGGAATGAAATGGCTACTCAAGGACTGCCCCCTTGGCTTCGGCCTGCTGAAAGCAACTGTTGCCTGAGCCTGTCTGGGTCCAAAGGACTTGTGCAGTTTTGAAGAGAAGTCAGAGCTCCCCTTCATCTTGGGAGGAAAAAGGAAATAGGAAAAAAGAAAGGAGCAGGAAAAATACAATATAATTATCATTAAAAACACAAATCCATGTTGCAGTAATATCACTATGTGATCAGCTGGAGCCTTATGACCCTAGAGCTACATTAGGCTTACTTAGCATTCAGATAAATACAATTAATGTAATTAATTAAATGGGTGGGGTCCCAGAGATCTAGTCCTGCTTATAGCCATGAAAACTAGCTGGGGTGACTGGGTCAGTTATTCTTTCAGTATACCTTGCTAAGAAAAGATTGTTGCCAAGAAAATAGAAGGGGAGGGAGAGAGGTGTGCTAAATATGTTCCTGGCCTTGAGTTATTTATAAAATAATACAGATTAAGATACAAACAAATAAAAATAAAATAAATAAATGCTGTACTGTTCTTATTCCAGCTGACCTGCATGGCACAGTGGACTTCAAGGAGATCGACTAATTTATAATTCAGTATATTTATGATTGGCCCTAAACCAGATCATCTTTTTTCTTCCGCCCCTCTTGGTTTACTATATATTTAATCCATTCTGTTTGTTGGAATATTCTTCAAAATGCAGAAACCTGCAATTTATTTGTAAACCTGTTGATCTAAGTAAATATTTCCTGAGAATATATCTTGTATATTTTATAATATTTGCCACCCAGTATTTGTTGAAATGGGCAACTTGAAACCAAATATCAGAAGGCTACATGAACAGGTAAAACTTAGATCAGAGAAAAATTACAAAACCTCTAGCATGAAATGACATTAAACTGCTCTAGGGTTGTTAGACTTCTCTTGACAAAGCAATCATGTGAATGTCTGATATTTCTGATATATTTTTGTCCATATTAATTAAAACATAAAGCTAAAATCAGATTCAAATTCTGATGATTTCATGGACTTTTCATTGATTTCCTTAGCAACAATACTGCAATATCTTTTCATTGTCTCCTGTAAAACATTTTTTTTTACTTTCTTACATTTGCCTTGGAGCCTCAATGTTTTTGGTCAGTCCTTCACCCAAGTATTAATCACGAACTCCACTCAACATTTAGAAATGTGTCAAGATCTCTATCAGTCTCTTTTTGTTGTCCATTTGTTCAGTCAGTCTTGAATTTACATACTGACATGAGCCTTATACCTCCAACAACACATTTAACTTCATTATTAGTGCTTCCAGTCAGTAGTCTGTATGTAAGCCATTTAATATAGAATTTCTTCTTTCATTTCAAAATATTCTCAAAAATATTCACCAGTATAATTCAAGGATAATCCATTTTTCTTCAGCTCTCGTATTGTCTTCTAGGCTAAGAGGCATTATTAAAAAATAAGAATGGGTAACCAAATCCCTGTGCTGGATTGGAACTTTGTCCATCGACCTTGGAGAAAGCAAAAAGCAAAACAAGGGATGACAACATGTTTGATATTCATTTACAAATAGGTAAAAGATAGGGCAGCCATATAGAACTATATATTAATATGATTCTTCAGATCAGTTTCAGTTTCTTCAGTTTCAGATAACAGCAGCTCCATTATAAAGATGTGTTGGAGTGTAGTGCCAAGAATCACCTTAATGCTTCTGGATAACAATGATTTAGAAAAAGCTACTTTAGGTATCAAGATTAAATTTCTCTGCTTCTTTCAAGCTTTTCAACTTGCCAATGAACTGTGGGGAGGGAAGGGGGAATGGAATGTGAAGAGCATGAGAGACATGGGAAACCATCAAGGTCACTGCTGCAGGTGTTGAAGAAAGAGATGGATTATTTCCATAACAAAAAGACATTCCATAATTGAGTAATGTCATCACCCAGGGGTGGGGAGAAGGGGAAGCTATTGTTTAAACAAACATTTGCACAGGAAAACCAGAGCTGGTTTTGTTTCTTCAGTACCAACATAGTGTGCCCAATAAAGTTTTACTTTTGGGAATTCAAACCTCCCAAGAGTGTTTCCTTACTTTAGGTTTGCTAGTTGGACAGTTGACATTTCAATTTTTAGAAAATGGAAGCCCCTTTTTAATGAAATCTTTAGATGGAATCAGGAACAAATGTAATTATCAGGGAAAATAGTTACTAATGGTATATTTTTAAAACATACTATTGAGTTTTTAAGGGAGAAATAAAACATAGCTAAAGTGGTAGTGCCAAATGCTTGCCAAATTCATATATTTTTAAATATATAGTGAATATAAAAAGTCTACATAACCCTGGTAAAATGCCAGATTTTCGAAATGTAAAACAATTAAACCAAGGTAAATGACTTTTGAATATTTTATTTTTAATATAACATATAAGCTGTATGATTCAATTGAAAAACAAATTGAAATATTTCAGGGGGAAATAACAAAAAACATACAATAATGTGGTTGCATAAGTTGCATACTTATGTATAAGTAGGGATGTGGCTCTGTTCAGAATTAACCAATTACATTCAAACTGATGTTAAATACAGTAGTAGTCAGTATCTGTCATCAGTTAAAGTGACTCTAATCAATTCCTTATAAAGTTCAGCTGTTCTAGTAGAATTTATCTGACATTTCCTCAGTTGCTTCATACAGCAAATTCTATGGTTGTCAAAGAGCTTAGAGAGCATCAAAGGGATGTCATTGTGGGAAGGTATCAATCAGGAGAAGAGTACAAAACAATTTCCAAGGCATTGGATATACCAAGGAACAAAGTAAAGGGAGTCAACAACAAGTGGAGAAAAGTAATATTACCAAAAATTGAATGTTTTTCCAAAATTGATTTTAAAAACCAATAAGAAAACTGGTCAGAGACTGCCAAGAGGCCTATAGCAACATTAAAGAAGCTGTAAGAATGTCTGGCAAGTAGTTGGTTGTATACTACATGTAACAACAATGTCTCATATTTTTCATATGTCTGGGCTGTGTAATGGGATAGCAAGACAGAATACTTTTCTTACAAAGAAAAACATCCAAGCTCAGCTAAATTTTCCAAAACCTACATCCAGTCTGACAAAAGCATGTGGTGAATATATTATAATTTGATGAGACCAAGGTTAAACTTTTTGGGCATAATTCTATGTTTGGTGCAAAAGTATGTTTGGTGCAAAAACAATACTGCACATCACTAAAAATACACCACACCTGGCATTATGCTTCTGGACTGCATTTCTTTAGCTGAAACTTGGGTTTTAGTCAAGATAGAGAGAACTGTGAACAGTTCCAAATAACAGTTTTGGCATGAAGCATTCATTCAAGGACCTGGACCTGTTTAAAATGCTGAAGATTAGAAGAATTTCATCTTTCAATACAACAGTGACCTAAAGCATACCTCCAAATCAACAAAAGAACAGCTTTACCAGAAGAAGGTCAAAGTTTTGGAATGTCCCCGCCAGAGCCTGGACCTGAATCCAATTGAAAATCTGTGCGGTGACCTGAAGATGTTTGTGCACAGGAGATGCCCTCTTAATCCATATGTGTATATGGAGCACTATTGCAAGAAAGGGTGAGCAAAGATTCCAAAGGCAGGATATGCCATACTAATAGGTTCCTATCCTAAAAGAATGAACATTATCATGAAGTCAAAAGGTGGTTCAATAAAATATTAGTTTAAGAGTGTGTATACTTACGCAACCATGTTTATTTTCCCCCTAAAAGATTTCAGTTGTGTTTCAATTAAATGGTATATTTCATATATTAGAAATGGAAAAAGTCTGAAGAGATGAGTAGAATAGAAAAGAATAGAATAGAATAGAAGGAAGCTCGGAGGTCTTCTAATCTGACTATAGTGTCTGGAAACACCATACCATTTCAGACAAATGCTTTTCCAATCTCTTCGTGAAAACTTCCAGTGTTGTAGCAGTTACAGCTACTGGAGGCAAGTTGTTCCATTGATTAATTGTTCTGTCAGGAAATTTTTCCTTAGTTTCTGGGTTGCTTCTCTTTGATTAATTTCCATCCATTGCTTCTTATCCTGCCCTCAGGTGCTTTGGAGAATAGCTTGATTCCCTCTTCTTTGTGGCAACCCCTGAGATATCAGAACACTACTATCATGTCACCCACAGCCCTTCTTTTAATTAAATTAAATTTCTTAGTCTATTTTTTATATCTCAAAAACCTAGCATTTTAAATTTTGTAAACCAATAACCTGTGCTACATGACATTCTGCCATTTCTAGCACAAACATCCCAAATGCAACTTTAGCATCATTAATACTTAAATCCATTATATAGGTTCATCACTGTTTTATAAACTAGAAGAATGTAGTCTTCACCCTTCGTGGTCCAAATGTTACTTTATATCAAATCTTTAAAACTTTTTCTAAGCATAGATAATAACCATTTTCTCTCATGTTACAGAGAATATTAGTGCAGTTGTTGGCCAGCAAAAGATAAACTGTAGGATTTGCATCTATTCCACAATAAATGCTTTGACCTACAAACTATTCTGGATTTTTGTAGCATCCTAAATATCTGATGAAAATCAATTCAAATCTGAATGATTTCACACAAATCATTTACACAAATTAGTGCCCTCGAGGTACTGTATATTGTACCATAATTCCATTATATTTATCCAGCTTGACTCTTAAGATATGCTGATTGAGAATTATAGACATTTTAGTCCCAGTACTGCTGGAGGACATAAACTTAAAGCTGAGGCAGATGTTCAAAAATAAAAGGAATAAAATAATTTTTTAAACACCAAAGGATAAGTCAATGAGCAATTGCCACCTTTAGCAATGTTGATCAAAACAGAACCAGGATTCTTTTTACAAAGTCCCTCCAAATCCTATGGCAACCACCTGTAAGTTTACTATGATCAATTATATCAAATGTATTTGAATATCCAACAAAATCAATCCTCACCTTATGTTTAAGTCATGCATGAAAAATAGGATATTTTTCTGTTTTAAAGGAAAAATTGGATTCTGATTTTTTTCAGAAGATCCATCCAATATAGTCTGCAGCAGAAATGTCCCTATCCCAAGAATTTTTTTTAAAAAAGGATTATATATTGGCCCAATAATTTTAAATGCATTGGGAGCTTTTAATGGTTTTTTTTTTACATTTAGAATTTCTGTCTTGGCTTTCTTCAGGGACAGTGGATCATGGGATCTTTACAAAAAAAAGTATAATATTCATCAGTTTAATCAGCGTAATCTGAGAATATGTATATGCCAGGATGAGCATGCAGAAAATTTTGGCCCTTCAAGCAAGTTATCCATATATTCAGAAAATGGAAATGAAGAAGCATTTTAGAGAAGCTTCCTCAATATAGTTCCTTACAGAAATAACTGGCTTGCAAGATCCATTGATTCCCCTAGATGAAATGAGATTCACTTACTATTTCATCAGAAAGTTCATTAGAAATTAAAAATAAATATGTCAACAAATGGTAAACATTTATATTAACAATAAAAGAAATCGAGTTGAAAATAAATTATGTAAAACAAAAACAAAACAGATTGCAAATAAATAAAAAAGTGGCTGACATATAATTTTTATCAATTTTTAATTTTTATTCAAAACATAAAATACATTTTAGAGCAGCTAAAAAAGAAAATATACAAAAAAGAATAAAGGGGAAAAAAATACAAAACACAACTAAAGACTACACAAAAAATGAAAAAACAAAAAAGACATAAATTGTATCCCCTAACTGAATACTGATAAATATATTTCAAATATAATAACACCTCCCTCCCTTGTGAAGCAGGCATGTAATTTATACATTTCTTGAACAATGTTTACCCAACCCATTGCAGCCATCATAAATATGAGCCATTGCCAAACAACTTTGATCCCAATGGAGATATTGCAATGGTCGTAAGTGTGGAAAATGGTCATAAGTCCTTTTTTCAGGGTCTTTGTAAACTTGACTGGTCATTAAATGAACTGTTGTTAGTAGAGGACTAACTGTATTATGGAAACAAAGTTAACAGGTATAACTAGCAACTAAATTTAACCCTCTGTTAACAGTCTATTTATTGTATTTCGCATGCAGAAAGTATGGCTTCTGGCCTAACATATGTCATTATCTCTAGTCCATCCAGGATTAAGTATCCTTGACTGATTCTTAATAATGAGGATTTTCCTTAAGATATTAATTGGGATCTTTTCTAATACTTGGATTTTATTCCCAAAAATTTAAGTCTCCGCTCTGTATGTACAAAAAAATCTCCTGGAAATTGTAATATAATATTTCTTAACATTTGCTTTCCAATTGGGTATAATAAAACCATTCTCCAATCTCCTTTAATCTTCTTAAAAAGTCAAGTTTATCACTGGTCAATTCTATCAACTTTGAGTCTTTAAATCCAAAGTTTTGTTGGAACCCTGCCACCAACTTGTATTTTTTAAGTCCAGTCTTTAAGCCAGCAAAAAATTACATTCCAATCTGTCATATTGTAAATCTTGTTGTACTGCTGTTACTTGCATCTGGTTGCCATCTTTGAGTTGATTTAAAACTTTATCAAGCTTTTTATCTAAATTTTCAAGCTGTGAATTAAAAAGTTGAAAAGTATTCTGTTCTTCCAACTTTCTCAATAATATGTCTTGACAATATTGCTTGAATTTTGACTATATTTTGATATAGTCCAGGGAGGGAAATGATGATCCTTTTATGGCTTGTGGACTTCAAGTCCCAGAATTCTTGAACCAGCCATGGTGAATTAGCAGGTTTTAAGATTAATAGACAAAATATGATATCAACAAAATATATGAAACTAGAAGATCAAACAGAATTGATGGAAACATTTTTAAAGATTGAGAAATATTTAAAGATTGAGAAGTATGACAAAAATGAATTGTATGCAATTTCAAAGTATGTGTAAATCATGAAATTAATTTTAAAAAGTCATGTTAAGATGGCAGAAACTATTACTGCCATTGTTGTAAAAAATTCTGGATAAAAATGAATGTTTTGCTTAGGATTATGATTTTGTTTCAAACAGTAGCTGTCTTGACAATTGTTACAATATTTAAAGAGTAGAGCAGTTTGCCGCTTGGTTTAAATGAAAGACTCAGAATTAGTATTTGAGTAGCTGCATATTTGCAATTCAACAAAGTCAAGATTAATGTGGATTTTAAAAATATAATGCTAGGCATACCATATTGATAATATGGACTAGATACAAACTAATTCCCAAAAATTGTGCCTGTACCTTTGTGACTCTCAACATAAAAATCATTTTATACGAAAAAAATAATAGCTAAACACAAATGGCTAACTTAATGTGAAATACTAAAATTTTGTCAAGGGGAACATAAAATAAAATTAAGAGAAGAACTGATAGCAGAAGGCTACAGTTATTGGAGAGATTTAATATAGGCAAAAGAGTTTTTGTTTGTTCAAGCTTGTTGCTTGAAAAAATTGATTGAATATATTATAAAATGGGCTAAAAATTGGTTATAATATAAATTTTTCCCCAGTCTGGTCATGTCTATCTCTAGAGGTCAGTGCTGATCTCCATTTTTTAGCTGAGGGAGCCAGCATTTTCCCAAGGCACATGTGGCCATCATGACTCTATGCCAAGATGCACAGAATATAATATAGAGTTGGATCAATGAGAAAATATGTGGGTGAATGGATTGAAGTATACACTAAGTTAATAATGTAAGACAATTTTTATAAAATGATGTACCATTGGTACAATAAAGGGACTTCAAATTTATGTTGGAAAATGAACAAAAGAGGATATTTTATCGTGTGTGATGGACATGTAAAAAAGCTAGACATGTTTTGGTTCAAACACAAATATTGATTCAAAAAGTTTTAAAGATTAATATATACCTGAGATAAGATGTTTTTCTTTAGGGATTGATGGAGAAAGAGTTGGAAAAATTATAGCACTTTGATAATTACAGTGAGATTATTGCATGCACAAATATGACAAAATTCAGCACTTCCCACAATGGAACAATGGTTTGTGAAGATAATGGAACTTGCTGGGATGGATAAATTGACAGTGGAATACAGAAAAGTCACTATCTACATTTACTGCTGTCTGAAAACCCCTTATAGTCTTTTTGCATGACATATAAAAATGAATTAATGATTTATGGTTTGATGATTGAACAGAATAATTAAAAAACAATAGAGATGTAACCATAGAATAAGAGGTAAATTTATAATTATAATGATGGAAAGAAATCAGAAGCTTCTTTGTATCTTTTTCTTTTCTATTTTTTCCTTCCCCTTCTTTCTTCTGTTTTAGGTTTCTCTTTGATTTCTTTTATTTTTTAATTTTATTTTATCTATCATTTTAAAAAATCTTGTATGTGTTTGTGTGCGCACGCGCACGCACACACACACACACAAACACATACAGGGCCTTTCAGGATGCCTGAATAAATTTTAAACTTTAAACTGTGATTTTATATTCTAGGTTAGAGAATACTTTGCTCATCAGAAGCCATCTGGGAAAGTTGTAAATTGTGATTCCATCTGCCCAGAACACTTGCAAGCATCATAAATGCATGCCAGTTGCCAATCACATGAAATCTGACATGTGACTTTGGGGATGCTGTAATCATTCTAACAGCCAGGACCATTCATAAATCATTATTTTTCAGTGCCACTATAATTTTGAATGGTCAATTATTGAATGGTCATAAGGTCATAATGAGAATTACTTGTGCTCAGGCCAAGTCAATCATAAATTGTATCAATTTATTAAATCAATATTTAAATACCAAAAAGTCTCATTATAATATCCAAGTAGATAAAAGTTTTGTTAATCTTTAGCTTTAGCTGCTTTCCTATTATATAGTCTGAAAAATTAGTTTTAAAACAATTTTAGAAGACTTTTACATTTTTATTTAAATTAGGAGAGTTTAAATATACTTTCTGTTTTGCCTAAGATAACTATCAACAGTAGCACTGTGAGAAGTACATAAAAATGAATCAACAGACTGTTGATAATCTGATCCATAGGATGCTTTATTCGGGAAAATACTGCAGTATGGACCCCTTGACTCCAAAACTACATTTAGGAGAGAAGGAGACACTCCCATTTAGTGAATATAGCTTATATAGGTTTATCAAATCACATGGTTACATAACACTTCCTGTTTCCCATATATGGACGTTATACAACATTTTCATAAGAAAGTTCCAACCTTCCACGGATAACTCCCAACATTCTCATTATAGTCAGATTTCCTGTTATTCAAATTCCAGAAGATTATATCTCTTAATGTGACATTTAATGTCAGAGCACCCCAGCACGTACCTCTAACTTACCTCTAACTTATGCCAAGTACATAGTTTTGCAATCTTGTATTACTTCTAACAGAAAACACATTACATAATGTTCTGAGCTTTAAAAGTTCAGACTGCGAACACAAAATGGCTTCAGTTCAGCTCTTTATATTCTCAGGTGGAACAACCAAATTTTCACCTATAACAAGTACTAACGTGCTAATTCATGACTGTCATTGAGAAAACTGGATTTTTACTTCTTCCTTTTTGGTACAATTAAAGTTGTGCCACAATTAGGACAAGAATAAGGGAGATTAAGCACCACTTTTTACAAGTCAGTTTTTTTCTACAGGATTACAGCAACAAGACAGGATTAATCCTATCGATTGTTTGAAATTCTAACCAAAAAAATATTATTCCAAAATATCTCTTCCACTGTGAAATTGGATTTGTCATTTAATATAGAACCATATAAACCATTCATGTGTTGATGAAAAAATGTCACAGAATAATAGAATTCAAGGATTTGAAAATTCCCTATCATTCATATTCCTCAAAGTCCAGACTCTAAATTCAGTGTGCTTACATTTGTTCCAATCCATCCTCACTTTTTGAGAATGAAATTATAAAGATCTAGAGCTCAAATGATTTATTATAATGATAAATTTGGTAATAATTTGTTCATCCCAGGATGGAAAAGGTAGGATTCATGATGAACCTTTTATTTGTAGAACATACATTTAAAAATGATGAGGTAAACTAGTTAGAGATTGCTGATTATCATCTCATTTTACATGCAATTTTTGTATCATTCCTCACAATGAGGGGATTCAGACCCTATTAAAAACAATGATGTGTAAATATAAGGTCATTTTATTTGTAAGTGTTATAAGAAACTATGATATGCAAGATATCCTTATAACTAATGTTATGAAAATGAGGCTAGTATAGAACTTACTTTTTTACTTTAACTTTATATTAAAATACAGCAGATTAGTATTCATCAATATTTAATAGTCAATTATGAAGGGTCTAATAACTCAATAAAGCAGTAGTTTTAATTTCTAAATATTAAATAAAATTATTTCCTAGGCTTATTAAGGATCTAAGTCGTGTAGTGCTTTCATTGTATTCATCTTGGAGTTTATAGCTTTGTGGATAAAAGCAAGATAACATAATCCTTTAATATGTGAAAAACTGTCAAATGATTTTAACCATTCAAGTTATGTACTTTTTAATAAAGGATTAATCCATTCCCTTTTCATAGTGTTATAAAATGCACAGGAGGCTGATACATTAACTAACCTTCCCATCATCTTATCTATACTAAGAAATGGTAGAAGTCCTACTAATTTCAACAAATCAGTATATCATATAAATATGGACTAGAATCTTTCTATGGTGATAATATGATCTATATGAGACTAATGTGCCTTTTGTTGAACATAATTCAGCCCATGAGTAGAGCACATATGACTGACCAAACTTTTGGTATTGGCAGATAGCCATCTCTTGAACCTGAATTTCCATTTAGGAATTGTTTATACTGAATATATAACGTCAAAGCAATGAAGTAGTTCACATTCAATTTATTATTTTGCTTTCTATATTTACTTTTATTTTAGAACAAGCTAGTTCTCACAATATTTACAATATGATTATAATGAATAATAAAATTGTTATGACCTTCCTGACCACAAAAACGAAACATCTGATATGAAAAAAATTCCAACTCTGAGTCAGTTTCTGATTCATCCATAAAACTGAAATTTAGCTTTCTAAAATCTGTTTTAAAATATAAAAAAGAGGCAAACAAATTTCCATGACATTAGCATTGTTAATGTTTTCTTATTTCTTTCAATTAGAGCTAAACTTTATAAAATATCTGTCATAGAAGGATGACTATTCATTGATCTTGGGCACATAGCAGAGGTGGTATTCAGCAGGTTCTGACCAGTTCTGGAGAACTGGTAGCGGAAATTTTGAGTAGTTCAGAGAACCAGCAAATACCACCTCTGATTGGAGATTTTACAGTATCCTTCCCCTGCCACGCCCACCAAGCTACACCCACAGAACCGGTAGTAAAAAAAGTTTGAATTCCACCATTGGCACATAGCCAATTACAAATCACCTCTATAGCTAAAGGCAAATTTGGGAGGTTGTTGGCTGCTGCAAACTTTTGTGTTCTACTCTCAAGATGTTTACTATTCACTTACTTTACTATATACTTACTGGTTTTTTTGTAGGGACACACCTAAACAAAGCACTAGGCTGCTATCTACCTCATATAATTTATTCTCTAAGCGTCAACAATGTATGTTTGTAGCTTTAAGACAAAAGCATTTATAATATACTATATTCTGATTGGTTGATTATATTGCAAATTATCATAAGAGGAAGCTAGAGATCATAGCTTGCTCTCTCTGACATTCTGTCTCTCTGACATTCTGTTGTTATCTAAGGTTCTCTGTTGAATTTATGCTGTGCTTATACTTTGATATCTTTGTTTACTGTAAATGACAAAGGCAAACGGTAAGAAGACTTTGTAATTGGATATTCCTTGGACCATTTATTGGACTGTGCTATTTTTTAAAGTAAACTTTAACTCAATTTAGTGTATCTGTGTGTGGCTGGATAATTATTCATAACTATTCTCATAAACATTTTCCATGTGCATATTTATTTTATTTTTATTTATTTATTTATTTTGATTTGTCAATTGCTTACAAGATAATAGGTATAAGTATATACATAGTTATGAATAAATGAAATGGGTACATATAAGAAAAATAAAAGAAACAATAGGACAGGGATGGTAAGCACGTTGGTGCTCTTATGCATGCCTCCTACAGCCCTCTTAGGAAAGGGGCGAGGTCAATAGTAGACAGTCTAAAGTTAAAGTTTTTAGGGTTTGGGGAAGAAACCACAGAGTCAGGTAGAGTATTCCAGACATTGACCACTCTGTTGCTGAAGCTGTATTTCCTGCAATCAAGTTTGGTGCAGTTAACCTTGAGTTTGTGCTGTCTAGGAAGCCCCAATTTGACAGTAAGTAAGAAGAAGTATTTCACCCAATCATTCCACTATCCTCTCAAGAAACAGTTCAAATAATCACATGGGCACAAGCCCAAACCCCAAAAAATCAAAGCCAAATCAGAAATGGCCAAGAAGTTGCAAAATGAATTAGCAACAGATACTGAGTATCAAGAACATAAGGATTCATTAACTGTGCAGGAGGGGGTAGCATGGAAGAGTTCTAAATTATATGTCCCAAAAACTTTACGTCTTCATGCACATCATGACTCAAAGTCATGACTCAAAACAAGCAGGACATTTCGGATATTTAAAAACCCTACACATGGTCAGACACCAGTTTTGGTGGCCAAAAATGAAGCAAGACATTGAGGATTATATAATAACTTGTGCCACAAGGAAAACCAGACCAGGAAAACCTCCAGGATTATTACAATCTGTAGCAGAGCCATCCTGGCCCTGGGAGGAGATAGGGATGGATTTTATTATAGATTTACCTGACAGTGGGGGGCACACAGTAATTTGGACTGTAGTGGGTTTATTTCCAAACAAGCTCATTTTATTCCATTGCAAAGGTCTACCATCAGGCAGGAAATTATCCAAAATGTTTGTGAATCATATATATAGATTGCATGGAGTGCCTTGCAGAATCATTTCAGATAGAGGGGTTCAGTTTACTACAAAATTCTGGAGGGAACTCATACAAGCAATTGGATCCTCTCAAGGTCTGAGTTCAGGTTTCCACACACAGACCAATGGACTAACTGAGAAAACTAACCAAATTATTGGACAATATTTGAGATGTTATGTAAATTATCAATAAACCAACTGGGCTGATTTGCTGCCGTTTGCAGAGGTTGTTTATAATAATGCTATACATAGTAGTACTGGGTTAACACCTTTCCAAAATCAATACTGGGATAGAGTTCGTTCCCATGCCTGAATTGTCAAGGGATACCCCACTCCCAATCCATGTCAGTAACTGAGTGGATGGATGCAATTAAAGATTCTTGGGAAAACACACACACAAAAAAGCTTTGAATAAGGCAGCACAAATCCAAAAAATACAAGCTGACAAACACTGTTCCCCGCAGCCACAATTTAAAGTGGGGGATAAAGTTTATTTGTCAACTAAATATTTAAAGTTAAATTTACCTTCTAGAAAATTAAGTCCAAAATTTATAGGGCCTTTTTAGATAATTAAAGTAATAAACCCAGTAAACTGTGAAACTTAATCTCCCTAGGTTATTGGGGAAGGTACATCCGGTGTTTCATAGTAGTTTATTAAAGCCAGTTGTTGATTCTTCCTTGAGGCCAGCAGAACATGCACGCCCGAAGTCTTTGTTCATTGCAGAGCATGAACATTATGAAGTTAAGAAAATTTTGGATTCTAGGATTTTCAGGGGGTAGTTACAATATTTAATTTATTCAAAAGGCTATCCATAATTCACAAGCAACTTGGGTTAATAGCTGGAAAGTAAATGTTGATTGGTGGGGAAATTCCCTGAAAAATATCCACACAAGCCTAAGGCAAATTCTGTGGGTGGCAGAGGAGATTAAAATGTGCAGTGTATGATTGTGTTTAACCTAATTTCAATCTTTGTGTATTTTATGTTGTTGCAGGGGTTTCTTTTCAAATGAGGGAGGGCAGCCTGGCAAGCCTGAAATTGACATAAGTGTAGCCATTTTAGCTCCTCTTAGTATATGTTATTTTTCTTACTTTCTCTGTGGCAGTCATGGGGGGAAGGGTTTTGTGCTTGCCACATTCCTAAGTGGGTGAGGAGCAGAGATAAAGAGAGTGTTTTGGCTAGATGATCTTTCTTCCTGTGGGAAATGAGCTGTCCGTGCTTGCCCCCCCTTTTTTTGTAAAAAAATTTATTTGGGTTTTCACAAAACATAATACAAATAGGAATATGAGAATAGCATGATCCCGAGTTGTCACTTTTCCATACAGACACACACTCAATTTCATATTCATCTTTGTATTCTTTGTATTCTCAACCTTGTTTTTAATTATCTCATTCCTTTCTAAATTCAATTACTTCTCTTTTTCTAAGTTTCAATATCTTTGTAATCATTATGTTTATACTTTTGTCTGTCCTATTTCAATTTCATATTTTCTTTTCTCATTAAACAAGTTTTCTCCTTTAGTTACTGATTGGAGTATGACACCTTTGTATCTTTTAATTTTTATCCATTCAGATCTTATTTAAAATTCAATTTATGCTTTACAGTTATAACATTCAATATCTAACCTCTATTTTATAACACATAACTTTTGCCAATTTAATTCTGCTTGGTACATTCTTAAAATACACACTAAGTTCTTAAAGATAAAATACTATATGTATATATATATATATACATACACACATATAAACACACTAAGTTCTTAAAGATAAAATACTGTATGTATATATATATATATACACACACATATACACACACACACACACACACACACACAATAATACATAAAACATCCAACCCATGATGGGGTAACTTGCAACTTCTGGGTGGCGGGTGAGCAACTCTCAGGTGTTTTCTCTTGGGCCTCCCCCCAGAGCTGGGCCTGAAAAACAGCCAAGCCTCACTGTGTCATTGCCATTCGCCACAGCCCTTTGGACAAGCATGGTGGGACCCCTCCGCCACTGTCAGCCTTACCTTCTCAGGTCAGGTGAAGAGTAGCCACATGGAAGGCAGCTGGGTGAGGATAATAACCTAACAGTTATTTGGGTTGGAAATTTATAAACCAGGATAGACATTTTAATACTATGTCTTTAAGAGAATACTAAATCTGTAATTGGGTTGGTTCTGCAAATGGCCATAAGATGGAGCCAGAAACTTGGGTTGTTTAGTATCAGAAGAGAGTCTCAGTGAGTCTCTGTTTCTTCTGTTGGAGAGTGTTGCCGTTCCTCCTAATGACTGTTACTGATCGTTGATGTAAATCTGTTACTGAACTGTTTTTTTTGATACTGGACTTTGATATTTGGATTATCCCTGAACTGAACATTGATTGCTTTACCTGTGAATGACTTGGACTGCTTATCTTGGACTGTGCTTAAAGGTTTATTGGAAGTAAAAACCTACATTTACTCTACAGTGTATCTGTGTGCTGTGTGTGTATTATTCTTCACTTCTCTCACTACATCTCCTTATATGCGCTCATTCTCCTAATGGGGAATTACCTCAATACTGGTTACGGTCCCAGACCATACCAGGCTCAGATAACTGAGAGTTGGTGTGAATGCAAAGTACTGTATACAAACAGCTGTTTACTGTTTAATTGTGGGTTACTATCCTAGTAAAGATGGCACAAAACACTTGGAAATATTCGATTTCTTTTTTTTGACCAGACAAAGCTGAGAAAGAACTGAGACTTCTTTTCAAGGACATTGCTATTTGATAAGATAGAAGGAAGAGCATGGGAGAGTATTATTGCAGGTGCTCTTCTGGATTTCTATCAAGAGCTGCAGTCTCGTGTTGAAGCTTATAGGAAAAAAAAGGTGATAAGACTCTGGAGAAGAGAGTTATAAATTTTAACAAAAGCCTTGGATAATCAAACAAGGTGCAGTGTGCTCTTTTTATTTTTTTTAAGCTAGAAGTTATGAATGAAGTTATCTTAAAGAAGAAGATACCTAAATCATGGTCAGAAGCTCATAGTTACACTTGTCCCAAAAAAAGGGGCTGATCCATTACAAATCAAGAACTATAGACCTATTTCCTTACTAAACGCAGATTATAAAATTGTTGCTTCAATATTGGCAGAAAGACGTAAAAAATACTTAAACAATTTTATCCATCCTGATCAAAATGGATTTCTGCCAAAGAGACAAATTAAAAATAATATGAGAGTAATCTTGGACACTTTGGAATACTATGAGGCACACCCTGAAAAAGAAATGGCTTTGATATTTCTAGATGCACAGAAGGCATTTGATAATGTGAATTGGCGATTCATGTTATTACAGCTGGAACAGATGGACTTTGCTAAAAAATTTATTCAAGCAACAGAAGCTATATATCATAAGCAAACAGCAAAGGTAATGATAGAGGGAGAACTGACAGACTCTATTGATATAAGAAAAAGAACAAGACAAGGGTGCCCACTATCACCTCTGTTGTTTGGAAGTGCTAACAGAAATATTAGAGAAGAAAAGGATATAAAAGGGATGAAAATCAAAAAGGAAGAATTTAAGCTGCAAGCATTTGCAGATGATCTGGTTTTCATCTTAGAAGACCCTTTAGAAATAGCATCAAAATTGATAAAAAAGATAGAGACATATGGAAAGGTGGCTGGTTTGAAAATAAATAAAGATAAGCAAAGATTTTGACAAAGAATATGCTATCAAGACAAAAGGAAGAACTGGCAGACCTATTGAAAATTCAGGTCACGAATAAGATCAAGTACTTGGGGATACATTTGACAGCAAGATGTAGTACATTAAAAGAGAATAATTATATCAAACTTAAGCAGCAGATAGTGCTAGATTTGGCAAAATGGGAAAATCTACAACTGTCATTAATAGGGAGAATATCAACAATCAAGATGAATATATTACCCAGAATTTTATATTTGTTCCTAACAATTCCAATTAGGTTTGGAAAAGATTACTTTGAAGATTTAAATAAAATTGTGTTGAAATGGCAAGGTAAGAAAGCGAGAATAAAGTTAAAACTTTTGCAAGATGCCAGAATAAGAGGAGGATTTGGTTTATCTAATTGGGAGTTGTATTACCAAGCAACAAATTTGATGTAGGTTAAGGAATAGATAACATTAAGAAATACTAGATTGTTGACATTAAAAGGACATGATCTGTTGTTGGGGTGGCATGCTTTTCTATGGTATAAAGGAACTAAAACACAGGGGTATTTTAGAAGACATTATATACGGGAGTCTCTGTGGTTAAACTGGGAGAAGATTAAAAGACAATGTTATTTGAAAATTCCAGTCTGGCTATCGACCGTTGAAGCATTTTCTTATCCTATAATATATAAAAAGGAACAAACAGTTAGATATGGTGAAATATTGAATGAAAAGGGTGAACTTAAATCTATACAAAAATTAGAGGGACAAGGTATAAAGATGAATTGCTTTTCATATGCGCAAATACATTCAAGGTATGATAAAGACTCTAAAACAGAAGGTTTCTACGATAAATTGACTGACTTAGATAAGATTTTAACAGGTACTGATGAAAAGGTGATTAAAAAATTGTATGGATACATTAGAAATTAAACTAGAAGAAGAACAAGTTAGAGAAACAATGATTACTTGGGGGAAGAATTTTGGATATGGAATTGATTTAGAGAAATGGCAAAAATTGTGGTCTCAAAATTATAAAATGACAATGTCAACAGCATATAAGGAAAATTTGTATAAGATGTTTTACAGATGGCACTTTCCCCTGACAAGAATAGCAAGAATGTTCAAGAACAAATCTGAAAAATGTTGGAAATGTCATCAGACACCTGGCTCATATTACCATATGTGGTGGACTGTGTGCAGATGCTAAAAAATATTGGACTAAAATCCACACACGTTTGGAAAAAATGACAAAAAAGCATATAGATTTGAAACCAGAGATATTTTTTATTGGGAATTTTACCTAAAATATATAGTAAAGATTTGAAATACCTGATTGTAAATGTATTAACAGTGGCTAGGATTGTATTTGCTAAAAACTGGAAAAATGAGAAAATACCATCACAGGAGGAAATCATAAAGAAAATATTGGAATGTGCTGAAAAGAGTAGATTGACATTTGAAATCAGAGAACAAGATGATAATTTTATAAAATTTGGGATCTATTCTATCAATGGTTAGACAATAAAACATGGTAATGAAATATGTAGATTCTTAGAAAACAATAAATATATAAAGATGTATTCTTTTCTTATTATATCTACAAAATGATTGTAGATAGATTTGAGATGCTAATATGAACTGTCATAAAACAAATTAAGTAAAATATGATTATTTCGTGAAATATGAATGAATAAAAGTACAGTCAAATGATTGATTAATAATAATATTAATGTATTTAATACTTGATTGAAAATATGAGAATATATACAATGTAACTGTAATTGAAGACTACGAAATGGAAGCACAAAACAATTTGTAAACCAACTGGCACACTGTATGTATATATATATATATATATGGAAGATGGCTTGATGTTTTTATGTTTTGTTTGTCTATGTTCATCTTAAAAACCAATAAAAATTTTAAAAAATCTATTTTCCTACAGGCAAATAAATTGTCATGTAAACCAAAATGCCAAGCGAGAATGTTTTTCAGCGATTATGTGAAGGATAGTTCAGAAATAATCTGATTTTGAGAAAATGCCAGATGACTATATACAGGACTTTCATTTGTAGGCTTTTTCTTTTTCCTGGTTTAATTTAGGTTTTTAATTGAGCTTTTAATTTGCTTTTAAAGAGAGCTGTTATGTTTTAGTGATTTTTAGATTTTTTTTAATGGTTATGTTATTTGAATGTTTTTAGCTATATGAGCCACCTAGGGTCACAAACTTGTGAAAGGCAACTATATAAACTGAATGATGAATGAATGAATAGTGGTATTAGATTAAACCCCCATACAAAATGATTGAATAGTACTAGATTCATCCAATATTGGTTTCTGTAGAAAATAGTTCTTAGCTCTTTTTTTGTCCATAGAAGTACTACTTCATTCCAGTCAATGTCTTTAAAGGAAAATTGCTGTTCTGTAGAGGTAAGTACTGAAACAACACACACACTAGCCCAAATGCAATTATCCTTTGTGATATGTTAAAACTATTGAAAATATTCAGCCCAACTGCTACAGGAGATGCAGTGGTGCAAAGGCTATTATTAATATATAGAGTTCTGTAACATAAATAAAAGTCAAGTGAAAGCAATTTCATCAGAAACCATCAGAGGAGATTATGAGAAAGGTCTTAATTGGGGATTCTGGTCCCCTTTCTTTCTGAAAGAAATTGGCAAGTCAATCAGCCTTATAATTTGCCTTATTCTAGAGCAGGGCTGTCAAACCTGTGGCCATGATCTGGATATGTCACACCCTGGCCACACCCACACTTGGCTTGGTGAAGGTGAAAAAAGTTATGATGATGCCATGACATGAGTTTGACACCCCTGTTCCAGAGGAACAAGATCTTCAGCAATAGCATCACCATTCCACATCTGCCAGTTATAGCACAAAAAATAAAGGAGCTGATCTACCATTCACTATTATAGCTTGGCGAGATCCAAAAATAGAATGTTCAGTATTTCTGTATCCCTTCTCCAAATAGAGTTAACCCATGTGATGAGCTGCTAAAAGACAATCTTTTGGTATGATTGAGCAAACATGACTTTCTCTGAACTCTTTGATCAGAGACCACTGTTTTATAGTTCACTATGTTTCCTTGTGTGGAGCAATATGTTAAGTACTTGGACATGGGTCGGAGTAAATGGAGACAGCCTCTGAATAGTGACTTTCAGCTCTTTATTAGCATAGTGACTTCTCAAAACAACAACAGTGAACCCTGCCTTATATAGGCAACCTTTGTGAGAATTGTCCAATAGCGAGCTATGAACGCAAGAACTTTAAACCAATAATAATCCTCTGTTAAGGGCCAATCGGATTCCTAAGAACTAGCCAATCCAATCTGGCCGCCTAACAGCCAATCAGAAGTGCAGGTCCAGAACCCTGCATTTAACCTCAAGCTCATACTTTATTAACTATGGTACATACATAACACAATATATGGAACACTTTTGGTAAATCCCAGTTTCTCCCTTTTATCCAGAAAAAAATGTTGAAGCCTCAATCCATTCACCAGTTCCTAATTCTGCTATGGTTGTCAGTTATGTAAAAAGTGAAATTAGATTTCCTCCCTGGAAATCTGAGACAATCCATGTTGTGATGGCTTAATAATATGGAGCAGGTAGCATACAGCAGCTTTATAAAAAAAAAGTGCCAAGTAAAACATGCTTTTTTTTTCTCATTACAGAATGAGGTTGGTTCCATCCAGTTTTAAAATTGTCTGGGACATTTTCATATATGTATTTGTTCCAAATTAATTAGTTGTATTGCACTGATTTTTAGCATATCTAGGCTTATCACTGTAGGTTGTGCACAGAATATATTGTTAAGAATTAGATGTCAGAGGCCAT
The DNA here is from genome assembly GCA_033807585.1 of Hydrophis major. Classification (NCBI taxonomy): domain Eukaryota; kingdom Metazoa; phylum Chordata; class Lepidosauria; order Squamata; family Elapidae; genus Hydrophis; species Hydrophis major. The sequence goes on along the minus strand of CM066343.1, from coordinate 140,193,923 downwards.
GTTGTTTTATTTTCTTTTCAGATGTGATTAGCCTTGTAGATTTTGGCTTTCCTGGGGATTCAGGGGAGGGGGGGTGTTTGTTTCAACCATCTGATACTATTTACTCAGATTGTGACACCCTAGGATTCAGAATATATTATCTGATCTGACAGGAAATGCTTTCATAATAAAAAAAAAACCCCACATATCAGCCAGGGAACCAGTGATAAAGAAAATATAACCAAGGAAACTGATGTGAATAATTTAGGACAGTCATAGATATGATTGAAGGGAAACAACTATTTAAAAGAATAGCAGTATTTGATGAAGGCTATTGAAGGATTATTTTGAGAGATATCATATTGCATGGTGAACAGTATAAAATTATTTTTGAAATTCTGCTTCCAACAGATTATGAAAAAATAATGCCTCAATAACATTAATAAGACACTATGTAAAACCAATCTTAAATTATAATGAGCAAGTTTTCACATTAGTATTAACTAATGACTTTTCTCAAAAAAAACTCTTAATTATTTTTATTGCAAAAAAATAAATAAAGGAAAGTATATTTTTAGCTTAAGTGCTTTCTAATTAAGGCAATTGAGTGTCTTGTAGCACTGATTTTAAGCATTTAAAGTATTTTAAATATTAAATGCCTTAGCACTTAGTGCATTTGCAAAATATATAGACATGTAAATTGAATAGCAAAAGATTATATCTTAGTATTTTAGAAATATTAAGTATTTGTTAAAATTCTAAACAGATTCTAAATCTGATGCAATTACCAATAAATACAGGCAATCCTTGAAATAAGGCATGCCATTTGATGACATTTCAAAACAACCACCGACACACCAAAATTATATATAAATCTATTATGACCCAAGAGATCAAGGCAAAGCAGACTTTTAGAAAGTCCTTTATTTTTCTCAACAAATGTTCCAGCAAATGACTCTTGAATGAGCAATAAAGCCCCATCCCCCACACTACCCTGAAGGCATCCACCCTCATTTCCCCAAACAACAGCCCCCGTGGTACAAATAAAGCCCACAGAGTAGGAGTACACTCACAAGGCAAGGTCCAGGATTCCAAGTCCAGTCCACAAGGCACAGAAAAGGTCTAAGGCAAGAAGCAGTTCCAAGGGCACAGCAAAGCAAAGGCCAAGATCAGTCCACAAAAGGCGAAGTACAATCTTCCAAGTGAGGCAAGGTAAACAGCAACAGGCATGACACAAAGCCAGGGGAGTGTAAGCCAAAGCAAATAATTGTTCTTGGCAGAAACTCCACATGGCTTCTCCTTCAATTACTCCATTCCAGGTGTTCCTGTGAGGAGGGGTATAATGAACTCCTCCCAAGTAGGCTTGTAGTAGTTCTATGGACTTGCCTACACTCATCTCTCCTTGCCCTTGGATTGAGTGGTGGTAAGCAGCTGTTCCTCATCAGAGGAGATCTGCTACCTCTCAGCACCACTGCCTGTCTGCAGCTGATTTTCCCCTGTGTCTGAGGACAGGCAATTCTCTGGTCGACCACCTCCTCATATGCCTTGGGGGCCAGGACAGCATTAGTTTCAGCCCTTGGCTTCTCCAAACATGCCAGGGTGTGCCAGATGGTGTGTCAGATGGTCCAAACATGCCAGGGTGTGTCAGATGGTCCAAGTTCCAGCTTCTCCTCCACCGAACTGGGCTCCAATGGGGCCATAACACAAGCCTATTTCAAAAATATGACAGATGCAGTGCTCTTGCTGTGACTTGCACTTATGACAGACACAGGATGACAGACACAGGATGCACTTATGAGAGACACAGAACGCTGCAGTGCCTTCTGTGCCTGTGTCTCCCCACCCACCGCCATCCCCTGTAGTATTAGGTTTCCTCCCTTTGCCTCTTGGAAACAACCACTATTTTCATTTCTAAAATGGCGGCTACTTTCCTAATTGCTGGTCCCGATCAGCTGGCAAGTGGGAAGCTACAATTTTATCCTGCCTCTCTAGGCTTTGGAAAGCTGGCCCTTGCCTAAAAGGCAGATTCATGATGAACTTCCCAAACTTTTTCCTTGCTTAATCTCCTCCTCCCTGCCCCCCACATTTCTGCAATTAAAAAAAGCTGGAAGGGACAGGCTTACATATCTTCCATCACCATCACCCCAACTCTTCCTCTGCTTTCCAATATCCTTTTTGAAAACCTTCCCTTAACTGCAAGCTGAAGAGTAGAGGAACAAAATGAGCAAGGAAAGAAAAATATTTCTGTAGTTTTTTTTCCACTGAAGTAAAAAACAAAACAAAACCCTCATCTCTAAAAGTTGGGTTAGAAAATGGAGGACACTGGACTTTGCAGGCTTGAGCTATTCAATTGACTGTCTGTGGAGTCCAGCAAGGAGTTAAAACCTAATTAAGGGTCCCCCAACCCCCAGGTTGTAGCCTATTATTAGGCCTTGAGCTATGCAGACTGCTTGCACAAGCATGCCCACTACTTGTGTCGTGTCCGTCGGTAAAGAGACCAGGAGGCGGTGACTAGGTTTCAGCTCTTTATTAGTCCCCGGAACCGAAGTGGCTCCAAGGGAAAAACAGCGGCTTTTTATTCCCAAGCCGCAGCGACCGCGGCCAATGGCACCACTTTGAATCTCCCGCGATTCGTATCCACCAATCGCAGGAAATTCTTAGCGGGCCAATCAGCGCGGCTCGCTAAACCAATCAGATCACCCCGTGCTTTGGCCAATCAAAGCGCGGGGTTTCAAGAATGCTAATGAATGTACAGAACACCCCTCCTCTATTGGTTTGGTCCTATGTAACGTAGTCTCGTAGGTAGGCGGGGCTCCGTACTTGCCTACTGGACCTGCGCAGGTCAGTCGTGGGTTGGTTCCCGGCCGGTTCGGTCAGGTTCTCTGTGTCTCTTGGACTCGTTGGTGGAACTGCCTGGTATGTCTTGCCGGGCCGCTAATCGCAGCTCCCTCCCGGTCTACCTGGGCTGGTTAAGCTGCGGTTTTCGCCGCTCCCGCCTGGTCTTTCCGGGCTGGTCGAGCTGGCCTGGCTGCTTCTTCCAGGTGAGGTTCTGGGCTGGCTGCTTGCTGGTGAGTATGGCTGCTTCCTTTCTTCTGGGATTTGGTTTCCGGGGTATATTTGGTTCCCGGGGTATTCCCTCCCCTCTTGGTTTGTGTTAAGGGGATTGGTTATGTCTGGTTGCATGTTGGTTGTGTTTCTTGTGGGTGTCCTCAATCTTAATTGATCGATGTGGCATTTCCATGCTCGTCCATCGGTTGTTTGTAGCCGGTACGAGCGGGGACCTGTCAGTTGGGTTATGGTTGCTGGTACCCATAGTGGGTCTCCAGTTAGGTTCTTTGTGTAGACGGCGTCGCCTGGTGCAAAGGATCGGTACTTGCTGGAGGAGTTTGGGGGTTTCAATGGGTTGTATGTGGGGTGCAGTCCATCGAGTGGGGATATTATTTTCCTCCCCATTAGTAGCTCTGCTGGGCTTTTGTTTGTTGTTGTGTTCGGGGTTATGTGCTGTATGAAAAGCATTTTATTTATTTTTTCTTGGATCTCCCCGTGGTCTATTTTCTGGATGGTTTTTTTCGTGAATTGAACCATCCATTCTGCCCTTCCGTTCGCCGCTGGATGCACCGGGGCTGTCAGTGCGTGTCATATGCCCCGTTCTGCTAGGAATTTTTCAAATTCCAGCGAGGTGAATTGGGGCCCGTTGTCTGACATGATGACATCTGGGAGGCCGTGTGTTGCGAAGAGTTTGCAAAGTTCCTTGGTCACGGCCTCTGTGGTGGTGGTTTTCATGTTGCTTACCTGCAACCAGTTGGAGTAAGCGTCTACAGTTATTAGGAATGTATGTCCCTTTGTGGGCCCGGCGAAGTCTATGTGGATCCTAGACCAAGGTCCCCTGGGGGTTTCCCATTCTAGGATCAGTGCCGTGGGCGGGCTTGGTCTGGTTTCTTGGCAGCGTTGACACCTTGCTACCCAAGCCTCGATTTGTTTGTCCATCCCTGGCCACCAAGCGTAACTCCTGGCCAGGGCTTTTAACTATGCCCGGGTGCCCCTCGTGTAACAAATCCAGTACCTTCCCTTGCAGTTTTTCCGGGATAACCACCCTATCCCCCCACAGTACACACCCTTTTTGTAGCGAGAGTTCTGTTTGACAGTTCTGGAATGTTCTGAATGTCTCGTCATTGTCCTTTTCTGGCCACCCTTTCTCTACCCAATATAACACCCGCGCCAGACGTTTGTCTTTATTAGTTTCTCAGGCAATGTCTGAAGCGGTTATGGGTAGATCAGGCAGAGTCTCTATGCTGAGGGCGGTCGTTGTGGGTGCTGGGTCGGTGTCTAGCTTGGATAGCGGTGAGTGGCTTAAAGCGTCTGCATGTGTGATCATCTTACCGGGTCGGTGTGTGAGCCGGTAGCTATAGGCGGCAAGGAATTCAGACCACCTTGTCATTCTAGGAGATAGAATGTTCGGGGTGGCCCTGTTCCCTGCGAGGATTCCCAGCAGCGGCTTGTGGTCGGTGATAATGGTGAACGTCCGGTCGTAGAGGTACTCGTGAAACCTCTTCAATGCGGTGATGATAGCCAGGGCCTCTTTGTCCAGCTGACTGTAGTTTCTCTCTGGTTTGGTGAGGGTCCTTGAAAAGAAGGCGATGGGTGCTTCTTTTCCGTGGCTGAGGACGACACTGACGCCGAAGGGTGATGCCTCGCATGTGACGGCTAGTGGTAGGGTCTCGTTGTATTGGATGAGGACGGCATCTGAAGCGAGCAGGTCCTTGGTTTTCCTGAAGGCGGCTTCCTCGCATTTCCCCCAAGTCCAGGTAGCCGCCTTGTCCAAGAGCCTATGCAAAGGCTCCGCTGCGGTCACCTTTTGGGGCAGGAAAACATTGTAAAAATTAAGTAGTCCAGAAACGCCTGCAGTTCTGTTTTAGACCTGGGTGTGGGGGCCTCTTTGATGGCTTTAATTTTGGTGTCGGTTGGGTGGATGCCGTGCCGGTCTAGGAGGTACCCCAGGAATTCGACCCGCTCTGTATAAAGTTGGCACTTTTCCCTCTTCACCTTTAGCCCGGTTTCCTTGAATTTGGTTAGCACCTCCCTTAGTCGACCCTCTAGTTCTGGCTGGTTGGCTGCCAATACCAGCACATCATCAAAATAGGGCACCACCCCCTTGATGCCTTGTAAGAGTCTCTCCATGAGGCTCTGGAAAATTCCAGGTGCCATGCTGACTCTGAACTGGAGTCAGTTACATCGGAAAGCTCCCTGGTGGGTGACTATGGTTTGAGCCTCCGCGGTTTCTTCGTTGACCGGCAGCTGCTGGTATGCTTGGGCCAGGTCGAGTTTCGCGAAAACCTTGCCTCCCCCCAGTGAGTGTAGAAGATGCTGCACTACTGGGATGGGGTAGGTGCTTTGTTGCAAGGCGCAGTTTAGGATGGCCTTATAGTCCCCACAGATTCTCACCGACCCATCGGGCTTGACTGGGGTGACTATTGGGGTCTCCCACCGGGCATGGTCTATTGGATGTAGGACCCCTTGCTTGACAAGCTTGTCAATTTGCTCGTCAATTTTTGGTCTGAGTGCAAAAGGTACCCGCCGTGGTTTTAGGCGTCTCGGGGGAACGTTCGGGTCTAGGTTGAAAGAGATAGGGGGCCCTCGGTACTTGCCTAGGGTGCCGTCGAACACTTCTTGGAAGTCCCGTGCCAGTTGTTGCTCCCAATCGGTCCCGGCAATGTGGTTGATGCCCATGACTTCGATGCCAAGCGGTGCGAACCATTGCAGTCCCAAAAGGCTGGGTTGGTCTCGGTCCACGATTGTTAGGGGAAGCTTTGCAGTGTGTACCTTAAATGTTACTCTGAATTGTCCGGTTCTGACTACCGGGATACGGTTTCCCTGGTAGTCTTTAATGATTAGTATCTGGTTCTCCAGTCCCTTCTTTTGGATGGTAGGCACCAAGTGTTTGATTTATTGCCAGGCGACCATGGAGAGGTAGGACCCAGAGTCCACCTCCATCTTGCATGGCTCGCCTTCGATGCCTACCTCCACGTAGAATTTTCAGGCGTCGGTGGTTGATGCATGGCCGATGATGACCGTCTGGTGGGTTTCCTCCTTCCGCCGGGTCCCGCCACCTCATCGGGCTCGCCCGCTCCTGTCCAAATGGCTGTTGGCTGGGCGATTTCTGGTTCTGGGGGGGTGGGTGCTGTCCCATCTCCGCTCGCTGTGGTGAAGTGTCGGAGGCGGAGTGAAATTCGCCATGGTGGGTGGTAGTTTCGTGGTGACTTGCTTCCGGTTGGGCCTCGGTCGCCCGTCCAGGGTTGTTGTTCGCAGTGCGGTCCCCAGCGTCCGATCTCCGCATACGGTTTGGTGACTGCCGGGTGGCCTCGGCTGCGGTGGCTACAGCGATGGTATCGGCAAGGGCGATGTCGCCTTTGGCCATCAGCCGACTCTGTAGGACTGGGTCCCGAAGCCCGAGCATGACTCGGTCCCGTAGGGCCTTGTCCATGTTGGAGAACCCGCATAGTCCTCCTAGGTTCCGCAGCTCCGCAACAAACTCACTGAGGCTTTCGCCTGACCTCTGGTCCCACCGGTAAAACTCGTGCCGTCTGATGAGGGTGCACACAGCGGGAGCGTAGTGTTTTCGGAGTAAGGGTTCGAGGTCGGCCCAGTCCATCCCGGTGACGTCAGCGGGTTTCGCTAGGGCTTTCGCCATCTTGAACACTGCGGGCCCGCAGTGTGTCAGGAAGACGGCTCGTTTCTTCGGCCCGGTGGCGTCCTTCATGTCGCTGCATTCAAGGAACATGCAGAATCTGTCCATGTAGGATTCCCAGTCCTCGCTAGCGGGGTTGAAGGGTGCGGGCGGAGCGATGCTGGCCATCTCATCAGTCTTGCTTCCGTCGGACACGTGCTTGCTGGGTTCAGAATTTGGATCCCACCCTGATTGCCAGTGTCGTGTCCGTCGGTAAAGAGACCAGGAGGCGGTGACTAGGTTTCAGCTCTTATTTGGTCCCCGGAGCCGATCTGGCTCCAAGGGAAAAACAGCGGTTTTTTATTCCCAAGCCGCAGTGGCCACGGCCAATGGCACCGCTTTGAATCTCCCACGATTCGTATCCACCAATCGTGGGAGATTCTTAGCGGGCCAATCAGCGTGGTTCTCTAAACCAATCAAATCGCCCCGCGCTTTGGCCAATCAAAGCACAGGGTTTCAAGAATGCTAATGAATGTACAGAACAACTTGCACAAATGGAGCTATGCACATGCTTGCATGCCATGCACATGAAACCATCTCCTGTTTCCCCTCCCAGCTCTGGACTCTGAACTCTGGACTAGCCCATTAATACTTTGGCCAGGCTCAAATTGGTAGATGGACAAGGTGTGGTGTGCTGTGCTAACAAATACTGATCTATTTTGGCAGACCAATCCCCAGGACCCATTCTTGCTAGTGCCTGTCAGCCTCAAGATATCCATAATATGTATATTCTGCATTTTAACTATTGTTTTCCTGCTGCTATGCCAATCTATTTCTTTTGGCTGTCAATAACAACGTAGGGAGGGGGGAATTTGGAGGGGAAGAAGGCCGGAGGTGTTTTGCATTCCTTTGCTGGGTTAACAAGGGGAGGGGGATTCTTTTCTTTAACTTTCCGTTTCGTGGTTAGCTTCTGTCCCCTTTTGCGCAACTGCGAACTTTTATCAAAATATGTCAAGGTCAACTGACAGCAGCCTCATCACCACCTGGAGATGACCACATGATCATATTCAGAGCATTTTAATTGGGAGGTGGGAGCATTTCTATTCCTTTGTATATGTGATCTGCGCGCCAATTTCTCAGATTCGGAATTGAATCTGAAGCTTTCACTTTATTTTCCAGTAAAAGGATAACTTTGCTCTAACCACGGAGTCTAAGTATTTCTTTCTTGGGATTTGAAGGGAGCACAGACTGACATTATTCCAAATCTCACACATCAACCCACCCGGAGAAAATATCAACTTTTCTTCCGAGGGTTTCATCTCATGTCGTCTCCAGCCAGTGATGAAGATGACAGGGAGCTGTGGGGGGGCAGTCGATGCTGCTACCAGAGATGCAGGCTGCTGACCTGCTGGCTGACCTGACTCTGGAAGAAACCCCAGCTGAGATGCCCAGATGGTTGTTGGGGCTGGTTGAAGAAACCCTGAAGACCCCCCTCCTCCTGGAATCACTGTAAGTCAGAGAGGTGCGAGGGAACGGCTGTGGCAAGAGGGGGAGAAGATGGAATGCAGGCTGGATGAAACTGGGAAATTCCTTATGGATGTCTCTGAGAAGCCTGGCATGGCTCCAAGGTATGAGGGGGAAGGGGGAGCGAGTTCAGCCTGGGGAAGTTGAGATACTCCCATCCCCCTAGCCCAGCCTATGCCAGCGCAGCCGCCCGCTGCCGCCCGGGGAGCCCCAGCAATAGGTGTGGTTCCTGGAAGACGCCACCTGCCCCAGTTAGATGTGAAGTTTGGAGGAAATCCCAGAGATTTGGGGTTTTTCCTGGTACAAGTCGGGAGCTATATGGCAGAATTTGAAAGGGAGTTCACCTCTGAAGCAAGCAAAGTGAGATGTGTTACCAGAACCCTGAAGGGATGGCAGCAGACTGTGTGGTAACTTTGTACAATGATAACTCCCCCCAACTGCGGAGCCTCGATGTTTTCATGACTGCATTGAGGAGAAGGTTTGAAGACCTTCTGGCAGAGAGAAAGGCCAGAATCAGAATGAAGACTCTAATCAAACGGGGGAGATCGGTTGCAGACTACACCCAAGAGTTCAGGCAGCTGGCATACCACATCCGAAGCTGGTTCCAGGGGGCCCTGGTAGAAGCCTACAAAGATGGCTTAAATGAAGATATATATCACACATGCATCTCTAGAAGGGACCCACATGATTTGCAGTTGTGGTACTTGCTGGCAGAAAAGGTAGACATAGATCTAACCTAAAGCAGATGCAGAGGGGGCCCCGCCTGGAGCAAACCGCTCTCCCCACGTCTCCGAGAGACCTCAAACCCTCGAAAGGGAGGGGTGATGGCAAGAGTCAAATCCACTGCCTGTTTTCATTGTGGGAAGGAGGGTCACCAAATGGTAGATTGCCGGGCCAAGCTGGATCCAAAGAGAGCACGGGGACCAGGGAGGAAGCCCAACCCTCCCCAAACAAGCCTCGCGAAACCGGGCTGAAGATAAGAGAGGTTGTAGAGGTCGCCCCTCCGGCGGAAGAGGAGCTGGGACCTCCGACCCCCCTTGACAAGAGCGAGACCAACTCGGAAGATGACATCCTGTTAAGTCCTAACTGAGGGCCCCGACCATCCCAATAAAATTAAGAGTGCCCACCTCAGGGACTGAGGGAGAGATGTTGGCCTTATTGGACTCGGGGTGCACGGGGTGCGTAATTAACATGAAGGTAGTAAAGGATATGGGCATCAGACTGAGAACTTTAAGAACGCCCATATCCTTTTGCCAACTGGATGGATCTGAGATGGGAGGTTGCCCTGCACGTTTTGTAACAGAGCCCTTAAAGATGACAATGGGATCCCACTGTGAGACCCTGTGTTTTATTGTGGCCCCTGGGATGGAACAGCCTCTAATATTGGGATTGCCCTGGCTTCAGAAGTGGACTGGAGATTTATGTTATTACTATTGGAACAGATGGGTTTTGCCAGAAAATTTATTCAAGCAATAGAAGCCATATATAATAAAAAGACAGCAAAGGTAATGATGGAGGGGGAACTTACAGATTTTATTAATATAAGAAAAGGCACAAGACAAGGGTGTCCCCGATCTCCTTTGCTATTTGTGTTGACCTTGGAAGTGTTGAATAGAAATATTAGGGATGATAAAAGTATAAAAGGAATGAAAATTAAGAAGGAAGAATTTAAACTACAAGCTTTTGCTGATGATTTAGCTTTTATTCTGGAAGACCCATTAGAAACAGCTCCAAGGTTATTGGAAAAGATAGAGACATATGATGAGATGGCTGGTTTGAAAATAAATAAAGATAAAACAAAGATTTTGACAAAGAACATGCTATTGAGACAAAGAGAAGAACTGGCAGATCTTTTGAAAATCCAAACTATAAATAAGGTTAAGTATCTGGGGATATATTTGACAGCAAGATGTAGCACATTAAAAGAGAATAATTATATTAAACTCAAACAACAGATAGCTACAGATTTGAAGAAGTGGGAAAACTTGCAATTGTCATTAATAGAGAGAATTTCAACAATCAAGATGAATATTTTACCTAGAATTTTATTTTTGTTCCAAATAATACCAATTAGGCTTGGAAAAGACTATTTTGAAGATTTAAATAAAATCATGTTGAAGTTTATATGGCAAGGTAAAAAAGCGAGAATAAAGCTAAAGCTTTTGCAAGACGCTAGAATTAGAGGAGGTTTTGGCCTGCCTAATTGGGAATTGTATTATCAAGCTGCAAGTTTGATGTGGGTCAAAGAATGGATAACATTAAGAAAGCATAGGTTGTTGACATTAGAAGGGCATGATTTGCTGTTGGGCTGGCATGCTTTTTTATGGTATAAGGGAACTAAAACACAGGGTTATTTTAGAAGACATTATATGCGGGAGTCTTTGTGGTTAAACTGGGAGAAGATAAAAAGACAATGTTATTTGAAAATTCCAGTTTGGTTATCGACTATTGAAGCATTTTCCTATCCTATAATTTATAAGAAGGAACAAACAGTTAGATATGGGGAACTCTTGGATGAAAAGGGTGAACTTAAATCGATCCAAAACTTAGAGGAACAAGGTATAAGGATGAATTGGTTTTCATATGCGCAAATACATTCAAGGTATGATGAAGATTCTAAAATGGAGGGATTCTATGATAAGCAGACTGATTTAGATAAGATCTTGATGGATACTGATGAGAAGGTGATTAAAAAATTATATGGTTATTTACTGGGAATGAAATTAGAGGAAGAACAAGTCAAAGAAACTATGATTGTTTGGGGGAAGAATTTTGGATATGGGATTGATCTAGAGAAATGGCAGAAATTGTGGTCTCAAAATTATAAAATGACAATGTCAACAGCATATAAAGAAAACTTGTATAAGATGTTTTACAGGTGGCACTTTCCCCCAACAAGAATAGCAAGAATGTTTAAGAACAAATCTGAAAAATGCTGGAAATGTCATCAGATACCCGGCTTGTATTACCATATGTGGTGGACTTGTGAGGACGCTAGAAAATATTGGACTATAATTCGCATGTGGTTGGAAAAAATGACAAAGAAACACATAGACTTGAAACCAGAGATCTTCTTATTGGGAATTTTACCTGATATATATAGTAAAGATTTGAAGTACCTGATTGTAAATGTATTAACAGCGGCTAGGATTGTATTTGCTAAAAATTGGAAGAATGAGAAAATACCATTACAGGAAGAAATTATTAAGAAAATATTGGAATGTGCTGAGATGAGTAGATTGACATTTGAAATTAGAGAGCAAGAGGATAAACAATTTTATGAAATTTGGGATCTTTTTTATCAATGGATAGATGATAAAATACGATAATAGAATATTTAGAATGCTAGACAGTAAGGAATATCTTTATTTTGCTATTATTTTGTTATTTGACATTATATTTATAAAGGGTTTTTTAGGATTGATTTGATATGATTATATGATTTGTTATAGAGTAAACTGGTTTAAAGTATTGTTAGCTCATAAAGCATGAATGATTAAAAATATAGTCAAAAACTTTTTTTAGTGATATTAGGATATATAAGTTTGGATTGACAATATGAGTTATGTAACATAATTGTAATTGAGACTACAGAATGAATGCACAAAAATGATGAACCAACTGACACACTGGATGTACATATGAGAGTTGATGTTTTTATGTTTTGTTTGTCTTGTTTGTTTGTAGAAAATTAATAAAATCTTTTTCAAAAAAAAAAAAAGAAGTGGAATCCCCATGTGAACTGGAGAGAGGGGTGGATACGTATCCACACTGATTGGCCACTGGAAGGGGAGGAGCAACCCTACCCGGAAGGGGAGGAGAAATTTCAGCTGAAAGTCCAGGTTCTGGCGAGACAGCTTCCGCAGGTGCCGAATGCGTGGAGGGAGAGGAGAAAATCCAGAAAGAGTACTGGGACTTAAGAGAGGTGTTTAGCTAAGAGGCCTTCAACGAGCTCCCTCCTCATTGGTCAACTGATTGCAGTATTGAATTTCTACCGGGGGTGATGCTTCCGAAACCGAAGCTGTATTCGATGACACCGGGGGAGCTGGAGGAACTGAGAGCATTTATTGACAAGAATTTGAAACGTGGTTTCATCAAACTTGCCAGACCTCGAGTGGCGGCCCCTGTGATGTTCCGCGAGAAGAAAGATGGCTCCAAACGCTTGGTGGTGGACTAGAGAAACCTGAACGCAGTGTCCGTGGAGAACATGTACCCTCTCCCTCTGATGAAGGACATGTTAGCCCACCTGGCAAAGGGGAAGATTTTCACAAAGTTGGACTTGAGGGAGGCACACTACCGAATCCGAATTAAAGAGGGAGACGAGTGGAAGACTGCGTTCAACTGCCTGATGGGTTGTTTCCAGTTCAATGTTCTCCCTTTCGGTCTACAGGGGGCACCTGCTGTTTTCATGCAAATGATAAATCAAGTGCTTCATGAGCATTTATACAAGGGGGTTCTGGTCTACCTTGATGATATTCTTATCTACACGGACACTAGAGACGAACATGTGAAACTGGTATGCTCCGTGTTGCACAAACTGAGGGCCGCCAAATTGTACACCAAACTATCCAAATGTGAGTTCCATCAAAAAAAAATCGACTACTTGGGATATGGTATCTCACCCGAGGGCATTGAGATGGACCCAGAGAAAGTGTAAGCTGTATTGGACTGGGCCCCACCGAGAACCTGAAAACAGCTTCAAAGTTTCCTTGGATTTGCTAACTTTTATCAGCAATTCATCCCGTCTTTTGCTAAAATAGCCATGCCCATTACCAACCTCCTGAAGACAAAGGGGGAATTGAAACCAAAGCCCAGCCAACTGTTGAATTGGACCATGGAGTGCTTTTGAAAAGCTTAAAAGACTTTTTGCTGCAGAACCAGTACTGAAACACCCAGACATGGATGCCCCTTTTGTGATCCAAGCTGATGTAAGCAATGTGGCAGTGGGGGCAGTCTTACTTCAATTAAATGAGAAGGGGACATTACAACCATGCGCTTACACCTCCTGTAAATTGACTGACACTGAAAGGAGATGGGCCATTTGGGAGAAGAAAGCGTTTGCAGTCCGTTGGGCCTTACTAGCTTGGAGGCATTTTCTGGTAGGAGCGAAGCACCCATTTGAGGTATGGACTGACCATAAAAATCTGGAAACTTTAAAAACTCCTCGTAAGCTATCCCCTAAGCAAGTTAGGTGGGCTCAGTTTTTCAAGCGATTCAATTTCTCCTTGAAGTATATCCCGGGGGGGGGGGAATTTTATGGCAGATGCTTTGTCTAGAATGCCTCAATACAACAGTATCCTTAAAGAAGTGATAAGGCCAATCGTGTCCACTACACAGCTGGCTGCTCCTGTAGTTACCAGAGCACAAAAGAGGAACCAGGAGAGGGATCTGTCCACTGATCTGATGGAACGATTTAAGGAGGCTTTAAAAACAGATGAGTGGTTCCTGGCAAATGCGAATAACTGCACCGTTCGAGTTGGTCTAGCCTGGATAGGTGCGAAATTGTATGTACCTCAAACCCTGAGAAGCCAAGTGTTACAACAAACTCATGACTCCAACGCCGGTCATTTTGGGTTTGTGAAGACCCTACATTTGGTGAAACAGCAGTTCTGGTGGCCTTCATTGAAAAAGGACATTGAGACTTATGTGGCAAGCTGTCCAGTTTGTGCTTCAGCAAAAAGACCTCCTGGTAAACCACCAGGTCTGTTGCAAAATGTGGCTAGGCCAATTGCTCCTTGGAGGGAAATTTCCATGGACTTTATAGTAGACCTGCCCGAGAGCGCTGGGCACACAGTCATCTGGGTGGTGACTGATTTGTTCTCCAAACAAGCCCATTTCATCCCTTGTTCCAAGATCCCATTGGTGAAGTCGTTGGCCAGAATGTTCATTAAACATGTCTACAGGTTGCACGGTGTTCCTGAGCAGGTAGTTTCTGATCGAGGGGTCCAATTTACTTCGAACTTTTGGAGGGAACTTTTTAAGTTAATAGGCTCCACCCAGAGCTTAAGCTCTGCCCACCATCCCCAAACTAATGGGGCTTCTGAGAGAACTAATGGGGTGCTAGAGCAATACCTCAGATGTTACATAAACTATCAGCAAGACAACTGGGCAGATCTACTGCCTTTTGCAGAGGTGGCATATAATAACTCTATCCACAGCAGTACGGGGTTTACTCCTTTCAAAGTGGCAATTGGGCAAGATTTTGTGCCCATACCTGAACTTCCTCGTGAAAACCCCAATGTCCAATCGTTGAGTGACTGGATATCTCAACTTCAACTTAATTGGCTGGTCGCACCAGTCTCATGAGAAATTTGCTGACAGAAAGCAGGCCCTGCAGATGTCTTATCAAGTGGGCGACAAAGTGTTAGGGATAACATTGTTTACCCTAACTGGTTTAGGTAAAATAATAAATATGTTATCATAGTTTGTTAGGTAAAGTGTCTGCAACTTTAACTGTAGGATTGTAATTAAGGGAGTGGTTGTGAAAGCACCATAAAAGAAGCAAGGCACGGCAGCTTGCTCTCTCTGGCTTTATGATCCCTAATTACTGGATGGATTCAAGACTGCGTTTTTCCCTACTGGAACGGGAGAGAGAAAAGACTGATTTATAGTAAGTGAACTGACATTGGATATTCTACACGGACTTTGCTAATTGAATATCCTTGAATGGACTGACTAAAATGATACATGACTAATGGACTGTTATTTTGACTATGCTATAAACTCTAAATGGAATAAACTATATTTTTGATAGCACAAGCGTATCTGTTATTTTTACTGTATGTTAACAAACATACAAACTTATCTCACTCATTTATCTGTATGCCTATCTGACTAACGCTGCACATTCTGTTTAGCTTGTCTCCTTAACCCTGGTTGGGGAACCCAGGCTTAACACTGGTTATGGGCCCAGAGGCTGCAAAGTCAGTTTAACTAGGATAAAACAGATTTATGTAAAAGTGAGAGTTTGTGTTGTTATACATTACAGTAAACAGACAGCTGTGTTTTATTAATTATAGTTTTATATCCATATAAGAAAACATGGCACAAGTCAATCTACAAAGTTTGTCCCTTATATCCAAACTGGATGGAACAAACTATGTATCATGGTCTATGAAATGTAGTTTACTTCTACGAAGAGAAGGTCTGTGGAACATAATTGAAAACCCACCAAACGTAGAGGAATGGGATCCAGAGGTTGAGGAAGATAGACAAAAAATAGAAGACTTTATGCAGAAGAATGAACAAACTTTTTGCATAATAGGACTAACACTGTCTGACCAGCAACTTGTTCATATCCGTGGAGAGCAAACAGCTGTTGGGTGTTGGCAGAAGCTGAAGAGGATTTATGTCCGAGATAACGTTGGTGCTCACATAAATCTAACACGGAAGCTTTTCAGGACGCATCTCCAGAAGAATGGTGCTATGCTTAGTCATTTGAATTCTATAAAAAGCATTTTTCAAGAACTGCACGAGAAAGCTTATTTTCTCTGAACTACACCAAGTTTACATAATTCTATCATCACTAAACGAAAGTTATGATAACTATGTCACTTCCCTTGAAATTTTGCCTAAGGAAAGTTTAACTTTAACTGATATAACTGGCAGATTGATTGAAGAGGCAAGAAGAAGACTTGAAAGAGATCAGTTAAGGAGGGAGCAACCTCAAAAAGAAGATAATGAATCTCCTACTGCATACGCAATTAAAAAGTGTTTTAATTGTGGAGGAAGAGGACATTTGGCAAGATTTTGTAAAAAAGCAAAGCGCCAGAACGCTGGCCAGAATACTAAAAGTCATCAAAAGATGAATAAAAATTTAGAGTTAGCCATGTATATTAACGCAGCTGTAAAAAATAATTTATGGGTGGTTGACAGTGGAGCATCCCACTGTATAACAAATGATAACAGAAATTTTATTAAAATGTCCCAGAGTACACAGCAGATATTGTTAACCAATGGCTGGAAAGTGAAAGCTAAAGGTCAAGGTATAGCATATTGTTCTTTCATAAAAGAGAATGTAAAAATGTTATATGTACCACAACTTAAGTTTAATTTAATTTCAGTTAGAATTTTGGTTAAACTAGGATATGTAGTTACCTTTAAAGGAGATAACTGCATAATTGAAAAAGAAGATAAGAAAATTACTGCATCTTTAAGAGGTGAGTTATATGTGTTAAATGACAATGGTTTAGAGGTGGCTAACACGGTTTATGATAATAAGAAACCTCATGATGAATGTATTCACTTGTTACACCGACGGCTAGGGCATTTAAATTTTAAAATGCTTAAGAGAACTGTTCAACTATCTAAAGGAATAAGTTTGAAACCTTGTAATAAGTATTTGCAATGTTATGCTTGTAATCAAATCAAAAGCAGGGTCAAAACGGCTAATAGAGTTGATGGATTTACTACCAAAGAGCCTTTAGAGGTAGTATTTGCCGATTTAATAGGTCCGAAAAAACCAAGTGTAGGAGGAGCTCGATACATACTAAGTATAATGGACCACTATTCTAGATATGGGTTTTGCTATTTAATGAAGAGCAAAACTGAAACGTATTTAAATCTCTTTAATTGGATAAAATTGGTGAAAGAAAAACTAAAAAGAAATTAGTAACTCTTATAACAGATAATGGTGCGGAATTTACAAATAATAAATTCCAGAATAGACTAAGAATGTTAGGTATTCAACATAAAAAGTCTGCACCATATAGGCCACAACATAATGCCGTTATAGAGAGACGAGGCCAAACACTGCAGTCAACGTACTATGTTGTCTGATTCAGGATTACCTGACAATTTGTAGAAGCAATAATGTGTGGTAATCATATATTAAATAATGTTGTTAATTCAACAACAGGTGAATTACCATTCACATTGGGGCATGGTACAAAATCTGATTTAAGTTACATGCACACATTTGGAGCACCAGCATGGGTGCATATCCCTTCACAACTCAGACACAAAGGACAACATACAGCTAAAAGATTATTTTTTGTAGGATATAAATCTAATCATAGATCTTATAGATTCTGGGAACCAGGTACATCTAGAGTTTACACCAGTGCTAGTGCTAAATTCCTAGAACATGTAGGATGGAATAGATAAGAGCAAGATTGAAATAATGAAGTAATTATTGAACCCCACAAAAGGCAGAAAGAACAGAATTGTTATAAGAAGAATCCAATTAAAGAAGAAGTCCATGAAGAACAAATAGGACCAGAACAAGAGGAAACTGTTGATCAGGAAGAGTTAGATGATCAAGAAGAGTTAATAAATGAAAGTCCACCTGTAAGTCCTGTGATACCTAAATATATTACACGTATAATTAGACCACCTGATAGGTATCAAGCAAGTATAGTTTGCCAAGTAAATAAAGTTCCAACTAGTATAGATGAACTTAGGATGTATCCTGCTAAGGATCAGGAGAATTGGCAAAAGGCAATGGAAAAAGAACTAAATTCATTAAAGGTAATGAAAGTATATGAAGATGCCAAATTACCTCCAGGAGAAAAATTCATTGGGTGCAAATGGATATTTAAAGTAAAAACTGGAAATGATGGGACTGTTACCCATAAAGCTAGGTTGGTAGCTTAAGGATTTAATCAAACTGCATCTGATTACGATGAAGTTTTCGCACCAAGTCTTAAAGCAACATCTTTGAGAGCAGCTTTAGTTTGGGCAGCTAAGAAAAACTATGTCATTAACCATTTAGATATAGAAACTGCTTATCTGCATGCACCATTGCAGCACACTATATATTTGAAAAAGCCAGTTATTTTAAAAGACAATAAAGTAAATAGTAATGATTGTTGGAAACTCAAAAAGAGTCTTTACGGGTTGAAACAATCTGGTTTTGAGTGGAACCAATATATTGTGAAAGAGTTAAACAATATAGGTTTTAAATCTGGTTTAGCAGATCCATGTGTGTTTAAAAGAGAAAATAATGGAACGGTGTCGTTGTTGTTATTATTTTCAGATGATATTGCTTTGATAACTAAGACTAATAATGAAGCTAATGAGATTATGTCATTATTAGCCAAAAAGATAAAATTAAAGCATTTAGGTGAAATTAAAAAGTATCTAGGATTGACAATTAACAAAACAAAAAATGGATTTAAGATATCTCAAGAAGATAAAATTTGCCAATTAATTAAAACGTACAAAATGGAACTTTGTAAACCGGCAAAGACTCCAATGAGTCAGGAAGTTTGCCAAACTGATGATCAAAGTCCCAAATTTGATAAGTCCATATATCAATCTTTGATTGGTAGCTTATCATATATAAGCAATTGGTCAAGGCCAGATATAGCTTATAGTGTTAATCAGCTGGCACGTTTTAATTTGGATCCACATCAATGTCATTGGCAATCATTAAAGAGAATTTTAATATATCTTAAAGAAACAATGAACCATGCATTGTATATAGAACCAAAGGGTGATTTGAGTCTTAGTGCCTATGCAGATGCAAGTTTTGCAACTGACATAAACACTAAAAAATCAACATCTGGGATGGCTATATTATTTGGTAAGACACTAATAGGATGGAGGTCAATCAGACAACAGCATATTAGCTTGTCCACAATGGAAGCGGAATTTTCATGTCTGTCATTACTATGCACTGACTTAATTCTGTACGAATAGTTATTATTAGACATGGGTCTAACTGTTAAAGATTCCATTATTGTGTATGAGGACAACCAGGCAGCCATAAAGTTAGCTGCTAGTATTGCTGTAAAAACTAGATCAAAGCATACTGATTTAAGATACTTAAATGTTAGAGAATCTGTAAAGAATGGGCTAATTAAATTGGAATACTGCATGACGGAAGAAAACATTGCAGACCAATTTACAAAAGCTCAAGGAGTAATTAAGTTTAAAGAAATTTGTAACAAATATAATTTAAAAATGTAAATAGTTATATTATTATTTAACCTAAAAGGGGCAAATGTTAGGGATAATATTGTTTACCCTAACTGGTTTAGGTAAAATAATAAATATGTTATCATAGTTTGTTAGGTAAAGTGTCTGCAACTTTAACTGTAGGATTGTAATTAAGGGAGTGGTTGTGAAAGCACCATAAAAGAAGCAAGGCACGGCAGCTTGCTCTCTCTGGCTTTATGATCCCTAATTACTGGATGGATTCAAGACTGCGTTTTTCCCTACTGGAACGGGAGAGAGAAAAGACTGATTTATAGTAAGTGAACTGACATTGGATATTCTACACGGACTTTGCTAATTGAATATCCTTGAATGGACTGACTAAAATGATACATGACTAATGGACTGTTATTTTGACTATGCTATAAACTCTAAATGGAATAAACTATATTTTTGATAGCACAAGCGTATCTGTTATTTTTACTGTATGTTAACAAACATACAAACTTATCTCACTCATTTATCTGTATGCCTATCTGACTAACGCTGCACATTCTGTTTAGCTTGTCTCCTTAACCCTGGTTGGGGAACCCAGGCTTAACACAAAGTATTCCTCTCGACTAAATATCTGCAGACTACCCAGAAATCGAAGAAGTTGGGTCCTAAGTATGTGGGGCCTTTCCCCATTGAGCGGATTGTAAATCCTGTGATTGTTCAGTTGACTTTACCAAAAACCCTTCGTCGTATTCATCTGGTTTTCCACGTCAGTTTGTTAAAACCCAAACATACTTGTACCTTGAGACCGGCCCAAACTGATCCCCCCGTACCATTGTTGATTGAGGGAGAACAACATTTCAAGATTAAAGAAATTCTAGACTCTAGGAAATGGAGGGGTAGTATCCAATATCTTGTAGCTTGGAAACATTTTCCTCCGTCCTATGCTGAATGGGTTAATGAGAGATACATTAGGGCTCCTGAACTGCTCAAGAACTTTTATGCCAAATACCCTGATAAACCGTAGAGATGTATGCAAATGTTAACATATGTTTATTCTGTTTTTTCTTACAGGGACTAATGTCCTTCTTCTAGGGGGTCCGAATGCCAGCCTCAAGATATCCATAATATGTATATTCTGCATTTTAACTATTGCTTTCCTGCTGCTATGCCAATCTATTTCTTTCGGCTGTCAATAACAATGGAGGGAGGGGGGAATTTGGAGGGGAAGAAGGCTGGAGGTGTTTTGCATTCCTTTGCTGGGTTAGCAAGGGGAGGGGGGATTCTTTTCTTTAACTTTCCATTTCTTGGCTAGCTTCTGTCCCCTTTTACTCAACTGCGAACTTTTATCAAAATATGTCAAGGTCAACTGACAGCAGCCTCATCACCACCTGGAGATGACCACATGATCATATTCAGAACTTTTAATTGGAAGACTCATTTGGACTTTGGGGAGTGGGAGCATTTCTATTCAATTTCTCAGATTCAGAATTGAATCTGAAGCTTTCACTTTATTTTCCAGTAAAAGGATAACTTTGCTCTAACCATGGAGTCTGAGTATTTCTTTCTTGGGATTTGAAGGGAGCACAGACTGACAGTGCCTCTTTAGTGGAGTGCACCATTAGTTTTGCCATGCCATTGCTAGAGGGGTGATTGGGAGTTATCAGGGCAAGGCAAATACATTGCTCGGCTAGGAATAGCTCGAAGTACTTTGAAGATAACTGTGGTTAACTGACCTGGTAGTCAGGAAGCCCGTGCATGATGAACAACTTTCTCAAGGCCTTTATTAAAGCTTCAGATGTGGTGGAAGTCATTAATATCATCTCCAACCATTTAGAAAAGGCATCGGTGACAATTAGGAAATTCTAACCCCGGCAGGGGCCTGCAAAATCCACATGTATGCAAGATCAGGGAGCTCTAGTTTTTCCCCACTCTTGAACTGGAGCCTGGGGTGGAGCAGCCCTAGATTCCTGGCAGTGATTGCACCCTACCATCCATTCAGCAATGGCCTGATCCATGCCTGGCCACCAAGCGTAACTATGCCCCAATGCCTTCATATGAACTATTCCCGGGTGGCTAATATGCAGGGCTTCTAGCACTGGTTCTGTAATTTATGAAGAATGACCACTCTGTAGCCCCATAATAAACATTCTCTTACTGTGGAAAGCTCGTGCTAACTCATCTTGAAAGGCCAAAACTCAGGATCAACTGGCCCTTGTGGCCACCCCCTGCACATCCAGTCTAAGACTTGGGAGATAATGTGGTCCTTAGATGAATGTTTAGCAATTTCCATAGCTGACAGTGGTGAGTGTAAATCTTCAATAAACAGAATTTGGTGTGCAGGAGCTGTGTCTTCCATCTGTGTTGGAATTGGGCATCTGTGTGGCATAAGTGTTTACCTGGGCAGTGTGTTAGTTATAAGTTAATTATAAGCTGTGAGAAACACAGTCTACCTTGTCATGTAAGGAGATAGTATCTACAGTGTCTGGTGGTTGTCCGCTAGTAAGCCCAAAAGAAGCTTGTGGTCAGTAATAAGTTCAAAAGTACAGCAATACACATATTCATGAAAGCATTTAACGCCTGTTACAGCTGCTAAGGCCTCTTTGTCCAATTGACTATAATTGCGTTCTGCAGGTGATAATGTTCTTGAGAAGAACGCAATAGATATTTCAGCTCCACTTGGCATCTTGTGACTCAGCACTGCTCCAACCCCATAAGGTGATGCATCACAAGCCAGTATGAGAGGGAGACACATGCTATATTGAATAAGTACCTTATCAGATGTTAGCAAACTTTTGATAGCCTTGAATGCATTAGATTCCTTCTTTCTCCAAGCCCATGGTATGTTACAGTTCAACAGTTGATGTAAAAGTTCGACTATTGAAGCATTGTGGGGAATAAAGGTACTATAGAAATTCACAAGTCCGCTGACAAATTCTCCAGCCAAGGTTTCTACATATGAACCATTAATATTGTTGATGCCACTAATACCAAGCCCAAGGAATTTGAACCAGTCAAGCCCAAAAAAGTTAGGGAGAGAACCTTCCAAAATGAATAGTTGAAGTCACCCCACAAATTGTTTAAACTGGACCCTAAGTTTTCCTGATCTGATAATGGGTATAGTCTTACCCTGATAATCCTTAAGTTTCAGGAAACAAGGGCTTAAACATTTTTTAGAGATCTTGGGCACTAATCTCTTGATAGTGCCCCATGACACTAAGGATAAAGTAGAACCCGTGTCTACCTCTATCTATGCTAATGGTAAAGTGAATTATTTTCTTAATGGCTGGTGGTTTGCCCAATGCCCAACTTGTTTGGATGACTATTCCTGAAAATTGTGAAACAGCCATCCCCCTTTCTCGGCTGCTTCCGTGGGGCTCTCCTCTCAAAAGATTGCCTTGGCTGTGTATGAGCAGCTGGCATAATGGACCTACATACCATGGCTACATGGCCTCTCTTTCCACAACACTGATAATCAGCATTTTTAAATCTGCGGGCTGTTCGTGGGTGGTTCCCACTGCAGCCTAAATAAGCTGATTGTCAAGGGTATCTGTCAAAAGTCTGGCTTTTACCTTTTGCAGTTTTGAGACAGTGAATGTCATCATCTTCGTTTGCTTCTTCATCAGTCTCAATCTCACCATAGTGAATAGCTGTGGGGTTGTTACCTCCTGCAAGCTGCCCATTCATCTCTTGAATCTGAGCTGTAGATTTATTAGATAGCTCAATGGCTCAGGCTTCATCTAACACCGTCTGTAAAGTTAGCTCAGGCTTAGCCAACAGTCTCCTCTGAAGCCTCAGGTGTCTAATGCCACAAATTAAATGACCAAGGAGGATATCCTTCAAATATTTAAACTCACAATAAACAGCTGCAGATCTTAGCCCAGCCACAAATTGTTTAATAGACTCACCATCAGCTTGACTGTGGTGGTGAAATGCATGATGCCTCACAATTTTTGAAGGCAATGTTTCATAGTGACCCTTTAATTTGCTTAGCAAAGTTTCCCAAGGCACAACTTGAATTTCTAGAGGCGCCACAAGAGATCTCGCATCTCAAACATTTCTGAGCTGCAGAAATTAAGGAATAATGCTCTTCTGTGACTATCTGCAAGGTCTACAAAGTCCTTAGCCTCAAAGGAGCATTCAAATCAGGCTATAAAAGTGGCTTTTCAGTGGCTAAGTTGAAAGGTGTGAAATTGTAGTGTAGCCATTATTGTAAACTTGTAGCCCTCAGGTGCGTGGATACTTTCACTAGTTAGAGACTGGCTTTGAGGAAAGAGTTGAATTCACCTCAGTGACTGCTCTTTTTAAGCTTCTCTTCAGAGGAAGCAATCTGCTCTTAATCACGCCTCAGTTCGGAGGCAGTGACCAGCTGAGAGGAATAACCTCAGTGACTTGCTCTATATTTCGCCTCAGTTTGGAGGCAGTGACCAGCTGAAACTCCTAGATTAGAGTAAAGATTAGCTCTCTGTGACCTCTAGATCCCATCTTTGTCACCAGTGTTCTATTCTGTGAACAGCACCATGAATAAGCGAGGCGAGAGAAGTAATCAGTTTATTAAGGCTAACAGTAACAGCTCTGGCTGACTATATAGCCACAAAGAACAAACCTATAGCCATGAAGAACAAACCTGGGCTGCTTTGACAGGGCAGCCAATCAGGTTTCAGGATGGCATTCCCTATCTGGACCAGAGTGAAGACTTCAGATATGACAGAAGCCAAACTCAACAACACCATGAAGATTATATGCGGATATATTAAAGCACTCTGCCTTGCTGGCTTACTTTTCTAAGCCATATAGCATTGCCAGCTTTACAAAGGCAAGATGCACTAGTGAGAGAATACAGAAAAATTATGAACAACTCACTCCTACTGGTGGATGCTGACCTTCCTCATTTAGCAGAAGGAGGCTGACAAATTCAGGAAGCCCCCATTGGCACTTGCACATATACCCAATAACTTTAACATCAATTCCCAATGAAAAGCCAAATGGGTTGCTGAATGCCCAGCTATAGGAAGAAGATAAATGATGGCACCAAAAAAAGGTGCAAGGCTTTGAACTTTCATGTCTGCAATGGACAATCCTGAATAGGATTTTGCACTTCACATAGTGTCTGCCCATGTCAAATTGTAGATCACATTGGCATCAGATACCTGGCTCATATTACCATATGTGATGGACTTGTGAGGAGGCCAGGAAATACTGGACTAGAATTCGCATATGGCTGGAAAAGATGACAAAGAAACACACAGATTTGAAACCAGAGATTTTTTTATTGGGAATCGTACCTGATATATATAATAAAAATTTAAAGTATTTGATTGTAAATGTATTAACAGCGGCTAGGATTGTATTTGCTAAACATTGGAAGAGTGAGAAAATACCATTAGAGGAAGAAATTATTAAGAAAATATTGGAATGTGCTGAAATGAGTAGATTGACATTTGAAATTAGAGAACAAGAAGATAAACAATTTTATGAAGTTTGGGATCTTTTTTTATCAATGGTTAGATAATACAATATAATAATAGAATATTTAGAAATTTAGGAAATAACGAATATATAATTTTTCTTGGTTTTGATAATTTTTTAGAATATTTTATTAAGATAGATTTGGTATGATTCTATTATTTGTTATAAAATAATTTAACTTAATTATAGTTATCTCGTTCAAGTATGAATAAGTAAAATTATAGTCAAATGATTGTTCAATAATGATATTGGGATATTTTACTGATGATTGATAATGTGAGTTATTATGTAATATAATTATTTTGATGACTATGAAATGGATGCACAAAAGGGAGTGGTAAACCAACTGATACACTGTAAATTTATGAAGAATGATATATAATTTTTTTAATGTTATGTTTCATGTCTTATATGTTTTTTGTTTGTCGTTAAAATCAATAAAACTTTTACCAAAATAAATAAATAAATAAAATTACACAATGTATTTTATAAGGAAACAACAACAACAACAATAAACATATTTATAGGTATATAAGACCACTATCAATGCCATTAAAAAACTAATCATACATATTAATACTCATTTATATCTTAAGCATTTTATTCTAAATACACATATAAAAACACAATCTTATGTACCTTACAGAATCCCTTTTTCAATTAAATTTACCCATTGTCTCTAAATGAATTTTGTTTCTTTAAATCTTGCTTCCCACCATTAAGGCTTCTCATCCCTTCCTTTCTCTCTTGCTTATTCTTCTCCTTGCCCTTTTTACCCCTTTGTCTCTCCTCCTCCCTTTTCTTCTTCTGCTTTCCCCCTTTCTGTTGTTTTCTAACCTTGTATCCACCTTTCACCTCATTTTTCTCTTTTTTAGTTGTTTTTTCAAGCCTTAAAATCCCCTTTTTCTTTTCCTCTTTCTCCTCCTCCCCAAATAGAATCATTTGTTCATCAAAGATGGCTTCTTCTTTCTCCCAGTCATCCTGCTGCGCAGTCAATTTTTCATAAGTACATACCGCCATTTCTAGAAATTGAAAAAGAGTGGCCAAAGTATCTTTCCCATCTTGTTCTTCTTTTTTATATTTTTTATATTCAATTTTTAATTCATCCACAAACGATGCCATTGTAAAGAGAAAATTTTTTTCCAAAACAACCACCCAAATGCTTTTAATCAAAAATAATTCCCAAGAGTTCCAAAGTCACCAAACAATCCAAATAAGCTATTTATTTCTTCCATTTCTCTTTCTGGGGTTGCTGTTTGATCAGAAAGTTCCAATTAAGATATATCTTTTAGAAAGTCTTATTAATATTCAATAGCTCTTTAGAATTCTAGGCAATCTCCTCCTTGTTTTCAAATTCTGCTCCAATTTTTTTCCCTCTCCCTTCCCACTTACAGCAAAAGGATTTTCCTTTAAATGTTCAGAAATCCATACCTCCAATGCGAGTTTTCCGATTTCTCTTAAAGTTCTATCGCTGTCACGTTCAGAAGGAGAGTGAAAAGAAAAAAAGCTTTTCTTTTAATTTCCATTTGCCGCTTGACACATTCTGGAAACGATGTATCTTTAATAAGTTTTAAGTTCCAGGGTACTTTCACTGTTACTTTGTCCCGGTCAGCAAAGATCACTTTCATTTCTTGACAGCTCCTCCTGCACTTTCTTTTTCCGGCTGAACTCTTCTATGTGGTGGCCATTGTTGACCGCCACTCAGCTGCCTTTGGAAAAGGGGGTTTAGCCAGCTAGGGAAGAGAGGTGCGATATCTCTCGACCCTGCCAGACCCCCCCCCCAGTCTTCTCCACCTTCTACAGAGGTGGCTTTGCCCCGAAGCCAAATGGCTCGGGGCACTCGGGCAGTGAACACAGGCAGAAACCGCACACAGTCGCGGATTCCTGCCTGCTCCGAAGTGCTGCAGACCGGAAATCCCTGACTTGTGTATTTCTTTTTTGATCAATGGAAAAATTCAGGAGAACATAACAAAATTTATCTTTGGATAGGAAGATTCTTTTTTTTTAATCTTTTTTTTATTTTATTTTTTTATCTTTTTTTATTTATTTTTTTTAAATATGGAACACTTCATGAATTTGCATGTCATCCTTGCGCAGGGGCCATGCTAATCTTCTCTGTATCGTTCCAATTTTAGGATATGTGCTGCCGAAGCGAGGAAGATTCTTAAATGTAGGATGCCTTTGTTAACATTTTTTCTTACTTACACATTATGTATGTAGAACACCTCAGAGGAAATTGTCATCTGCAGAATAGTAGCATTATAAAACAAAATAAGGCTCAGTAATAGAAAATGCAAGCACACACTTATTTCCATCCAACTGATTTTTTTTTTTTTTGTTTATATGAATTTTACTTTGGACCTCAAGAATAATAATGTTGAAACTATAACCCATATTAATTCAGTACAGCTCTATCTCTAGGTATCTATTACAAGCCACAATGATGTTATCTGGAAGTTACACTGAATTTGGTAAGCTTATGTTTGAATCAATAGCCATAGGATTATACTGTTAATTTGGACTTTAGTGGTATTTTTAAAATTTGCCATGTTGTTCTACTTACTTATATTAACTTTTTGAAAAAGTCTACAATCTCTAGATTGCTCTTTGCCCAAGATATGATTGGGCCTATCATATCTTGGCTGCAAAAACCTGGATGAACATTAGATAGCAGAAAAATTGAGAGTTATAGTCTCTTTACTGCCAGCTAGCAGTCATCTGTATTTTTTTGCAACCTGGAAATGATAGTTCTACCACAACACTACTCCTTTGGAAATTCTAAGCAACTAAAAAAAAAACAGATTTCAGTCATTCAACATTGTTATCCATTGTCATTCAACATTGTTATCCATCATTAAAGTCTGTTTCTTGTCAAAATCAGGGTTCATCCCTACATATGTGAAAGCACTCCATCTGCTAATACCTATGTTCACTCCACCACAGAGTATATAATCTGATGAGTTACAAATTATGTTTTTTTTTAAATCCTCCCTTAGAAATGTACATTATTCTTCAAATCCTATTTTAGAAGCTTTGTAATATTCCTCTTATTTGTCCTCTTTTCCCCCAAGTATGATTGAAAGGAAAGGAGGTGGCAATGGAAAAGCAAGACACCAAAGCAGCATTTCACCTGCTTGAAGCAACTTCTTAATATATGGCAATTGTTAAAACAGCGTTAGTGCAGTGCAGCTCATGATGGCTTGGGGGTTTGGGGTTTCATCCAGCTGTGCTCTACACATAAATAAAAGCGTTTCCTCAGCAGTTAATGCTATAATATCTTATAATTCAATGACCTGCATTTTTAATAAAATATTAATTACCTTTTTAACGACAAAGACACTGGCTATTGTCATGGGATGTTTTTGCACAAGCAAAATTTATGTTTGACCTCATGATAAAATCTTAGTATTTTTATAAACAGTGGCTGTAATAAAATTAATAGATTTTATCAATAAAAAAGAAAATCATTTTATTTTTAACTCGCTGGCTGTGTTCAATATAATTCTAGAGTTATGTAAGATGGATGAATAAACATACCATTCAGTGACCATTCAAAGTTATGACTGCACTGGATAAATTCTACTTAACACCTGACCCTTGAATTTATGGCCATTGCAGTGCTCCTGTGGTCACATGATCAAAATTTGAGTGGGTTGACTGCAGGGTAGGTTTCAACTCCCACTACCACTTATCCCCCTCTAATCTCTGATCTTTTGGGCACTCTGCACTCTGTTGCCCCTGCTGCTTTCTGGTCACTGCCCCTGCTTCACCAGATTCTTCCTCTCCCTGCTGACAAAGTATTTGGCTTCACTCTTCAGGAAAGCTACATGTGGTCTTGGGAAGAAGATTTTGCAGTGCCAGCAATTGACTCACAAAGTCAGGCCAGACATATGTCATCAGCAACGTGAAGAAAATAGCAAAGATCAGTGGTGATGGAGTTCAGGGCAGCTTGTGCTCTTTCCTGCACCCAACAACAGCGATTCCCAGCCCAGCTACACTTGTGCTGGGCCACAGCAATTCCTTACCTGAGTACCATCCCAATTGCAAGCTCCTGGGACTCACAACTTCCTGCTGGATTTCCCATCAACTTGCTTATTGGAAGCTGGCAAGTAGTTGCAAGGAGGTCCTCATTTAATGATTGCAACTGGAATTGCCTGAATTGTCATTGTTAAGAGATGAAATCTGTCGTGTCCGTTCAGCAAGGAGACCAGGAGGTAGTGACTGTGGTTTCAGCTCATTATTAGGCCCCCGGAACCGATCTGGCTCCAAGGGAAAACTTGCGGCTTTTTATTCTCAAGCTGCCGTGGCCAATGGCACCGCTTTGAATCTCCCGCGATTCGTATCCGCCAATCGCGGGAGATTCTCAGCGGGCCAATCAGCGCAGCTTGCTAAACCAATCAGATCACCCCACGCTTTGACCAATCAAAACGCAGGGTTTCAAGAATGCAAATGAAGGTACATAACACCCCTCCCCTCTTGGTTTGGTCCTACGTAACGTAGTCCCGTAAGTAGGTGGGGCTCTGCACTTGCCTACTGGACCTGCGCAGGTCAGTCGTTGGTTGGCTTCCGGCCGGTTCGGTCGGGTTCTCTGTGTCTGTCGGCCTCGTCGATGCAACCGCCTGATAGGCCTTGCCAGGCCGCTTGTCTCAGCTCCCTCCTGGTCTACCCGGGCTGGTTGAGCTGCGGTTCTCGCCACTCCCACCTGGTCTTTCTGGGCTGGTCGAGCTGGCCTGGCTGCTTCTCCCTGGTGAAGCTTCGAGCTGGCTGCTTGTTGGTGATTATGGTTGGTTTTCTTCTGGGTTTTGGTTTCTGGGGTATTCCCTCCCCTCTTGGCTTGTGTTAAGGGGATTTTCTGTGTCTGGTTGCGTGTCGGTTGTGTTTCTTGTGGCTGTTTTCGATCTTATTTGATCGATGTGGCGTTTCCACGCTCGTCCATCAGTTGTTTGCAGCCGGTACGAGTGGGGACCTGTCAGTTGGGTTATAGTTGCTGGTACCCATAGTGGGTCTCCGGTTAGGTTTTTTGCATAGACGGCGTCGCCTGGTGCAAAAGACCGGTGCTTGCTGGAGGAGTTTGGGGGTTTTTCCGGGTTGTATGTGGGGTGCAGTCTGTCGAGTGGGGACCTTATTTTCCTCCCCATCAGTAGCTCTGCCGGGCTTTTGTTCGTTGTTGTGTTTGGGGTTATATGTTGGATAAAAAGCATTTTATTTATTTTGTCTTGGATTTCCCCGTGTTTGATTTTCTGGATGGTTTTTTTCATGAATTGAATCATCCATTCCGCCCTTCCAATCGCTGCCGGATGCGCCGGAGCTGTCAGTGCATGTCGTATGCCCCGTTCCACTAGGAATTTTTCAAATTCTAGCGAGGTGAATTGGGGCCCGTTGTCTGACACGATGACATCCGGGAGGCCGTGGGTTGTGAATAGTTTGCAAAGTTCCTTGGTTACGGCCTCTGTGGTGGTGGATTTCATGTTGCTTACCTCCAGCCAGTTGGAGTAAGCATCTATGGTTACTAGGAATGTATGTCCCTTGGTGGGCCTAGCAAAGTCTATGTGGACCATAGACCAGAGTCCCCTGGGGGTTTCCCATTCCAGGATCGGTACCGCGGGAGGGCTTGATCTGGTTTCTTGGCAGCGTTGACACCTTGCCACCCAGGCCTCAATTTGCTTATCCATCTCTGGCCACCAAGCGTAACTTCTGGCCAGGGCTTTTGTTCTAACTATGCCCGGGTGCCCCTCGTGTAACAACCCCAATAGCTTCCCTTGCAGTTTTTCCGGGATAACCACCCTATCCCCCCACAGTACACACCCTTTTTGCA
Organism: Hydrophis major; assembly: GCA_033807585.1. Lineage (NCBI taxonomy): Eukaryota > Metazoa > Chordata > Lepidosauria > Squamata > Elapidae > Hydrophis > Hydrophis major. Next base: position 140,163,600 of record CM066343.1, on the reverse strand, counting down.
GCGAAAGTTCTGTTTGCCGGTTCCGGAATGTTTTGAATGCTTCATCGTTGTCCTTTTCCAGCCACCCTTTCTCTACCCAATGTAACACCCGTGCCAGACGTTTGTCTTTATTGGTTTCTCAGGCAATGTCTGACGCGGTTATGGTTAGATCAGGCAGAGTCTCTATGCTGAGGGTGGTCGTCGTGGGTGCTGGGTCGGTGTCTAGGTCGGGTAGCGGTGAGCGGCTCAAAGCGTCTGCATGTGTAATAGTCTTACCGGGTCAGTGTGTGAGCCGGTAGCTTTAGGCTGCAAGGAATTCGGACCACCTTGTCATCCTGGGAGATAAAATGTTCGGGGTGGCCCAGTTTCCTGCCAGGATGCCCAGCAACAGCTTGTAGTCCGTGATGATTGTGAAGGTGCAGCCGTAGAGGTACTCGTGGAACCTCTTCACTGCTGCAACGATGGCTAGGGCCTCCTTGTCCATCTGGCTATAGTTCCTCTCTGGTTTGATGAGTGTCCTGGAGAAGAAAGCAATCGGTGCTTCTCTTCCATCCGGGATTGTGTGGCTGAGGACGGCGCTGACGCCGAAGGGTGAGCCATCGAATGTGACGGCGAGTGGTAGGGTCTCATTGTATTGGATGAGGACGGCACCCAAAGTGAGCAGGTCCTTGGTTCTCCTGAAGGCGGCTTCCTCATGTTTCCCCCAAGTCCAGGTAGCCCCCTTGTCCAAGAGCCTATGCAAAGGCTCCGCTGCGGTTGCCTTCTGGGCCAGGAAAACATTGTAAAAATTAAGCAGTCCCAGAAATGCCTGCAGTTCTGTTTTAGTCCTGGGTGTGGGAGCCTCCTTAATGAACCATTGCAGTCCCAAAAGGCTGGGCCAGTCTCGGTCCACGATTGTTAGGAGAAGCTTTGCCGTGCGGCCCTTAAATGTTATTTCGAATTGTCCAGTTCCGACTACCGGGATGCGGTTTCCCTGGTAGTCTTTGATGATTAGTCTCTGGTTCTCCAGTCTCTTCTTGTGGATGGTAGGCACCAAGCGTTTGATTTATTGTCAGGCGACCATGGAGAGGTAGGACCCGGAATCCACTTCCATCCTGCATGGCTTGCCTTCGATGCCTACCTCCACGTAGACTTTTCGGGCGTCGGTGGTTGATGCATGGCCAATGATAACCGTCTGGTGGGTTTCCTCCTTCCGCCGGGTCTCTCCGCCTTGTTGGGTTCGCCTGCTCTGGTCCCATCAGCTGTCGGCTGGGTGATCTCTGGTTCTGGGGGGTGTGCTGTCCCGTCTCCGCTCGCTGTGGTCCCGCCGTCTGGGGCTGTAGGCTTTTTTTAGTCGGCAGACACGGGCGATGTGGCCCTTTTTGTCGCAATGCCGGCAGACTACGCCGAAAAAATGGCACTCCAGTCTCGGGTGATCACCTCCGCAACCAGCACATGCGGTCCCCGACTTACGACCCTGCCGATTGTGCTGGTCGTGTCCCGCCTTGAGCCAGTGGATTTCCTCCTCCTCGTCCGAGGTGTCGGAGATGGAGTGGAATTCACCATGGTGGGTGGTGGTCTTGCGGTGACTTGCTTCCGGTTGGGCCTTGGTCGCCTGTCCCGAGTTGGTGGTCGCGGTGCGGTCCCCAGCGTCCGATCTCCCCATGCGGTTCGACAACTTCTGGGTAGCCTCGGCTGCGGTGGCTTCAGCGATGGCGTTGGTGAGGGCGATGTCGCCTTTGGCCATCAGTCGGCTCTGGAGGACTGGATCCCGAAGTCCAAGCACGACTTGGTCCCGTAGGGCCTCGTCCATGTCGGAGAATCTGCACATGCCTCCTAGGTTCTGCAACTCGGCAACAAAGTCGCTGATGCTTTTGCCCGGTCTCTGGTCCCGCCGGTAGAAGTCGTGCCACCTGATGAAGGTGGGCACAGCGGGGGCGTAGTGGTTGCAGAGCAAGGGCTCGAGGTCATCCCAGTCCATCGCTTTGACGTTGGCGGGTTTTGCAAGGGCTTTTGCCATCTTGAACACTGCGGGCCCGCAGTGTGTCAGGAAAACGGCTCGTTTTTTCAGCCTGGTGGCGTCCTTTATGTTGCTGTGTTCAAGGAACATGAGGAATTTGTCCGTGTAGGATTCCCAGTCCTCGCTAGCAGGGTTGAAGGGCACGGGCGGAGCGATGCTGGCCATCTCGTCAGTCTTGCTTCTGGTGGACACGTGCTCGATGGGGTTCAGCCTTGGGATCCCATCCTCGTCGCCAGTGTCGTGTCCGTTCAGCAAGGAGACCAGGAGGCAGTGACTGTGGTTTCAGCTCTTTATTAGGCCCCCGGAACCGATCTGGCTCCAAGGGAAAACTTGTGGCTTTTTATTCTCAAGCCGCGGTGGCCACGGCCAATGGCACTGCTTTGAATCTCCCGCGATTCATATCCGCCAATCGCGGGAGATTCTCAGTGGGCCAATCAGCGCAGCTCGCTAAACCAATCAGATCACCCTGTGCTTTGACCAATCAAAACGAGGGTTTCAAGAATGCAAATGAAGGTACATAACAAAATCAAATAACATCATGCTTTGCAATTGTTATCACTTAGTGAAGAAATGCCAGTTCCTATTACTTTCACTAAGCAAAAGCTATCTCTAAAATGACAACACAAATAACCCTTGACATAAAATATTTCATTTAGTGACCTTTCAAAATTACATCACTGAAAAAAGTGACTGATGACCATTTTTCACACTTAAAACCATTGTAGCATCCCTATGATTATGTGATTTACATTTGGATACTTGACAGCTGACTCACATTTATGACGGTTTCAGTGTCCCAGATTCATGTGATTACTTTTTGAGATTTTCTGACATGCAAAGTCAATGGGGAAACTAGATTCACTTAACAACCATCTTACTAATGTAACAACTGCAGTGATTCACTCAACAAATGTGGCAAGAAAAGTTATAAAATGGAGCAAAACTTACTTAACAAATTTCTCACTTAACAACATACATTTTGGGCTCAATTGTGGTCGTAAACTAAGAACACCCTGTATTCTTTTTTTGCTATCAATGAACCCTTTTTAATAGACACTGCAGAATTTCAAGCAGAAATTATGGAAACTGTAGTTCAAAGAGGTACCAAGAATTTTATTTATTTATTTATTTATTTATTTATTTATTTATTTATTTATTTATTTATTTATTTATTTTATTTTATTTTGTCAAGCGATTATAAGATAACAGGTATAAGTATAAACATAGTTATGAATACATGAAATAGATACATATAAGAAAAATAAAAAGAAACAATAGGACAGGGACAGTAGGCACATTGGGGCACTTATGCACGCCCCCTACAGACCTCTTAGAAAAGAGGTGAGGTCAATAGTAGACACTCTAAAGTTTAAAGTTTTTGGGGTTTGGGAAAGAAACCACAGAGTCAGGTAGAGTATTCCAGACATTGACCACTCTGTTGCTGAAGTCATATTTCCTGCAATCAAGTTTGGTGCGATTAACCTTGAGTTTGTATCTATTGTTTACGCCGCAGGCGGCATAATTCTAGGTTTTCTAGGTCTAGAATTTCAAGCCTGGTGGCATAAGGTATTCTGCAACAAGTAGAGGAGTGGCAAACTCTTCTTGTGAATTATTTCTCCACTTTCTCTACTGTATTAATATCAGATACATAATGTGGGTTCCTGACTGATGAGCTGTATTCAAATATTGGTCTAGCTAATGTTTTGTATATTCTAGTTAGTAGTGTGATATTACCAGAGAAAAAGCTAGGCAGGATTAGGTTAACAACTCTTAATGCCTTTTTGGCTATGTAGTTACAGTGGGCTCTAGCACTTAGATCATTAGAGATGAGTACTCCAAGATCCTTAACAGAGTTTGGATCATCAACAAGGTCTTGACTATTCAGCTTGTATTTTATTTTCTTATTTTTTTTGCCAATATGTAAGACAGAGCATTTATTTGTTGAGATTTGAAGTTGCCATTTGTTTTACCATTCTGATACATAGTTGAGGTCTTTTTGAAGGATAGCAGTATTGTCGGTGGTGTTTAATAGCATTACATCAGTGGCGAAGAGAATGCAGTTGCTCTTAAGAGGTCATTTATGTAGAGTATGAGAGAGTTGGTCCTAGAACACTGCCTTGGGGGACACCACTGCTAGATCTCACAGTTTCCTGGTTTCTAGACTGGTGCCTTAACCATTAGATTACATTAGCTTTTCTTTTGTTTCTGGTGTCAATTGTTTTATGAGTGTTTGTAGTTCTTCAACCACAGATGATATCAGGATAGAAGAAATGTGTGTGTGTGTGTGTGTGTGTGTGTAACCTGATGACAATTTATCTGTCATATGACACAGAATAGAATAGAATAGAATAGAATAGAATAGAATAGAATAGAATAGAATAGAATAGAATGAGCTGGAAGGGACATTGGAGGTCTTCTAGTCCAGCCCCCTGCTCAAACAAGAGAACCTATACCATTCTTCTAAATGTTTCACTCTTTCAGCCATGTATTACACTGATAAGTACTATTGAGTTAATTGTAGGTTTTAGTGCTGTTGCATAATTCTTATAGATCCCTGGCATAGAGTTGCTGCATTTGGGATTCTAGGGAGAATGGTGGCAAGTAAGGCTGATCAGAATAGAGAGCGTACTCTTCTGCAAACCTGACTAATACACAAATACATACACACACCACACACACACACACACACACACGTGTGTCTGTGTATCTCTCTGTGTGTGAAAGCTTAGGAACATTTAAATATTTATTTAAATTAGTTTATGGAACTTTTGGAATACTGTATCTATAAAGCTAAAAAGAACTCTTATGTAGATATAGATAGTCTTGAGTTATGATTGCAGTGGAATCTGCCATTCAGTCATAAGTCATGATGTTTGTAAAGCAGATAAGTCAAGTAACTGACTCGATTTTACAAACTTTTTTTGCTGTTGTTAATCACAATGATTGTAAAGCAACCCCCTCTCCTCCCTCCCTCCCTATACACACACACAACACACACACACACACCAGTAATTTCCTTTGGTTGCAATCATATACTTAGGCCAATAAAAATCTGTATTAGTTGACAAATTATCTTCTACCATTTTTGTGATACTGTATTATTTTTTTTAAATCCCCCTGCTTTTCTCTCAAATATCCTTTTAGAAGCATCCAAATTGGAACAAATTAAAGAAAGATACTTGGCATACTTTCTTACCTGTTATTTGTAACCACAAATCCATAAGGAAAAATTTCATAAATGCTATATAAAACAAGAACTAAAATAAAGAAGTGAACAACTATTGTTAATTTTCACGCAGCAATAAAGCTGCTATGGGCTTCTAGAAAAATAATGCTGAACAGTCTGACACAAATTGGATCAATACACAAGAGTACAGTAACATACAGATTGTTTAATAATTAACTATCGGGGCCAAACCAAGTCATTGTACTGCCTGAAGTAAACTTATTAACAATGTTTCCATCCCCACAAGTCATGTTATAGACTAGTAGCCAAGTTATTCTTGCATATGTAGCAGAAAATTCATCAAATATCTGTTTCCACCCTTGTTACACAAAAGGAGGGTGGGAGGTAGGGAGCTAATAAATCCTGCCCTAGCTTGAAGCCTAACTTCAACCTTATTTTGGCAAATAGCAGATCAACCCTCAAAGCATTGTATTATATTTTTTAAAATACCTCTGAGCTCTAGGTGTGAGGAGAGAGTGGATTTTATAATTAGCTGTGTAATTAAACTTTCAGCTTTAAAGTTACATATAGATCACACTATTTTATATACGGTATATGACTATAAAGTCTCTTGGACCTCCATTTTATAAACTGTAAGACATAATTGTCATGTTATAAAAAAGCGCATCAATATATTTCATAATTGTTTCTCCTCAAATTTCTCCTGCAATAATGGCTGGCTAAAGATTAAAAAGTTACATAGCAGCTTTATAGAAACATATTTCTCCCTTTTCTAGAAAGTATCCCTCTGTTTTATCATTGTTCACATCCTCCTCAATTTTTTTTTTTGCCGCTTAACAGTTTTTATTAATTTGTGTTCTAACACACACAAAAAATACAAACACAAATAATAGGGAAAATAGAGAAGGAAAAACTGATGGAAAAAAAGGGCAGAAAGAAAGAAAAGGCATTGGCTTCCAGCACCCTTTGGTGCAATAGAATAAGGCATTAACAGCAAACCTCAATGTTTTTCTTTTACAAAATAGTTTAAATTAGTCATTTCTATAACAAGAAATCTATCAAATCAGTAAACCCTCCCCCCGACCCCAAAATCATTTTTCCACCTCAAGCACAAAGTCCAGAAGCAGTTTCCAGATAGAAATAAAAGTATTTGTATTTTTTTTTTATCAATACACTCAATTTAGCCATATCTGCGAACTCCATCTATTTTTGCAGCTATTCATCTATTGTGGGGATAGAAATATTCTTCCATTTCTGTGCATAGGGTAGTTTTGCTGCCATCAATATATACAACACCAGAGTTCCAAATTTGTTGTCCAAGTCTTTTTCTATTAAGCCAAAAGAAAAGTCCCTGGTTTTCTCTTTATATTCATGTATTAAAGTATGAATCCTACCCCAATATTTCTTAGCTTTATCACACATCCATAAATGATGAAAAGTCCTTCTTCATATTTGCATTTCCAACATTCATTTGACATACCTTTCTTGACAACTTGTCTGGAATTAAATACCAATAATACATCATCTTATAGAATTTTTTAAAAGTTATAATTTAATGTAAATTTGAAACCTTTCTTCCACATATTCTCCCATTATTCAAGCATTACATTATTTCCAAAGTTCCTTGCCCACTGAATCATATAATTCTTTACATGTTTACTTTCCAGATTTAAATTCAATCACATTTTTAGGCCTTAGCAATAGTATGTTCATCACTACCACACACTAGGATTTCCAATTCATTTTTAATGAATTGGAAACTCTTTTTGTCTAATTTAAATCTTATTTTCAGTTGTAAATATGTGAACTAATGGCAGACATGACCTTCTGATTCTAACTCATCCTGAGGGTAGGGTCACCAAAATTAAAAGATATTATTTTACCATAAATCAGCAGTTCAGCTTCAGTGAATCTGATTTATGTGTTTATTTTGTTTCTGAAAAAAGCTTCCTGTGGGGAAACCCAAAAAGGCACCTTCAAAGAAAACCTTGTTTTAACAACTTTCCTTCAACCATGCAAATTGAACAGGGAATTGTGTTTATATCTAACAGTTTTTCTCTCCAAGAGCTATTTTAATGTTTCTAAACTATTGTAATAGATTTTCCAACATAAAGGATTGTGACTCCTGTTATTCTTTCCTTCCTATGTCATATGGTTTTTTTTTACAAATTTAATTTAAAATGAAATTGAAGAAGTTTTGCATATTTTTTTAAAAAAATAAGAATTTTGAACAAACTATCTTCTAAAATCATAATGATGACTTGTTTTAGCAGTTTCTCATTTGAATTTTTAAAGAATTTTTAGATGAATACAATCCACATTCATTCATTGATTCAATTTATCTTTGTAATGTAATACATAATTCACCATAAGTTTATATGCATATGTTATAAGCCAGGGGATTTTCTTAATAGATCTCTTATTGTCGTGTCCGTCGCAGCAAGGAGACCTGGAGTCAGTGACTTAGTTCAGCTCTTTTATTGGTCCCCGGAACCGGTCTGGCTCCGAGGGAAAAACAGCGGCTTTTTATTCTCAAGCCGCGGCGGCTACGGCCAATGGCACCGCTTTGAATCTCCCACAATTCGTTTCCACCAATCACGGGAGATTCTCAGCGGCCAATCAGCGTGGCTCGCTAGACCAATCGGATTACCCTGCGCTTTGGCCAATCAAAACATGGGGTTTCAAGAATGTAAATGAACGTACAGAACACCCCTCCCCTCTTGGTTTGGTCCTATGTGGCATAGTCCCATAAGTAGGCGGGGCTCCGTACTTGCCTACTGGACCTGCGCAGGTCAGTTGTTGGTTGGCTCCCGGCCGGTTTGGTCAGGTTCTCTGTTTCTCTTGGTCTCGTCGTTGGAACCGTCTGGAAGGTCCTGCCGGGCCGCTTGTCACAGCTCCCTCCCGGTCTACCCGGGCTGGTTGAGCTGCGGTTTTCGCTGCTCCCGCCTGGACTTACCGGGCTGGTCGAGCTGGCCTGGCTGCTTCTTCCTGGTGAAGTTTTGGGCTGGCTGCTTGCTGGTGAGTATGACTGGTTTCTTTCTCTTGGGTTTTGGTTCTCGGGGTGTTCCCTCCCCTCTTGGCTTGTGTTAAAGGGTTCGTCTGTGTCTGGTTGCGTGTCGGTTGTGTTTCTTATGGCTGTTCTCGAACTTACTTGGTCGATGTGGCGTTTCCACGCTCGTCCGTCGGTTGTTTGCAGCCGGTACGAGCGGGGACCTGTCAGTTGGGTTATGGTTGCTGATACCCACAGTGGGTCTCCGGTTAGGTTCTTTGCATAGACGGCGTCGCCTGGCGCAAAGGACCGGTGCTTGCTGGAGGAGTTTGGGGGGTTTTCCGGGTTGTATGTGGGGTACAGTCTGTCGAGTGTGGACCTTAATTTTCTCCCCATTAGCAGCTCTGCCGGGCTTTTGTTCGTTGTCGTGTTTGGGGTTATATGTTGTGTAAAAAGCATTTTATTTATTTTTTCTTGGATTTCCCCATGTTTGATTTTCTGGATGGTTTTTTTCGTGAATTGAACCATCCGTTCCGCCCTTCCGTTCGCCGCCGGATGTGCCAGAGCTGTCAGTGTGTGTCGTATGTCCCGTTCCACTAGGAATTTTTCAAATTCTAGCGAGGTGAATAGGGGCCTGTTGTCTGACACGATGACATCCAGGAGGCCGTGGATTGCGAATAGTTTACTAAGTTCCTTGGTCACGGCTTCTGTGGTGGTGGTTTTCATGTTGCTTACCTCCAACCAGTTGGAGTAAGCATCTATGATTATTAGGAATGTGTGTCCCTTGGTGGGCCCGGCAAAATCTTTGTGGATCCTAGACCAAGATACCCTGGGGGTTTCCCATTCCAGGATCGGTGCCGCAGGAGGGCTCAGTCTGGTTTCTTGGCAGCGTTGACACCTTGCCACCCAGACCTCGATTTGCTTGTCCATCCCTGGCCACCAAGCGTAACTTCTGGCCAGGGCTTTTGTTCTAACTATGCCCGGGTGCCCCTCGTGTAAAAAACCCAATACCTTCCCTTGTAGTTTTTCTGGAATAAGAACCCTATCCCCCCACAGTACACACCCTTTTAGAAGCGAGAGTTCTGTTTGCCGGTTTCCGAATGTTTTGAATGCTTTGTCGTTGTCCTTTTCCGGCCACCCTTTTTCTACCCAATGTAACACCTGCACCAGACGTTTGTCTTTATTAGATTCTTGGGCAATGTCTGACGCGGTTATGGGTAGATCGGGCAGAGTCTCTATGCTGAGGGTGCTCATCGTGGGTGCTGGGTCGCTGTCTAGGTCGGGTAATGGCGAGCGGCTCAAAGCGTCTGCGTGGATGATAGTCTTACCTGGTCGGTGTGTGAGCCGGTAGCTGTAGGTGGCAAGGAATTCGGACCACCTTGTCATTCTGGGAGATAAGATGTTTGGGGTGGCCCGGTTCCCTGCCAGGATGCCCAGCAACGGCTTGTGGTCTGTGATGATGGTGAACGTGCGGCCGTAGAGGTACTCGTGGAACCTCTTCACTGCTGCGACGATGGCTAGGGCCTCCTTGTCCAGCTGGCAATAGTTCCTCTCTGGTTTGGTGAGTGTCCTCGAGAACAAAGCGATGGGTGCTTCTCTTCCATCTGGGAGTGTGTGGATGAGGACGGTGCCAATGCCAAAGGGTAAGGCGTCGCATGTGACGGCGAGTGGTAGGGTCTCATTGTATTGGATGAGGATGGCATCCGAGGTGAGCAGGTCCTTGGTTTTCCTGAAGGCGGCTTCCTCGCGTTTCCCCCAAGTCCAGGTGGCCACCTTGTCCAAGAGCCTATGCAAAGGCTCTGCCGCGGTCGCCTTTTGGGGCAGGAAAACATTGTAAAAATTAAGCAGTCCCAGAAATGCCTGCAGTTCCATTTTATTCCTGGTGTGGGGGCCTCCTTAATGGCTCTGATTTTGTTTGCGGTTGGGTGGATGCCGTGCCGGTCTAGGAGGTACCTCAGGAACTCGACCCGCTCTGTGTAAAGCTGGCATTTTTCTTTCTTCACTTTTCGCCCGGTTTCCTTGAATTTCGTTAGAACCTCCTTTAGCTGACCCTCTAGTTCTAGCTGGTTGCTTGCTGACACCAGCACATCATCGAAATAGGGCACCACCCCCTTAATTCCTTGCAAAAGCTTCTCCATGAGGCTCTGGAAAATTCCAGGTGCCATGCTGACTCCAAACTGGAGTCGGTTACATCGGAAAGCTCCCCGGTGGGTGACTATGGTTTGCGCCTCTGCGGTTTCTGCGTCGATTGGCAGCTGTTGGTATGTTTGGGCCAGGTCGAGTTTCGCAAAAACCTTGCCTCCCCCCAGTGAGCGTAGAAGGTGCTGCACTACTGGGATGGGGGTAGGCGCTTTGTTGTAAGGCGCAATTTAGGGTAGCCTTATAGTCCCCACAAATTCTTATTGACCCATCGGGCTTGACTGAGGTGACTATTGGGGTCTCCCACTGGGTGTGGTCAATTGATTGTAGGACCCCTTGCTTGACGAGCTTCTCAATTTGCTCGTCTATTTTTTGCCTGAGTGCAAAGGGTACCCGCTGTGGTTTTAGGCATCTCGGGGGAATGTTGGGGTCTAGGCTGAAGGAGATGGGGGGCCCTTGGTACTTGCCTAGAGTGCCGTCGAACACTTCCTGGAAGTCCCATGCCAGTTGCTGTTCCCAATTGGTCTCGGCGATGTGGTTGATGCCCGTGACTTCGATGCCGAGTGGTACGAACCATTGCAGCCCCAAGAGGCTGGGTCGGTCTCGGTCCATGATCATCAGGGGAAGCTTTGTAGTGCGGCCCTTGAATGTCACTTTGAATTGTCCGGTTCTGACTACCGGGATGCGGTTTCCCTGGTAGTCTTTCATGATTAGTCTCTGGTTCTCCAGTCCCTTCTTGTGGATGGTAGGCACCAAGCGTTTGATCTCTTGCCAGGCGACCATGGAGAGGTAGGACCTGGAGTCCACCTCCATTTTGCATGGCTCGCCTTCGATGCCTATCTCCACGTAGACTTTTCAGGCGTCGGTGGTTGATGCGTGGCCGATGATGACTGTCCGGTGGGTTTCCTCCTTCCGCCAGGTTTCGCCACCTCATTGGTTCCGCCCGCTCTGGTCCCATCGGCTCTTGGCTTGGCGATCTCTGGGTCTGGGGTGTGTGCTGTCCCATCTCTCCTCGCTGTGGTTCCGCCGTCTGGGGCTGTAGGCCTTCCTCAATCGGCAGACTCGGGCGATGTGACCCTTTTTGTCGCAGTGCCGACAGACTGCATCGAAGAAACAGCACTCAGCTCGAGGGTGGTCACCTCCACACCCGGCACATGCGGTCCCCGACTTACGACCTCACCGATTTCGCTGGTCACGTCCCATCTGGAGCTGGTGGATCTCCTCCTCCTCATCTGTGGTGTTGGAGGCGGAGTGGAATTCGCCGTGGTGGTCTCATGGTGACTTGCTTCCGGCTGGGCCTCGGTCGGCCATCCCGGGTCAGCAGTCATGGTGCGGTCTCCGGCGTCCAGTCTCTGCATGCGGTTTACCGATTTCTGGGTTGCTCGGCTGCGGTGGCTTCAGCGATGGCGTCGGCGAGGACGATGTTGTCTTTGGCCATCGGCCAACTCTGTAGGACTGGGTCCTGAAGTCCGAGCATGACGCAGTCCCGTAGGGCCTCGTCCATGTTGGAGAACCTGCACATGCCCCCTAGGTTCTGCAGCTCCGCCACAAAATCGCTGATGCTTTCGGCTGGTCTCTGGTCCCTCCAGTAGAAGTTGTGCCACCTGGTGAGGGTGGGCACGGCGGGGGCATAGTGGTTGCGGAGCAATGGTTCAAGGTTAGCCCAGTCCATCTCCTTGATGTCAGCGGGTTTCGCTAGGGCTTTCGCCATCTTGAACACTGCGGGCCCACAGTGTGTCGGGAAGATGGCTCGTTTCTTCGGCCCGGTGGTGTCCTTCATGTTGCTGCATTCGAGGAACATGAGGAATCTGTCTGTGTATGATTCCCAGTCCTCGCTAGCGGGATTAAAGGGCATGGGCAGAGCGATGGTGGCCATCTCGTCAGTCTTGCTACCTTCGGACACATGCTCGATGGGGTTAGCCTCGGAATCCCACCTTCGTCGCCAGTGTCGTGTCCATCGCGGCAAGGAGACCCGGAGTCAGTGACTTAGTTCAGCTCTTTTATTGCTCCCCGGAACCAGTCTGGCTCCGAGGGAAAAACAGCAGCTTTTTATTCTCAAGCCGCAGCAGCCGCGGCCAATGACACCGCTTTGAATCTCCCATGATTCGTTTCCACCAATCGCGGGAGATTCTCAGCGGGCCAATCAGCGTGGCTCGCTAGACCAATCGGATTACCCCGCGCTTTGGCCAATCAAAACGTGGGGTTTCAAGAATGTAAATGAATGTACAGAACACTTATTCTAGATCAGGAATGTCAAACTGGTGGCCTACAGGCTGGGTGAATTATGTGCAAGCCACACTCACCCCAGCTCCACGATAGAGGAAAAACATACCAAAACATCAGCTCCACAATAGAGGAAAAACATACCAAAACATCACGTGATAGAAGTGTGATGCCCTGAGTTTGATATTGTGTTCTAAGAGTTCCTTACTAAAGAATAAACAAGATGGTGGATTATCATAGTATTAGACTTTTCTCCTGCAAATGTCAGTTTTTTATTATATTTTTTTCAATTAAAAAATTGCAATTATCTCAAGTAGCAACCTTATGAATCCTTTTTTTTTTTTTAGAATGGAATAGAATAACAGAATTGGAAGGGACCTTGGAGGCCTTTTAGTCCGACCCTCTGCCTAGGCAGGAAACCCTACACCACTTCAGACAATGGTTATCCAGCATTTAAAAAAAAAACTTCCAGTGTTGGAGCATTCACAACTTCTGGAGTCAAGTTGTTCCACTGATTAATTGTTTTAACTGTCAGGAAATTTCTCCTTAGTTCTAAGTTGCTTCACTCCTTGATTAGTTTCCACCCATTGCTTCTACCGTCAGGTGCTTTGGAGAAAAGCTTGATTTCCTCTTCTTTGTGGCAGCCCCTGAGATATTGGAACACTGCTATCATGTCTCCACTAGTCCTTTTCATTAGACTAGACCAGGGGTCTGCAATCTTAAACACTCAAGGACCCATTTGGACCTGGAAAAAAACCACAAGAAGCCACAAAACCTGGGTGGGCATGGCCAACTTGATGTCACTCACTCCCACCCAGTCACATGACCCTCCTAGCCATGCCTACTCAGCCACAAAACCCTTCTCTCTCGCTCTCTGTATGTCTCTCTGTGTGTAGCTCTCTGCCCCTCTCCCTCTCTCTCTCACCCTATCTTCCCCCCCTGCATCTCTCTCCCCCTCTTTCTGTTTCTCTCTCTCCCCCTTTCCCTGTCTTCCCCTCTCTGTATTTCTCTCCCTGTCTTTCTGTATATTTCTGTATCTCTCTCTGTGTGTCTCTCTTTTTCCCTTTCCCTATTTCCCCCCCTCTGTATTTCTCTCTCCCCTTCTCCCCCTTCTTTCTGTATCTCTCTGTGTTTCTCTCTGTCCCTCTCCTTATTTTCCCCTCTCTTGCCGCTCTGTATCTGTCTCCCCCCTCTCCCTCTGTTTCTCTGTATGTGTCCCCCTCTCCCTATCTCCCCCTCTTTCTGTGTATCACTCTGTGTGTGTGTCTCTCTCTCTCCCTCTCTCTCCCCCCTCTCTGTGTCTCTCTTTCTCTCTCTCTCTTTTTCTGAAAGCCGCAGCTGGGCCAAGCCAGCACGCTCTCTTTGGGGTTCTTGGCTATTCTTTTTATTTCTTCTTCAGGTGACCATCCTCCTCCTTTTCCTCTAACGAGCTCCAGCCTGAAGTGGCAGGAAGCAAAGGCTGCCTTATGCGCAAATGTGGTGTGAAGGCAGTAAAGGGCCACTTTGCTTCTGCACTAAGTGTTTGGTGACTCTCCTCCCTCTCTCACAACCCCCAGGCCTACTGTGGCAGGGCTGATGCACATGGGCGGGGAAAACCTCCTTAAGCAAGCAACTGACCATCCCACGTACACCTTTGCTGTGCCTTGGCGCTAGCTTGAGGAGGGTCTCCCCATGCATGTGCACTCTCCTGGCCCTGCACAGCAGATCAGGGGGGCGTGAGAGGGGGAGGAGGGTCACCAAAGCCTTAGTGCAGGAGTAAAGTGGCCCTGTACTACCTTCGCACCACATTTGCGCATAAGGCAGCCTTCATTTCCTGCTGCTTCAGGCTGGAGCTCGTGTCCTCCATGCTCGCCAAGAGTTGCTGCGGGGGGGGGGGGGACAACAACATGGCAAGGTGATGGCCAGAGCCTTAGTGCTGTTAAGACCCTCCTTAAGCAAGCATCTTCCCTCCCTGTGGGCACACTTGCTGCACTTTGCCGCTCACTTAAGGAGAGTCTCCCCACATGTGCACACCCTCCCAGCCCTGCCATAGCCCCTGATCATAAGAGGAGAAGGATCGGGAGGTCACCCGAAGGGAAGCCTCTGCCACAGCTGGCGATCGTTCCTCAGCCAGCATGGATTTCCAGAAAGAAAAAATAAAAGGAATAGCCAAGAGCCCCAAAGAGAGCTTGCTGGCTTGTCCCTGCCATGGCTTTCCAAGAGGGAGAGAAGAGACGCAGAGACAGAGAGTGTGAGGTACACACACACACACAGAGAGAGAGAGAGAGAGAGAGAGAGAGAGAAACATAGAGGGGGAAAATTGGCTGTCGGGTGAACATCTTTGGTGAGGGTGCTCTGGCTTTGTTTGAGCCTAGGATGGGTGTGTGAGGTTTGGTGGAGCCAGCACCCTTTTTCTGTTGCCCTGAGCTTCTTAAAACCGTAGCTGGGCGCTGTGGGCCCATCCCCCTTTCCATTGTCCCTTCCTCCCAGATCTCATTCCCACCCTGCCAGCCCTCATGTTAGCGAGGCCGGCATCGGTTGGCAGGCACACCCAACACCAACAAGGGCTGGAAGGCACGCCCAGACCAACAAGCAGCAAGAGTGAGGTGCTGGAGAAGCAGCCCTGGCTGCTTCTCCATCCCCCACCATTGGCCTTACCTTCTCAGGCCAGGCAAGGGAGAGTGAGGAGTGGGACCAGCCAGTGATGGGAAGGGAGCCACAGCAGAGAGCCCAAAGAGCTGCATGTGGCTCCGGAGCCACAGGTTGCTGACACCCAATCTAAGTAGCAGTTGATGTCTAATATGCATTTTGCTCTTTCTGGATGATCTATCTGTCTGGATGATCTATTTCATTCTTTGCTGTGGTGCTTCCTAAATAAATAAACAAGTATCCATTGTGAATTTTCTTACTATCCTTTGCATCTTATATTGGCTAGTCCCATTATCATGATCCCTCGTATTTTCATTATTAGTACAATTTCTTCTTTTTATTTCCCAAACCATTGCGTTCAAAGTTCCTATTTTTTATTTCACTGTTCTGTCTCTTAGTCCTTTAACACTGCTGTGGTTATTTTTTGTTTAATCTATCTATTTGTATCTCATTGTAATTTCTGTAGCAATATATTATCTATTGCTAGCTTTGCTGGGATTATTGCAACTTCACCAGAGCTTCTTTAGCCAGACTGTTTCAATGTGACCCATGATGGCCCATATGGCTACCTTAGTGGTCTTGTGGCACAAAGCCATGCCATACTTAGCCCAATTCTTTTCTAACATATGGTATACATTTTGGCTGTTACCCTGGCGCTCCAATGGGGGAGGATCACACTGGAAGTGGTTGATTGATTGATGACAGAACCCACTGACCCCTGCTTATTCTATTACTTCCCTCCTTCCCTCCCCATCTTTTAGTTAGAGTTGATAATTTGTACTTTTATAGTATTTTATTCATATTATATTCATGTTTTTATGGTTTTATTCTTTTTAACATTGTAAGCCACTCAGAGTTACCCTGTGGTAAGATGGGCTGCAAACAAATTTAATAAAACAAATAAATAAAAATGTTAATGACTACTTGTAGAACAATATTTAAGCATATCATATCTAGGCTGTAAAAACAGGTATAGAATATCATTGAATAGTACCTTAGATATGGTAGATTTATAGTACCATATCCTCAGTATTACATTATTTTATGGAGGTTTGCATTGTCATTTGCAATGTGAGGGAATGGTTCAATTACTTGATTATGTTTAATAAATATTGGGATGCAAAGGAAAAAACAGGACTTTTCTAAAGGAATTTGTTGTGGAGCGGTGGTTACAGAATGAGACAGAGCCAGGTTGAAGCTAACAGACTTTATTCCATTGAATAAAGGGTCGCCACAGCTGCCGGGGCCAACTGACAGCCAGCTGGTGGTGACAGCTGATGCTGTTTGACAGCTCCCTTTTATAGCCGGCTGTCAAATGGCATCAACTAATGGGAGCGATTAGCGCTCCCGTGTAGGCGGTGGACCAGAGAGAGGACTGCTGTCAATCTCTGAACACAGCACTCCTTTCCCCTGGCCACAAGCATGCGTAGTCCTGCAGCTGGGCTGGCCGCTTTCGCTCACGGCCTGATCTTCGCAGTTCCTGGGGTTTGCCGGCTGTCATCAAGTCCTGCTCTCTCCAGGCAGTGTTGGAGCTCGAGGATGGTCATCGAATGTCCGAGTCCTAATGTCCGGCTGCTGATCGGGTAAGTCCTCTTGATCGGTTCGCGGCGGGAGATGATCAAGTCGAGGCTGGTAGGCTGGGTAGTTGGGCGGTTGGTAGACCGGGGCCTCTAGCGGGTTGGCTGAGGCAGGCAGCTGGTAGACTGGGTTGTCTGGTGGCTGGTAGACCGGATTTCAGTGGCTGTCTTCTTCCAATATCTCCTTAGCTGATCTATGTGTCTTCTCCAAACTCGACCGTCCTCCAAGAGGATCCTATAGGGCTTGGGTCCTGTAATAGAGACTATTTGCCCTGGCAGCCATAAGGGATGCCCTGCATAGTTCCTGGCATAAACCAGGCCTTGTAGGGTGAATTCCCTGGCATGGCTGTCAGAAACCAGTGGTGTGCTAGGAGCGTAGTGGGGGTGCAACCTGTCCAGGGTGGTCCTGAGGCATCTGCCCATCAAAAGTTCTGCTGGGGACTTGTTGGTAGTGGGGCATGGAGTAGCGTGTTGCGTGAGCAAGTAAGTGGACAGTTTGGAGTGCCAGTCTGCTTGGCCTAGCCTGGCCAAAACTTCCTTCACAGACCTAACAGTCCTCTCGGCCATCCCATTGCTTGCAGGGTGAAAGGGGGCTGTGAGGGTGTGTCTGATGCCCAGGTTGGCTGCGAAGACTGTGAACTCATTGGAACTGAATTGGGGCCATTATCTGAAACCAAGGTGTCAGGGAGTCCATGTGTAACAAACAGTCTGGTCAAGGCCCTTGTGACAGCCAGTGTAGTGGTGGAGGGGAGCAAAGCCACATCAGTCCATTTAGAGAACGAGTCTATTACAACCAAAAAGGTCTTCCTCTGCACAGGGCCAGCCAGGTCAATATGCAGCCTGGACCAAGGGCCCCAGCATCTTCCCATCTGGTTGGGGCAGCTGTTGGTGGGGCTGCTCTAGTTGCCTGGCAGGGCTGGCATGTGCATACCCAGTTGATAATCCGGGCATCCAATCCTGGCCACCACACATAGCTGCGGGCCAGGGCCTTCATCCTCATGATGCCAGGGTGACCCTCATGCAGTGCCTTTAAAACGTGTTCTTGCAAGGTGGGTGATATGATCACCCTTGTCCCCCATAACAGACAGCCCTGAAGTGAAGACAACTCTTGCCTGCGGGTCTTAAATGGCATGAATTCAGGGGCATACTGAATATCAGGCCACCCCCTCCCCACCCAGTCCACGAGTTGGGAAATCACTTGGTCCCTTCTGGAGTGGGCAGCAATATAGAGACTGGTAGGTCAAGTACATTGCAGTCGAAGATTGCGTGGATGGGAACTGGGTCTTTGACTGGTGTTGGCAGGGGGCATCTGCTGAGGGCATCTGCATGGCACAGGTTCTTCCCCGGGCGATGTACCAGTTTGTACGAGTAGGCGACCAGGAACAGAGTCAATCTGGTCATTCACGGGGATAGTACCTGTGGGGTTTGCTTATCTCCAGCTAAAAGTCCCAAAAGTGGCTTGTGATCCGTTACAAGTTCAAAACAATGGCCGTAGAGAAACTCGTGGAATTTTTTTACAGCAGCAGGAAGCTAGGGCTTCCTTATCGATTTGACTATAGTTCGTCTCTGCTGTGGAGAAAGTTCTTGAAAAGTAGGCAATGGGTGCCTCCGATCCATTTGGGAACCTATGGCTCAATACTGCTCCTATACCAAAGGGTGAAGCATCTGAGGCTAACACCGGGGCAGGCTTTGGTTAAATTGGATTAACACAGCATTTGAAGTTAAAAGAAACTTAACTGCTTGGAAAGCGTTGGCTTCTCTCTGTCTCCAGTGCCAGGGGGCCTTTTTATCTAAGAGCCTATGAAGGGGTTCAGCTACAGAGGCCTTGTGAGGCAGGAAAGCTGCATAAAAACTCAGGAGCCCTAAAAAGGCCTGCAATTCAGTTTTGTTAGAGGGTGTGGGTGCCTTGTGGATGGCTCTAACCTTAGTTTCTATGGGGTGAATTCCAGAGGCGTCAATTTGATAACCAAAGAAGTCCACTTGCTTGGTGGCGATGGTGCATTTGTCTTTTTTCAATTTAAGCCCATTTTGCCTAAACCTGTCAAGGACCGACCTGACTCTGAGTAATAATTGTGTTTTGTTGGTGGCAGAAACTAAAATGTCATCAAAGTATGGAACTACCCCCGGAAGACCCTGGAGGATTCTCACACTAATTCCAAATTGTAAACATTTACATCTAAAGGCGCCCCTGTGTGTAACTATAGTTTGCAAGTCAGCAGTGTGTTGGTCCACAGGAAATTGCTGATATGCTTGGGACATGTCTAACTTTGCAAAAATTGTACCTGGCTCAAAGGAGTGTAGCAGGTGTTGGATTACAGGTACTGGGTATGCACTAATTTAGAGAAAATGGTTCAGGGACGTTTTATAGTCAGCACAGATTCTCACGCTGCCATCCTTTTTTAAGGGGGTGACTATGGCCGTTTCCCATTTTGCGAAATCTACCTGCTCCAGCACTCCTTGTTTTATAAGTTTGTCTAATTCAGCATCCAATTTAGGCAGTTTTAAATGAATTGGGGTGGCTTGTGGGCCCACATCGAAAGAGATAGGGGTGCCAGAATAACAACCTAGTTCATTACTGAAAACATCAGAGTAGTCCCTGAAGAGGGAATCTACTTCAGAATTTACCACAGAGTGAATCCCTGTGATGTTAAGGCCTAGGGCAGGGAACCAATCTAGTCCTAGCAAGCTAGGAAGGGCACCATCTACAACCACCAGTGGCAAGTGGCCTCTAAAGTTCTGGAATTGAATGAGGAAATTGCCCTTACCCAGGACTGGAATGGTCTTTCCCTGGTAGTCTCGAAGAGTCTGGTGGCAGTTGATCAGCTTCTTCTTTGAGAGCAAAGGTAGCAACTTCTTCAGGGTGGCCCACGAGATAATGGAGAGGGCAGACCCGGTGTCTACCTCCATCCAGCAGGGTTTACCTTTCTCTCTAAAGAGAGAAATTCTTATTTTGTTAGATCTAGGGGTGGTATTGTCTGCGTGGTAACATGTGTGGCAATCTTCAACTTGCCTTTGAAAGGAGGCAGCAACCTGAGGTCTTTGCGTGGAGGTCTGCTTGGCTTGGCAAACCCTGGCTATGTGCCCTCTCTTCTGGCATTTCAGACAGATAACATTTCTGAATCTGCAAGTTGATCTGGGGTGGTTACCCCCACAGCTCATACAATTGGGTTGCTGTCTGGCTGTCTGGTTGTTGTTTTTCTTAGGTAGCTCGGGGGGGGGGTCTTGGACGTGTGAGGTGGTTTACCTCAAGAGATTCCTCTTCTTGGGAGACCTCATCGTAGTGAATGGTAGAGTGCCCTTGCCTTAAGAGGTCCCCCTGAATCTCAGCTGCTGATATCTCTGACAGCTCAGCAGCCTGAGTTTCCTCAATAGCTAAGGCCAGGGTTAAATCTTTTTTAGCAAGTAAACGCCTCTGTAGCTTTAGGTCCCTAACTCCTCCCACAATTTGGTCAAGCAGCATGTCCTCAAGGTAATCCCTAAACCCACAGTGTATGGCAGCTGACCTTAAGGCTGCATGTACTGACTCACAGTTTCCCCTTCAGCTTGAACTCTCCTCCTAAAAGCCAATCTCCTAGCTATCTGAGAGGGTCTGGGGGAATAGTGATTTGACAGGATTTCCTTCAACTCATCCCAGGGAATAGCTTTTATAGAGTGTGGGGACACTAGTGCAGAGGCTGTATCGAAAACTGTAGCCCCACAGAAGCTTAAAAAAATAGGACCTTTTCCTCAGGTCAGTGGCTTCAGACAGATCAATGGTGTTTAGGAAGCATTCAAATCTGTTCATGTATGATTCCCATGTCTCTGCCCCTAGTTGGAAGTGAAGGAATGTCGGGTTTGAGGCCATTAGAGTGGCAACGTTGGTCTCCTCAGCTGAGGGAACTTTGAATTTCCACTTTTAGAAAAGCGTTTCTGGCTGCGCCTGTCAAGCGGCATTCGGCTCCTCAGCTGGGAAGCTTTAAAGTTCGCACTCTTTGGAGAGCGTCAGCGGCGGTGACTTCGTTCAGCTTGCAGTGGCTTCAGCTCTTTTTTACTGTGACTTCGGCTCAATTGTCTTGCCTGGTCGTCTTTACTGCATCCCGCCTTCATCGCCAGTGTTGTGGAGTGGCGGTTACAGAATGAGACGGAGCCAGGCTGAAGCTAACAGACTTTATCCCATTGAATAAAGGGTCGCTGTGGCTGCCGGGGCTAACTGACAGCCAGCTGGCGGTGACAGCTGATAGCCGGCTGTCAAATGGCATCAACCAATGGGAGCGATCGGCACTCCCGCGTAGGTGGCGTACCAGAGAGAGGACTGCTGTCAGTCTCTGAACACAGCAGAATTCAAGAGATAAGTGAGCAATATGACAAAGAGCAATATGACAAAACCTGTTCTAACTACTTTAGATGTAAGCTGATGTTAAGAATGACTTTTATAGGATTTCAAGATTATATTATGTTATCCTGCTAGAAACAAAGATCTTTCCAGAAATCCAATGGATTCTTTGTTTACAGTTTCACAGAGCTTTCATTTATCATTTGTGTCAAAATAGAATAAATATGCACATAATTCTATAGTAGTATTAGATTTTGAAACAAATTCAAGCTCCTACACAATGATGATTATTATGCTAGTATATTAAATATATATGCGTATTACCTATCCCAGCAACCTCTCTTGAGAAAGATGGTGTATAAACTGGATTAAAGTCAAAAGGTACAAACCCTTCCAATTGTCATAAATGCATGCTACTCTCCTACAACACCATGCCAAAAAAAAAAAAAAAAAATCAGTGAGGGACTTCCCTAATATAGTTTTTTTTAAAAGAGCCCTAGGTTGTTGAATGGGTTCTAGAAGAGACAAAGGGAAAAACAAAATGAAAAAAGGAAGTCCTCTCTATGAGTGACTAAATCATTCACCAGCTACATTTTACCAGTGCTATATGTCACTCTTCCAATGTGCACAAAATCCAATTCTTTCATTGCCTCCAAAATCTGACAAGCATGTCTAACTGCAAGAGTAATGGTGAGTTCCTGCTCCTTCTTCACTTTCCATGTTGCAAACAGCATATAACTACACAAGTAAGCCCCAATGAGCTTTAAGAATATTAATAAAAGAACTGCAGCCTACATGTGCTTCAAACCTCTGGAGTAAGACTTCCTCCTGTGTAAATATACATGAGAATTGAATTTGCAAGGGCAGGAGATAGATGGATATTTAAAGAGATTCAGCCAGGCATTCGTGGTAGAAAAGAATCATGCCAAGAACACATCTCCCAAAGATACATTCAAAAATATGCATATTATTTTATGTGTTTTTAAAATAAAGCTTACTAAATAATTGTGCAATGTCATAGTTATTTTCCAGACATGGATCATTGGTTACAAGCAGGTGCAACTGCAAATGATACAGAAAGCAATGAAAATAAAGTGAAACAAATGCCAAGACTATTGAGGCAAGACTATTACAGCAAAAGTTTTGGTAAATTAAAATAAAATGGACTGATTTCCCATTGCAAACATTGTCCTATGTGGTATGTATGAATTTCTTCACAGAGTTTTTTTTTTAATCCATAAATTGCCAGGGCAAATATGTTAACATGTGATATCACTGGCAGAAACATCATTTTGACAAAAAGCCTTCAGCAACAAAAACCAAGTATTTGTTGTGAAGTCATGCCCGATCCATTGTGACCCCATGGACAATGTTCCTCCAGGCCTTCCTGTCCTTTACCATTTTCTGGAATTCATTAAAGCTCATGCCTACTGCTTCAATGACTCCATCCAGCCACCTCATTCTCTGTCGTCTCCTTCTATTGCCCTCAATTTTTCCCAAGTATAGAGCTAGCTTAAATATAGAAGATGATCTCCATTGACAAATAATAGACATTCCTCCAAGTACTTAATTTTTATCTAATTAAAATCAATTACAAAAATTTTGTACATGTCAACTTTTATTTTTGCACATATGAAAATGTTAACTTTGCATTTAAAATAAGCAATTTATTTTTCATTTTATTGCCAATTTTCTATGTCAGTAGTTTTCCATAGCATGAAAAAAAACTCCATGCTCTACTTAACATTACTTCCTTTTCAGGAACCTTTTGGTTACAAGGGTGACTTGATTTAAGCATAAACTAATATAATTCAATTTATCTCTGGCTGTTTGCTCCATATCCTGCCTTCTCTAGATGGTTCTGTATCAATCTGTTTCAAAAAGAACTACACAATTTTCTGTTCCTTCAGTTTGGAATCTATCTTTTAAGAATTTATTTTGGCCTTACTCTCTTTTTGTTCATTTTTGTTTTAAGGTGGCAAGATATCCGTATCATTGCTGGTTTTAGAATTTTTTTCTTACAAGATATTTTTGAAACACATTTCAGTCTCTCCTGAATGAAAAGTAAGCATACCTGGAACAAATAAACACCATCTAAAAATTACCTTTTAGACAAAGCAGAATGCTTTAAATCAAATCAGAAATAAAATTATGTTAAATATGCATGACGCTTTATTTACAAGTGTTTACGTTATATGCAAGTGGAGTCTGATGTCACACTCCACTCATTGGTCCAGCCATTGGTGGGAAGATTGAGTCCCTGTCAGTAGCTGAAGTGTTGGACAGCACCGGCTATAAAAAGCCAGCGCTTGCCACATTGCTTTGCTTTTTGATTCTGGCTTTAAAATAAAAGTTTCTGCACAATCCTGAGGCCTGTTCCTTGCTTAGCTGCACCCACATAACACATTACGCATTACAGTTGTCAAGGAAATATATTTTCTTGAAGTTGGCTCTTCACATACATGCATGTGAATAGATGTGTATGCACACATGTGTGTATGCTTGAAGAGAGAAACAAAGCAGCAGTAGACAAAAGGAGGGGAGTGAATAAACACCCTGTTGGATTTAAATTATGAATGGATTTCATTAGAAAGGCTACAAGTGTTCCACATCTTGTTATCCTCCCTAAAAATAAACAGCTCCCAGTAGCAAAATTGCAGAAGTCCCCAATGACCAGCTTATCTGTGAGCACAATATAACCTTTAGATAACATTACAGAAAACTGAATACTCACAGCAAGTGTTTGTCTAATTAAACACATTTGCAGATAGCACATATCTCTTTTACTTGCCTTTGGCTAATCATATGGCTTAAACCTTGAGTTAAAAGCAGATTAATATGTCTCTAGGCAAAATATCAAAAAGCATCAAACTATATCCAAATGTGTCCAGGTTTATGTAACTAAGGAAATGGAAGAAACCCACAATGACTATAGAAAACAGACAATGCTCACCAGGCAATACAATCACTGAGTAACTTTTATCCTGGTTCTTCACAGAAGCCTCTGAGACAATCTTCTAAGTTTCCTAGGTAACATTATATTGGCAAAACACATAGTTAAGATGACTATCATTACATCAGTGTCAATCTGTTTTATTTCCATTACCTTATCCAAGTAATGGGCACTGTGTTTGAAAATAATGCTTCCAGTTTTATTCCTCATGAAATGTCTGAACAATTACATAATATTCTAGGTACCAATGTATAGTATACCAACTACAATATAATGAAAATTAAAAATTAAAATGGATAGTACTTTTCATGTTAATTCTTATGGCCAGCTGCATTTTTTTTTCATTTTTTCAATGTTAAAGCCCATTTTCCCTGTTATTAGTTTCTTATGTTGTTCCTGTGTACTAGATCATATTTAATTGCCTTGTTATATTTTAATTCAGGAAATCTATTTTGTAAAAGTAGTTTATAAATGGAAAGTTATAAATGGAAATAGATGGAAAAGTAGTTTATAAATAATAAATGCCATTAAATACAGTTCAGCCTGTTTCTCTCTAGATTCTTATATCTGAACACCATTAGAAATATCTTGGAATGTCCTGGGTAATCATCCCTTCAATGTCTTCAGTTGAGCTCAGGCAAAATTTTGACATGTTTATGTTAGGTCTTACATGACAATACTGACATCTCATCAAATTTTGTAGTCAACTCAAAGTTATTGGGTAATAGAATTTGAAATATTTTATGTGTTTAAGCAGCCCTTTAGTGGGGTTGCAATAAAAAGAGAACATTGTTAGCAAGACAAATCAGACATAACTCTTAGTTCAGAAGGCAGTACTTAATGGCTTCCAATTAATGGGTAATGGCTTTAATTGGTTCTTCCACTTACAGTGTTTTATCCCAGATGCAAGAGACCATTGCAACATTCATTCAGTAGGATTTCTGAGTAACTCCTGATGATTTGTACTCCCTCTCATTTTTCTGTTGCTTCTGTTTCTTCTGAACAGTTATTGTTGTAACTGTAGTATTCAAATCATGCAACTCATCCTCTCAGTTGTCGAATATATCTGTAAGGACCTGCCTCTCCTTCTAACTAAAGAAAGTAAAAACTCTTGAAACTGAGAATTTCAAAAGGAACCTTTTTTGAGCAGAAGTGAAAGCAGGAGAAAAGCAAAGCAGACTCTAAATCCCCCTTGGCAATACAGTTAGAAATAAGGCATTAGAAACCCCTCCCTCCAGTTCGATGTGGATTCACAGGGGTGAAGATATTATTGCAACAGCTGTCCTGAGAACTAAAACTAAAATAGCACAGCTGAACACTACCTCAGTGAAATGCTCTCTAATGGTTTATTTTTTATTATTCTCTGCAATTCACCATGGATTTCATACTCATGAGATCATCTGCTAAGAATTAAGAATGTTTTGTTAAGGACCAGCTTTCTAACTCCTCCCTCCCTCCCTCTCCCTTTCTCTCTCCCCCCCCTCTCACACACACACATCTTCACAAACGCGGAAGATATTCTAACTCAGGAAGAGGGAACTCCCTGGAGTAATGGATTACAACAAACAAATGGAGAAAGAAATGGCAGAAAAGGAGATGAGGTAAAAGAGCAGGAATTTCAAATAGACTAAGGAATAGGGGGGCCGAAAAACCCTCTTCCTTCAAACTTTCTGACTAATTTGCATTCACTTGCTAATAAGATGAATGAAATTACTCCTTTTAAATAGATGCAATTCTGATTTTTACAACTCAGCAGCTCTCTGTTTCGCTGAAACTGTCTAAATGAGGAAATTGATGACAACAGCATGAATATCCCAGGATTTCAGATAGTAAGAGCAGACAGAATTGCAGAGTCATCAGGTAAAAAAGAAGGGAGGAGGCTTATGTTTCCATATCAACAACAGCTAGTCTCGGGATATAATTATAATATATAAATTCTGTGATGAAAACTTAGAGTCTTTACTTATCAACTGTACCATTTTATTCTCCAGGCGAGTTCTCCTCATATCTCCTTAAAACTGTGTATGTGTATGTTCCCCCACAAGCAAATTCTAGCTGACCGGATCATGGAGGCTGAAGCCAAATACCCAGATTCCTTTCACATCATTTTAGGAGATTTTAACAAAGGCAACTTAGGGAAAGAGCTTCTAAAATATTTTCAGCATGTCAATTGTCTCACCAGAGGCAAAAATACTTTAGACCTTTGCTGCACAACACTAAAAGATGCTTATCAGTCTTTACCATGTGCAGCTGTGGGACACTGTGATCACAGCATGATTCACCATGTACCTGCTTACAGACAAAGACTTAAAACCACAAAGCCAACAATTAAATCAGTGAAGACTTGGACTGAGGAGGCAAAGCTAAAACTACAAGTTTCCCGTGATTGCACTCATTGGAATGTTTTCAAACATACCTCTGCAGACTTTGATGAATTAACAAATACTACAATATCATATGTCAGTTTCTATGAAGACCTATGTCTACCGACCAGGAACTTGCAAATATACAGTAACAATAAACCTTGGTTCACAGATAAACTTAAGCAGCTACATCACTCCAAAGAGAAAACCTTCAGAAAAAATGATAGAATGCTGTACAATCAGTCCTGAAATGTATTAACAAGGGAGATCAGAGCAGCAAAAAGAAGCTACTCTGAAAAGTTAAGAAATCAATTCTCAACAAATGAACCAGCAAACATGTGGAAAACTCTTAAAAATATTACCGGCTATGGAAAACTTCTTTCCCAGGCTGAAGAAAATCAACAATTGGCAGATGATCTGAATGTGTTCCACTGCAGGTTTGAAAGGAAACTACAGCCACCTATCTCCACAACCCCCATCTCAGACACACCAAGAACAGCCAAATCTCCCACAACTGATCCCAACCCATTGGGTTCACAAAAGAAGTGCAAGATCTATTTCACAGACAAACGCCAGGAAAAACACTGGGCCCAGACAAGATAATTCCCTCTTGCTTAAAAGTCTGTGTTGACCAATTGGCCCCCATCTTCACCCGAATCTTCAATAAATTATTAGAGATGTGCTATATTCCTTCTTGCTTCAAACGCTCCACTATCATCCCAGTGCTGAAGAAGCTCTTCATCAAGGAACTAAATGACTACAGACCAGTTGCTCTAACATCTGTAGTTATGAAAACCTTTGAAAGGCTAGTTCTATCCCACCTGAAAACTATTACGGATCCAATACTAGACCCCCTGCAATTTGCATACTGAGCGAATAGTTAACAGATGATGCTGTTAATATGGCTCTGCACTACATCTTACAACATATTGAATCTCCAAAGACCTATGCAAGGATCCTCTTTGTAGACTTTAGTTCAGCATTCAACTCCATCATTCCAAACATTCTTCTAAATAAACTAAACCAGCCAGCAATACTTGAACACACTTGTAAGTGGATCAAAAGCTTCCTAACAAACAGGAAACTACAGGTTAAGCTAGGCAGAACCACATCAGATACCCGTACAATTAGCACAAGGCTGTGTGCTCTCTCCACTTCTCTTTTCCCTATACGCCAATGACTGCATCTCAAACAATCTATCTGTTAAACTTCTGAAGTTTGCAGATGATACAACAGTGATTGGTCTCATTTGAGACAATGATGAATCTGCATACAGATGGGTGCTTGAACAACTAGCCTCGTGGTGTGACCGGAACAATCTGGAACTGAACACACTCAAAACTGTAGAAATGGTGGAAGACTTTAGGAGAAAGTATCCCATAATACCACCTCTTACAATACTAGACAACACAACATCAACAGTAGAGATCTTCAGATATCTAGGTTCGATCATACCTGAAGACCTAAAATAGACACGTAACATCAAAAAGTCATAAAAAACACAACAAATGATTTTCTTTCTGTGCCAACTCAGAAAGCTCAAACTGCCCAAAGAGCTGCTGATACAGTTCTATAGAGGAATTATTGAGTCTGTCATCTGTACCATTATAACTGTCTGCTTTAGTTCTACAATCCAACAAGACAAACACAGGCTTCAGAGGATAATTAGGACTGCAGAAAAAACAATTACTACCAACCTGTTTTCCACTAAGGACCTGTATACTGCAAGAGTCAAAAAGAGGCCAGTGAAAATATTTGCAGACCCCTCACATCCTGGACATAAACTGTCTCAACTCCTACCCTCAAAATAACGCTAAAGAGCACTGCACACCAGAACAACTAGACACAAGAACAGTTTTTTCCTGAAAGCCATCACTCTGCTAAACAAATAATTCCCTGCTTGTATCCTTACGATTTATATTGACTGTTTCCTGGTATGATTTGATTGCCTATTTGTACTCTATGACTATACTAAGTGTTGTACCTTATGATTCTTGATGAATGTATCTTTTCTTTTTATGTACACTGAGAGCATATGCACCAAGACAAATACCTCGTACAATCACACTTGGCCAATAAAAAGTTAATTCGAACAACTAGCGGGCTCGGAAGATCAAAGTAGCAAAAAAGATCTAGACTCAAACTTTCAAGAAGAACAAGACCAATCAAAAAATAATGAAGAAAAACAAGAAGTAAGAAAAACTAACCAGCAACAAGAAAGAGAAGACCTTAAATCAATGAACATAACCCAAAGGGAAATAAGAACAATCAGGAGACAAAGAACCAGATATAATTAGAACTATGGAAAAAGAGGTGAAACTCTTATCCATTAACATAAACAGCTTAAACAACAAAATGCAGATATTATTTGTTTACAGGAAATACACAGTTTAAAAACAGATGAAAAATATCAAGATTGCCCCAAATTAGGGACAGTGTTTATGGCTTCTGCAGATAATGAAAAAAAGAATGGAATAGCAGTTTACATTAAAGAAGAGATAAAGGCAAATTTAATATTTACAGATCCCAAAGGAAGTGTTCTGGCAATAGAAATACAGATAAACTTTTAAAAAATCTATTAATTTACACCCCTAATGCAAATCAAAAAGAATTCTATAAAGCTCTATAGGCTAAAATCATTAAACTGGAAAGGAAAAATATTTGTATTATAGGGGATTTTAATGTTGTAGCAAAAAGATTATACTGGAAGGAATAAGAAGGGAAGGGGAAAAAAGAAAAGAGAACTACCTAAAATTTGTGTAGAAATGATTAAAGAATTAAATTTAATAGACGTATGGAGAAAATTAAACCCAGATAAAAGACAATTTACCTTCTATTCAAATCCCCACCAGTCATGGTCGCACATTCATATGGCATGGATGAGTGGAGATTTAGTAGAAGTGACAAAAAAAGAAATTATACCAAACTCTTGGGCAGACCACAACCTTCTTAGAATCAATTGGAGAGGTAAGAAAAAAATCAAGGAGAAGGTGGACTTTAGATTCTCAATTATTAAAGGATGAGGATTTTATAAAGAAACTTAAGGAAGAACTAACTTTTTATTTTAAAGAAAATAATAACTTAGACACAACTATCCAAAATTTATGGAACACCATGAAAGCCGTCATACAGGAAATTATAATATCTTATACTGCACAAAAAATAAAGAAAAACATGCTCAACAAAACAATTTATATCAAACAATCAAGAAACTAGAATCCGAATTACAGGATGCCCCACAAAATATTAAATTACAAGAACAATTGATTCTCTATAAACATAAACTCAGCTTAGTTGAATAGGAAGAATGGATTAGAAACTTGAAAGTAACTAAGCAAACAAACCTGGTAGATGGCTGTTTTATAAGCTCAAAAAAGAGAAAGAGAAAAGAACCATCTACCAACTACAGGATGCAAGTGGAAATTATCAACATACAATAGAGAAGAAAAAAGAGATTGAACATAAATATTTTGAGAAATTGTATAAGAAAGAGAGAGTAGATGAAGATCAGATAAGGGAATATCTAAGAGTAAAAAGAACTCGAGAAATTAACAATGAGATGAAAGAATTTTTGACGAAGGACATATCTATGAAAGAATTAAAACAAGCAATTAGAACCCAGAAAAGTAATAAAACCCCAGGCTCTGATGGCTTCCCAGGAGAATTTTATAAAGTGATAGAAGAGCAAGTGAGACCAATAATGGTGGATTTATATAACGAGGTATTATTATCTGCTAAAATGCCAGACACGTGGAGAGAATCATTAATTTTGCTAATTCCGAAGGGGGACTCAGATGCCAGAATGATACAAAACTATAGACAAATTTCTTTGCTGAATGTAGATTATAAAATATTTACTACCATTATTGCTACTAGATTCAAGGAAATTCTGAATGATTATATACATCCAGACCAAAATGGATTTCTCCCAAATAGACAAATTAGGAACAATTTAAGAATAATAATGGATAGTCTGGAACATTATGAAGCCCACCCGGAGAAACAGGTAGCCCTTGTTTTCTTGGATGCTCAAAAGGCTTTTG
Organism: Hydrophis major; assembly: GCA_033807585.1. Classification (NCBI taxonomy): domain Eukaryota; kingdom Metazoa; phylum Chordata; class Lepidosauria; order Squamata; family Elapidae; genus Hydrophis; species Hydrophis major. Next base: position 140,133,208 of record CM066343.1, on the reverse strand, counting down.
ACAACCTTAATTGCAATTTATGATTCAGCAAATTTATGACATGAATTTCGGCACCAAATTTGAGAATATTATAACAGCAATTTATTTAGTACAAAAAGCAAATATCATAATAAATGGAGAAAATACCCAAACTTTAATTATAGAGAAAGGAGTCTGACAAGGTTGTCTGCTGTCCCTGCTCTTCAGATTATTATGAGAAGTACTATTAGAAAGAATGAGGCAAAATCCTGATATAAAAGGATTGAAAACTAGAAATGAAGAATATAAACTGCAAGCATTTGCAGATGATATGGTTTTTATTATTGAAGACCCAATAGAAAAAGGACAAATATTAATTAAGGAATTAGAAACATATGGAGCAGTGGCAAGATTAAAAATTAATAGACAGAAAATGAAACTTTTAGCAAAAAATTTAACAGATCTACAAACAATAGAATTAGAAAGAGCACTTGGACTTCAAACAACAAGAAAAATTAAATGCCTGGGAATATGGCTGACAGCATACTGTAAAGCGATAAAGGAGAATAATTATAATAAGCTATTACAACAAACAAAAAAAGACTTAAAATTATGGATGAAAATGCAACTGTCATTACTAGGAAGAATAGCAGTCATAAAAATGTCTATATTACAAAATTTCTTTATCTATTCCAAACCATTCCAGTTAAATTAGAAAAGACCTCTTTTGATAATCTTAATAAAATGACAGAAAAATTTATTTGGCAGGGTAGAAAACTCAGAATAAAAATGAAACTAGTACAAGATACGAAGAGCAGAGGAGGCTTTGGATTGCCAAACTGGGAATTATATCATAGTGTAGCAACATTAGTTTGGCTAAAAGATTGGATTAATTTAAAGAATAAAAGAATATTAGCAATAGAAGGTCATGATCTTCAGAGAGATTGGCATGTCTTTCTTTGGGACACAGGATCCACCAAACAAAAATATTTCCACAGACATCTGATTAGAGATTGACTGATATACAACTGGATCAAAGTTAAAAAGAAACACTATATAAAAATCCCAATCTAGCTATCTACAATGGAAATGATGATCCACCCAAATAATTTAGACCTGAACAAAATGTTAAAGTATAAATACTTATTGGATACACACGGAAACTTAAAAACAATACAGGAGCTCCAAGAACAAGGGCTACGAGTGGACTGGTGGGCTTATCTTCAAATAGAAAGCTAATATAAAAAGGACATAAAGGAGTACGAAATATACTTGAAACCTCAACAATTAGACAAAATCTTATTAGGCCCAGATAAAAAAAATATTACCAAAATTTACAAGTATCTCCTAGAAGTAGATTTAGAAGAAGAAGTAGTGAAAGGATGTATGATCGCATGGGGTCAAAATATTGGTCATAACATAAAGTTATCAGACTGGGAGATTGTATGGAATAGAAATCACAAATTAACAAAATCAGCAGCATACAAAGAAAATGCATATAAAATGTTTTATAGGTGGCACTTAACCCCCTTCGAGATTAGCAAAAATGTATCCTAAAATGAGTCCTATATGTTGGAAATGTAAAAAAGAAGAGGGAACATATTATCATACGTGGTGGTCTTGCCCAGAGACTCAAAAATAGTGGCTCAAAATCAAAAATTGGCTACAGGAAATCACCAATGAACAATTAGACCTAGAACCAGAACTCTTCCTATTGAGGATCTTCAAAAAAATACATAAAGAGCACAAAATACTTATTATTACACATGCTGACTACTGCCGGGATTGCCTTTGCCCAGTGTTGGAAACAGCCATATACACCCATAGAGGAACTGGTTATACAAAAAGTTATGAATTGTGCAGAAATGGATAAATTAACTGAGTTTAAAAGATAAGAAAGCTTCAATATTTTATAAGGTATGGGAACAATGGTATAGCTGGATAGATCGGAGACAGATTAAGGATAGGTAATGTTCTGTCCCCTCATTAGCATTCTTGAGATCCCCGCGCTTTGATTGGCCAAAGCGCGGGGCACTCTGATTGGCTAGGCGAGCCGCACCGATTGGCTCGCTGAGAATCTCCCGCGATTGGTCGATTCGAATCGCGGGAGATTCAAAGTGGTGCCATTGGCCGCGGCCGCCGCGACTAAAGAAATAAAAAGTCGCAAAGTTTTTCCTTAGCCCCAGTTCGGTTCCTAACTCAATAAAAGAGCTTGATACTAAGTCACCGACTCCTGGTATCATTTCCGACGACACGACACTGGCGACGAAGGTGGGATCCTGATCCTGAACCAAAGCACGTGTCCGACGGAAGCCAAACGAAACTCCATGATGGCGAACATCGCACCCCCCGCACCCTTCAACCCCGCCAGCGAGGACTGGGAATCGTACTCCGACAGATTCCGCATGTTCCTCGAGTGCAGCGACCTGAAGGACGCCACCGGCCCAATGAAGCGAGCCGTCTTCCTGACCCACTGCAGGACCGCAGTGTTTAAGATGGCCAAAGCGCTTGCCAAACCCGCCGACGTGACCACGATGGACTGGGATGTCCTCGAGCCAATACTCCGGCGACACTACACTCCAGATGTGCCCATCCTCATCCAACGACATGAGTTCTACCGTCGGGACCAACGGTCGGGTGAGAGTTTCAGCGACTTCGTCGCCGAACTACAGCGCCTAGGGGGGCTGTGCGAATTCGACAACATGAACGAAGCTCTGCGAGACCAAATCGTGCTCGGCCTTTGGGACCCCATCCTCCAGAGTCGGATGATGGCCAAGGGCAACATCACCCTCGCAGATACCCTCACCGAAGCCACAGCCGCCGAAGCTACCCGAACATCCGCCGACCGCATGCGCCGACCGAACGCCGGGGACCACAGCGGGAACAACCACCCTGCAAGGTCAGCCGAGGCCCAACCCGAGACGACCACCCACCAGGGCGACGTCCACTCAGCATCGGGCACTTCCAACGAGGAGGAGGAAATCCACCGTCTCCAGGCAGGCCGCGACCCACGGAACCGGCGGGATCGTAAGTCGAGGACCACCTGTGCTGGTTGCGGAGGCGACCACCCCAGGTCCGAATGCCGGTTCTTCGATTCAATCTGCCGGCATTGTGACAAGAAGGGACACCCCCCCCTTGTCTGCCGTCTCAAAAAGAACCGCAGCTCTCCACGATGGGACCAGAGCGAATGGAGACGAGAGAGCACACCACCCCGGACCAGAGATCGCCCCACTGACAACAGATGGGACTGGAACAGAGGATCCCTACGAGGCGGCGAAACCCGGCGAAGAGAGGAGACCCATCAGACGGTCACCATCGGCCACGCCACAACCAACGACGCCCGGAAGGTCTACGTGGAGGTAGGCATCAAAGGCGAGCCATGTAAAATGGAGGTGGACTCCGGGTCCTACCTCTCCATGATAGCATGGCAAGAAATAAAACGCTTGGTGCCTACCATCCAAAGAAAAGGCCTAGACAACCAGAGACTAATCGTGAAAGACTATCAGGGAAACCGCATCCCTGTAGTCGGAACCGGACAGTTCAAGGTAACCTACAAAGGGCGCACCAAAAGGCTTTCCCTGACCATCGTCGATCACGACCACCCAAGCCTACTGGGACTGCAATGGTTCACCTTGCTCGGCATCGCAGTCACGGGAATCGACCACATCGCCGACGACAACTGGGAGCAACAACTAGCCCGGGAATTCCAAGAGGTGTTCGACGGAAACCTAGGCAAGTACCGAGGGCCCCTTATATCATTCAGCCTAGACCCAAACGTCCCCCCAAAACGCCTAAAACCAAGGTGGGTGCCATTCACGCTTAAACCCACGACAGGTAATTATTAAATATAGAATATAGATAGAATAAGAATATAATTAGGCTTCTGTAAATATTGCACAAATGATTGTTATATAAGCACCACAAATAGCTGTTATTGAGTAATATATTTTTATGTTTTTAATGTAATAAAAAATCAATACAGTTTATTTTAAAAAAAATTCATTCATTCAAATAAGCAGGCATTCCCAGGGTCATCTTCTGCTGGCTTTCAGAGTGAAACAGCCCACATATCCCTCTCCCCTAATACATTCCCCAAAAGGTGAGAAAATCTCAGGGTGCTCAGGTACCAGAATAAAGGTTATAAAATAGCAATTGTAAGAAGAAATAAGAAAGAATCCAATTCGAGATTCCCCCTCTTCTCCCAATTGAATGGCAGTATCACTTTAGGAATCTGACAATATCTGTAAAATAAATTTTCCATGGCCTTTCCCATACCCCAATGAGGCAATATTGCTCAAAATAATTCATTTCCTATGGCCATTGAAATGGAGAACCTACCATCTTTTCCTTTCTGTACACATGAAGAGGGGGAAAGCAGGACTTTTAAAGGCGTCTGGGGTTGCAACTTCATGGATTACCAATACAAAGCCATCAGATTATGAACTTTTTAATATTCATTGTGTGCTAAGCTGCCCCATATGTAGTCTCCAGCCACATGGAATTGCTTTTCATTAACTGGCTACTGATGACCATACATGAATGATGGAAAGGGGAAAATGGAGTCTATCTGCCCACATGGGGCTGAGGTATTTAATGTATCTACAATTCTGAGTGCAGAGAAAACCAGCAATTATCCAGCAGGGGTTTTCTTCCATATAATACTGAATGTTTTTTGCATTTAAGAGAAGAACACTCTTTTCTCCATAGATGGCTTCTGAACATTACTGTATTACTGTCAGTTTCAGTAGTTCAAATAGCTTTGTAGACTTACTAATAATTTTGCCACAAAATTTGCAGAAATATAGTAAGTCAAGATTCCAGTCAAATTTCTTTTAATATATTCTTTTATAAGGATTTATTTGTCTTTACAACTTGTACTACAGTATTCATATTCTGTTCACAATGAGTCTTTGAAAAGCTTTCTATCTTTGGAGTCCTTTTTATTTGAAATAATTAAAATTTGAAAACCTCGAGGCTTCCTGTTAATCTTTGTCTTGTACATTTGTGAGGTACATGACAAAATAAACCACTGTTTTCTATTATTTTTTTATCAAAATACTTATATCCTTTTAATTAATGTTTAAATATTTTCTTTCCAAGCCTTAAGGATTTGTGATTCTGAGTTATACTTCTACTGATTAAGACCTCAATTGACATAGCTTTTTTTTTTCTATAGAGCAATGTTCCTTGGTAGTAAACTAATATTATAAAGTGGCTGGGAGACTAGTCAATAGAAAGAAATCCTGAAAATGATGGATATTTGTGCGTGCTTGTGTGTGTGTGTGTGTGTGTGTGTGTGGTGTATTTGTGTGTGTGTGTCATTTTTTTCAAAGAAGGTGACTCTGAAGCAGCAAACCTTCTTTCCAGATGGCATTCAGGAACAAAATGGATGGAGGAAAATCAAGTTATTAAATGCTTTAAATTCAATTTCAGTTGAATTCTTTATTAAACTATTGAGCTTTTGGTGGCTATTATAGGGTTTAGCCATATGCTTTTTTGCCAGACAGTTTGAAAAAGAATATACCTATTTGGCAATAAATTGAAGAATTTTAAAAGAAAATATTTAACTTGGACATCTTTACCACTTTTTTTCTCCTTGTACACATCCAGTTCTTTGATGCCTTCCTTTTCCCTTTTTTGCCTTATGTCTGCTTTCAGGAGTCTTCCTGGAACTATCTGTAACAAATTAAATTAGTTAGAATTAATATTTGAGCATAAAGAACACTCTGGCAAATAAGACTGGACATGCTCAACAGAACTTTGTACCATTAAGGACTAAAAATACTCTTAGTACGAGAATAGGCTTGTCAAATTACTTTTTATTGAAACAATAAACTGAAAATGGTCTGGGAAAGATGCATTAGATCAACCTTCCCCTTAATGTTTCCAGTGGCTGTCTGAAAATACCTAAGAATTTAATCTTTATGGACTTTTAACAACAGAAGCTCAAGTAGTGCCTAGCACAATAATGAATAACCTATATAGACACAGACACATTATAGCCCTCTAACACATTATTTATGACCTGCCAGCATAAGAATATAACAGTGCAGAAATTCAGGAGCAAAATGGCCATTTTTTTGTATTACAATTTCTATAACAAGATTTTGAGTACATGAAATGTGCGTTTTATTAATGGTGAAATAGGAACAGTTTAATTTCCAAAGGTTTCCTGCTCCCATTGTCACATTTAAGAACTAGGTGAAGGGAGGGGAGGGGACTAATTTGTCAATGGACTGGGGGTGGAATCAACCCATTACAGACATCTTTCTGCCAAAAGCAGCGTAAACCACAAGAAATTATGTTTGCAGCCTAATTTGTCCATCCTACAACGTATCTGCACTCCAGAGCTCCGTGCAGAGCTGAAAGAATATTTGGACAAAGGTGAAACAGATCTGTATATCGACTACAGTGCTGACTATATTAAACATAAGAACATTGGCCCATGCTCTAACATTTGTGCTTCTGTTCACCAATGTTAGGTATGCATGCCCTCCATATCCTTAAGGTTGACTCCTACTGGTTTAATGTGTAAACTATTTAATGTAAGAAGCCTTGCAAACAAAATGTCTGAACTCCTTTTGTTCCTGAACATGTCTCTTTTTGACCTCATTTTTATTTGCAATACTTGGTTGAATGCATCTTTTTCAGACATTTTTTTTACCACATTTGATTGTCATGTTTTTCGGTCTGACTGTGAAAATCACAGAGGTGTTGTTGTTGCTTTTTTTTTTTTTTTTTTTAAATGTCCCTAGGATTGAAAAAGATTAATGTTACTCCTGAGCTTGCTTTCCCAAAGTCAATTTTTTGCGACCTGTCCCTAAATATTACAGTTCACTTTTGTTATGTTACACAGCCCCTGATTGCAATCCTGTCCATATGAATAAGTTAATTGAATTATTAATCTGGGAGGTTCCTTGCCCACATCCTTTTGTTCTTCTTGGTAATTTTAATTTGCCATTAATTAATTAGGCCTTAAAGAAATCAACTAATGAACCGATATACATAACTTTTAACTGATATACATGCTGTTACAACCTAGGGGCTGGAGCATTTAGTTGTTGATAGCATTGGGGTCAACAATTGTCTTTATCTAATTCTTTGTAATTTAATTTATGGTTTACACATTAAAGAACCTTTTTCTAACAGTGATCATAATATGATTGACTTTTGAATTAATCTACGTCCTCCTGAACTTGATCTTAATGATTGTTTTTCAAATTATGATTTTAAAACAGCAAACTATGATTTAATAGCTGCTGATTTAGCATTGTTAAATTGCTACAGACTGTTCTCAAGTTGTAAAAATGTAGGTGATTTTTATAACATTTTTTGCTTGAAATTAATTGAGCTATAAACTTATACATACCAAGAAAAACCAAAAAAGTTATAAATAATAAATTACTCAAGACAATAAGAAAATTAAAATCTAAGAAAAAAATCTCTTTGCCAGAAAAATAAGAAAGGTTATATTGCCAACTTCAAAGGTTGCTACAAAGCCTTATGTTATCAAATTAAAAATGAATGCACCAATTTTTCTGTAAACAGGAGGAAAAGCTGATAAATTCAAACTCTATGTAAGCTTTTTACAACTTTGTTAAGTCAAAACATAAAGACTCACAAGTGATTCCACCATTAAAAGGGCAAAACAGGGTTGATTGTAATGACAATGTTGGTCAGGCCAATCTTTTCAATATATTTTTTTAGTTCAGTTTTTGTGCATAGCAATGGTTGCAGTCCCTCATTCGCAAATCGAATCATAAATAGTTGTAGAAAATTGCTGAATATTAAATTTACAGTAGATAATGTTGAATTAGCATTATGTAATCTAAAGCCATCACTATCCACAGGACCAGAGGAATTATTTGCTTTTTTCCTGAAAAAGCTTTCTTTCTTGAACCTTTATGTACAATTTTTGAAGTATCATTTTGAACTAGCTCCCTGCCTGATCTATGGTCAGCAGCTATAGTTATGCCAATTTTTTTAAAAAGGGTGACCCTAGTTCAGTCAAAAATTATAGACAATTTCTTTGTATTGTATTACATGCAAAGTTATGGAATTAATTATAAACCAATCCATCATTCACCACTTAGGAACAAATAATTTGCTATCTGACAAACAGTTTGGCCTTATGAAAAATTCATCTTACAATTTACAAATTTTGCACTGTAAAAACATCTGGACTTCATATCTTGATCAAGGTAAAGCTGTTGATGCAATTTACACAGATTTTTGTAAGGCTTTTGATACAGTAATACATGATAAATTTCCATTGAAATTAAACTCTTATGCCATTTCTGGACCTTTGCACAAGTGTATTGCTGCTTTCCTGTCTAATAGACTGCAGAAAGTCAAAATAGGGAACTTGCTGTCTAACTCTGCATCAATTCACAGTAGTGTTCCTCAAGGCAGCGTTTTAGGTGCCATGTTCTTTTTGCTCCATATCAGTGGTTCCCAAACATTTTCAATCCACTGCCCCCTTGGTGCTACAAACTCATCTGCAATGCCCCCCCACCCATGGTTCAAATTTCTGTGGGCGTGGCCTAATTTGAGGCTGTGGTTTGCTGGTAATGTGATTGGGTAGGTGTGGCTTGCTGGTCAAATGACTGGGTGGGTGTGGCTTGTTGGTCACATGACTGGTGGCATAGCTTGCTGGTCACATGACTGGGTGAGCATGGTTTGGTGACTGGCAAACCAAATACAAGTAGTCCTCACTTAATGGCCGGTTACTTAGCAAGTGTTCTAATTTATGACTGGCCTTCCCAGAACCATTTGGTCTGTTTTTGGAGTTTTGACAGCCATATATACACATATACACATATTCCCTTCCAACCAGGGGTGGGATTCCACCAGTTTGCACCTAACAGTTGTTAACATTCTATGCAGTTCAGAGAACTGGTTGTTAGAAGAGATTACTGGCCTGATCCTGTAAGGAAGGCAGGAAGGAAACATTCTGGTGTTGCTTACAGAAACTGCCTCTCCGTTAATCCTTATTACATTCTTGGCAGGACTAGACTTCCTAACTCAGGAACGTCTCTGGAGTTTTTTCCCCTCCTTTGCTGGTCATTTGCTTGTGTGGAGTGACCATTCAAAGTTACAATGGCACTGAAAAAAGTGACTTATGACCATTTTTCACACTTACAACTGTTGCAGCATCTCCACAGTCATGAGAGGCCAGGCGAGGAGATGCATGCCTTGATGTGAGTGATATTGATTGGCCACGCCCAGCCAATAACATGATCACCAAGCCACGCCCACCAGTCACATGACCACCAAACAACACCCACCAACTAAGCTATGCCCACATAACTAGTTGTTAAAAAATTTGAATCCCACCCCTGCTTCCAACCCTGCTGGAGCAGATTATTGGACTAAAATCAGCAAAGCATCTCTGATTAGATTCTAGTAGTGAATAAAATCTAATCAGAGATGCTTTGCCGATTCTTGTTGATTTGTTTTATTTGTATTTCTTTATTTTATGTTGCTGAATTGCATTGACGTGTGTCCCTTCTTGTGCACAACCGAGAAGCTTTTGTGATTTTTTGCAGCAAAAATTACTGACCTCTGGCTTTGCTCTACTTTTCAAAAGTGCCAGCACTGCCACGTTCTGGGTGCCGGCCACCCCATTGAGCCCGCTGCACTGGAGGGACCTGCCCAAGCAAGTCCGAGCAGAGGGGTGAGCTTGAGAGAGGAAAAGAGAGAGAAAGAAAAGAGAAAGAGAGAAGGAAGAAAAGAAAAGGGAAAGAAAGAAAGAAAAAGGGATAAAGAAAGGGGGCATGGAGGGGGGATGGGGAGAGAGGGAGAGAGAGAGACCTGATGCATCAGATTGAAATGAGGCCTAGTTTAGAGGCCCTTTTCCACACTGAAACATCTTTGCCAGCATCTTTGCCAACACATTGAAACATCTTTGGCTTCTATTAATTAAAGGTTTGCGGACGAAACATGGCCAAAACTATCAGGAAGCTCTCACATTTTGTTGAGGCTTTAAACAGGATCCATTGGACCAGATCTCCACCCTAAAAAATTACTTTTCCTCAATGTATTAAAGTGCCAATTCTGAAGAAGGCAGAACCAAAATGTATTGGCAAATTACAAGAACATACACACACATACACACCCACTCCCTTCTAACCCTGCTGGAGCAGGTGATTGCACTAGAATAGATATCTCATTATCTTTGTTCTCTCTCCCTCCCTCCTTTATTTCTTTTTCTTTCTGTCCCTTCCTTCCATCCCTCCTCTTTCGTTCTCCCTTTTTCTTTATTTCTTTTTCTTTCTGTCCGTTCCTTCCATCCCCCTTCTTTCTTTGTCCCTTTTTCTTTCTTTCCCTTTTCTTTCTCTTCTTCCTTTTCTCTTTCCCTCTCTCAGGCTCACCCCATTGACTTCGTGCACAGTTCCATTCAGACTTGCTTGGGCAAGTGCCTCTGGTGCAAGGGACTCAATGGGGTGAAACATGGCGGTGGTGGTAGGATGTTTGAAAAGGAGAGTAAAGCTACAGTAGCTTTACTCTTTCCCAACACTGCGTTTGGGGCGCTACCCCTGCCTCCCCAAACACAGCGGTGGCATGTTTGAAAAGGAGAGCAAAGCTATGTTTGGGGGGGGGCGGAGCCCCTTGCACCAGAGCATGCAAATCAATGGGATGATCCTATGGGACCTTGCATTGAATGCAGCGGCAGCGGGATTTTTTCTCACCCCTGAATTGTGCCCTGCCGCTCACTTCCAGTGCCCCCCTGCTGCCTCTTAACCCCCCTCCTGGCCCCCTTGCCTCTCAGCGCCCCCCTAAGAGAATTATCTGTTATTCAATCATTTATATTACTAAATGGAGGAAATAAACCATTTAAAAAACAAACAAAAACTTGAATGTGGACTTACATAAAAAACTGCTGATGGACAATCTCATGTTTATCCAACCCACTCTCCGATTTTCTCATCTGATTCATCAGTATTTTAATCTAAGTTCAGTATTTTTGACATAGAACTTCATCTAAGAACTGTCTCCATAATCCTTGAAATAGGGAATTGTATTATGTAAAAGGGTCACACTGTACACCCTTTCCGTCAATTATAATAAGGCATTGTTTCCATAGATTTCATTCTCAGTGGAATCCTAGAATCCTAGAATAGTCTTTCTTAAGATATTTTGGGCATAATGGCTAATCACAATGTAATTTGAACTGGCATCTTTCAGTCTCAAGAGACTATGGTATCGTGCTTTGAAACCGATAACTGCCATTTCCCGTGTTGTTTCAATGCTGTGTGTCCTCTCTAGAGCATAAGGTCTGGGTAATTTAATATGGAGGATAAACTGTTACCCAGGCAGCAGATCCCCCCTCTCCACATTACTGAAATAGTCTAATGGAACGGCAGAGCTGATATGATTAGTTCCAGCTGCATTGCAGGAATTACCAGAACATGATTATACACAGTCACGAACTGCTTCCGGGACTCTGGCTCCAGATTTTGCCTCAAGGTTGACCCCTGAAGCCTTTTCCAATAATAGATATAGCCACAAGGCAGTAGAGATTTGAAATCAGAGTTTCTCTTCTCCTAGAATATGGTTCTATCATTTTATCTGTCATTGGGGCACAAAGCCCTCTTCTGCCTTCAAATCTATCGACCATCTTCTCCTGTAACCCTGGGGAGGGGCCCTTACAAGCTGGACCAAAGTTTTTTAAGGAGGTATTAATCCTCTGGCACTCCTCCTCACTCCAGGACACCCAGCTCAGCTCCATTTGCAGTGTCCAGTACAGTGTGATTTGAAGCTATAATATATCTTGAGAGCACCAAAATAGAGGAGACCATCACAAAAATTGGATAAAGTAAGAGTGTAAATTATCTCAGAGTAAATAACTGAGGTGTGTAGTGCTTCCTATGGTTGCAGATACTTGCATCTAATTATGTCTGAAATGCCACCAGTTGTCACTCTTGGTTTAATTTACAATAAAGTAAGACTTCTAGGGCTTCATTTGTACCTAGGCAACCTGTGTTTGTACTACAAGCATTCCTGCACAAACGAATCTGAACATGCATTGCCTCCATATATAGGAGGTTGCCTAGTCAGCTTTCTTGTCAAGCTAATTAGTGTGTTTCCATTTTTCAGAAGACAAATAGAAATAAAATTAGTATGCAATTGATATGAAATAGTTCTATTCATCTGAGCTGGGGAAAAATAGACCAAGAAGAAATAACTAGACAAGAAAGGACAAAAGAACTGTTAAGAGAAAAACTACCATTGGCTGAACATCATGACCCCCAAATGGAATTCAAACAACTCAGTCAGTAATTAGGATCATCAACATGCAACTGTGTAACTAGGGAATTCTTATCCACCTGTATCCTTTTGTAAGTACAGTATTTTTTTTAAATTAACCATACATATTTTATTTATTATTTGCATATTGTCTAAGGGTTTAGTTTAGTCATTCTTAAAGAAATGCAAAATCTAAATTGATTGAATGCCACATGAAAAACAAATAACAAGAACAAAAATAGCAAAACTATTTCTATTTAAGAATGTAGTAATGTTACATTTTTTAAAAATCCATTGATGCCAACAGAATATATCACTTGTCTTCATTTCAAGTTGATTAATAACAAAACAAAAATTTTGTAATGTATGTGTGTATGTTTACTAAAATGCTTATCATATTCAAAAATTCTTTAAATGATAGATAAGTAAAATCAGAATATTAGTAATGTTATTAGAAGGAAAAAAATAAAGTAACAGAGTCAAGCAGCTATCAGCACTAGTTTCAGCCTTAACTATGTTATATAAACCAAAGAAATGTATTTTAATGCTCCTAAATTCTAAATAATGAGAATTTCACAGATGTAATTGCTAACTCAACATTTCACTTTTTAAGAAGAAAGACAATTGGTCATTTCTATTTCAGGTTAATTAGAAGAATTACAGAGGCTGAATATCAAGATTGACTCGCACTTTCACCTACATTCTGCTTCTGCTGCAGCTTGACAATGAAAAGGAGGGGAGTGGAATGGACTACAAGGGTGGGGGGAATGGCATCCAAGCATCCATCAATTCCTGTGAGACATTGCTTCCATCTTAAAGACACATTGAGCAGATATCCCAACGTGACTGGCAGATTCCCATAACAAAATGAGCAGAAGTGATTGGTGGGCATAATGGACTGTGGATGGCCCATAAGGAAAAAGGGAATTAATTAAGCTTGCTTTTCCACAAGAAATCCAGACCTTGTTTAGCTTCTTCTGTGACAATGTGGTTTATTCAGTAAACTTTATACTCTTGGTAAAATAAAATTGCAAGTGTTTCTTTTTCTGGATTCACCAATTGACACATAAGATGAAGATTTACAATATTAATATTTTAACTGATTCTAGTCCCTCATAAAATATCCAGATAATTCCATAGTCTATAGGATTTCTTGTAGAAAGCAAAGACTGCTGTCAGGAGTCTTATTTACTTGATTTCTTGCTTAGTCAGGAAATAAAGTTGAGAAATCCTAAATCCAGAAGTTGGAAATACCTTTTTAAATAATCTTGACACATTGCCAACTCCAAAATAAGATGCTTAATATTTTTTCAAACCAAGAGAAAATAGTATTTTGTGGTCATATACAAGGGTGGGATTCTACCGGTTCACATTGGTTCTATAGAACCGGTTGTTAATGTCACCGGTAATTCTAAGAACTGATAAAATGGATCCCTGTCTGGCCCTGAACTTCTCTGCCACTCCTACAGGCCAAAAAATGTTTTTTTTACTCACATGCACAACATTTTTTGCACATGTGCAACAACAATCCTTTCCTCATTCTCCCCCAGCTGCCTCTCCCTTCACTGGCCCTGGCCCTCGCCTCTCTCCAATGCTCCTACACTCCAAAACCCAGTATTTTTTACTGCGCAAGCGCAACATTTTTTCACGCATGTGTGACAATCCTTGCCTCATTCTCCCCTGCTCACCCTGCCCCTACTTATAGCACATGTTCTACAGTGTCAGGGACTCTTAAAAGTAACTGAATATTACTTATCTCTGTTCCTCGCCTGCTTTCTTCACTTGCCACTGCCTTCACTTCACTTGCCACTGCCTTCACTTACAACAATAATCAAGTCCAAACCACTACATTGTTGAATTTTTATTGCAGCATAGTGCCAAGATGAAAAGGCAAATGAGTTTGTCTGCTTTTTTTGGCAAGAAAACAAAAGGAGATCCAAAAGAGTCACAATCACAACCATTGGAGTCTGAGGATAGTGATGCCAGCACATCATTCACACCATGACCAGAGGAAAGAGCCATCCACATCACAACAAGAGGAAAGAGCCAGCACACCATCCACACTACGACCAGAGGAAAGAGCACATCATCAGGTACTGGAAGAATTGAATCAAACATTGAAGAGAAACTTCCTGACTGCTGGACACTGCAGCAGTACCATAGTTAATAAAGTATGAGCTTGAGGTTAAGTGCAGGGTTCTGGCCCTGCACTTCTGATTGGCTGTTAGGCTTGGCTAGTTCTTAGGAATCCGATTGGCCCTTAACAGAGGATTATTATTGGTTTAAAGTACTTGCGTTCATACTCGCTATTGGACAATTCTCACAAAGGTTGCCTATATAAGGCAGGGTTCACTGTTGTTGTTTCGAGAAGTCACTATGCTAATAAAGAGCTGAAAGTCATTACTCAGAGGCTGTCTCCATTTACTCCGACCCATGTCCAAGTACTTAACACTGGCGACGAGGATGGGATTTGGAGACGTCTGAACCTAAGAAGTCAGGAAGCAAGACCGAGCACGTGGAAGACGACGCCAGCAACGGAACCATGTCCAGCAGCATCGTACCACCCGCTCCGTTCGATCCAAACCAAGAGGATTGGGAATCCTACATGGATCGCTTCCAAATGGTTCATGAGACAAATAATTTGAAGGACGCCACACCAGCAAAAAAGCAGGCACTGTTCCTGACGCACTGCGGCCCAGCTGTTTTTAAAATGGCAAAAGCACTCGCCAAACCTCGAGAAGTGAAAGCCATGAGCTGGGACAACCTCGAACCCATCCTGAGAGATCATTACGCGCCAACCGTGCCTACACTCGTGAGACGCCACGAGTTTTATCAAAGGAACCAGCGAAAAGGAGAGAGCGTGGCCAATTTCGTGGCAGACATCCGAAATTTAGGAGGCCTCTGCGGGTTCGCCAATTTAGAAGAAGCACTAAGAGACTGAGTAATTCTGGGATTAGATGCACTTGGCGTGCAAAGCAAGCTGATGGCGAAAGGCGACATCAGCCTTACTGACGCCATCGCTGAAGCCACGGCTGCGGAGGCAATCAAAAAGTCAGCTGCACAACTACGGCGAAGCCGCACTCCGGTACCACCACCGACAAGCGACATTTTATCCAAGTCTGAAGGACAGCTCGTGACGACGCACCATGAGGACCTCTCTTCGTCGTCGGGCAGCAACGAAAAAGGGGTCCATCGACTGCAGTCTGACCGGGACCCTCGCCCGAAGCCCTTACGCTCTTGCGCTGGCTGTGGATCAAACCATGCCAGGGCCGAATGCAAATTCCGCGACTCACTCTGCCATGAGTGCAGGAAACGAGGCCATATCAGCCGGGTCTGCCGCAGCTTACCAGGACCCAGCCAGGCCTCAAAAGGGGACAACTATTGCCAATCGACAGGAAACCGTCCTGTAATGTGAAAACCAGTAAACCACTCTTACAGAAATCGCGCTTTGCAAAAAGAAGAGGCTCACCATACTATCACTATAGGTCACGCCTCAGTCATGGACACTAAGAAAATTCGAGTCACGGTAGCCATCGAGAACCAGCCTTGCCACATGGAGGTCGACTCGGGATCGTCCCTCTCGATGATGTCTTGGAAGACACTCAAGCAACTTATCCCCACAATCCAACGCCAAGACCTCCAATTTCAACGCCTCATCCTCAAGGACTACCAAGGAAATCGAATCCCTGTGGTCGGGTCCTGCCAAGTCCGAGTGTCCTTCAAAAAACATACAGCATACTTACCTCTAACGATCATCGACAGAGATAGGCCTTGTCTATTAGGCCTCCAGTGGTTCGCGCCACTAGACATCGAGGTGGCTGGCATGAACCAAGTCGGTGGTTGTGAGTGGGAGGAAGACCTTGTTTCTGAGTTTAGATCCAAAAGTAGCCCCAATTCGCTTGAAGCCCTGTTGAGTTCCATTCGCTCTTAAAGCTAAGATCGACAAACAACTCGATAAGTTAATTGCTCAAGGGGTGTTGAAGCCCATCGATCACTCTCCATGGGAAACCCCTATTGTAACGCCCATTAAGCCAGATGGGTCAATCTGAATTTGTGGGGACTACCGGGCCACTTTAAACCACGCCCTACAGCAGAATGCGTATCCAGTTCCGGTGGTGCAGCACCTCCTCCACTCCTTGGGGGGCGGAAAGGTTTTCGCTAAATTAGATTTAGCTCAAGCTTATCAACAACTACCAATGGATGAAAAGACGGCTCAGGCCCAAACAATTGTAACGCACAGAGGTGCTTTTAAATGTACTCGATTGCAATTTGGGGTTAGTGTAGCCCCGGGGATATTCCAAAGCCTCCTGGAAAGGTTGTTACAGGGAATCAAGGGCGTGGTTCCGTATTTTGATGACGTATTAATTTTAGCCCCTACCAAAAAAATCTTGTAGGATCGTTTGAAAAGTGTTCTTAAAAAATTCCAAGAGGCAGGACTTAAGGTGAAAAAAAAAACAAATGTCACTTATATACTGACAGTGTTGAGTTTCTAGGGTACAGGATTGATAGCCAGGGCATCCACCCTACCGAAAGTAAATTAAAGGCGATAAAAAATGCCCCCAGGCCACGTAACAAGACCAATCTCCAGGCATTCTTAGGCCTCATTAATTTTTATAATGTATTTTTACCGCATAAGGCGACTATTGCTGAACCGTTACAGCGGTTATTAGATAAAAAAGCATTGTGGGTATGGGGTTACCGGGAAGAACAAGCGTTCCGGAATGTTAAAAAATTGCTCACATCTGACTCTGTACTTATGCAGTATAACGAGACTTTACCATTAGTTATAACCTGCGATGCCTCGCCTTTCGGGGTGGGCGCCATTTTGAGTCATGTACTACCTAATGGGAATGAAGCCCCTGTTGCATACTTTTCGAAGACTCTTTCACATGCAGAGCGGAACTATGGACAAATTGATAAAGAAGCTCTCGCAATCGTTGCAGCTGTAAAGAAATTTCATGAATATGTGTATGGAAGGACATTCACCATTAGAACTGACCACAAACCGTTGCTAGGGATAATAGCCGGGGACAAGCCAAGCCCCTACATATTATCCCCTAGAATGACCCAATGGTCAGAATTCCTTGCTGCTTATAATTATCGCCTTCAATATCGCCTGGGGAAAGCCATTCCCCACACCGACGCATTAAGCCGAGCACCGCTTCCAGAGACTCTCGACGATCCGGCACCAACGGCAACCACATTGCAGATCGAAACACTCAACTCGCCGCCTATGACTGCCTGAGACATCATGAGAGAAACCAAACGAGACCACACCCCAGCTCGAGTCCTAGGCTGGGTAGAACGCGGATGGCCATTGGACCAAGTCCCAGATGACTTCGCGCCATTTAAAGCAAGACAGACTGAACTTTTTTCACAAAAAGGCTGTGTCATCTGGGCGATAGAGTCGTTGTCCCAGAACGACTCCGGAAAACGCTACTACAAACCCTGCACGAGGGCCACCCCGGCATCGTGCGGATGAAAGCACTCGCACGAAGCTACGCATGGTGGCCGGGCATGGACCGGCAAATTGAGCAGTGGGTCAAAGCGTGTACCAGTTGCCAACAAGCCAGCAACGCCCCACCAAAAGCCATGCCTACTGAATGGGAAACGCCACGTGGACCCTGGTCCAGAATCCACCTGGATTTCGCAGGGCCAACCAAAGAATATACCTTCCTGCTGACGCATATTCCAATTGGTTAGAAGTTCATCCTATGACGGCCACAACTTCTGAGGCAGTGATTAAGATCCTAAATAGACTCTTTGCAACCCACGGATTGCCTGACATCCTGGTGTCCAATAACGGGCCACAGTTCACGGCATTGATGTTCGAGCAGTACCTCGCTGACCGTGGCATCCGCCATGCTCTCACCTCGCCTGTGCACCCTGCGACCAATGGCCGAGCGGAATGCATGGTCCAATTTGTTAAAAGACTTTGCAAAAAATGGACTATGACAACATCGATGACAAAGTCAACCAAATTCTCTTTTTGCAACACATAACTCCACATAGCATCACCAGCAGAACTCCCGCAGAACTACTGATGGGACGAAGACTCCATTCCCACCTCGACCGGTTGCACCCTGCTTATGAACCGGAAAAGCCAATAGTATCCAGTGGCCGCTGTCGCACGTTCCAGGTCGGAGACCGCGTTTACGCACGGAACTTATCAGGCGACCCGTTATGGATAGAGGCAATGGTAGTACGAGTGACCGGCCCCAAATCCTACATAGTGAAATGCTGTGACAATAGACTGTGGAAACGGCATATCGGCCAATTACGGTCACGACTCATAACGGCCAGTCAACAACTCCCCCATGACCAAATCGAGGGGGGGGGGGAGGTACAGAAGAAGAAGATGACGTTCCAGGGAACCTGCTCGAAGAGAGTGACGAATCAAGTGAGACTCAAGAAATGGAGCAGGAAGGAGAATTGTTTGCACCACAAGAAATTGCACCTGAGCAAGAAGCAGAGACACTGCCAAACAACAATCTACCTCAACAGGATTGCAATCAACCAGTCCAACAAAAATCCGAAAGACTTAAAAGACAACCATCCTACTTAAAGGATTATATAACTACACCATAATTAAGAAGCCAGGGGGAAGGGGTGTTATGTATGTACCATAGTTAATAAAGTAGGAGCTTGAGGTAAAGTTCAGGTTCTGGCCCTGCACTTCTGATTGGCTGTTAGGTGGCCAGATCGGATTGGCTAGTTCTTAGGAATCCGATTGGCCCTTAACAGAGGATTATTATTGGTTTAAAGTACTTGCGTTCATAGCTCGCTATTGGACAATTCTCACAAAGGTTGCCTATATAAGGCAGGGTTCACTGTTGTTTCGAGAAGTCACTATGCTAATAAAGAGCTGAAAGTCACTACTCAGAGGCTGTCTCCATTTACTCCGACCCATGTCCAAGTACTTAACACTTGTGTAGTTTCTTCTTTCACACCTTGAAAGTGCCTTTTCCATAGCTAGTTGTATAGTTTCAGACATATGGAGAATACATATTTAGTATGCATAACATGCAAAAGTGAACCTGACTAATTATAAAGAGAAATGAGATGTTATAAAAACTGAAGCATCCCTCACCCCAAATTTCAAAGAGAAAAATACTCAGAAGAACCCTTCTTAATAGCCAGAGAAAAGGGCACAAAAGAAGAATACGTAATCACCAACTTATTACCAAAATTGAACACAAGTTTTCTGTTGTTAAGCAAAAGTTTGATCTAACAACCATAAGTCAATAATTTCAGTGGCAGTGTAACTTTGAATGGTCACTAAATGTATAGAAGTATATAAGTTGAGGACTGTATTCCTCAATATATGGTATATATACAGTCCTGTATACCTGTCAGCCTTCAAGATTTTTCTCCCTTTGCTTTGCTTCTTTCTTGGATTTTGAATGGAGCACCAGCTGTATTCATGAAAAAGCAAGGGCCGCATTTTATTGTAGAATATAATAAACAATACAATAAATGTGATGCCAGATTTTCTATTATTTTTAAAGTTTTAATGTGTTTCGTTCTATAGTTTTCATATGATTACATATGTTGCTTTAACTTTTGATTGGGAACTGCTCAAGGTAGATAATAGGTAGCTACAAATATGTTTAAAATAATTAAACAAATTGTAGAATAAAAAAGTTGAGACCTACAAAAATAATTCATCTAATCTGAATAAAATCTTATCTCTTTCCTTTCTGCGATAGTTCTATATAGTTCTATATAGAATTACAGAATTGCAAGAACCATACAGTATCTTATTTTTATTTATTTAAAACACTTCTATGGCACTCACCTTAGAATGAAATTCTAGGCAACTGTAAGCAATTATATAACCTAACCTCTAAAATAAAAGCAAATAATACAAGATAATATTAATTTAAATGGCAAATATGGCAAATTATGATCTGAAATGCTGTATTCATTATAACTCTAAACATTTATATGTAACAGACCATCAATGATTGGTTCATAATCAATTTAAGACAAAATAAATGTAATGGTTTTATCGCTATAATAAGGCATAGCATGTTCTCTGTCCTGACAAGACAAATAGTAATATCACAATTTTACAATAATTTTCACAAACAAAACTTAGTTTATTCTGATGAATATATTGTTATTCATCAAAGAGTTAGCAGAAGAATAAGAAGAAAAAATGAAATGAAAGCTAGTGAGAGATATATAATATTTTTCTGTCCTTAAAAATATCTTATTATTTATATATATTGAGGAATGCTTGAAAAACATATCGATAATTAGGTGCTGGTGTAATCAAGGGAAAAAGCTTTGATAACTCAGGAATGGAAGATATACTAATACACCTCATTATCAAATTGCTGTGGGATATCTAATCTGCCCTCAAAACAAATTATATGAAAAAGTATGAACAGAAACAGCTTTCATTTGAAATTTAAAACCATATATCAAGGGTGTGGATGAAAGACTTGAAAATGGAAAAGGCTGATTCCAGTCTTGGTAGAATGCCTCCATTGTGCCAATTAAGCTGAGTGAAACCAGGCCAAATGTACAAATGAAAAAGTTTCTGTATTGAGAGGGGGGGGGAGGGAGAGGGAGGTGCCTGTGTGTGTAATTTATTTTCATACTTCTCTGGAATGTTTTATGGCATTTGTTCATATGTTTTCCAGAATTTCCAGATGGGCACTTAAGGATGCTTAATATTTCCTTGATAGCTAGTGAGGGAGGGGGTAATGAGTGGGATTTTTAAAAGCACAACTTCTTCCTATATGTTTTATAATTATTATATAAAACACAAATAAACAGAATACCTATCAATTAAGTTTGCAATATCAGGTATGATATAAAATCTTAAGGTTTTTTTATGGGGTAGAACAGGTCCATATTTGAAGAGTATAGCTTAGAAACCTCCAAATATGTAATTGCAGGCTCTGAAGAGAAGGTCTTTTGTCCTTATGAATTAGCAAAAGAATAATAAGCAGCAATACTGGTGTTATGAACTAATAAAGGTGCTTAATAAAGTTTTAACAAACCTCAAGGAAAAGCAGGGTTCTAATCCTGCACTTCTGATTGGCCAATAATAGCAATATTGGATTGGTCCTTTCTGGGGAATCTGATTGGCTGTTAACGGGCCAACTCTCATTGGTTCAAGGATTTAACGCTTCCATGTTCTCATTGGCTAATAGGTCAGCAGCCATCCTATAAAAGGGCTGCTGCCGCCCTAGGGTTTTGCTCTGTTCAGAATGATTAATAAAGAGTTGAAGTTCACTATTCACTGCCTCATCTCCGTTCCTTGCACCCATGCACAGAACTTAACACTGGCGACGAGGATGGGATGCGGAGACTTCAGAGCTGACTGAACACTACAGAGCACCAAACGATGTGGCTGAAGGTGCATCGAAACGGAAACCATGTCCGGCGGTGCCATACCACCCGCTCCATTTGACCTGGCACAAGAAGACTGGGACTCGTACATAGACTGGTCCCAGATGTTTCTGGAGACCAACAACTTGAAGGATGCCACTACAGGGAAAAAGCGAGCAGTGTTCCTGACCCATTGCGGGCCTGCCGTCTTTAAGATGGCCAAGGCACTGGCAAAACCGGCTGAAGTGAAAACCATGGACCTTCTACGGGCCCACTATGCACCCGCCATACCAACGCTTGTCCGAAGACATGAATTTTACCAGAGGGACCAGCAGAAAGGAGAGAACGTTGGAGATTTCATTGCGGATCTCTGGAACCTGGGAGGCCTCTGTTTACAGACTTCGAAGAAGCTCTGAGAGACCGAATAATTCTGGGATTAGATGACCACACTACGCAGAGCAAGATCATGGCCAAAGGGGACATCAACCTTGCTGATGTCATCAAGGACGCTACTGCAGCAGAAGCAACCAGGAAGTCAGTCACCCGAATGCACCACACCAACGCACCGCTCCGTCAACTCGCCAGCGATACCTCACCTTGCCTAGAGAGGCACACAACAGCGACCCACCACGAGGACCTCGAATCACCATCAGAAACTGATGAGGAGGAGGTCAACCGGCTCCGGTCTGAACGTGACCAACGCCACCTGCAGAATCAAAGACTACCGCACCAATGCGCGGGTTGTGGGGCAAACCACCCATGATTAGACTGCAAATTCCTTGATGCGCTCTGCCATTTCTGTGGGAAAAGAGGCCACATCGGGAAGGTCTGTAGAAGCAAGCAAGGATCCAGCCCAATTCAGAGGGGAAACAACTACTGCCAGACCACAGGGAATCGTCCTGTGAGTTGGGAACAATTGAACCACCAATGGAACAACCACTCCTATAAAAATAAAACACTGGCCATTTCAACGAGACAGGAAAAGTCACACCAAACCATTACAATCGGTTACGCTTCATCGCTAGATGCAAAGAAGATCCGAGTGAAGGTTGCCATCGAAAACCAGCCTTGTGTGATGGAAGTCAACTCAGGATCATCCCTCTTGATAGTTTCCTGGAAGACCCTTAAACAATTAATCCCTGCCGTCTGGCGTCAAGACCTCAGAGCCCAAAGAATCATACTCAAAGATTATCAGGGGAACTGAATTCCGGTCGTTGGATCCAGCCAAGTCCAAGTATCATTCAAAAATCGTACTGCGTCATTACCACTGACCATTGTCGACTACGACCGGCCTAGTTTGTTAGGCCTCCAATGATTCGCCCCACTTGGAATCGAGGTAGCCAGCATCCACCAAACCCGAAGCGACGACTGGGAGGAGGCCCTTGTCCAGGAATTCCAGGACGTCTTTGCAGACAAACTAGGTGAGTACAAGGGGACCCCGATATCATTTAACCTTAACTCTGAAGTAGCCCCCATCTGCCTTAAGCCTCATCGGGTACCTTTTGCCCTTAAACCATAAATTGACGAGTAACTCGATAAATTAATAGCCCAAGGTGTTTTAGAACCAATGGATCACACTCCTTGGGAAACCCCAATTGTAACACCCATCAAACCGGATGGATCGTTAAGGGTTTGTGGGGACTACGGGCCACCCTTAATCACGCCCTTCAACAGAACGCTTACCCAGTGCCGGTGGTGCAACACCTTCTCCATTCCCTGGGAGGTGGAAAAGTCTTCGCAAAATTGGATTTAGCACAGGCATACCAACAACTGCCTGTAGATAAAAAAACCGCAGAGGCACAGACGATCGTTACACACTGAGGCACCTTTAAATGCAACCGACTCCAATTCAGAGTGAGCGTAGCCCCAGGGATTTTTCAAAATCTGATGGAGAGACTATTGCAAGGGATCAAGGGGGTCGTGCCATACTTTGATGATATTTTAATTGCGGCCCCGAATAGAGAAGTACTAGAAAAGTGTCTTAAAATGGTTCTCCAGAAATTTAAAGACTCCAGCCTTAAGGTTAAAAAAAAATAAATGTCAACTGTGTACAGATAAAGTAGAGTTCCTAGGGTACCTAATCGATAAACAAGGCATTCACCCCACTAATAGCAAACTAAAAGCAATCAAAAATGCCCCAAGACTCAGGAATAAGACTGACCTCCAAGCTTTCCTGGGGCTTATTAACTTTTACAACATCTTCTTGCCCCAGAAAGCGACCGTAGCTGAGCCCCTACATAGACTTCTCAACAAAAAGGCAACCTGGGTCTGGGGACACCGAGAGGAGCATGCATTCCGACAAGTGAAAAACTTACTAACCTCAGATGCTGTGTTAATGCAGTATAACAAGACTTTGCCTTTAACAATTACATGTGACGCATCACCGTTTGGAGTAGGCGCCATTTTGAGTCATGTGTTATCAAATGGTAGTGAGGCCCCTATTGCCTATTTTTCAAGGACCCTATCAAAGGCTGAACGTAACTATAGCCAAATTGACAAAGAGGCTCTTGCTGTTGTATCTGCTGTAAAACGGTTTCATGAATATGTGTATGGATGAGTTTTTACTATTATTACCGATCACAAACCATTGCTAGGGATTATAGCGGGAGACAAGCCAACCCCCTATATATTGTCACCTAGAATGACTCGCTGGTTGGAGTTCTTAGCTGCGTACAACTATAAATTATAACACTGCCCGGGGAAAGCCATTCCCCACGCTTATGCATTGAGCCGTGCCCCACTTCCGGAAACCATTGACGACCCAGCTCCAACCTTACGACACTCCAGATTGAAACACTACATTCACCGCCTCTAACAGCCAGAGACATCGCTATTGAAACGAAACGAGATCCTGTCTTGGCGCGAGTTCTCAGCTGGGTCGAACGAGGATGGCCAGTAGAACAAACCCCTGACGACTTCACTCCTTTCAGAAATCGGCAAACAGAACTTTTTTCGCAAAAAGGCTGCATTCTATGGGGAGATAGAGTCGTCATCCCAGAGCGGTTACAACGAGCAGTATTGAAAACATTGAATGATGGTCACCCCGGCATCGTGTGTATGAAAGCGCTCGCACGAAGCTATGCGTGGTGGCCGGGCATTGACAAGCAGATCGAAGCCTGGGTAAAGACTTGTCTAAAGTGCCAAGAGGTCAGCAGTGCCCCACCTAGAGCAACTCCAACAGAGTGGGAAACCCCTCAGGGGCCGTGGTCCCGCATCCACGTTGACTTTGCAGGACCTACTAAGGGACATACGTTCCTCCTAACAGTGGATGCCTATTCCAACTGGCTCGAGATCCACTAAATGAAGAATACTACAACCGAGTCCATCATTCGAAAATTGAATAGGCTATTCGCAACGCATGGGCTGCCAGATGTTCTGGTCTCTGACAACGGACCCCAGTTCACCGCCCTGGCTTTTGAACAATACTTCCTGGACCGGGGCATCCGCCATGCGCTAACTGCGCCGGCGCACCCTGCGACTAACGGCAGGGCCAAGCACATGGTCCAATTTGTTCAAAAATCTCTCCACAAAATGGACTATGTGGACATTGACGACAAACTAAACAGAATACTCCTACTCCAACACATCACTCCACACAGCATCACCAACTAGACTCCAGCTGAACTGTTGATGGGACGTAAGCTCCGTTCCCACCTCAACCGGCTCTACCTGTCCTACAAGCCAGGGAAACCCTGCAGATCTAGCGGAAAATACCGTGAGTTCATGGTAAGTGACTTAGTTTTTGCTAAAAACCTTTCCGGTGAACCATTATGGGTCAAAGCAATTGTAACTCAAACCACCGGGCCCCGATCGTACCGTGTGCAAACATGTGATGGAAAAATATGGAAACGCCATATAGATCAGCTTCACTCTCAGCTACAGCCCAGTTCCCGTGACTCCTGTGACTCCCAAACTGAGGGGGGAGGGGTTGTCGAAGAAACTGAATTCAAGATGGTGGAAAGCAGAATCGAAGGAAGTCAGCAGCCGGGCGCGATAAATGAAGAAGAATCAGGGAGGGGATTGGCCTCACCACAGAGGTATACCTCAACGGAGGCAAGCCCGCAAAGATCGGAGGACAACAATGACAGAATTAGCGGCACCGAGTCGTCCAGTGAGGATGCGGAACCGCCTGTACCAGATATGTCCAAAAATTTCCTGCCGAAATCGGACTACAGACAGGAACCAGTGGGACAGCGCAAATCTAATAGACAGTTAAAACAACCTGCATATCTTAGGGATTATGTCACTGCACCCCTCAAATGGAACCCGGGGTGAAGGGGTGTTATGAACTAATAAAGGCGCTTAATTAAGTTTTAACAAACCTCAAGGAAAAGCAGGGTTCTAATCCTGCACTTCTGATTGGCCGATAATAGCGATATCGGATTGGTCCTTTCTGGGGAATCTGATTGGCTGTTAATGGGCCAACTCTCATTGTTCAAGGGTTTAACACTTCCATGTTCTCATTGGCTGATAGGTCAGCAGCCACCCTATAAAAGGGCTGCTGCTGCCCTAGGGTTTTGCTCTGTTCAGTATGCTTAATAAAGAGTTGAAGTTCACTGTCACTGCCTCGTCTCTGCTCCTTGCACCCATGCGCAGAACTTAACAACTGGATATTGCAAAACACAATTCACCAAAAGGATCCAGTCTCACTAATCAAGTAACACATGAGATTTCTGATTAACAGAGGTTTATTTTTATGGGGTCCACCTACATCCAATAATTCTGACTCATGACTTATGTAGTCAGAACAGGAACTATATGTGAAGTATCCGATCAGTTACTCTTAAGGTAACAGCAAGACCTTCAGCAACTTCATCAAATCAAATTGTGCCTTTTTACTAGGGTTTTAGGTTGTTATTTTTTAAAAAAAGACCAATATTTTTCTCATTCATCCATTCTGCAAATCTCTTAACATTTCACTCTCTCTTAAGAACATCACAAGAAAAATGTAAAACATTTTATACATCCCAGTATGGCAATCAGGAAAAGAGAAAAACATTATACATAATTGAATAATATTTCTAGTATTGATCCGTGCATACAGGTTTCAGTTTACATTCCTAAAAATTATACTGCCAAGTTTGAATTCTTGAACTAAAATGAACAATAATGTTCCATGCACTTATATAGATTATCTTATAAAATCTTTTGCCTGTTTAAAACCCAGTTTGCCCTTATATCTAAGTGATATGTTAACAAGGTTCCATGAGACTGCAATCAAACACCTATTTTTCTCAGATCAGTCCATATGCAAAATACAACATTAAAATATAATAGAGAAAAAAGTATTTCACACTCATTTTTACTCTTTGGTTTTGCTAGACCATTTAAACGCTAACTCCTTTCAGATGATTGCTAAGATGACATTTGTCTAAAAGTAAAAAATCAAAAAGTATTGTGCAACTATACTCTCTTTCTTTCCTTAAGAGATTTGGTTAAAAATAATTCAGAGCACAGAAGAGTTATATCCAGAAAAGACAGACTGGGATATTTTCTGATAGCAAACCATTTTAGGAGGATTGCAATACTATCTGCTTGGACTGGGCCAAGAAAAATATTACCTATTAATGTTTTTGATCCTTTCAGTTGTGCAGGAATTTAGAGATATTTTGTACTTACTTATCTATTCTGTTACTACTCAGTCTAGAACTACATGACCCTGACACTAACTGGTCCCTTGTAGATCAAAATAACAAATATGATGCTGGTCACAGATATAATGACTTGATTGGTTGATTTTATTCTTCTGTGCATAACTTGGTAGCTTCTCAAGTTGAATGCAGAAACATAACCTATATGTGGCTACTTTCAGAATAATGGAGCTGCTGCTGCTGCTGCTGACGTAGCCATTCTGCTATGGACCAAGTGAAATATGAGAAAAGTACTAATACTAATCCTGAAATTCTGGCCCCAGATGATGAGAATATTTCCATTAAGATTAGCTAGGAGTATACTGATCCACATACTTCATCTAATGCCTGACCCTTGTCTATATTTGAGAATAATATTGAATTCGGACTGGCAAATAGAATTTTCTACAATAGCAATAATTGTGTTGCCATATATATATTAGAAAGCACCATCACTTGTATATTGGTTCTTGTTTTTCACATATATTGACTAAGGGTAAAATCTTCTATTTATTCAGAAGTACCTAACCTAATGAAGTGGTAGGATTATTTACAGGTAACATACAATTTTGCAGAATTCATCCAAATTAGCAAAAGTGACTAAGTTGTAATTAAACTGGCATTAAATTTGGTAAATCTGTGCTGTCACTTAAAAAAGGGAAGGTTGTTGCTAAAGCATGAGATCCCATTAGATACGATGGCTAGATTCAGACATGATGCCTAATGAAGCAAATCCATGGTTTGCTAAATTACAACTGCTTTAGTTTTTATAATATGCTGACAAAATCATGATTAATAAACTATAACATCCAAAATCCCTAATTGAAAACTGAAGATGCCACATTTTTTATTTAGCATTATTTGTGAATTTAGCCAGAATATTACCATTTTTTGGAGTAGTTTGTACTTCTGTCAATGACTTTTGCAAATATTCTTTTTAATCGCATCCTAAACAACCTGCATTTTTCTTGAAACTTCTTTTTTTAACCTTTAATAATCATATTGCATTTAAAAAAATTTAATACAAGCTTTACTGGCATCACAAATAGCAATAGTACTAGCAACATATCTTAGATTTATAAACTGCTTCACAGTGTTTTACAGCCCTGCCTAAGCAGTTTACAGAGTCAGCATAACTCCAACAACCTGGGTCATTTTACCAACCTCAGAAGGATGGAAAGCTGAGTTAACCTTGAGCCGGTAAGATCAAACTGCCAAATTGCAGGCAGCTGGCAGTCAGTAGAAGTATCTTGCAGTATTGCACTCTAACCACTGAGCCACCATTGCTAAATGGTCTTTAAGTTATAGCTTTATCTAAATAATTGTCAAAAATACTGTTAATTTGTTCCTGTAGTTATCCTCACCAAGTCTTTCTGTATTAACACCATTTAATTTCTATCTAAAACTTCTAAATTTTTTACTAAGCTTACAGGTGATTAAAAAAAAGTTTAAGATGAAACCTCTCTCAGAGATATTATTTGCCAAAATCTTAGAAATCCACATCATATCAATTCTTCAGAAATATGTTTCTGAAAAATAAGTATATTTCCTAGAAGCACAAGCCTCTTTCAAGTATTCATCAAGGATAGATTAAATATTATTTCAATGATTTTAAAAGCAACTTTTCTTTTTTACAAGGTAATTGCCTTTGTTAAGTTCAATTTCCTTTATCTAAAGTTCTTTCTATCAAATTGTGGAACAGGAACTCCATTCAATCTCATCATGCACCAATTCTCATATTAAAAAATAATTAATTGGTCCATAAGATAATTAGAGAACTTTATTTTATCCTCATTTGGCACATAAAGACCAACAATTATAGATTCAATCCCCTGTGTTTCAACTTTAACTGTAATATATCTGCCCTGTACATCTGTTAATAATAATTTCAGTTTTAATTTTGGATTGGTGTACAAAATAGCCCCCTTAATCTTTTTTTAAAGCCCTCTGATATAAATTCTTCACCCTTAGGTATCAAATATTTCACATTTTTTCTTTTCTTATACGTGATTTTTTGGAAGGGAAATAACTTGTTTCAATTTTCTCAAATAATGAAAAGGTTTTTTTTCTTTTTTGGAGAGCTCAATTTATATTCCATATTAAAATTTACAATTTATATTCAAGGCAAAAGTTTATGAAAGTTCTTAGCTATAATTTCCAAAATAGTCCTTTTTCTTTAGTCAGTTGCAGCCTTTTGTATAGCATAATAAGAAATCCTGATTGAGAGAGTCAGTAATTGTTTAGGATGACTCAAGCTACGGAGATATATAGATATTCCTATAGCATGGGTATCAAATTCACGATATCATGGTGGCATCACGTGACATATCAAGACATTTCCCCCCTTTGCTAAACCAGGGGTGAGCGTGGGCATGACGCATCCAGCCAAGCGTGGACATGATGCATCCAACCGCGGGCCAGGAGTTTGACAGTCCTGTCCTATAGGATACCTGAAATGAGAGCATAGATTTAGTTGTCTGATGAACATTAATTGCAAAGCAGGTAAATAAGCTTGATTAAAACCAATTTTTCAGCAGCTTAATCATTTTAATATTCATTATGAAATTCAGTATCAGAATCATTGTCTTTCAGTATGCAATTTCTTCTGTTTTTTAAAAAATTTTTTTAGATTAATTAACTTAAAAAATTAAATTAAATTAACTATTTCTCTCTTTAGCTCTTCCCCACAAGCCAGGCCGGGGAGGGGGATTTTTGGCCCTATTAATTCCATTAATCCTTGTAACACAAGAACAACCACAACCACAATATATAAACACACTTTATATTGGTTTTCTGAGGTTTTCACGGGTATTTGTATGTGGATCTTGACAATGACAAATCTTTTCCCCAGCAAAGAAGCATCTTAAGTAGATACTCTAAAGAAGTTAGCAGACATTCCATTCCCTGCATTGTCAATCACAGCATACCATCCAAAGAGAATGCTGTGTTTTAAAAAAATAATTTTTCATGACCGCTCTCTTGGGAACTACAATGAGGATTAATTTCGTCTGCCTTCCCCTATTCTTTTTAACCAGAATTAAAAAAAAAATTGGTTTCATTAGAAATTATATAATAACTTTGTCATGAATAATATTATAATATTAAACACTGGGGGGAAATTATGAATTAGAAGCCTAGAAACCCACCTATCTATAAAATCTACATACTTTTCATTTTTTATTGCATCAATTAAAAATGTGCATACATGCTCATAATTTTTTTTAGTTCAGAAATATATATGTTGTGAGCCACCAATAACTTCTTAAGATTTGCAGTGTTTTTAAATAAAATAATCTTTCTTTGGATTTCAGCAAAACAATCCGCTTCTTCTACCCATATGCTATATACAGGCACTCTAGATCTGTTTTAGATAAACATGTGTAGACCAGAAAAAGTTTTCTTGTGGCATTTAAAATTTAGAAGATGTTGAACTTCTCTGTAGCTGACTAAAATATTTGGAAGCAAATGTCGCGCTTTCCATTCAGCAAATAAAACAAATCTATTTCTGACAGGAGATGCCCAGCTTTTCAGCTATCTATATGGAAACCTCTGAAATAATCTGCCTGTAATCTCTGAAATAATCACTTATAAAATAAGAAGAAACTTTTTTTTTCTTGTTGAACAGGCTTGAGATGCCGTTCTGATTTCTACTGTATTTATATCAGAACCTTGGAATTGTATTTCTATAAAACTGTGCTGTGGTAATTGATATAGTTTCAGGCATGGGTGAAATGAATGGAGACAGTCTTAGTTGGTGAACTTTCAGCTCTTTATTACATAGTGACTTAAAACTTTAATAACAACAACTCTGCCTTATATAGGTAACCTTAATGCGAAATAACCAATAGGGAGCTGTAAGACGCTAGCTCCAAAACCAATAAGAGTCCTTCGTTAAGGGCCAATCGGATTCTCTGAACCCAACCAATCCAATCGAGCCGCTTAACAATCAATCAGAAGTGCAGGGCCTGTTTTTCTGGTTTCGCGTGGCTTCGGGGCAGCAGGAATTCGCGACAGCTCGTGATTCCTGCTTGCTAGCCATCGAGGTACCCCCGATCCAGATGGGTCAGGGGGATATGGCTGCCCTGTAGGGACAGCTGAAGAGAGAGGGGAGTCGGATAGGGGGACGGGGGTGTCGCAGACCCCCCCCTTCGCCGTAAAAACCCCTTTTTCCCAAGGCGGTGGAGCGGCGGTCAGCAATGGCTGCCACGAAGAAGCCAGCAACTGGGTAAGATTGCGCTGGAGGAGAAGAGTGAAAGTGATGTCTGAGCCGGGTCAAGTAACATCCTTTAAATTGCCTGGAACTGAGCTGTTTGAATTGCTGGAGGATACATTGTATCCCTAAGAAGAGCGAAAGCGGCGGAGAAGCTGTTAAAGGGAACTTTTTTTTTTTCTTCACTCTCCCACCCCATGGAAACAGCAGAAATGTTTGGATATATTGGACATTGAAAGTGAATTGTTTTGAGAGTTGAAGCTAAGGGACAAAAGGATTTTTGGACATTGAAAAATTTAAGAAATTGGAAAACCCTTGTTGGAGGTATGGATTTCTGATTATTTAAAATTGATATCGCAAGTGGGAAGGGAGAGGAGAAAAAATTGGAGCAGAAGCTGAAAAAGGAGGAGATTGCCTAGAATCCCAAAGAAAGATATATGGTAATTGGACCTCTTTGATTAAACATTAACCCCAGAAAGAGAAAGAGAAGAAGGAAGAAAAGTATTAACTTTTGGAACTTTTTTTTGAATTGTTTTTGATTAAAAATACTTGTGGTTGTTTTGGGAAAAGTTTCTCTTTTCATAATGGCATCGCTTGTGGATGAACTAAAGGCTGAATATCAAAAATATAAAAAGGAAGATACTTTGGGCGCTTTGTTTCAATTTTTAGAAATGGCGTTATGTACTTATGAAAAGTTGATTACGCAGCAGAAGGACTGGGACAAGGAAGAAGAGGAAGAAGAAGCCATCTTTGATGAACAATGGGTCCTTTCCGGAGAGGAGGAGAAAAAGGATAAGAAAAAGGGGATTTTAAGAATTATAAAAACAACCAAAGAAGAGAAAAATGAGCGAAAAGGTGGAGGCAAGGTTAGAAAGCAAAGGAAAAGGAGTAAGAAAAGGGAGGAGGAAAAACAAAGGGGTAAAAAGGGCAAGGAGAAGAATAAGCAAGAGAGAAAGGGGGGGAGGAGAAGCCTCAATGGGGGGAAGCAAGATCTAAAGAAAAAAAGTTTATTTAGAGACAATGGGTGAATTTAATTTAGGATAAAAGAGGGATTCTGGAGGGTATATAAGATTGTGTTTTTATATGTGTATTTAGAGTATAAAATTTATTATGTAATTTTAGAATCTTTTAAACAGAATCCCAAGAAAAATTGTTATACGAAGTACTTTTAAGTTAGGTAATGAGTTATAGACGTTACTCCAATTGGTGAAAAGAAGTATAGTAAAAGAAAAAAGATGAATGGATAGTTGGAAATAGAACAGACAAAGAATGTTATTGAAAATGGTTATAAGATATGAAAGGATATATAAAGGTTTTGTTATGGTTTTTTTTTTTTTGATTTTGTATATTGATAAAAGGCAATAAAATTTTAATTAACAAGAAATAATTTGGATGAAAAGGAGAAGTAGGGATAAGATATGAAGTTAAATAGATAAAGTATTGATACTATAACTTGGAATTGTTATGTTCTATTGGTTTTTTATTATTATTTTTTCCTAGAAAAGAATTTATAAGCTGTTATGCCTTGATTTTTTGTGCATTGTTTTTATAAAATTGATAAAAATGGATTATATATATATATATAAAAATGAAAATGATGATAAGATATGGAAGGATATACAAAGTGAATATGATGTTTGAATTTGTGTCTGTGTGAAGAGTTTTAACCCGGGATCAGACAAACTTCAGAAAAAATCTTTTAGTTTTGTTTATGTTTTGTGTTTTGTATGTTTGTGTATTGTGTTTTCTGTAAAAAATTAATAAAATTTGTTTAAAAAAAAAAAAAAGAAGTGCAGGGCCAGAACCCTGCACTTTACCCCAAGCTCGCTTTTATTTTAACTATTTACATACATAACACCCCTTCCCCCTGGCTCCTCAATTATGGTGTGATTATATAGTCCTTCAAATAGGACGGTTGTCTTTTGGGTCTATCAGATTTTCTTTGGACTGGCTGCGAGCAGTCCTGTTGAGGTAGAATGTTGTTTGGCAGTGGCTCAGCTTCTCGTTCTGGTGTGATTTCCCTTGGAGCGTACGATTCTTCCTCCTGCTCCATTTTCTTGATTCATTGCTCTCTTGGAACAGGCTCCCTGGAATGTCGTCTTCTTCCATTCCTTCCCCCCCCTCAGTTTGGTCGTAGGGGAGTTGTTGGCTGGCTGATATGAGTCGTGACCGTAATTGGTCAATATGTCGTTTCCACAGTCTTTCATCAACACATCTTACAATATAGGATTTGGGCCCAGCCTCGCGTATTATCGTTGCTTCAATCCAAACCGGGTCGCCCGATAAATTTCTTGCATAAACGGGGTTGCCTACCTTGAAGGTAC
The DNA here is from genome assembly GCA_033807585.1 of Hydrophis major. Classification (NCBI taxonomy): domain Eukaryota; kingdom Metazoa; phylum Chordata; class Lepidosauria; order Squamata; family Elapidae; genus Hydrophis; species Hydrophis major. The sequence continues at coordinate 140,099,492 of CM066343.1, read as the reverse complement.
GGTAGCGTCCGCTGGATCCTGCAGGCTTTTCTGGCTCGTAAGCAGGGTGCAGTCGGTCGAGGCGGGAACGGAGTTTTCGCCCCATGAGAAGTTCTGCGGGAGTTCTGCCGGTTACGCTGTGCGGAGTGATGTGTTGTAGAAGTAGAATGCGGTTTATTTTTTCGTCAATATTATCATAGTCCACTTTTTGCAAAGTCTTTTTTACAAATTGGACCATGCGTTCCACTCGGCCGTTGGTAGCAGGATGCGCCGGTGAGGTGAGCGCATGGCGGATGCCATTATCAGCAAGGTACTGTTCAAACATTAGCGCTGTAAACTGTGGTCCGTTGTCGGACACCAGGACGTCCGGCAATCCATGAGTTGCAAAGAGTCTATTAAGGACTTTAAAGGCTGCTTCAGAGGTTGTATTGGTCATTCGATGAATTTCTAACCAATTAGAGTATGCATCGACAGTCAACAGCAATGTATGTCCTTTAATTGGCCCTGCGAAATCCAGGTGGATTCTGGACCAGGGACCGCGTGGCGTCTCCCATTCGGTCGGTGCAGCTTTTGGCGGTGCGTTGCTGGTTTGTTGGCATTTAGTGCAGGCCTTGACCCATTGCTCGATGTGTCGGTCCATGCCTGGCCACCAAGCATAGCTCCGTGTGAGTGCTTTCATCCGCACGATCCTGGGATGTCCTTCGTGCAAGATTTGTTACAGAGTCTTTTGGAGTCGTTCTGGAACGACGACTCTATCGCCCCAGATGACACAGCCTTTTTGCAAAAAAAGTTCAGTCTGCCTTGTTTTAAATGGCGCGAAGTCATCTGGGACCTGGTCCAATGGCCATCCACGTTCTACCCAGCCTAGGACTCGAGCTAGGGTGTGGTCTCGTCTTGTCTCTCTTGAGCAGTCATAGGGGGCGAGTTGAGCGTTTCGATTTGTAATGCCAATGCTGTTGGTGCTGGATTGTTGTGAGTCTCTGGTAGCGGTGCTCTGCTGAGTGCGTCGGCGTGGGGAATGGCTTTCCCCGGGCAATATAACAATCGATAATTATAAGCAGCTAGGAACTCTGACCATCGAGTCATTCTTGGGGACAATATATAGGGGGTTGGTTTGTCCCCAGCAATTATCCCCAGTAAAGGTTTGTGGTCAGTTACAATGGTAAATGTCCTTCCATATACATGCTCATGGAATTTTTTTACGGCTGACACAATTGCAAGAGCTTCTTTATCTATCTGTCCATAGTTACGTTCTGCATGGGAAAGAGTCTTCGAAAAGTATGCAACGGGGGCCTCGTTTCCATTAGGCAGCACATGGCTCAAAATGGCGCCCACCCCAAACGGTGAGGCATCACAAGTTATAACCAATGGTAATGTTTCATTATATTGCATAAGTACAGAATCAGATGTAAGTAAATCTTTTACATTTCGAAATGCTTTTTCCTCCCGGTAACCCCAAACCCACAATGCTTTATTTAATAACCGGTGTAACGGTTCAGCCACAGTTGCCTTATGCAGTAAAAACACATTATAGAAATTGATAAGGCCTAAAAATGCCTGGAGATCTGTTTTGTTACGGGGTCTGGGAGCATTTTTTATCACCCTTAATTTACTCTCAGTAGGGTGAATATCCTGACTATCAATGCGATAATCTAGAAATTCAACACTGTCGGTATACAGATGACATTTATCCCTTTTTACTTTCAGTCCCGTTTCTTGGAATTTTTTAAGAACACATTTTAAACGATTCTGCAGAATTTTTTTACTAGGAGCTGCAATTAACACGTCATCAAAATACGGAACCACGCCCTTGATTCCCTGCAATAATTGTTCCATTAAACTTTGGAATATTCCCGGGGCTACACTTACCCCGAATTGCAATCGGGTACATTTAAAAGCACCTTTGTGTGTTACTATCGTTTGAGCTTGGGCTGTTTTATCGTCCACGGGCAATTGTTGATAGGCTTGAGATAAATCTAATTTAGCAAAAACCTTTCCGCCTCCCAGGGAATGAAGGAGGTGCTGCACCACCGGCACTGGATACGTGTTCTGCTGGAGGGCGTGGTTTAGAGTGGCCCGGTAGTCCCCACAGATTCGGATTGACCCATCTGGCTTAATGGGGGTTACAATAGGAGTTTCCCATGGAGAATGATCAATGGGTTGCAGTACCCCTTCTTTAATTAGTTTGTCAAGTTGTTCATCTATCTTGGCCTTAAGGGCGAACGGAACTCGACGGGGCTTTAAACGGATCGGGGCGACCTTAGGGTCAAGGCTAAATGAAATTGGGGTCCCCTTATACTCGCCCAGATGATCTGCGAAGACATCGCTGAATTCAGAAATAAGGTCCTCCTCCCCCTCGCAATCACCGACTCGGTTCACGCCGGCTACTTCGATGCCGAGTGGCGCAAACCATTGGAGGCCCAACAAACTAGGCCTGTCCCTATCGATGATCATTAGAGGTAAGTATGCCATATGCTTTTTAAACGAGACGCGGACTCGACAAGACCCAACCACAGGGATCCGATTTCCTTGGTAGTCTTTAAGGATGAGACATTGCATTCGAAGGTCTTGGCGTTGGATGGTAGGAATGAGTTGCTTTAATGTCTTCCACGACACCATCGAGAGGGACGATCCGGAATCGACCTCCATGTGGCAAAGTTGGTTCTCTATGGCTACTGTAACTCGAATCTTCTTAGCGTCCATGGCTGAGGCGTGACCTATAGTGATAGTATGGTGAGCCTCTTCTTTCTGCAACGCTCTATATCTGTAGGAGTGGTTTGCTGGATCTCACCTTGCAGGACGGTTTCCTGCCGATTGGCGAAAGCTGGTTCCCTTTGAGGCCTGACTTGGTCCCGGTAAACTGCAACAGACTCGACTGATGTGGCCTCATTTTCCGCACTCATGGCAGAGTGCGTCATGGAATTTTGCCCCGCAACAGCGCAAGGGCGTGAGGGTTTAGGGCGAGGGTCCCGGTCGGACCGCATTCGATGGACCCCTTCTTCGTCGCTGTCTGACGACGAAGAGAGGTCCTCGTAGTGCGTTGTCGCTAGCTGCCCTTCTGAGCTGGGTAAAATGTCGCCTGTTGGTGGGGTCGTTGGGTTTCGGCTTCGCCGTAGTTGCGCCGCGGACTTTTTGGTCGCCTCAGCAGCAGTGGCTTCGGCAATGGCGTCAGCAAGGCCGATGTCACCTTTCGCCATCAGCTTGCTTTGCACGCCTAGCGCATGTAATCCCAGAATTAATCGGTCTCTCAGTGCTTCATCTAAGTCTGCGAACCCGCAGAGGCCTCCTAAGTGTCGGAGGTCTGCCACGAAGTCAGCCACACTCTCTCCTTTTCGCTGGCTTCTTTGATAGAACTCGTGGCGTCTCACGAGTGTAGGTACGGTTGGCGCATAATGGTCTCTCAGGTGAGGTTCGAGGTCGTCCCAGCTTATTGCTTTCACTTCTCGAGGTTTCGCGAGTGCTTTCACCATTTTAAAGACAGCCGGGCTGCAGTACATCAGGAACAGCGCCCGCTTCTTGGCTGGTGTGGCATCCTTCAAGTTGTTTGTTTCGAGGAACATTTGGAAGCGATCCATGTAGGATTCCCAATCCTCTTGGTTTGGATCGAACGGAGCGGGTGGTACGATGCCGCTGGACATGGTTTCCGTTGGTGGCGTCGTCTTAACACATGCTCTGTTTTTCTTCCAAGTTCCTTAAGATCAGATGTCTCCAAATCCCATCCTCGTCGCCAGTGATATAGTTTCAGGCATGGGTGAAATGAATGGAGACAGTCTTAGTTGGTGAACTTTCAGCTCTTTATTACATAGTGACTTAAAACTTTAATAACAACAACTCTGCCTTATATAGGTAACCTTAATGCGAAATAACCAATAGGGAGCTGTAAGACGCTAGCTCCAAAACCAATAAGATCGAGCCGCTTAATCCGATCGAGCCGCTTAACAACCAATCAGAAGTGCAGGGCCAGAACCCTGCACTTTACCCCAAGCTTGCTTTTATTTTAACTATTTACATACCTAACAGTAATTATATAATAATAGAATAACAGGTTATGAACACTATATATGCACAGACATTTTAGCCCAAAGAAGCATTGAAATAAATCCAACATAAACAATGTTAATGAGATTATCTCTTTTAAATTGAATTTTTTAAAAAATGCCAGATTGGAATCAGGAAAAGGAAGTCACATTTAAAAGAACATGCCAAAGACCTCACCATCATTTTGATGTAATGATGGATTTCAACTAACTGCTTTTACAGAAGTTATTGTTTACCCTTTTGCTCACCATGACGAAGCTTGGTAACAGAATGGAAACTTCAGGATGCACCCTCTGCTGGCTGGTTCAAGATACAACATTCCTATTTTCATCAAGGATCAAAGGGGTACAAGTACTACACCCCCAAACCATAGAGGACGCTTAATGCGGAATTGCAGATTAAATACTCAGGTATAAGAGATATAAGTTATAAGAGATAGAGATATAGAGTTTTTAAAAGGACTTGCATTTATTTTGTAATCAATAAATCATATTAAAGATTGAATTCTATAACAGTTTTTAGCACCTGTTTCTTTACACTATAAAGGTACTATGAATAACACAATCCACAAAGCCAAACTAAATTAGCAAAAATGGATATAAAATACAGCTATCCAGTGAAATTATTTTTTAAACAAATGATTATGGCCCAACATAAACTGTCATTCTTTCTCAATTATTGAAAGGCATGAGCCATTTGATCAATATCCAATATAAACTAAATAAATAATAAATCCAGCAAATGCCTCTTCAAAAGTGGAACAAGTGGAAGACATAATGGATGAGAGGGGCAACTTGCAAGATGAGATAGAGAAGAAAAAAGAGATCACCCATAAATACTTCGGGAAATTATATAAAAAGGAAGAAGTTAGTGAGGATAAAATAAGGAAATACCTAGATGAAGCGAACAAGAAAGCAATTGGAGAGGAAGAGATAGAACTATTAAATAAAAATATTACATGGTCCAAACTGAAGTCAGCAATAGAGAAGCAAAGTAACAACAAATCACCAGGACCAGATGGGATACCTGTAGAACTTTATAAAACAATCATAGAACAAATTGGACCACTGATGTTGGAAGTATTTAACGAGGTACTCTTAGCAGTGAGGATGCCAGACTCATGGAGGGGAGCCTTAATTTCACTGATCCCGAAGGAGGATCTAGACCATAGATTCATTAATAATTACAGACCGATTTCGCTCCTGAATGCAGATTACAAACTATTCTCTTCTATTATAGCTAATAGATTAAAACAGGTTTTAAACACACATATCCATGAAGACCAAAATGGATTTCTCCCATTTTGACAAATCAAGAATAATTTAAGAACAGTGATAGACATTTTAGAATTCTATGAAGCCCATCCGGAAAACAATTTGCATTTATGTTTTTGGATGCTGAAAAAGCATTCGATAATTTAAATTGGCATTTCTTAATACAAAAAATATACAATATAAACCTGGGCACTAGATTCGAAAACATCGTAACTACAATTTACCACACCCAAGAGGCAAATATTCTAATAAATGGGGAACAAACTGGCACAATAAAAATAGAAAAAGGGGTAAGATAAGGTTGCCCTCTTTCTCCTCTGCTTTTCATATTTGCCCTAGAATCACTCTTGGCGTGCATTAGGCAAAATTCGAGAATTAGAGGACTGAAGATTAAATCAGAAGAGTATAAAGTACAAGCTTTTGTGGATGATATGGTTTTCTTTTTGGAGGAGCCTATAGAAAAAGGACATAACTTATTAGAAGAATTAGAACGATTTGGAGAAGTTGCAGGACTCAAAATTAATAGGAAAAAAATGAAACTAATGACTAAAAACTTAACAGGAGACCAGAATAAAGAGTTAGAGACATCAATGGGAATACAGGTGACAAAAAAAATTAAATACCTAGGATAAATTAAACACCAATAACCTTTGTGGCTAACTCCACAAAGCAAATCACTAAAAGAAAACAATTATGACAAACTACTCCAACAATCTAAGAAAGATTTAGATTCCTGGAGTAAATTACAGCTTTCTTTACTGGGCAGGATTGCCTTGATTAAGATGAATATACTTCCAAAATTTCTATATTTATTCCAGACAATTCCAATCAAATTAAATAATTTTTTTTATAGAACTAAATAAGATAACGCTAAAATTTATTTGGCAAGGAAAGAAAGCTAGGATCAATGTAAAAGCCTTACAAGATTTGAAAAGCAGAGGAGGGTTAGCCCTGCCAAACTGGGAAATATATCATACGGCAGCCATTTTACTATGGATAAAGGAATGGGTAAATCTAACCAACAAAAGAACACTAATATTAGAAGGCCATGATATGCAGAAAGGATGGCACGCCTTCCTGTGGGAAACTGGGAAACTCAGGCAATCATATTTCCATAGGTACCTTATCAGGGACTCGCTACTAAACAATTGGAAAAAAGTACGTAAAAAACTCTATCTAAAAATAACGATTTGGCTTTCTCCAGTGGAAGCAATAGTACACCCTAATAATTTGGATATAACTAAAATGATTAAATACGAGAATTTATTAGACCCACAAGGAAAGCTGAAAACACGACAAGAATTACAAGAGTGAGGATTTACAATTGATCAGTGGGTGTACCTTCAAATCCACAGTAGATATAAAGATATTAAGGAATTTAGAATCTACAATAAATTGCAGACTTTAGACAAAATTCTATTAGGACCGAATAAAAAAAAATATATCTAAATTCTACAAACACTTATTGGAAACGGAACTAGAACAAGAGATTATCAAGGGAAATATGATTGCGTGGAGCAGAAACGTGGGACGGAGTATTACCCTAGCAGAATGGGAAAGGATCTGGAATAAGAACATTAAGATCACAAAATCAGCAGCTTATAAAGAAAACTCATACAAAATGTTTTATAGATGGTACCTGTTAAGCCTGGGTTCCCCAACCAGGGTTAGGGAGACAAGCTAAACAGAATGTGCAGCGTTAGTCAGATAGGCACACAGATAAATGAGTGAGCTAAGCTTGTATGTTTATTAACATACAGTAAAAATAACAGATACGCTTTTGCTATCAAAAATATAGTTTATTCCATTATGAGTTCATAGCATAGTCAAAATAACAGTCCAATAGTCATGTATCATTTAGTCAGTCCATTCAGGGATATTCAGTTAGCAAAGTCCGTGTTGAATATCCTTTACAAATCAGTCCTTTGTTTTCTCTCCCGTTCGAGCAATGCAGTCTTGAGTCCTTGCAGTAATCAGGGATCATCAAAGCCAGAGAGAGAGCAAGCTGTCGTCTTGCTTCTTTAAAAGTGCTTTCACAACCACTCCCTTAGTTACTTTCCTATATTTAAAGCTGCAGACACTTTAACTAACAAACTATGATTACTTAATTATTATTTTACCTAAACCAGTTAGGGTAAACAATGTTATCCCTAACATTCTCCCCTTTTAGGAAATAATAATAAATATAACTATTTACATCTTTAAATCATATTTGTTACAACTCTCTTTAAACTTAGTTACTCCTTGAGCTTTTGTAAATTGGTCTGCAATGTTTTTTTTCCGTCATGCAATATTCCAATTTAATTAGCCCATTCTTTACAGATTCTCTAACATTTAAGTATCTTAAATCAGTATGCTTTGATCTAGTTTTAACAGCAATACTAGTAGCTAACTTTATAGCTGCTTGGTTATCCTCGTACACAATAATGGAATCTTTTACAGTTATACCCATGTCTAATAATAACTGTTTGTACAAAATCAAGTCAGTGCATAATAATGACAGACATGAAAATTCCGCTTCCATCGTGGACAAGCTGATATGCTGTTGTCTGATTGACCTCCATCCTATTAGTGTCTTACCAAATAATATAGCCATCCCAGATGTTGATTTTCTAGTGTTTATATCAGTTGCAAAACTTGCATCTGCATAGGCACTAAGACTCAAATCACCCTTTGGTTCTATATACAATGCATGGTTCATTGTTCCTTTAAGATATCTTAAAATTCTCTTTAATGAGTGCCAATGACATTGATGTGGATCTGAATTAAAAAGTGCCAGCTGATTTACACTATAAGCTATATCTGGCCTTGACCAATTGCTTATATATGATAAGCTACCAATCAAAGATTGATATATAGACTTATCAAATTTGGGACTTTGATCATCAGTTTGGCAAACTTCCTGACTCATTGGAGTCTTTGCCGGTTTACAAAGTTCCATTTTAAACGTTTTAATTAATTGGCAAATTTTATCTTCTTGAGATATCTTAAAACCATTTTTTGTTTTGTTAATTGTCAATCCTAGATACTTTTTAATTTCACCTAAATGCCTTAATTTTATCTTTTTGGCTAATAATGATATAATCTCATTAGCTTCATTGTTAGTCTTAGTTATCAAAGCAATATCATCTGTAAATAATAACAATAATGACACCGTTCCATTATTTTCTCTTTTAAACACACATGGATCTGATAAACCAGATTTAAAACCTATATTGTTTAACTCTTTCACAATATATTGGTTCCACTCAAACCCAGATTGTTTCAACCCATAAAGACTCTTTTTTAGTTTCCAACAATCATTACTATTTACTTTATTGTCTTTTATACCTACTGGTTTTCTTAAATATATAGTGTGCTGCAATGGTGCATGCAGATAGGCAGTTTCTACATCTAAATGGTTAATGACATAGTTTTTCTTAGCTGCCCACACTAATGCTGCTCTTAAAGATGTTGCTTTAAGACTTGATGCAAAAACTTCATCGTAATCAGATGCAGTTTTATTAAAACCTTGAGCTACTAACCTAGCTTTATGGGTAACAGTCCCATCATTTCCAGTTTTTACTTTAAATATCCATTTGCACCCAATGGATTTTTCTCCTGGAGGTAATTTAGCATCTTCATAAACTTTCATTACCTTTAATGAATTTAGTTCTTTTTCCATTGCCTTTTGCCAATTCTCCTGATCCTTAGCAGGATACATCCTAAGTTCATCTATACTAGTTGGAACTTTAGTTACTTGGCAAACTATACTTGCTTGATACCTATCAGGTGGTCTAGTTACACGTGTAGTACGTCTAGGTATTACAGGACTTACAGGTGGACTTTCATTTATTAACTGTTCTTGATTATCTAACTCTTCCTGATCAACTGTTTCCTCTTGTTCTGGTCCTATTTGCTCTTCGTGGACTTCTTCTTTAATTGGACTCTTCTTATAACTACTCTGTTCTTTCTGCCTTTTGTAGGGTTCAATAATTACTTCGTTATTTAAATCTTGCTCTAATCTATTCCATCCTACATGTTCTAGGAATTTAGCACTAGCACTGGTGTAAACTCTAGATGTACCTAGTTCCCAGAATCTATAAGATCTATGATTAGATGTATATCCTACAAAATATAATCTTTTAGCTCTATGTTGTCCTTTGTGTCTAAGTTGTGAAGGGATATGCACCCATGATGGTGCTCCAAATGTGTGCATGTAACTTAAATCAGGTTTTGTACCATGCCACAATGTGAATGGTAATTCACCTGTTGTTGAATTAACAACATTATTTAATATATGATTACCACACATTATTGCTTCTCCCCATAAATTGTCAGGTAATCCTGAATCAGACATCATAGTTCGTGTCATTGATTGTAATGTTTGGCCTCTTCTCTCTATAAAGGCATTATGTTGTGGCCTATATGGTGCAGACTTTTTATGTTGCATACCTAACATTCTTAGTCTGTTCTGGAATTTATTATTTGTAAATTCCGTACCATTATCTGTTATAAGAGTTACTAATTTCTTTTTAGTTTTCCTTTCAGCAAATTTTATCCAATTAAAGAGATTTTGATATGTTTCAGTTTTGCTCTTCATTAAATAGCAAAACCCATATCTAGAATAGTGGTCCATTATACTTAGTATGTAACGAGCTCCTCCTACACTTGGTTTTTTCGGACCTATTAAATCTGCAAATACTACCTCTAAAGGCTCTTTGGTAGTAAATCCATCAACTCTATTAGCTGGTGTGACCCTGGCTTTGCTTTGATTACAGGCATTGCATTGCAAATACTTATTACAAGGTTTCAAACTTATTCCCTTAGATAATTCAACAGTTTTCTTAAGCATTTTAAAATTTAAATGCCCTAGCCTTCGATGTAACAAGTGAATACATTCATCATGAGGTTTCTTATTTTCATAAACTGTGTTAGCCACCTTTAAACCATTATCATTTAACACATATAATTCACCTCTTAAAGATGCAGTAATTTTCTTATCTTCTTTTTCAATTATGCAGTTATCTCCTTTAAAAGTAACTACATATCCTAGTTTAACCAAAATTCTAACTGAAATTAAATTAAACTTAAGTTGTGGTACATATAACATTTTTACATTCTCTTTTATAAAAGAACAATATGCTATACCTTGACCTTTAGCTTTCAGTTTCCAGCCATTGGCTAACGATATCTGCTGTGTACTCTTGGATATTTTAATAAAATTTTTGTTATCATTTGTTATACAGTGGGATGCTCCACTGTCAACCACCCATAAATTATTTTTTACAGCTCCGTTACTATACATGGCTAACTCTAAATTTTTATTTTTATTTTGATAACTTTTAGTATTCTGGCAAGCGTTCTGGCACTTTGCCTTTTTACAAAATCTTGCCAAATGTCCTCTTCCTCCACAATTAAAGCACTTTTTAATTGCATATGCAGTAGGAGATTCATTATCTTCTTTTTGAGGTTGCTCCCTCCTTAACTCATCTCTTTCAAGCCTTTTTCTGGCCTCTTCAATCAATCTGCCAGTTATATCAGTTAAAGTTAAGCTTTCCTTTGGCAATATTTCAAGGGAAGTTATGTAGTTATCATAACTTTCATCAAGGGAAGATAGAATTATGTAGACTTGGTGTTGTTCAGAGAAAATAAGCTCTTTCTCGTGCAGTTCTTGAAAAATGCTTTGCATAGTTTTCAAATGACTCAGCATATCACCATTAGTCTTGAGATGCATACTGAAAAGCTTCCGTGTAAGATTTATGTGAGCACCAACATTATCTCGAACATAAATCCTCTTCAGCTTCTGCCAACACCCAACAGCCGTTTTTTCTCCGTGGATATAAACAAGTTGCCGATCAGTTAAGGTTAACCCAATTATGCAAATAGCTTGTTGATTTTTATGCATAAATTCTTCTATTTTTAGTCTTTCTTCATCATCCTCTGCATCCCATTCTTCTACGTTTGGTGGATTTTCAATTATGTTCCACAAACCTTCTCTTCGTAGAAGCAGACTACATTTCATAGACCATGATACATAGTTTGTTCCATCCAACTTAGATATAAGGGACAAACTTTGTAGATTGACTTGTGCCATGTTTTCTTTATATGGATATAAAACTATAATTAATAAAACACAGCTGTCTGTTTACTGTAACGTATAACAACACAAACTCTCACTTTTACATAAATCTGTTTTATCCTAGTTAAACTGACTTTGCAGCCTGTGGGCCCATCACCAGTGTTAAGCCTGGGTTCCCCAACCACGGTTAGGGAGACAAGCTAAACAGAATGTGCAGCGTTAGTCAGATAAATGAGCACACAGATAAATGAGTGAGCTAAGCTTGTATGTTTATTAACATACAGTAAAAATAACAGATACGCTTGTGCTATCAAAAATATAGTTTATTCCATTATGAGTTCATAGCATAGTCAAAATAACAGTCCAATAGTCATGTATCATTTAGTCAGTCCATTCAGAGAGATAGCAAGCTGTCATCTTGCTTCTTTTAATGTGCTTTCACAACCGCTCCCTTAATTACTTTCCTATATTTAAAGCTGCAGACACTTTAACTAACAAACTATGATTACTTAGTTATTATTTTACCTAAACCAGTTAGGGTAAACAATGTTATCCCTAACAGTACCTATCCCCTTCGAGATTGGTGAAAATGCACCCCAACACGAGTCCCAAACGTTGGAAATGCCAAAACATAGAAGGTACCTTCTTCCATATGTGGTGGTCATGCAAAGAAACTCAGAAACATTGGCAAAAATTAGGCATTGTCTAGAGGAGATTACTAAGGAACAAATTGAGTACAAACCAGAGTCCTTCCTTCTAGGAATTTTTGATAAACAGGTATCCAAAAAATCAAAGTATATTATAATTCATATCCTAACCATGGCCAGACTGGCGTTTGTTCAGGGCTGGAAATCACCTTCTATCCCCACTGAACAAATGATCATTCAGAAAATTTTACAATGCGCTGAAATGGATAAACTAACCCAATCATTAAAAAATAAAGAATCTTCAACCTATTATAACAATTGGAATCCTTGGTATAATTGGCTAAATCAAAGATAGACTATTTCGAGAAAAATTGTAGCCAAGGGCTACCTAAGCAGAACTAATGAAAAGTACCGCTGACAATATATTTGAAGAAGAAAGGATCTTACAGACAGTCACAAAAAACATAGTTTTATTTTAACTGTTTTTCCCATTCTATCCCCCTTTTCTCTTACCCTCCCCTCTCCTCCCTCATTTGCCCTTCTCTCTTTCCCTCTTGGGCTCTGCCAAGGCCTGTTTGCTTTCTCTTCTGTATATAACTTGTAGATGTGTTGTTTTTAATGGTAAAATTAATACAGTTTTTTCTAAAAAAAAAAAGAAATTATTTTTTAAACAAATGATTATGGCCCAACATAAACTGTCATTCTTTCTCAATTATTGAAAGGCATGAGCCATTTGATCAATATCCAATATAAACTAAATAAATAATAAATCCAGCAAATGCCTCTTCAAAAGTGAAACAAGTGGAAGACATAGTGACCAGATGCATTAATACAACTGTTAAAGCCCTAATAAATGCTATATAGAAGTAACACTCTAACCTTCCCGAAGCATAGCAGAGGATTTCACTATACTATAAAGAATCTTAACAATTCAACAACTAAGACACCCTAATAAATACAAGTTATACAGTCTGAGAACCAAAGAATGTGTTGCCTAACAAAATGGATCCAGTCAAGACAGAACAGCAGCTTTCTACCTAATAGCACCAAAATTACCTTACAAAGCTTACAGAAAAAGGAAATCGAGAGGTTAAGGGATGTTTGCTGGAATAGGAAACCTTTGACATAAACCAGAGCTTGCTAAATAAACAGAATTAAAGCTAATAACAACAAAGGGAAATTGAGTTACCAAGAAGGCGGATTTAGTTGCTAATGCCTTAAGCATGATTTCTTTTTTAAAAAAATTAAAAATGAACTTTATTAAAGATCAAAAAGAACTCTATGTACATTACATAGAATACAACATTTCTTTGCAAACAAAATCAATATACAGATACATAACAAATAAACATAAAAAACATATGTTTCTAATCAACTAAGATGGTGTGATCTTTTATTGAAAACAATTTTACTACTATTCATTTCCTATTTTTGGTAAATGTTCTTAATCTAACCACTCCATTCTTCAAATCCTTATCTTTTAATTCCCTGGTTTTTTTCTCCTTAATCCACTTGTACCATTTTTCCCACGCTGTAGTATATCTTGAGTCTTCCTTATCCCTAAGTTTTTGTGTAAGCAGGTCTATTTCAGCACAGAATAATCAAATTGTTTGTTGGCATTTGGTCACCCTTCCAACATTGTGCCAATGCAATTCTTGCCACTGTGATTATATGGAGAATTAAATATTTCATTTCTTTTGTGTAATCCCCTTTTAACATTCCCAACAAAAATATTTCAGCCTTAAATTCAAGTTGGATACTTGTGATTTCTTTTATCCACAATCTAATTTTTTCCAGTATTTTTTACTTTTTGGGCAGAGCCACCAAGTGTGGAAGAAGGTTTGCTTACATTTCCAGCTGATCGGACTTAAGTTTGGGTACATGTTCACTAGCCTTGAGGGTGCCAGATACCACTGGTAACACATTTTATATTGATTTTCTTTAGACAGCTGATTTTGTTATTTTGTAATTTTGATTCCAAACTTTTTCCCAGTCTTCCAAATTAATGTGGTACCCTACATTCCTTGCCCATGCAATCATTGGGCCTTTAACTATTTCTTCCGCCATTTTGAACAAGTAATTACTAACAAGTAATTATACATTGTAGAAATTAATTTTTGATCCATTCCCTCCAATATTTATCTGATTGGTTCAGTTTTACCTCAATTCCAAATTCTTCCATGTCTTTTTTATATCTTGTCTTGAGTTGTAAATATGGCCACCACTCTATTTTCATCTCTTGCTCTCTAACTTCTTGGTTCATCTTTAATCCTCCTTGGGAGTTTACTACATCATAATATCTAATTTTACTTTGGGTTTCTAAGGCATTGGGGTGGATCAATGTCTCCATGATGGATACTCACCCTGGAATCTTCATATAATGTTTGTGTTTAATCTCTTTCCACACTTTCAATGGTGAGCTTCTGATTATATGCCTATTAAAGTGTGTATAACTTTTATTTCCAGGGTTCCACATGAAGGCATGCCACCCCACCTCCAAATCATGCCCTTCTAGAATTAAAATTATTTTGTTTCTCAGATTGGCCCATTCTTTATCCATGTTAAAACTGCCTCTTTATAGTATAATTCCCAAGCAAGGAGTCCAAATCCATCTCTGCATCTATTATCTTGTAATGAGTTTAATTTTATTCTCAGTTTTTTCCCTGACCAAATAAATTTTGTAGTAATTTTGTTTAATTCATTAAAAAAAAATCCAATTTAATTGGAATAGTTTGAAAGAGAAATAGTATTCTTGGCAAGATGTTCATTTAATAGTCACAATTCTCCCTAGCATTGATAGTTGTAGTTTCCCCCATTTTTCCAAATCCTTTTTTATTTCTAGTACTAGTTTTACATAATTATCTTCTTTTATTGTTGAACATCTTGCTGTAGGCCAAATTCCTAGATATTTAATTTTTTTTACAATTTGTATGCCCATTACCTCTTCTAATTTCTTTTTTTGTTTGTTAAATTTTTTGTTATCATTTTGGTTTTATCCTTATTGATTGTTAAACCTGCCACTTCTCCATATCTCTCTATCTCTTTAATTAACTTTGGTCCTGACTTTATTGGTTCTTCTATGAAGAATACAAGATTGTCTGTGAATACTTGGGCCTTGTATTCTTCTTCTTTTGATTCTTAATCTTTTTATTTCCAAATTCTGTCTAACTCTTCCCAACAAAATTTCTAGGGTGGTGATAAAGAGCAGAGGTGAAAGTGGGTATCCCTGCCTGACTCCCTTTCCTATTTCAAATGAATTTGTCATTTCTCCATTAATTATTATCTGAGCTTTTTGGCTTGAATATATTGACTCTAACATTTTTTCAAATTTGTCCCCGAATTTCATTTCCTTTACTTGTTGCCTCATAAATTCCCAATTTACTTTATCAAAGGCTTTTTGAGCATCCAGAAAAACTAGTGTAGCCTGTTTTTCTGGATGTGCCTTATAGTATTCCAGGATATCTAGTACTGTCTGTGTATTATTTTTAAGTTGTCTTGTTGGAAGAAAACCATTTTGATCTGTATGTATGTGTCTTTTTTAATCTCTCAGCCATTATATTCATAAATATTTTGTAGTCAGCATTCAATAAAGAAATCGGTCTATAATTTTTTATGTGGGTGGCATCTGCACCCTCCTTTAGTATTAATGTAATATATGCTTCTCTCCACGACATTGGTAGCTCTGCCCCTGTAAGAATTTCATTATAAATTTCTAAAAGAATTGGATCAAATATTTCCCCTAAAGTTTTATATAATTCTGTGGGTAATCCATCAGTTGTTTTTTGTTTACTAATTGCCTCTTTTAGTTCCTCCTTAGTGATCTCTTCATTTAATTTTTCCCTTTCTTCTTCTGCTAATATTGGAATATTTTCTTCCTCTAGATACAGTTTACTCATATCTTCTGAGTCTTTACTCATATCTTCTTGTTTATAAAGTTCACTAAAATATTCCAATACTATTTCTTTTTTCTTTTCCATATTGTTTTGTATCTTTCCCTCCTTATCTTTTAATTGCTGAATCCATCTCTTTTCTTTTTCCTTCCTTACCCTATATGCAAGCCACCTTCCTGGCTTATTTGCATTTCCAAAATAATTTTGCTTTACTAATTTCAATGCTCTTAAATTTCTTTCCTGTTCTAATATGTTCAATTTATGTTTGGCTAAACTACATTTACCTATAATTTGCTCATTCTCTGGTGCTAATTGCGCTTGTCTTTCCAATTTTCTAATATTATTCTGTAACTCATTGCTTTCTTTTTCTCTCTTTTTTCTTTCTGGCATTATATGCAATTGTTATTCCTCTTAAGTAGGCTTTCACTGTATCCCACAGATTCTGTAAAGAAGTGTGCTCTTTTTTATTTACTTCAAAAAACATTTCTAATTCTTTTTTAAAAATTTTGCTAAATATTCTTTATCTCTCAGTGGGTTCAATGTCCACCTTCCTCTTTGTTTTGATTGGCCTTTCCATATTACTATTATAGGGTTGTGATCTGCCCACACATTTGGTGCTATTTCTATTTGCACTATGACTTTCATTAGGGTTTTATTTATCCACGCCATATCAATTCTCGACCATGATTTGTGGGTAATAGAATAAAAGGTAAACTGTTTTTCTTTTAGGTTATATGTTTTCCAAATATCAATTAAATATTGTTCTTTTGCCATGTTAAAAAATGTTTTTGGAAGGTTGTTCTTTTTTTCTTTTTTTACTGGTACTTTGGTAATCCTTTTTTTGTGTCTATGTTGAAATCTCCTATTATGCAAATATTTCTTTGCCTAATTCTAATTTTTTAAATGTATTTTTTTGTAATACATTTCTTGTTTGTTAGGAGCGCATATTACAACAAATAAAATTTTCGTCTATTCCCATACAACTTCTAATATTAATGTTCTCCCCATTGAATCTGTATCTTCTGCCTCTATTCCTTCTCTAACATATATTCCTACTCCTCTCTCTTTTTCCTCCGCTAATGCTGCATACAGTTTTCCTAATTGTTTATATTATTTTCCATTTTCTCTCTTTGCCTTTACAGATTAGTTCCTGTTATTCCTTGTTTCTGTTTGTGCTCTTATTCTTACTCAGTTTTCTTCTTGTGGTCTTTCTCCCTTCTTCCCTTCCTCCTCTTCCTGCTCTTTTCCATTCTTTTCCAATTGTTGACTAGCCGATTCCAATTCTTCTCTGCTGCTACCGGGTTCTTCTGTGCCTGTTAGTTGTGCATGGAATTCTTGCGCTTTCTCCAATGTGTCTATCTTAACCTTCTTCCCTTGCCATGACATCAACATTCCCTCTGGTGTTATCCATCTGAATAGTATATTGTTTTTATTGAGTCGGGAAGCCAGAAAGCGATATTCTTTCCTTTGTTCATGAACTCTTTTTGGGATTTGTTTTAACATTATAATCTCTTTTCCTTTATATATCATAGGTTCATCTCTAGTAATTTTGTAGATTATATCCCTCACTTTTTTCTATGTGAAATGGACATGAACTTCTTTTGGCAATCTAAATCTTCTGGCATAATTTGTGTGGACTTGGTAGACTTCATCTAATTCATTGATTATCTCACTCTTCACTCTTTGGAGTGCCTCTGTGATAGTCTCTGCCATCATTGCTATTAAATCTTCCTCCTTCGTCTCTTTCACATTCTGAAAACATAGGTAGAACGAGGCCCTCTCCATCTCCAATTGGATCAGTGAGTTCTCTACTTCCTTGTCTTTTCTTGCATTCTTTGATATACTGACTCTAATTTCTATTCTGTTTTTTCTGTTCTTTTCTCAATCATTCGGAGTCTTTGGTCATTCTTTTGTAAGATTTCTTGAATCAGGACCAACTTTCTCATCCAACTTCTGAATATCCTTTCTCACTTCTCTTTTCACCTCTTCCATCTCTATTTTCATTTCTCCATGGTTCCTAGTCATGCTTTCCTGTAACTTCATCATCGTTTCTTGTAATGTTAACAGAGTGGCTTGCATGGTCTGTGTGTTCATTGTGGCTGTTGTTTTATCTGTTGTAAACATTCCTTCTATAGATCTTTGTGCAGATGGGGATGGTATCACTGTGGCTGTTGGTGGAGTGGGTTTCTTCATGGTCTTCACTACCATTGTTGTGATGCTTGTCATTTCTTGTAGTATTCTATTTTGTTGTCCTTATATTCTTTCTATCTTATCCCACAACACCATTCAATGCTCACTGTTTCTCTAGTTTCTGTCACAATCCTTATTCTACCCTGTAGTCTACCCCTCTATATCTTCTATTAAATCCTAATTGGTTCAGAAAATTTCAAAAATTAATTAATCTATACAGTTTTACAAATCAATCCCAATCTCCAAAGCTATTTATACTAATTCTTTGCCAATGTATTACTTCTAAGTATTCTTATATACTTCTATTTCTTTATACCTTAATACTTTATATTACTTTAATACATTTAATAATAAAATGTTCAAACAATTGATTATTTAGCAATTAAATTTATAGAATTAGGTTCTTGTCACTGATAGGAAATAGGAGTAAAGTTTAATCATAGTATTTTTAAGTATATAGGCAAAAAATATTATAATCACTATTGTCCATTCATTTTCAGCAAAGGTTATTCTAAAGGTTCCAACCGGATTGCTTAAGTCTTACTGTAATGTTAAAAGCTGTGCATTTAAAGGGTTAACTTTTACTGTCTTCTTCAGAATGTCCAGCTTTCAATTTTTTGTCAGAGTCACTTTCCTTTTCAGTCTTTTTATCTGCTTCTTTGTTTATTCTTCTGCTGCAATAATGTTATTCTTTTAGGAACTCAAAAGTTTCAATCGCCCCAGTTTCCGGTTCCGTGTGGCTTCGGTGGCAGCAGGAATTCGCGACTGTTCACGATTCCTACTGTGCTTGCTGCTGAGGTGCCCCTGATCCAAATGGGTCAGGGGGATATGGCTGCCCTGTAGGGACAGCCGAAGAGAGAGGGGAGCCGGACAGGGGGTTGGGGGTGTCACAGACGGCAGTCAGCAATGGCCGCCATGAAGAAGCCTGCAACCAGGTAAGATCATGCTGGAGGAAGCAAGAAAAGTGAAAGTGCTGGCTGAGCCGGGTAAATCAACTTCTTTTAAACTCGCTGGAACTGAACTGTCTGAATTGCTGGAGGATATATTGTATCCATAAGAAGATCGGAAAGCGGCGGAGAAGCTTTTAAAGGGAACTTTTTTTTTCTTCACTCTCCCACCCCATAGAAACAGCAGATGAAGATTTGAAATTTATTTGGGCACTGAAAGTGAACTATTTTGAAAGTTGAAGTCAAGGGATAAAAGATTTCTTGGACACTGGACTTAAAAATTTAAGAAATTGGAAAACCCTTATTAGAGGTATGGATTTCTGATCATTAAAAATTGATGTTGCAAGTGGGAAGGGAGAGGAAAAAAATTGGAGCAGAAGTGGAAAAAGGAGGAGATTGCCTAGAATCCCAAAGAAAGATATATGGTAATTGGACCTCTTTGATTAACCCCAGAAAGAGAAATAGAAGAAGGAAAAAAAGTATTAATCGTTGGAACTTCTTTTGAACTATTTTTGATTAAAAATACTTGGGTGGTTGTTTTGAGAAAAGTTTCTCTTTTTATGATGGCATCGCTTGTGGATGAACTAAAGACTGAATATCAAAAATATAAAAAGGAAGAACAAGATGGAATAGATACTTTGGGCACTTTATTTCAATTTTTAGAAATGGCGTTATGTACTTATGAAAAGTTGACTACACAGCAGAATGACTGGGACAAAGAAGAAGAGGAAGAAGAAGCCATCTTTGATGAACAATGGGTTTTTTCTGGGGAGGAGGAGAAAGAGGATAAGAAAAAGGGGATTTTAAGGTTTCAAAAAACAACCAAAAAAGAGAAAAATGAGAGGAAAGGTGGATGCAAGATTAGAAAGCAACGGAAAGGGAGTAAGAAAAGGGAGGAGGAGAGAGAAAGGGGTAAAAAGGGCAAGGAGAAGAATAAGCAAGAGAGAAAGGGGGGGAGGAGAAGCTTCAATGGTGGGAAGCAAGATCTAAAGAAAAAAAGCTTATTTAGAGACAATGGCTGAATCTAATTAAGGATAAAAAAGGGGGGGGATTCTGGAAGGTACATAAGATTGTGTTTTTATATGTGTATTTAGAGTAGAACCTTTCTTATAAAATTTATTGTGTAATTTTAGAATGTACTAAACAGAATCCCAAGATAAATTGTTATATGAAGTACTTTTAAGTTAGGTCAATGAGTTAAAGGCATCACTCCAATTAGTGTATAGGAGAAGTATAGTAAAAGAAAAAAGATGAATGGATAGTTGGAAATAGAACAGACAAAGAATGTTATCGAAAATGGTAATAAGATAGGGAAGGATATATAAAGTGAATATGATGTGTAAATTTCATCTGTGTGAAGAGTTTTAACTCGGGATCAAGCAGCTTTCAGAAAAGATGTTTTAAGTTTTGTTATGTTTTTTGTGTTTTGTATGTTGATAAAAGGCAAAAAAAATTTAATTAGCAAGAAATAATTTGGATGAAAAGGAGAAGTTGGGATAAGATATGAAGTTAAATAGATAAAGTAAATATTGATATTATAATTTGGAATCATTATGTTCTATTGGTTTTCTTCTTTAATTACTACTATTTTATTTTTTTTAAGAAAAGAATTTGTAAGCTGCTATGCCTTGATTGTCTGTGCACTGTCTTTGTAAAATTAATTTTAAAAAATGGCAAAAAAAAAAGTTTCAATCGCCCCATTTCAAACAATCCACTTTCACTTCCCCTCTTCTCTTAATTCGTATATAGTCTATCACTTCTTTGTTCTTTCCTTCACTATTGCTGGCACCCCTTTCATCCTCTCCTTTATTTGCTCTCCTCACCGTATTCACTGTCCAGGTGCCACTTTGAGCTTTCACTGTCTCTTTCTGGGCTCATTTTGGCAGTTCCAAGCTCTTCCACTCTCACTACTCACACCACTTCTTCATACTGTACTCTCTCTTCGCTTCCCTTTCCTATCTTATGGATCATCTGGTCACTGGATCAGTCATTAAGATCCAACTCTTCAGCGCCAGTTTTGAGGGCTCTTCTGATCACACCATTGGGGATTGCACTTTCCCTCTTCAGCTTCAAAAGTTCCGATCCCCTCCAGGACCGATTTCTGTTACCGATCCCCTCCAGGACCGATTTCACCTTGGATGGCCACCGGAACAGTGAAACTTGACAATGAGAAGCAGAGCACTATTTCCCTGTGCCGCTCAACTTCATGCCGCCACCGGAAGTCTAAGCATGATTTCCATACTGTACAAGTTTTTGTTTTCCCCACTATTAATAGGCAGAATTGTGTATTCCCAGCTCCGGTCAGTTCACCGGTCAGTTACAATAAACTAGAGTTTTGGACTTCATTCATTAAAAAAGAATAGAGTTTTGATTTTTCTCCCTTCAGTTTTCTTCCATTTCAAAGATATTGAGTAACCTACAAGTATCTGCAAAGAAAAAGTGTACATAACATAAATATGAATTGAAATATCTGTGCTGTCACCATAACTTTATTTCCTATTTTTTATTTATCTATTATTAAATTCATTTGCCAACTCTTTTGCCATCTAGGCATCTAATAATGCGACACTACTGTAATCTGAGATCAGAAATATTTGTTCCTCATTTTCTCTTCTGATTGCTGTAACAGACATTAGATTATAGACAATGAAATTAAAATCTTTATCATGGTAATTGGTTACTTTATATTTATGTTTGCTTTTATTATACAATCCACTCCCAACTGATCTTAGACCCAACTTACCTAACTCAATGTACATTAAATCTTGCTGTTGCTTCACAGCAATAGCTGGATAAGGATGCAGAACTTTGTTGCTTCTTGTTAGGGAAGGATGAGTAACAAGATTTATATCTGGTTATATGATGTATTTCCACAAAATTATTCTCCTAATAAGGTAATTCAGATTTGACAGAATCCTGATTCTTCATGAACATGTCTAAAGACATGAATAGAACATGGCCCTACAATCATATCTGCGATTATTTTTGGCTTTGGAATTGATGAAGGATAGGATAGGATGCTCTTTAATATAAACTTTATCACTTGTGGTCTCAATCTGTTCCCTTGTAAGCAATGAAATGGAAATAAAAAGAGAATCATAATGGAAATAATATAGACCTGCCTTTCCTCATTTTGTACAGCTAGCCAATGTGGTTTAACTAACATACAGGCAGCCCCTGCATTAATAATGTTCAACTTAAAGACAACTAGATGCAAATGAAATTGCTGGTTACAAAATGGAGATAAACTTTCCTGTGTTAGTCAAGTGTGGCTTCTAGAAAGTATATATTCATATGCTAAACCCCAATTATCTTATTCGGACAAGGAAGATAATTTAATTTCAATTTATTTGAAACATTTCAATTAAAAAGGATTCCCTTTTTAATTTTACAAAAGAAATAAAGAATCTCAAAACAGATTACATTTACTTTAATAGTTAACACAACAATGAAACTTCAAACTAAAAGAAAACTTCAGTTCAGTTCAAGAAGCTTCCAGGACTGAAGAAGTATCTTGGATCACAAGTGAAAGTTTTCCAAGAAAAAAACAAAGGACGTCCAGTTGCCTTATGGAATATCATCTTTGAGTAAAATTTGATTGGTTTAGGGAAAAAACCATCTGTTCAGTTACATTATAAAAATAAAATCATACAATAATAAGTGAGCATTTGGGATTTAAAATAGCATTGTATTCCGAACAAAATAAAAAGAACATTTGCAAGGGAAAAACATCAGAATGAGTATGGGGTAAGATACATTCTCAGTTCTTTCCAGTACTTGAACATTTGCTTTGTTCATTAGCTGAAAATGAACCTGTTTTATTTGCAATGTATCAAGTAGTTTGGCCAGTCCTAATTTCAAAAAGGGACATTTTTACATTCTTAAAGTGGCTCTCTACTGTTACAATATTTGAAATGGTAGACAGCTGACTTGATACATCAATCAAAGGTGGATTGCTGACGTTACAGCAGGGTGTCAAACTCGCAGCCTGCAGGCTGGATGTGTCAAATGTAGCTCTGCCCACACCCAATTTAGTGAAGAGGAAAAAAGTCCCAATATGACAATGCTATGATGACGACTGACTGGCTGACTTCTTACAGAATTGAAAATGTTGTATAGCTGACACAGTATTTAAAACAATGAATGGCTGACTTGTTTAAGTTCTAAAATGGTGGAAGGTTGACTGATATTTTGAGTTGGAGCCAGCAATGTGATCTCCTTTAAAACAGTGGATGATAAATTTCTTTCTTGAATTGACAAATTACTGAAGTTGCACAATGCTTGATAAGACTCATGAACATAGTATAGATCTGAACGACTGGGAAGAAATTTGGCAAAAAAAAATCTCGTATTAACTAAATCAGTAGCACATAAGGAGAATCTGTAATAAAATGATGTACAGATGGCATCTGGCATCCTCTCAATTGGCCAAAATATTCCCGACAACAAACCCATACTGTTGGAAATGCAAAGGGAAATTTGGTACTTATTTTCATTTATGGTGGACTTGTCCTGAGACAAAGGAATATTGGTTAAAAATAAGAGTGGATAGAAGAAATCATAGAGCATGGGCTGGAGTGGAAACCAGAATTGTTCCTGTTGGGAATGATCAAAGGGGATTATACCTCTAAAGTAAGATATCTAACCATCCACTTATTAACAGCGACATGGTTTTCATTAGCACAATATTGGAAGAAACCAAATATACCACCAATACATGTTGCTATTCAAAAAACATATGAGTGTGCCCAATTGGAGAGGTTCATGCTCAAAATCAATGGGAAGGAGGATACAGATTACTACAGGATATGGGATGAATGGTACAATTGGGTAGATTATAAGGGGAAAACATGTAAATGAACCAAGAAACAAATTATATTCAGCTGTCTATCTGAAATGTATAAGAATAACAGAGGTTTTAAATCCTCTTTTCTCTTACATTATCATCATTATATATTTACATTATATATTTACTTTGTATTCATTATTTAAATAATATGAATGTATTATTAATTAAATAATAGTTATAAACCAACGAGAAGATTAGTAGAGTATTGTGAGTTTTTTAGAGACTAAAATGTGATAGTAAATGAAAATGCGATAATTATCACTGACTATTAGGACTTACCATTTTTGATACTAAATGTAAAGAGGAATGTGTTATTTACACACTATTGTTTTTGTATTTTTAAATTTGTATGTTTTTAATTCTTGTAAATAAAGTTTACTTTAAAAAAAGACTCATGAACAGTATATGCATTTTTTAATACAGAATACACCCTGTTTTCAGTAGTTCATCAAAACATTGCACAGCTTTAGCAGTTCATTGGCTTGAGAAAGAAGAACGTTATTTGCCATTTTGAGTCAGATCAGTTTCCCTTTAGGACAGTGGGATATTTAATTCCAGTGGGTTTTTCCTGAATTGACTTTAGTTTTATGGTATAAAACCAAAATTTTCATAAAATTTAAACTTTATAAAAAACATATTGTTATTGTTCAACCCAGATTTGCAGAAATATGGGTTAAAAATTAAACAAACAAAATGTTAAAAATTTATGTAGTTACCTACTAAGCACATCTAAATTATATTAAAATAACCAAAATATCTTTGCAAATTTTCAGTCACAACTTTTGAGCACCCCTAATGTTTGGAAATTGAAAGCTGAAAACTGATTTAAGTATGAATTTGACATAAAGATGGGCAGAATTTGTTCTTAACTCAGGGAGTGCCTATATCTTGATGATTTTCCAGCCAGAAGCCTTCAAGTAATTGTTTTATATACCTGAAGACACAAAAAGACCATCAGATTCTTTGATAGTTTATTCTGAATTTTCTCAAAATCTCTTTTAACAAACTTTAACTAATTATATCTGATGCTTATGCAAATAATTAGGTTAATAAAACAATTAGTGAGCAGTGAACAATTAGTGAGCATCTTTGTTCAACTTTGCATCTCATTCTCCTTGTATGAATGTATGAGGCAGTTGTAAGAGTGAGGGGGAAGGTGCACCGATGCTCTGTCAGTTTGCACTCCTTCCCAAGATATCTTACTTTTGTTTTCTTGGGATCAACAAAGAAATAGTATTTACATTAATTTACATACTTTTAAATATCAGTGCTTAATCTATATTTAAGCGCTTATCCGTTTTAATCAGCATGGGTATAATGAGTAAACCACAACTTTAAAAGCATATACCTGGTAAGCTATTCTTTAAGCAAAGTTACACAAAACACAGTGAAAGAGTAGGAAACAGTAAATCAATAACTATATGGCATGAAGTGAGAACAAGAAAAACAGGTATATCTAAATGTATTTTATAGCAACACTGTTGGGTTTAAGGATAACTACAGAGTATCTTCTTGTTACCATAGTCACACACTGCCTCACATATTTTTTAAATTAAACTTTTTCATTTTAAAGAGCTCATCAATTCAATTAAAGCACAACATCCTTTGCCTTCCTTTTCATCTGATTATTTCTTCATATATTTGTTTTGTGATTCATTCATTCTCTCTGTATGACCAAACTATATAACATACTTATCTCCCAAGACCTTATTTTTTTAGATTACAAAATGTAAGTAGAGTATTAGATTAATTATTATGTCATACATAACAATAACAAGATTAAACAATACAAGAAATAAAAAATAAAAAGGAAAATTAAAAAAGATACCTTCTGTAAAAAGTTTGATCTTCAGGCATTAGTTAACAGCTTTGCAGGAGCTGTTTGCAGGACCATAAGAATTGATATTCAATTTCTACAGATATTTATAAAAGCTTTTCTTTGACTTTCTTTGTTGTGTCCAACAACAATCCTCACTCCAGTCTGCTCTTTGAGAGGGAGCTGGAGAAGCCTGACTGGCTGAACTATTTGACAGCTCTGTATAAAAGGAGCTGTCAAATGGAATCAACTGTTTCTTTCTCTCAGCTAGCTGCCGAGTTAGCTTGCGACTAGCCGCGACTGAGATACAAGTTAGCAATAAAGCGGAGAAGGCGAAGCTTCGTCGCCGTGATACAGCTGCGATCTCGGGGCTCCGAGATCACAGCTGATATCTTCGCCCCTGGTCGGTCCTAACGGACCTAAACCATCTCGTAGTGACGGTGACAGTAAAGGGCGCGTTCTGTAGATTCCGGGGACATCGCAAGTCCCTGGTCGATCCAGAAGAAGCCCTTTTGCTAACGGCGGAGAGGCAGCCATTTGGCTGCTGAAGCTGGGACAATTCCGGAAGAACGGGATAGAAAGAAGTGTATCGGCTGGTGAGGATCTTTTTTTTTTTTTTTGCTTGGGACTTAAGAACACTCTAATATGCGAAGAAATCTGTAAACTTTTGACAGAATTTGATTAAGCAGCGATTTTTTTTAGAAATGTCAAAGTGAGGCTTGGCTTTTTATTTTTACTTTTTTTTTCTGAATTTCTATTGCGATCTAGTTAATCAGACTGGTTTTTTTCTTTTATATTTTTATATTTACTTGCTTTCTCTTCGTCTTTCTGACTGTTTATATTTTTTAAAATAGAGGCCCCCTTTAATATTTTTTTTTAATATACATAAATATACATACATACTTTTTTCTCTCTTTTTAGGCTTTTTTCAGGGGGGAAGAAGGGGGAGTGGATTGAAGAAACTTTGTAACACTGCCAACTGGAGGCTTGAAAATATTCTGTTTGAAGTTGAAAAATATTCTGTTTGAAATTGAAAAACTTTTGTTTGAAAAACTTTTCTCAAGGCTACTGGAAATGATAAGATAGAGGGAAGAGTACTGGAGAATGTTTATACAGGTGCTCTATGGAATTTCTATTATTAAATGAATATTTGAAGTTTGGCTTTGAAATTTGTGGAGAAGTCAAATAAGAGCCTTGGATAAATAAAAGGCAGTGTGTGTCTTTTTTTTTTTTTTTGACTCCTTATTAATCATTTCATCCCTCCCCTCCAACCCCACACTATTTTGTAATATTGATAAATTTATTTTTTATCTTTTATTATATCTCATTTTTATTTTATTTTTTTAAAGGGGAAGCCTCAGAATATTCTTTTTTTGCTTTTTTGCTTTTTTTTTCATGGGGATGTCTGCCTTTTGATTTCTATTTTTGACTTATTTTTATGGCTTTTTTCATTTTCTGAGTTTTTTTAATTGGATTAAGGTGGGAAGAATCTGGAGAACTCTCTTTTTCTTTTTTCCTTTTTCTTTGCTTATTATTTTTTGATATTATTGGGCTTTGTTTTGCTTCTTTTTCCTCTCTTCATTTTTTAATTTTTACTTTTGAATTATATTTGCATATTTTACAATTGGATTAAGGTCTTGAAGAACCTGAAGAATTTTTTTTCTTTTTAATTTTGGGCTTTTTACTTATTACTGGTTTTGTTTTTTTGTTTTTTGTGGTGTTTTCCTTTTTTAAATTGGATTATAATTGGCTACCTCACTAATTGGATTAAAAGACCCGGAAGACACTGAGTTATCAAAATGAGTAAGAAAATTTTACCTTTGGGCATCCCAACTTCTGCTCCTGTCTCCCCGTCATCTGGAGGACGACTCTCAACAATGGAGAAGCAAGACAAAGCGCAAATGGATTTAACGATGGTTATGCAAGGAATACAAGATCTTAAAATGAGTATGGAACCAAGAATGGAGAGTATTGACCAAAGAATTGGAAAGATGGATGAAAAATTTGAAAATTTTCAACAAATGATGGTGAAACATGATGAGAGAATCCAAAAAATAGAAGAGAAAGACAAGCAAAGAGATGATACAATTGGGAATATCGATAACAGATTAACAATGGTCGAACAAGAAAAAAGTGGGATGTTGAAGTGAGAGATGGACAGGTCAGAATTTTATCTTAAATTCCAAAATATCGAGGAAGAAAAAGGACAAAACTTGGCGGCAGTAATGATTGAAATTCTGGCTCGAGTCTTGGAAATAACAGAGGAAAAGATGATGGATGGAGTAGATGAGATATATCGAGTCTTCACAAGATATGCGATGAGGAACCAATTACCAAGAGAGGTCCATGTTAGATTCACTAAAAAAACTGTTAAAAACCAAATATTACAAGTGGTAAGAGAGAAGGGGTTGAAATATAAAGGCAAAGAGATCCTGGTCTTAAAACAAGTACCTAGAAAAGTGAGAGAGATTAGAAGAGAGTATCGATTTTTGACTAAAATGCTGTTGAAAAAAAAGGTGAACTATAGATGGCTGATTCCAGAAGGATTAATGTTTACATGGCAAGAACAGAGACACAGAATTGATTCAATTGCAAAAGCAGAAATGTTTTATAAGGAATTTTTTGAAAGAAGAGAAATGGAGACAGAAAAAGAAAAGATTTTAACTAAATTTGAAGAGGACCAAATGGAGATGGAAAAAGAAGAAGGCGCAATAGGTGGACAAATGGAGATCAAAGAACAACGTGAAATAAGATCCATGAGAGCTGTTAGACCTAAATATAAAGCATAACCATGGGGAAAAAAACTGATTTCCATGAATATAAATGGACTGATCTCAGCTATCAAAAGAAGGAAAATGTTTTATAAGTTAGAGAAGCTAAAATTTGATATAATTTGCTTACAAGAAGTACACATTAAAAAACAACATGAACAATTATTGATACGACCAAAGTTAGGGAAAATATTTACTTCTCTGACTCATTGTAAGAAAAGAGGAGTGGTTTTGTATGTCAAAGAAACCACTCCAGCCAAATTGATTTATACTGATGAAGACGGAAGAGTATTAATAGTTGAAATAGTGGATAATAATATAAAAACACTCTTGGTTGCAATTTATGCCCCGAATGATAAACAAGAAGAATTTTATAAAAAATTACATATGAAAATAATTGAACTGGACTATGTTAATATACTTATGATGGGGGACTTTAATGGAATTGTAGACAATAAACTGGACTATACAGTAAAAACAACACGACAAAATAGGAAAACTCTCCCTAAATCCTTTTTTAAAATGACAGATGAACTAAATTTAAAAGATATATGGAGAGAAAGAAATGCTAAAACTCAACAATATACTTTTTATTCAAACAGGCATTTATTGTGGTCCAGAATAGATATGATTTGGACATCAACAGAATTATTATCTAATATTCAAGAAATAAATATTGAAATAAGTACATGAGCAGACCATAATCCAATGACAATTAAATGGAAAGGACAAAAAAGAAGATCTAGATGGACATTAAACAATACTATTCTAAAGGAAAAAGATTTTATACAATGGATGGAAAAAGAATTGGCCTTCTTCAATGAAAAGAAAAAAGAAGATACTTCAATACAGAATGTTTGGGATACAGTGAAGGCATATGCAAGAGGATTAATAATTGACTATATAAAGAAAAAGAACATCAGGAAGAGGTAAATGATTAAAGCTCTAGAAGACGACTATAAAAAACTGGAAAATGAATTTTACAGAAGACGCCACAGAAAAAAGATATCAAACTTAAAATGGACATAATTAAACATAAAATGGATCAAACAGAGAAAGAAGAACTGGCACGAAAAATTAGAAGTGCTAAACAGAACTATTTTGAAGATGCAAATAGGCCAGGCAGATGGTTAGCATATAAGTTGAGAAAAGAGAAAGAGTCAAGGAAAATATCATAGTTAATAGATGATCATAGTCAAATTTGTTATGGTAATAAGGAGAAAAAGGCAATCATTTGAGATTTTTATGGACAATTATATAAACAGGAGGATCTTGATGAGGAAAAAATTAAACAGTATTTACAAAATGTTAACCTACCTAAGATACCTGATGAAACTCGGAAAATGTTAGAAAGTGCTATAACAATGATGGAATTAACCGAAGCACTCAACAGACAGAACAATGGAAAAGCACCAGGACCAGATGGTTTCCCGGCAGAATTTTATAAAACATTACAAGAATCGTTGAGCATTCCACTGTTAGAAGTCATGAATGAAGTTATGATAAATAAGAAAATACTTGAAACATGGTCAGAAGCTTATATTACACTTATTCCAAAAGAAGGGGTTGACCCATTACAAATTAAGAACTATAGACCTATTTCCTTATTGAATGCAGACTATAAAATCTTTGCTTCAGTCTTGGCAGAAAGGCTTAAAAAATACCTAAATAACTTTATTCACTCTGATCAGAATGGATTTTTACCAAAGAGACAGATTAAAGACAATATGAGGGTAATCCTGGACACACTGGAATATTATGAGGCACAGCCGGAAAAACAAATGGCTTTGATATTCTTAGATGCCCAAAAGGCATTTGATAATGTGAACTGGAGATTTATGTTATTACTATTGGAACAGATGGGCCTTGCTAGAAAATTTATCCAAGCAATAGAAGCCGTATATTATAAGCAAACGGCAAAAGTAATGATAGATGAAGAATTCACAGACTCTATCAATATTAAAAAAGGTACAAGACAAGGATGCCCATTATCTCCTTTGTTATTTGTATTGACCTTGGAAGTCTTAAATAGAAATATTAGAGAGGATATGAACATAAAAGGAATGAAAGTCAAAAAGGAGGAATTCAAATTACAAGCCTTTGCGGATGACTTGGTCTTTATTTTGGAAGATCCTTTAGAGACAGCTTTAAAACTATTGGAAAAGATAGAGACGTATGGTGAGATGGCTGGTTTAAAAATAAATAAAGACAAAACAAAGATTCTGACAAAGAACATGTTATTAAGACAAAGAGAAGAGCTGGCAGATTTATTGAAAATTCAAGTTACGAACAGAGTTTGGGGATATATTTGACGTCAAGATGTACTACATTGAAAAAGAATAACTATATTAAACTTAAACAACAGATAGCATCCGACCTGAAAAAATGGGAAAACCTACTGTTGTAACTATGTATCATTTATGTGATTGCAACTATGTATCAGTGCAACCATGTACCATCCAAGCATTGTAACGATGTATCTTTCTTGTATAAACATTAGACTCCTGTCTCTTCAGTGATCTTTGCCAGACATGCATAAGAGAAGGGGAGTTAAGCATCTGTCAATGCAGAATGATATTCTAACTGACCTGGATTGTTATAAATCACACACTTCCTGCTAACCTGGTATCTTAACTAACCTGAGCTATTATAAATCATGTGTATCCAGTTGACCTAAGCTATTATAATTCATGTATATCCTGTTTACCCTGGGCTTTGAAGTATTTCACCCCCCTGTGAAAAAGCATAATAAAAGAGTGTGTGCCGAGGCATTCGGGGCGCGCTCATCCCAAGAAACCTCATCTCGTGTCGTTTCTTCCTCCTTCGCTCCCTCTCATGAGGCGCCCATCTAATGCGGGATGGCAGATACCGCATTTTGGTGACCCCGACGTGATTCCCTAAGGGGGATACTCAGCGGCGCACCCATATCTTATCAGCTCGGTGGGAGCTGTGCATCGCCAGGCGCCTGAGTGAATTGCACCTCATCGGATCTGAAAGACGGTCTCGACTTTAGTAAGTATGGGCGGAGGCTTTTCTCAACAGCAGACACAGCATCTGAAGGAATTGAGAGAGCTAGTCGCTTCTTCATCTAAATACTCTGCTAATTTAAAAGGCTCTCCCATAAAAAAGAAACATATTGCTACATTATTGGCTTATGTGTGGCAACATTGCCCCAATTATCCAGAGAGAGGGTCCTTAAAATTTTCCAATTGGCAAAAAATTGGTGAATATCTCCATAATCCTCCTTGTGCACCTATTGGCATTTTGGTCACTTGGAGGAAAATTATGGAGGCTTTAAAAGTCCATTATAAAATAGAAGCAGGGAGTGTGTTTGAATCTCCCCCACCAAGTTATGATAACTTTTCTATCCTTCAACCTTCCGCTCCCGATGATCATAAAGCAGTACGGGAGCCTCCTTCCATTCAATCCACTTCTTTAAATGTAGAGCCCTCGTGTCCTCCACCCCCCCCCCCCGAGGAGGGGTGTGTGTTGCAAAAGCCATTCAACAAGCCTTTTGTGAAGGAGAAATAGATGAGGACACCCTTGCAGCTGCCTCCCTTTATCCTATCATTCAAGCCGGCAATCCTCCAGCTCCTCAGTATACCCCAATGCCGTACAAAATAATTAAGGATTTAAAAGCAGCTTGTAAGGAAAATGGTATTCAATCTCACTATGTACAGGGACTTTTAGGATCAATAACCCAACCAGGTGCTGACTTGATAAATGCTGATTGGCATACATTATTTAACATGATCCTCATGCCTTCACAATTTTTGGTCTGGGAGTCATAATTTCTTAAACGTACCGCAGCCGCAGCCGCTAGAGGCTTGCCGGCAGCTGTCACTTTGGATATGCTTAACGGTACTGGCACCATGTCTACCATTGCCCAGCAGATTGCCACAGACCCAGCTGCTTTCCCAATAATACAGGAGTGTGCTTTGGCAGCTGCTCAAAAAGTTGATAATGAGGGATGCGTGCCCAACTCTTTCTCTAAAGTTATTCAAGGACCTTCTGAGCCTTTTTCCTCCTTTATAAACCGTCTCACAGAAGCCTTAGAGAGACAAATTGATAATAGAGAGGCTTGTACTGAATTACAAATGAAACTTGCTTATGAAAACGCAAACGCTGATTGTCAGAAAGTTTTGCAACCATTAATTAATAAGAAAAATGTTACCATGGCAGATTATCTTACAGCCTGCTGAATCATAGGAACCACATCCCATTCCATGTCTACGCTGGCTACAGCCATTACTGAATATGGGCTCTCTTCTTCCCATTTCCCAACAAAATACTCGCAAAATGGGAAATTGTTTTAATTGTGGCAAGCCAGGTCACTTTAAGAGCCAATGCAGGGTCCTGGGCAGGGGAGCAAATATGTCAACAAACCAGGTTGCTCGCCCAATGACACCATGCCCTCGATGCCAAAAGGGCTATCACTGGGCTAGTCAGTGCAGAATCCAAAAGAATGGACAGCAGAATAGCCCTGCGATCATTCAAAAACCTTTTTTGAATCAGGGAAACTAGAAATGGGGCAGGCAGCCAGCCCCACAACAAAGGCTGCTGAAACTTGCAACTTTTCTTCTTTCGCTTACGATCTTGTTGCTAATGAAACTGTTACTTATTTTCCTGGTGTCGCTGACTTTCTCTTTGTACATCCTGTTCGGCCTTTTCATATGCCCCCCGATATCCCAGTGCTAGTTTTTCCTGTAAGGGATTTGGCTGAACAAGGTATTCTTGCCTCTCCTTTTCTGCATGACCCCACTGTATTGTCTGATGTCTGTCTGTATGTACTAGCTAATACAGAAGTTACTATAAATGAGGGGGATGTTGTGGCAAAAATGATTGTGCTCTTAGACCAACAACAAGAGCAACTCTATGCAATTGAAAGACCAATTAGTCAACCGAAACCTACGGTGACATTCTTATTGAATGGTCGATCCTTTCTTGGTCTTTTAGATACTGGAGCAGATATTTCCGTCATCCGAACCGCTGAGTGGCCGGACACCTGGCCTGCAGATGTGGCACCAGTGGTGAGAGGAGTGGGGGGGCTCCAGGAGACTCGCATTAGAAGAAACTGGGTAAAAGCCCATTCCCCTGAGTCTCAATGTGTTGCTTATATTAAACCAGCTGTAATTCCTCTGTATACTAACTTGTGGGGAAGAGACCTTATGTCACAGTTTAATGCGCAACTTACTCTCCATTAACCATGCTTCGCTTATGTCTGACTAACAATAACCCAGTGTGGATTGATCAGTGGCCTCTCCGTTCTATAAAACTTGAAGCCTTACATTCTCTTGTTCAAGAACAATTAGATAAAGGTCATCTAGAACCCTCATTGAGTCCATATAATACCCCAGTTTTTGTTATCAAAAAGAAAAACGGCGCTTGGCGTCTACTTCAGGATTTAAGGGCTGTGAATTCGGTCCTCCTTCCAATGGGACCCCTGCAATGTGGTCTTCCAAATCCTAACATAATTCCTCAAGAATATGACCTTATCATTATCGATTTAAAAGACTGTTTTTTCTCCATTCCATCACACCAGTTAGATAGAAAATTATTTGCTTTTACTGTACCAACCTTAAATAATCAGAGACCTACCAAACGATATCAATGGAAAGTCTTACCACAAGGCATGTTAAACAGTCCAACTATGTGTCAATTTTTTGTGGATTTAGCCTTGCAACCCTACAGAGACAAATATCCTCATTTTTTAGTCTATCATTACATGGATGATATATTGGTATCTGCACCTGGTCCAAAGGGCACGGTATTAAAAACTCTGCCGTGCCTGAACTCCATTTTAGGTAAAGCAGGTCTCACTATAGCCCCAGAAAAAGTTCAATCCAAACCACCTTTTTTCTATTTAGGTCACAAGTTACTTGCTTCAGCTGCTGTTCCTTCTCTTCCCCTCCCAACACTTCCCCCGAAGCCAACACTTGTGATTTTTAAGCAGTTCCTGGAAACCTTAAATTGGGCACGTCCTTATTTGGGTTTGACTACAGCTACATTAGCTCCTCTCTTTAATGCTCTCACGCAAGGTAAAGCCCCGTCCGATGTTATCATTCTAAATAAAGAGCAGTTGCAGGCATTAAAAGACATTTCCCATTTACTGGCTACTAGATGGGTGGATCGAGCTATAGAAAATTGTCCTTTATCAATTGCTTTACTAAATACTGCTCAGAGACCAACAGCTGTCATTATGCAAATTCATCAGACACAGGTTCTGATTTTAGAATGGCTGCATTTGTCTCACACCCCACAGACCACAATTACTAATAAAGCCTCTGCATATTCTCAGTTGATCTTTAAAGGTCGACAAAGATGTAAACAACTCATGGGATTTGAGCCTGTTTGCATATTCACTCCTTGTTCATTGACTACTTGGGAAATGTTATGGTGTAATTCAGAAGAACTGCAATACGCTTTAGAAGAGTGGCCAGGGCAAATTTCTTGCCATTTACCAGCTGACCCATGGTTCACTTTCCTTAAAACTCTCCCTTTTGAATGGCATTCCTCCCTCTCATTATCTCCATTAGTAGATGCACCTACGCTTTATGCCGATGGAGGGAAAATGTATGGTGCTTGTGCATGGTACCAGGAGGGAGAGTGGAAAACTAAAATTACCCCTCCACAATCTTCTGCTCAATAAGCAGAACTTGCTGCATCTCTTATTGCATTTCAACAGTTTCAAAAGACTCCTTTTAATTTAATAGTAGATTCCTTATATGTTTCTCAGATTTTGAAAAATATATATCAAGCCTATTTATCTCCTAGCATATCTGTTTCTTTGTTAAAGTTATTGCTTTCTCTACAGCAATGTATCAACAATCGCACACATCCATTTTTTGTAGCACATATCAGGAGCCAGCAACCTCTTCCTGGTATATTACAGGAGGGAAACAAGGTGGCCGATGCAGCTGCTTCAGCCGCATCAGGTAAATCAATTTGTAATCTGACAGCATCACAAAGTCATGGCTATTTCCATCAAAATAGAAAAGCATTACAAAAACAATTTTCCTTAACTCAGGCAGAGGCTACCGCAATAATTCAACAATGCCCCACATGTAGCAAGCAAGCACATTCCATTCCCATAGGGGTTAACCCTAGAGGATTAAAAGCTTGTGAAATTTGGCAAATGGATTTAACTCAGTATCCACCTTTTGCCCCATGGAAATATTTACACGTTTCAATAGATACATATTCAGGATTTATTTTGGCTACTCCTCAAAGGGGAGAAGCTGTAAAACATGTCATCAATCATTCAATTCGTACCTTTGCTTCGCTGGGACGTCCAAAAGAAATAAAAACCGATAATGGGCCTGCCTATACAAGTTCTGCTTTTCAGGACTTCTGTAACAGATGGGATGTAATCCATAAGTTTGGGATTCCCTACAATAGCCAAGGGCAAGCTATTGTAGAATGGGCTCATTTATCTCTGAAAAGTGCTCTTGATAGATATTCATTGCGGGAAAAAACCCCGAACCTCCCAGCATTGCAAAATTCTCTTAACATTTGTCTTTTTACTCTAAACTTTCTTAATTTAACTGGAATTCCTCCTACTTCTGCTGCTTCTTGCCACTTTTCCTCCCCCTCTCCCCCTCCTAACAGACCTTTGGTATATTACCGCAGATTGCCAGATCCTGCCTGGCAGGGTCCTGCTGAACTTCTCACTTGGGGGAGAGGATACGCTGCGATCTTACTGCCAGACAAAACCACTTGCTGGATCCCTGGTCGGGCGGTAAGACCCTATCATGGGAAGTCCTCCGATACATCTGTATCTTAAAAATCTTTCCTGATATTCTTGCCTATATCTTCTTTGCAATTTCTACCTTACTTCAACAAAACCTATGCTTCCTGTCAAAAGACTATTCGTGTTAAAATCATTTCATTAACAGAAGGCTCTTATACTTGTTCCATGTGGGTACGTCATGAAAATGCTACCCATAGTTTTCACTCTGTCACTTCTGTTTTGTTTAAAGAACACTCTTCCCCTCGCTCTTTTGTTCCTTTTTTACTCTTCCTATGGAAAGGAACCTTAAAATCTTTTCCTCTATTCAATCTAAAACATAGGGGGACCCAAATATCCTTATATTGTATTATGGGTTTCCCCACCCCAACTAACATCCTTGATGAATTACAAAATTAATCTTTATTGTCATTATTGTAATTATTATCCTTTTTCTACTAATTGAATTCCCTCCTCATTTCGCAAATGTTCTACAACTAACTTGTCCATAGCCCTCTCTCCTGCTTGTCATGTTTTTATATACCCGAACTCTGATCCTGTCAACAAACGACGCTTCAAAAGAACTGTCCATGACGATCCGCAGAAGCCTCATAGAAGAGATAATATTGCCTGGACTATAACTGACTTTCAAAAAGTTCGTTTAAGTTCCACAACCAATTTCTCTTGCATGGAAGACTTCTACCCACCACTTCAATTCGATTTGGCAGATGCACCCACACAACCAGGGGATATCCTGCAATCCACACCACTGCAGGAGGAACTTTAACATCACGCCTGAAAGGAATGTATTTTATCCCTGGCAATAATTTTGTTTGTTACACCGGTTTCATGGCATGTATCCACGGGGATGAAATTGTTAAATCCAAATCCTTTTGCATTCACGTATGGCTTGTGTGTATAACTCTGATGATTTTATATCCCTACAGGTATCCATGGAACACCCCCTCTCTTGCAAAATCGTAAAGATTTAGATCGTTATTTTTTTAAAACAAGGGGGATTGTGTGCTATGCTTAAAGAAGAATGTTGTCTTTATGCTGATAGCAGGGGGGGTTCATTTTCTATTTCGCCATGGCTTACAACATTTTTAACTGCATTGGCAGGATCATTAATAATCACTATATTGAAATGTATTCTAGGACCTTGTTGTTTTAATAGAATATTACAATTTTTGAAAAATCAATTATCTTCCATAACTGCTGATGTTAATGTGTTATTGCAAGCTCATGTTATGTCTTTAACACCGGATGAAGAAATGTCATTGCTGAGTTACCGCTCCTTGGACAACCCTGACGCTGACGGGTCGCACGCCTGCCTAGATGACGGGGACGGAGAACATTTCAGAAAAATAGTTCCTGTTTTGTTGGACAAGGAAGAAGACTCGTCATAAAATAATAAAAACAGAGGAGATGTTGTAACTATGTATCATTTATGTGATTGCAACTATGTATCAGTGCAACCATGTACCATCCAAGCATTGTAACGATGTATCTTTCTTGTATAAACATTAGACTCCTGTCTCTTCAGTGATCTTTGCCAGACATGCATAAGAGAAGGGGAGTTAAGCATCTGTCAATGCAGAATGATATTCTAACTGACCTGGATTGTTATAAATCACACACTTCCTGCTAACCTGGTATCTTAACTAACCTGAGCTATTATAAATCATGTATATCCAGTTGACCTAAGCTATTATAATTCATGTATATCCTGTTTACCCTGGGCTTTGAAGTATTTTACCCCCCTGTGAAAAAGCATAATAAAAGAGCATGTGCCGAGGCATTCGGGCGCGCTCATCCCAAGAAACCTCATCTCGTGTCGTTTCTTCCTCCTTCGCTCCCTCTCATGAGGCGCCCATCTAATGCGGGATGGCAGATACCGCACCTACAATTGTCATTGATAGGTAGAATTTCAACAATCAAGATGAATATTTTACCCAGAATTTTATATTTGTTCCAAACAATACCAATTAGGTTAAGTAAGGATTACTTCGAAGAATTAAATAAAATTGTGTTGAAATATATATGGCAAGAAAGAAAGCGAGAATAAAATTAAAACTTTTACAGGATGCTAGAATTAGAGGAGGATTTGGCCTTCCTAATTGGGAGTTGTATTATCAAGCTGCAAACTTAATGTGGGTTAAAGAATGGATAACGTTAAGAAAGACTAGATTGTTGGCATTAGAAGGTCATGATTTATTATTGGGTTGGCATGCTTTTTTATGGTATAAGGGAACTAAATCACAGGGTTATTTTAGAAGGCATTATATATGGGAATCGTTATGGTTGAATTGGGAGAAAATTAAGAAACAATGTTATCTGAAAATTCCAGTGTGGTTATCAACTATTGAAGCTTTTTCGTATCCTATAACTTATAAGAAGGAACAAACAGTTAGATATGGGGAAATATTGGATGAAAAGGGTGAACTTAAAACGATGCAAAATTTAGAAGAACAAGGTATAAAGATGAATTGGTTTTCATATGTGCAAATACATGCAAGGTATCTTAAAGATTCTAAAATAGAAGGATTTTATGATAAATTGACTGATTTAGATAGGATTTTGACAGGTACTGATGGAAAAGTGATTAAAAAACTATATAGTTATTTGTTGGAAATTAAATTAGAGGAAGAATAAGTTAAAGTAACAATGATTGCTTGGGGGAAGAATTTTGGATATGGGATGGATTTAGAGAAATGGCAAAAATTGTGGTCACAAAATTTTAAAATGACAATGTCAACAGCATATAAAAATTTTTTGTATAAGATGTTTTACAGGTGGCACTTTCCCCCAACAAGAATAGAAAGAATGTTCAAGAATAAATCTGAAAAGTGCTGGAAATGTCATCAGATACCTGGCTCATATTACCATATGTGGCGGACTTGTGAGGAGGCCAGGAAACTGGACTAGAATTTGCATATGGCTGGAAAAAATGACAAAGAAACACATAGATTTGAAACCAGAGATTTTTTTATTGGGAATCGTACCTGATATATATAATAAAAATTTAAAGTATTTGATTGTAAATGTATTAACAGCAGCTAGGATTGTATTTGCTAAACATAGGAAGAGTGAGAAAATACCATTAGAGGAAGAAATTATGAAGAAAATATTGGAATGTGCTGAAATGAGTAGATTGACATTTGAAATTAGAGAACAAGAAGATAAACAATTTTATGAAGTTTGGGATCTTTTTTATCAATGGTTAGATAATACAATATAATAATAGAATATTTATAAATTTAGGAAATAATGAATATATAACTTTTCTTGGTTTTGATAATTTTTAAGAATATTTTATTAAGATAGATTTGGTATGATTCTATGATTTGTTATAAAATAATTTAACTTAATTATAGTTATCTCGCTTAAGTATGAATTAGTAAAATTATAGTCAAATGATTGTTCAGTAATGATATTGGGATATTTTATTGATGATTGATAATGTGAGTTATTATGTAATATAATTATTTTGATGACTATGAAATGGATGCACAAAAGGGAGTGGTAAACCAACCGATACACTGTAAATTTATGAAGAATGATATAATTTTTTTTAATGTTATGTTTTATGTCTTATATGTTTTTTGTCTGTCGTTAAAATCAATAAAATTTTTACCAAAAAAAAAAAGAAGTTAGCAATAAAGCCTTGTTCGAGCTAACCTGCCTCTGCCTCTTCTCTCCCATGCACCAAACCTAAAATTGGAGATGAAGGGGGGATGTTAGTGAACTGAGGCAATTCTGAGGCAAAAGAGAGAGAACACTACAAGGCTGAAGTCACTACAAAGAGCTGTCACTAAGAGCTGTCACTAAACAAAGCAGTAAATGGTGGCACCACCTAACTTCCCACCTTTCCATCCGACTACTGAGAAGTGGACATCATACATTAACAGATTCAAATGCATTATGGATGCTGCTAATTTACCCAAAATTCCACCGAACATGGAAAAAAAGCTATTTCCTGAGTTTCTGCAGGGCAATAGTTTTTGACACAGCCACCGCCTTACTGTCACCTCAGACAGTCAAGGCTGTCACCTGGGAAGAGCTGCAGGAGGTGCTTGGAAACCATTATGCTCTGAAACCTTCACACATATCTGGCATGAAGTACTGGTGCAGATCTGGTGGCCTAGAGGTGGAGCTCTTGCCTTACAATCAAGAGGCTGTGAGATCAATCCTAGATAGAGGCTAATATTTGGAGTAGACTCTCCTGCCTGAGCAGGGGGTTGGATTAGATGACCTCCAAGGTCCCTTCCAACTTTTGTTATTCTATGATAACAAAAGTTATCGCCCACCGCCATGCCTTCAGGCGAAGAAGTTAAGCAGAGGAAGAATCCATTAGTGAGCATATGGCAGCTATTAGGTCAGCCACCCTTCAATGCAGTTTCAGAGAGCAACTGAGCAATATGCTGCTGGACCAGCTCATCTGTGGGGTGAGAGACCTAAGGCTGCAAAGGCGACTGGTTGCAAAAGCTGAATTCAGCTTAAAGCAGGAAATCGAGGTAGCGCAAGCTGCTGAACTGTCAATCCTATCCACAGCAGAGATCCAACAATCAAACAGCCTTCCCAGGGTAAAACCTAGCTCAATAGTGCACTATGAAGAAACATATTTTGAAGATGACTACTTTGAAGAAGAAGAAGCAGTAAACTGCCTCAAAACACCGCAACTTATGCAGAGACGAAGCCTCCCTGCTGACAAAAGATAATTTACACCACAACTGATTTTCCTGAGCTGTGGAGGAAACCTTCTGAGAGCCACTTGCCATTTCAGAAATGCAGTCTGCCTGAAATGCCAAAAGAAGGGTCACCTGGATAGAATCTGCCAAGCACCAAGAAACACAAACCAGCCAGCTCAACATCTGAACCAGCCAAGAAGTTTCAAACCCAAAGAGGAATGCTATGCCATCAACAAAGCATTCCCAAGAGCTGAGTCACTATCTTATTGTTTCAACATTAATAAAATTAATGTTGCTCTTCTCCTAGAAGGCAGACCATGTCGAATGGAAGTGGATACCAGTTCCTCCTTCTCCCTCCTGTCCTGGAAAACTCTGAAGAACCTGGTTCCAGACATCAAAAAGGATCACCTGACCCTGCAACTGGCCTTGAGGAACTACCAGGGACAATCCATTCCAGTCCTTGGAACAGGCAAGTTCCACATTCAATACAACAATTTTAAGGGATACCTACCCCTGATTATTGTAAATGGTTGCCTACCAGGTGGTTGCCTCACTAGGTTTGTACTGGTTTCATTCTCTAGGCCTACAGGTGTCTGGAGTAAATGCAGTCACTCTCCAAAACCTAGAACAACTTCTTACTAACTATTCAGAAGTTTTTGAGGACAAGCTTGGCTGTCACAATGTCACTCCTATTTTCCTCAATTTGGACTCCCAGGTGGCTCCTATACACCTCAAGCCATGCAGAGTGCCATTGGCATTATGTTCTAAAGTGGATGCCCGCTTGACAAGCTAATTTCCCAAGGGGTTCTGGAACCAATTGACTTTTCCAAATGGGAAACCCCAATTGTCATCTCCTTGAAACAAGGTGGCTCTATTCGAATTTGTTCAGACTACAAGTCTACCATTAACAAAGGGCTCCAACCAAATGCATATCCTGTGCCAATCATACAGCACCTGCTGCACTCCCTAGGTAAAAGTTCCATCTTTACCAAGTTGGACATGACACAGGCATACCTCAATTTCATGTGGACAATAAGACAGCAGAGGCCCAAACCATCATCACCCATAGGGGTGCTTTTAAGTGTAAGGAGTTGCAATTCGGTGTCAGTTGCCCCTGGCATTTTCCAATCCATCATGGAGTGCTTACTTTACAACATCCCTGGTGTCATCCCATACTTTGATGACATCCTTATTGCTGCTGACAGCCCACAAGAACATTTGTCATGGTTATAAAAAGTGCTCCAGTGTTTTCAGGATACTGGCCTGAATCAAGAGGCTGTGAAGCTAAATAAAAAGACATGCATTTTTGCAAATTGACTTCCTAGGGTACCATATTGACTTTGTGGGAATTCACCCTATGGAGTCTAAGGTCTGGGCCATACTGGATGCCCCAGCTCCTCAAAACAAGATTGAGCTACAAGCTTTTTTGGGGTTACTTAATTTCTACAGCTCTTTCCTGCCCCACAAGGCTACTGTTGCTGAGCCTTTGCACAAGCTTTTGGACTTCAAGATGCCTTGGAAGTGGGGAGCCACAGAACAGGCCTCTTTCAAGGCAGTCAAATCTCTACTCACTTCAAACAAAGTACTCATATAATTCAGTAATTCTCTCCCTCTAGTCTTAGTTTACGATGCTTCCACTTATAGGATCAGTGCCTTTTCAGGCCACAGGTTGCCAAATGGCCAGGAAGCACCTATCACCTACTTTTCAAGGACTCTCCAAGTCTGAAAGGAATTATAGTCAGACAAAAAGGTGGTGGCTGCTGTGGCCTCAGTCAAAAGGTTCCATGAATACTTATATGTCCACCATTTTGAGCTCATCACTGACCATCAGCCTTTACTAGGTATCCTTGCAATGATGAACCCAGCCCTCAAATACTCTCCCCCAGAATGACTTACTGGACTATATTTTTGGCTGCCTACAGCTACAAGCTAATTTATAGTCCAGGTAAACATGTAGCTCACACTAATGCCCTGAGCAGATGAACTTGGTCACTGATCCTGCTCCATCAGCCTCTGTGTTCCTGATGGAAGATCTACAATTGCCATTCACTGCTAATGACATCACTTATTCCACCACCAAAGATGCACAGCTTTCCCAAGTTCTGGACTGGATGCATAGGAGGTGGCCCAGGGAAACCCTACCAGTGGAGTTTCACCCTTTCAAGGCTCACCAAACTGAACTGAGCGTACTAAAGGGGTGCTGGCTATGGGGAAACTGAGAGGTAATTCCACACCTGCTTAGACCTTGCATCATTGAGGTGCTTCATGAGGGGCATCCAGGCATCAACAGAATGAAAGCTCTGGCACGAAGCTATGTGTGGTGGCTGGGACTGGATGAGGCAGTTGCTAATAAAGTTGGATGAGGCAGTTGCTAATAAAGTTCAAAGTTGCCCTACTGGCCAGATTTCTAGGCCTGCATCCCCAGCTGCAACTCCAGGGGAGTGGGAAGACATCCTTGGTCTAGGGTACAATGTGGATTTAGCAGGCCCCATGCAAGGAAAGACCTTCCTAGTCTTAGTGGATTCATTTTCCAAATGGATAGAGCTGGTCCTTCTCAAGTCAACCACTTCTGAAGCTGTAGGCCGAGCCTTAGATGCCATCTTTGCATCCCATGGGTATCCAGACACCCTGGTTTCAGATAACAGCTCCCAATTCACATCCACCCCCTTCGAGTTGTTCCTGGGGCACTAGGTATGCCCTGGTATCCCCATTCCACCCAGCTTCTGATGGGATGTCAGAGAGGGCAGTAAGGTCAGCTAAAAAGGCCCTGGGGAGAATGATAGAAGGGGACTTGTCAACTAAGGTAGCCTGGTACCTACTAGTCCAGCACACCACTCCTAGTGCAGCCATCAATCTCACCCCAGCCGAATTATTGATGGGAAGGAGAGTGCGAATTCCCCTTGACTGGCTGCACCCTACCTACTCCTCTGGAGCAGGGGTCCCTGCTCTAGAGGCTGCGGACCGGTACCGGTCTGTGGATTACTTTGTACCGGGCCTCAAAGAAAATAAAAATTAAAAAAATGGCGGCTTTCTTCAGTGAATGCTGCTGGGATCAGGGATCAAGGACACAAATGAAAGAAGGGGAAGGAGGAAGCAACCAAAGCCTGTCCTGCTCTCTGGCTCAGCGGCTTCGGTTTCCTCCCGCCTCGTTCCTCTCTCAGTCGCTCTCTTGCTCCTCCACCAGCCCAGGAAGAAACTGCTTCAAAGAAGCCGGCAGGGTGGCTTCCTGTGGG
This sequence comes from Hydrophis major, assembly GCA_033807585.1. Lineage (NCBI taxonomy): Eukaryota > Metazoa > Chordata > Lepidosauria > Squamata > Elapidae > Hydrophis > Hydrophis major. The sequence continues at coordinate 140,055,380 of CM066343.1, read as the reverse complement.
CGCAGCTTCTCCGAAGCGCCCGTTCACGCCCACCCAGCCGCACGTGATTTAATTCAGTGCTCCGTTCTGCCTGCCTTCATTTCTGGTTGTTTCAGAGCAGCTTCGGGCTGAGAATAATAACTATTTGCCTCTTTTTATCAGCCGAAGCTGCTCCGAAACAACCAGAAATGAAGGCAGGCAGGCAGGCAGGCAGGCAGAATGGAGCACTGGATTGAACCGCACACGGGTGGCGGGGTGGGGGTGAATGGGCACTTTGGAGGAGCTGCGGAGACAGGAAAAGCCATGCTGCTGGCTTCTTTGAAGCAGTTTCTTCTTGGGCTGGTGGAGGAGCGAGAGAGCGACTGAGAGAGGAATGAGGCAGACACCTGAGGGAGGGAGGGAGACATCTGAGGGATGGGGCTGAGGAAGGCAGGGCCGAGAGCTGTGGGTCGCCACCGCCCAGCACTCAGTTTTGAAGGCGCTCCTCAGCCCGGCGCAGTTCCTGAATCTGCAGCTGAAACCCTTCATTTTAAATGTCCCAATAGAAGAGAATATCTTCTCTCAGGGTTGCAATGAGGAGGCATTGGCACTCCCTGAACTTGATGGTTTGCTGCAGACATTTTATTACCCGACTAGGTAACAACATCAGATGTTACCTAGTCAGGTAATGAAATGTCTGCAAGCAAACCACCAAACTCAGATCCCTCCCTGTCCTTGAAAAAGTGTTTCTGCTTGAAACTGGTCCCTGGTACAAAAAAGGTTGTGGACCACTGCTCTAGAGCACCTTGAGACTCGACCAGCAGAGTGAGGGCATTCAGGCTAGGGGACCCACTCTACTCCCGCAATTACGCAGGGAATCCCCTATGATTGCCCAGGTGGGTGGAAAAAATAACAGGCCCTAAGTCATATAAAATAAGGTTGGCCGATGGGAGACTATGGCACCGGCATGTGGACCAACTAAGAAGCCATTGGAGTGCCCCTGCAGGTCCAATCCAGCAGGAGGCCAAAGCCGCAGACAATGAATGGGACAACACTGAAGTCCCTTGAAGGCCGACAACCAAATAGCGGTCTCTCGTGGAGGCCCTACCTGAGGAAGCTTCACCTCTGACAGCCAAGGCCTGCTTACCGTCCCCCAAGAGTGTCCCGTCAACATCTGAGGTCCCTCACAGCCAACCAAAGTCACCCAGGGAGAAGAACCAACACTGCCCCCTGTGGAAGGCTCCAGCGCAACAATAGGTCCTTCTCCATTGCCAACTCCAGCACGATCAAGGCGAGTGAGGTGTCACCCTGCCTACCTGGACAGTTATGGATGCACAATTCCAGGGGGAAGGAGTGTTGGGTCCAACAACAGTCCTCATTCCAGTCCGCTCTTTGAGCGGGAGCCAGAGAAGCCTGATTGGCTGAACCATTTGACAGCTCCGTATAAAAGGAGCTGTCAAACGGAATCAGCTGTCTCTCTCTCTCTCTCAGCTGGCTGCTGAGTTAGCTTGCGGCTCGCCACGGCTGAGATACAGTTAGCAATAAAGCCTTGATGGAGCTAACCTGCCTCTGCTTCTTCTCTCCCGCACGCCAACCTTAAAATTCTTCTTTTTCATTGACTTCCCACTGGATCAGACAGAACAACCAGACCAATTCATCCTCTTGCAGAAGCAGGTCAGATTTTTTTGACATTTCCTTTCAAAAATATACAAAGAGCTTAAAAAACTAGCAAAACTAGCAAACTCAGAAACAAGACATGCCTTGTATCAAAAAGGTGTGCCTATTAGAAGCAACAAAAAAACCCACAAAGTTAAATGGATTAATTTATACACAATGATGTCCCAGGGCCTTCCCCATCCCCTGGCACACACCAATGGCATCCCATTGAATGGTTGTGGATTTCTTTCAAAACTACAACTGCTTTATTCCATTTCTTAGCCAAAGAAGCCAGCATTGTCCAAAGATATTTTTGTGGTCACATGGCCAGCATGACACTATCTTCCAAGGTTGTTGCCTTCGCATCAAAGTGTTACCTATTTATACACTCACATTTACATGTTTTTGAACTGCTAGGTTGGCAGGAGCTGGGGCAAGAATGAGAGCTCAACCCATCAAACAGTACTTGGGTCTTGATCTTCTGACCTTCTAGTCCACAAACTAGCATAACAGTAGAAGTGAATTTATCTTATCACTCATTTTGTTATAGGTTTAAAAATATATAAATGAGAGATCCCCCCCCCAAAGTTACCAAATGAAACAAAAATTTGCAGCAAATATAGGATTCCAACAATGCCTTCCTGCATGACAAATGAGAGAAATTGGATTTAAATTACAGATGCATTCATAAGAACAAGTATTTTAAATTAATGTATTTTTTGCTCTTGACTTTGGAAATACAACACTGCGTATATGCAAATTTAAAAACTAATTCTCCCTCATTACTTGTAACAGGCCTGAGATGTGAACCTCATTCTGTTCTAGGCTGTAATAGTCCCATTTATATTACTGCCATTGCTTTCCATTGAGTTTAAAGAAAAACTCTGGAATATATTTGACAAAGTGTTTGCGTTTTTAAAATATATGCTTTAGTTATTTGATTTGTATCCCCACAGGCTAGAGAGAACTAGACTCATTAAAAATCTCTGGCAAAATGTGCAATAGCAATCCACCTCAAAAAAAGAAATCCACTTCAGTTTTGCAAGATCTAGCAAAACAGACTCATGCATAGCATGCATATTAGCAGTAAATGGAATTTGCTAGCATCCATTTTCTTTAGTAAAATATTAAGAGACAGAAAAAAATATTTCTTTATAAGAGACTTTATACAGTCTAAAATACTGTATGTTCTTCATAATTATTTATAAAAAGGTTAATTACATTTTTTTAACAAGAAGTTATATCTAGGGCATTTATATTTAAATGTTTGCATCAAAAATTAGTCAATCAAAATAATTTTAGGAAAATACACAATTTAAGAATATTTATCTCCTTAAGAAATATAACTAACATATATATTAGTGTTTTTATGTAATAAAAGCTGTTTGATTATGTTAATACTTCAAACCAAAAGAGAAGCAGTTCTTTTTTACTGGGTCCTTTGAAGTCTGTGAAAAAATTCAATGGATCAGTATAATGCAAAGAATAAATGAACTAAATTTATATTCATCTATTCAAAACAGCAACAAGAACATTTCTGTAACTTGTATAAATTAATTATGGAATTAAATCCAATAAATGTAAAGTTCTCACAAGCAAATAAAATAACGTGGTAAAAAGAAAATGCTGTTTTTTAAATTATAAATACAAAATTAAAACTTTGCAGAATCCCACAGAAAAAAACTGGTGCCAGTATTGCTGCTAAGAAAGGCACAAAGCATGATGAGTATAACATAGCATTTTCTTATTATTCTTTATAGCACCTGTGTCTTTTTCAGGAATTCCATGGCTGTTGCAGGATGCATCAAAAATGCAGCTACTTTGAGAGAAGGCGGAGCTTCGTTTCGGCGATACAGCTGCGATCTTGGGGCTCTGAGATCGCAGCCGATATTTTCACCCCTGGTCGGTCCCAACGGACCTAAACCGTCCCGTAGAGACGGGGATTGAGAAGGGTACTGTCCCAGGATCCCAGAGATATTGCAAAATCTCTGGTTTGATCCGGGAGAAGCCCTTTTGCTGGCGGCGGAGAGGCAGCCCCCATAGCTGCTGAAGTCGGGACAGCTCCGGAAAGAAAGTGGCTGGAAAGAAAGTGTGTTGGCTGGGTGAGAAATTCCTTTTGTGTTGTAAATTCGCTGAGGTTTGAAAGGGCATCCTGAACAAAGAATAAACCTATGAGACTTTTTTTTTTGACCAAAACTGTTTGAGCGGCGTTTTTTAAAGTGATGTCAAATTGAGGCTTGGATTTTTTTTTCTTTTTCTTACTTTTTTTCTGGGGACTTAAGAGTGACTTTGTAGGTAACCAGATTGAATTTTCTCTTATATATATTTTTATGCTCCTTTTGATTTTTTAATTTTCTCTAGGATAGAGGCTCCCTTTAGCTATTTTCTTTCTCTTTTTTTTTTTTGTACACATTATTCATTTTTTCGGGCTGGGGGGGGAGAAGAGCATTAAGAAACATTGCAACACTGCCAACTAGAGGCTTGAAAATACTTTATTTGAATTGGAAAAATTGTAAGAAGACTCCTTCTCAAGGACATTTCAATGTGATAAGAGAGAGGGAGAGCACAGCAAAATATTATTACAGGTGTTTTCCTGGACTCTTATCAATATTTCAACACTTGAGCTTAGCTTTGAAGCTGCTCGAGAAGAGAGTCATAATAAGAGCCTTGGATAAATAAATAAAGTGCAGTGTGCTCTCATATATATATATATATATACCCCATTCGCCAGCCTTTTTGTAAATTTCAATTCTAGTAATATTCTTATTTTTGCCTTTTATTTTAAAGGGAAAGTCTCAGAGTTTTTTCTTTATTTTTCTTTTTTTCTCTTTATTTTTATTGGGACTTCTTTGCTTTTTCTATCCATGTTTTTGGACCACTTTGTTTTTCTTTTTTGATTATTGAGATTAAGGTGTGAAGAACCTGAAGGAATTTCTTTTTTTCTTTTGTTTTTTATTTGCTCTTAATCAATAATATCATTTTTGGGTTTGTTTGTTTTTTTCCTTTCTATTTTTCCTTTTTTATGGTGGACTACTTTGTAATTGGATTAGGGTCAAGAAGAACCTGAAGATTTTTCTTCTTTCTTTTTTCCTTTTTCTTCTTTGGTTTTGGGTCTTTTACTATTGGATTTTTCCATTTTGGATTATAATTGACTATTCTACCAGTTGGATTAAAAGTCAAAAAGAATTTGAAGCTTTGGAGGCATTAAAATGAGCAGGAAACCAATACCAGTTGGCATTTCTACTTCTACCTCTGCTTCCCCACCAGCTGGAGGACAACGTTTAATTCAGACAATGTTGAAGCAAAATAAAGAACAAGAAATAGTAACTTTACAGATGATTATGCAAGGAATCCAAGATCTCAAGAAAAAATCAGACATCATTGAACAAAGAATAGAGAAGACTGATGAAAAAGTGGAAAATATTAAACAAATGATGGGGAAGTATGAGGAGAGATTCCAAAAAATTGAAGAAGAAGGAAAACAAAGAGAGGAGAAGATTGGAAATATTGACAGTAGATTAACAGTGGTTGAACAAGAAAAAATGGGATGTTGAGATGGGAGATGGAAAGGTCAGAATTTTATCTCAGATTTCAAAATATAGAAGAGGAAAAAGGAGAAAATTTGGTTGCGATAATGATAGAAATTTTGGCAGATGCTTTGGAAATTACAGAGGAAAAGATGATGGATGGAGTAGATGAGGTATATCGAGTTTATACAAGATATGCAATGAGAAATAATTACCAAAGGAAGTCCATATTAGATTTACCAAAAAATCCATCAAAACACAAATATTACAAGTGGTAAGAGAGAAAACATTGAAATACAAAGGTAAAGAGATTGTGGTTTTAAAACAAATACCCAGAAGAGTGAGAGAGATGAGAAGAGAATATCGATTTCTGACCAAAATACTACTGGAAAATGAAGTGAATTATAGATGGCTGATTCCAGAAGGATTAATGTTTACATGGCAAGAGCAGAGACAAAGAATTGATTCAATTGAGAAAGCAGAACTTTTCCATGCAGAATTTTTTGGAAGAAGAAGAGAGGAGGCAGAGAAAGAGGTCTCATTAATTGAGTTTCAAGAGGAACAACTGGAGATTGAAAAAGAGAAAGGAGCTGTAGGTAGACAGGTGGACAGTAAAGAACAGCGTGAAGTGAGATCCACGAGAGCTGTTAGACCTAAATATAAAGCATAATCATGGAAGAAAGAAAACTGGTCACAATGAATATAAATGGACTTAATTCAGCTGTTAAAAGAAGGAAAACTTTTCATAAATTAGAGAAATTAAAATTTGATATAATTTGTCTACAAGAAGTTCATATTAAAAAACAACATGAACAATTGTTAGTACAGCCAAAATTGGGGAAAATATTTACTTCTTTGACTCAATGTAAGAAAAGAGGAGTGGTTCTACACATTAAAGAGGCTATCCCAGCAAAACTGATCTACACTGATGAAGACGGAAGAGTATTAATGGTAGAAATAATGGACAATAATATAAAAATACTCTTGATTGCAATTTATGCTCCGAATGAAAAACAAGAAGAGTTGTATAAAAAGCTACACATGAAAATAACTGGACTGGACTATGTTAATATAATTATGATGAGAGACTTTAATGGAATTGTGGACAATAAATTGGACTATATAGCAACAACAATCAAGCAAAATAGAAAGGCTCTCCCTAAAACTTTTTTTAAAATGACAGACGAACTAACTTTAAAAGATATTTGGAGAGAAAGAAATGTTAAAGCTAAACAATATACTTTTTATTCAAATAGACATTTATCATGGTCCAGATTAGATATGATCTGGATATCAACAGAATTAATATCTAATATTCAAGAAACAAATATTGAAACAAGTACTTGAGCAGATCATAGCCCAATGACAATTAAATGGAAGGGACAAAAAAAAAGATCGAGATGGACATTAAATAATACTATTTTAAAGGAGAAAGATTTTATACAATGGATGGAGAAGGAATTGGCTTTTTTTTTCAGAGAAAATAAAAAAGAAGATACTTCAACGCAGAATGTTTGGGATACAATGAAGGCATATGCTAGAGGTCTGATAATAGATTATACAAGAAAAAAGAATATTCGGAAAAGGCAAGCTTCTAAAGCCTTGGAAGATGAGTATAAAAGACTTGAAAAAGAATTACAGAAAATGCCACAGAAAAAAAGATATTAAATTGAAGCTGGATGTAATTAAACATAAAATGGAATTAATAGAGAAAGAAGAATTGGCACAGAAAATCAGAAATTCTAAACAGAATTACTTTGAAGATGCGAATAAACCAGGTAGATGGCTAGCATATAAATTGAGAAAGGAGAAAGAATCAAGAAAAATATTGAAGTTAATAGATGATCAAGGCCAAGTTTGTTATGGTAATAAGGAGAAAAAGGAAATTATTCGAGATTTTTATGGGCAACTATATAAACAAGAGAATATTGATGAGGAAAAAGTCAAACAATATTTACAGAATGCTAATTTACTGAAGACACCTAAAGAGACTGAAGAAATGTTAGAAAGCAATATAACAATGATGGAATTAAATGAAGCATTTAAGAGACAAAACAAAGGGAAAGCACCGGGTCCAGATGGGCTTCCGGCAGAATTCTATAAAACATTTCAAGAGTCATTGAGTATCCCATTGTTAGAAGTCATGAATGAAGTTATATTAAAGAAGATGATACCCAAAACATGGTCAGAGGCTTATATCACACTTATTCCAAAAGAAGAGGCTGACCCACTGCAAATTAAGAACTACAGACCCATCTCCTTATTGAATGCAGACTATAAAAACTTTGCTTCAATTTTAGCAGAAAGACTTAAAAAATATTTAAATAATTTTATTCACCCAGATCAAAATGGATTTCTGCCAAAGAGACAAATCAGAGACAATATGAGAGTAATCTTGGATACTTTGGAATACTATGAGGCTCATTCTGAAAAGCAAATGGCTTTGATATTTTTAGATGCTCAAAAGGCATTTGACAACGTGAACTAGAGATTTATGTTATTACTATTGGAACAGATGGGTTTTGCTAAAAAATTTATTCAAGCAATCGAAGCCATATATAATAAACAGACAGCAAAGGTAATGATGGAGGGGGGACTTACAGATTTTATTAATATAAGAAAAGGCACAAGACAAGGGTGTCCCCTATCTCCTCTGCTATTTGTGTTGACCTTGGAAGTGTTGAATAGAAATATTAGGGATGATAAAAACATAAAAGGAATGAAAATTAAGAAGGAAGAATTTAAACTACAAGCTTTTGCTGATGATTTAGCTTTTATTCTGGAAGACCCGTTAGAAACAGCTCCAAGGTTATTGGAAAAGATAGAGACATATGGTGAGATGGCTGGTTTGAAAATAAATAAAGATAAAACAAAGATTTTGACAAAGAACATGCTATTGAGACAAAGAGAAGAACTGGCAGATCTTTTGAAAATCCAAACTACAAATAAGGTTAAGTATCTGGGGATATATTTGACAACAAGATGTAGCACATTAAAAGAGAATAATTATATTAAACTCAAAGCTACAGATTTGAAGAAGTGGGAAAACTTGCAATTGTCATTAATAGGGAGAATTTCAACAATCAAGATGAATATTTTACCTAGAATTTTATTTTTGTTCCAAATAATACCAATTAGGCTTGGAAAAGACTATTTTGAATATTTAAATAAAATCATGTTGAAGTTTATATGGCAAGGTAAAAAAGCGAGAATAAAGCTAAAGCTTTTGCAAGACGCTAGAATTAGAGGAGGTTTTGGCCTGCCTAATTGGGAATTGTATTATCAAGCTGCAAAATTGATGTGGGTCAAAGAATGCATAACATTAAGAAAGCATAGGTTGTTGACATTAGAAGGGCATGATTTGCTGTTGGGCTGGCATGCTTTTTTATGGTATAAGGGAACTAAAACACAGGGTTATTTTAGAAGACATTATATGCGGGAGTCTTTGTGGTTAAACTGGGAGAAGATAAAAAGATAATGTTATTTGAAAATTCCAGTTTGATTATTGACTATTGAAGCATTTTCCTATCCTATAATTTATAAGAAGGAACAAACAGTTAGATATGGGGAACTCTTGGATGAAAAGGGTGAATTTAAATCAATCCAAAACTTAGAGGAACAAGGTATAAGGATGAATTGGTTTTCATATGCGCAAATACATTCAAGGTATGATGAAGATTCTAAAACGGAGGGATTCTATGATAAGCAGACTGATTTAGATATGATCTTGATGGGTACTGATGAGAAGGTGATTAAAAAATTATATGGTTATTTACTGGGAATGAAATTAGAGGAAGAACAAGTCAAAGAAACAATGATTGTTTGGGGGAAGAATTTTGGATATGGGATTGATCTAGAGAAATGGCAGAAATTGTGGTCTCAAAATTATAAAATGACAATGTCAACAGCATATAAAGAAAACTTGTATAAGATGTTTTACAGGTGGCACTTTCCCCCGACAAGAATAGCAAGAATGTTTAAGAACAAATCTGAAAAATGCTGGAAATGTCATCAGATACCCAGCTCGTATTACCATATGTGGTGGACTTGTGAGGACGCTAGAAAATATTGGACTATAATTCGCATGTGGTTGGAAAAAATGACAAAGAAACATATAGACTTGAAACCAGAGATCTTCTTATTGGGAATTTTACCTGATATATATAGTAAAGATTTGAAGTACCTGATTGTAAATGTATTAACAGCAGCTAGGATTGTATTTGCTAAAAATTGGAAGAATGAAAAAATGCCATTACAGGAAGAAATTATTAAGAAAATATTGGAATGTGCTGAGATGAGTAGATTGACATTTGAAATTAGAGAGCAAGAGGATAAACAATTTTATGAAATTTGGGATCTTTTTTATCAATGGCTAGTTGATAAAATACGATAATAGAATATTTAGAATGCTAGACAGTCAGGAATATCTTTATTTTGCTATTTTGCTATTATTTTGTTATTTGACATTATATTTATAAAGGGTTTTTTAGGATTGATTTGATATGATTATATGATTTGTTATAGAGTAAACTGGTTTAAAGTATTGTTAGCTCATAAAGCATGAATGATTAAAAGTATAGTCAAAAACTTCTTTTTTTAGTGATATTAGGATATATAAGTTTGGATTGACAATATGAGTTGTTATGTAACATAATTGTAATTGAGACTACAGAATGAATGTACAAAAATGATGAACCAACTGACACACTGGATGTACATATGAGAGTTGATGTTTTTATGTTTTGTTTGTCTTGTCTATAATTTGTAGAAAATTATAAAATCTTTTTCAAAAGAAAAAATGCAGCTACTTTGAAATATATTTATAACAATATTCTACCTATTCACAAACACCATTTGGGAATCAAATCTAAAGCACCACACAGTCCCAATGGGCATTATTTTCCTGGAGCAGGAATAAGCATTTAAAATAAAAATACTGAAATGAGCAGATTTAATTATATGAATACTCTAAACATATCTAAAACATCTAATATTAATCTAAAACATACATTTAAAACATATCCATTAAACATATTTTGTTTTGTTTTTAAAAAATGAGCAGCATCTGCCAGTGTATCCTGTTAGGTCTGTGGGGCCGCCCTGGAAACAGCAAAGGAGTGGCCCACAGTGCCTCTGCCACCAAAAATGGAGCTTGGGTGGGCCATACACAGTCCTCCAAGCTTCATTTTTGCTGGCAGAGGGCTGCAGAAGGCCATTGCAGTTTAAAAGGGGTGCAGGCGGCATTTTCACTGGCAAAGAGCTATCAAAACAAACAAAATAAAAGGAGAAGTGTTTCTCCTTTTACATTTGAGCATTTAAGAAGGGACAGGGAAGGAGAAAGGGAAAGAGGAAAGACAAAGAAAAAGATGGGAAGAGAGCAAAGAAAGAAAAATAAGGAAACAGGGGAAAGAAGAAGGAAGGAGAAGGAAGAAGGAAGCAAAAAGAAGGGAAGGAAGGAAGGAAAGAGAAACATTATGACAGTGAGTGAGAGTCTCAGGGAAGTCCTGCCTTAGCACTTAAGCACAGGTATACCCGACAGAAGTCCCATGTCATGCCTACCATGGCCACGCTCACCATGCCCCCCCCAGCCATGTGACTCCCCCAAGGTCAAACACAACACTGGTGTAGTCCTCAGTGAAATCAGTTTGACATCTCTGTTCTACGTCAAGGTAAATTTTCACTATTTATTACTTTGACTCTATGTTACATTCCAAGAATACCGTTGCTTGAGATATGTCAGAACCCAGCACAAAAATTACATTCAATGTACCAGTAGAAGGGATAAATTCAATCAAGCAGTAATCCACATCTCTCCAACCATTCTTGGACAAAAAAAGAGAACTTCTTAATTTGGGGGATAAAACTTATTTCACCATGTAAAATTTATTACATCATACTATCATCCTGATAAAAATAATATTTGGTTAACTTAAATAACAAGTATTGAAGACATCAAAACAAACTATCATAGGATGTTAACTAATGCAAGCAAAATATTTTACTATACAATCAACTATGTTTGTTTCTTTTTCAGCCTCAACTGGAGGAATAAAAGCAGTATTTGCTGTACACAATTTGCTGGTAAAAAGATCAGTAAACAGTTGTGCCAAAAAATGTGTTGTGAAATGTAACAATTAAATGTTGTAAGCATTTGGTTTTAAAATGGTATGCTATGTTTATATAATACAATGCATGTTTGTTATCAGGAAGTCCTATAAATTGTTAATATATGCATATATTATACTTGATATATTAATATTGTACATTTATCTGTAAAATTGTTAGAAAAAAACATTCTGGATTCAAAGGTGATCTATGCATATTTTAAATTTTGGAGAATATTACTTGACATCTGACTAGTTTCTTTTGGCTGATATTTACTATGAGTGTCTCTACTATCCTCCAGCTCTGAATCTTTGACTTCCTTATAATACCTGATAAGAACAACAATTGTGTTCATTTGTCAGAAATTCTTAAGTGGATTATAATTTGCTATGTAACTCTGTAAGGGAACAGTATCTTTTATAATTGATCTCTGTAAAATAGTAACCCTTACATAAAAAAGCAATGGTAGAAGTAGAAGGATCTTTCTTCCTGCCATATATGCTAGCCAAATGATGGCTCAGAAATAAATTGTCTCTGTGTCTTGGCTGGAAAAGGCATCTCCTGATATCTCTTTGGTCAGGTCTAGCTCTATCATTAGGCAATGAAGCAAGTGTCTGAAACAAATTTGGAGGCAATAATACATGCTTCCCAGAAAAAAGATGCTGCTCTTTCTGAAGCGTCCAGCCAATCTCATTTTTTACAGAACAGGATATATGCACTGCATTGCCAACTATACCAGGAAAGTTAACTTGCTTCATTTAGAATATAGTGTGAAATATCCCATAATTAGTACCAAAATATTATTGAACTTAAGTCAACCTGTCCTTTTTATTTGGAATAGGAAGAGGACTATGCCAAACGATAACCATATCCTTAGCAGGTAGTAATGTGAATTCTAGTTTAATCCATGGGTGGGATTCAAATTTTTTTTTTGAAAGTTTTATTTGGGTTTTCACAAAAACAAAATACAAATAAAACATCTTTTCTGAAAATAGTATGGTCCCAGGTTATCACTTTTTCATATAGACACCAAACTCAATTTGATGCTCATCTTTATATTCTATTCCATATCTTATTACCATTTTATATTTTCTACATAGTTTTTCCCCTCTTTTAATTTTTTCAACTTTATTTTAATTATCTCAATCAAATCATTATATTTATACTTTTGTCTGTCCTGTTTCAATTTCATATTATCTTTTCTTATTAAAGAAATTTTTCCCTGTAGTTACCAATTGGACACCTTAGACACCTTTATATCTTTTAATTTTATCCATTCAAACTCTTATTTAAGCTTCAGTGTATACCTTTAAGATTATAGCATTCAATATAATACATAACTTCCAATCAAATTCTGCTTGAAACATTCTTAAAATACACACTATATTCTTATATATGTGTGTGTGTGTGTGTGTGTGTGTGTGTAAATAAAGCACACATTCCATTCCAATTCAATTCTATCATGAATATTCATTAAAATCTTAACATTTTTAACATTTCTTTTCAATTAAATATCATACTTCCTTGAGAACACTTATAAACTTTCCATAGTTAATTCTTTTTTTTTTTTCATATTTCTCACTTATATTTGTATAAATCATTACTAATAATTAAAAATGTTCCCATTTAATTCTCTCAATCATTTTAATTCATTTATTTATTACCATTCAACTACATTACAGTAAATATTTTATCCATCATTTTAATCATATTTCTAAAATTATTTCTGTTTATAATATAACAATGCTATCTTATGTACCTTTGCAGAATCCCTTTTGCAATTAAATTTTCACCCATTATCTCTAAACAAGCTTATGGTTACAATCCTTATATCTTTTCCCTGTTTCTCCATTTCTTGTTTCTGTCTTTTACAACTTCTTTTCCTTGCCTTCTCCCCACTCTTCTTCTCCCTTCCCTTTTTACCCCCTTGTCTCTCTACTTCTAACTTTCTCATTTGTAATCCCCTCTTCTGTTGCTTTCCAATATTATACTTACCTTTCAAATTATTCTTCTTCTTTTTGGTTGTTTTTTCTAGTCTTAAACCTTTCACTCTCTTTCTCCCCTTTTCTCCCCCCTCCACTTAAAATTATTTGATCATTAAAGATGGCTTCTTCTTTGTCCCAATCTTCTTATTCTGCAAGCGTTTCTTGTTGTTTCTCATAGTTCCAGATCTCCATTTCTAAGAATTGAAATATGAAGCCAAAAGAATCTCTCCCTTCTTGTGCATCTTCTTTCTATTTTTTAAGTTCCATTTTCAGTTCTTCGAAGAGTGATACCATTTTAAAGACTTTTAAACAACCACCCAGTTAATTTTAGTCATCCAGATGCAAAAACCAAAAATCACCAAGTAATCCAAATAATCCAAGCCTGTTTCTTTCTGCTTCTTTTTTCCACTTTCTCTTCCTGGGGTTCTATTATTTTGTTACCAAGTTTCAATTAAGATGTATCTTGGAGGAATCTTGTTGAAATTTCACTGTAAGTTCCTTTTAGTTACAGTTCCATTCCTTAATTCCAGGCAGTCTCCTCCATTTTTCCAGATCCTGCCCTTTTATTCTTTTTTTTTTCCTCCTTTCCTGCTTTTAAAAACTTTTAAATATCCAGGAGAAGGTGGAGCTTCGTCTCTGCGATACAGCTGCGATCTCAGGGCTCCGAGGTCACAGCTGATATCTTCGCCCCTGGTTGGTCCTAACAGACCTAAACCGTCTCGTAGTGACGGGGACAGTAAGGGGTGCGTTCTGTAGATTCCAGGGACATCGCAAGTCCCTGGTTGATCCAGAAGAAACCCTTTTGCCAACGGCAGAGAGGCAGCCATCAGGCTGCTGAAGCTGGGACAGCTCCGGAAGGACGAGATAGAAAGAAGTGTATCGGCTGGTGAGGATCTTTTTTTTTGCTTCGGACTTAAGAACACTCTCATATGAGAAGAAATCTGTAAACTTATTGACAAAATTTGATTTAGCAGCGATTTTTTTTAAGTAATGTCAAAGTGAGGCTTGGCTTTTTATTTTTACTTTTTTTTTTCTTTACTGAATTTCTATTGTGATCTAGTTAATCAGACTGGTTTTTTCTTTTATATTTTTATATTTACTTGCTCTCTCTTCTCCTTTCTGACTGTTTATATTTTTTAAAATAGAGGCCCCCCTTAATATTTTTTTTTAATAGACATAAATATACATATATATACTTTTTTTTTCTTTTTAGGCTTTTTTCAGGGGAAAGAAGGGGGAGTGGTTTGAAGAAACTTTGTAACACTGCCAACTAGAGGCTTGAAAATATTTTGTTTGAATTTGAAAAACTCTTGTTTGAAAAACTTTTCTCAAGGCTACTGGAAATGACAAGATAGAGGGAAGAGTACTGGAGGATGTTTATACAGGTGCTCTTTGGGACTTCTATTATTAACTGAATATTTGAAGTTTGGCTTTGAAATTTGTGGAGAAGCCAAATAAGAAGCCTTGGATAAATAAAAGGCAGTGTGCGGTTTTGTTTTGTTTTTCAATTCCTTATTAATTGTTTTATCCCTCCCCTCCAACCCCACAGCATTTTGTAATATTGATATATTTTTTATTTTTTATTATACCTCATTTTTATTTTTATTTTTTTTAAAGGGGAAGTCTCAGAATATTCTTTTTTCACTTTTTTCTTTTCTTCATAGGGATGTCTGCCTCTTGATCTCTATTTTTGATTTATTTTTATGGCTATTTTTCATTTTCTGAGGTCTTTCAATTGGATTAAGGTGGAAAGAACCTGAAGAACTCTTTTTTTTTCTTTTTTCTTTTTCTTTGCTTATTACTTTTTGATATTATTGGGCTTTATTTTGTTTCTTTTTTTCCTCATCATTTTTAATTTTTACTTTTGAATTATAATTGCATATTTCACAATTGGATTAAGGTCTTGAAGAACCTGAAGAATTTTTCCTTTTAATTTTGGGCTTTTTACTTATTATTGTTTTGTTTTTTGTTTTTTATGGTGTTTTCCTTTTTTTAATTGGATTATAATTGGCTACCTCACTAGTTGGATTAAAAGACCCGGAAGACCCTGAGTTATCGAAATGAGTAAGAAAATTTTACCTTCGGGCATCTCAACTTCTGCTCCTGTCTCCCCATCATCTGGAGGACGACTCTCAACAATGGAGAAGCAAGACAAAGTGCAAGTGGATTTAACGATGGTTATGCAAGGAATACAAGAACTTAAAATGAATATTGAACAAAGAATGGAGAGTATTGACCAAAGAATTGGAAAGATGGATGAGAAATTTGAAAATTTTCAACAAATGATGGTGAAACATGATGAGAGAATCCAAAAAATAGAAGAGAAAGACAAGCAAAGAGATGATACAATTGGAAATATCGATAACAGATTAACAATGGTCGAACAAGAAAAAAGTGGGATGTTGAAGTGGGAGATGGACAGGTCAGAATTTTATCTTAGATTTCAAAATATCGAGGAGGAAAAAGGACAAAACTTGGTGGCAGTAATGATTGAAATTCTGGCTGGAGTCTTGGAAATAACAGAGGAAAAGATGATGGATGGAGTAGATGAGATATATTGAGTCTTCACAAGATATGCGATGAGGAACCAATTACCAAGAGAGGTCCATGTTAGATTCACCAAAAAAAACTATTAAAAACCAAATATTACAAGTGGTAAGAGAGAAGGGGTTGAAATACAAAGGCAAAGAGATCCTGCTCTTAAAACAAGTACCTAGAAAAGTGAGAGAGATTAGAAGAGAGTATCGATTTTTGACCAAAATGCTATTGAACAAAGAGGTGAACTATAGATGGCTGATTCCAGAAGGATTAATGTTTACATGGCAAGAACAGAGACACAGAATTGATTCAATTGTGAAAGTAGAAATATTCTATAAGGAATTTTTTGAAAGAAGAGAAATAGAGATAGAAAAAGAGAATATTTTAATTGAATCTGAAGAGAACCAAATGGAGATGGAAAAAGAAGAAGGCGCAATAGGTGGACAAATGGAGATCAAAGAACAACGTGAAATAAGATCCACGAGAGCTGTTAGACCTAAATATAAAGCATAACCATGGGAGAAAAAAAACTGATTTCTATGAATATAAATGGACTGAATTCAGCTACCAAAAGAAGGAAATTTTTTTACAAATTAGAGAAGCTAAAATTTGATATAATTTGCTTACAAGAAGTACACATTAAAAAACAACATGAACAATTATTGATATGACCAAAGTTAGGGAAAATATTTACTTCTCTGACTCTGTAAGAAAAGAGGAGTGGTTTTGTACATCAAAGAAACCACTCCAGCCAAATTGATTTATACTGATGAAGACGGAAGAGTATTAATAGTTGAAATAGTGGATAATAATATAAAAACACTCTTGGTTGCAATTTATGCCCCGAATGATAAACAAGAAGAATTTTATAAAAAAATACATATGAAAATAATTGAACTGGACTATGTTAATATACTTATGATGGGGGACTTCAATGGAATTGTAGACAATAAACTGGACTATACAGTAAAAACAACACGACAAAATAGGAAAATTCTCCTTAAATCCTTTTTCAAAATGACAGATGAATTAAATTTAAAAGATATATGGAGAGAAAGAAATGCTAAAATTTAACAATATACTTTTTATTCAAACAGACATTTATCGTGGTCCAGAATAGATATGATTTGGACATCAACAGAATTATTATCTAATATTCAAGAAATAAATATTGAAACAAGTACATGGGCAGACCATAATCCAATGACAATTAAATGGAAAGGACAAAAAAGAAGATCTAGATGGACATTAAACAATACTATTCTAAAGGAAAAAGACTTTACACAATGGATGGAAAAAGAATTGGCCTTCTCCTTTAATGAAAACAAAAAAGAAGATACTTCAATACAGAATGTTTGGGATACAATGAAGGCATATGCAAGAGGATTAATAATTGACTATATAAAGAAAAAGAACATTAGGAAGAGGCAAATGATTAAAGCTCTAGAAGATGACCATAAAAAACTGGAAAAAGAATTTTACAGAAGATGCCACAGAAAAAAGATATCAAACTTAAAATGGACATAATTAAACATAAAATGGATCAAGCAGAGAAAGAAGAACTGTCACAAAAAATTAGAAGTGCTAAACAGAATTATTTTGAAGATGCAAATAGGCCAGGTAGATGGTTAGCATATAAGTTGAGAAAAGAGAAAGAATCAACGAAAATATCACATTTAATAGATGATCATGGTCAAATTTGTTATGGTAATAAGGAGAAAAAGGCAATCATTCAAGATTTTTATGGACAATTATATAAACAGGAGGATCTTGATGAGGAAAAAATTAAACACTATTTACAAAATGCTAACCTACCTAAGATACCTGATGAAACTCGGAAAATGTTAGAAAGAGCTATCACAATGATGGAATTAACCGAAGCACTCAACAGACAGAACAATGGAAAAGCACCAGGACCAGATGGTTTCCCGGCAGAATTTTATAAAACATTACAAGAATCGTTGAGCATTCCACTGTTAGAAGTCATGAATGAAGTTATGATAAATAAGAAAATACCTAAAACATGGTCAGAAGCTTATATTACACTTATTCCAAAAGAAGGGGTTGACCCATTACAAATTAAGAACTATAGACCCATTTCCTTATTGAATGCAGACTATAAAATCTTTGCTTCAGTCTTGGCAGAAAGGCTTAAAAAATACCTAAATAACTTTATTCACTCTGATCAGAATGGATTTTTACCAAAGAGACAGATTAAAGACAATATGAGGGTAATCCTGGACACATTGGAATAATATGAGGCGCACCCTGAAAAACAAATGGTTTTGATATTCTTAGATGCCCAAAAGGCATTTGATAATGTGAACTGGAGATTTATGTTATTACTATTGGAACAGATGGGCTTTGCTAGAAAATTTATCCAAGCAATAGAAGCTGTATATTATAAGCAAACGGCAAAAGTAATGATAGATGGAGAATTCACAGACTCTATCAATATTAAAAAAAGGTACTAGACAAGGATGCCCATTATCTCCTTTGTTATTTGTATTGACCTTGGAAGTCTTAAATAGAAATATTAGAGAGGATATAAACATAAAAGGAATGAAAGTCAAAAAGGAGGAATTTAAATTGCAAGCCTTTGCGGATGACTTGGTCTTTATTTTGGAAGACCCTTTAGAGACAGCTTTAAAACTATTGGAAAAGATAGAGACGTATGGTGAGATGGCTGGTTTGAAAATAAATAAAGACAAAACAAAGATTCTGATAAAGAACATGTTATTAAGACAAAGAGAAGAGCTGGCAGATTTATTGAAAATTCAAGTTACGAACAAAGTTAAATATTTGGGGATATATCTGACGTCAAGATGTACTACACTGAAAGAGAATAACTATATTAAACTTAAACAGCAGACAGCATCCGACCTGAAAAAATGGAAAAACCTACAATTGTCATTGATAAGTAGAATTTCAACAATTAAGATGAATATTTTACCCAGAATTTTATATTTGTTCCAAACAATACCAATTAGGTTAAGTAAGGATTACTTTGAAGAATTAAATAAAATTATGTTGACGTATATATGGCAAGGCAAAAAAGCGAGAATAAAATTAAAACTTTTACAGGATGCTAGAATTAGAGGAGGATTTGGCCTTCCTAATTGGGAGTTGTATTACCAAGCTGCAAACTTAATGTGGGTTAAAGAATGGATAATGTTAAGAAAGACTAGATTGTTGACATTAGAAGATCATGATTTATCATTGGGTTGGCATGCTTTTTTATGGTATAAGGGAACTAAATCACAGGGTTATTTTAGAAGGCATTATATACGGGAATCGTTATGGTTGAATTGGGAGAAAATTAAGAAACAATGTTATTTGAAAATTCCAGTGTGGTTATCAACTATTGAAGCTTTTTCGTATCCTATAACTTATAAGAAGGAACAAACAGTTAGATATGGGGAAATATTGGATGAAAAGGGTGAACTTAAAATGATGCAAAATTTAGAAGAACAAGGTATAAAGATGAATTGGTTTTCATATGTGCAAATACATGCAAGGTATCTTAAAGATTCTAAAATAGAAGGATTTTATGATAAATTGACTGATTTAGATAGGATTTTGACAGGTACTGATGGAAAAGTGATTAAAAAACTATATAGTTATTTGTTGGAAATTAAATTAGAGGAAGAACAAGTTAAAGAAACAATGATTGCTTGGGGGAAGAATTTTGGGTATGGGATTGATTTAGAGAAATGGCAAAAATTGTGGTCACAAAATTATAAAATGACAATGTCAACAGCATATAAAGAAAATTTGTATAAGATGTTTTACAGGAGGCACTTTCCCCCGACAAGAATAGCGAGAATGTTCAAGAATAAATCTGAAAAGTGCTGGAAATGTCATCAGATACCTGGCTCATATTACCATATGTGGTGGACTTGTGAGGAGGCCAGGAAATACTGGACTAGAATTCGCATATGGCTGGAAAAAATGACAAAGAAACACATAGATTTGAAACCAGAGATTTTTTTATTGGGAATCTTACCTGATATATATAATAAAAACTTAAAGTATTTGACTGTAAATGTATTATCAGTGGCTAGGATTGTATTTGCTAAACATTGGAAGAGTGAGAAAATACCATTAGAGGAAGAAATTATTAAGAAAATATTGGAATGTGCTGAAATGAGTAGATTGACATTTGAAATTAGAGAACAAGAAGATAAACAATTTTATGAAGTTTGGGATCTCTTTTATCAATGGTTAGATAATACAATATAATAATAGAATATTTAGAAATTTAGGAAATAACGAATATATAATTTTTCTTGGTTTTGATAATTTTTTTAGAATACTTTATTAAGATAGATTTGGTATGATTCTATGATTTGTTATAAAATAATTTAACCCAATTATAGTTATCTCGCTTAAGTATGAATTATTAAAATTATAGTCAAATGATTGTTCAATAATGATATTAGGATATTTAACTGATGATTGATAATGTGAGTTATTATGTAATATAATTATTTTGATGACTATGAAATGGATGCACAAAAGGGAGTGGTAAACCAACCGATACACTGTAAATTTATGAAGAATGATATTTTTTTATGTTATGTTTTATGTTTTATATGTTTTTGTTTGTCGTTAAAATCAATAAAACTTTTATAAAAAAAAAACAACTTTTAAATATCCAGAAATCTTTATTATCCCTTTTTCTTTTATTTTCAGCTTAGATACCTATTAATAGCAAAGTGGATTTTTTTCAATTTCTTGCTTAAGTCTCTTAGCTGTCAGTATAAGGAAGGGAAGAAAAAAAAATCTAATCCTTTCCCTTCTCTCTCTCCTTCGCAGCTTCAAAATCTTCTTTGGGAACAATGTTATTAAATTTAAATTCCATGGTATCTTATTTGTTGCTTTTGCTGTTTGACCTGGTTAACCAAAACTTTCTCTTATTATCTTCCTCCTGCAAATTCTTTTCCAGCCGAGTTCTTCTTTGTGGTGGCCATTTCTGATCACCATTACAACTGGCTTCAGGAAAGGGAGTAATGGCCAGCTGGGAAGGAGAGATGTGGCTCTCCTCAACCCTGAAGGCAGTCTCCTCCCTCTTCACCACCTCTACGGGATGGCTTAGCCCCGAAACCAGCCAGCTCGGGGCGCTCCAGCAGCGAGCATGGATCAAAGCCTCGCAGAGATGAGATTTCGGTCTGCCGCCGAAGAAGCTCAAACCGGAAGCCAGGTGGGATTCAAATTTTTAACAACCGGTTCTGTTGGTGTGGTTTAATTTGTGATCGTGACTTGGTGGTCACATGAATGGGTGAGCATGGCTTGGTGGTCACATGACCAGGTGGGCATGGCTTGGTGGATGTGACCATGCGGCCGTGTGACTGGCAAACCAAATAGCAATAGCACATAGACTTATATACCGCTTTATAGTACTTTACACCCCTCTCTAAGTGGTTTACAGAGTCAGCATATTGCCCCCAACAATTTGGGTCCTCATTTTACCTACCTCAGAAGGATGGAAGGCTGAGTCAATTCTACCACGGATTTGAACTGCCAAATTGTAGGCAGCTGGCTGCAGAAGTAGCTTACAGTACTGCACTCTAACCATTGTGCCACAGAGGCTCAATACAAGTGGTCCTCGTTTAATGGCCAGTTGCTTAGCAAGTATTCTAATTTATGACTGATCTCCCTAGAGCTACTTGACCTGTTTTGGGAGTTTTTAAAACAGTGTGAAGGGCAGAGGTGGTATTCAGCACTTCTGGAGAATCAGTAGTGGAAATTTAAGCAGTTTGGAAAACTGGCAAATACC
This sequence comes from Hydrophis major, assembly GCA_033807585.1. NCBI lineage: Eukaryota > Metazoa > Chordata > Lepidosauria > Squamata > Elapidae > Hydrophis > Hydrophis major. The sequence continues at coordinate 140,033,832 of CM066343.1, read as the reverse complement.
ACCTCTGATTGGAGATTTTACAGTAGTCTTCCCCTGCCACTCCCACCAAGCCACACTCACACAAGTGGTAGTAAAAAATTTGAATCCCACCACTGGTGAAGGGGTGAAATATCAAATATTTCCCACCTAATGTCAATATGATTCTTCTCATTTTTCTAATCATAACAAGAATGAATTCTGCCATTCATCTTTAAATAATATATCCTGAGAATATCACCTTTGTCTGTTCCCTAAATCACAGCAGTGGCAGCTTAACATCATCTTTAGTTGTTTCCATTTTAAAATGTTTTCCCCATCTTCTTCCATCAATGTTTTTGTTTTCCTCCTGAGGCATGACCTAAGATGGAATCTCCAACCTGCAGACCAGTGTCTATCCGAGGCCTGTTAGGAACCAGGCCATGCAAATGGCAGGTGAGTAAGTGAAGCTTTATCTGCACATATGGGGATTTGAACTGTACATGTAAACACCCCCCCTCCTCCTGGTCCATGGAAGGCAAATTTTCTTCTGAAACCAGTCCCTGGTGCCAGAATGGTTGGTGGACCATTGATTTAAGATATTTCCTCAGATATGTGTTTGATGACACAGCTTGATGACTGGACTTTCACCAGCTCTTTTAAAGTCATTTTAGGTTGCTGCAAGTAGGGATTGAAACATCCTGTTGATAGGCACAGTCTTTCATGGCCATTTATATTCGAGCTGCAGGAGAAATAAGACATGCAGCTTCTATAGAGGCACTTTCTTGCTTGATGCTTCACTGAAGCTTCCAAAGGGCTCAAGAAATCTTATATGGAATTCTTATATATAAGAGAATATATAAGGGATTCGTATTTGGGATTCAATCTGGGTCAGTCCTGGTTACTTGATGGAAAACAAAAGTGCAAGAACCGGCATGTTCCACTCTTCAAGGATACCTAGCCTGGGAAAATAATGTGAAATGCATTGAGTAGTGCCAAACATCCAATCTGTTCCCAAAACAGCTAAATGGCATGCCATTGGACAGAGATGGACTTTTTAAGGGGAGAGAGCCAGGGAGAGCAGGGAAAATGTTATGTTTTGCACAGGAACCTCAGATCTAGCTTTTTGCTTCTACCACCTAAGCTTAGTAAAAGAATCTAGCACTTCAATCAAGTGGAATTGAGGATTTTTCTTTCCTAGGGACCTGGACTGGGGCAAGCCTGGCTTTATCTTTTTGGGAGAGTTTGTTTGAAGGATGATTGGCATTCAGCATCAGAAGACCCTGAATAAAGCAGTTTATCTTATTTTTTTCAGTCTTAGTTCAGATTAGGTTATAGTACTAAGATAGTATCAGCTGCACTTGTGGATGACTTATAGAGGAATCAGGTCAGTTGTTATGCAACCATCCGTGCCTCTTGGATATCTTAGTAGCTTTCAATACTATTCAACATGGTATCTTTCTGAGATGGCTTCAGAAGTGGGAGGCATTGTTTTGTGATGTGTTTCATGGCAAAAGTCTATCTTTCAGTGATTTTTAATGATTCCTCAAGATTTTAAAAAAGAGAGAATGGGTCAGATTAGATTTAGTTATGAAGAAGGAAAAATAATGGCATATATTGGTTATATGATATTGACGAAATGCAACTATTCATATATATAGAAAAAAGGGACTTCTTTCTCTCAGCTATGATATCAAATGTAAATGTAAGTAGGCAGGTAATTAATGCACAATCATAGACATTTTATATTGCATTCACCTCAATATGTTCTCATAATTTTCTGTTTGAATACATTTCAATTCATTAGTTTATATACTATCTAGACCAAGAAAAATAATAATATTAATTAATTGTTTCAATGGCCAGAATTGACTTGTTTCTGAAAAGTCTCAGAAAAAAATAAGATTCTCATATACACATTATAAAGTAACATTTAGACTATATTTTATGCTGATTTCAGTGAAATGATTGTAAAGATGACCTACCATTAGTATACTCACAGCATGATATGTAGAGTTGCTTGAAGACTCTGAACTCTCAAAGAGCTAGAATGTAAATGACAAAGCAGCAGGCCAATGCAACAAGAACTTAAGAGAGTGTCCAGATTAATGCTAAAATCAGAATAATGCCTGGTGGTTTATTAATATAATGGCAAGGCCCATCTGGTGGCTATGCCATAATTGCAGGAGAAAAAACAATCAAACAGCAAAAGTAACACAGATGGAGCTTCATTTCATTTTTATTTGAAAGACAGATAGATACACCTATGCACAAATCCCTTTATTCTCAAGTGTGTCCCATGCATGCCTAATAACTATTCTTTGCAATCATGTAATACACTTCCCACTGCAGTGAATATCACCCTAGGGTCATGTAATTCTGTCCAGTCAAAGTAATGCCAGAAAAGATAAAATAAATATAAAAGAAGAAGTATAGTTGAAGGCACTTATTAGGAGATATGCAGAGGGATTCTTTATAATTTATTTCTTCTCCCTCCTCAAAATAATAATAGCAGCAACAACAGAATGTGAAACTGTTTAAATCAAACTCCCTTTTAATCAATTCTTTCCAGAGGTGATGGGAGTAAACAATCCCTGAATTCTCAACGAGCCCTATCATTGAAATAAAGCATTCCATGAAGGGAGAGAGATTGTAAAGTATGTTTACTTGTTTTCCTTTTGTAGCTTTTTTAATGACTTGAAACAATCTATTTTGATGTATGTCAAGTGGTTTTGAAATTACTTTTGCTGTCACAGCAATTGCCTCAGAATTATCTGAAAAAATACATTTATGCATAATTCCTTGAAATCATTGCCCAGTTTCTTTTGTTTTCTTTTTCTTTTGGGCAATTTTTCCTGGCTGATGAATAGGGTTACTAAGTAATAAAACCTATCAACATTGAACTGATTCTTGAATAAACCCTGTGATGCAAACACAACACAATTAGAGGAAGTCTATGAAATTATATCTGATATGCCAACATTTTTTTCTCTCTCTTCAACTCAGAATTTAATGTTCCAGTCACATTATAATGAAAAGCTACATAAACTAATTATTCATTTCTAGGCTGAAATCATTATTTATATTTTTGCAGGTTGAATTATTAAATAAATGCAATATAGGAGAATCTTCATAAATATGAATTGTTAGCAAGATCAGAACTGAGAGTAATTTTGCTTTCAGTTTCTTCTCCAGATATTATCTGCATGGAAAGTCACTTGTGTTAAGCCTGGGTTCCCCAACCAGGGTTAAGGAGACAAGCTAAACAGAATGTGCAGCGTTAGTCAGATAGGCACACAGATAAATGATTGAGATTAGCTTGTATGTTTATTAACATACAGTAAAAATAACAGATACGCTTGTGCGGTATCTGTCATCCTGCATCTGATGGGCGGCTCATGAAAGAGAGCGAAGGGAAGAGAAACGACAGGAAGCGAAGTTTCCTCTTGATGATGAGCGTGCCCCGAATGTCTTGGCACACGCTCTTTTATTGTGCTTTTTTACAAGAAAATGATTTAATTAAAAAGCTCAAGTCAAACATGTTAATCTCATCAGGATGTGTATGTTTACAAAGCTGCATACCGGACAGATTATTTACAAAGTGGATAAGCCTATTTAATAAATGTCTATCTCCTTGTCTTCTCGTACGTGCCTTGCAAAGGTCACTGGAGAGACAGAAGTTAATGATTACACGTGAATGATACAATGTTGCGAATGCTTGAATGATACATAGTTGCAATGATACATAGTTGCAATCACATGAATGATACATAATTACAACATCTCCTCTGTTTTTATTATTTATGACGAGTCTTCTTCCTCGTCCAAGAAGACAGGAACCATTTTTCTGAAATGTTCGCCGTCCCCGTCATCTAGGCAAGAGTGCGACCCGTCAGCTTCAGGGTTGTCCAAGGAGCGGTAACTCAGCAATGACATTTTTTCGTCCGGTGTTGAGGATATAACATGAGCTTGCAATAGCACATTAACATCAGCAGAGGATAATTAATTTTTTAAAAATTGTAATATTCTATTAAAACAACAAGGTCCTAGAATACATTTCAATATAGTGATTATTAACGATCCTGCCAATGCAGTTAAAAATGTTGTAAGCCATGGCGAAATAGAAAACGAACCCCTCCTCCTGCTATCAGCATAAAGACAACATTCTTCTTTAAGCATAGCACACAATCCCCCTTGTTTTAAAAAAATAACGATCTAAATCTTTACGATTTTGCAAGAGAGGGGGTGTTCCATGGATACCTGTAGGGATATAAAATCATCAGAGTTATACACACAAGCCATACTTGAATGCAAAAGGATTTGGATTTAACAATTTCATCCCCGTGGATACATGCCATGAAACCGGTGTAACAAACAAAATTATTGCCAGGGATAAAATACATTCCTTTCAGGCGTGATGTTAAAGTTCCTCCTGCAGTGGTGTGGATTGCAGGATATCCCCTGGTTGTGTGGGTGCATCTGCCAAATCAAATTGAAGTGGTGGGTAGAAGTCTTTTATGCAAGAGAAATTGGTTGTAGAACTTAAACGAACTTTTTGAAAGTCAGTTATAGTCCAGGCAATATTATCTCTTCTATGAGGCTTCTGCGGATCGTCATGGACAGTTCTTTTGAAGCGTCGTTTGTTGACAGGATCAGAATTCGGGTATATAAAAACATGACAAGCAGGAGAGAGGGCTATGGACAAGTTAGTTGTAGAACATTTGCGAAATGAGGAGGGAATTCAATTAGTAGAAAAAGGATAATAATTACAATAATGACAATAAAGATTAATTTTGTAATTCATCAAGGATGTTAGTTGGGGTGGGGAAACCCATAATACAATATAAGGACATTTGGGTCCCCCTATGTTTTAGATTGAATAGAGGAAAAGATTTTAAGGTTCCTTTCCATAGGAAGAGTAAAAAAGGAACAAAAGAGCGAGGGGTAGAGTGTTCTTTAAACAAAACAGAAGTGACAGAGTGAAAACTATGGGTAGCATTTTCATGACGTACCCACGTGGAACAAGTATAATAGCCTTCTGTTAATGAAATGATTTTAACACGAATAGTCTTTTGACAGGAAGCATAGGTTTTGTTGAAGTAAGGTAGAAATTGCAAAGAAGATATAGGCAAGAATATCAGGAAAGATTTTTAAGATACAGATGTAGCAGAGGAATTCCCATGATAGGGTCTTACTGCCCGACCAGGGATCTAACAAGTGGTTTTGTCTGGCAGTAAGATCACAGCGTAGCCTCGTCCCCAAGTGAGAAGCTCAGCGGGACCCTGCCAGGCAGGATCTGGCAATCTGCGATAATATACCAGAGGTCTGTTAGGTGGGGGTGAGGGGGAGGAAAAATGACGCGAAGCAGCAGAAGTGGGAGGAATGCCAGTCAGATTGAGAAAGTTTAAAGTGTAAAGACAAATTTTAAGAGAATTTTGCAATGCTGGGAGGTTCGGGGTTTTTTCCTGCAACGAATATCGATCAAGAGCATTTTTCAGAGACAAGTTTGCCCGTTCCACAATAGCCTGCCCCTGGCTGTTGTAGGGAATCCCAAACTTGTGGGTTACATCCCATCTGTTACAGAAGTCCTGAAAAGCAGAACTTGTATAGGCAGGTCCATTGTCTGTTTTGATTTCTTTTGGACGTCCCAGCGAGGCAAAGGTAGGAATTGAATGATTGATGACATGTTTTACAGTTTCTCCCCTTTGAGGAGTAGCCAGAATAAACCCTGAATATGTATCTATTGAAACATGCAAATATTTCCAAGGGGCAAAAGGTGGATACTGAGTTACATCCATTTGCCAAATTTCACAAGCTTTTAACCCTCTAGGATTTACTCCTATGGGAATGGAATGTCCTTGCTTACTACATGTGGGGTATTGTTGAATAATGGCAGCAGCTTCTGCCTGAGTTAGTGAAAATTAAAAAGTTATCATAACTTGGCAAGGGAGATTCAAACACACTCCCTGCTTCTATTTTTTAATGGACTTTTAAAGCCTCCATAATTTTCCTCCAAGTGACCAAAATGCCAATAGGTGCACGAGGAGGACTATGGAGATGTTCACCAATTTATTGCCAATTGGAAATTTTTAAGGATCCTTCCTCTGAATAATTGGGACAATGTTGCCACACATAAGCCAATAATGTAGCAATAGGTTTCATTTTTACAGGAGAGCCCTTTAAATTAGCAGAGTATTTAGAAGAAGCGACTAACTCCCTCAATTCCTTCAGATGCTGCGTCTGCTGTTGAGAAAAGTTTTCACCCATACTTACGAAAAGTCGAGACCGTGTTTCAGATCCGATGAAGTGCAATTCGCTTCAGGCCTGGTGATGCACAGCTCCCATCGAGCTGATAAGATATGGGTGCGTCGCTGCGTATTCCCCTTAGGGAATCACGTTGGGGTCACCAGAATGCGATATCTGCCATCCCGCATCTGATGGGCGGCTCATGAAAGGGAGCGAAGGAAAGAGAAACGACAGGAAGCGAAGTTTCTTCTTGATGATGAGCGCGCCCCGAATGTCTTGGCACACGCTCTTTTATTGTGCTTTTTTACAAGAAAATGATTTAATTAAAAAGCTCAAGTCAAACATGTTAATCTCATCAGGATGTGTATGTTTACAAAGCTGCATACCGGACAGATTATTTACAAAGTGGATAAGCCTATTTAATAAATGTCTATCTCCTTGTCTTCTCGTACGTGCCTTGCAAAGGTCACTGGAGAAACAGAAGTTCATGATTACACGTGAATGATACAATGTTGCGAATGCTTGAATGATACATAGTTGCAATGATACATAGTTGCAATCACATGAATGATACATAGTTACAACACGCTTGTGCTATCAAAAATATAGTTTATTCCATTTATAGCATAGTCAAAATAACAGTCCATTAGTCATGTATCATTTAGTCAGTCCATTCAAGGATATTCAGTTAGCAAAGTCCGTGTAGAATATCCTATGTCAGTTCACTTACATATCAGTCCTTTGTTTATCTCTCCCGTTCGAGTAACGCAGTCTTGAGTCCATGCAGTAATTAGGGATCATCAAAGCCAGAGAGAGAGCAAGCTGTCGTCTTGCTTCTTTTAAAGTGCTTTCACAACCACTCTCTTAATTACATTCCTATATTTAAAGTTGCAGACACTTTAACTTATAAACTATGATTAAATATTTATTATTTTACCTAAACCAGTTAGGGTAAACAATGTTATCCCTAACATTCTCCCCTTTTAGGAAATAATAATAAATATAACTATTTACATCTTTAAATCATATTTGTTACAACTCTCTTTAAACTTAATTACTCCTTGAGCTTTTGTAAATTGGTCTGCAATGTTTTCTTCCGTCATGCACTATTCCAATTTAATTAGCCCATTCTTTACAGATTCTCTAACATTTAAGTATCTTCAATCAATTAGCCCATTCTTTACAGATTCTCTAACAATTAAGTATCTTCAGCTTTGATCTAGTTTTTACAGCAATATTAGTAGCTAACTTTATGGCTGCCTGGTCGTCCTCGTACACAATAATGGAATCTTTAACAGTTACACCTATGTCTAATAATAACTGTTTGTACAGAATTAAGTCAGTGCATAGTAATGACAGACATGAAAAATCCGCTTCCATCGTGGACAAGCTAATATGCTGCTGTCTGATTGACCTGCACCCTATTAGTGTCTTACCAAATAATATAGCCATCCCAGATGTTGATTTTCTAGTGTTTATGTCAGTTGCAAAACTTGCATCTGCATAGGCACTAAGACTCAAATCACTCTTTGGTTCTATATACAATGCATGGTTCATTGTTCCTTTAAGATATCTTAAAATTCTCTTTAATGATTGCCAATGACATTGATGTGGATCTGAATTAAAACGTGCCAGCTGATTAACACTATAAGCTATATCTGGCCTAGACCAATTGCTTATATATGATAAGCTACCAATCAAAGATTGATATATAGACTTATTAAATTTGGGACTTTGATCATCAGTTTGGCAAACTTCCTGACTCATTGGAGTCTTTGCCGGTTTACAAAGTTCCATTTTATACGTTTTAATTAATTGGCAAATTTTATCTTCTTGAGATATCTTAAATCCATTTTTTGTTTTGTTAATTGTCAATCCTAGATACTTTTTAATTTCACCTAAATGCTTTCATTTTATCTTTTTAGCTAATAATGATATAATCTCATTAGCTTCATTATTAGTCTTAGTTATCAAAGCAATATCATCTGTAAATAATAACAATCATGACACCGTTCCATTATTTTCTCTTTTAAACACACATGGATCTGCTAAACCAGATTTAAAACCTATATTGTTTAACTCTTTCACAATATATTGGTCCCACTCAAAGCCAGATTGTTTCAACCCGTAAAGACTCTTTTTGAGTTTCTAACAATCATTACTATTTACTTTATTGTTGTTTATAACAATTGGCTTTTTCAAATATATAGTGTGCTGCAATGGTGCATGCAAATAAGCAGTTTCTACATCTAAATAGTTAATGACATAGTTTTTCTTAGCTGCCTACACTAAAGCTGCTGTTAAAGATGTTGTTTAAGACTTGGTGCAAAAACTTCATCGTAATCAGATGCAGTTTGATTAAATCCTTGAGCTACCAACCTAGCTTTATGGGTAATAGTCCCATCATTGCCAGTTTTTACTTTAAATATCCATTTGCACCCAATGGATTTTTCTCCTGGAGGTAATTTAGCATCTTCATATACTTTCATTACCTTTAATGAATTTAGTTCTTTTTCCATTGCCTTTTGCCAATTCTCCTGATCCTTAGCAGGATACATCTTAAGTTCATCTACACTAGTTGGAACTTTAGTTACTTGGCAAACTATACTTGCTTGATACCTATCAGGTGGTCTAGTTACACGTGTAGTACATCTAGGTATTACAGGACTTACATGTGGACTTTCATTTATTAACTGTTCTTGATTATCTAACTCTTTCTGATCAACTGTTTCTTCTTGTTCTTGTCCTGTTTGCTCTTTGTGGACTTCTTCTTTAATTGGATTCTTCTTGTAACTAGTCTGTTCTTTTTGCCTTTTGTAGGGTTCAATAATTACTTTGTTATTTAAATCTTGCTCTAATCTATTCCATCCTACATGTTCTAGGAATTTAGCACTAGCACTGGTGTAAACTCTAGATGTACCTGGTTCCCAGAATCTATAAGACCTATGATTAGATTTATATCCTACAAAAAATAATCTTTTAGTTCTATGCTGTTCTTTTTGTCTAAGTTGTGTAGGGATATGCACCCATGCTGGTGCTCCAAATGTGTGCATGTAACTTAAATCAGTTTTTGTACCATGCCACAGTGTGAATGGTAATTCACCTGTTGTTGAATTAACAACATTATTTAATATATGATTACCACACATTATTGCTTCTCCCCACAAATTGTCAGGTAATCCTGAATCAGACATCATAGTACATGCCATTGACTGTAATGTTTGGCCTCGTCTCTCTATAAAGGCATTATGTTGTGGCCTATATGGTGCAGACTTTTTATGTTGCATACCTAACATTCTTAGTCTATTCTGGAATTTATTATTTGTAAATTCCGTACCATTATCTGTTATAAGAGTTACTAATTTCTTTTTAGTTTTCCTTTCAGCAAATTTTATCCAATTAAAGAGATTTAGATACGTTTCAGTTTTGCTCTTCATTAAATAGCATAACCCATATCTAAAATAGTGGTCCATTATACTTAATATGTAACGAGCTCCTCCTACACTTGGTTTTTTCGGACCTATTAAATCTGCAAATACTACTTCTAAAGGCTCTTTGGTAGTAAATCCATCAACTCTATTAGCCGGTTTGACCTTGGCTTTGCTTTGATTACAAATAGAACATTGCAAATACTTATTACAAGGTTTCAAACTTATTCCCTTAGATAATTCAACAGTTTTCTTAAGCATTTTAAAATTTAAATGCCCTAACCGTCGGTGTAACAAGTGAATAGATTCATCATGAGGTTTCTTATTATCACAAACTGTGTTAGCCACTTTTAAACCATTATCATTTAAAACATATAATTCACCTCTGAAAGATGCAGTAATTTTCTTATCTTCTTTTTCAATTATGCAGTTATCTCCTTTAAATGTAACTACATATCCTAGTTTAACCAAAATTCTTACTGAAATTAAATTAAAATTAAGTTGAGGTACATATAACATTTTTATAAAGTTGAGGTACATATAACGTTTTTATAAAAGAACAATATGCTATACCTTGACCTTTAGCTTTCAGTTTCCAGCCATTGGCTAACGATATCTGCTGTGTACTCTTGGACATTTTAATAAAATTTTTGTTATCATTTGTTATACAGTGGGATGCTCCACTGTCAACCACCCATAAATTATTTTTTACAGCTCCGTTACTATACATGGCTAACTCTAAATTTTTATTTATCTTTTGATGACTTTTAGTATTCTGGCCAGCGTTCTGGCACTGCTTTTTTACAAAATCTTGCCGAATGTCCTCTTCCTCCACAATTAAAACACTTTTTAATTGTGTATGCAGTAGGAGATTCATTATCTTCTTTTTGAGGTTGTTCCCTCCTTAAATGGTCTCTTTCAAGTCTTCTTGCCTCTTTAATCAATCTGCCAGTTATATCAATTAAAGTTAAACTTTCCTTAGGCAATATTTCAAGGGAAGTGATGTAGTTATCATAACTTTCGTTTAGTGATGATAGAATTATGTAGACTTGGTGTAGTTCAGAGAAAATAAGCTCTTTCTCGTGCAGTTCTTGAAAAATGCTTTTTATAGTTTCCAAATGACTAAGCATATCATTATTCTTCTGGAGATGCATCCTGAAAAGCTTTCGTGTTAGATTTATGTGAGCACAAACGTTATCTCTAACATAAATCCTCTTCAGCTTCTGCCAACACCCAACAGCCGTTTACTCTCCGTGGATATGAACAAGTTGCTGGTCAGACAGTGTTAAATCTATTATGCAAATAGCGTGTTCATTTTTATGGATAAATTCTTCTATTTTTAGTCTATCTTCATCATCCTCTGGATCCCATTCTTCTACATTTGGTGGGTTTTCAATTATGTTCCACAGACCTTCTCTTCGTAGAAATAGACCATGATACATAGTTTGTTCCATCCAACTTGGATATAAGGGACAAACTTTGTAGATTGACTTGTGCCATGTTTTCTTTATATGGATATAAAACTATAATTAATAAAACACAGCTGTCTGTTTACTGTAATGTATAACAACACAAATTCTCACTTTTTACATAAATCTGTTTTATCCTAGTAAAACTGACTTTGCAGCCTCTGGGCCCATAACCAGTGTTAAGCCTGGGCCCATAACCTGTGTTAAGCCTGGGTTCCCCAACCAGGGTTAAGGAGACAAGCTAAACAGAATGTGCAGCGTTAGTCAGATAGACACACAGATAAATGAGTGAGATAAGTTTGTATGTTTATTAACATACAGTAAAAATAACAGATAAGCTTGTGCTATCAAAAATATAGTTTATTCCATTTATAGCATAGTCAAAGTAACAGTCCATTAGTCATGTATCATTTAGTCAGTCCATTCAAGGATATTCAGTTAGCAAAGTCCGTGTAGAATATCCTATGTCAGTTCACTTACATATCAGTCCTTTGTTTATCTCTCCCGTTCGAGTAACGCAGTCTTGAGTCCATGCAGTAATTAGGGATCATCAAAGCCAGAGAGAGAGCAAGCTGTCATCTTGCTTCTTTTAAAGTGCTTTAACAACCACTCCCTTAATTACATTCCTATATTTAAAGTTGCAGACACTTTAACTTATAAACTATGATTATATATTTATTATTTTACCTAAACCAGTTAGGGTAAACAATGTTATCCCTAACAACTTGTTTCAATATTTAAAGACTTTGCTTCTTCACCAGAGCTGTAAGTTTGAAGGATGGGGTAGTTTTCACACTGGTTTTCTTAAAAAGCATATATTTGTATTAGAAAAATAAAACAGCAATACAGAAGTACTACAAAGTTTTGTAGGACTATGTTTTTCATGCTTTTTGCAACCACTAAATAAACATACAGAAAATATGGGTACCATGAAAACTTATGGTTTCTGACAAATAAAATTATAGTAATTGCATTCACTCCTCTCCACTCTATTTTTTAAATTAAAATTTGCATCAAAATTATTTCATCCAGCAATAAGTATTTATTACCACTTCAATTATTTTACATACTCTATGTTATAAACTTCTGGCATAAAATATTTGGATAAGGTATCATTTTTCTATAAATTTGAACATGCGCAAATGTCAATTTTCTCTATTTTAATGTTCACACTATTACTTGGCTTACTTTGAACATTCAACAGACCAATTTTCAGTTATGCTATTTTTTCAAAGTATCCTATCTCTCCTATCTCCTATTTCCCTATCTCTTGACCTAGGCTCTTTTGGCTGTCCTGCACAGCGGCACATGTTCTCACAACACTGCGGTTGGGATTGTTGCCACTACCCCCAGGATTCTACTTTAGCTCCAGCACCATTGCTGCCATTGAGAAATATTGCTTCAAGCTCCACTTCACAGCCAGCCATGCCAGCATCATTCTGCAAAGCCCCAATTGCTCCCTCCTCTGCACTCCTCAGGATCTTCCATGTCCAATTATGTTTACCATTTTTCTCTCACTTGTGACATGCATGCTGGCTGCACTAGGCCTTCTCACCAAGGCCATCATGCGCTATCTAAGCTGACAATCCATTCTGACAAGCCTTCTACAACTTCTAATAAGGGACGGGAAGTTGCATTGTCCTTGTGGTTGTAAGCCCAGCTAGACCCGGATAGCTGTGACTTCCTTTGCATTGCACTACACTACAGAACACCTCCAACTTTTGTTCAGCTGGTGCTGGGCCATCCTAGACCTCTCTTTATTCCTCTGAAGCACCCTGTACTCTTTGCTCAACAGAACATTCTTTGTTTAATGAACCATGATTCTTGCTCAATTATAGCAATCAGGAATGCCAGAATTGTAGTGAAGTGGTCACATGATGTCTCACTTAATGACTGCTTTGCTTTACAATAAAGATTCTGGTCCCAATTCTGATTGTAAATCAAGTATTTACTTGTATTTGACTGACTGTGAATGCAGGCAGGCCTGTACTGAAACAGTAAGAAACTTTTGGCCAGTAGACTCTTAGAGAATTTGCAGAATCAGAGATTGAGACAATAAATTGTCTAGGTGATTGGCAATGAATGTGGAGAAATAGAGGCTAAGGTCAAATGAGCATTGGCCATGTTATTGTCTGTGCATGGGTGCAAGGAACGGAGACAAGGCAGTCAACAGTGAACTTCAACTCTTTATTAATAATTCTGAACAGAGCAAAAAACCTAGGGCAGCAGCAGCCCTTTTATAGGGCAGGCTGCTGACCTATTAGCCAATGAGAAACATGGAAGTGTTAAACCCTTGAACCAATGAGAGTGGCTCGTCAACAGTCAATCAGATTCTCCAGAACGGACCAATCCGATATTGTTATTATCATCCAATCAGAAGTTCAGGATTAGAACCCTGCTTTTTCTTTAAGGTTTGTTAAAAATTTATTTAAACACTTTTATTAGTTCATAACACCCCTTCCCCCCGGGTTCCATTTGAGGGGTGCGGTGATGTAATCCCTAAGATATGTAGGTTGTTTTAACTGTCTATTAGATTTGCGCTGTCCCACCGGTTCCTGTCTGTAGTCCGGTTTTGGTGGGAAATTTTTGGACATATCTGGTACAGGTGGTTCCACATTCTCACTGGACGACTCGGTGCCACTAATTCTGTCATTGTTGTTGTCCTCCGATCTTTGCGGGCTAGCCTCCGTTGAGGTATTCCTCTGTGGCGAGGACACTCCACTACTTGATTCTTCTTCATTTATCGCGCCTGATTGCTGACTTCCTTCACTTATGCTTTCCACCATCTCGAATTCAGTTTCTTTGACATCCCCTTCCCCCTCAGTTTGGGAGTCACAGGAGTCGCATGGACTGGGTTGTAGCCTAGAGCGAAGCTGATCTTTATGGCGTTTCCATATTTTTCCATCGCAGGTTTGCACACGGTACGATCTGGGCCCGGTGGTTTGAATTATGGTTGCTTCGACCCATAATGGTTCACCAGAGAGGTTTTTAGTGAAAACTAAGTTGCCTACCTTGAACTCGCAGCATTTTCCGCCAGATCCACAGGGTTTCTCTAGCTCGTAGGACAGGTGAAGCCGGTCAAGGTGGGAGCTTGCGTCCCATCAACAGTTCAGCTGGCGTCTTGTTGGTGATGCTGTGTGGAGTGATGTGTTGGAGTAGGAGTATTCTGTTTATTTGTTCGTCAATGTCCCCATAGTCCATTTTGTGGAGAGTTTTTTTTACAAATTGTACCATGCGCTCGGCCCTGCTGTTAGCCGCAGGGTGCACTGGTGAAGTTAGCGCATGGCGGATGCCCCAATCCACTAAGTATTGTTCAAATGCCAGGGCGATGAACTGGGGTCCATTGTCGGAGACCAGAACATCTGGCAGCCCATGCCTTGCGAATAGTCTGTTCAATTTTTGGATGACGGACTCCGTTGTAGTCTTCTTCATTTCGTGGATATTGAGCCAGTTGGAATAGGCATCCACTGTTAGGAGGAATGTATGTCCATTAGTAGGTCCCGCAAAATCAACATTGATGCAGGACCACGGTCCCCGGGGTGTTTTCCATTCTGTTGGAGTTGCTCTAGGTGGGGCACTGCTGACTTCTTGGCACTTTAAGCAAGTCTTTACCCAGGCTTCGATCTGTTTGTTGATGCCCGGCCACCACGCGTAGCTTCGTGCGAGCGCTTTCATACGCATGATGCTGGGGTGACCGTCATGCAATGTTTTCAATACTGCTTGTTGTAACCGCTCTGGGACAACGACTCTATCTTCCCATAGGATGCAGCCTTTTTGCAAAAAAAGTTCTGTTTGCCAGTTTCTGAAAGGGGTGAAGTCATCAGAGGTTTGTTCTATTGGCCATCCTCTTTTGACCCAGCTAAGAACTCGCGCCAAGACAGGATCTCGTTTTGTTTCGATTGCAATGTCTCTGGCTGTTAGCGGTGGTGAATGTAGCGTTTCAATCTGGAGTGTCGTAAGGGTTGGAGCTAGGTCGTCAACAATTTCTGGAAGTCAGGCACAGCTCAATGCATCAGCGTGGGGAATGGCTTTCCCCGGGCGGTGTTGTAATTTATAGTTGTACACAGCTAAAAACTCCGACCAGCAAGTCATTCTAGGTGACAATATATAGGGGGTTGGCTTGTCTCCCGCATAAATCCCTAACAAAGGTTTGTGGTCGGTAACAATAGTAAAAACTCATCCATACACATATTCATGAAACCGTTTCACAGCAGATACAACAGCAAGAGCCTCTTTGTCGATCTGGCTATAGTTACGTTCAGCCTTTGATAAGGTCCTTGAAAAATAGGCAATAGGGGCCTCACTACCGTTTGATAACACATGACTCAAAATGGCTCCTACTCCAAATGGTGACGCATCACATGTAATTGTTTAGGGCAGAGTCTCGTTATACTGCATTAAAACAGCATCTGAGGTTAGTAAGTTTTTCACTTGTCAGAATGCATGCTTCTCGTGGTGTCCCCAGACTCAGGTTGCTTTTTTTTCAAGAAGTCTATGTAGGGGCTCAGCTACGGTCGCTTTCTGGGGCAAGAAGATGTTGTAAAAGTTAATGAGCCCCAGGAAAGCTTGGAGATCAGTCCTATTTCTGGGTCTTGGGGTGTTTTTGATTGCCCTTAGTTTGCTATAAGTGGGGTGAATGCCTTGTTTATGGATTAGGTACCCCAGGAACTCTACTTTATCAGTACACAGTTGACATTTATTTTTTTTAAATTTAAGGCCAGAGTCTTTAAATTTCTGGAGGACCATTTTAAGATGCTTTTCTAGTATTTCTCTATTCGGGGCAGCAATTAAAATGTCATCAAAGTATGGCACAAACCCCTTGATCCCTTGCAAGAGTCTCTCCATCAGACTTTGAAAAATCCCTGGGGCTACGCTCACTCCGAATTGGAGTCGGTTGCATTTAAAGGCGCCTTGGTGCGTAACGATCGTCTGTGTCTCTGCAGTTTTTTTATCTATAGGCAGTTGTTGGTATGCCTGTGCTAAATCCAGTTTAGCGAAGACTTTTCCGCCCCCCAGGGAATGGAGAAGGTGTTGTACCACTGGCACCGGGTAAGCGTTCTGTTGAAGGGCGTGATTAAGGGTAGCCTGGTAGTCCCCACAAATCTTTAATGATCCATCCGGTTTGATGGGTGTTACAATTGGGGTTTCCCAACGAGCGTGGTCATTTGGTTCTAAAACACCCTGGGCTATTAATTTATCGAGCTGCTCGTCAGTTTTTGGTTTAAGGGCAAAAGGTACCCGACGAGGCTTAAGGCAGATAGGGGCTACTTCAGGGTTAAGGTTAAATGATATCGGGGTCCCCTTGTACTCGCCTAGTATGTCTGCAAAAACATCCTGGAATTCCTGGGCAATGGCCTCCTCCCAGTCGTCGCTTCTGGTTTGGTGAATGCCGGCTACCTCAATCCCGAGTGTGGCGAACCATTGAAGACCTAACAAGCTAGGCTGGTCATGGTCGACGACGGTCAGTGGTAATGACGCAGTACGATTTTTGAATGATATTTGGACTTGGCTGGATCCAATGACCAGAATTCGGTTCCCCTGATAATCTTTGAGTATGATTCTTTGGACTCTGAGGTCTTGACGCCGGACGGCAGGGATTAATTGTTTAAGAGTCTTCCAGGAAACTGAATCGACTTCCATCACACAAGGCTGGTTTTCGATGGCGACCTTCACTCGGATCTTCTTTGCATCTAGTGATGAGGCTTGACTGATTGTAATGGTTTGATGTTCCTCTTCTCTTCTTGATAAAATGGCCGGTGTTTTATTTCTGTAGGAGTGGTTGTTCCATTGACGGTTCAAATGTTCCCGACTCACAGGGCGATTCTCTGTGGTCTGGTGGTAGTTGTTTCCCCTCTGAAGTGGGCTGGATCCTTGCTTGCTTCTACAGACCTTTCTGATGGCAGAGCACGTCGAGGAATTTGCAGTCTGATCGCGGGTGGTGCGGTAGTCTTTGATTCCGCTGATGGTGTTGGTCACATTCAGACCGGAGCCGGTTGACGTCCTCCTCATCACTTTCTGATGTCGATTCGAGGTCCTCGTGGTGGGTCGCTGTTGTGTGCCTCTCTAGGCAAGGTGAGGTATTGCTGGTGAGTTGACAGAGCGGTGCGTTAGTGCAGCGCATTCGGGCGGCCGACTTTCTGGTTGCTTCTGCTGCAGTAGCGTCCTTGATGACATCAGCAAGGTCGATTTCCCCTTTGGCCATGATCTTGCTCTGCGTCGTGGGGTCATCTAATCCCAGAATTATTCGGTCTCTCAGAGCTTCTTCAAGGTCTGTAAACCCACAGAGGCCTCCCAGGTTCCAGAGATCCGCAATGAAATCTGCAACGCTCTCTCCTTTCCGCTGGTCCCTCTGGTAAAATTCATGTCTTCAGACAAGCGTTGGTACAGCGGGTGCATAGTGGGCCCGTAGAAGGGGCGTGAGGACGTCCCAGTCCATGGTCTTCACCTCAGCCAGTTTCGTTAGTGCCTTGGCCATCTTAAAGACGGCAGGCCCGCAATGGGTCAGGAACACTGCTCGCTTTTTTCCCGTAGTGGCATCCTTCAAATTGTTGGTCTCCAGAAACATCTGAAACCGGTCTATGTACGAATCCCAGTCTTCTTGTGCTGGGTCAAATGGAGCAGGTGGTATAGCGCTGCTGGACATGGTTTCTGTTGTCGATGTGCCTTCAGTCACGTACTCTGTTTGGTGCTCCATAGTGTTCAGTCAGCTCTGATGTCTCTGTATCCCATCCTCGTCGCCAGTGTTATTGTCTGCACATGGGTGCAAGGAATGGAGATGAGGCAGTGAACTTCAACTCTTTATTAATCATTCTGAACAGAGCAAAAAACCTAGGGCAGCAGCAGCCCTTTTATAGGGCAGGCTGCTGACCTATCAGCCAATGAGAAACATGGAAGTGTTAAATCCTTGAACCAATGAGAGTGGCTCGTCAACAGCCAATCAGATTCTCCAGAACGGACCAATCTGATATTGTTATTATCAGCCAATCAGAAGTGCAGGATTAGAACCCTGCTTTTTCCTTAAGCTTTGTTAAAACTTTATTTAAGCGCTTTTATTAGTTCATAACAGGCCAAGCAACTGGCATTCAATCCAAAAAGGTGACAGATGAATTGTTGAGCCTTGGGTAGGAAAAAAAATGGCTATTTCTCTGCTAAACAGGCGTAGCTCAATTCAGGGAAATGTCACACACTTTTTGTCAAAAGGAATCCAAGCAGGTCACCAAGATAATCAGAAACTGAACAAAAGCAAAGGACGCATGCTCCAATCTCTTTTATAAATCAAGAATATATTCAAAATTACAGTATAATAATCCATAAATAATTATCTAATCCATCATAAAAAAACAATTTTCATTCAATATTCAATTTAGGAAGGCCCTGCAAATATGTCTAGGCCACCATGCTTGATGACTGTATGTCTGAGGAATCTTGAAAGGATGACTAGAATTTCAGGCAAAGTTTCCCATCCACATTTTTTTTATAATCAGAGAAGAAAGATAATAACATGAAGATGTCATATTCAAAACAGGGTGGATGAAGCCAGCACCAAAATCTAGAATGATTTCATTTCATTTACATTTAATTAAGATGGATTACAGTTAATATAATTATTCTCTAGTTGTTCATTTAATAATTTTCCTCTTCTGTAATAACCTGAAGATTACAATCTAGAATAATTTTTGGATGTTTCCAGAGACTACAGCTCTAGGATGGCTTGCTTTGTGAATTATTGATTATTTTATTTACAATGAGACTACTTAAGACTCAGGAAAAAATGCTCCCAAATTTGTTTTCTTATGTTGCTCTATCCTATAGCAGTATTTCTAATTATTGCTCATTTTGTATTTTACTGTATAGCTTTTATCCTCACACCATGCTTATCCACAACCCAAAACTCTTTCACCATATTCTCTGTATTGTGTACTTCATATTTAGTAATTGCACTACAAGATATAATTACTTAGAATTGCACTGTAAGTCTGCAAAACATTTCCTCCATTCTATTATATGACTACTGAAGCATGAAAAACGAGTCCTTTACCTGCAAAGATAGATTTTTTTTCCTAATCTTTCACCTTAACCAGCCATATATTTTCTTTTCTTTTTCTTTTCTTTGTGCTGAATATCTAACTGAAAGAAGTATCATAAACCAACAGGTTTGAATATTACTTCACAATTATTGAAATGTGTTGTAATTGGTTGTTACTTTCTGCATGCAACTGATTTGAAAGGAAGTAAGATTTTTTTCTATTAGATTATTAGTGGACTTGAAAAGACTTTCTTAATATCTGCCTATTGTTGAAGTCAAAATTAAAAATATTACCATTTTTAGCTGTAGGCAGTTCATCCATTTTTTAATTTCATTTTTAGCACAAGGATTCTCTTCAAAGATTGGATTATGTTTTAGAGAGAACATATATTTAGAGGTAGCAGAGGATTAACTTGAAAATTGATTGATTTTTAAAAAAATAAAATAAGGAAGTTTTCCTTATATTTAATTGCATTTTTACAAATTACATTTATTTGTAATTTGGGACTTGATGTTTCATAGCAAAAGTTGGTAAACCTCATATGGTCTTCTAAGATAATTGGTTCAACTGAATATTCTGAAGATAATAGAACATGCTCACATTTTGGGACAATAGGAAAAGATCTAGCCTCTTATTGACTCTTCCTACTAACATTTATTAACAAGAGATTTTTTAAAAATTGCTTAATGTAGCAGTACTGTTGCATCAGTACTAACTGCTCAAGTGAAGCTGCTATGGCCCTCTGAAAGATAATCTTGAGGGTCACATGTAGTATCTAAAAGTAATTGGCTTCTCCTGCTTTTTATTATTAATTGTTTATTATGCTATTATAATTTGTAGCCAATTGCAACTGATTTAACTCCATGCATTTTTTTGAAGTCATCTAAGTTAAATATTACCACTCAATTTAGTGACAGTAGGATTTTAGATTATAAATGAAGAATTTATCTTTACCTGTTTGACTGTTTCTTCATATCATATTATAATATAATTATTCTCTAGTTGTTCATATTATACAATCGAATAAAGAAATATTTTGATAACAGAATCATAGGGCTGGAAGGTATGTTGTAAGCCTTCTAGTATAACCCTCGGCCCAAGACAGAAGACCTTATACCATCCTGAACAAATGGTTGTTTAATCTTTTCTTGAAAACCTCCAGGAGTCTTTTCATGAAAAACTTTACCCACAACTCAAGAAGGCAAACTGTTCCATAGATTAATTGTTCTCACTATCAGTAAATTTGTCCTTAGTTTCAAATTGGATCTCTCTTTAACAAGCATCCATCTATTGCTTCTTATGCATATTGATATTTATCAAGATCAGGGAAGCAGCATTTGATACCGCCTGATATTTTTTATCCATGAACCCTAATATTATATACTTAAGTAAATGATTTTCTAGAATTTTAGGCAGTACTTACTTAATTATATTTATATTCAAATTTTATTCCAGCCTATCTTTCCCCAATGAGAAGTATAGTAAGTTAGGCTGACAGAAATTGATTCAATCATTGAGCTTTATGGCTGAAAAAAGACAAGAAATTGGGTCTTCTAATTCTACATCACTTCGATATTCTAACACCATATTAACTAACTTTACTAATCCTGATCCAGTTTTAACTGTGTATTCTTTCTGCTCTGCCTCTGAGCTCATGGTTGTCCCCTTGAGAAAGAATGCTAGTATTTCATATCAACAGAACAAAAAGAAATATAATAGCCTTAGACTCCAAAATAAATCAAAATATATTTTAATCAAAATGAGATCATGATTGCATGCATCCATGTATCTTTTGTGATTAATTGGATTCCATTA
The DNA here is from genome assembly GCA_033807585.1 of Hydrophis major. Classification (NCBI taxonomy): domain Eukaryota; kingdom Metazoa; phylum Chordata; class Lepidosauria; order Squamata; family Elapidae; genus Hydrophis; species Hydrophis major. Next base: position 140,012,892 of record CM066343.1, on the reverse strand, counting down.
ATATAAGTTTTGCTCAGGTTTAAATGACTAAAAATTGAATCTTATCATCTATAATTTAGAATTAATCCTATGATTATGGATTCTTTGTATTCAGATTTGAACAAAACATCCCTAAAATCCTCCAAGATCTAATCTTTTAGGTCATTCAGTAATTTTTCTAGCCTCCAAGTTTCATTGGGTTCAATTGTTCTCAATCATTTCTTTTTTATAGTAACAGGTGATAATTTTAATAGCCATCCTGCTTTGTATTTGTCAGACTGAATAGCCAGTAGTACAGTTAGGTTTTATCTATGAAACAGCAGATAAAAGAGTGACAAACAGACCCAGTCTGTTTTATAATTTTCTCCAAGTTATGGAGAAAATATGTTTAATGAATGGGAACTATAGATATGATTAAAGATGCTACTTTTATTATTTTTATTTCTAATTAATTACAAACACATTATCCAGTACAAAAGAAAGGTTATTTTCAAATAAATGAGTTTAGCATTAAAACAGGAGATACAAACGGAATTATTTCTCAATTACCACAGTACCAGGAATTAAATAAGTTTAAATGTGAATATCCATATTCAAAGCATTCAGGTAGGTATCCTTTGTTCTAAAATGCCAGTAATATAGAAAAGATAAAAAAATGGGAACTGAGTATGTGTGGAGAGCCAGACCTTGAATTTTAGTCTCACCTTGGGAACAAAGGAAATTAGTTTGCCTGGGCTAGCAGTGGTTGTATTCAAAAAAATTTACTATCGGTTCTGTAGGCATGGCTTGGTGGGAGTGGTGTGGCTTGGTGGGTGTGGCGTAGTTTGGTGGGCATGACTTGGTGGGCATGACAGGGGAAGGATATTGTAAAATCCATTTCCACTCCACTCCAGGGGAAGGATACTGCAAAATCTCTATTCCTTCCCCATTCCACTAACCTGCTTTCCAGCTCCGTTCTCCTGTGCAGGGCAACAAAAGAAGACCCAGTTGATCAGCTGGGACTCTGATCAGCTGAGACTCAGGAGGCAGAGAATAGATGGGGGCAGGAGCAATCAGATATGGTATTTACCGGTTCTCCAAACTACTCAAAATTTCCGCTACTGGTTCTTCAGAACTTGTCAGAACTGGCTGAATACCACCCCTGTGGGCTAGTCACTTTCTCTCAGTCCTAGGAAGAGGAAATGCCAAATCACTTCTAAAAACCTTGTCAAGAAAACTGCAGAGACTTGTCCAGGCAGTCTCCAAGAATTAGACACAAGAGAACAGAAGAAAAAATATGTGTGAATAGAAATGTTAATTGTATTTCATACTTGAATATGTGTAAAGCCTCTCAACATTCCAGTGGATAATTATTACAGCTAGAATCTAATGTGACTTAATACTCCAATGATGATTATTATTGTTATGGTTGGTTGCCCAATGGTCAGATGTTTAGACTGGATTTGGTACTTTTTTCCACCTATAGAATTCAATCCAGGAAACCGGGATATACAGATATTGTTGTTTAATAATATTAAAAATAATGAGGATGATCTCTTTTATTCATTAAATATGAAATTCAGTCAACTGAACATTTAAAAATGTATCACAAATACCACTGACTGGAACTGTTGGTTAAAATGTATACTGTTGTTGTTATTATAATTATTACTGGTTTGTCACACAGCCAATGTATGGATTGACTTGGTACTTTTGTCTGCCTATTGAGTCCTTCCCAAGGATCTGGGATAAACAGATGTGGATATTTGATGGTATTAGAAATTATCATTACAGGATGTAAGCTATTCCAAATAAAGCTGCCTTTTACAATTCACTGGTGATGAGTTTGTCAAGTTATGCTCCAGTTGTTTTCAGTTAGCACTCAGTTAGCACCTATGATTACTGGTGATATCTTTGCTTTCTTTTGACACAGCCATTCTATTTCTATTTGCAGATCTTTCCATTTTGTTATCTTTTTCTATTCGTTCTCTTCTATTCTGTCTCTAAATACTGTGATGGCTTTCCTAGATGCTAGCTCAGATGAGGAAGAGGAACCTGTGATGGGCTTCAAGAGTTTGGCCCAGTTCGGGTGCACTGGTAGCTCCAAAGATCAGCTGTGAATGAAACGTTTCACTCCAAAAATCAGCTTTTGGGCCCACCCACCCACACTGGCTCTAGTCTAAGCTTTATTTCCAGGTTTTCTAGCTCAGCTGATTTGTACTTTCCTGATATACTAATTACATTACATGTTTTCATTATCCTTCGAATATTTTTCAACACCCCTTTTCTTCTTCAACTTTCTGCTGTACTTGCAACATTCCACATACCCCTATATTCCTTGATAAGTAGAGTCTGTAAACATCACTGAGCAGATGGAAGGGAGTGATTCATTATCATTATTTCTCTGGTCTTTTTATACAGGGCCTTTAGTTCTGCTTCAGTCCAGCTCACTATTCCAGCTGTGTATCTAATGCCTGAAACTGGCCAGGTGTTAATTGCCTTGATGGTATTGCTTCCAGTGAGTTTGGACTTTAAGCTCTTCTTCACTCTCTTGATGTATTCATTTATAACTTTGTTCTTAACTTCAATGTGCTTGATGTTGGAAACTTGAAGCATGATGCCCAGATATTTTAAGTGATCATCTTCATGTGGTGACGCTATTTCTGTAAGGAATTTTGATTCTGTCACTTTTCACAATTTCCCCCATTTGATTGTAAACTTTGTACATTTTCCAGTCCAAGTTCCGCTACAGTATCTTGGCTAAATATATGGACAATGTTGAGCAGCAATTCTATTTCAGATGGAGTTTTTCCATATGTCTTCAAATTGTCATATAAAGGAGGTGGGACAGCCTGGCAGATTTTTTTTAATGTTTTATAACCATAGCCTGTGTTATTCAGTATTGTTGACAGAGGAATCAGTGCAATGACAAACAGTAAGTGAGCCTTACTGAGCCTCCTTGGAAGATTCAACTCTTAATATTAGCCTCTCCCAGTCAATCACCATTGACCAGCAACCAGATCTACGATTATGCCATTGATCTTTGCACAAAACCTTTGATATTTCTACTGACTCCTGTTATTTCTAGACACTATTATCCAATCACATGGCAGGGAGTCAAATACCTTCTAGTAATCAATCCATGTTACATTCAATTTAGCCTTTCCTCCTTTCAGGTTTTCAGAATCATCTTGACAATTAAGAGTTGGTCTTTTGTTCAGCTGCTGTTTCTCCTCAAGTGGAAAGAGCTTATTTTCAATTAAGATGCTATTGGACTGCATCAGCAGATAATTAACCTGCAGTTATCTGATGCTACTTTTTTTGCTGGACCTTTCATTATCAAGTAAGAGTGGTAGGTTAGCCACTCTTCAATTTTGCCTCTTTTCAGAATGTTGTTAAAATACTCGGACACATATGAATACAAACAATTAGATATTTCACTAAAATCTATGCAATTCATCTTCACCTAGTGTTGACCAATTCTTAGTGTTCCTTGCCGCTCTACCTCCTCTCTACCATTTCTGCTCTTATTACAAGTTATTTCATTTCGTCTTCTTTTTTACTCTTCTTTAACCAAGCTGTGTTCTTATTATATTTATTTGGGTTATCCCATATTTTTGCCCAAAGCTGCACTGCTTTTTCCCCTGTCAGATGCTGACTGGTCCACTGCAATCTTTCCATTGCTGGATTGGTAAGAGTGTTCCTGATTATGTTTCTCCTCTTACTAAGTATGGCTAAATTCGACATCATATTTGTCTGCGAAACATGGCTCAATGCATCTCTCCCTGACTCCATTACCACAATAAGAGACTATCATGTTTACCGATCAGATCGTGAAATTCGTAAAGAAGGTGGTGTTGCTATCTTCTATAAAAAGTCCTTACATCTAAAAAAAACATCCAAGTTACCCAGGAGCTTGCTCTTCCTGAGATCATTGTCTGTGAACTGTCATTAAATATCACATTTCAATTCTTATTATGTTACAGAGCTCCTGATTATGACATCAAACATGTAAACAAGTTAAATTCACTACTAACATGGGCAACATCCTGCCCACATACTTTTATCTTTTCTTGGTGACTTCAATTCACCTCATATTAACTGGACCCTAAATGAATGTAAAACTGAACCCATACATGCAACCTTCTACAATGCTGTAACAAATCTGGGACTGAAACAACTAGTAACCAACAATACTAGACTTAACAACTGCCTCAATCTCATCTTCTGCAATAGTTTGAATTCAATTTACAGAATACAAATTAAAGAACCCTTTTCCAACAGTGACCACAACATGATTGACTTTTGTCTCAACATATGTCCACACAAAAATCATCATAATGACAGGATCCCCAATTATAACTTCAAAAAAGGCAACTATGATCTTATAGACAATGATCTCTCATCTCTTGATTGGCAATTTCTATTCATTGGATGTAATACTGTAGAAGACCATTACAACATATTTTTACTTGAAGTCAAAAAAGTCATCAAACTATACGTACCAATAACAACTCCCAAAACCAGAAGAAAAAAAATTACCCATAATAATAAGGAAGCTTCAATCCAAAAAGAAATCACTTTGGTGGAAAAACAAATCTAGTTATGTTGCCAACTTCCAAAGCTGATATAAAAATTTATGCCACAGATAAAGACTGATTGCACCAATTATCACATTAAACAAGAGGAAAACCTTCTACACACCAATTCTACCTGCACTTTCTACAATTTTAAAAACAATATACTAAAAGACTCAAGATCCAAATCCATCCCACCCCTGAAAGACAATGATCTAATACATATCGATTTCACAGAAGACAATGTTGAAAAAGCACTATGCAATCTAAAACCTTCTCTATCTATTGGACCAGACTGAAAAAAAAAGCTACTTCTTAAAAAAGCTATCCGCTGCCATAGCCGATTATGCCATGGCATAATCTTTGAAAAATCTTTCAGGACCAGCTCCTTGCCAAACCTATGGTCACTAGCCATGGTCATCCCCATCTTCAAAAAGGGAGAACCCAGCTTAGTTGAAAATTACAGATCAATCTCTTTATGCTACGTCACCTGTAAAGTCATGGAATCAATTATTAACCAATCCATTATCCTCCACTTAGAGACAAACAACCTACTCTCCAATAAACAATCTGGTTTCAGGAAAAAACTATCATGTAATCTGCAACTCTTACACTGCAAAAACATATGGACTACACAACTTGATCAGGGCAAAGCAATAGATGCAATCTACATAGACTTCTGCAAAGCCTTTGATTCAGTGGGACAGGACAAACTACTCCTAAAACTAAAATCTTATGGTATCTCTGGACACCTTCATAAATGGATAGAAGCATTCCTCTCAAACAGACAGCAAATGGTCAGAATTGGGAGCATCCTATCAAATTCTGTATCTGTCAACAGTGGTGTCCCCTAAGGCAGTGTTCTAGGACCAACTCTCTTCATACTCTACATAAATAACCTCTGCGATCATATTAAGAGCAACTGCATTCTTTTTGTTGATTATTTAAAGCTATTCAAAACCACAGACAATACTACTATCCTTCAAAAAGATCTCAACTATGTATCAGAATGGTCAAACAAATGGCAACTTCAAATCTCAACAATAAATGCTCTGTCTTACATATTGGCAAAAAAAAATCAGAAAATAAAATACAAGCTGAATAGACAAGACCTTGTTGATGATTCAAACTCTGTCAAGGACCTTGGAGGACCTCATCTCTAATGATCTAAGGACTAGAGCCCACTGCAACTACATAGTCAAAAAGGCATTAAGAGTTGTTAACCTAATCCTACGTCGTTTTTCCTCTGGTAATATCACACTATTAACTAGAGCATATGAAACATTTGCTGGACCAATACTTGAATACAGCTCATCAGTCTGGAAGCCGTATTATGTTTCTGATATTAATACAGTTGAGAAAGTCCAGAAATATTTCACAAGAAGAGTTCTCCACTCCTCTAATTGTTGCAGAATACCTTATGCCACCAGACTTGAAATTCTAGACCTGGAAAACTTAGAACTAGGCCACCTTTGGTCCAATCTAAGTATAGTGTATAAAATTATATATTGCAATGTCCTACCTGTCAATGAATACTTCAGCTTCAACCATCACAATACAAGAGCACATAATAGATACAAGCTCAAGGTAAACCGCACCAATATTGATTGCAGGAAATATGACTTCAGTAACAGAGTGGTCAATGTCTGGAGTACTCTACCTGACTCTGTGGTTTCTTCCCCAAACCCCAAAAACTTTAACGTTAGACTGTCTACTACTAACCTCACCCCTTTCCTAAGAAGTCTGTAGGGGGTGCGCATAAGCACACCCGTACCTACCATCCCTGTCCTATTGTTTCTTTTTATTTTTCTTATATGTATCCATTCCATGTATTCATAATTAAGTTATACTTATACCTGTTATCTTATAATCACTTGACAAAATAAATAAAATAAAATTAGACTGAAATTGGAGATTCTGCCTATAATTCACAATTTCAACTGAATCTGCTAATCTTCTTCACTATAACTGTTATTCGTTCTTTATGATTCCTTGATCTTGTTTTCCAGATTGATCTTCCATTTTGGTGGTGTTTTTTTTTTTTTTTGCTTTTTTTCTCAGGTATTCAGTTATAACTGCAGCTGTGTTGTACATTACTTGGTTTGTTTCTAATAGTGAGCTGGTGACTATATTGGATAATGTAGTATTGGTGTCATTTAATGCTTGTGTTAGCTGTTTCTTTGGAACAAGCTTCAATGCAGACATCCTTATTCTGTTGTTTTTGTATTGATTTTGATGCTCAGTTATTCTTGGTTTCAATTCTTTTACTTCTTCAGTTAAAGGGATTTCCTCTTAAAGGATAAGGCAGAGGAAAGGGTGCCTGGTTTCTGAATGAAAACAATTCTATAAATGTACTGGGTTTCTTGACTGCCAACTCCCCCTGGTTTACCTCTATTGCCTGGATTACTTCTGGCAAGGCTTTTATTTCTTTGTCCTTTGCAATTCTTCCAATTCTGCTTCTGTGAATGTATCTGCCACCTTCTTGTTCTGTTACTTCTGATTCTGAATGTTGTTTTTTCCAAAAATGGTGCCTTGTTTCAAATATCCTCTTCTTCTTGGATTTGATCTGTAATAAGAGATCATTATTTCTTTGTTTTTAATTACTATATATTTATGATAGGTAAACACTTTCCCTTCCAATAGTTCTGCAGCTGCTATTCCTGATTGCTTAGCCAACAGTCCTGAGTCCTATAGCCCACTGTTAGCTAGAGAGCATTATCCATATCTTTAGGAAGATGCAAGAAGGCATGCTGTGAGGGGCTTTATGTATGACAACCAGGACCCTGATTTGTATCTGCAAACTGATGCAATCAATGCAGTTGTCAGAGAAGATGTGACCATTACTGTTTTCAGCTGTTACATTTTGAATCAGCTGCAGCTTCTTTATAGTCTTCAAGGGCAGCCATGTAGAATGTATCCAAGACTGTACTCCACTTAGTGAAGCTTAATTCCTCTGCCTGAGGCAAGCTCCTACATAAAGCATAGAAACTATGAGATAATTATCAGCCAGTACATTTGTACTGGCACATTACCGGAGAAGCCTACCGGAGAAGCCTACCGGAGATGCCTACCGGAGAAGCCTGATCGAGACTTTCTCTCCATGTGTCTCAGTGAAACTAATTTTAAAAGTTCTCTTTATCAGTATTTCTCTCATTTTCTACTTGAAAAGTAAATCATAAAGAGGTAATAATTATAAACTTGATTATTACTTGAGAATTTTGAAGATTCTGTACATAGATAACTGTGGGTAATAACTATTCTGATCTATATATGAGAATAATACACAATCCAACAATTTTTAAATATTATATAATAATGTCTGACAGTTACATCTTATCAATATCCAATATACAATCTCATCAGTTATTTGAGAGCTTCAAATTCATAAAGCAGAGAAGAAAGAATAAATATAAAATAATACAGATATATATCTTCTTAGTTAATAATAGTTAATTGGTTAATTAATCAATTACAATACCTTTTACCTTATTTGATATATTTATCTGTACCATTTAATAATAATTAAGATATTTAATATACTCTATAGATTCACAGTCAGATCTCCTTCAGTCAAAATGTCTTCTTCCTATTCTGCTCAGTCATTGCACAGTCACTATTCCGGTCTCCTATCTTTCTTGCTTGAATAGCCATCATGACATCATAACATCACTTACATCAACAACCCATTGCAATGAGATCCAGAGACAATAGCTAGGTCCAGCAAGGAATAACTATGGCCAATGGCCCTGATCTAAGACCCACCTCCCTCTTTTATACCTTTCTTCTGGCAGCCCCTCAGTAAATAGAATTTTACTGGACTTATTCTTTGTTTTCTCATACTGACCATCAGTTTACACATACATGTGAGTACATCTGAAATCCTCAGCCATCTGCTACTTTCAGTTCCCTTTTTTCCAACCTCTTTAATGTTCCTTGTTATGTTCTGCGCATGGGCGCAAGGAACGGAGACAAGACGGTGAACAGTGAACTTCAACTCTTTATTATACATTCTGAACAGAGCAAAACCCTAGAGCAAAAACAGCCCTTTTATAGGCAAGCTGCTGCTCTAGTAACTAATAGGAAACGTGGAGTGTTAACCCCCTTAACCAATGAGAGTGGCCATTCTCCTGAACGGATCAATCCGATATCGCTATTATCGGCCAATCAGAAGTGCAGGGCTAGAACCCTGCTATTTTCTAAAGCTTTTGATAAACTTTATTTGAGTATTTTATTAGTTCACAACATTCCTAGTCAAAAATAACTTCTGAAACTATCTACTTTGCAGATTCATATTGCAATATTGCACTAGCACAAAAAATTACAAATATTTCATCGTCCTTAGGAAATCACTAACTGCCACTTTAATATATAACATTTCACTTCAGGCCTACTATCATTCTGGGCCTATATAATTTTAGCAGAATCAAAATGTAGATTTCCTTTTCTCACAGATGGGAAATGAAACATTTACTTCTTCCTTCTCCTCAAGGGAAAAAAACAGTCCAGTTGCCTTTTGAAAAAGCACCTTAGAGATAACTATGACCTGGATAACTGAGAATCTTCACACACAAAAAGCAATTAATGCTAGACTTGTGTGCCAGCCTTTGTAATTTTTTTTACTTTGCAGCTGCAAGAGAAGCAGTGATTAATTTTGTAATAATAGCAAGATTTCATTATGTCAATAAAAATAAAAGGGAGAATCGATTACTGCCCCATTTTGACAAACTGGCAACATCTGAATTATTCTGAAGTTGAATATCAACAGGGCAGGTCCTGAGAACACATAGCCACCATTGCCTATCAAACAAAGCCATATCAACATGCTAGCAATAATTATTTTTGTCCAGAGCATTTGAAACAATATTAGTTCAACAGTCAAAGTTTTTATTCCAAATATAAAACAGCATATTTTATTTGAGTCCTGAAATAAAACTCTTGGAACATGGTGATTTATTTTCCACATAAAATATAGTGGTACCTTGGTACTCAGAGAAGTGATGAGCAGTAAAACAAAAGGTACTGAATAATCCATATGACTTACCAAGTGACCCTTTATTTCGGCTGGGAGAAGTAGTGAGTCATGAGACAACCAAAGTAACAAGTGTTATGAACTAATAAAAGTGCTTAAATAAAGTTTTAACAAAGCTTAAAGAAAAAGCAGGGTTCTAATCCGGCACTTCTGATTGGCCGATAATAGCGATATCGGTTTGGTCCGTTCTGGAGAATCTAACTGGCTGTTAACAAGCCACTCTCATTGGTTCAAGAGTTTAACATTTGCATGTTCTCATTGGCTAATAGGTCAGCAGCCTGCCCTATAAAAGGGCTGCTGCTGCCCTAGGGTTTTTGCTCTGTTCAGAATGATTAATAAAGAATTGAAATTCACTGTTCATTGCCTCATCTCCGTTCTTTGCACCCATGCGCAGAACTTAACACTGGCGACAAGGATGGGATGCGGAGACATCAGAGCTGACTGAACACTACAGAGCACCAAACAGAGCATGTGGCTGAAGGCACATCGACAATGGAAACCATGTCTGGCGGCGCCATACCACCCGCTCCATTTGACCTGGCACAAGAAGGCTGGGACTCGTACATAGACCGGTTCCAGATGTTTCTGGAGACCAACAACTTGAAGGATGCCACTACAGGAAAAAAGCGAGCAGTGTTCCTGACCCATTGCGGGCCTGCCGTCTTTAAGATGGCCAAGGCACTAGCAAAACCGGCTAAGGTGAAAACCATGGACTGGGATGTTCTTGCGCCCCTTCTACGGGCCCACTATGCACCCACCATACCAGCGCTTGTCTGAAGACATGAATTTTACCAGAGGGACCAGCGGAAAGCAGAGAGCGTTGCAGATTTCATTGCGGATCTCTGGAACCTAGGAGGCCTCTGTGGGTTTACAGACCTCGAAGAAGCTCTGAGAGACTGAATAATTCTGGGATTAGATGACCCCACAACGCAGAGCAAGATCATGGCCAAAGGGGAAATCGACCTTGCTGATGTCATCAAGGACGCTACTGCAGCAGAAGCAACCAGAAAGTCAGCCGCCCGAATGCACCGCACTAACGCACCACTCTGTCAACTCACCAGCAATACCTCACCTTGCCTAGAGAGGCACACAACAGTGACCCACCATGAGGACCTCGAATTGACATCAGAAAGTGATGAGGAGGACGTCAACCGGCTCCGGTCTGAACGTGACCAACGCCATCAGCGGAATCAAAGACTACCGCACCAATGCACGGGTTGTGGGGCAAACTACCCGCGATCAGACTGCAAATTCCTCGATTCGCTCTGCCATTTCTGTGGGAAAAGAGGCCACATCGGGAAAGTCTGTAGAAGCAAGCAAGGATCCAGCCCACTTCAGAGGGGAAACAACTACCGTCAGACCACAGAGAATTGCCCTGTGAGTCGGGAACATTTGAACCGCGAATGGAACAACCACTCCTACAGAAATAAAACACCGGCCATTTTATCAAGAAGAGAAGAGGCACACCAAACCATTACAATCGGTCACGCATCATCGCTAGATGCAAAGAAGATCTGAGTGAAGGTCGCCATCGAAAACCAGCCTTGTGTGATGGAAGTCGATTAAGGATCGTCCCTCTCAATGGTTTCTTGGAAGACTCTTAAACAATTAATCCCTGCCTTCTGGTATCAAGACCTCAGAGTCCAAAGAATCATACTCAAAGATTATCAGGGGAACCGAATTCTGGTCGTTGGATCCAGCCAAGTCCAAGTATCATTCAAAAATCGTACTGCGTCATTACCACTGACCGTCATCAACCATGACCGGCCTAGCTTGTTAGGCCTTCAATGGTACACCCCACTCGGGATCGAGGTAGCTGGCATTCACCAAACCAGAAGCGACGACTGGGAGGAGGCCATCGTCCAGGAATTCCAGGACGTTTTTGCAGACAAACTAGGTGAGTTCAAGGGGACCCTGATATCATTTAACCTTAACCCTGAAGTAGCCCCCATCTGCCTTAAGCCTCATTGGGTACCTTTTGCCCTTAAACCAAAAATTGATGAGCAGCTCGATAAATTAATAGCCCAGGGTGTTTTAGAACCAACTGACCACGCTCGCTGGGAAACCCCAATCGTAATACCCATCAAACTGGATGGATCGTTAAGGATTTGTGGGGACTACCAGGCTACCCTAAATCACGCCCTTCAACAGAACGCTTACCCAGTGCCAATGGTACAACACCTTCTCCATTCCCTGGGGGGCGGAAAAGTCTTCGCTAAACTGGATTTAGCACAGGCATACCAACAACTGCCTGTAGATAAAAAAACCGCAGAGGCACAGACGATCGTTACGCACCGAGGCGCCTTTAAGTGCAACTGACTCCAATTCAGAGTGAGCGTAGCCCCAGGGATTTTTCAAAGTCTAATGGAGAGACTATTGAAAGGGATCAAGGGGGTCATGCCATACTTTGATGACGTTTTAATTGCTGCCCCAAATAGAGAAACACTAGAAAAGCATCTTAAAATGGTTCTCCAGAAATTTAAAGACTCTGCCCTTAAAGTTAAAAAAATAAATGTCAACTGTGTACTGATAAAGTAGAGTTCCTGGGGTACCTAATTGATAAACAAGGCATTCACCCCACTAATAGCAAACTAAGGGCAATCAAAAACACCCCAAGACCCAGAAATAGGACTGATCTCCAAGCTTTCCTGGGGCTCATTAACTTTTACAACATCTTCTTGCCCCAGAAAGTGACCGTAGCTGAGCCCCTACATAGACTTCTTGACAAACTAGCAACCGGGGTCTGGGGACACCGCGAAGAGCATGCATTCCGACAAGTGAAAAACTTACTAACCTCAGATGCTGTTTTAATGCAGTATAACGAGACTCTGCCCTTAACAATTACATGTGATGCGTCGCCGTTTGGAGTAGGAGCCTTTTTGAGTCATGTGTTACCAAACAGTAGTGAGGCCCCTATTGCCTATTTTTCAAGGACCTTATCAAAGGCTGAACGTAACTATAGCCAGATCGACAAAGAGGCTCTTGCTGTTGTATCTGCTGTGAAACGGTTTCATGAATATGTGCATGGACGAGTTTTTATTATTGTTACTGACCACAAAACTTTGCTAGGGATTATAGCGGGAGACAAGCCAACCCCCTATATATTGTCACCTAGAATGACTCGCTGGTCGGAGTTTTTAGCTGCGTACAACTATAAATTACAACACCACCCGGGGAAACCCATTCCCCACGCTGATGCATTGAGCCGTGCCCCACTTCCGGAAACTGTCGACAACCCAGCTCCAACCCTTACGACACTCCAGATTGAAACGCTACATTCACCACCGCTAACAGCCAGAGACATTGCAATCGAAACAAAACAAGATCCTGTCTTGGTGCGAGTTCTTAGCTGGGTTGAAAGAGGATGGCCAATAGAACAAACCTCTGACGATTTGACCCCTTTCAGAAACCAGCAGACAGAAATTTTTTCTCAAAAAGGCTGCATCCTATGGGGAGATAGAGTCATCATCCCAGAGCGGTTACAATGAGCAGTATTGAAAACATTGCATGACGGTCACCCCGGCATCGTGCTTATGAAAGCCTTGCACGAAGCTATGCGTGGTGGCTGGGCATCGACAAACAGATCAAAGCCTGGGTAAAGACTTGCTTAAAGTTCCAAGAAGCCAGCAGTGCCCCACCTAGAGCAACTCCAACAGAATGGGAAACATCCCGGGGGCCATGGTCCCACATCTACGTTGATTTTGCGGGACCTACTAAAGGACATATGTTCCTCCTAACAGTGGATGCCTATTCCAACTGGCTCGAGATCCACGAAATGAAGAATACCAGAACGGAGTCCATCATCCGATAATTGAACAGGCTTTACGCAACACACGGGCTGCCAGACATTCTGGTCTGGCAACGGACCCCAGTTTACCGCCCTGGTGTTTGAACAATACTTAGTGGATCGGGGCATCTGCCATGCGCTAACTTCGTCAGCACACCCTGCGGCTAATGGCAGGGCTGAGCGCATGGTACAATTTGTTAAAAAAACTCACCACAAAATGGATTATGGGGACATCAATGAAAAAATAAACAGAATACTCCTACTCCAACACATCACTCCGCACAGCATCACCAACAAGACGCCAGCTGAACTGTTGATGGGACGCAAGCTCTGTTCCCACCTCAACTGGTTTCACCCTTCCTACGAGCCAGAGAAACCCTGTGGATCTAGTGGAAAATGCCGCAGGTTCAAGGTAGGTGACTTAGTTTTCGCTAAAAACCTCTCCAGCAAACCATTATGGGTCGAAGCAACTGTAATTCAAACCACCGGGCCCAGATCGTACCGTGTGCAAACCTGCAACGGAAAAATATGGAAATGCCATATAGATCAGCTTCGCTCTAGGCTACAACCCAGTTTCCGTGACTCCTGTGACTCCCAAACTGAGGGGGAGGAGATGTCGAAGAAACCGAATTCGAGATGGTGGAAAGCAGAAGCGAAGGAAGTCAGCAATCGGGCGTGATAAATGAAGAAGAATCAAGGAGGGGAGTGTCCTCGCCACAGAGGAATACCTCAACGGAGGCTAGCCCGCAAAGATCGGAGGACAACAACAACGACAGAATTAGCAGCACCGAGTCGTCCAGTGAGAATGTGGAACTGCCTGTACCAGATATGTCCAAAAACGTCCCACCAAAACCGGACTACAGACAGGAACCGGTGGGACAGCGCAAATCTAATAGACAGTTAAAACAACCTACATATCTTAGGGATTACGTCACCGCACCCCTCAAATGGAACCCGGGGGAAGGTGTGTTATGAACTAATAAAACCGCTTAAATAAAGTTTTAACAAAGCTTAAAGAAAAAGCAGGATTCTAATTCTGCACTTCTGATTGGCCAATAATAGCGATATCGGATTGGTCCATTCTGGAGAATCTGATTGGCTGTTAACGAGCCATTCTCATTGGTTCAAGGGTTTAACACTTGCATGTTCTCATTGGCTAATAGGTCAGCAGCCTGCCCTATAAAAGGGCTGCTGCTGCCCTAGGGTTTTTGCTCTGTTCAGAATGATTAATAAAGAGTTAAAATTCACTGCCTCGTCTCTGTTCCCTGCACCCATGCGCAGAACTTAACAGCAAGTTCTAGCTTGTACATTGAGTACTGGGAGAAAGACAAGAAAGTATTTTTTCTGCAGACATCAACTGACTTTAGCTCCTGGCATTATACCAGACACCAGGTTGTTTTCTTGGTTTTGACTTAGCAATATTGTTTTGATCGTTTGACTGCTATTTTATTATCAGTATAATGTATGAAACACAAAATTAATTCAGAGATTCAATTTAAGGTCTCAATGTTGCATGTAGGTCTTCAATTTTATTTTTGTTTTAGGCCCAGATCTCCGACCTTCAGCCCCAACCTCCAAAAATATATCAGAGAGTTAAAGTGAGTCATTTCAGTCACTATATCAAACTCCTATGCAAGAATCCAAACATAGTTCATTTTAAATTATTAAATATGTGATTGCAGAGTAATTATACTCAGTGTAGTCTCAACTGTAATTCAATTGAAATAAAATGATATTTAGGTTTTTTTTATTAATTAGACTCACTACTTCTAGCTCACTACCAAGCATAGTTTGCAGCCTAGAAAAAGCTGTGCAGTCAGGTTTGATGTATTATTCATAAATTAAAGTTATATATCAAACTGCTTACAGTTATCAAAAAGTTGTATTCTGCTAATGTGATTGCAAACAACTTACTGTTTGTGTTCTGTTGCCAGAACACGATAGACTCGAGACCGGAGTTGAGTTTAGCTCTTTATTTAACTGTCAGTAACTTCAACTAAACTTAAGCTGCGGCAGCCTCTTTTATAGCGGCTGCTCGCGGCTCACAACCAATGGCATCATTTTAAACCTCCCGCCGTTTAGGCAGCCAATCATAATAAGTTGTTAACCACCAATCGCTAGGCGGTAGTGATTGTCCAATCTGAACATAGTATTCCAAGTATGCAAATGTCTATATACAACACCCCTCCCCTCTTGGTACGGTCCAACCTTAGGTGACGTAATCATGCAAATAGGCAGGGCTTTTGTGGGTCCTACTTGACCTGCGCAGCTCAGTCTCTGTGTTGTCTTCAATCAGTTCAGACGGAATCAATGTTTCTCCTGTCCTTCTCTCAGGAACCTCCTGGAAGGGTGAGTCAACCATGCCGCTCCCGCCGGGCCTTGTTAGGTTGGTTGAGCTGGCTTTGCCGCTCCCTTCTGGCTTACTTGGGCAGGTAGAGTCAGCTCGGCTGCTTCTTCCCTGGTTCTCCTCCAGCTCCCTTCTTTCAAACTCGCCTGTTGGTAAGTAGTTTTTATTTGTTCTTGGACTTTCTGTTGCTGGTTGATGGCCTGTTTTTAATCATGTTAAAGGAGGGTCTTCCCTTTTTCTTATTTAAGCCCCCCCCCTCTGGTTTTATTATTACTTGTTGGCTTTTTTGTATGGGTTTGCTCTATGTTTCGGGGTATGTCAGTGTTGTGTTCGAGGTTTCGAGACTGTAGTTGGTCTATGTGCCTTTTCCAGGTTCTGCCGTCCATCGTTTCCAATCGGTACAACCGGGGGCCTGTTATTTGTGTTATCGTGGCCAGTAACCACAATGGGTCTCCAGTAAGATTTTTCGCATATATCAGGTTGCCTGGTATAAACATGCGGTACTTACTTGAGGAGTCTGGTGGCTTCTCAGGGTTGTAGGTGGGGTGTAGTCAGTCCAAATATGCTCGCAACTTTCTGCCCATTAAAAGTTCAGCTGGACTCTTGTTTGCTGATGTGCACGGCATTATATGTTGAATTGTGAGTATTGTATTTATTTTGTCTTGCATGTCACCCCCTTCAAGTTTTTCTAATGCTTCTTTCGTGTATCAAACCCTGCATACCACCAGTCCATTTGACGCCAGGTGAGCTGGCACTGTCAGGGCATGTCGTATGCCTTGTTCTGCGAGGAATTGTTCAAAAGCTAAAGCTGTGAACTGTGGGCCATTGTCTGAAACTAACACATCTGGTAATCCATGAGTGGCGAAGAGTTTCTTTAGTTGTTTAGTGACGGTTTCAGTCATTGTTGAACTCATGATGCTGACCTCCAACCAGTTCGAGTAGGCATTGACGATGATTAAAAATGTATATCCCTTTGTGGGTCCAGCAAAGTCTATGTAGATCCTAGACCAGGGGCCTCTGGGTGTCTCCCAGTCAAGGACCAGTGCTAAAAGGAGGGAGGTCTGGACGTCTGACATTTATTACATGTTTTTACCCAGGTTTCAATGTCTTTGTCTATTCCTGGCCACCAGACATAGCTTCTGGCCAGGGACTTCATTTTTACCATGCCCAGGTGTCCCTCATGTAACATGTTCAGCACGTCTTCCTGTAATTTTCTTGGAACAACAACCCTATCCCCTCACAATACACATCCTTTTTCAATTGATAGCTCAGTTTGCTCAGTTTAGGTTCTGAATGGTTTAAAAGTCTCAATTTTGTCATTTTCTGGCCAGCCCCTTCCCACACAGTTCAGGAGTCAAGTCATTAGTGCATCTTTTGCGGTTTCCCTTGCGATGTCCAATGCGGTGATGGGCAGGTTCGATATTGTTTCAATTTGCAGGGTGTGTGTGGTCGGAGCTGGGTCGTTGTCGTGGTCTGGTAGAGATGAGTGGCTCAGTACGTCAGCGTGGGGTATGGCTTTTCCTGGTCGATAGACGAGCTTGTAGTTTCTTTTGGCTTTTGACAGCGTTTTGGAATAAAAGGTGATCGGTGCCTCTCTGCCATCAGGTAGTGTGGCTAAGTATTGCGTCTACACCAAATGGTGAAGCGTCATGGGTGGCAGTCAGTGGTAGCGTGTCATATTGGATTAATACAGATTTGGATGTTATTAAGTCCTTAATTCTTTGGAATGCAGCTTCTCATCGGCCCCATGCCCAGATGGCTTTTTTATTGAGTAGTCTATGCAGTGGTTCTGTTATTGTTGCCTTCTGAGGCAAAAAGACATTATAAAAATTAATGAGTCCCAAGAATGCCTGCAAGTCTGTTTTGTTTTGGGGTCTGGGTGCTTCTTTTCTTGCTCGTATTTTTTTTTTCTGGTGGGGTGGATTCCTGCTTCATCAATAAGATATCCAAGGAACTCGACCTGATTTGTGGCAAGTTGGCATTTTTCTTTTTTGACCTTGAGTCCTGCTTCTCTAAACCTTTGCAAGACTGCCCTTAGTGGATCCTTTAGTTGTTTTTTATTTCCAGTGGATATCAATATATCATCAAGATAGAGAACCACCCCTTTTAGTTCTTGGAGGAGGTGTTCCATCAGGCTTTGGAAAAGCCTGGGGCCATGCTGACACCAAATTGCAATCTGTTGCATTTAAATGCTCCCCTATGTGTTACAATAGTCTGTGCCTCTGCCGTCTCGGAATCAACTAGCAATTGTTGATATGCCTGCACGAGATCGAGCTTTGCAAAAACTTTTCCTCCCCCTAATGAGTGCAAGAGGTGCTGTACTACTGAAACGGGGTATGCGCTCTGCTGTAATGCGTGGTTCGGGGTGGCCTAAGAGTCACCACACGGACCCATCTGGTTTCACGGGAGTCACAATTGGGGTTTCCCATCTTGCATGGTCGATTGGCTCTAGCAACCCCTGTGCGATGAGTTTGTTCAGCTACTCATCGATTTTTGGCTTTAACGCAAAGGGGACACGTCTGGCCTTTAGCCGGATGGGGGCTATGTTTGGGTCTAGGCTAAATGAGATAGGGGTCCCATGGTACTTGCCTAGCATCCTGTCGAATACGTCCTGGAACTCCTTCATCAGCCTTTCTTCCCAGTCTGTCTTGGTGATGCTATTGATTCCTGTCACTTCGATCCCCAAAGGCATGAGCCATTCTAAACCAAGCAGGCTGCAGTGGTCTTGGTCGACGATGGTCAGTGGGAGAACTTCAGTGTGTTTCTTGAATTTTACCTTGAAATGTCCCAGTCCAACTACCGGAATCTTGTTTCCTTGGTAATCTTTTAACGTCAGGCTTTGCTCTTCGAGTTCTTTTCGTCATATGTCTGGTATCAAGCTTTTTATTTTATCCATGATACCATTGACAGATATGAGCTGGAGTCCACTTCCATTTCACATGGCTCTCCTTCTATTTTGGCATTTATTCGAACCTTCTTAGCATCAGTTGCTCTGGCATTCCCAATGATAATTGTCTGGTGTGTTTCTTCCTTCTCGTTGAGCTGCTGACTTCTATTTTCCCGGCTCCAACGACTTCTGGTTTGCTTCTCCTTAGTTCTGGGGGGGGGTGCGGCCTTGTCTTTTTGGACTATGGCTCTTTTTGTTTCGGCAGACCTTTGCAATGTGCCCCTGTTTTTCGCAGTGTTTGCAGGTGGCGTCCAAAAAATGGCGCTCAGAATGCAGGTGATTTCCTTCACATCTGGCACACTGAAAATAGGTTTCCTTCTTCTTTTTTCTCTCCAGTTCCATTCTGACTGAAGCCTATGTACCTCTTCGTCTTCGTTCTCAGAGTTGGTTGATGACTCAATGTCTTCATGGTGGGTGATTGCGGTAGTGTGTTTCTGGGTACCTTCCACTTTCTTTTCTCTGCACTGGCTTAGGCTGTTGGCTGTATTCATTTGCTTCATTTTCGCCACAGATTTTTTCTCTGCCTCAGCTGCGGTTGCCTCAGCGATGGCTTCATTTACGGTGATGTTGGGTCGATTTAGTAGTTTGCTCTGGAGGGTAGTGTCTCTCAATCTGAGGACCATGCGGTCTCTCATGGCTTCGTCCATGTTGAGAAATTTGCATGCTCCTCCAATGTGCCTTAGTGCTGCTACGAAATCCCTGATACTTTCGCCTTCTCGTTGATCCCGTTTATAAAATTCGTGTCTTCTAATAAGATTGGAAACAACAGGCATGTAATGGGCTCTCAGTATCCAGTTCAGGTCTGGCCATGCCATCTGTTTGACATCATGCAGTTTTGCCAATGCTTTGGCCATTTTAAAAATGATAGGTCTGCAATGCATCAGGAATACGGCTCTCTTCCTTTGATCTGTGATTCCTTATAGTTCGTTACTCTCTAGGAACATCAGGAACCTGTCGATATATGATTCCCAGTCCTCTTCGGCTGGGTTGAATGGTGCGGGTGGCAAATTATTACCCACCATCTCTTTGACTTCTTGGCTCTCTTCACCATGTGCTTACGGTCTTTCTCCTCTCAATCCCACCTTCGTCTCCTGGGTTGTATAGCCAGAACAAGATAGACTCGAAACCAGAGTTGAGTCCAGCTCTTTATTTAACTATCAGTAACTTCAATTAAACTCGAGCTGCGGCAGCCTCTTTTATAGCGGCTGCTCACGGCTCGCAACCAATGGCATCATTTTAAACCTCCCGCCATTTAGGCGGCCAATCATAATCTGTTGTTAACCACCAATCGCTAGGAGGTAGTGATTGTCCAATTGGAACGTAGTATTACGAGTATGCAAATGTCTATATACAACAGTTTGTTTTCATGATTTCACTGAATTAAATGCTTCTAATGAAGCATCTTCAAAACTCTGGTAGTCTGCTATGTTTGCTTTATTGATTAACTTATCTGTTCACAAGGAAACAAAAAAAGGACAAACTGGAAATATATTCAAAGGCATATATATTCTACATTCCTTGGTAGAAAATATTTTAATATACTACATTCCTTGGTAGAAAATATTTTAATATACTCATCTAGAAATGTGTCCCAAGTCATATCCTGGCATTTGAAGTGAAAAGAAATTGGATACAATTTGGATTGGCAATATATTCCAGAGAAGCTGAATGACACAGCTGCCTGGCAGTTCTGGAGCCAATCAGGCAGTTCTTGATTCTTTGAGATGTTTTTAAAAAGTTGTTGCCTTGAATCTTCTGCAGATTGCAACAACGGCAATACTTTTTTCTTTCATTTTCTAAAAGAAATATACTCTGAGTAGTAAATAGAAAACTCTTTCAGCCAGTGGCCTATAATTATATGGATGCATGACAAAGAAGAGAGGGAATTGGAAGAGTTTTCCTCATTGTCTATTTTCCTTCTGTATTCCCTCTTCTGCATTGTCCCACCTCTTCACTCTTTCTCATGTTCCTCCCTTTTTTCTTGTTCTTTTTATTTTTCCTATTCCAATTGTTCATGATCTAGAATAATTACCTTGGGTTATTCAGGATCTGGATTTCTTTTTATAGTGTTGACTCTATTAATTATCAGAAAATGCTTTAGATGCCTCTGACAGGCCATAAATCGATACTGCATTTTTTAAACAAATCTCCTGAGGAAAAAGAGACAAGAATCATCATAGTACACCCAATGTATAAGTCACAAGTAGAATTATACAATGGGAGTAACTTGGAGATGCTCACAGGGAATGGATGTAGAACAAGGGGGAAGCAAGAGTAAATGCTTCTGTATAGACACAGAAAGCCAGAAAAAAAGAACAGTCATGTAAAAAGTACAGGTAGTCCTTGTTTCTTAGTGAGCATTTTGCTTAATAATAATAATAATTAAGTTGCTGTCCAAATTATGGTCACTAAAAAATGTCCTGTATTTCTAATATTTGAGTCAAATTTATTGATAAAATGTAAAATCAGACTATGAGTTTTGTGCAGCTATTGATATCATCCTGGTTTGGTTCCTTTTTCATTAAGCAAAAGCTTTCAGGAATTTTGGTAGAAATATGGTGAGCAGTGAATCTCCCTAGTTTGTATTATTTCTCTACCAGATCAGCAGAATTTGGGACAATGATATTTGCAAACAGGAAAATAATTGCAATGGGATAATTAGAGCTACCATATCAGGACCACAAAACTTTGAATTACCACCTGGATTTTTATAGACCAGATATGCTAGCTCTGTTTAATGACAGGAATAGGAAGAAAATTGTTGTACTTTATTTCCAGCCAGCAAGTCCAACAGTGAACAATGCCAAGATTTATAGTTTATCTAGAAGCAGAAAAGTTCCCCATTCTTGCTGAAGCTAACTAGCTTCATCTTCACCCTTCCAGATTCATATGAGCAGGTTTAATCCTGTCATGCCCTGGTGGAGACTGACTCTGAGGAAGAGGAGGAACAGCCAACAGGGAGTGGGAGTGTGGCTCCAGAGGTGGTGGAGGAGGCTGGGGAAGGGCAGAGGCCGACTGAGGAATCAGAGGAGGATCCAGGCCCATTCCCTATCCATCCTAGGTCACATAGGGAGGAAAGGATCAGGGAAAAGTGAGGTCTACTCAGGAGGAGATTACCATGATCCTCCTTGTGGCTTGCAGCTGGGAGCTATGTATATAAGTTTGTAACTACACAGTCAGAATTGCTGGAGTCAAAGTTTAATGTTTTCTTTGAAAGAGGTTTATCTTTGCTGGCGTTCTTCCCATAGACTCTCCTCCCTTATCTTCCTGAAATGTATGATTAATTATCTTGGCTTGCTTTGGAACTCTCGTCAATGCGGTTTGTTTTGGTTTTCTTTTTGCCTCATTATTTACTTTTGTGACTTTAAACTGTGCCTAATAAAACAGTGAAGTTAAGTTGAAGGCATTACCAGGCTTTAATGTATGTTTTGGGTTTTGGGTTATTTTGAGAGACTATGGGTCATCACAAATCCTATGTTAAAAGGTAAAGGTAAAGGTTCCCCTCACATATATGTGCTAGCCATTTCCAGCTGCAGGGGGTGGTGCTCATCTCTGTTACAAAACCGAATAGCCAGAGCTATCCAAAGACATCTCCATAGTCATGTGGCTGGCATGACTAAATGCTGAATGTTACTGTAAGATTATTTGTATACTAGTGATTTATATCTTCATTCAAACACTGGCATTATAAAGCATATTTGTGTTGAAGATTTATTATCATTCTGATGACTAACTGTTAATTGCTACTGTGAAAACTCTATAACAGTTGAAGTGGAAATTCTTGCAACTTCCAGATGCCAGTTCTAAATTTTGTTGGGCCTTCGGTAAGATTATCTTGGTTCTTCATCTCCATTGTATTTTGTCCTCTTCTGTGTCCTACTTATACTTTTCCTACCAAAATAGCAAAGGCAAAACATATAGAAATGTTAGGGGAAATGGTTGTTTTGTTTTAACTTTTTTTTCTTTAATTCTTGTTTTTGTTTGCAAGGTAATTGAATAAACAATAAACAGCAAATAGATAATCAAGGATCCTTACTATAGGAAGAATATTCCCATTTGTTTGTGACCTTGGCAAGTACCTCATGTTAATACCATAGTTGAAGGTGCTAGCCCAGAGTTTGAATATGCTCAAGGTGTGGGCAATTATATAACCCTTGGGTTCAATGGATGAATTCCCATTTAAAGGAATAAAAATGATGTGACAGGTTATATATGCAGTAGTCTGTCATTCTTTTTAAAATTAATGCTATTTTAAGAAGAATAGCTTTTTTTTTTAAAGAAAATTTTATTAATTTTCTACAAACAAACAAGACAAACAAAACATTAAAACATTCAACTCTCGTATGTACATCCAGTGTGTCAGTTGGTTCATCATTTTTGTGCATTCATTCTGTAGTCCCAGTTACAATTATGTTACATAACAACTCATATTATCAATCCAAACTTACATATCCTATAATCACTAAAAAAAAAAAAAAATTTGACTATACTTTTAATCATTCATGCTTTATGAGCTAACAATACTTTAAGCAGATTATTCAACAAATCATATAATCATACCAAATTAATCCTAAAAAAACCCTTTATAAATATAATATCAAGTAACAAAATAATACCAAAATAGCAAGATAAAGATATTTCTTACTATCTAAAATATTCTATTATCGTATTTTATCATCTAGCCATTTATAAAAAAGATCCCAAATTTCATAAAATTGTGTATCCTCTTGCTCTCTAATTTCAAATGTCAATCTGCTCATCTCAGCACATTCCAATATTTTCTTAATAATTTCTTCCTGTAATGGTATTTTCTCATTCTTCCAATTTTTAGCAAATACAATCCTGGCCGCTGTTACTACATTTACAATCAGATATTTCAAATCTTTACTATATATATCAGGTAAAATTCCCAATAAGAAGATCTCTGGTTTCAAGTCTATATGTTTCTTTGTCATTTTTTCCAACCACATGTGAATTATAGTCCAATATTTTCTAGCATCCTCACAAGTCCACTACATATGGTAATACGAGCCGGGTATCTGATGACATTTCCAGCATTTTTCAGATTTGTTCTTAAACATTCTTGCTATTCTTGTCGGAGGAAAGTGCCACCTGTAAAACATCTTATACAAGTTTTCTTTATATGCTGTTGACATTGTCATTTTATAATTTTGAGACCACAATTTCTGCCATTTCTCTAAATCAATCCCATATCCAAAATTCTTCCCCCAAACAATCATAGTTTCTTTGACTTGTTCTTCCTCTAATTTCATTCCCAGTAAATAACCGTATAATTTTTTAATCACCTTCTCATCAGTACCCATCAAGATCTTATCTAAATCAGTCTGCTTATCATAAAATCCCTCCGTTTTAGAATCTTCATCATACCTTGAATGTATTTGTGCATATGAAAACCAATTCATCCTTATACCTTGTTCCTCTAAGTTTTGGATCGATTTAAGTTCACCCTTTTCATCCAAAAGTTCCCCATATCTAACTGTTTGTTCCTTCTTGTAGATTATAGGATAGGAAAATGCTTCAATGGTCGATAACCAAACTGGAATTTTCAAATAACATTGTCTTTTTATCTTCTCCCAATTTAACCACAAAGACTCCCGTACATAATGTCTTCTAAAATAACCCTGTGTTTTAGTTCCCTTATACCATAAAAAAGCATGCCAGCCCAACAGCAAATCATGCCCTTCTAATGTCAACAACCTATGCTTTCTTAATGTTATGCATTCTTTGACCCACATCAATTTTGCAGCTTGATAATACAATTCCCAATTAGGCAGGCCAAAACCTCCTCTAATTCTAGCGTCTTGCAAAAGCTTTAGCTTTATTCTCGCTTTTGTACCTTGCCATATAAACTTCAACATGATTTTATTTAAATCTTCAAAATAGTCTTTTCCAAGCCTAATTGGTATTATTTGGAACAAAAATAAAATTCTAGGTAAAATATTCATCTTGATTGTTGAAATTCTCCCTATTAATGACAATTGCAATTTTTCCCACTTCTTCAAATCTGTAGTTATCTGTTGTTTAAGTTTAATATAATTATTCTCTTTTAATGTGCTACAACTTGTTGTCAAATATATCCCCAGATACTTAACCTTATTTGTAACTTGAATTTTCAAAAAATCTGCCAGTTCTTCTCTCTGTCTCAATAGCATATTCTTTGTCAAAATCTTTGTTTTATCTTTCTTTATTTTCAAACCAGCCACCTCTCCATATGTCTCTATCCTTTCCAATAATTTTGGAGCTGTTTCTAGCGGGTCTTCCAAAATAAAAGCTAAATCATCAGCAAAAGCTTGTAGCTTAAATTCTTCCTTCTTAATTTTCATTCCTTTTATGCTTTTATCATCCCTAATATTTCTATTCAACACTTCCAAGGTCAACACAAATTGCAAAGGAGATAGGGGGCATCGTTGTCTTGTGCCTTTCCTTATATTAATAAAATCTGTAAGTTCCCCCTCCATCATTACCCTTGCTGTCTGTTTATTATATATGGCTTCTATTGCTTGAATAAATTTTTTAGCAAAACCCATCTACTCCAATAATAATAACATAAATCTCCAGTTCACGTTGTCAAATGCTTTTTGAGCATCTAGGAATATCAAAGCCATTTGCTTTTCAGGATGAGCCTCATAGTATTCCAAAGTGTCCAAGATTACTCTCGTATTGTCTCTAATTTGTCTCTTTGGCAGAAATCCATTTTGATCTGGGTGAATAAAGTTATTTAAATATTTTTTAAGTCTTTCTGCTAAGATTGAAGCAAAGATTTTATAGTCTGCATTCAATAAAGAAATAGGTCTATAATTCTTAATTAGCAGTGGGTCAGTCTCTTCCTTCGGTATAAGTGTAATATAAGCCTCTGACCATGTTTTTTAACATAACATTTTTTAATCATCTTTTTTAACATAACTTCATTCATAACTTCTAACAATGAGGTGCTCAAAGATTCTTGAAATATTTTATAGAATTCTGCTGGAAGCCCATCTGGACCCGGTGCTTTCCCATTATTTTGTCTCTTAAATGCTTCATTTAGTTCCATCATTGTTATATTGCTTTCTAGCATTTCTTCAGTCTCTTTAGGTATCTTCGGTAAATTAGCTTCCTGTAAATACTGTTTGACTTTTTCCTCATCAATATTCTCTTGTTTATATAGTTGCCCATAAAAATCTCGAATAATTTCTTTTTTCTCCTTATTCCCATAACAAACTTGGCCTTGTTCATCTATTAACTTCAATATTTTTCTTGATTCCTTCTCTTTTCTCAGTTTATATGCTAGCCATCTACCTGGTTTATTTGCATCTTCAAAATAATTCTGTTTAGAGTTTCTGATTTTCTGTGCCAGTTCTTCTTTCTCTATTAATTCCATTTTATGTTTAATTACATCCAGCTTCAATTTAATATCCTTTTTCTGTGGCATTTTCTGTAATTCTTTTTCAAGAATTTTATACTCATCTTCCAAGGCCTTAGAAGCTTGCCTTTTCCTAATATTCTTTTTTCTTGTATAATCTATTATCAAACCTCTAGCGTATGCCTTCATTGTATCCCACACATTCTGCGTTGAAGTATCTTTTTTTTTATTTTCTCTGAAAAAAAAAGCCAATTCCTTCTCCATCCATTGTATAAAATCTTTCTCCTTTAAAATAGTATTATTTAATGTCCATCTCGATCTTTTTTTTTGTCCCTTCCATTTAATTGTCATTGGGCTATGATCTGCTCAAGTACTTGTTTCAAAAGAAGAATAGCTTAATAGGGAAGGTTATAAGGTGGATGCAAATACAAAACACAACTTTTCTTCACATGTAGAGGTTGAAATGTTCTTTTAGTTTAGCTACAACTGGAATGTTTCTAAGTGAGTTTTTGGAGCATAAAATGCTCATCATTGATGCTCACCCATCATTTGAAACCCTCTATGGGACAGACATTTTCATGTCAGAATCTGTAGAATAGATTATGAGATGAAGTCAGAATCCTTTATATTATAGAGTTAAGGACTGAGACTGAGACAAACTAAGCAAACGCTTTAGTTAAAAATCCTAATTGTTTTGTTTCTGCAGCAGGCTCGTAATCCTGCACTTCTGATTGGCTCACGAACAGCGGATTGTGATTGGCCGTTTCTGGCTAATCTGATTGGCTGACAGCAGGTCGCTGCTGATTGGCCGCTACCAGAATGGCAAACTCAAATCATTGGTTATTGTGACTGCAGCCAGCTCTATAAAAGGAGCTGCTGCTGCTCAGTATCCCTGCTTTGTTCTGAAGTCACTAATAAAGAGTTGGAGTCACTATTCAATGTCTCGTCTCCGTTCCTTGCTCCAGACTTAACACTGGCGACGAAGGTGGGATACGGAGACGATAGAGCTGATTGAACACTCACCGAACGCTAACAGAGCACGTGGCTAAGTGCGCACCAAAAGCAGCAGAATGACCAGCAGCACTATACCACCTGCTCTATTTGACCTGGCTTATGAAGACTGGGACTCATATATGGACAGGTTCCAGATGTTCCTGGAGACCAACAATTTGAAAGATGCTACACCTGGCAAGAAACGAGCTGTATTTCTGACCTATTGCGGGCCCGCCATTTTTAAAATGGCAAAAACACTTGCGAAACCAGCAGAAGTCAAGACAATGGACTGGGACAACCTCGCCCCAATCCTACAGGCTCATTATGCACCCACTGTGCCAACACTCATCAGGAGGCACGAGTTTTACCAGAAGGACCAGCAGGAAGGCGAAAATGTTGGAGACTTCATCGCTGACCTTAGAAACCTAGGGGGACTTTGTGGCTTCACCAACCTCGAGGAAGCCATGAGAGATCGAATTGTTCTGGGCCTAAAAGACCCCACAACCCAGAGCAAGATTATGGCGAAGGGAGACATCGGCCTCACAGATGTCGTCACCAATGCTACTGCAGCAGAAGCAACCAGGAAGTCAGCCACTTGAATGCGCCGAGCGAACGCACTGCACCGCCAACTCGCCAGTGACACTACGCCTTTCTCCGAGAGGCACACAATGACCACCCACCATGAAGACCTCGAATCCTCATCAGAAAATGAGAAAGAGGAGGTCAACAGACTCAGATCACAATGCGACCAGCGAGACCAGCGGAATCCTAAGCCTTCAAGTCAATGTGCTGGATGCGGGGCAAACCACCTGTGATCAGACTGCAAATTCCTAGATGCACTCTGCCGTTCCTGTGGAAAGAGGGGCCACATCGCAAAGGTCTGCAGAAGCAGGTGAGGGTCCAGCCCAATCCGAAGAGAAAACAACTCCCGGCATACAACAGGCACTCCACCAATAAATCGGGACCGCCTAAACAACCAATGGAGCCAATATTACAGAAATTGAGCACCCGCCAATTCAACCAAACAAGAAGAGGCCCATCAAACCATCACCATCGGCCACGCGTCCTCCCTTGATACGAGGAAAATCAGAGTGAAGGTCACCATTGAGAATCAACCATGTGTTTTGGAAGTCAACTCTGGGTCGTCCCTATCAATGGTCTCCTGGAAAACCTTAAAACAGCTGATCCCTGACATTCGTCACCAGGAACTCAGCACTCAAAAAATCATATTAAAAGACTACCAAGGAAACAGAATTCCAGTTGCCGGTTCCAGCCATGTCCGAGTATCCTTCAAAGACCACACTGCAACCCTACCTCTTACCATTATCGATCGAGATCGGCCCAGTTTGCTGGGTTTGCAATGGTTCACGCCACTAGGAATTGAACTAGCGGGCATCAACCAAACCGGAAGTGATGACTGGGAAGTGGCCCTCATCCAGGAATTCCAGGATGTTTTCACCGAGAAGCTAGGCAAGTACAAAGGATCCCCCATATCGATTAATCTCAGCCCTGACGTTGCCCCCATTCGGCTTAAGCCTCGTCGAGTGCCCTTTGCACTCAAGCCAAAGATTGATGAACAATTGGACAAATTAATAGCCCAGGGGTGTTGGAACCGATAGATCATACCCCAATTGTAACTCCCATAAAACCCGACAGATCCTTAAGAATTTGTGGGGATTACCGGGCCACCCTAAATCACGCGCTTCAGCAGAGCGCTTACCCTGTACATGTGGTCCAACATCTCCTTCATTCCCTGGGAGGTGGGAAAATATTTGCAAAATTGGACCTAGCTCAGGCGTTCCAGCAGTTGCCCGTAGATGCAGAGACTGCAGAAGCCCAAACTATAGTCACGCATAGAGGTGCATTCAAGTGTAATAGACTCCAATTCAGAGTGAGTGTAGCACCTGGCATCTACCACAGTCTGATGGAAAGATTGCTTCAAGGCATAAAAGGGGTCGTGCCATACTTCGATGATGTCTTAATAGCTGCCCCCAACAAAAGCCTGCTAGAAAAACGACTCAGAATGGTTCTCCAGAAATTTAAAGACGCTGGCCTGAAGGTCAAGAAAGACAAGTGCCAACTTTGTACTGAGAGGGTTGAATTCCTTGGGTACCTTCTTGACAAACAGGGAATTCACCTACAGAGGAAACACTCACTGCAATAAAAAAACGCCCCAAGACCTAGGGATAAAACAGACCTCCAAGCCTTCCTGGGAGTCATTAACTTTTATAACATTTTCTTGCCCCAGAAGGCGACTGTTGCTGAACCCCTGCATAGGCTCCTCGATAAGAAGGCTTCCTGGGTCTGGGGACATCGCAAAGAGTGAGCTTTTCAGCAAGTAAAGGACCTGTTAACTTCAGATGCTGTATTGATTCAATATAACGAGACTTTGCCTTTAACTGTCACCTGCGATGCCTCACTGTTTGGAGTAGCAGCCATCCTGAGCCACGTCCTACCAAATGATACTGAGGCACCTATTGCCTTCTTTTGAAGAACTTTATCTAAAACTGAGAGAAACTATAGCCAACTTGATAAAGAGGCTCTCGCTATTGTGTCTGCAATAAACGATTCCATGAGTATGTATATGGAAGATCTTTCGCCATAATTACCGACCACAAACCATTACTTGGCATTTTAGTGGGAGACAAACCAACTCCCCACATCTTATCACCAAGAATGACACGTTGGTCAGAGTTTCTAGCCGCATACGATTGCCAACTGCTACACCGCCTGGGGAAAGCCATTCCCCATGCTGACGCTTTGAGCCATTCTCCATTACCAGAAGTCATAGACGACCCAGCTCCAACCCTCGCTACACTACAAATCGAAACTCTTCCTTCACCCGCTGACTGCACAAGACATTGCTTCAGAAACAAGGAAGGATCCTTATTTGGCACGGGTCCTCAGCTTGGTAGAAAGAGGTTGGCCTGACAACGAACCAAATGACACCTTCAAGCCATTCAAAAACCAGCAGACAGAACTTTTCTCCCAAAAGGGATGCGTCTTGTGGGGAGACAGAGTCATCATTCCAGAGAGATTACAGCATAAAGTCCTAAAACTATTGCACGATGGCCATCCAGGCATTGTGCAAATGAAGGCACTAGAAAGAAGCTATGCTTGGTGGCCAGGTATAGATAAGCGAACAGAAACCTGGGTGGCCACTTGCAACAAATGTCAGGACACTCGTTCATCTCCACCTAAAGCACCACCAACTGAATGGGAAGCACCCCGAGGTCCCTGGTCCCGTATCCACATCGATTTTGCGGGACCTACCAAGGGGCATACATTTCTTATAGCAGTGGATGGATACTCCAACTGGCTGGAGGTCCTCAAAATGAAGAGCACCACCACAGAAGCTGTCACTAAAAAACTAAATAAACTATTTGCTACGCCAGATGCCCTATTTGCTATGCCAGATATTGCCAGATGTCCTAGTTTCGGATAATGGCCCCCAATTCACCACTCTGGCATTTGAACAGTACCTGGCAGAGCGGGGGATATGCCATGCGTTGACATCGCCAGCTCACCCTGCGGCCAATGGCAGGGCTGAGCGAATGGTCCAATTTGTAAAGAAAACTTTACAAAAGATGGAGCAAGGGGACATTGACGACAAAGTGACCCGGATGCTTCTCCTCCAACATATTACCACAAACAGCACCACAAACAGAACCCCAGCCGAACTTCTGATGGGCCGGAGACTTCACTCACATCTTGACTGCTTGCACCCTACCTACACACCAGAAAAGCCCGTGGGGTCCAGCAGCAGGTATCGCACCTTCAAGGTAGGCAACCCAGTCTACCATTGTGGGTCCCCGCTACCATAACTCAACTTACGAGTCCATGTTCCTACCGTTTACAAACTACTGATGGAAAAATGTGGAAGCGCCATATCGATCAACTGCGCTCCAGGCTGGCACCTACCCCTGTCACAAACCCCGAACCTCAAACCTGGGGGGGAAGGGAAATTGAGGGGACTGGAGAAGAACTAGCATACAACCCAGTACGTGAAAACCAGCAATCAGCACAACCAACCCGGAGATATTCACCTTCTGAAGGGGAGCCGGGTCAGACGATCGCCTCACCACAGAGCAGCACTGTGACAGCAGCAAATCCAAAGGATCCAGAGGACAACCTTAATGGAAGCAGAGATGACAACCCCGAGTCACCCAACGGAGAGGGCGGAACATTTTTGCCAACAAGCTCAGCAAGCAGCCTACCGAGACCAGAGTCAGGGCAAGGACTGGTGGAGCAATGCAGATCAGGTAGACAGATGAAACGAACTGCCTACCTGAGAGAATATATCACCCCACCCTTCAGACAGAACCTAGGGGGCAGGGGTGTTACGAACTAAGCAAACGCTTTAGTTAAAAATCCTAATAGTTTTGTTTCCGCAGCAGGCTCGTAATCCTGTACTTCTCATTGGCTCGCGAACAGCGGATTGTGATTGGCTGTTTCTGGCTAATCTGATTGGCTGACAGCAGGTCGCCGCTGATTGGCCACTACCAGCACGGCAAACTCAAATAATTGGTTATTGTGACAGCAGCTAGCTCTATAAAAGGAACTGCTGCTGCCCAGTATCCCTGCTCTGTTCTGAAGTCACTAATAAAGTGTTGGAGTCACTATTTGATCTCTCATCTCTGTTCCTTGCGCCCACACTCCAGACTTAACAGAGTTCAAAACACTATTATAGAGTTAAGGACAAAGACGCCTATTTGATAACAGTTCAAAACACACAGAAGATTCTGACTATATGTAAATCATTTCACAATCTTTAAAATCTTTACAAAGATTTTAGCATTGATATACAATGCTATAAATATTGAAGTGCTTTTACTGTCTTTTTTTAAAAATTGCTTTTAAATATGTGGTCCAAATAAATGTTCAGCTGCCAAACACTAATCCTTGAAAACCAAAGCTTTAAAATTGTGGATAAAATTTGTAATCATAAGGGGGGGGGAGTTATTGTGTTATCTGAGGGTATGAACTTCTCAAATTCTAGCATTTTTGCTGCAATTGAATTATAGCGGGATTATATAAGATTTTACTTAGTTTAGTTCATAAGTGAAACCTATCTTTTAAATTAGTTTTAAATTTTTTCTCAATCTATAATAGTTCTGTTAGGTGAATGAAGCGAAGAGATAGCAGGAAATTGTCTGCGGTGCACACTGTTTAGCATGAAAGCATGTACTAAATGAACTAGCAATTTCAGGCAGCCAAACTGCTCTGTTATTGTTACACTGTAGTATAGACTTTCTGTAAGTCTACATATGGAATATGAGCTAAATGTATATGGATCATGCCCTGAATATGAATTCTATAACAATGTTAGTATATCAAATCAAAACAACTTCCTGGTCCAAGTACATATTTGGAGATGTTAAGATTTTTTTATTATAAACCACTAATAATCTAAATGAAAAGCCATTATAACATCATTTATTAAGGTGCACATTAGTATATCAATGGTTGATTACTCTAAAATAATGTAAGAAACAATTATTTTGGTCTCCCCAATTATTTGGTCTCCCTAATTATTATAAAATGATATGTCCTTCCTCAAAGACAAAATAGTTTTCTAACTTTATTTTAAATGTTATACTGATTAATTTCAGTGCAATTTAGGTTCAACAGCAATGTATTTGTGAAAATACATTTATATCAATTTCATGAAATTCCACTGAATTAAAAATTGCTTTTTAGGTGTACAGTACAAAAAAGCCCCAAAACCTACATAAACAATTTCCTAGTACAAATCCACAGAACTGTGAAGTACATAACTTTTCTTTTCGTAAGTTATCCTTTAATTGCGCCAACAGCAGGGGGTTTGGAGATTTTTAGTTTTTATTTTGCTTTTCTTTTCTGTCCTCCTTAGCAGTATTTATTCGTCCTGTTATAGGAAACACACTCCAGCAGATAATTGGCTAGCAGTTCATCTCTTATCTTCTGCTCATATATGCAGTAGATTTTGAATCCATTTGGATTATAGCAGTTACAATATCACAAAATGGAAACATACTTTGGATTTCATGCATCTACATGAAACTCCAGTTATACAAAACAATAAAAGCAACCTGATTCAAAAGGGAATATTGAGATGAGGAGAAGGCCATGAATCAATTAAATGAGACAGATATAACAGTCTCAGGATCAAATAGTCTTGCAGGCTGGCTCCCTGTTTGCATATGAATTGGTAGCAACAGGAGTGGATACAGCTGTTGTATTATTTAGATTCCTAAATGTAGACTTTTTATGGCTCAGCAAGGTCCCCAAGTTGAAACAATGCTAGAAAGAGCAAGGTGAATACCATTTTCTAAAGGTCAAAAAAGTGAGATCTTAGCACTTCTTAGCCTTTTCCTCAACACAATAGGGAGCTGTGTTTATATAAATAAAATGAAGAAAATGCATTTTTGTAAAATAGATTCTATTTGTAAGCATATTGTGCTTTTGGAAATATGCAAATGAAGTCTAAATTTCATTCACTGCTGAATTATTGAGAGAAATCAAACAACCTTTCATTTCTCATTAGTCTGAATAGAGAATACTATATAAACTGAAATTCATGTTTCATGTGAAAAATCCCCAGCAGAGAATATGCAACAGAAGCTTTCTTCTAGGATATATAATGTGACTACCAGCTTTTATTGCTGTGAATAGACTAAATATAATTGGAAGTTAATTTACCATGGAAACCTTAATGATATTTGAAATCACAGTTGAATGCATTTGAGAGATAACAGTGAAAGCTTTCATAGCAAAAATATCCATCATAAAAGTGGTAATAAATCTTAAACAGTTTGAGACAGTGTCTATTAAAATCAGCAATCTTTTTGCTACTTTGTTTACAAGCCAATTCATGCATTAGTTTAGGTTCTCACAGATGGATGAAAAAGAAGGAAAGAAAGGAAGGAAGAGAAAGGAAGAAAGGAAAAAAGAAAAAGAAAGAAAAAGAAAGGCTGCCCTTTATACATCTTGCTTTTCTTTGCTAAAGTTTTCAAAATCAGAAATCTGAAGAACCATTGTTTTCCTATATTTCCTCCAAAATATAAAAACTGAATTAACTCAAACAATTTAATAGCACAGAAGTAAGCATTTTCAAGGAAATTCCCAAGGGGAACAGGCAGTCCAATGTCACCAAAATGCTGTTGTTTCAGTTCTAAATGGCTAAAAACAAATGCACAAACAACATATATGAATATGAAAGTTGAGTCATATCTTGATTTCCAGACAAAACCAGAACATTCAAAGGCAGAGAGGTCTGCATCATCTAGAAATTAATTTGAATCAAGGAGAGTTAGGGATTTTTCATGGACCCAAAACACATGACTGAGAATTCATGAGAACTACAGATACAACTTTCTTTAATGAAATGCTTACATAGGGTAGAAAATTAGCATTCATCTTTCTCCTGCTCTTGGAAAGCAGTTCCCACCTTTCTTAATAGCCCTCAGCAGAAACTATGTGGTCGGGCTTAGTTTTTGGGAAGGAAAATAAGTGGGGGGAAATTCTGCCTCTGCCTACCAGCATCCATCGGTATTCATCTGGTTAGCGTCCTAGTGTGTGAGAGAGTTGAGGGCTGTTTGGAAACTGAAACAATATATGTTGTGTGAGCAAGAAGGAGACAGCAAAGAGCCTGGGCATGGCTTAGCTCAACTGTTCTGTATTAAAGCTGCTTGGTGCTGTGCAGCTAAAACTGAAACTGAAATTCTTCTCCTCTGCTTGTGTTTTGCATTTGGAACATATTTCTTTTCAGGGGGGGAGGGGGAGAAGTACTCCTTAACATCAGAGTGTGTTAATAATAATATACAAAGTGTTAAGCCTGGGTTCCCCATAACCAGGGTTAAGGAGACAAGCTAAACAGAATGTGCAGCATTAGTCAGATAGGCACACAGATAAATGAGTGAGATATGTTTGTATGTTTATTAACATACAGTAAAAATAACAGATACGCTTGTGCTATCAAAAATATAGTTTATTCCATTATGAGTTCATAGCCTAGTCAAAATAACAGTCCAATAGTCATGTATCATTTAGTCAGTCCATTCAAGGATATTCAGTTAGCAAAGTCCGTGTAGAATATCCTATGTCAGTTCACTTACAAATCAGTCCTTTGTCTCTCTCCCGTTTGAGTAAAGCAGTCTTGAGTCCATGCAGTAATTAGGGATAATCAAAGCCAGAGAGAGAGCAAGCTGTCATCTTGCTTCTTTTAAAGTACTTTCACAACCACTCCCCTAATTACATTCCTATATTTAAAGTTGCAGACACTTTAACTTACAAACTATGATTACATATTTATTATTTTACCTAAACCAGTTAGGGTAAACAATGTTATCCCTAACACAAAGTACTAATACTCTGATGGTCGTTTCTTAGTAAGCACCAGAAGTCAAGAGGAGCATAAGTGTCAATTTTCAAGTTTGTAGGCTTCATGGTTCTGGAGATTTTGTGATGATGCATAAGTGGTATTTCGCATAGATAGATAGATAGATAGATAGATAGATAGATAGATAGATAGATAGATAGATAGATAGATAGATAATTTTAATAATAAATCTATAATGAAATAATATGAAGAACCCAGTGCATTTCAAAAAAAATTTAAAACAATGTGGCAAACTTGTAATAAAATTGCAAGGATTATATTTGTCATTGTAATGCTTTTGTGATAAATTTAATCCCTAAAACTGAAGTGTGGCACAAAACGAAAAGGTCACCTTGACACTATTCCTCAGACCTACAGCTGTTGCACCATCCCTATAGTCACATGATCACAATTCAGGCACTTCACAACTGGTCTATATTTTTCACAGCCTCAGTGCCTCATGGTCATTTGCAAGCTTCACAGCTGGCTTCTTTAAAGTCAATAGGAGAAGCCATCATTAAGTAGCAACCCACAGTGGTTAGCTTTACAGCTGAAATTGAGAATTGCCTGGCACTGTCACATGGTACTTAATTATCATACCACTTAGTGACAGAGTTGTAAGTCCTAATTGCAGTTGTTGAGTGAGGACTACCTGTAGAATTCCCAACCAGACTTTTAGAGTTAGTTTCTTGGCCTGGCCTATCTTTGTAGGTTGGTATTAGACTACAAATAATTATCTAGGAGTAAATCTTACTAATATAGTGATTCTTCTTTGCAAACAACAAGAATAACAGAACAGAATAATAGGGTTGGAAAGGTCCTTGGAAGTCTTCTAGTCCAATCCCTAGCTCAGGCAGGAAACCTATACTATTATAGACAAATGATTGTTTAATCTCTTCTTAAAAACCTCCAGTGTTGGAACATCCACTATTTCTGGAAGTAATTATAACTGTCAGGAAATTTCTCCTTAGTTCTAGGTTGCTTCTCTCTTTGATTAGTTTCCATCCATTGCTTCTTATTCGGCTTTCAGATGCTTTGGAGAATAGGTTGACTTTTTGTTCTTTGTGGCAACCACTTAGATATTAGAACTATCATATTATCCAAGTCCTTCTTCTAATTAAATTTGATATATCAGATTC
This sequence comes from Hydrophis major, assembly GCA_033807585.1. Lineage (NCBI taxonomy): Eukaryota > Metazoa > Chordata > Lepidosauria > Squamata > Elapidae > Hydrophis > Hydrophis major. Next base: position 139,976,393 of record CM066343.1, on the reverse strand, counting down.
CAGCATCTATTTTTTATTTGTTTTAGCCTTCAGTCCCGCACATTACATCAGCCAAAACCAACCAACCTTATTTAGCCTCCTATCCCACACATTAACCCACTAAAACCAGCTCACACACATTATACCAGCTAAAACCAAATAAACATTTAGCTTAGTCTAGTGTGTGAACCAGAAACTTAGATTTCACTAAGTGGAATTCAGCCAAGTGGAATTCTGGAGAACTGGAAGTAGAAATTTTGAGTAGTTCGGAGAACCACCAAATACCACCTCTGACTGGCCCCACCCATCTATTCTCTGCCTCCCAAGTCCCAGCTGATCAGATGGGTCTTTGTGATGACCTGTAATGTCTCAAAAATAACACAAAAACTAAAACATGAATTAAGGTCTTGTCTTCAACTTAGCTTCGCTGTTTATTGGTCACAGTTTAAATTCAAAAAGTAGATAATGAAGCAAAAGGAAACAAAAAACAAACTGCATTGATGAAAGTTCCAAGGCAAACCAAGATAATTAATCACACATTCCAGGAAGATAACCAGGGAGAGTCCATGGGAAGAATGCCAACAAAGATAAACCTCATCCAAGGAAAGCACTAATTTGACTTCAGCATCTGTGAACATGCAGTTCCAAACTCTTATACAGAGCTCACAACTGCAACCCATGAGGAGGATCATGGCCCTCTCCTCCTGAGTAGACCACTTTTCACTGATCCTCTCCTCCCTAGGATGGATAGGGAACGGGCCTGGATCCTCCTCTGATTGCTCAGCTGGCCTCTGCCCTTCCCCAGCCTCCTCTATCACCTCTGGAGCCACACTCCCATCCCTTTTGGCTGTTCCTCCTCTTCCTCAGAGTCAAGCTCCACCAGGGGCATGACAGTCTTCTTTGGTTGCCCTGCACAGGAGAATGGAGCTGGAAAGCAGGTTAGTGGGGTGGGGAAAGAATGGAGATTTTACAGTATCCTTCCCCTTCTATGCCAGCCAAGCCAAGCCCATCAAGCCATGCCCACCGAACCAGTAGTAAAAAAATTTGAATCCCGCCACTGGTTCATATATAATTCAAACAATATAGATAATAAATTAGTATATACTTCTTAGCAATATTTCTAGTTGTGTCATTATAAGGATGATAAATTATGTCTTGCTAGGTTTTGACAAGGCCAATACCTTAATTAATAAGACCTTTTTAGAATTTAGAATTTTTAGGATTTTTAGAATATAGTTTGAAAAAAATGTTGTATTGTAACTGACACAGTCTTTTAATGGGTAATCGTATTTGGGTTGGACAACAAAGATATATGCAGTTGAGTCAAGACAGAATTGAATTAGATTCAAAAGCAAGTTGAAACATGTATTTTGATATATTGAAAATGGAATAAAAATACTTTGCAGTAATAGTATTAATCTCAATCATACAAGCAGTTCAGCATAGTATCTCCTATTATACTTCAAAATAAGAGTTTTCTGGGTGCGAAAAAGTTAATGAATTTTATAAATACTCAGGTGTGATTATCACTGATTTCTTGAAATTTACTCAGATATTCACATTCACATAGATTTATGTAATAGTTTTTGCCATTTTTGTTTGTGGGTTCATTTCTATCCTAGAAAATACTTTCTGCTGAAGCCAATATGATATTGGGAGAGGCTTGATTTCTTACATAAATATGGAGCTTTCTCAATTTATTTTGACTTCTCATCTCAATTAATAATCTAGTTGCAGATCAGAAGTCCATCTATGGTCCATACACACTCTGACAAAATTGTTGCCAAATGGCAAGATTTAATGTTACACAGGGGGAAATAATTGAGCACATTAAGATAAATTAAAATAATTAAAAATCAAATTAAATCAAATTCTGTTTGGGGTGGACCCTAATAGTTTACCGGCAAGGCCTTTCAATTGCAAGTCAGAGGTTAATTGTAATTTTTAGCCAGAAAAATTGTAAACATAACTATATTGAATAAGCTAAATAATCCTATATTGGAACTCTCTTAATTTAGATACAAAGCAAATATAGGAGTGACATTAGCAACAAAATAGTATGACAGAATAAATATTTAGTCTTTAAGTTTGATAGAGATGTTTGGATCATGTTTTTTATGCCTAATTATATATTTGTTAAGGACTTTTGGATTGAACATCCTTTATATGTTGTATCAGGAAAAAAATGTATATTGTTCAAAAATCCATCTAACTGTTTACCCAACAAAGCATACAATAATAACAATTCAGACAAGATGAATTACAAATATACTGGGAAAAGGAAACATAATTAGATAAAATTACAAAAACAGTTTAGATTTGATTAGATTTTTTTTTAATCCTTCTCCTTAATTATCCTTAACTATCCCTAGGATTTAGGACAATATTTAAACAATCTTTAAAAAAAATGAAAAGGTAGTGTATCCCAGGGACTATTTCTATTTGCAAAAAAATTCCCAAAGAAAACATTTAACATTACTATAGGAGCACTTACCAGATGAAGCATCTTAGTTACTGTTATGTTTGGAGCATGGGCGAGAAAGAATGGAGTCAAGTCTCTGAACTTCAACTCTTTATTTACATAGTGACTTCTCAACTCAATGGAAGTTATAACCCTCCTTATATAGGCAACCCCAATAACTATTAACCAATAACAATCGAGGAGTGTTAGCTCCCTTAACCAATAGGAACTCTCTGTTAATGGCCAATCAGATTCCCCAGAACAGGCCAATCCGATCCTGCCGTTAACAGCCAATCAGAAGTGCAGGGCCAGAACTCTGCACTTTACTCCAAGCTCAAGTTCTCTTTATTGAACCTTATGCATTCACAACACCCCTTCCCCCTGGCTTCTGTTTGCAGGGCGCAGTTACATAGTCCTTTAGGTAGGACGGTTGCTTTATTAGTCTTTTTGATTTTCGCTGTGTCATTTGGCTGCAATCACGCTGAGGTAGTTGTTTGGCAACGGGGTCGCCTCTTGTTTGGCAACGGGGTCGCCTCTGGTTCAGAGTTCATTTCTTTGTTGTTGCCATTATTCTCGGTAATTCCCTGAGGTGCATCTGTTTCCCTCTCTAGTTCCACTTCCTGTGTCTCTATTACGCCGTCGTTCCCTTCGAACAGGTTTTCTTCTACTTGGGATTCATCTTCTTCCGTATCTCCCCCCCCCCTCAGTTTGCTCATAAGGGAGTTCAGGAATGCCCGACGGGAGCCGCGATCGTAATTGATCGATATGGCATTTCCATAGTCTATCGTCAAGGCATTGTACAAGGTAGGATCTCGGGCCGGTTACACAAACTACTGTCGCCTCCACCCACATCCCCCTATCGGATCCCCCGATAGGTTTTTAGCGTATACCAAATCTCCTACCTGGAAGGCACGACAGCACCCGCTGGATCCTAGTGGTTTTTCCGATTCATAAGCTGGGTGTAACCGGTCGAGGTGGGAGTGGAGTTTTTGTCCCATTAGCAGTTCGGCTGGAATTTTGTTGGTGACGCTATGAGGTGTGATGTGTTGTAGAAAAAGGATTTGATTGATCTTGTCGTCAATGTTATCGTAGTCTACCTTCTGCAAGGTTTTCTTAACAAATTGGACCATGCACTCTGCTTTGCCATTGGTCACAGGGTGCGCAGGCGAGGTGAGCGCATGTTGGATGCTGCGGTCAACCAGGTACAGCTCGAATGACAGCACTGTAAATTGGGGCCCATTGAAGGATACCAGGACGTCTGGTAATCCATGGGTTGCAAATAGTTTTTCCAAGTTTTTGATAACGCTTCAGTGGTTGTATTTGTCATGCGATAAATCTCGAGCCAAATCGAGTAGGCATCGACGGTTAGCAGAAAGGTGTGGCCTTTGGTCAGGCCCGCAAAGTCCAAGTGAATACGGGACCAGGGTTCCCATTCGGTAGGGATGGCTTTAGGTGGGGCGTTGCTCACTTCCTGGCATTTATGACAAACTTTAACCCAATTTTCGATTTGCTTGTCGATGCCCGGCCACCATGCGTAGCTTCGTGTGAGGGCTTTCATTCGCATGATACTGGGGTGGCCATCGTGCAAGGTTCTCAGCAGCTCTTTTTGGAGTCGTTCTGGGATAACGACTCTATCGCCCCAGATGACACAGCCTTTTTGGGAGAACAACTCTGTTTGTCGAGTCTTGAATGGTGTGAAGTCATCTGATAATTGGTCCAATGGTCATCCATGTTCTACCCAGCCCAGGACTCGCACTAAGGTGGGGTCATGTTTGGTTTCTCTCGTGATATCTCGGGCCGTTAATGGCGGCGAGTTGAGTGTTTCAATTTGCAACGTGGTTACCGTTGGTGCAGGATCTTCGAAAGTGTCTGGAAGCGGTGCTCGGCTTAATGCGTCAGCGTGGGGAATGGCTTTCCCTGGGCGGTATTGCAGCCGATAATTATAAGCAGCCAAGAATTCTGACCAGTGAGTCATCCTGGGGGATAATATGTAGGGAGTCAGCTTATCTCCAGCTATTATCCCCAATAACGGTTTGTGGTCAGTCATGATAGTAAAAGCCCGGCCATACACGAACTCGTGGAATCTTTTAATGGCCGATACAATTACGAGGGCTTCTTTATCGATTTGGCCATAATTTTGCTCAGTTTTTGAAAGTGTCTTTGAAAAATATGCAACAGGGGCTTCGTTACCATTAGGCAGTACATGGCTCAGAATGGCACCCACTCCAAAAGGCGAAGCATCACATGTGATATTTAATGGCAAAGTCTCATTGTACTGCATTAGTACAGAGTCAGAAGTCAGCAGTTTTTTTACGTTACAGAATGCCTGTTCTTCTCTATGATCCTATACCCAGTTTGCTTTCTTGTCTAGCAACCGGTGTAATGGTTCAGCGACCGTTGCTTTATGCGGTAGAATAAAGTTGATGAGGCCTAGGAACGCCTGGAGATCGGTCTTGTTCCGAGGCCTGGGAGCGTTTTTTATTGCTCTTAGTTTACTGTCAGTAGGGTGAATACCCTGACTGTCAATTAGGTACCCTAAAAACTCAACACTATCTGTACACAATTTACACTTATTCTTTTTTACCTTAAGACCAGCATCTTGAAATTTTTGTAGGACTAATTTTAAACGATCCCGTAAGATTTTTTTTGTAGGTGCAGCAATTATTACATCATCAAAATAGGGGACCACACCTTTAATCCCTTGTAATAGTCTCTCCATCAGGTTCTGAAAAATCCCCGGGGCTACATTGACTCTGAATTGGAGCCGGGTACATTTGAAGGCACCTCGGTGCGTCACAATCATTTGTGCCTGTGCCGTCTTTTCATCAACAGATAGTTGCTGATATGCCTGAGCTAAGTCTAATTTAGCGAAGACTTTTCCGCCCCCCAGGGAGTGGAGGAGATGCTGTACTACCGGCACCAGATATGCATTCTGCTGTAGGGCATGGTTCAGGATGGCCCAGTAGTCCCCACAAATTCGGATCGACCCATCTGGCTTAATGGGTGTTATGATTGGGGTTTCCCAGGGAGAGTGATCGGTAGGTTCTAGCACCCCCTGAGCTATTAGTTTGTCGAGTTGTTCGTCGATTTTCAGCTTTAAGGCAAACGGAACTCGACGGGGTTTAAGGCGGATGGGAGCTATCTTTGGATCAAGGCTGAATGAAATTGGGGTCCCCTTGTACTCGCCTAAGCTTTCTACGAAGACGTCCTTGAACTCATGGATGAGGTCCTCCTCCCAGTCACTTCCGCTGATTCAGTTTATGCCTGCCACTTCAATGCCAAGTGGTGCGAACCATTGGAGACCTAGCAGGCTAGGCCGATCTTTGTCGATCACAGTTAGCGGTAAGTACGCTGTGTGCTTCTTGAAGGAGACCTGGACTCGGCAGGAACCAACGACAGGGATTCGATTCCCTTGATAGTCCTTAAGAATAAGCTTTTGGAAACGGAGGTCTTGGCGCTGAATCATGGGTATGAGTTGCTTGAGGGTCTTCCAGGACACCATCGAGAGAGACGATCCCGAGTCAACTTCCATGTGGCAAAGCTGGTTCTCGATGGCTACTGTGATTCGGATTTTCTTGGCATCTAAGGCAGAGGCGTGACCGATAGTGATAGTATGGTGAGCCTCTTCTCGCTGTAAAGCTCAGTTTCTGTAGGAGTGGCTTACTGGTTCTCGCCTTACAGGACGGTTTCCTGTCGATTGGCGATAGTTAGCCCCTTTTGAGGCTTGGCCGGGTCCTTGTAAACTTCGGCAGACCCGTCCGATGTGGCCTCTCTTCCCGCACTCATGGCAGAGCGCGTCGCGGAATTTGCATTTGGACCTGGCATGGTTGGCTCCACAGCCAGCGCAAGGGTGTAGGGGCTTCGGGTAATGGTCCCAGTCGGACAGCAGTCGATGGACCTCTTCTTCGTCAATGTCTGACGACGAAGAGAGGTCCTCGTGGTGCATCGTTGAAAGCTGCCCTTCTGACCTAGGTGAGATGTCGCTTGTTGGTTGGTGTACCGGAGCGCGGTTGCAGCGTAGTTGTGCAGCCAACTTCCTGGTTGCTTCTGCTGCAGTAACATTGGCGATGGCGTCGGCAAGGCTGATGTCGCCTTTCACCATCAGCTTGCTCTGCACGCCTGGTGCATCTAAACCCAGAACTATTCGATCTCTCAGTGCCTTTTCCAAATCGGTGAATCCGCAGAGGCCTCCCAGATTTCGAAGGTCTGCTATGAAGTCAGCTACGCTTTCTCCCTTTCGCTGGCTTCTCTGATAAAACTTATGCCGTCTCACGAGCGTAGGTACGGTCGGTGCATAGTGATCCCGTAGTAGAGGTTCGAGGTCGTCCCAATCCATCGCCTTCACTTTTCTCGGTTTTGCTAGAGCTTTAGCCATCTTAAATACGGTTGGACCGCAATGCGTTAGGAATACTGCCCATTTCTTCCCGGCTGTGGCGTCCTTTAAGTTGTTAGTTTCTAAGAACATTTGGAAGCGATCCATGTAGGACTCCCAGTCTTTTTGCGCTGGATCGAACGGAGCAGGTGGTATGACGACGCTGGACATGGTTCCATTGTGTTGCGTCGTCAGCCACATGCTCAGTGTTTCTTCTTAGTTCCATCAGTTCAGATGTCTCCATATCCCACCCTCATCGCCAGTGTTATGTTTGGAGCATGGGCGAGAAAGAATGGAGACAAGCCTCTGGAACGTTGAACTTCAACTCTTTATTTACATAGTGACTTCTCAACTCAATGGCAGTTATAACCTTCCTTATATAGGCAACCCCAATAACTATTAACCAATAACAATCTAGGAGCGCTAGCTCCCTTAACCAATGGGAACTCTCTGTTAATGGCCAATCGGATTCCCCGGAACGGGCCAATCCGATCCTGCCATTAACAGCCAATCAGAAGTGCAGGGCCAGAACCCTGCACTTTACTCCAAGCTCAAGTTCTCTTTATTGAACCTTATGCATTCACAACAGTTACAGTAATAGTACAGCCATATAACAAAAATACCTTAGCTATTTCCTCTTCTGGACTTCCATCCACATCTGCTTTTAAAATGCACCCCCTTGTTGGTGCCCTTAGAGTCCTTGTTCATTTGAAAGTAAACTGGCAAGTATGTCAGTGGAGACTCAATCATCCAAACCAGGGTTGTCAAACTCAATTTCATTGAGGACTGCATCAGAGCTGTGGTTAACCTTGGGGAACTGGGCAGGCATGGCCAACTGTGTGGCCAGCTTGACACCACTCCCCAAACTGCTTGAATGTTTCCTGTTTGGTAGACCAGGCCAAAACTACACTGGCCTGATCTTTTCTCTTCACACTGGGTAGACCAAGATGGCCCTGTGGGCCGGATCTGACCACATTGTTGGCTGGATCCAGGCTGCAGGTATTCAGTTTGACACCCCTGATCCAAACCAAAGGTGTCTAAAGGTTGCATCATGGTAACTGAATCAAACTTCATTAATCTGAGATGCTTTGTTGCTCATCCAAGCAACTTCATCAGTCAGAGCAAAATTAGGCAGAAAGTCATTGGAATGTACCAACTCTTGTCACACCAACCTCATACTAGATTATGTCTCAGATTAACAAAGTTTGGTCCAGTTGCCATGATTCAACCTTTTGACACAAACTGACAGGTAAGACAAAATATCACCCCAATATTAGAAATTGCTGTAGAAAATTTACTATCACCCCATTATTAGAACTGGAATATTTCATTTTACATATTACACATTTTAAAGTTTAAAATAATTACCAGAAAAACTTGTGCTAGCTGATTTTGACCCTATTGACACTCTGGCTTTTGCCACAGCAAGTGAAGGGCATCATCAGCATAATAGCAACTGGATTTTAATTTGTATTCAAAATAAATTCTCAGAATGGAGATAAGAAGAGGTCAGGGAATCTACTCAGCTTACTTTTATTATTTTGTTTGTGGAATCAGGCTGGTGTTTTAAATCAGAAGCATTTTGCTGTAATTTGTCAAGAGATACTGCTCATATTTAATAACCCTGTGTGTCTGTGTGTGAGAGAGAGATTGGGGGAGGGAGAGAAAATATATATTCAATGAAAGTAGAGGAAAGAGAAACAATGCAACTCTAAAAGATCTCCTTAAGATTTAAAAAAAAAACAAGGCTTAAAAGCATCTGATGTTCCAAAACTCCTTTATATTTAATATATTTACTTATATTTACATTTTATGAGACTTGGCATCTATCAAATATAATTTAATATGCACAATCTCATAGGCTTAAAAGCAAAGAAATAAAAAAGTTTTTCTTCTGTCAAATTTTTTAATATTCAAGGCTTTCTGAAAAAATACAAAAACATCTGATCTTTTTAAAATGAACATTCCTTATGGTCTTCCTAATTTTGCACCAAAAGAGCCTGCTGTTAATGGGTAGAGCAGAGTAATTTTGACATAGGAAAACAACCATATTGCTGTTTATATAAATTTAATATGGTCAGGATTATTTTGTTACTTTAATCTTATTCTTATAGATTATAGAGTTAGCTTGAAAATATACATCTCTAAATAGATTTGTAACTGGAGCCCATTGTCCATTAATATGGAGGTCATTGAATTAGATGGACAGTCAATATATCATTAGAGTTAAGATGATGTAGAACTCTAATTTTCCACCAGACTTCACTTTTATGGCCAATAATAAAGAATGATGGAAGTTGCAGTTCAGCAAATCAAAAAGGACACAGATTGCTCAAACCCCAAGATGGACAGGGATAAATTCTATGTTGTACAATTTGCTACACTTGTAGAGTCTCTTCTATACCTCAAGTTCAGCAGGTTAATAACTCCTGAAATTCAAATTTTTTTGAATTGCAACATTGATTCAGTTAGCAAATTTCCACAGGCTATGTTAATATTCTGGATAGATTATGGACCTCATTCTGTATTTTATTTTATTTTACTATTAATTAATTAATTAATTAATTTGATTTGTCAATTGCTTACAAGATAATAGGTATAACTATAAACATGAGTAAGAATACAGGAAATAGGTATGAATAAATGGGGACAATAGGACAGGGACAGTAGGCATGATGGTGTACTTATGCATGCCCTTTACAGACCTCTTTCATTCCACAACTGAATGAAAAACTGCTGGGGACCTTCTACCGGTGTACCATAGAGAGCATTTTAACATACTGCACCTCTGTAGGGTTTGCCAATTGCACATTGGCAGATAGGAAAGCACTCTGGAGGTTTAATGTCAATGCCCAGAAGATCATTGGTTGCCCTCTCCCCTCTTGGAAGAGCTTTATAGCTCCTGCTGCCTTAAGAAAGTTCAAAACATTCTCAAAGATCCATCTCATCCTGGGAACCCTTTTTTTAAAACTATTACTACCTGGTAGACAGTACAGAATAATAAAAACAAGGACAAATAGGCGAAAAACAGTTTCTATCCCAGGGCAGTAGCTCTTTTGAATTCTGCTGTATAGTGCAATGTTGGTGTGACGTCGGGGGTTTTCGGTTCAACGTGTGAAGGGTGAAGGATGTGTGTTTGTGTTTATTTTCATGGTCATGATGTGCATCGAAGGTGGTGTTTGATTTCGTTGTACGAGGTGCAATAACAATAAAGTAAACTAAAACTAAAAACTAAACTCTTAGGAATGGGGTGAGGTCAATAGTGGTTAGTTTGAGGTTAAAGGAGTGGGGATTAGAGGATGTAACAACAGACTCAGGTAGTGCATTCCAGGCATTGACCACTCTGTTGCTGAAGTCGTACTTTCTGCAATCGAGTTGAAGTGGTTTACACTGAGTTTGTATCTGTTGTGTGTTCTTGTATTGTTGTGGTTAAAGCTGACTAGTAGGACATTGTAGCAGATAATTTTGTGTGCTACGCTTAAGTCTAGCCATAGGCAGTGTAGTTCAAGGTTGTCCAAGCCCAATCCTGGTGATATAGGGTATTCTGTTATGAGCAGAGGAGTGTAGTATTCTTCTCATGAAATACTTCTGGACTCCCTCAATTGTATTAATGTCTGATGTGCAGTGTCAATTTCAGACTGATGAGCTGTATTCAAGTATTAGTCTGGCAAAACTTTTGTATGCTCTAATTAGCAATTTGATATTTCCGGAGAAGAAACTTCGTAAGATTAGATTTACAACCCTTCATGCCTTTTTGGCAATGCTGTTACAGTGAGCTCTGGCACTTAGGTCATTTAATATGAAAACTCCAAGGTCCTTGACAGAGTGAGGATCATTAACGAGGCCATAACTGCCTAGCTTGTATTTGATCTATTGATTTTCATTACCAATGTGTAGGACAGAACATTTGTTGGTCAAGATTTGGAGTTGCCAATTGTTTAGCCATTCAGACACATAATCAAGGTCACTTGGAAAAACAATAGCATTGTCGGTGGTGTTGAATAGTTTTATGTCATCTGCAAAGAGGACTCGGTTGCTTATAAGGTGATCGCAAAGGTGATTCATATAGAGTATAAAGACTGTGGGTCCTAGAACGCTGCCTTGGGGGACACCGCTGTTAACTGGAGCAGGGTTTGATATAGTACTCCCTATTTTTACTATTTGTTACCTGTTTGACAGGAACGCAGTAATCCATTTATGAAGGGATCCAGAAATGCCGTAAGAGTTTATTTTTAACAATAGTTTGTCATGTACCACTGAATCAAAGGCTTTGCAGAAGTCTATGTAAATTACGTCTATAGCTTTACCCTGGTCAAATAGAGTAGTCCATATGTTTTTGCAGTGTAGGAGTTGAAGATTGCAGGACAATTTTTTCCTGAAATCAAATTGTTTTTTGGAGAGTAGGTTGTTTGACTCTAAATGGAGGGTGATGAATTGGTTAATGATTGATTCCATGACTTTGCACATTACACAACACAGTGAGATTGGTCCGTAGTTTTCAACCAGGCTGGGGTCACCTTTTTTGAAGATAGGGATGACTGTAGCTAAGGACCATAGGTTTGGTAAGCAGCTGATTCTGAATGATATCTCATATATAATGCTTAGGGGTTCAGCTATGGCAGAGGAGAGCTTTTTTAAGAAGTATGCACATAATCCATCGGGACCAATAGATAGGAATGGTTTTAGGTTATGTATATGTATATGTATATGTATATGTATATGTATATGTATATGTATATGTATATGTATATGTTTTCTTAAGTTTTCGTGGGTACTTACATGTCTGGCATTCAGCTTTGTTCGGGTATTTTCCCACGTGGTGCTTTTAAAGTTGTAGCAACGTTTCAGCAGAATCTCATCTGCCATCATCAGGCTTCTGTATGGTGTTTGTGAGTCAGACTTTTACAGTGGTTTCAGATTTAAATTTGGGGCAGCCTATTGCTGTGTCAGAATGGTTTTTTCTTCCTCCTGATTGGTTGAGAGTCTTGGTCTGTGTTTATTAGTCTTGGAGTTTGCTGTGTTCTGCTACTAATATCCATTTACCCGAAGCCAAGCTGCACTAAAGGCCTCCAATAAAGTAACACAATGTTGCCAGCCAATCAAGATACAAAAAGAGCTCCCCCCCAAAAAAAAAAAACAGACAGAAGATATTAGTAGCAGAACACAGCAAACTCCAAGACCAATAAACACAGACCAAGACTCTCAACCAATCAGGAGGAAGAAAAAACCATTCTGACACAGCAATAGGCTGCCCCAAATTTAAATCTGAAACCACTGTAAAAGTCTGACTCACAGACAAACACCATACAGAAGCCTGATGATGGCAGATGAGATTCTGCTGAAACGTTGCTACAACTTTAAAAGCACCACTATTATGACGTGGGAAAACACCCGAACAAAGCTGAATGCCAGACATATATATATATATGCCAAATTTGAGAATGCTCAATTATAGGGCAATAAACTTTACGTGTAATAGGCCCTCTACAGGCCTTGGTGCTTGCTGTTGTGCTGCTGTATAATATAGATAGATAAAGAGAGAGAGAGATATATATATACATATGGAGTGTGAGAGCTGCCAACAAAGGTATTAAATCTTCCCAAGCTGAAGGAATGGGAGTTGAATTCTTCCCCTAGTCTCTGCATGGAGAACTCTGAAGGGGGTTAAAGCCTTTCAGCAGTTAAATCAGAAAATAGGTGGAAGTTCCACTCAATGCGATCTGATCATGGCGTTGGCCGTTAATTTGAGCGCCAACACAGCAGCAAAACTTTGCCATCCCAATCGCCTGCAAAATGGTTCCTCTGTGATTGAGAGGTGAGGAGGGGAGAATAAGGGCTCTGACGCCTCCACCCCTGCATTCTCTGAGGGGAGGAATCACCTCGTGCGATAAAGGAAACACTGTGCTCTTTTTAAAAAGGATGGCTTGAAGAATTGCAATGGCAAGGCAATTCATCTGCTCTGATTGCTGCGAATGCAGCCGGATCGCTTGCTGATCCAATAGTAATTTCAACAGCTTTGATGCTCTAATTGCCATCGGATATCTAATGTCCATCTCGATCTTTTTTTTTGTCCCTTCCATTTAATTGTCATTGGGCTATTATCTGCCCAAGTACTTGTTTCAATATTTGTTTCTTTAATATTAGATATTAGTTCTGTTGAGATCCAAATCATATCTAATCTGGACCATGATAAATGTCTATTTGAATAAAAAGTATATTGTTTAGCTTTAACATTTCTTTCTCTCCAAATATCTTTTAAAGTTAATTCATCTGTCATTTTAAAAAAAGACCTTGGGAGAGCCTTTCTATTTTGCTTTGTTGTTGTTGCTATATAGTCCAGTTTATTGTCCACAATTCCATTAAAATCTCCCATCATAATTATATTAACATAGTCCAGTCCAATTATTTTCATGTGTAGCTTTTTATAAAACTCTTCTTGTTTATCATTCGGAGCATAAATTGCAATCAAGAGTATTTTTATATTATTGTCCATTATTTCTACCATTAATACTCTTCCATCTTCATCCGTGTAAATCAATTTTGCTGGAATAGCCTCTTTAATATATAGAACCACACCTCTTTTCTTACATTGAGTCAAAGAGGTAAATATTTTCCCCAATTTTGGCTGTAATAACAATTGTTCATGTTGTTTTTTAATGTGAACTTTTTGTAAACAAATTATATCAAATTTTAATTTCTCTAATTTATGAAAAGTTTTCCTTCTTTTAACAGCTGAATTAAGTCCATTTATATTCATTGTAATCAGTTTTTTTTCCTCCATGATTATGCTTTATATTTAGGTCTAACAGCTCTCGTGGATCTCACTTCACACTGTTCTTTATTATCCATCTGTCCCCCTATTGCTCCTTTCTCTTTTTCAGTCTCCAGTTGTTCATCTTGAAACTCAATTGATAAAGCCTCTTTCTCTGCTTCCTCTCTTCTTCCTCCAAAGAATTCTGCATGGAAAAGTTCTGCTTTCTCAATTGAATCAATTCTATATCTCTGCTCTTGCCACCCAAACACTAGTCCTTCTGGAATCAGCCATCTATAATTCACTTCGTTTTCCAACAGTATTTTGGTCAGAAATCGATATTCTCTTCTCATCTCTCTCACTCTTCTGGGTATTTGTTTTAAAACCACAACCTCTTTACCTTTGTATTTCAGTGTTTTCTCTCTTACTACTTGTAATATTTGCGTTTTAATGGATTTTTTGGTAAATCTAATATGGACTTCCTTGGGTAATTTATTTCTCATCGCATATCTTGTATAGACTCGATATATCTCATCTATTCCATCCATCATCTTTTCCTCTTTTCCTCTGTAAGAATAAATCTGAAAAATGCTGGAAATGTCATCAGATACCCGGCTCATATTACCATATGTGGTGGACTTGTGAGGATGCTAGAAAATATTGGACTATAATTCGCATGTGGTTGGAAAAAATGACAAAGAAACACATAGACTTGAAACCAGAGATCTTCTTATTGGGAATTTTACCTGATATATATAGTAAAGATTTGAAATACCTGATTGTAAATGTATTAACAGTGGCCAGGATTGTATTTGCTAAAAATTGGAAGAATGAGAAAATACCATTACAGGAAGAAATTATTAAGAAAATATTGGAATGTGCTGAGATGAGTAGATTGACATTTGAAATTAGAGAGCAAGAGGATAAACAATTTTATGAAATTTGGGATCTTTTTTACAAATGGCTAGATGATAAAATACGATAATAGAATATTTAGAATGCTAGATAGTAAGGAATATCTTTATTTTGCTATTATTTTGCCATTTGATATTATATTTATAAAGGATTTTTTAGGGTTGATTTGATATGACTAGATGATTTGTTATAGAGTAAACTGGTTTAAAGTATTGTTAGCTCATTAAGCATGAATGATTAAAATATAGTCAAAAACTTCTTTTTTTAGTGATATTAGTATATATAAGTTTGGATTGACAATATGAGTTGTTATGTAACATAATTGTAATTGAGACTACAGAATGAATGCACAAAAATGATGAACCAACTGACACACTGGATGTACATATAAGAGTTGATGTTTTTATGTTTTGTTTGTCTTGTTTGTTTGTAGAAAATTAATAAAAACTTTTTTCAAAAAAAAAAAGTGTTTTAATTGTGGAGGAAGAGGACATTTGGCAAGATTTTGTAAAAAAGCAAAGTGCCAGAACACTGGCCAGAATACTAAAAGTCATCAAAAGATAAAGAAAAATTTAGAGTTAGCCATGTATATTAACGGAGCTGTAAAAAATAATTTATAGGTGGTTGACAGTGGAGCATCCCACTGTTTATAACAAATGATAACAAAAATTTTATTAAAATGTCCAAGAGTACACAGCAGATATCGTTAGCCAATGGCTGGAAACTGAAAGCTAAAGGTCAAGGTATAGCATATTGTTCTTTCATAAAAGAGAATGTAAAAATGTTATATGTACCACAACTTAAGTTTAATTTAATTTCAGTTAGAATTTTGGTTAAACTAGGATATGTAGTTAACTTTAAAGGAGATAACTGCATAATTGAAAAAGAAGATAAGAAAATTACTGCATCTTTAAGAGGTGACTTATATGTATTAAATGATAATGGTTTAGAGGTGGCTAACACGGTTTATGATAATAAGAAACCTCATGATGAATGTATTCACTTGTTACACTGACGGCTAGGGCATTTAAATTTTAAAATACTTAAGAGAACTGTTCAATTATCTAAAGGTAAGTTTAAAACCTTGTAATAAGTATTTGCAATGTTTTGCTTGTAATCAAAGCAAAAGCAGGGTCATACCGGCAAATAGAGTTGATGGATTTACTACCAAAAAGCCTTTAGAAGTAGTATTTGCCGATTTAATAGGTCCGAAAAAACCAAGTGTAGGAGGAGCTCGATACATACTAAGTATAATAGACCACTATTCTAGATATGGGGTTTGTTATTTAATGAAGAGCAAAACTGAAACGTATCTAAATCTATTTAATTGGATTAAATTTGCAGAAAGAAAAACTAAAAAGAAATTAGTAACTCTTATAACAGATAATGGTACGGAATTCACAAATAATAAATTCCAGAATAGACTTAGAATGTTAGGTATTCAACATAAAAAGTCTGCACCATATAGGCCACAACACAATGCCTTTATAGAGAGACGAGGCCAAACACTGCAGTCAATGGCACGTACTATGTTGTCTGATTCAGGATTACCTGACAATTTATGGGGAGAAGCAATAATGTGTGGTAATCATATATTGAATAATGTTGTTAATTCAGCAACAGGTGAATTACCATTCACACTGTGGCATGGTACAAAACCTGATTTAAGTTACATGCACACATTGGAGCATCAGCATGGGTGCATATCACTACACAACTCAGACACAAAGGACAGCACAGAGCTAAAAGATTATTTTTTGTAGGATATGAATCAAATCACAGATCTTATAGATTCTGGGAACCAGGAACATCTAGAGTTTACACAAGTACTAGTGCTAAATTCCTAGAACATGTAGGATGGAATAGATTAGAGCAAGATTTAAATAACGAAGTAATTATTGAACCCTACAAAAGGCAAAAAGATCAGACTAGTTATAAGAAGAGTCCAATAAAAGAAGAAGTCCATGAAGAGCAAATAGGACCAGAACAAGAGGAAACAATTGATCAGGAAGAGTTAGATAATCAAGAACAATTAATAAATGAAAGTCCACCTGTAAGTCCTGTAATACCTAGACGTACTACACGTGTAACTAGACCACCTGATAGGTATCAAGCAAGTATAGTTTGCCAAAAGTTCCAACTAGTGTAGATGAACTTAAGATGTATCCTGCTAAGGATCAGGAGAATTGGCAAAAGGCAATGGAAAAAGAACTAAATTCATTAAAGGTAATGAAAGTATATGAAGATGCTAAATTACCTCCAGGAGAAAAATCCATTGGGTGCAAATGGATATTTAAAGTAAAAACTGGCAATGATGGGACTATTACCCATAAAGCTAGGTTGGTAGCTCAAGGATTTAATCAAACTACATCTGATTACGATGAAGTTTTCGCACCAAGTCTTAAAGCAACATCTTTGAGAGCAGCTTTAGTGTGGGCAGCTAAGAAAAACTATGTCATGAACCATTTAGATGTAGAAACTGCTTATTTGCATGCACAATTGCAGCACACTATATATTTGAAAAAGCCAGTTATTATAAAAGACAATAAAGTAAATAGTAATGATTGTTGGAAACTAAAAAGAAGTCTTTATGGATTGAAACCATCTGGCTATGAGTGGAATCAATATATTGTGAAAGAATTAAACAATATAGGTTTTAAATCTGGTTTAGCAAATCCATGTGTGCTTAAAAGAGAAAATAATGGAACGGTGTCATTATTGTTATTATTTACAGATGATATTGCTTTGATAACTCAGACTAATAATGAAGCTAATGAGATTATATCATTATTAGCCAAAAAGATAAAATTAAAGCATTTAGGTGAAATTAAAAAGTATCTAGGATTGACAATTAACAAAACAAAAATGGATTTAAGATATCTCAAGAAGATAAAATTTGCCAATTAATTAAAATGTATAAAATGGAACTTTGTAAACCGGCAAAGACTCCAATGAGTCAGGAAGTTTGCCAAACTGAAGATCAAAGTCCCAAATTTGATAAGTCCATATATCAATCTTTGATTGGTAGCTTATCATATATAAGCAATTGGTCAAGGCCAGATATAGCTTATAGTATTAATCAGCTGGCACATTTTAATTCAGATCCACATCAATGTCATTGGCAATCATTAAAAAGAATTTTAAGATATCTTAAAGGAACAATGAACCATGCATTGTATATAGAACCAAAGGGTGATTTGAGTCTTAGTGCCTATGCAGATGCAAGTTTTGCAACTGACATAAACACTAGAAAATCAACATCTGGGATGGCTATATTATTTGGTAAGACACTAATAGAGTGGAGGTCAATCAGACAACAGCATATCAGCTTGTCCACGATGGAAGCGGAATTTTCATGTCTGTCATTACTATGCACTGACTTAATTCTGTACAAACAGTTATTATTAGACATGGGTATAACTGTTAAAGATTCTATTATTGTGTACGAGGACAACCAAGCAGCCATAAAGTTAGCTACTAATATTGCTGTAAAAACTAGATCAAAGCATACTGATTTAAGATACTTAAATGTTAGAGAATCTGTAAAGAATGGGCTAATTAAATTGGAATACTGCATAACGGAAGAAAACATTGCAGACCAATTTACAAAAGCTCAAGGAGTAATTAAGTTTAAAGAGAGTTGTAACAAATATGATTTAAAGATGTAAATAGTTATATTATTATATTTACCTAAAAGGGGAGAATGTTAGGGATAACATTGTTTACCCTAACTGGTTTAGGTAAAATAATAAATATGTTATCATAGTTTGTTAGGTAAAGTGTCTGCAACTTTAACTGTAGGATTGTAATTAAGGGAGTGGTTGTGAAAGCACCATAAAAGAAGCAAGGCACGGCAGCTTGCTCTCTCTGACTTGATGATCCCTAATTACTGGATGAAGACTGCGTTTTTCCCTACTGGAACGGGAGAGAGAAAAGACTGATTTATTGTAAGTGAACTGACATTGAATATTCTATACAGACTTTGCTAATTGAATATCCTTGAATGGACTGACTAAACGATACATGACTAATGGACTGTTATTTTGACTATGCTATAAACTCTAAATGGAATAAACTATATTTTTGATAGCACAAGCGTATCTGTTATTTTTACTGTATGTTAACAAACATACAAACTTATCTCACTCATTTATCTGTGTGCCTATCTGATTAACGCTGCACATTCTGTTTAGCTTGTCTCCTTAACCCAGGTTGGGAAACACAGGCTTAACACACCCCATAGAAACAGCAGATGAAGATTTGAAATTTATTTGGGCACTGAAGGTGAATTATTTTGAAAGTTGAAGCCAAGGGACAAAAGACTCTTTGGACATTGGACTTAATAATTTAAGAAATCGGAAAACCCTTATTGGAGGTATGGATTTCTGATTATTTTTTAAAAAAATTGTTGTTGTAAGGGGGAAAAGGAGAGAAAAAAAATTGTAGCAGAAGCTGAAAAAGGAGGAGATTACCTAGAATCCCAAAAAAAAGTATATGGTAATTGGACCTCTTTGACTAAACAGTAACCCCAGAAAAAGAAATAGAAGAAGGAAGAAAAGTATTAACTTTTGGAACTTTTTTTGAATTACTTTTGATTAAAAATACTTGGGTGGTTGTTTTGGGAAAAGTTTCACTTTTCATGATGGCATCGCTTGTGGATGAACTAAAGACTGAATATCAAAAATATAAAAAGGAAGAACAAGATGGAAAAGATACTTTGGGCACTCTATTTCAATTTTTAGAAATGGTGTTATGTACTTATGAAAAGTTGACTACGCAGCAGAATGATTGGGACAAAGAAGAAGAGGAAGAAGAAGCCATCTTTGATGAACAATGGGTTTTTTCTGGGGAGGAGGAGAAAGAGGATAAGAAAAAGGGGATTTTAAGGTTTGGAAAAACAACCAAAAAAGAGAAAAATGAGAGGAAAGGTGGATGCAAGGTTAGAAAGCAATGGAAAGGGAGTAAGAAAAGGGAGGAGGAGAGACAAAGGGGTAAAAAGGGCAAGGAGAAGAATAAGCAAGAGAGAAAGGGGGGGAGGAGAAGCCTCAATGGTGGGAAGCAAGATTTAAAGAAAAAAAACTTATTTAGAGACAATGGGTGAATCTAATTGAGGAAAAAAAAGGGGGGGGGATTCTGGAAGGTACATAAGATTATTTTTTTATATGTGTATCTAGAGTAGAATGTTTAAGATATAAATGAGTATTAATATATATGATTAGTTTTTTTTCTTTTTAAATGATATGGATAGTGGTTATATAGGTTTTTTCTTTAGTTATTGACCTTTCTTATAAAATTTATTGTGTAATTTTAGAATCTACTAAACAGAATCCCAAGATAAATTAAGTGTTATATGAAGTACTTTTAAGTTAGGGTAATGAGTTAAAGGCGTCACTCCAATTAGTGTATAGAAGTATAGTAAAAAAAAAAAAAAAAAGATGAATGGATAGCTGGAAATAGTACAGACAAAGAATGATATTGGAAATGGTAATAAGATATGGAAAAATATATAAAGTGAATATGATGTGTGAATTTCGTCTGTGTGAAGAATTTTAACTTGGGACCAAGCAGCCTTCAGAAAAGATGTTTTAGGTTTTGTTTTGTTTTTTATGTTCTGTGTTTTGTATGTTTATAAAAGGCAATAAAATTTTAACTAGCAAGAAATAACTTGGATAATTAGAAGGAAAAGGAGAAGTTGGGATAAGATATGAAGTTAAATAGAGAACGTAAATATTGATTATAATCTGGAATCATTTTGTATTGGTTTTCTTCTTTAATTATTTTTCTTTTTAGAAAAGAATTTGTAAGCTGTTATGCCTTGATTGTTTGTGCATTGTTCTTGTAAAATTAACAAAATTTGTTTAAAAAAAAAAAAAGGACTGCTCCTCCACTCCAGGCATGCATTTTCCAAACATGATTCTGGCTGCAGGCATAAGATTGTGAAGGGAGCTTTTCCATTTGCTCAGAAGATTAGCAGGTAAAAGAGCCAGTGTGTGGTGAGGAGGAAGGGAGCCACATCCTAAGCTCTGAGGGGCCTAACAGGGAGATGCATTCCTGTCCCCACTAGGGGAGATGATCTTGCCAGCATGGGGGAGACTTAGCTGGGCCTCCATGGGAGGGAAGGGCCAGTAATTGTGCCTAATGTGTGGGTTGCTTTGTGGTGAGTTTGCACTGTTTTGTGTGGTCAGCCATGTAAAAGGCTGGGGCCATCGTTTTCATGCACAGGGGTTTATGTGTGAGAGAGACAAAGAGAAAGAGAGAGAGAAGAAAGAAAGAAAGAAAGAAAGAAAGAAAGAAAGAAAGAAAGAAAGAAAGAAAGAAAGAAAGAAAGAAAGAAAGAAAGAAAGAAAGAAAGAAAGAAAGACACAAAAAGGAGGAAGGAAGGAAGAGAAAGAAAGAAGGAAAGAAAGAAAAAGAAATGGGTAGGAAGGGGGAGAGAGTGTATGGTGTGTGTGTGTGAGAAAGAAAGAAAGAGAAAGAAAGAGAGAAAGAGAAAGAAAGAAAAAGAAATAGGAAGGAAAAAAGAAAGAGAGAGAAAACTCTTACTATTATCTTTAATTGTTTCATTATTTATCATGTGTTAATATTTTACACTGTCCCTACATCTAGAGTGATTTTACTGCCTTTCTTTTGCCCAGGGCTACCACATATTTTTCAGGGTTTATATATATTCAATGTCTATTGTTGTGAATGCATAAGGTTTAATAAAGTTATCTTGAGCTTGGAATCAAGTGCAGGGTTCTGGCCCTGCACTTCTGATTGGCTGTTAATAGCAGGATCGGATTGGCCCTTAACGGAGCGTTCATATTGGTTAAGGGAGCTAGCGCTCCTAGATTGTTATTGGTTAAATAGTTATTGGGTTGCCTATATAAGGAGGGCTATAACTGCCATTGAGTTTGAGCTGTCACCATGTAAATAAAGAGTTGAAGTTCACCGTTCCAGAGGCTCGTCTCCATTCTTTCTCGCCCATGCTCCAAACTTAACACTGGCAACGAAGGTGGGATGTGGAGACGTCATAGCAGACTGAACTAAGAAGAAACACCAAGCACGTGGCTGACAGTGCTACATGACGGAACCATGTCTGGCGTCGTCGTACCACCCATTCCATTCGATCCAGTGCAAGAGGACTGGGAGTCCGACATGGATCGTTTCCAAATGTTTTTGGAAACTAACAATTTAAAGGATGCCACAACCGGGAAGAAAGGGGTGGTATTCCTAACACATTGTGGGCCAACCGTATTTAAGATGGCTAAAGCACTAGCCAAACCTGCAGAAGTGAAGGCGATGGACTGGGACGACCTCGAACCCCTACTGAGAGCTCATTACGCACCGACCGTGCCCACGCTCGTGAGACAGCACGAGTTCTATCAAAGAAACCAGCAAAAAGGAGAAAGCGTCACCAATTTCATAGCAGACCTCCGAAATCTGGGAGGCCTCTGCGGATTTGCCGATTTGGAAGAGGCACTGAGAGATCGAATAGTTCTGGACTAGATGCGCCAAGCGTGCAGAGCAAGCTGATGGCGAAAGGCTTCATCAGCCTTGCCGATGCCATCGCCGATGCTACTGCAGCAGAAGAACCAGGAAGTCAGCTGCAAAATTGCACCGCAACTGCGCTCCAGTACACCAACCGACAGGCGACATTTTACCCAAGTCAGAAGGGCAGCTTACAACAGCCCACCACGAGGACCTCTCTTCGTCGTCAGACAGCGACGAAGAAGAGGTCCATCGACTGCGGTCCGACCGGGACCACTACCCAAAATCCCTACACCCTTGCACTGGCTGTGGAGCCAACCATGCCAGGTCCGAATGCAAATTCTGTGACGCACTCTGCCATGAGTGCGGGAAGAGAGGCCACATCAGACGGGTCTGCCGAAGTTTACAAGGACCCGGCCAGGCCTCAAAAGGGGCTAACTATTGCCAATCGACAGGAAACCGTCCTGTAAGGCGAGAACCAGTAAACCACTCCTACAGAAACCGAGTTTTGAAGCGAGAAGAGGCTCACCATACTATCACTATCGGTCACGCCTCTGCCTTGGATGCCAAGAAAATCCGAATTACAGTGGCCATCGAGAACCAGCCTTGCCAAATGGAAGTCGACTCGGGATCGTCCCTCCCGATGGTGTCCTGGAAGACCCTCAAGCAACTCATCCCCAAGATCCAGCGCCAAGACCTCCATTCCCAAAGACTTATTCTTAAGGACTATCAAGGGAATAGAATCCCTGTCGTTGGTTCCAGCCGAGTCCAGGCCTCATTCAAGAAGCACACAGCGTACTTACCGCTAACTGTGATCGACAAAGATCGGCTAGGTCTCCAATGGTTTGCGCCACTTGGCATTGAAGTGGCAGGCAAAAACCGAGTCAGCGGAAGTGACTGGGAGGAGGACCTCATCCATGAATTCAGGGACGTCTTCACGGAAAATTTAGGCGAGTACAAGGGGACCCCAATATCGTTCAGCCTTAATCCAAAGATAGCTCCCATCCGCCTTAAGCCCCGTCGAATTCCGTTCGCCTTAAAGCCGAAAATCAACGAACAACTTGATAAATTAATAGCTCAGGGGGTGCTAGAACCTACCGATCACTCTCCCTGGGAAGCCCCAATCATAACACCAATTAAGCCGGATGGTTCAATTCGAATTTGTGGGGACTACCGGGCCACCCTGAACCATGCCCTACAGCAAAATGCATAGCTGATGCCGGTGGTGCAGCATCTCCTCCATTCCTTGGGGCGTGGAAAAGTCTTCGCTAAATCAGACTTAGTTCAGGCATATCAGCAATTACCTGTTGATGAAAAGACAGCACAGGCACAAACGATTGTGACGCACCGAGGTGCCTTTAAATGTACCCGGCTCCAATTCAGAGTCAGTGTAGCCCCGGGAATTTTTCAGAGCCTTATGGAGAGGCTACTACAAGGGATTCAAGGTGTGGTCCCCTACTTTGACGATGTATTAATTGCTGCACCTACAAAAAAAATCTTACGGGATAGTTTAAAATTAGTTCTACAAAAATTCCAAGACGCCGGCCTTAAAGTGAAAAAGAATAAGTGTAATTTGTGTACAGATCGTGTCGAGTTTTTAGGGTACCTAATTGACAGTCAGGGTATTCACCCTACTGACAGTAAATTGAGAGCAATAAAAAACACTCCCAGGCCTCAGAACAAGGCCGATCTCCAGGTGTTCTAGTCCTCATCAACTTTTATAATGTATTTCTACCACATAAAGCAACTGTTGCTGAGCTGTTACATTGTTTGCTAGACAAAAAAGCAATTTGGTTATGGGGTCATAAAGAAGAACAGGCGTTCCGTAAAGTAAAAAAACTACTGACTTTTGACACTGTACTCATGCAGTACAGTGAGACTTTGCCGTTAAATATCACATGTGATTCTTCGCCTTTCGGAGTGGGCGCCATTCTGAGCCATGTCCTGCCGAATGGTAACGAAGCCCCTGTTGCATATTTTTCAAAGACACTTTCAAAAACTGAGTGAAATTATAGCCAAATCGATAAAGAAGCCCTTGCAATTGTATCTGCCGTTAAAAGATTTCACGAGTACGTGTATGGCCGGGCTTTTACTATTGTGACTGACCATAAACCATTATTATGGATAATAGCTGGAGATAAGCTGACTCCCTACATATTATCCCCCAGGATGACTCGCTGGTCAGAATTCTTGGCTGCTTATAATTATCGGCTGCAATACCGCCCGGGGAAAGCCATTCCCCACGCCGACGCATTGAGCCGAGCACCGCTTCCAGAGACTCTCGATGATCCCGCACCAACAGTAACCACATTACAAATTGAAACACTCCACACACCGCCATTAACTGCCCGAGATATCGCAAGAGAAACCAGACGTGACCTCACCTTAGCGCGAGTCCTAGGCTGGGTAGAATGTGGATGGCCATTGGACCAATTATCAGATGACTTCAACCATTCAAGACTCGACAAATGGAGTTATTTTCTCAAAAAGGCTGTGTCATCTGGGGTGATAGAGTCGTTATCCCAGAACGATTCCAAAAAGCAGTACTGAGAACCTTGCACAATGGCCACCCCGGTATCGTGCGAATGAAAGCCCTCGCACGAAGCTACGCATGGTGGCCGGGCATCGACAAGCAAATCGAGAATTGGGTTAAAGCTTGTCATAGATGCCAGGAAGTGAGCAACACCCCACCAAAAGCTATCCCTACCGAATGGGAGACACCACAGGGACCCTGGTCCCATATTCACCTGGACTTTGCAGGGCCGACCAAAAGCCACACCTTTCTTCTAACTATCGACGCCTACTCGAATTGGCTCGAGATTCACCTCATGACGAACACAACCACTGAAGCAGTTATCAAAAAATTGGAAAGACTGTTTGCAACCCACGGATTACCAGACGTTTTGGTATCCGACAACGGGCCCCAATTTACCGCGCTGTCCTTTGAATAGAATAGAATAGAATAGAATACCTTTATTGTCACTATCCACGTGTACAATTTGCATCATACGCATACACAGTGAAATTAAGCGACTCGTCCTTCAGTGCAACATACACACCAGAAATATACATAAATCTCTAAAAAATTATGATAAAAAGAGTAAAAAGAATAAAAGAATAAAAGAATAAAAAATACCCTACTGTGCCTGTCCCAGTAGGAATTATTGCACATGCCCACCAACACAACAACAATAGTGATCATATTGCACAAGATTTGTTCACAATTATTTACAGTGTATCTGGCAGTACCTGGCTGACCGTGGTATCCTACATGCGCTCACCTCACCTCTTCACCCTGCGACCAATGGCAGGGCTGAGCGCATGGTCCAATTTGTTGAGAAAACTTTGCAGAAATTAGACTACGATAACATCGACCACAAAAATCAACCGAATCCTTTTTCTACAACACATCACACCTCATAGCATCACCAACAAAACTCCCGCCGAACTGCTAATGGGACGGAAGCTCCGCTCCCACCTCAACCAGTTACACCCAGCTTATGAACCGGAAAAACCACTAGGATCCAGTGGCCGATGTCGTACCTTCCAGGTAGGCAATTTGGTATACGCTAAAAACCTATTGGGCGATCCGCTGTGGGTAGAGGCGACAGTAGTCCATGTAACTGGCCCGAGATCCTACCTTGTACAATGCCTTGACGATATACTATGGAAACGCCTTATCGATCAATTATGATCACAGCTCCGGTCGGGCATTTCTGAACTCCCTTATGACCAAACTGAGGGGGGGGGGATATGGAAGAAGACAAATTTCAATTAGAAGAAAACCCATTCGAAGGGAACGATAGTGGAATAGAGACACAGGAATTGGAACCAGAGATGGGAATAGATTCTCCTCAGGGAGTTGCCGAAGATATTGGTGATGACGGAAACGTGAACTCTGAACCAGAGGCAACCCCTTCGCCAAACAACGATCTACCTCAGCGAGATTGCAGCCAAATGCAAAACACACAGCGAAAATCAAAAAGACTTATAAAGCAACCGTCCTACCTTAAGGACTATGTAACTGCGCCCTGTAAACAGAAGCCAGGGGGAAGGGGTGTTGTGAATGCATAAGGTTTAATAAAATTATCTTGAGCTTGGAGTCAAGTGCAGGGTTCTGGCCCTGCACTTCTGATTGGTTGTTAATGGCAGGATCGGATTGGCCCATTCCGGGGGAATCTGATTGGCCATTAACGGAGCGTTCATATTGGTTAAGGGAGCTAGCACTCCTAGATTGTTATTGGTTAAATAGTTATTGGGTTGCCTATATAAGGAGGGCTATAACTGCCATTGAGTCTGAGCTGTCACCATGTAAATAAAGAGTTGAAGTTCACCGTTCCAGAGGCTCGTCTCCATTCTTTCTCGCCCATGCTCCCAAACATAACATCTATAGTCTAGAGTAGGGGTCATCAACCTTTTGGATCTCAGGGACCACCAAACTCATAATTTTAAATCCCAGGGACCACTAATATGAATTTTGACTGATGGTGGCTTGCTGATGTTGGTGGGAGAGAGAAAGAGATCTGATCTAACCTCTATCTCCCCTTCCTTCCCTCCCTCCCTCCCTCTCTCTCTCTCTCTCTCTCACATACACACACACAGAGATAAACACGCAGAGGCAGGGGTGGGATTCAAATTTCTTAACAACCAGTTCTGTGGGTATGACCTAATGTGTGGGTGTGGCTTGGTGGTCATATGACTGGCTGACCATGTCTTGAATGTAAACATTATAAATATTGATATAAATATTGATTTTTTTTAAAAAAAGAGCAACTTTTACCCAAAATCAGGCAAAGCAGGCAGGCAGATTGAGTTGCTCACAGAATCACAGATTCATTCAGAGATCTGTGAGACCAGCTACCTGAGCCTGTGACATAAAATTTGCTTGCAAGCAAACCCATAAAATTTGCTAGCAAACAAAATTAACAAAATTAACTCACAACACAACATGTATGTAAATATTGAATTTTTTAAAAAAACGAGAGCAACTTTTACCCAAAATCAGGCAAAGCAGTCAGGCAGATTGAGTTGCCCTTGGCTAGCTGAGTCTGCGTTGCTCTAGTCCTAAGGAAGTTTCGGCTCTGTGTAGAGCCGAAGATCTAAAGATTAGTTAGAAAGCAAGAAATCCAACAATTTCCTGCTTTCTAGCTAATCTAAATCTCCCGGCACAGCAGAACAGCTAATGGTCAGAAAAAGGAAAAATAGCAATTTAGCAGGCAAGTTTTCCGGGTAAGGAGTGAGTGGCTGGGGAGGGTTCCCACGGACCATGTGGGTGGTGCAGCCTTGTGTTCCTGCACAGCCTGGATTAATTGCTTTGAGGGGGTGCTCTGGGGGTGACATTTCTATAGGACCACCAAAATTTTCTCACGGACCACCAGTGGGCCGCAGCCCACCAGTTGGTGACTGCTGGTCCAGAGCATAAATACTCATGTGTTTAACAGAGTTGAAAGAGGTTTTGGAGGTCTTCTAGACCAACTCCCTCTCAGGCAAAAAAAAATGAGGATGCTAAACTCTGAGTAGAGGTCATATTCTTTACCTGTTAATATATGTTGCTCACCACCTTTCTTGATTCTTCATTCCACCATGAAGTTCTTCCTAATATTCATTCAGACACTTCTTGTACCTTCTGGCAGTTATTCCATGCCCTTTTTGGCAGTTACCATATTTGCTGAGTCATTTTCAGCTTGTCTTCAAGTTCCATTACAAGACTTTTTGCACAAGATATCTCACAGTTTATACCTTTTCAATGGAATTTTTTTATTTGTTAAATGAAAATATTCCTATATTATATTCAGATAAGAACATATGATAAAATACATTGTATTGGAAAATTATACACTGCTGAAAAAAATAAAGGGAACATAAAAATAAGACATCCTAGATCTGAATGAATGAAATATTCTTATTAAATATTTTGTTCATTACATAGTTGAATGTGCTGACAACAAAATCACACAAAAATTATCAATGGAAATCAAATTGAGCAACCCATGGGGGTCTGGATTTGGAGTTACACTCAAAATTAAAGTGGAAAAAACACTACAGGCTGATCCAACTTTGATGTAATGTCCTTAAAATAAGTCAAAATGAGGCTCAGTAGTGTGTGTGGCCTCCATGTGCCTGTATGACCTCCCTACAACACCTAGGCATGCTCCTGATGAGGTGGCAGATGGTCTCCTGAGGGATCTCCTCCCACACCTGGTCTAAAGCATCCCCAACTCCTGGACAGTCTGTGGTGCAACGTGGCATTGGTGAATGGAGCGAGACATGATGTCCCAGATGTGCTCAATTGGATTCAGGTCTGTGGAACGGACCGGCCAGTCCATAGCATCAATGCCTTCATCTTGCAGGAACTGCTGACACACTCCAGCCACATGAGCTCTAGCATTGTCGTGCATTAGAAGGAACCCAGGGCCAACCACACCAGCATATGGTCTCACAAGGGGTCTGAGGATCTCATCTCGGTACCTAATGGCAGTCAGGCTCCTCTGGTGAGCACATGAAGGGCTGTGTGGCCCCCTAAATAAATGCCACCCTGCACCATTACTGACCCACTGCCAAACTGGTCATGCTGTAGGATGTTGCAGGCAGAACATTCTCCACAGTGTCTCCAGACCTGTCACGTCTGTCACATGTGCTCAGTGGAACCTGCTTTCATCTGTGAAGAGCACAGGGCACCAATGGCGAATTTGCCAATCTCTGGCAAATGCCAAACGTCCTGCTTGGTGTTGGGCTATAAGCACAAACCCCACTTGTGGACGTCGGGCCCTCATATGACCCTCATGGAGTCTGTTTCTGACCGTTTAAGCAGCCACATGCACATTTGTGGCCCGCTGGAGGTCATTTTGCAGGGCTCTGGCAGTGTTCCTCCTGTCCCTCCTTGCACAAAGGTGGAGGTGGCAGTCCTGATGCTGGGTTGTTGCCCTCTTACGGCCTCCTCCACATCTCCTGATGTACTGGCCTGTCTCCTGGTAGCACCTCCATACTCTGGACACTACACTGACAGACACAGGAAACCTTCTTGCCATAGGTCACACTGATGTGCCATCCTGGATGAGCTGCACTACCTGAGCCATTTGAGTGGGTTGTAGACTCCGTCTCATGCTACCACTAGAGTGAAAGCACCACCAGCATTCCAAAGTGACCAAACCATCAGCCAGAAATCATAGGAACTGAGAAGTGGTCTGTGGTCACCACCTGCAGAACCACTCCTTTATTGGGGATGTCTGGCTAACTGCCTATGCTTTCCACCTGTTGTCTGTTCCATTTGCACTACAGCATGTGAAATTGATTGTTAATCAGTGTTGCTACCTAAGTGGACAGTTTGATTTCACAGAAATGTGATTGACTTGGAGTTACATTGTGTTGTTTAAGTGTTCCCTTTATTTTTTTTGAGCAGTTTATATAAGGAAAGTTACATTAAATAATTATCCTGGAAGCACAATAAATGCATATGTTGTCTATAAAAATACCTAATTTAGGTTATACCATTTAGTCGCTTGAAATTTTAAAAAATATAGCTTCTAAAAAGTTAATTTGACAAGAAAGGTGCTGTCATATAGCAATATTTAAAGAACACTCCTGGGATTTTCATTTATAGGATGTTTTTGGTGGATAAATATCTTTGTATATTGTTGGTAAACCATCTACTGCTTTCCTTGATTCTACTTATATTTACTATGACAATCAACTCTTAAATCCGCGTGGAAGGAAACCAGGAGTCAGTGACTTTGTATCAAGCTCTTTATTGCAGTCAGGAACCGAACTGGCTCTTAGAAAAACTTTGCGGCTTTTTATTCCCAAGCGGCCGCCGCGGCCAATGGCACCGCTTTGAATCTCCTGTGATTCGAATCTACCAATCACGGGAGATTCTCAGCGAGCCAATCGGCGTGGCTTGCCTAGCCAATCCGATCGCCCCGCGCTTTGGCCAATCAAAGCGTGGGGATCTCAAGAATTCAAATGAAGGTACAGAACACCCCTCCTCTCTTGGTTCAGTCCTACGTAGCGTAGTCCCTTAGGTAGGTGGGGCTCCGTCTTTGCCTACTGGACCTGCGCAGGTCAGTCGTAGGTTGGATCCCAGCCGGTTCAGTCGGGGTCTCTGTTTCTCCAGACTCCGTCGTGGGAACCGCCTGGTCTGTCTGGCTGGGCCGCTCTCCACAGCTCCCTCCTGGGCTACCCGGGTTGGTTGAGCTGCGGGTTTCACCCCTCCCACTCGGTCTTCCCGGGTTGGTTGAGCTGGCCTGGCTGTCTCTTCCTGGTGAGGTTTCGTGCTGGCTGCTTTCAGGTGAGTATGGCTGGTTTCTTTTTTCTGGGTTTTGGTTCCCGGGGTATCCCCTCCCCTCTTAGTTTGTGTTGAGAAGGTTGGTTTTGTTTGGTTGCGTGTCAGTGTTGTCTTGTGTGGCCGTCCTCGATCTTAACTGATCGATGTGGCGTTTCCACGCTCGTCTGTTGGTTGTTTGTAGCCGGTATGAATGTGGGCCTGTTAGCTGTGTTATGAATGCTGGTACCCATAATGGGTCTCCGGTTAGGTTCTTCACATAGACGGCGTCGCCTGGTGCGAAGGTTCAGTGTTTGCTGGTGGAGTCTGGGGGTTTCTCTGGGTTGTAAGTGGGGTGTAGTCTACCGAGTGGGGACCTTATTTTCCTCTCCATTAGCAGTTCTGCTGGGCTTTTATTTGTTGTGGTGCTCGGGGTTATGTGCTGTATGAAAAGTAATTTATTTATTTTGTCCTGGATCTCCTTGTGGTCTATTTTCTGTATGGTTTTTTTGTGAATTGAACCATCCGTTCCGCCCTACCATTCGCCGCCGGATGTGCTGGGGCTGTCAGTGCGTGTCAAATGCCCCTTTCCACTAGGAATTTTTCGAATTCTAGCGAGGTGAATTGGGGCCCGTTGTCGGAAACGAGGACGTCCGGCAGGCCGTGTGTTGTGAAGAGTTTGCAGAGTTCTTTGGTCACGGCTTCCGTGGTGGTTGTTCTCATGTTGCTTACCTCCAGCCAGTTGGAGTAAGCGTCTACGGTTATTAAGAAAGTGTGTCCTTTTGTGGGCCCCGCGAAATCTATGTGGATTCAAGACCAAGGTCCCCTGGGAGTTTCCCACTCTAGGATGGGTGCTGTGGGTGGGCTTGGTCTAGTTTCCTGGCATCGTTGACACCTTGCTACCCAGGCCTCAATCTGTTTGTCCATCCCTGGACACCAAGCGTAACTTCTGGCCAGGGCTTTCGTTCTAATGATGCCCGGGTGCCCCTCGTGTAACAGTTCCAAAACCTTCCCTTGTAGTTTTTCCAGGATGACCACCCTATCCCCCCCATAGTATACACCCTTTTAGTAATGAGAGTTCCATTTGCCGGTTCTGGAATGTCCTGAAGGTCTCGTCGTTGTCCTTTTCTGGCTACCCTTTCTCTACCCAATGCAAAACCCGCGCTAGACGTTTGTCTTTATTAGTTTCTCGGGCAATGTCTGACATGGTTATGGGTAGGTTGGGTAGAGTCTCTATGCTGAGGGTGGTCATCGTGGGTGCTGGGTCAGTGTCTGGTTCGGGTAATGGTGAGCGGCTTAAGGCATCCACATGGGAGTTAGTCTTACCGAGTCGGTGTGTGAGCCCGTAGTTGTAGGCGGCCAGGAATTGGCACCACTTTGTCATTCATGGAGACAGAATGTTCAGGGTGGCCCTGTTCCCTGCGAGTATTCCCAGCAGCAGTTTGTGGTCGGTGATGATGGTAAACGTCCGGCCGTAGAGGTACTCATGAAACCTTTTTACTACGGCGACGATAGCCAAAGCCTCTTTGTCCAGCTGGCTGTAGTTCCGTTCCGGTTTGGTGAGGGTCCTTGAAAAGAACGCGATGGGTGCTTCCTTTCCGTCGGGGAGAGTGTGGCTGAGGACAGCGCTGACGCCGAAGGGTGATGCATCGCATGTGATGGCTAGTGGTAGGATCTCGTTGTACTGGATGAGGACGGCATCCAAAGTGAGCAGGTCCTTGGTTTTCCTGAAGGCGGCTTCCTCGCGTTTCCCCCAAGTCCAGGTAGCCACCTTGTCCAAAAGCCTATGCAAAGGCTCCGCCGCAGTCGCCTTTTGGGGCAGGAAGACATTATAAAAGTTAAGTAGCCCCAGAAATGCCTGCAGTTCTGTTTTTGACCTGGGTGTGGGGGCTTCCTTGATGCCTTTAAATTTTTTGTCGGTGGGGTGAATGCCGTGTCGGTCTAGGAGGTATCCTAGGAATTCGACCCACTCTGTGTACAGCTGG
The DNA here is from genome assembly GCA_033807585.1 of Hydrophis major. Classification (NCBI taxonomy): domain Eukaryota; kingdom Metazoa; phylum Chordata; class Lepidosauria; order Squamata; family Elapidae; genus Hydrophis; species Hydrophis major. Next base: position 139,944,203 of record CM066343.1, on the reverse strand, counting down.
CATTTTTCCTTCTTCACTTTAAGCCCGGTTTCTTTGAATCTCGTTAGCACCTCCCTTAGGCGACTCTCTAGTTCGGCCTGGTTGGTTGCCGGTACTAGTACATCGTCAAAGTATGGTACCACCCCCTTGATGCCTTGTAAGAGTCTTTCCATGAGGCTCTGGAAAATTCCAGGCGCCATGCTGACTCCAAATTGGAGGCGGTTGCATCTAAAGGCTCCCCGGTGGTGACTATGGTTTGCGCCTCTGCAGTTTCCTCGTCGACCGGCAGTTGCTGGTATGCTTGGGCCAGGTCGAGTTTCGCAAAAACTTTGCCCCCTCCCAGTGAGTGTAGGAGATGCTGCACTACTGGGACAGGGTAAGCGCTTTGCTGCAAGGCGCCATTTAGGGTGGCCTTATAGTCCCCGCAGATTCTCACTGACCCATCAGGCTTGATTGGGGTAACTATGGGGGTCTCCCACCGGGCGTGGTCTATGGGTTGTAAGACCCCTTGCTTGACGAGCTTGTCAATTTGCTCATCGATTTTCAGTTTGAGTGCAAAAGGTACCCGCCTTGGTTTTAGGCGTTTCGGGGGAACGTTTGGGTCTAGGCTGAAGGATATAGGGGGCCCTTGGTATTTGCCTAGGGTGCCGTCGAACACTTCTTGGAAATCCCAGGCCAGTTGCTGCTCCCAGTCGGCTTCGGCGATGTGGTCGATGTCCATGACTGCGATGCCTAGCGGTGCGAACCATTGAAGTCCCAGCAGGCTAGGTCGGTCTCGATCGACGATGGTCAGGGGAAGTTTTTCGGTGTGCTCCTTGTATGTCACTGTGAATTTTCCTGTTCCGACTACAGGGATATGGTTTCCCTGGTAGTCTTTGAGGATTAGTCTCTGGTTTTCTAGTTCCCTCCTCTGGATGGTAGGCACCAAGCGTTTCATTTCTTGCCATGCTACCATTGAGAGGTAGGACCTGGAGTCCACCTCCATTTTACAGGGTTTGCCTTCGATGCCTACCTCCACGTAGACCTTTCTGGCATCTGTGGTAGTTGCGCAGCCGATGGTGACCGTCTGATGTGTCTCTTCTCTCCGCCGGCTCTCGCCCCCTCGTTGGGCTCGTCCGTTCCATTCCAAATGGTTGTCTGCTGGGCGGTCTCTGGTCCTGGAGGGTGGGCTCTCTCGTTTCCGCTCGCTCGGGTCCAATCGTCTGGGGCTGTGGGTTTTCTTGAGGCGGCAGATGCGGGCTATGTGGCCTTTTTTGTCGCAATGCTGGCAAACGGAGTCGAAGAACCGGCATTCGGATCTGGGGTGGTCGCCTCCGCAACCGGCACATGCGGTCCTTGGCTTATGACTCCACCGGCTGCGCTGGTCACGGCCTGCCTGGAGACGGTGGATGTCTTCCTCCTCATCTGATGTGCCCGAGGTGGAGTGGAGTTCGCCCTGGTGGGTGGTAGTTTCAGGTTGGGCCTCAGTTGACCTTACAGGGTTGTTGTTTGTGGTGCGGTCCCCGGCATTCGGTCTCCGCATGCGGTCTGCTGATTGTAGGGTTGCTTCGACTGCCACAGCTTTGGAGATGGCATCGGCAAGAGCGATGTTGCCCTTAGCCATCAACTGACTTTGGAGAACAGGGTCCCAAAGGCCAAGCATAATTCGGTCCCGCAGGGCCTCGTTCATATTGGGGAACTCACATAGTCCTCCAAGGCGCCACAGCTCTACAACAAAATCACTGAAACTCTCGCCTGACCGCTGGTCCCGCCGATAAAATTCGTGTCATCGGATGAGAACGGGTACGGCTGGAGTGTAGTGTTTCCGGAGTAATGGCTCGAGGTCCGCCCAATCCATCGCGGTAACATCGGCGGGCTTGGCTAGTGCTTTTGCCATCTTAAACACTGTGGGCCCGCAGTGCTTTAGGAAGATGGCTCGTTTCTTCAGTCCCGGGGCATCCTTCAGGTCATTGCATTCGAGGAACATGTGGAATCTGTCCGTGTAAGATTCCCAGTCCTCACTGGCGGGGTTGAAGGGGGTTGGTGGCGTAATGCTGGCCATCTCGTCGGTTAGCTGGCTTCCGTCGGACACGTGCTTCGGTTCAGGATAAGGATCCCATCCTCATCGCCAGTGTTATGTCCACGTGGAAGGAAACCAGGAGTCGGTGACTTTGTATCAAGCTCTTTATTGCAGTCAGGAACCGAATTGGCTCTTAGAAAAACTTTGCGGCTTTTTATTCCCAAGCTGCCGCGGCCGCGGCCAATGGCACTGCTTTGAATCTCCCGCGATTCGAATCTACCAATCGCGGGAGATTCTCAGCGAGCCAATTGGCGCGGCTCGCCTAGCCAATCCGATCGCCCCACGCTTTGGCCAATCAAAGCGCGGGGATCTCAAGAATTCATATGAAGGTACAGAACAAACTCCACCCCCATTTTGATCTCATTTCCAGTTAGAACTTCTTGTTTAGAGCTGTTACCCTGTCTCCCAATACAGTTCTAAGTATCTATATTAGACATTATTTTGTGACTAATGCAATATGTTAGCTGCTAATTTCAAATGTTAGAACAATTAATCAACTTGCCTCCAGAAATTGTAAATGTTCTAATACTGGAAGTTTTAAAGAAGAAATTGGATAAACATTTGTCTGAAATGCATTTGTCTGAAAAAGGTTTCCTGCCTAAGCAGGGAGTTGGACTAGAAGACCTCCAAGGTCCCTTCCAACTCTGTTATTCTATAAATGGAAATGGTAAGCAGAGAATGAAAATGCAGAACACTAAGTGATCAAAATGTTAGTCATTTGGTTCTAATCATCCCACCTTTTCATTCCTACTAACCAACTGTAGAGAGCCAATAGTAAAAGTAACCAGATGGCAAATCCTTTCTAACTATAGTTTTATCTTGTTTGCCAGCAGTTAAAAACATCTTGCATTCCAGTGGATAGACTGTATTCAGTAACTGATTTTGAACAATTAAATTATTAAATAATTAAATAACAACGGAATCTTGGAAAAGGAAGAAAGGTTAAATATGTGAATGTGATACTAAATTACATCCTGAAATGTATAACTTTCTAAATATAGTTTATCATGGATAGGCAGCAGCAGCTAAGAATGCTTATTCCAGTGGAAAGTCTCTAGAACAGTTTTTCAAAGTTGCCAAGGTTGAAAAATGCTGTTCTGATATATTTGATTTAAAATCCAGCACTGATAATTTGTGCACATATAAATTGCTTTTTATATTGTGCATGATCTAATCAATATGATTCTGTATAATCAAGGTTGAATTTGTTGCTTAAAACTTAATGTTTAGAGCTTCATTTTATATAGTTATATTGTATTTATCTTTTTAAAAAGTAAGTACAAGATTATGTCAGAGATTTGATAAACCATGGATTTAATATGAAAGTGAAGAAAAGTCTTTAAACACTCTCTACTACCAAATAGAAAGATAAAGCAGACATTTTAATGGCAGCCAAAATAATTTGGACCATATCTTGAGAATTTCTATAAGAAGTCAATTATATCTGAAGAAATCTATCACTGCTATAAAATTCTTAGATACTAAAGTATCGAAGAAGACATCTTTAACAAAAATGCTGCATTCACACAAAATCATGAACTCTATTCTACTTGAAGTTTATTTCCACAGCCAAGCAGCTGTGTTTACAATGAGATATACCACAACAGGCAAACAAGGCAGAATTTTACTTTACCTTACCTTTGGAATTTACACCAGATATCTCAGTATCAATCAAATGCGTGAACATCAGCATTAGACTTCATTGTGCAGCTTTCTCAGATCAAATGAACAAGGATTAGAATAGAATATTTTATTGGCCAAGCGAGATTTCGTGCTGGCTGCTTTCAGGTGAGTATGGCTGGTTTATTTTTTCTGGGTTTTGGTTCCCTGGGTATTCCTCCCCTCTTGGTTTGGGTTGCAGGGGTTGGTTTTGCTTGGTTGCGCGTCGGTGGTCTCTTGTGTGGTCATCCTCGATCTTAACTGGTCGATGTGGTGTTTCCATGCTCGTCCGTCGGTTGTTTGTAGCCGGTACGAGTGTGGGCCTGTTAGTTGTGTTATGATGGCCGGTACCCATAATGGGTCTCTGGTTAGGTTCTTCGCGTAGACGGCGTCGCCTGGTGCGAAGGTTCGGTGTTTGCTGGTGGAGTCTGGGGGTTTCTCTGGGTTGTACGTGGGGTGTAATCTATCGAGTGGGGACCTTATTTTCCTCCCCATTAGCAGTTCGGCTGGGCTTTTATTTGTTGTGGTGTTTGGGGTTATGTGCTGGATGAAAAGTAATTTATTTATTTTGTCCTGGATCTCCCCGTGGTCTATTTTCTGGATGTTTTCTTTGTGAATTGAACCATCCGTTCTGCCCTACCATTCGCCACCGGATGCACTGGGGCTGTCAGCGCGTGTCGTATGCCCCTCTCCACTAGGAATTTTTTGAATTCTAGCGAGGTAAATTGGGGCCCGTTGTCGGAAACGAGGACGTCTGGGAGGCCGTATGTTGCGAAAAGTTTGCAGAGTTCTTTGGTCATGGCCTCCGTGGGGGTTGTTCTCATGTTGCTTACCTCCAGCCAGTTGGAGTAAGCGTCTACGGTTATTAAGAAAGTGTGTCCTTTTGCCGGTTCTGGAATGTCCTGAAGGTCTCGTCGTTGTCCCTTTCCAGCCACCCTTTCTCTACCCAATGCAAAACCCGCGCTAGACGTTTGTCTTTATTAGTTTCTCGGGCAATGTCTGACGCGGTTATGGGTAGGTTGGGTAGAGTCTATATGCTGAGGGTGGTCGTCGTGGGTGCTGGGTCAGTGTCAGGTTCCGGTAAAGGTGAGTGACTTAAGGCATCCGCATGGGAGTTAGTCTTACCAGGTCGGTGTGCAAGTCCGTAGTTGTAGGCAGCCAGGAATTCGGACCACCTTGTCATTCGGGGAGACATAATGTTCGGGGTGGCCCTGTTCCCTGCAAGGATTCCCAGCAGCGGTTTGTGGTCGGTGATGATCATAAACGTCCGGCCGTAGAGGTACTCGTGAAACCTTTTTACTGCGGTGACGATAACCAAAGCCTCTTTGTCCAGCTGGCTGTAGTTCCGCTCCGGTTTGGTGAGGGTCCTTGAAAAGAACGCGATGGGTGCTTCTTTTCCGTCGGGGAAAGTGTGGCTGAGGACAGCGCTGACGCCGAAGGGTGATGCGTCACATGTGATGGCTAGTGGTAGGTTCTCGTTGTACTGGATGAGGACGGCATCTGAAGTGAGTAGGTCCTTGGTTTTCCTGAAGGTGGCTTCCTCGCGTTTCCCTCAAGTCCAGGTAGCCGCCTTGTCCAAAAGCCTATGCAAAGGCTCCGCTGCGGTCGCCTTTTGGGGCAGGAAGACATTATAAAAGTTAAGTAGTCCCAGAAACGCCTGCAGTTCCGTTTTTGACTTGGGTGTGGGGGCTTCCTTAATGGCTTTAATTTTCTTGTTGGTGGGGTGAATGCCGTGTCGGTCTAGGAGGTATCCTAGGAATTCGACCCACTCTGTGTACAGCTGGCATTTTTCCTTCTTCACTTTAAGCCCGGTTTCTTTGAACCTCGTTAGCACCTCCCTTAGGCGAGTCTCTAGTTCGGCCTGGTTGGTTGCCGATACTAGTACATCATCGAAGTATGGGACCACCCCCTGTAAGAGTCTTTCCACGAGGCTCTGGAAAATTCCAGATGCCACGCTGACTCCAAATTGGAGGCGGTTGCATCTAAACGCTCCCTGGTGGGTGACTATGGTTTGTGTCTCGGCAGTTTCCTCGTCGACTGGCAGTTGCTGGCATGCTTGGGCCAGGTCGAGTTTCGCAAAAACTTTGCCCCCTCCCAGTGAGTGTAGGAGATGCTGCACTACTGGGACAGGGTAAGCGCTTTGCTGCAAGGCGCCATTTAGGGTGGCCTTATAGTCCCCGCAGATTCTCACTGACCCATCAGGCTTAATCGGGGTGACTATGGGGGTCTCCCACTGGGTGTGGTCTATGGGTTGTAATACCCCTTGCTTGACAAGCTTGTCAATTTGCTCGTCTATCTTCGGTTTGATTGCGAATGGTACCCGCTTTGGTTTTAGGCGTTTCGGGGAACGTTGGGGTCTAAGCTGAAGGATATAGGAGGTCCTCGGTACTTGCCTAGGGTGCTGTCGAACATTTCCTGGAAATCCCGGGCCAGTTGCTGCTCCCAGTCGGCTTCGGCGATGTGGTCGATGCCCGTGACTGCAATGCCTAGCGGTGCGAACCATTGAAGTCCCAGTAAGCTAGGTCGGTCTCGATCGACGATGGTTAAGGGAAGTCTTTCGGTGTGTCCCTTTTAGGTCACTGTAAACTGTCCTGTTCTGACTACAGGGATGCGGTTTCCCTGGTAGTCTTTGAGGATTAGTCTCTGGTTTTCTAGTTGCTTTCTCTGGATGGTAGACACCAAGCGTTTAATTTCTTGCCAGGCTACCATTGAGATGTAGGACCCGGAGTCCACCTCCATTTTATAGGGTTCACCTTCAATGCCTACCTCCATGTAGAGCTTTCTGGCTTCTGTGGTTGTGGCGTGGCCGATAGTGACCGTCTGATGTGTCTCTTCTCTCTGACTGGCCTCGCCGCTTCATTGGGCTCATCCGTTTTGCTCCCAGCGGTTGTCTGTTGGCCGGTCTCTGGTCCTGGGGGGTGAGCTTTCTCATCTCCGCTCGCTCGGGTCCCATCGCCTGGGGCTGTGGGTCTTCTTGAGGCGGCAAACGCGTGCGATGTGGCCCTTCTTGTCACAGTGCCGGCAAACAGAGTCGAAGAACCGGCATTTGGATCTGGGGTGGTCGCCTCCGCAACCCGCACATGCAGTCCTCGACTTACGACTCCGCCGGCTGCACTGGTCGCGGCCTGCCTGGAGATGGTGGATGTCTTCCTCCCCGTCGGACGTGTCCGAGGTCGAGTGGAGTTCGCCTTGGTGGGTGGTGGTTTCAGGTTGGGCCTCGGTCGACCTTGCAGGGTTGTTGTTTGCAGTGCGATCCCCAGCGTTCGGTCTCCGCATGCGGTCTGCTGACTGTCGGGTTGCTTCGGCGGCTGCGGCTTCAGAGATGGCGTCGGCGAGAGCGATGTTGCCCTTAGCCATCAACTGACTTTGGAGAACGGGGTCCCAAAGGCCGAGCACGATTTGGTCCCGCAGGTCCTCGTTCATTTTGGAGAACTCGCATAGTCCTCCCAGGTGCCGCAGCTCTGCAACAAAATCACTGAAACTCTCGCCCGACCGCTGGTCCCGCCGATAAAATTCATGCCATCGGATGAGGATGGGCACGGCTGGAGTGTAGTGGTTCCGGAGCAATGGTTCGAGGTCCTTCCAATCCATCGCGGTAACGTCGGCGGGCTTGGCTAGAGCTTTTGCCATCTTAAACACTGCGGGCCCGCAGTGTGTTAGGAAGATGGCTCGTTTCTTCGGTCCCGGGGCATCCTTCAGATCGTTGCATTCGAGGAACATGTGGAATCTGTCCGTGTAAGATTCCCAGTCCTTGGTCGCAGGGTTGAAGGCGGTTGGTGGCACGATCCTGGCCATCTCGTCGGTTGGCTGGCTTCCGTCGGACACGTGCTTCGGTTCAGGATGAGGATCCCATCCTCGTCGCCAGTGTTAAGTCCGCGTGGACAGAAGCCAGGAGTCGGTGACTGTGTTTCAAGCTCTTTTTATTAGTCAGGAACCGAACTGGGGCTAAAGGAAAACTTCGCGGCTTTTTATTTCCAAGCCGCAGCGGCCGCGGCCAATGACACCACTTTGAATCTCCCGTGATTCGAATCTACCAATCGCGGGGGATTCTCAGCGAGCCAATCGGCGTGGCTCGCCTAGCCAATCCGATTGCCCCGCGGTTTGGCCAATCAAAGCGCGGGGATCTCAAGAATTCAAATGAGGGGACAGAACACAAATCATACTAGGAAACAGCCAATATAAATTGTAAGGATACAAGACAAAGTTACTCTCCTACAATCATAAGTGGAGGGGATGGGTGATAAGATGAGAAGATAAACAGTAATAGTTGTGCACACTTTATAAATAGTTGAACAATGTTGAGGGAATTATTTGTTTAGCAGAGTGATGGCTTTCGGGGAAAAACTGTTCTTGTGTCTAGTTGTTCTGGAGTGCAGTGCTCTATAGCATCATTTTGAGGGAAGGAGTTGAAACAGTTTATGTCTGGGAGGTGAGGGGTCTGTAAATATTTTCACAGGTCTCTTTTTGACTTGTGCAGTATACAGGTCCTCGATTGAAGGCAGGTGGGTAGTAATTGTTTTTTCTGCAGTCCTAATTATCCTCTGAAGTCTATGTCTGTCCTACTGGGTTTCAGAACCAAACCAGACAATTATAGAGGTGCAGGTGATAAACTTAATAATTCCTCTGTAGAACTGGATCAACAGCTCCTTGGACAGTTTGAGCTTTCTGAGTTGGCACAGAAAGAACATTCTTTGTTGTGCTTTTTTGATGACATTTTTGATGTTAGGTGTCCATTTTAGAACATGTAATATAGTAGAACCTAGAAATTTGAAGGTCTCTACTGTGTTGTCTAGTATTGTAAGAGGTGGTAGTATGGGAGGGTTTCTTTTAAAGTCTACAACCATTTCTACAGTTTGTTCAGTTCCAGATTGTTTTGGTTACACCACAAGGCAGTCTGTATGCAGATTCATCATTGTCTTGAATGAGACCAATCACTGTTGTGTCATCAGCAATTATATTATATATAATTTTGCAAATAATGCCATAACATAACATAATGGAATTTGTCTTTCTGCAGAATATAAAAAAAAATCTTTGTATTATTTCTTAATGAAAATATAATCTCTCTAAATCTAACAAAATTATTGGTGTCAAGATTCAAAATAATAGAATTAATGATTTGTCCTTGCAGTATTTTTGTTAAAAATCTTTTCTTAGATACTATAGTCTTAAAAATTGTATAAAATGATGGATCCCTTCCAATATGTTTGAATTGATTTTGACATATTTGACAATACAACACCAACCAAGGTCTAATTGGAGACAGAAAATTTTTAGCTCAAAGTAGGATAGGGTTGAGTGGGACGGTAACTGTATATATAACCACAGGAACCAGCAAAAGATATATTAATAGCCATGCAAAAGTACAATACAAATAGAGATTCCAGGACCATTATTGTTTTCATACTGTATAATTAACAGTTTCTTCATATTTCATTGTCAAGTAATCAATTTTTCTTTGAATGTAAGATAAAAACATTTTTAAATGGCAAAGAATGACTTGTTTCTATTTATATAAAATTTGAGGTCATTAAATCTGCTTCTTAAATTAATGTTTACAATAGGTTTAATCACTAATGGAATTAAATAGCATAATATTTAAGTATAATATGGTAATTTTGGTATAATTATTATAGCATTTAAAATACATCAAGCTTATTTTGATTATTTTTTCACAAGTTTCTTTATACCTTAATTTTAATCAAGTCACTTTTGAATTAAAATAAAGAGGACATCTGTTTCTTGAATAGGAATATGCTAAATGACAATTTCCCCTTTATTGTAATCTACTTTTGGCAAGCTGCCAGTATAGAAAAATGATGGCTAATGTGTGGTGTTGTAGATGCTATTGAATTTCAGCTACAGTATTATAGGCAGCATAACTAGTAGTAAATAGAAATATGCATAAGATTACCAGATCAGTCAAAGCGAAATCTGGACAGCTACTAGATCAGAGTTCCCTGATCTTTCTGGTTGGGTGGGGAGAGGGGATGGTTCCGTGTGAATGGTGGCCAAATACATGCGCATATGAGCTTATCTGCCACTTCTGTGGCCTGCTTCCAAATGGCCCCAGACCTGGTAATGGGTCGTGGCCCAGGGGTTGGGGACCCTTGTACTAGATGACAGCTAAGAAGTATAAGGAACTATTGTTTGCTGCTTATAGTGGTTGTCCTTGACTTATCAGATTGATTGACCTATTACTTTAAATTAATTGTTTTACTGTCTACTTTGCAGCGAATAATATCATTCTGCAAATGTTATTTTTGGCATTTATTATAGGTTTGGAAAAAAGAATACTGGATTGTTTAGAAGAATGAAAATTTACTTTCATTTGGAAATGTATGAGATTTTCAGGACTCTTGTCTCAGAACTATATGTGGAATTCCCCATAAAGTTTTTTCTTGTAATTGCTCCTGGATTGACTATCTAACAACAAAATGATGTCTTCCACTTGTAACAGAATGTTGTTTTTCATAAGTAAATGACTAATAATTTTATACACAAGAAGGTTTATATGATATATGGACTCAAGACAGAAGTGTGGTGTCTGTGATCACTAGGATATGTTCAGTCCTCTGAACAATTTCTGAATCGTCATGTAGAGTTTGATCTTCTGTATAATAGGCTAGAATCTAGAAAGAAAGAAAGCATTTAATGCAATATGACTACCTGGACAACTAAATCTGATGAAGTTTAGTCCTCATTAAATTGTCATTTTTGGAATTTCCTATACATTGGTGGAAATGACTACCTTATTGCTTTGTCACAGGTTTCTTTAAAAAAAATTTCATTCAATTGACTTAGACTAAAAAGAATCACAAAAGCATTGACCATGAGTAGGCCATTTAATCCCCCCCCCATAAGGGTTGGAGAGATATTTATTTTGAAAAAAAACAAAATATAAAAAAGAAATGTGAAACTTAAAAATCTGTGTATAAATTCTTTCCATTATTTGAATTGTAGAAACCCAGATTCACTTTTAAGCATGAGAGGGCATCATATAAATTATATAAATAAATAAATATTCTATTGCTATTGTTCTTATATAATTATTATAATATTACTATTCAATTACTATTAATTGAATATTTTGTAATACTAAAATCTAGTAGAACTATTCTATTATTATAACATTTTCTCTTTACAATTATTACACTACACTCTATAATATTACTATACATATTTATATATCTTCTTCTTACAAATCCTGTTCTGTCTTCTGCTTCATTTCTGTTCTCTCTTTGATTATGCTCTCTCTTTCTTCTGATTCTTCTTCCAATGACAAGCATGCAGAGTACCTACACCTTTCCACATTGTCCTTTTCTTTGCTGTGTCTCTATGCTCATTTTTCCTTTGGACCATCCTGTTAAGTGTGGAGTATGGGTGCAAATAATGGAGACGAGCTGGTGAAAACAGTGAACTTCAAACTCTTTATTTACATGGTGTGACAGCTCAAACTGGATGGCTGCTATAGCCTTCCTTATATAGGCAACTTATTAACTCTTCAACCAATAACAACCTGGGGGTGCTAGCTCCGTTAACCAATGAGAGCGGCCTGTTAATGGCCAATCAGATTCTCCTGAATGGACCAATCTGATCTTGCCATTTAACAGCTAATCAGAAGTGCAAGGCCAGAACCTGCACTTCTGATTGCACTTGACTTCAAGCTCAAGATAACTTTATTTAACATTTATTCATTCACAACACCCCTTCCCCCCAGGTTCCGCTTGCAGGGTGCGGTTACGTAGTCCTTGAGTAGGACGGTTGTTTTGTTAGTCTGTTTGATTTTCGCTGTGCACCTGGTATTTCGCTGCACTCTTGTTGAGGTAGGGCGTTGTTTGGTGAAAGGGGTGCCTCTGATTCAGAGTTCGCATTTTCGTTGTCACCAATATCTTCAGCGTCACCCTGAGGTGAACTCACTCCCATCCCTGGTTCCTGTTCTCGCATTTCTGTTCCGCTATCGTTTCCTTCAAAAAGGTTTTCCACTAGTTGAAATTCATCTTCCTCTGTATCACCCCCTCCCCTCAGTTTGGTTATTAGGAAGCTCGAAATTGCCTGACTGCAGCCTTGATTGTAGTTGATCGATATGGTGCTTCCAAAGTCTATCATCAGGGCATTGTACAAGGTATGATCTTGGGCCAGTTATATGGACCACAGTTGCTTCTACCCACAGCGGATCGCCCGATAAGTTTTTAGCGAACACCAAATCACCTACCTGGAAGGTACGGCATCGGCCACTGGATCCAAGTGGTTTCTCCGGTTTGTACGCTGGGTGTAACTGGTTGAGGTGGGAGCGGAGCTTTCGTCCCATTAACAGCTCGGCGGGAGTTTTGTTGGTGACGCTGTGAGGCGTGATATGCTGTAAAAAGAGGATTCGGTTTATCTTCTCTTTGATGTTGTCATAGTCCACTTTCTGTAGCATTTTCTTGACGAATTATACCATGCGTTCGGCCCTACCATTGACCGCAGGGTGCACAGGTGAAGTGAGTGCATGTTGGATACCGTGGTCAGCCAGGTACTGCTCAAAGGACAGCGCAGTAAATTGGGGCCCGTTGTCATATACCAGAACGCCTGGTAATCCGTGGGTTGCAAACAGTCTTTCTAGTTTTTTGATGACCGCTTCGGTGGTCGTGTTTCTCATTCGGTGGATTTCGAGCCAGTTCGAGTAGGCATCTACGGTTAGCAAGAAGGTGTGGTCTTTGGTCGGCCCAGCAAAATCTAGATGGATATGGGACCAGGGTCCCCACGGTGTCTCCCATTCGGTTGGGATTGACTTTGGTGGAGCGTTGCTTACTTCTTGGCATCTATGACAAGTTTTGACCCACGACTCAATTTGTCTATCGATGCCTGGCCACCACGCGTAGCTTCGCGTGAGGGTCTTCATGCGCACGATGCCAGGTTGGCCATTGTGCAAGGTTCCTAGTAGTGCTGGATGGAGTCGTTCTGGGATAACGACTCTATCACCCCAGATGATACAGCCCTTTTGAGAAAACAACTCTGTTTGTCGACTTTTGAATGGTGCGAAGTCGTCTGATACTTGGTCCAATGGCCATCCCTGTTCCACCCACGTGAGGACTTGTGCCAAGGTGGGGTCGCGTTTTGTTTCTCTCGCAATATCACGGGCAGTTAATGGCGGCGTACAAAGTGTCTCGATCTGCAACATTGTCATTGTTGGCGCGGGGTCGTTGATAGTCTCTGGAAGCGGTGCATGGCTCAATGCGTCGGCGTGGGGAATAGCTTTTCTGGGGCAGTATTGCAGCTGATAATTATAAGCAGCCAAGAATTCTGACCAACGAGTCATCCTGGGAGATAATATATAGGGGGTTGGCTTATCCCCAGCTATTATTCCCAGGAAAGGTTTGTGGTCAGTCACTATAGTAAAAGCCCGGCCGGACACATACTCATGAAATCTTTTGACAGCTGATACAATTGCAAGGGCTTCTTTATCAATCTGGCTATAATTTCGCTCAGTTTTCGAGAGTGTCTTTAAAAAATAGGCAACAGCAGCTTCGCTACCGTTAGGCAATACGTGGCTCAAAATGGCGCCCACTCCGAAAGGCGATGCATCACACGTGATATTTAACGGTAAGGTTTCATTGTACTGCATTAGTACAGCGTCAGAAGTCAGTAGCTTTTTTACATTACTGAACGCCTGCTCTTTTCCATGACCCCATACCCAATTTGCTTTTTTGTCCAGTAGCCGATGTAAAGGTTCAGTGACAGTCGCCTTGTGTGACAAGAATACGTTATAAAAATTGATGAGGTCTAGAAACGCCTGGAGTTCAGCCTTATTCTGGGGTCTGGGAGCATTTTTTATTGCTCTCAATTTGCTATCTGTAGGGGGAATACCCTGACTGTCAATTAAGTACCCTAAAAATTCGACACGACCTGTACACAGCTTACACTTATTTTACTTCACCTTAAGGCCTGTGTCTTGGAATTTTTGGAGAACCAGTCTTAGACGATCCTGTAAAATTTGTGGAGTGGGGGCAGCAATTAACACATTGTCAAAGTAGGGGACAACCCCTTTAATCCCTTGTAAGAGTCTTTCCATTAGGCTCTGAAAGATCCCCAGGGCTACACTCACTCCAAATTGGAGCCGCGTACATTTAAAGGCACCTCAGTGCGTTACGATTGTCTGTGCCTGTGCAGTTTTTTCATCAACCGGCAGTTGCTGATAAGCCTGAGCTAAGTCTAGTTTAGCAAAAACTTTTCCACCCCCCAGGGAATGGAGGAGGTGTTGCACCACCGGCACCAGATATGGGTTTTGCTGCAGGGCATGGTTCAGGGTGGCTTAGTAGTCCCCACAAATTCTAATTGAGCCATCCGGCTTAATTGGTGTCACGATTGGGGTCTCCAGGGAGAGTGATTGGTTGGCTTTAACACTCCCTGGGCTATTAACTTATCAAGCTGTTCGTCGATTTTCGGCTTTAGTGCGAACGGAACTCGACGAGGCTTAAGGCAGATGGGAGCTATTTTTGGATTAAGGCTAAAGGATATCATGGTCCCCTTGTACTTGCCTAGCTTTTCCATGAAGACGGCCCTGAATTCATGGGCGAGGTCCTCCTCCCAGTCACTGCCGTCGATTCGGTTAATGCCTGCCACTTCAATGCCGAGTGGTGTGAACCATTGGAGGCCTAACAGGCTAGGCTGGTCCTTGTTGATCACAGTTAGGGGTAAGTACGCTGTGCAGTTCTTGAACAAAACCCGGACTTGACTGGATCCCACGACTGGAATCCGGTTCCCCTGATGATCTTTAAGTACGTGTCTTTGGAATTGAAGGTCTTGGCGCTGGATAGTAGGGATGAGTTGCTTGAGGGTCTTCCAGGAAACCATCGAAAGGGACGATCCTGAGTCGACTTCCATTTGGCAAGGCTGATTTTCAATGGCCACTTTAATTCGGATTTTCTTGGCATCCAATGAAGAAGTGTGACTGATAGTGATAGTTTGGTGAGCCTCTTCTCGCCTTGTTAAGCGATTCATGGGTCGGTTTCTGTAGGAGTGGTTTGCTGGTTCTCGCCTTACAGGACAGTTTCCTGTCAATTGGCGATAGTTGGCCCCTTTCGAGGTCTGGCTGGGTCCTAGGAGACTTCTGCAGACCTGTCCGATATGGCCTCGTTTCCCGCACTCATGGCAGAGCGCGTCGCGGAATTTGCAATCGGACCGGTAATGGTTGGCCCCACAGCCAGCGCATGGTTGCTGGGACTTCAGGTAATGGTCCCGATCGGACCACAGTCGATGGACCTCTTCTTCATCGCTGTCTGACGACGAAGAGAGGTCCTCATGGTGGGCCGTCAGAAGCTGTCCTTCTGACTTAGATGAAAGTTCATAGGCTGGTTGGTGTGTCAGAGTGCAGTTTCAGCGCAGTTGGGCAGCCGAATTCTTGGTTGCTTCCGCTGCCGTAGCATCAGTGATGGCATCGGCAAGGCTAATGTCGCCCTTTGCCATTATTTTGCTCTGCACATTTAGCGCATCTAATCCCAGAACTACTCGGTCTCTCAAAGCCTCTTCCAGGTCGATGAAATCGCAGAGGCCTCCCAAGTTTCAGAAGTCCACAACAAAATCAGCAACGCTCTCTCCTTTCCGCTGGTTTCTTTGGTAGAACTCATGCCGTCTTACGAGCGTTGGTACGGTCGGTGCATAGTGGGCCCTTAGTAGAAGTTCGAGGACATCCCAGTCCATAGCTTTCATTTCAGCCAGTTTTGCTAGTGCCTTGGCCATCTTGAATACAGTCGTCCTGCAATGCATTAGGAATACCGCCCATTTCTTCCCGATTGTGGCATCCTTCAGATTATTTGTTTCCAAGAACATTTGGAAACGATCCATGTAGGACTCTCAGTCTTCTTGCGCTGGGTCGAATGGAGCGGGTGGTACTACGCCACTGGACATGGTTCCGTGTGTTTCAGCCACGTGCTCGGTTGTATTCTTCGTTGTTTTAGTCAGCTCTGACGTCTCCACATCCCATCCTCGTCGCCAGTGTTAAGTGTGGAGCATGGGTGCGAATAATGGAGATGAGCCGGTGAAAACAGTAAACTTCAAACTCTTTATTTACATGGTGTGACAGCTCAAACTGGATGGCTGCTATAGCCTTCCTTATATAGGCAACTTATTAACTCTTCAACCAATAACAACCTAGGAGTGCTAGCTCCGTTAACCAATGAGAACGGCCTGTTAATGGCCAATCAGATTCTCCTGAATGGACCAATCTGATCTTGCCATTTAACAGCCAATCAGAAGTGCAGGGCCAGAACCCTGCACTTGACTTCAAGCTCAAGATAACTTTATTTAACATTTATTCATTCACAACACATCCAGTCTCTTTCAAGGAAATTCAGCTCTTTTTCCCTCTTGAGACTGGTGGTTGTAGGACTTCCAAAACACACATCTTCTCTATTCTCTTCCCTCACCTGCTTCAAGGTGAAGCTTTAATGGCAAATTTGCTCTGCTGATACTGGAGAAAAAGACTCAGATGATAGAGGAGGAGGGCAGCAAAGGTGACTACAATTTTTCTAAGCAGTCTGCTTTCTCACAAATCTGTTTCCCTCCAGTGACATCTGAACTAGTTCACTTTGCAATATATATAAATGGGAAATTAGTCAAGGTAGTACTGTTGTGAGAATTCTGAACAAGACTTTTCAAAATTTATGTAACTATGTTATACAATAAACACCAGCATTTTCTGGGGCTTCCAGTTAGGGCACCACACTGGAGCGGAGTGGAGCGCCGTTCTGAATGCCCAAAGTTCTGCGATCGGCAACTCATATGAGCAAAGTTGGATCCTGGAGGGACCAACAATAAAGAGGAGAAGATTCAAAGGTTTTGGGGAGAGCTGCGAATCCCAGATGCTGTAAGAAGAAATCCCAAAAACTGGCACAAAAGAAAATGATCTCCATGATCAGAACCAGAGATGTGGCTAATGAAGTAAGTAAAAAGAGACTAGCAGTGGAAAAGTGATTTAAAAGGAAAGTACCTGAACAGATCTGTGACTGACAGTGAAAGAAGAGGGAAGCTCCAAAATGAGAGACTTAAACAGGCAGCGGATTTGGCAGTAGGAGCATTTATGGTGATTGAATAACTGATTATTGTGCTGAGAAATTGATAGATGATAAGCGGGGTAAAGAAAGAAGAGGCGATATGGCTTTCTTCCCCTTTATTTGTGTAAACTGTGGGGCTGAAAGGAGAGGCTACTGAGAGAGAGATTGGCAGCAGTAAGAATTGTGAAAAAAGTGCAGTGAGAAAGTGAAAACCAAAGAAAGAAGAACTGTAATATTTGTGCATTTTTGAAAGAAAACAGCTTGAGACAGAAATTGCTGGATGAAGAGTGTAAATTTGTTTTTGCATCTGTGGACGATGGAAATGAAAAGAGAGCTCTGATGGTTTGAGATTATTAAAAGAGAAGGATTGATAGAGGTGATAAATGTGAAAGCCTCGTAGTGAGAAACTAAAAGGAACAATGAGTTGTAATGAATGTGCATTTTTAAAAGAAGACATTTTGAAACAAGAACTATTGAATGAAGAAAGAAGAATGGAGGTTTTGCAAATAGTATTTATAATATATATATATTGGATATTGGATATATGTAATAGATATATAAATATAAAATAGTGATATAGGGTTATTAGAATATTGAATAACAATTGAACAATAGGTTGAATATATTTGAATAAGAAGTAATATTCTGGTAAAGATAATATCTGATCTCTTCTCTTTTTCTTTTCTCCATATTTCTGAAAACCTTTTTTGTATATATAAGAACTTTTATAACTTTTATAATTATAATTGAGGATAGAAAGAAAGTAGATCTATAGTGAATTAACTTATGAACAGTGTCTAAGACCTTTCTTTAAGTATCTTATTAAGATTTACATACAATGAATTGATCATACTAATTAATTAAGACTATATTGATTACTGATTATTTATTATTAATTACTGGTTACTGATTATATTTGATTATAATTGATTGTTAAGGTTTAGATTTTATATTGGATAGTGTTGTAGACACAAGATATAATAGGTTAACATTTAATAGAGTAAATAGTAAATCAATCATACAATAGGAGAGATCTTATTACAAAAACATACTACCAGATAGGATAAAAAGAATGTAATGGAGAATACTCTTAGCAGTGCTATTTAATGGTAGTTTGGAAGACATTTTTACAGGTCTTGAAAATGACAATTATGACCGCAACTGTAAAAATGGCAAAGAAGACAACAGCAACTATATCTTTCTCCATCGGGACAAAGATCGTTAGATACGATGTTAACAGCAGAAAAACCAACTTCCTCTTTAATATTACAGATGGTACAGTCAATGCTGACTATGATGCAAGAGATGATGATGAGAACTTAAGAATTGATAGCGAGGAATCATGAGGACTTGAACACCGAAATGAAGAACGATATTGGAGTGAAAACTGATATACAGAAATTGGACAAGATTGAAACAATGCAAGAGGAGATGGTGAAGAGTGAACAGAAAATGACAATGATGGAAACCAGAACTGAATGTGAGGGGAAAAAATTAGAGGAGACAGAAGAGAATTGGAAAATATTATATTGTGATCTTCGGGAATCAGTGGTCCACTTGGAATTGGAGAAAGCGGCGTTCTTTCTTAGGTTTCAGAACTTCAATGAAGACAGGAATGAAGACATACATACCATCATGACAGAATTGATAGCGGAAACCCTCCAGAAAAATAAACAAGAGGTTTGGAATAATACAGATGAGGTGTACAGAGAGTCTACATGCATTATGCACACAGGCACAAACTACCACAGGAGGTTCATGTATGTTTTGCAAAGAAAACGAGAGATTTGTTGTATGAAAAGACCAGGGATGAGTCATTAATGTATAAGGGAAATGAAGCAGTGACGTTAAAACAAATACCCAGGAGGGTCAGAGAACAGAGAAGGAACTATCAGTTTCTAACATTCCAACTGATTAAAAATAGAATTCCATTTAGGTGGCTCACACCAGAGGGACTCTTAATATCCTGGCAAGAAAAGAAGTATAAAATCAATTCTCTGCATAATGCACATGAGTTTCATGAAAGATACAGGACCTGAAGAGGAATGAGAAAATAAGGAGGAGCTGGAAAATAGGAGTCAGGAAGAGCAAATGTCTGAAGACAAGGAAATAGAACAGGAACTTAAGGAACAGAAAATCCAAGAGGAAGAAGAAAATAACAGACCTAGAAGAGAACTTAGACCAAGAAAAGAGACAAGAACTGATTTGTACAAACAATAACATGGACAGAAAAATTACTTCACTGTCAATCAATATAAATGGTTTAAATTTGCCAGAAAAAAAGGAAACAGGTATTCAAAAAGCTTAAAAAACAAAATGTAGATATCATATGTATCCAGGAAATCCATATTTCAAACTACCAAGCAGATTTGCTAAAATTCCCCAAATTAGGTAAATTGTATCTGGCCCTGACAAATCAAAAAAAGAGAGGTATTGCAGTATACATAAAAGATTGATTAAATCCGAGGCAAGTTTATAAGGATGAGGATGGAAGGATGTTATTTACAGAAATTAACCTGAATCAGAAGAAGATATTATTAGTATCAATATATGCCCCAAATACAAACCAGAAAGATTTCTACTCTAAACTCCACCGGAAGATAACAGAAACCAAAGAGACAAATGTATACATAATAGGAGATTATAATGCAGTTCCAGACATAGAAAAAGCATATAAAAGTAGCAAAAAGAATAAAAGAAAGAGAACACTCCCATCTACTTTAATAGAATGGCAATAGAACTTAACCTGAAAGATGTTTGGACAGAATTAAATCCCCTTAAAAGGCAATTCACATTCTTTTCCAATCCCCACCAAGCATGGTCAAGAATAGATCTAGTGTAGATGGATTCCACACTAATGGAGAATATAGAGGAAATGGAGATTATGCCAACACCTGGGCAGATCACAATCCAATTAAAATTAAATTAAGAGAGGAGAAAGAGGAGAAGTGGAAGGTGGATATTTAACAAAAACATATTAAGAGATAAAGAATATATTAGGATGACACAAAAAGAGCTAAAAGTATTCCTTAACATTAATCAAAAAGAGCAGACATTAGTACAAAATTTATGGGATATTACAAAGGCATATTTAAGGGGCTTAACAACTGCTTACATTGCAAAAAGAAAAAAAAGAAAAAAGAAACAGCAGAAAGGAAGGAGAAATTGGAAAATTGAGAAGCCGCCATACAGAAAGACCCTAATAATGAAAAAGCTAAAAGAGAAATGGACCTGGTAAAACATGAAATAAATCTGAGTGCACAAGAGGAATTGGCCAGGAAAATTAAATTAGTGAAGCAAAATTATTTTGAGAATGAGAACAAGCCAGGGAGAGAACAAGCCAATAAGCTTGGCACATAAGTTAAAAAAGG
This sequence comes from Hydrophis major, assembly GCA_033807585.1. Lineage (NCBI taxonomy): Eukaryota > Metazoa > Chordata > Lepidosauria > Squamata > Elapidae > Hydrophis > Hydrophis major. The sequence continues at coordinate 139,924,101 of CM066343.1, read as the reverse complement.
AGCAAGAAAAAAGAACAGTAATAGCCCTAAGAGATGAAAATGGGAGATTATGCTCCCAGTTAGATGAAAAGAAAGTAATTGCCCGAAAATTATTTGCTAATTTATATACTCAATGTTGTGTATGCAATATGATTAAGAAAGTGTGAGCTTGGAGTAAGTGCAGGGTTCTGGCCCTGCACTTCTGATTGGCTGTTAAGCGGCCGGACCGGATTGGCCCATTCCGGGGAATCCGATTGGCCCTTAACAGAGAGTTCTTATTGGTTATAAAAGCTAGCGTTCCTAGCTTTTATTGGTTAAACGTTACAAGGTTTGCCTATATAAGGCAGGTTTTACTGCTGTTAAATGAAGAAGTCACAATGTAAATAAAGAGCTGAAGTTCACCGTTCAGAAGCTTGTCTCCATTCTTCTCGCCCATGCTCAAAACATAACACTGGCGACAAAGGTGGGATATGGAGATATCTGAACCAACAAAACTTCAAAGAACACCGAGCACGTGACAGATGATGCCAACAACAGAACCATGTCCGGCGGCATCATACCACCCGCTCCATTCGATCCAACACAAGAAGACTGGGAGTCTTACATGGATCGTTTCCAAATGTTCCTAGAGATGAACAACTTAAAGGATGCCACAACCAGGAAGAAAGGGGCGGTGTTCCTAACACATTGCGGTCGAACTGTATTTATGATGGCTAAAGCACTAGCCAAACCCCGAGAAGTGAAGGCCATGGATTGGGACGACCTCGAACCTATCCTGCGAGACCACTATGCCCCGACCATGCCTACGCTCATGAGACGCCATGAGTTTTATCAAAGAAGCCAGCGAAAGGGAGAAAGCTTGGCCGACTTCATAGCAGACCTCCAAAATTTGGGAGGCCTCTGCGGATTCACCGATCTAGAAGAAGCACTAAGAGGTCGCATAGTTCTGGGATTAGATGCACTAGGCGTCCAAAGCAAGCTGATGGTGAAAGGCAACATCAGCCTTGCCGACGCCATTGCCAATGCTATTGCAGCAGAAGCAACCAGGAAGTCGGCTGTACAACTACGCCGAAACTGCACTCCGGTACCACCACCGACAAGCGAAATCTCACCTAGTTCAGAAAGGCAGCTCGCGACAACACACCACAAGGACCTCTCTTCGTCGTCAGACAGCAACGAAGAAGGGGTCCATCGACTGCGGTCCGACTGGGACCCTCGCCCGAAGCCCTTACGCCCTTGCGCTGGCTGTGGAGCCAACCATGCCAGATCCGAATGCAAATTCCGGGACGCACTCTGCCATGAGTGCGGGAAACGAGGCCACATCGGACGGGTCTGCCACAGCTTGCCAGGACCCAGCCAGGACTCAAAAGGGGCTAACTATCACCAATCGACAGGAAACCGTCCTGTAAGGCGAGAGCCAGTAAATCACTCCTGCAGAAATCGAGCTTTGCAGAGAGAAGAGGCTCACCATACTATCACTATCGGTCACGCCTCAGCCTTGGACACTAAGAAAATCCAAGTCACGGTAGCCATCGAGAACCAGCCTTGCCACATGGAGGTCAACTCGGGATCGTCCCTCTCAATGGTGTCATGGAAGACACTCAAGCAACTCATCCCCACAATTCAATGCCAAGATCTCCGTTTCCAACGCCTCATCCTCAAGGACTACCAGGGGAATCGAATTCCCGTCGTCGGGTCCTGTAAAGTCTGAGTCTCCTTCAAGAAGCACACAGCGTACTTACCTTTAACGGTCATCGATAGAGATAGGCCTAGCCTACTGGGCCTCCAATGGTTCGCGCCACTTGGCATTGAAGTGGCCGGCATAAACCAAGTCGGTGGCTGTGACTGTGAGGAAGACCTTATCTATGAGTTCAGGGACGTCTTCGCGGACAGCTTAAGCGAGTACAAGGGGACCCCGATCTCATTCAGCTTAGATCCAAAAATAGCTCCCATTCGCCTAAAGCCCCGTCGAGTTCCGTTTGTTTTAAAATCGAAAATTGACGAACAACTCGACAAACTGATAGCTCAGGGGGTGTTGTAGCCCATCGATCACTCCCCGTGGGAAACCTCTATTGTAACACCCATTAAGCCAGATGGGTCAATCCGAATTTGTGGGGACTACCGGGCCACTTTGAACCACGCCCTGCAGCAGAACGCGAATCCAGTTCCGGTGGTGCAGCACCTCCTCTATTCCCTGGGGGGCGGGAAAGTTTTCACTAAATTGGATTTAGCTCAGGCATATCAGCAATTACCAGTAGATGAAAAAACGGCACAGGCCCAAACTATTGTGATGCACCGAGGTGCCTTTAAATGTACCCGGCTGCAATTCGGAGTAAGTGTAGCCCCGGGGAATTTTCAGAGCCTTATGGAAAGGTTATTGCAAGGGATTAAGGGCGTGGTCCCCTATTTTGATGATGTATTAATTGCAGCCCCTACAAAAAAAATCTTACAGGACCGGTTAAAATTAGTCCTAAAAAAATTCCAAGGGGCCGGTCTTAAGGTTAAAAAAAACAAATGTAAATTGTGTACTGACAGTGTTGAGTTTTTAGGGTACCTGATTGACAGCCAGGACATTCACCCTACCGAAAGTAAATTAAAAGCGATCAAAAACGCTCCCAGGCCACGAAACAAAGCCGATCTCCAGGCGTTCCTAGGCCTCATCAATTTTTATAATGTATTTTTACCGCACAAAGCAACTGTCGCTGAACTGTTACACCGATTGTTCGATAAAAAAGCAAATTAGTTATGGGGTTACCGTGAAGAACAGGCGTTCCAAACATGCGTTCCAAAATGTTAAAAAACTGCTCACTTCTGACTCTGTACTCATGCAGTATAATGAGACTTTGCCGTTAGTTATAACCTGTGATGCATCGCCTTTCGGGGTGGGCGCCATTTTGCCTAATGGGAACGAAGCCCCTATTGCATATTTTTCAAAGACTCTTTCAAAAATGGAGAGGAACTATGGACAAATTGATAAAGAAGCCCTTGCAATTGTCTCAGCTGTGAAAAGATTTCATGAATACATGTATGGTAGGGTTTTTACTATTGTGACTGACCACAAACCTTTGTTAGGGATAATAGCCGGAGATAAGCCGACTCCCTACATATTATCCCCTAGGATGACCCAATGGTCAGAATTCTTAGCTGCTTATAACTATCGGCTGCAATACCGCCCGGGGAAAGCCATTCCCCACGCCGACGCATTGAGCCGAGCACCGCTTCCAGAGACTCTCGACAATCCGGCACCAACGGTAACCATGTTGCAAATCGAGGCACTCAATTCACCACCACTGACCGCCCGAGATATCGCGAGAGAAACCAAACGCGACCACACCCTAGCATGAGTCCTAGGCTGGGTAGAACGCGGATGGCCATTGGACGAGTTATCAGATGACTTCACACCATTCAAGTCTCGACAGACCAAACTCTTCTCCCAGAAAGGCTGTATCATCTGGGGCGATAGAGTCGTTATCCCAGAACGGCTCTGCAAAGCGCTGCTGAGAACTTTGCATGATGGCCACCCTGGCATCGTGCGAATGAAAGCCCTTGCACGAAGCTACGCATGGTGGCCGTGCATTGACAAGCAAATCGAACAGTGGGTTAAAGCTTGTCCCAAATGTCAAGAAGTCAGCAACGCCCTACCAAAAGCCATGCCTACTGAATGGGAGATACCACATGGACCCTGGTCCCGAATTCACCTGGACTTCGCGGGGTCAACCAAGGGCCACACCTTCCTGCTTACCATCGATGCCTACTCCAATTGGCTCGAAATTCATCGCATGACGACTACAACCTCCGAGGCAGTCATCAAGATTTTAAACAGACTCTTTGCAACCCATGGATTACCAGACTTCCTGGTATCCGATAACGGCCCACAATTTACTGCACTAGCATTCGAGCAGTACCTCGCTGACTGCAGCATCCGCCATGCGCTCACCTCGCCTGTGCACCCTGCGACCAATGGCTGAGCAGAACGCATGGTCCAATTTGTGAAGAAAACCTTGCAAAAGGTAGACTACGACAACATTGACGACAAGGTCAACCAAATCCTCTTCTTGCAACACATCACCCCACATTGCGTCACCAACAAAATTCCCACTGAACTGCTAATGGGACAAAAGCTCCACTCCCACCTTGACCGGTTGCACCCTGCTTATGAACCGGAGAAACCACTAGGATCCAGCGGCCGCTGTGGCACCTTCCAGGTAGGAGACCTAGTTTATGCAAAAAACCTATCGGGCGACCCATTGTGGGTGGAAGCGACAGTAGTACGTGTAACCGGCCCCAGATCTTACCTTGTGCAATGCCTTGACGATAAACTTTGGAAACGGCATATCGACCAATTACGGTCGTGGCTTGCAGTGGCCAGTCCGCAACTCCCCTATGACCAAACTGGGGGGGGAGGTATGGAAGAAGATGAAGCCCTAGGAAACCCTTTCAAAGGAAATGACGATTTAATAGAAACTCAGGAAGCGGAGCTGGAGGGAGAAACGTTTGCACCTCAGGGAATGCGGAAAATGTGGGCAACGACGTAGAAGTGAACTCTGAACCAGAGGCAGTCCCACTGCCAGACAACGATCTACCTCAGCAGGATTGCAACCAGCCGATACAATGAAAATCAAAGAGACTAAAAAGACAACCGTCCTATTTAAGGGACTATGTAACTGCACCCTGAACTAAGAAGCCAGGGGGAAGGGGTGTTGTGTATGCAATATGATTAATAAAGTGTGAGCTTGGAGTAAGTGCAGGGTTCTGGCCCTGCACTTCTGATTGGCTGTTAAGTGGCCGGACCGGATTGGCCTGTTCCGGGGAATCCGATTGGCCCTTAACAGAGAGTTCTTATTGGTTATAAAAGCTAGTGTTCCTAGCTTTTATTGGTTAAACGTTACAAGGTTTGCCTATATAAGGAGGGTTTTACTGCTGTTAAATGAAGAAGTCACAATGTAAATAAAGAGCTGAAGTTCACCGTTCAGAGGCTTGTCTCCATTCTTCTCGCCCATGCTCAAAACATAACACTCAAGAAGAAATTCTAGAAAAGAATATTACCCAATACCTCAAAGAAAAGAATCTGCCTAAAATATCGGATAAAGAAAAAGACTTTTTAAATAATAAAACAACTGTAAATGAAATTAGAGACACAATAGGGAAACAAAAAATGAATAAAATCCCAGGGTCAGATGGGATACCATCAGAGTTCTACAAAGAATTCCAGAAAGTATCAGAGGCATTAATGATAGATCTGTACAATGAGGCGCTAGAATGTGCTAAAATACTGAAGACATGGACTGAGAAATACATAACACAAATATACAAGGGACAGACCTGCAGCAAATAAGGAATTATAGACCGATCTCACTCCTAAATGTGGACTACAAAATCTTAGCCACGATAATAGTCGAAAGATTGGAAAAGATATTAAACAAAATTATTCATTCTGACCAGATAGAAGTATTCATTTCTTCCAAATAGACAAAAGGAGACGAACACAAGTTTAATTTTGGATATACTAGAATATTATGAGATGCATCCAAATAAACCAATAGCATTTATATGACATAAATTTATGTGGCATTTGACAATTTAAATTGGCATTTTCTCATAAATCAATTGATTAATATGGAATTTGACAAAAACTGTTTAGGATTTATTGAAACAATTGATAAAGTACAAACAGCAAAAGTGATAATGGTATAGAAATAAATAAATGAGTGAGACAGGATGTCCATTAGTTCCTTTGTTATATATATTATCACAAGAAGTATTGTCACACATAAGACAAAACTAAGATATTAAAGGATTAACTGTCAAAAAAAAGGAGTATAAACTCCAAGCCTTTGCCAATGACTTGATATTTATAATGGAAGATCCAAAAGAGAAAAGTCCTATATTAATGAATGAGATAGAATAATTTGGAAAGGTGGCGGGCTCAAAATTAAAAAAGGAAAAACTAAAATAATAACTAAAAAATGTACCAAACAACAAAATGAAGAATTAGCAAATGAATTAGGCATGCAAATAGTAAAAGAGGTGAAATATCTCAGAATTTGGCTTACAGCAAAGTTTTCACTTATAAAGGAAGAAAGCTATGATAAATTAATAATTCAGATTCAAAAGGATTTAGATAATTGGGCTAAGATACAGCTGTCATCGCTGGGGCAAATTGCAACTGTAAAAATTAATGTATTACCAAAATTATTATTCTTGTTTCAAACCGTTCGAGTCAAGTTGGGGAGGAATTTCTTTGAGGATTTAAATAAAAAAATATCGAAATTCATTTGGCAAAAGAAGAAAGCTAGGATAAAATACAAATTATTACAAGATAGTAGAAGCAAGGGAGGATTTGGCCTCCCAGACTTCAAACTATATTATCAGGCAGCAATAACCACATGGATTAAGGATTAGATTAATCTAACAGATAAACATTAGAACAGAGGTGGTATTCAGCAGGTTCTGATCAGTTCTGGAGAACCGATAGCGGTTGAATAGTTCAGAGAACCAGCAAATACCATCTCTGACTGGAGATTTTACAGTATTCTTGCCCTGCCATGCCCACTAAGCCACGCCCATAGAACTGATAGTAATAAAAATTGAATCCCACCACTGCATTAGAAAGTTATTGTTAAGTTCTTTGCATGGGTGCAAGGATGGAGACGAGCCAGTGAAACAGTGAACTTCAAACTCTTTATTTACATGTGAAACAGCTCAGCTCAATGGCCACGATGGGCCCCTTTATATAGGCAACTCTTAACTTATTTAACCAATGAACACACAGGGAGCGCTAGCTCCATTAACCAATGGGAGAGGCTCGTTAATAGCCAATCAGATTCTCCTGAACGGACTAATCCGATGTCGCTATCATCGGCCAATCAGAAGTGCAGGGCCAGAACCCTGCACTTTGCTTCAAGCTCTTAATGATCTTTATTAAGTATTTATTGATTCACAACACCCCTTCCCCCCGGGTTCCGTTTAAGGAGTGCGGTCACGTAGTCTTTGAGATAGGCAGGTTGTTTCAATTGTCTATTAGATTTTCGTTGTCCTCCTGGTATTTGGCTACAGTCTTGTTGGGGTAGGACGTTATCTGGTGAAGAGGGTGCCTCCCGTTCAGCATTCGAATTTTCGTCATCGCTACTGCTCTCAGCATCTCTTTGAGGCGAGGCCACCCCCATTCCGGATGCATCACGCGCTGCCTCTGAGCAGTCATTACCACCTAATGTAAACTAAACTTTCTGCCGTTTCGAATTCTGCTTCCTCGCTATCTCCTCCCCTCTCGGTTTGGAAATCAGGGGACTCGGAGATCCCCAACTGTAGTCTTGAACACAGCTGATCAATATGGCGCTTCCAAATTCTATCGTCATGACATTTCACGTGGTACGATCTAGGGCCAGTTACTTGTACTATAGTTGCCTCGACCCACAACGGATCACCTGAAAAGTTCCTGGTGAAAACCAAATCGCCTACCTGGAAATTGCAACATTTCCCACTGGAACCGTGTGGTTTTTAGGTTCATATGATGGATGTTGACGGTCGAGGTGGGAGCGGAGCTTCCATCCCATTAATAACTCGGCGGGAGTTTTATTGGTGACGCTGTGCGGAGTGATATGCTGCAAAAGGAGTATCCGGTTGATCTTGTCTTCTATATCGCCACAGTCCATTTTATGCAAGGTTTTCTTGACGAATTGTACCATGCGCTCGGCCCTTCCATTGGCTGCAGGATGCGCCGGCGAAGTTAGCGCATGTCGAATACCGCGGTCTGCCAGGTACTGTTCGAAGGACAGCACGGTAAACTGAGGCCCATTGTCGGATACCAGAACGTCTGGCAATCTGTGTGTGGCAAAGAGTCTGTCTAGTTTCCTAATGACTGCTTCGATTGTTTTATTCCTCATTTCATGGATTTCAAGCCAGTTCAAGTAGGCATCCACCATTAGTAAGAATGTGTGTCCCTTGGTAGGACCCGCAAAGTCCAGATGAATGCGGGACCACGGTCCCCTCGGTGTTTCCCATTCAGTTGAGGCTGCTTTTGGTGGGGCATTGCTTACTTCCTGGCATTTGTGACAGGCTTTTACCCAGGTCTCTATTTGCTTGTCAATACCCGGCCACCATGCGTAGCTTCGTGTGAGGGCTTTCATACGCACGATGCCGGGGTGGCCATCATCCTTAGTATTGCTGGTCGTAACCGCTCTGGGACAACAACTCTATCACCCCAGGTAATGCAGCCCTTTTGAGAAAATAGTTCCGTTTGCCGATTTTTGAATGGGGCGTAGTAATCAGGTATTTGGTCCAACGGCCATCCCCGCTCGACCCAACTGAAGACTCGTGCTAGAATGGGGTTGCGTTTCGTTTCCATCGCGATATCTCGGGCTGTTAATGGCGGTGTTAGAAGTGTCTCGATCTGCAGTGTTGTGACCTTTGGAGCGGGGTCATCAATGGTCTCTGGAAGAGGTGCACGGCTTAATGCGTCGGTGTGGGGAATGGCCTTCCCCGGGTGATGTTGCAACTTGTAATTGTATGCCGCCAAGAATTCTGACCAACAGGTCATTCTGGGAGATAATATATACGGTGTTGGCCTATCTCCCGCGATTATTCCCAGCAAAGGTTTGTGGTCAGTCACTATGGTAAAAGTTTGGCCATACACATATTCATGAAATCTCTTAACTGCGGATACTATAGCAAGGGCCTCCTTATCAATTTGACTGTAGTTGCGTTCTGTTTTTGATAACGTCTTTGAGAAATAGGCAACAGGGGCTTCATTACCGTTTGGCAAAACGTGACTTAAAATGGCGCCCACCCCGAATGGGGATGCATCACACGTGATCGTTAAAGGCAAAGTCTCGTTATACTGCATCAGAACAGCATCGGAAGTCAATAAATTTTTTACATGTAGAAACGCCTGTTCTTCTCTGTGTCCCTATACCCAGGTTGCTTTTTTGTCCATTAAATGATGTAGGGGCTCAGCTACGGTTGCTTTGTGAGGCAGGAAAACATTATAAAAATTGATAAGGCCCAGAAAAGCCTGGAGGTCGGCCTTGTTCCGGGGTTTTGGGGCGTTTTTGATTGCCCCGAGTTTGTTATCAGAGGGGTGGATGCCTTGACTATCAATTAAATATCCCAAAAATTCTACACGATCCATACATAAATTACACTTGTTCTTTTTAACTTTGAGACCGGAGTCTTTAAATCTCTGGAGAACCAATCTCAGGCGTTCCCTTAGTATTTTCTGAGTTGGAGCTGCGATTAACACATCATCAAAATATGGGACAATACCTTTTATCCCTTGTAATAGCCTTTCCATCAAGCTTTGAAAGATTCCCAGGGCTACACTCACTCCAAACTGGAGTCGGTTACATTTAAACGCACCTGTGTGCGTAACGATTGTTTGGGCCTCTGCCGTTTTTTTGTCAACAGGTAGTTGTTGGTATGCCTGGGCTAAGTCTAGTTTAGCGAAGACTTTTCCACCACCCCCCAGGGAATGGAGGAGGTGTTGCACCACCGGTACTGGGTAAGCGTTTTGTTGAAGGGCGTGGTTCAGGGTGGCTCGGTAGAACCCACAAATTCTTATCGATCCACCCAGCTTGATGGGTGTTACGATTGGGGTTTCCCAGGGAGAGTGATCAGTTGGTTCTAACATACCCTGGGCTATTAATTTATCAAGCTGCTCATCAATCTTTGGTTGAAGGGCAAATGGAACCCGATGAGGCTTAAGGCGGATGGGAGCTATTTCGGGATTGAGGTTAAATGATATTGGAGTCCCCTTGTACTCGCCTAATTTTTCTGTGAAGACGTCCTGGAATTCGTGGACGAGGTCTTCTTCCCAATTGCTGCTGCAGGTTTGGTGAATGTTGGCTACTTCAATTCCTAGTGGAGCGAACCATTGGAGGCCTAACAAACTAGGCCGGTCCTTGTCGATTACAGTCAGGGATAGAAATGCTGTATAGTTCTTAAACGATACCTGTACTCGGCTGGATCCAACGACCGGAATTCAATTTCCTTGATGGTCCTTAAGTATGAGCCTTTGGAATCGGAGGTGGAGATAAGCTGCTTAAGGGTCTTCTAGGAAACTATCGAGAGGGATGATCCTGAATCAACTTCCATCAGGCAGGGTTGGTTTTCGATGGCCACTTTGACTCGGATCTTTTTGGCATCCAGAGATGAGGCGTGACCGATTGTGATCATTTGGTGAGCCTCTTCTCACTTCGTTGGGTGGTTTAGGGTTTTGTTTCTGTAGGAGTGGTTGTTCCATTGGTGGTTCACAGGTTCTCGCTTCACAGGACGATTTCCTGTCGGTTGGCAATAGTTAGCCCCCCTTGAGGGCTGGCTGGGTCCTGGCTTGCTTCTACAGACCCGACTTATGTGGCCTCTTTTTCCGCACACATTGCAGAGTGCATCAAGGAATTTGCATTCTGACCGGGGATGGCTTGCTCCACACCCGGCGCATTGGTACTGCGATTTCTGGCGTTGGTCCTGTTCGGACCAACTTCCTTGTTGCTTTCTGACGATGATTCGAGGTCCTCATGGTGGGCTGTGTCTAGCTGTCCCTCTGACTGAGGTGAAATGTCGCAGGCTCATTCACGAACCGGTGCGTGGGTGCGGCGCATTTGGGCAGTTGATTTCCTGGTTGCTTCTGCTGCAGTAGCTTCAGCTGTGGCATCCTTGAGGCTAATGTTGCCCTTCGCCATTAATTTACTCTGCGTGCCTGGTGCATCTAATCCCAGAACTATTCAGTCTCTTAGGGCTTCTTCTAAGTCGGTAAACTCACATAGACCTCCCAGATTCCGGAGATCCGCAATGAAATCAGCAACGCTTTCACCCTTCCACTGACTTCTCCGATAGAATTCATGCCTTCTCACGAGTGTTGGCACGGTCGGTGTGTAGTGAGTCCTCAGCAGTGCTTCGAGGATTTCCCAGTCCATAGACTTTACTTCTGCTGGTTTTGCTAGTGCCTTGGCCATCTTGAATACGGTTGGCCTGCAATGAGTTAGGAATACCGCTCGTTTCTTCCCGGTAGTGGCATCCTTCAAATTGTTGGTTTCCAGAAACATCTGGAAGCGATCCATATTTGAGTCCCAGTCCTCTTATTCCAGGTAGAATGGAGCGAATGGTATGATGCTGCCGGACATGGTTCCGCCGTTGGTGCGTTCAGCCATGTGCTCAGTTATGGTTCTTCGTTGTTCAGTAAGCTCTGATGTCTCCACATCCCACCTTCGTCGCCAGTGTTAAGTTCTTTGCATGGGTGCAAGGATGGAGACAAGCCAGTGAAACAGTGAACTTCAAACTCTTTATTTACATGTGAAACAGCTCAGCTCAATGGCCACGATGGGCCCCTTTATGTAGGCAACTCTTAACTTATTTAACCAATGAACACACAGGGAGCGCTAGCTCCATTAACCAATGGGAGAGGCTTGTTAATAGCCAATCAGATTCTCCTGAACGGACCAATCCGATGTCGCTATCATCGGCCAATCAGAAGTGCAGGGCCAGAACCCTGCACTTTGCTTCAAGCTCTTAATGATCTTTATTAAGTATTTATTGATTCACAACAGTTATGACCTACAAATTGGCTAGCATGAGTTTCTTTGGGATGGGAAGAGTAAATATCATATCTACTTCCAAAGACATTGGGTGTGAAACTCTCTCTTATCTATTTAGGAGAATGTAAAAAAGAACTATCGCATGAAGATGCAGTTATGGTTATAGACAATGGAAGCATTAATATATCCCAACATCTTGGATCTTAATAAAATGATAAAATATAGAGATTTGTTAAATGAAAAGGGGGAAATGAAAAGGGGGAATTAAAAATGTGGAATCAATTAGAATTACAGGGAATTGAAATAGGAAGGTGGCCCTAGATGCAACAAACTTGTTACAAAAAAGATAAAGAACAATTTGGTTTTTACATAACACAGCAAGAGCTAGACAAAATCGTACAAGGCACTGAGAAAAAAATGAAATCGGTAAAAATCAGTAAAATATATAATTATTTATTGGATCATAAAATGAAAGAAAAAACTGTTAAAGAAAGTATGATAATCTGGGCTAAAAATATAGGCCATTGCATTAATTTAATACAGTGGGGACGTATTTGTCAAGTAAATTATAAATCAACATTGTTGGTTTCTTATAAAGAGAATATACAGTTTAATGTTTTACCGCTGGCACCTCCCACCAGCCAAAATAGCCAAAATGTTTCCAAATATGATACCCAATTGTTCCCTGATTATGATAGCAATCATAATCAGGGAACACACTTTATACGTGGTGGATTTGTCCTCATGCACGGAGATACTAGCAAAAAATTAGATCATGGTTAGAGGAAATTACGAAACAAAGAGTGAACCAGAAATATTTTAATTAGGAATGTTAGAACCCAACATGTACAGAAAATACCAATATTTGATGCTCCATATCATAACATCGGCCAGAATTACTTTGGCTCAAAATTGGAAGCAGGTAACGACTCCCCCAGAAGTCACAATTATTAATAAGATATATCAATGCGCAGAGATGGATAGATTAACAAAGTTATTGAAGAATAAAGAAGAAGGAAAATATTATAAAATATGGGATGTTTGGTACAAATGGATAAGAATAAGGCACAAAGGCATCAAATCATCTATGTAATACTATAAAATTATAAAACAATAAAGTTTTTTTGTAAATAAATGTAAATAAAAATGTATATATGTATAAAATACATAGAATGACAAAGAATCAAATACAGAGATGTACAACACATTAATAGAAGATATTTACAAATAAATACTGCTATAGTATGTATAATACTATAATATTGCTATAGTTGTAAAATGCGGAAATTTGTTTTTAAATGTTAAAATATTGAATAAATAAAATTATTTTAAAAAAACACCAGTATTTTTTAAATTCTAAATTTAGAATTATTCTGCAGAATTCTAAATATAGAGAAATGCCAAGTTTCAGAGCTGATCATAATTAGAACAACTAAATTATGTAATTCCCAGACTGTTATTATGATAACTGTCATATCATAAATATTTCCCTTATGTCTGTCCTATTTCTTTAATCCCTTGAAGTTTCATTTATTTATGTTGTAGACAGATAATTTTAATTATTATAAAATAAATACATGACACCTCCCCCAAGGTCAAAGTAATATTCTTTTTAAAAACCTGTATTAAGCTTCATTTTGTTAGAAACAAGGAGATACCTATATGCCATTGATTGCAGGGGTAAAGATCCTGTATGCTTACTCTCTTAAAAATGTGGAGAGTAAGGAAGATGAGCTTGACAGTGATAGCCAGATCTGTTACAAAGCAACAAGAAGAAAAAACAAAGCTTGTCCAAAACAAAAATATATGCAAATGGTACAACACAGACCTCCCTAATTCATATGAGTAAAGGAAGAAGAGGCACAGCATGATCCTACTTGTGAGATTCTGTTATTACAGCCACTCTAAATAAAAGTAGACTTAGCCTTCATGAGTAGTTGATCCTGTGGACATGTAAATGTAGTGCTGTGGGTGGTCTAAATTAACATAATTTTGGTTTTCACATTGTATTTGGCACATTAAATAGCAAAATTGAATAGCATATCTTATCCAGTATGTTATTGCAGAACCTATTTGTTCCATATCCATAGACTTGAAACCCCACATTCCCATTGGTCCATTTAACCGTTACCTGATTGGGCAGCTTGGACAGTTCTGATTGGCTCGCTAAGAGCCTGCCACAATTGGCTAAAACCAAGCGTGGCAGATTTGAAGCAGTGTCATTGGCCGCCTAGCCGCGGCTAGCTCTATAAAAGAGCCGCTGTGGCTACTATTATTTTGAGCTTGTTCTATCCGATAAATAAAGAGCTGTTGTTACTGAGCCGAAGTCTCTCATCTTAATGAACCCAACCTTCCAAACTTAACACTGGCAACAAAGGTGGGATAGAGAAGACAACGAGACAACCCAGCACGTGGTAAACACCGCGAAACGACCATCAAGATGGCCAGCAACACCACGCCACCCGCTCCCTTTAACATGGCTACTGAGGACTGGGAGTCCTACATCAATCGGTTTCAGATGTTCTTGGAATGCAGCAATCTGAAGGACGCCAACGGGAATGAGAAATGGGCCATATTTTTAACACACTGCGGACTCACCGTATTTAAAATGGCCAAGGCTTTGGCGAAACCGGCAGACGTCAAGGCAATAGACTGGGACGACCTTGCGCCCATCCTCCAAAACCACTACACTCCAACTGTGCCCACCCTCCTCCACCAGCACGACTTTTAGCGAAGAGACCAGCATGAGGGCGAGAGCATCAGCGAATTCGTAGCTGACCTAAGGGACCTAGGAGGTTTGTGTAGATTCACCAACCTAGAAGAGACCAGGTCGTCCTTGGCCTAAAAGACCCCACACTACAGAGCAAGCTGATGGCAAGGGGCAGTATCTCCCTCGCTGACACCATAGCTGAAGCAACTGCCGCAGAAGCCACCCACAAATCAGCGGCTTGAATGTGGCGATCAAACGGAGCCGATCACCACCTTGTCAGTGAAACAGCTACACCAACAGAGAAACGCACCACCTCCACCCATCATGGCAACACTGAATCTCCCTCTGACAGCGACTACGAGGACGAAGAAATCCACTGTCTCCAGTCGGAATGCAATCAACGAGACCGGCGGGGTCGTAAGTCAGGGTTCCAATGTACTGGATGCTGAGGCAATCACCCCCACTCTGAATGCCATTTCCTTGATGCCATTTGTTGGCATTGCAAGAAGCAGGGGCACATTGCAAAAGTATGCCGAAACAAACGCAACCTAAGCCCCCAGCGTCGAGGAGGCAGCCCCCCAAAGTATCAGGACTGCCAGACTGACAGCTGGTGGACCTGAGACGGCCTGACCAAGCAATTCAACGAGGCACCGCGGAAGGAAGAGACCCATCAAATGGTTGTCATCGGCCATTCTTCTACCATAGACGCCCAAAAAATACACATAACAGTAAACATCGAAAACCAACCATGGTCCATGGAAGTAGATTCTGGATCCTACCTCTCCATGGTCTCCTGAGCTAAGCAACCAAAAGCTGATCCTCAGAGACTACCAAGGAAACCGCATCCCCGGAACCGGCATTGGGCACTTCAAAATCTCATTCAAAGACCGCACCAACATACTGCCACTCACCATTGTGGACAAAGACTGTCCCAGCTTGCTCGGGCTACAATGATTCGAGCCACTAGGGATAGAAGTGGCCAGTATCCACCACACCAACAAAGAAGATTGGGAGGCGGCACTTGCACGGGACTTCCAAGAGGTCTTCGATGACATCTTAGGCAAGTACAAGGGGTCCCCAATCTCCTTCAATCTTTACCCAGATGTCGCCCCTTAACCCAGATGTCTCAAACCGCGGCAAGTGCCATTTGCACTCAAGCCCAAAATAGACAAGCAATTAAATAAGCTCATTGCCCAAGGGGTATTGGAACCTATTGACCATGCCCATTGGGAAACACCTATGGTCACCCCGTATGGCTCCTTAAGAATCTGTGGTAACTATAAGGCCACCCTCAACCATGCCCTGCAGCAAAGTGCCTACCCCGTACCAGTAGTCCAACACCTCTGCACTCACGGGGGGGGGGTTCGGGTCTTTGCAAAACTCAACCTGGCACAAGCCTATCAACAGCTACCAGTTGATGCAGAAACCGCCGAGGCACAAATGATTGTAATGCACCGAGGGGCATTTAAATGCAACCGCCCCTAATTCGGCATCAGTGTAGCACCCCGGGTTTTTCAAAGCCTCATGGAAAGGATGCTGTAAGGCATTAAGGGAGTAGTGCCGTACTTTGATGATGTATTAGTGGCAGCAGCTAATAAAAAACAACTAGAAAAATGCCTAAGGCTGTGCTCCAAAAATTTAAAGACTCTGGGTTGAAAGTTAAAAAAGAGAAATGTCAACTATGCACCGAGAAAGTCGAGCTTTTGGGGTACCTCCTAGACAAACACAGAATTCACCCCACCGAGAAAAAACTTAAAGCCATCAAGGAAGCCCCCAGACCGAAAAACAAAGCGGAGCTTCAAGCATTCCTAGGACTCATTAATTTTTATAATGTTTTCCTACTCCAAAAGGCAACTGTGGAAGAACCCTTGCATAGACTACTGGACAAAACCGCTTCCCGGACTTGGGGAAAATGGGATGAAAACGCCTTTCAACAAATAAAAAACCTTTTAACTTCCGACGCAGTCCTCATCCAGTATAGTGAAATTCTACCATTAACATTGATATGCGATGCATCTCCTTTTGGAGTAGGGGCAATCATCAGTCATACCTTACCAGATGGAAAAGAGGCACCCATTGCCTTCTTTTCATGAACCCTGTCCAAGCCAGAAAGAAACTACAGCCAGCTGGACAAGGAAGTCCTAGCGATCATCTCCGGAGTGAAAAGGTTCCATGAATACGTCTACGGTAGGACCTTTTCAATCATTACTGATCATAAACCCTGCTGGGCATATTGGCAGGCAACAAGGCCACCCCCAACATTCTATCACTTCACATGACAAAGTGGTCTGAGTTCTTGGCCGCCTATAACTACCAGCTCACACACCGCCCCGGCAAGGACATTTTGCACGCTGATGCCTTAAGCCGCTCACCTCTCCCAGATGTGCAAGACGACCCAGCACCCACGTCCCATGTCCTCCAAATAGAAACCCTACCCAGCCCACTCCTCACCGCGCCAGACATTGCTCACGAGACAAAAAAAGATAAGCGGCTGGTGCGAGTCTTGGGTAAACGAGGTTGGCCGGAAAATGACAAATACAAACACTTTAAAGCTTTCAGGAACCAGCAAACTGAATTATTTGCCCAAAAAGGGTGCATTCTTTGGGGAGATTGGGTGGTGATACCAGAAACATTACAAACCAAAGTATTGGACATGCTGCATAAAGGGCACCCAGACATCATCCGGATGAAAGCCTTGGCAAGGAGTTACATGTAGTGGCCGGGGATGGACAGACAGATCGAAACATGGGTTACCACATGCAATAGTTGTCAACAAACATGATCCACCCCCCCCCACAGCACCACCCCTGGAATGGAAACACCCAGAGGCCCCTGGTCGCGACTCCACCTTGATTTTGCTGGCCCCACTCATGGACACACATTTCTAATAACTGTTGATGCCTATTCCAATTGGCTGGAAGTTTGCACCATAAAAAAGACAACCACTGAGGCCATCATAGCTAAACTCAACAAACTTTTTGCCACACACGGGTTGCCTGATGTAATAGTGTCCGACAATGGGACACAGTTCACTGCATTGGCATTTGAACAATACCTAGCTGCCTGAGGCATCAGACATGCATTGACATCGCCCACTCACCCGGCGGTGAATGGGCGAGCGGAACGAATGGTTCAATTCACAAAAAAAACCATTCAAAAAATTGAGGACGGCGATATCCAGGAAAAAATCAATAAAATGCTGCTGATACAACACATCACGCCTAACTCAACCACTAACAAATGCCCAGCAGAACTGTTCATGGGCAGAAAGCTCCGTTCTCCACTAGACTGTTTGCATCCCACCTACAATTTGGAGAAACCCTCAGGCTCCACTAGCCGACATCATGCATTCAACATCGGCGACACCATCTTCGTGAAAAGCTTCACCGGGGACCCTCTCTGGGTACCCGCACGCATCGCCCAAATAACCGCCTCCCGGTCCTACTGCCTAGAAACAACTGATGGGCGTAGCTGGAAGCGCCACATTGACCAGCTACGGTCAAGGCTAGCCAGTCCAGACCATAATAAAGAAATCAGAGGGGGGGAAACATCAAACATCAAAAACGGAAAAAACTCAACGCAGGCAGAACACCCCCCAGACAAAAACAAAAACATAAACCAATCATACTCACCTGAAAACTCGGAACCGTTGCAGACGGGTGCTTCACCTGAAAGGAATGGCCAAACAAGCTCAACCAGCCCAGAAAATCCAGACGGGAATGACTCAACCAACCCAGGCGAACCAGGTGGGAGTCACAGCTATAGGCCTTCCAGGCGGTTCCATCAGGAGACCTGAGAGCGACGCGGAGCCTGTCCAAACCGGCCAATGACCAGAGACTAAATGAAGCGCGCAAGTCAAGTAGGCAGGTACGGAGACCCACCTACCTATGTGACTACATCACCCCATCCCTTGGACAATACCAAGACGGGACGGTTGTTCCATATCCATAGACTTGAAACCCCGCATTCCCATTGGTCCGTTTAACTGTTACCTGGGCAGCTTGGACAGTTCTGCTTCGCTCGCTAAGAGCCTGCCGCGATTGGCTAAAACCAAACGCAGCAGATTTGAAGCAGTGTCATTGGCCGCCTAGCTGCAGGGAGCTCTATAAAAGAGCCACTGCGGCTACTATTATTTTGAACTTGTTCTAGCCGATAAATAAAGAGCTATTGTTACTGAGCTGAAGTCTCTCGTCTTAATGAACCCAACCTTCCGAACTTAACACTATTCATTGCTAAGTCACAAGTGGAAAAAACAATATTTTCTTTCAAATCTGTTTAAGACACATATATTTCTGAAAAATATTCCACCACTGTTATACAGATTTGTTTATTTGTTTGTTTGTCTGCCTTTGAGTCAGTGCAATTTTCTTGGCAATGTTTTTAGAAGTAGTATGCAATTACATCTTTCCTAAGGCAAAGAAAGAGTAACTTCCACAAAATCATAAATCAGCTTTGTGCATAAGGTGGAAAGTAAGATAAAGAATTCCTTGTGTGTCCTATCACACTTGGCCAATAAAGTATTCTATCTATCTATCAATTTAATAATATATCTCTTAATCTGTTGGATGCAGGCAACTGTATGTTGCCTTGCAAGATAATGCTAGATAAAATATTGTACCTTTTGTAGAATTGTGTAAGCATGCTAAGAATAAAATTGGTCTTTGGTTGCTGTTGTGGCAAACTTTCCAAAATGTGCTGACCTGATCATAAGGATAGTAGAGAATGCAACATGTTGCACTAGTTACAAATAAATCTTGATAGAAATCTATTCTACTTTTTCTTCCATTATTAAATAGCATTGTGTGGAACATCTGATCAATCAAAGCCATCATGAGAAATAGAAGTCAGTATTATTATTTTTTGTCCTCATATTTTCTGTCTAGCAGGCACAGCCTTAAAATTAAATATTGCCTGGCTTTTTGAGTATTTTTGTTTGTATTGTTTCACAACCATAGTCATTTAAACTTTATGAATTATAACCTTGCAAACTGTCTGGTTTTTTTCCCCTGTCTGTTGACAGACTCAACAACTTAGATTTTTAAAAATTGATTTCTTGATTCCAGAAATTGGTTTTAATCCAGCTCATTTAAATCTGTTATCAGTATATTTTGTAAATTTCATGAGTGATTTCTAGAATGAAATCTGAAAAAGTGCAGCATTGTCAGTGCTATATTATAGCTGCACATATTCTTGAACTAAAGACTTGCATGAAAAATATTGTGATTGAAAAACCAGTCTGACTACTGCTGAAAAAAGTAATTTGATATACATGTAGGCCTAAATTTGCAGTTTTTCAGTGTAATTTGTACTGTGGATGCCAAGAAAGTTAAACAAGTATCATGTTCTGCTTCTCTCTTTCCAGCCCATTTATTCTCCTTTTCAATTATATGCATCTTCCTTTGCCTGTTCAGCTATCTGGTAACAGTAATTAGTCCAGCATTCTGTGCAGTGGACATTGCTTCCACAGTAGCCAATGAGAAATAAAAAGCATAGCATATGTGCAGTTATCTATTTTTATATTATTTTAAATTTATATTTGTATTATATTATTCCTTTATGTAATAAAAATAATTTAAATTTTGTTTAAAAAAAACAAGAAAAAAGAATGGTGATATGTAAAAAAAAAATGTAAAATCTGTCTGTGTGGCTTTTTTAACAACACTATAGATAGTCCTTGATTTACTACCACAACTGAGTCCAAAATTTCTGTTTCTAAACTAGGCAGTTGTTAAGTGAGTTTTGTTCCATTTTACATTTCTTGCCATAGTGGTTAAGTGAATCACTGAAGTTGTTAATAACACAGTTGTTAAGTAAATGAGGTTTTCCCATTCATTTTGCTTATCAGAAGTAGCAAAGAGGATCACATGACCCTAGAACTCTGCAATTGTCATAAATATGAATCAGTGTCTGAATTTTTATCATGTGACCATGGGAGATGCTGCAATGGTCTTAAGTGTGAAAAACAGTCATAAGTCATCTTCTTCTATGCTGTTGTAATTTTGAATGTCACTAAATGAACTGTTGTAAATCAAAGACCACCTGCATATAAGTTGCATTATCTTCTGGGTTATTTTCTCAAACTTCCCAAAGTAGCATTACAAATATTTCCTCATGATTATCCATATAAATACTAATTAAGTCAAAATTTGTTTCATTAAAAAAAACCTAACCAGGTTGATTATCATGATATGTCAACACACACACATATTTGGTGATAGTAATATTTCCTTTTAAATCATCATAAGTGTCATTACTGCTGACATGAAGAAGCTATCAGAAATTATAATTATAACTCTGACAATTTTTTCAATAAATTTTCCCATGTCTTCCAAGCAAAGCTTACTGCATTATGAAAGTTTTTGTAGAATATTTCAACACATGTTTTGTATCAATGTTTTTAATAATGTAACTATAAAATGTCTCAAGGGTGTTTTTCAAGAGGCAACTGGATTTTGTTTTTCCTTGAAGATGTTTTGCTTCTCATCCAAGAAGCTTCTTTAGTTCTCTGAGAACTTACAACCATGATCTAGATTAGTGCTTCCCAAACTTTTTCAGTTCACCCCCCGTCTTGGTACTACAAACTCATCCTCAATGCCCCCTACCCAGGGGCGGGATTCAAATTTCTGTGGGCATGGCCTAATTTGAGGGTGTGGTTTGCTTGTCACATGACTGGGTGGGCGTGGATTGCTGGTCATGTGACTGGGTGGGTGTGGTTTTCTGGTCACCTGATTGGGTGGGCATGGCTTGCTGGTCAAGTGACTGGGTGGGCGTGGTTTGCTGACTGGCAAACCAAATACAAGTGGTCTTCACTTAATGGCCGGCTGCTTAGCAAGTCTTCTAATTTATGACTGGCCTCCCCAGAACTACTTGACCTGTTTTTGGAGTTTTGACAGCCATGCTGACACACACACACACACTCCCTTCTAACCCTGCTGGAGCAGGTCATTGGACTAGAATCAGCAAAGCATCTCTGATTAGAGATTCTAGTAGTGAATAGAATCTAATCAGAGATGCTTTTACCGATTCTTGTTGATTTGTTTTATGTGTATTTCTTCATATTATGTTGCTGAATTGCATTGACATGTTTGTCCCTTCTTGTGCACAGCCCAGAAGCTTTTGTGATTCTTTGCAGCAAAAATTATCGACCTCTGGCTTTGCTCTACTTTTCAAATGTGCTGCCACTGCTGCATTCTAGGTGCTGGTCCTGCAGGTCCACCCCATTGAGCCTGTTTCCCCAGAGGGACCTGCCCAAGCAAGTCTGAGTGGAGCAGTGCACCAAATCAATAGGGTGAGCCTGGGAGAGGGAAAGAGAGAGAGAAAAGAGAGAGAAAGAGAGACGGAAGAAAAGAAAGAGAAAAGGGATAGAAAGAAAAAGGGACAAAGAAAGAAGGGGGGATGGAGGGGGGAGAGGGAGAGAAAGAGAGAGAGAGAGAGAGACCTGATGCATCAGATTGAAATAAGGCCGAGTTTAGATGCCCTTTTCCACATTGAAACATCTTTGCCAGCATCTTTGCCAGCATATTGAAACATCTTTGGCTTCTATTAATTAAAAGTTTTGTGGATGAAACATGGCCAAGACTATAGGAAACTCTCACATTTTGTTGAGGCTTTAAACAGGATTCATTGGACCAGACCTCCACCCTAAAAAAATACTTTTCCCCAATATATTACAGTGTCAATTCTGAAGAAGGCAAAACCAAAATGTACTGGTAAATTACAAGGTGAACACACACACCCTTCTAACCCTGCTGGAGCAGGTGATTGGACTAGAATAGATATCTCATTATATTTCTCCTCCCTCCCTCCCTCCCTCCCTCTTTATTTCTTTTTCTTTCACTCTCTTCCTTCCATACCCCCCTTTCTTTGTCTGTCCCATTTTCTTTCTGTCCCTTTTCTCTTTCTCTTCTTTAATCTCTCTTTCTCTCTCTCTCTCTCTCTTTCTGTCTCTCAGGCTCAACCCATTGATTTTATGCACCGCTTTTTTCGGACTTGCTTGGGCAGGTGCCTCCGGTGCAAGGGGCTCAATGGGGTGATCCTGCAGGACCTCACCCCGAAAACGATGGTGGTGGGATGTTTGAAAAGGAGAGCAAAGTCACTCTGGCTTTGCTCTCCTTTCCCAATGCTGCATTCGGGGTGAGGCTCTGTAGGATCACCCCATTGAGCACCTTGCACTGGAGTGTGCAAATCAATGGGGTGATCCTGTGGGGCCTTGTCCTGAATGCAGCGGCAGCGGGATGTTTGAAAAGGAGAGCACAGTCACTCTGGCTTTGCTCTCCTTTCCCAATGCTGTGTTTGGAGCAAGGCTCCGCAGGATCACCCCATTAAGCCCCTTGCACTGGAGTGTGCAAGTCAATGGGGTGATCCTTCAAGGCCTCACCCTGAACGTGGTGGCGGTGGGATGTTTGAAAAGGAGAGCATAGTCACTCTGGCTTTGCTCTCCTTTCCCAACGCTGTGTTTGGAGCGAGGCTCCGCAGGATCACCCCATTGAGCCCCTTGCACTGGAGTGTGCAAGTCAATGGGGTGATCCTGCGAGGCCTCGCCCCAAACGTGGTGGTGGTGGGATGTTTGAAAAAGTCTCCTTTCCCAACACTGTGTTCAGGGCGAGGCTCCCCATTGAGCCCGTTGCACTGGAGTGTGCAAGTCAATGGGGTGATCCTGTGGGGCCTCGTTCTGAACAGTGGCAGCGGGATGCTTGAAAAGGAGAGCACAGTCACTCTGGCTTTGCTCTCCTTTCCCAACGCTGTGTTTGGAGTGAGGCTCCGCAGGATCACCCCATTGAGCCCCTTGCACTGGAGTGTGCAAGTCAATGGGGTGATCCTGCGAGGCCTCACCCTGAACGTGGTGGCGGTGAGATGTTTGAAAAGGTCTCCTTTCCCAACACTGTGTTCAGGGTGAGGCTCCCCATTGAGCCCCTTGCACTGGAGTGTGCAAGTCAATGGGGTGATCCTGTAGGGCCTCGTTCTGAACACAGAGGCAGCTGGATGTTTGAAAAGGAGAGCACAGTCACTCTGGCTTTGCTCTCCTTTCCCAATGCTGTGTTTGGAGCGAGGCTCCGCAGGATCACCCCATCGAGCCCATTGCACTGGAGCATGTAAGTCAATGGGGTGATCCTGCAGGCCCTTGTGGCAGTAGGATTTTTTCTCACCCCTGAATTGTGCCCTGTGAAGGGCCCACCTCCAGTGCCCCCCTGCTGCCTCTTAGCGCCCCCCTTCTGGCCCCCTTGCCTCTTAGCGCCCCCTAAGACATACCACCCCCCCAGGGGGCAGTACCGCCCACTTTGGGAACCACTGATCTAGATGAATGAGAATCTCCATAGCCATAAAGCTATGAAATGTTTTTAGATATTTACCTAGTTTAAAAGTTTTCTAAACATAACAAGGATGTAATCTTATATTATGTTCTTCAGAAATAAGCCCCAGTGAATTACAGTCATTTTGGGGCTTGATTAAAGTAGTAACTAACGGATTTCCTATAGGCACTGGTCCAGGGGTATTAAATTTTGGGGGCTTACAACAAATTATCAGAGCTGGGTTCAAATCGAAGGGCTTGTAGCCCTTGGTGGCGCTTACCGTCTATGGAAAACCAGTTGCGTATAAATACTTTTTTTCCCTGAAAATGATTAGTCCAGTTTTAGCCTTTGGTAATCAAACATATGCCACCTCCCATTGGAAAAGTGATCTATAAATCCCCAATATTATATTTTCTTGCTCCAATTTAACTAACCAGATAGATCTATAATTTTATTCAATATAAGATAAGGGATTGTACCCTAGCATCTACCTAGATTTTTACCTCAAAGATACTCTTAACCTGAAAAAGTTATCACATCTGTAAATTCTCTGTATATTTATATTATAAAGGTTCCAAAATATTGTATCTAAATAGATGAATGGACTATGACAGAAACAGTTTATGGTCTACTGAGGAACAATATAGCCACAGATAGTAGGGCAATGTATGACTGGTGGATTTATGTATATATAATGGAAAATGGCATAACAAAAATACTCCTTACCAATGATAATTATTTATTAGTTCATTAGCTCTAGGAAAATTCAAATTATTGAATCAGTGAGACAAAAATCTCTGAAATCTCTGAAAAAATATTTCTACAAATGCCTCTTTAAACAGTTGAAACAATTGAAAGCTTGTTACCTTTTAATCCAGGATGGTTTTCTTTATTTTCTCCCTCCACACTTTCCAGGGATGTACACTGAGAGGGGGGAAAAAAGCAAATAATGTTATGTGCCAAACAAATGCATCATGAAAATGATGTAAATTACATATATTACATAATTTGTGTGAAGACATGATGGCACACATGTTGTTATTGTGTCATGTTCCGGATGATCATGAGTGATTCATAATCTACAGATATTTTCAATTCATCATTCTTTTTAAGTCTACCTTTTAAGCAACATTTTCAATGCCCTATTATCATAGAAAAGACAGGAGCAAGCACTCAGAAAAGAAATGCCATTTACAATTTTGATGGTTATCTCAAAATTTCCTGGATTGCTATACCTGAAAGAACAATTCACATTTCCACTTTGCCTATTTACTTCAGTAAACCAATCAAATAGCCCCAAAAGACATGATATGAAAGTTACCATTGATTTGTTTCTTGCCTGTATTTTAACGTTATTACAAGAATAGATGCAATTGAAAAGCATTAAATAGACTCCACCCACCGCCCCCACACTATCAATATAATTACTTCTTCCCAGTGTAGAAATCTCTCATTAAAGAATAGTTTCTATTTCACTAATGGAAGTTAGCAAAATTCTCAACACAAAGCAACCCAGGATCCATTTTATCTTAAGTACAATGTTCCTTCCCTTTTCTTCTAATTCATTCAGCAGCAATTTGGCTAGGCAAACACTAAGGGGAATAATTAAACTGAAAAAAGATGCTCCTGAGCAAAAATTGGGAGAAAAATAATTATTTTGATGCCTAATTTAGTTTCTGAATGGAGGCATGCTTTATATTGTAAGAAATCATCATTAGAGTGTTTGATTGGAATAAGTAAACATTTTTTCTTTTTCAAAAGTGATGTTTGGCTATAGGAAAAAAACTACACTAATACTTGCTGAATTTTTTTCAAATGATTGTAAATTTTAAACAAAGATACATTTCAGTTTTCCTGCTAGTATTCAATAGCCTTTTAAAAACTGTGTAAAGATAGCAGAACACTTTTGTTAGATCTGGAGCGTGGGCGCAAGGAACGGAGACGAGACATCGAATAGTGACTCCAACTCTTTATTAGTGACTTCAGAACAGAGCAGGGATACTGGGCAGCAGCAGCTCCTTTTATAGAGCTGGCTGCTGTCACAATAACCAATGGTTTGAGTTTGTCACGCTGGTAGCGGCCAATCAGCGGCGACCCGCTGTCAGCCTATCAGATTAGCCAGAATCAGCCAATCACAATCCGCTGTTCGGGGGCCAATCAGAAGTGCAGGATTACAAGCCTGCTGTGGAAACAAAACTATTAGGATTTTAAACTAAAGCGTTTGCTTAGTTCGTAACAACTTTCTTACTATAGATTTCATTTTGGAGGCTAAAAGAGAAATGTTTTGAATTTTGAATTAGCATGGAAAGGGAAAATATCAAAATCCCTTTAACTAATCTTTATGCTAGAGCTACTACATTTAAGATGCCAAAATCCAGAATATCACAGATGGCAGAAATAGTTTTCACTTTGCTGCTATCTTATGATCATCTGGAATTTTACAGCCTAGGTCTCGTAACCTGTTCAATTTCATGGGATGATTTTATACATTTCACATTTATGCATGCTTGAAGTACAGTTCTTTCAGACTAACACAAATTTTTAAGGGGTGACAGTGCCAGCTTACTTTAAAATTTGTACTATTGTGCATAAATCAGACAGATGCAAATTCAGCTATAGCCTTCATGAGCTATTCTTGCCATCAATATACCTTATGAATTCTGATATCCTAGGATAAAAATAATACTTTCAAATTTTTCATTGAAATAGATACTGCCCAGTAAAAGAAAACCTTGCTCATTTGTTATCTATACCCTTGAGGTACTCTGGGAGGCAAACAAGAATGAAACATATAATACAACTTGAACAATGAAACTATTTGAAACAACGAAAAATTGAAGATACTGATAATATCTGTAACCATCAGTTAACCGTGCTGTGCTTTGAAAAACTTTTTATTGTTGTAGTGACTTCTTCACCTCCAAGAATGCTAAGCTCTAAAACCTTTCAGTAGTCTGAAAGACAATGCAAATACTTTGGAAATGCCCATAGAAGAGAATGTGAAAATGGTTTTTGAGAATGATAGATATAGCATTGTTTTTGCATAAACCATTTTATATATACTGTTGTTCTAGGCAATTTCTTGCACTACACTACATAGTATTTAACTATAATTGGCATTGACTGACTGAAAACAAAATGAGAGACAGTCTATTGTTAAACCAATTTTCTGGAATTGCTTGGGTTTATTGGTTTTCATGGCTTTAACATGTTATTAGCCGCTATTTAGATATGTAAAATTTAGAAAATTTAAATCTATGTATTGATAGAGAGAAAATAATTATTTTACTTTGTTTATTTATTACACAGGACAGTTGAAATCAACAGGACACATCAACTGGATTACATCATAGGGTTGGAAATACAAATTTTAACACTGAAAAATTAAAACTGAAAAACTGAAAATGTATTGATAGAGAGAAAATAATTATTTTACTTTGTATATTTATTACACAGGACAGTTGAAATCAACAGGACACATCAACTGGATTACATCATAAGGTTGGAAATACAAATTTTAACACTGAAAAATTAAAACTGAAAAATTATGGCATAATCAGACCTTGATGGTTCCAATGGTTATTGGCACACTGGTTTCTATACCAAAAAAAATCTTGGATGGCATTTAGAAAATCTGCACAAAATTTCCATCTGTCAATTGCAAATGGCCACACTGCTTGGATCCACATACATTATGCCACATTATTACATCCTAGGTTCTTGAGAAGAATTTGATGTATACGAAGGCCAACACCAGCTAAGGAACTGGCAGCTATTCTCTATTGTAGACAGAAAATAATAGAATTGCAAAATAGTCATGTGCTCTAATTATTTGTTAGATCAGTCATAGTATTTGAATGTTAATTACAAGAAGATTTTAGGTATCTAAATGCCGAATAATAATCTCAATATCAATCTTTCAAAATGGTTTAGAATCCTAAACATGCTCCATTCCAATTCTGCACCACAATTATTCCTTTGTTGGGATGATACAGGAAGTTAGATGCATACTTGGATTTTGTTAGTATTCCAAATAAGTACTAACATAATTCATTCATCATTTAAAAGCATACATTTAATTTTGGCTTAATATATTATGTGCACCTAGCTGATGCAGTTTGTAATCAGAATCACTTACCATGATGCAGGTATAAATAAGTCAGTTGTGGTTTTACTCAACAAATTGGTAAGCAAATTATGACTACAGAGTAAGCCACATCTGCATCCACAGGTTTCAGTTAACATTTCTGGAGGATTAAAGAGTTGTACAATGTGTGAGACCCTATCATATAAGTCAATACAATTAGGTCTGGGAAGCAGTTGTGGTATTCAGCCAGTTCATATCGGTTCAGGAGAACCAATAGCAACAATTTGGCCTGTGTCGCTGAACTGATAGCAATGTCTGGTTGGCCACACCCCTGGCCCAGTTGCCTGGTCGCCACTCACTTGCTCCTTCTGAGTGTTCGATGCTCGCTCACCTTTTCCGGCTGCTTGATGCTTGCCCCGCCTACCCATGCCCTATATATGTTACCTTTGCCACATGGCCCAGCTAATTGTCTCTCCAGTTGTCTTGTTGATGTCTGGTCAGCTCAGTTCACCAAAGGTAAGCAATGCATGCCACCCTCTCACCCTTTTCCATGGATCGGGGGCCAGGGCCCCAGGTAAATGCTATTCCCGAGGCCCTGGAGCCTATGCCCATCTCAACCAGGTTGGGGAATGTGTGATTCCCAGGCTCCAGCCTTGCCCAGGAGCTGCTGCCCACTCACCACCTGCTCTCCCTTAGGCATGATGCATCACCCAATTTTCCCTCCTTCAGAGGCCCCGGTCCTTAATCTCCTCGCTTGCCTCCTTGCCCCTACAACTGCCTCTTTCATCATACATGGCTGTGACCTTACCTTCCTCCCATGCGGGGCTGCCAGGGAAGGCAAGCCAGGGCTGAGAGCTGCTGGGCTTCCCTTCAGCCCACAT
The DNA here is from genome assembly GCA_033807585.1 of Hydrophis major. Taxonomy (NCBI): domain Eukaryota; kingdom Metazoa; phylum Chordata; class Lepidosauria; order Squamata; family Elapidae; genus Hydrophis; species Hydrophis major. Next base: position 139,895,629 of record CM066343.1, on the reverse strand, counting down.
CTCGCCCTCCTTGTTATAAGATGCCTGCAGCCGCTGCCTCTTTTGTTGGTGTGAGACGCCTCCCAGATGATGCCTTTTTTGCAGCCAGAACTGAGCCAGCTGGCTTGAGGTTTCTTGCACTGAAAAAAGAGGCAGTGTCGGCACCAAATACTACTGGCCTCTGCTGTTCGAATGTACCAAAAAAGAGCTTCAGTACCGCCAGCATCACTACCCTGTTCTTTGCACCGACCATGCATACATGCCCCATTGCCTGCTGTGCTGGAGGGACTTGCCTGGGCAAGTACCTCCACTCTGGCACAGCAGTCAATGGGGTGCACTCCAGCTCAAAGAACAGGGCGTTGAGTCCCAGCTGCTGCCGCTTTGCGAGCTGGAACCGAGCCAATAGCCCACACGCCACCTCCTAGCAGAAGGTCTCGGGACTCCACATGTGTCCACATGAGGCCAGGACCTTCTGGGAGGAGACAGCGTGTGGGCAAGTCTCTCCAGTGCTGTGAGATGCATTGCATATGCTCTTTGTATGCTTGAGAAGTAGGAGAAGACTTGGGTGAACTTTTCTGCCTCCCTTCCCTTCACTCTGTTTCTACTCAGAAGGCAGCTGCTGCAACCTGTCCCTAGAACAGGGGTGGGCAAACTACGGCCCACGGGCCACATCCGGCCCATTGGTCATTTTAATATGGCCCACCTCTGAAAAAAAAATTGGGGCCGGCCAAAAGAGACCCCATGCTGCGCAGCCAAAAATTGCACACACAACACGGAGCTGGGCAGCCGCATCCCTGGTAGCGGGGCCAAGGCCACCGCCCAGGGAACGCCCACTGCTTTCCCTAGTCAGGGCTGGGCAGTGGCATGTTGCCCTGTGCTGTGTGGCCCCTGCCTGGCAGCGCACTTCTCAGCTGGTCTCCTCCTCCTCGGCCATACAGAACAAACAGGCAGAGAAGGAGAGACCAGCTGGCTGGTTGGGGGAAGCTTTCTGCACTGAAAGAGGCAGCTACTAATCTCCGGCTTTGCTCCACTTCTACAATAGTCCGGCAATACCCTGTTCTTCTTGTGCTGCGAAACACAACAGGGTGGCGTCGGATGTTGGAGAAGCTCTCCTCCTTCTCTGCCTCCTTCTCTGCCTCTCCCCTCTTGCTCCTCACAGTTGCCCTGAGCTGGTGTGGTTCTTTACTTGGGCAGCCAGATGCCCACAGCAGCGCCCGCAGCAGCAACAGGCAGTTCTGCCCACTCAGGTGTCCGGTGTTGCCTTGGGAAGGAAAAGGCAAAACCAGGAGCCGCTGAACCTGAGCCTCCGGTGCCGCTGCTGCCTTTGCAAAACACTGCTGCGGCTCTTCCTTTTTGCCTTTTCCTTCTCTGCCTCTCCCCTCTTGCTCCTCATAGTTGCCCTGAGCTGGTGCAGTTCTTTACTTGGGCAGCCAGACACCCGCAGCAGCAACAGGCAGTTCTGCCCGGGCTCCAGGTGTCCGGCTGGGGCTGTCAGGAGTTGCTATTGCCGGCGCAGCTCCGTGCGGCTCCAGTCCCACATTGCCTTGGGAAGGGAAAGGCAAAATCAGGAGCCACTGAGCCTGAGCCTCCGGTGCCACTGCTGCCTTTGCAAAGCACCGCCGCGGCTCTTCCTTTCTGCCTTTCCCTTCCTGAGGCAACGCGAGACTGAAGCCGTGCCGGCAGAAGCAACTCCTGATTCAGGGGGCTTCCAAGGTGAGGGGAAGGAGGAGAAGAAGGGGGTAAGGGGGGGCAATTCCCAAAAAATCTTGTGCTGACCCGGCCCGTCTGTCAAATTTTAAAAGTCAATGCAGCCCCCGAGCCAAAAAGTTTGCCTATCCCTGCCCTTGAAGGTACTTTGATGTGGAGGGAAGGACCAAAAAGGGGCAGGCAGGATACAGAAGCTGTCTTCTGACTCTTTGCTGAGTTTTCCCAAGAAGCCTATAACCACCACCTCTTTGCTGGCAGGAGGATCCTCCAGTCACCGCTCCCAGCTCAGTTCCAGCCAGCAAAGAAATGGCTGCTGCAGACCCTTCATACTTGCAAAAAGCGGTGCAAGAAGCCTCCAGCCAATACCTCTTCATCGGCAGGAGAATCCTCCAGCTGCCACTTCTGGCTTGATTCCTGCCAGCAAAGAAGTGGCAAAAACCATGCGGATCCACTCCATTGAGCCTGCTGGACCAAAGGGACTTGGCCGAGCAAGTCCAAGCAGAGCGCCGCAGCAGGCAATGGGATGATCCTGCATGGCCAGCACCTAGAACATGGTGGCGGTGCATTGGAAAAGTAAAGCAAACCTGGAGGTCAGTAATTTTCACTCCAAGAAGCCTACAGCAGCTGTGTCTGGAGTCCAGCTACACTAAAAAAAACATGTGGTGGCTGCAGGCATCTTGTGACAAGGATGTGATATGGGCTGGCAGGGAGCCCAGTGACAACAATAGCTCAGCCCTGCCTTGCCTTCCCTGGCAACCAGCCATGAGACGAAGATAAGGTCACAGCCATGGGACAACGAAAGAGGTGGTAGTGGGGAAAGAAACAAGGAGACTAAGGGCCGGGGCCTCTGAAAGAGGGGAAAAGGGTGACGCGTGTGACTGGTGAAGAGAGAGCAGGCGGCATTCAGGATTAGACCAGGCCTTTGACAGATTAGGCCAGGCCTGCCTGGGCAGAAAATAGGTAGATAGGTAGAAATTCATTTTTTTTCCTACCAGGTTCTGAGGGATTGGCTTAGTGGGGGGTCATGTGACTGAGCGGGCATGGGCATGAATGATGTCAAGTTAGACACATCCACTCAGTCGCATAATCCTTCTTCTTCCAAGCCATGTCCACAGAATCAGTAGGGGAAAAAGTTGAATACTACCACTGTTGGGAAGATTCTGTGGATTTTCATGTAAACTTTTAGAGCTTACATGATAGTTTTTATTAGTTTCACACCTTGAAATATGAGAAATTGTCATATTAATTTTGATTATTTAAATTCTGAGAGTTTCAGAAGGAAATATTTATGTCCTTATGTGGACAAATCTTTTTCATCGCTATTTGCACAATATATAAAACAAATATTTTTGTGATTGTTTTGTTTGTGCCTGGATGAGCCTGGATGAACACAAAAATGCAGTAAAAAAGCTGGAACACACTTCCTCACTAGTCCAACACATGAAAGCCACAGGTCATAGCATCAACTTCAATGGCACCAAAACACTAGCCACTATAGAAAACCCCAGCCACAGAATCATCAGAGAAGCCATAGAGATTGAAAAAAGACCTGAAAGCATGAATAGAAGAGATGACTCCACCAGACTGTCAATTATTTGGAAGCCTGCACTCACAAACAAAAAAATCTCCACATACCCCAGGCAAACACCTGGGCACAAACAGATCACCCCTGATACCTCCAGCTCAAACACACCCCAACCAGGCACCCAGATGAAACCTAGCTTCCTAACAAATGATAGCCGTCCATTTACTTGGAGCCAAGCTGCACTAAAGACCTCCAATAAAGGAACACAATGTTGCCAGCCAATCAAGACACAAAAAGACCCACAAAACAGACAGAAGATATTAGAAACACCAATCAAGCAGAACACAGCAACCTCCAAGAGCAATAAACACAGACCAAGACTCCCAACCAATCAGGATAAAGAAAAAACCATTCTGGCACAGCAATAGGCTGCCCCAAATTTAAATCTGAAACCACTGTAAAAGTCTGACTCACAGACGAACACAATACAGAAGCCTGATGATGGCAAATGAGATTCTGCAGAAATGTTGCTACAACTTTAAAAGCACAACTATAATGACATGGGAAAATACCCAAACAAAGCTGAATACCATACATATAAGTATCCACTAAAACTTAAGAATATATATATATATATATGGCATTCAGCTTAGTTCGGGTATTTTCCCATAGGAAAATAGGGTATTTTTTATAGTGGCTTGGGTTTTGGTGCCATTGAAGTTGATGCTATGACCTGCGGCTTCCATGTGTTGGACTAGTGAGGAAGTGTGTTCCAGCTTTTTTACTGCATTTTTGTGTTCATCCAGACGGGTGCTTATTCTTCTATTGGTCTGTCCAATGTATGTGGCTGGGCATGATGCACAGGGGACTTCGTATATGCCTTGGTTTTCCAGGTCAAATTTATCTTTGGGGTTTCTAAGGATGGCTGCTATTTTTCTGTCTGTTTTGAAGGCAGTCTTGATGTGATATCTGCGTAGTACCTTACTTATTTTGTCTGTAGTACCTCTTATGTAGGGCAGGACAGCTGTTCCATAGGTCTGTTCATCTTCTGAGTCTCTATTATGTTTCAGTGTGTTTTTGTGGATCAAGCTAGTGATTTTGCTTCTGTGGAAGCCATTGGCTGTCAGTACTTTAGTCAGGGTGCATAGTTCAGTCTTAATGTGTGTCTTGTCTGCCAGGCATTTGGTTCTAGTAATTAGTGTTTTAGCTACGGAGTTTATCTGTGCTGGGTGGTGGTGGGATGGGCATTGAGGTAGTGGTTAGTGTGTGTTTTCTTCTGGTATACGGTGTGTCCTAGTGTGCCATCTGTTTTTTTGTAGATTAGTACATCTAGGAATGGTAGTTGTTTGTTTGTTTCTGTTTCCATGGTGAACTTGATTTTGGGGTGTGTGTTGTTTAGGTGTGTTAGGAAATTGTTTAGGTTTTCTTTTCCATGGGGCCAAATCACAAATGTGTCATCGATGTATCTTAACCATAGTTTGGGTTTGTGGATGGCATTGGCCAGGGCTCTGGATTCGAATTCTTCCATGGACAGGTTTGCAATGATGGGTGACAGTGGTGATCCCATAGGGGCTCCTTCAATTTGTTTGTATCTTTGTCCTTTGTATATGAAATATGTGTTGGTTAAGCAGTGTTCTGTTAGTTCCATGAGGTGTTCAGCTGGTTGGTATTTATCTTTGATGATTTCAAGGGTCTCTTTTATCGGGACTTGAGTGAATAGTGAAACCACGTCGAAACTTACAAGCAGATCTTCTTGCTCCACATAGAGATCTTTGATCATTTCCAAGAAGTGGTATGAGTTTTGTACATGTGAAGCTGCTGTTTCAGCATGGGGCTGTAGCTGTTTTGCTAAGTGTTTAGCTAGGTTTTGTAGTGGTGCTTCTCTGGAGCTGACTATGGGTCTGAGAGGTATGCCTTCTTTGTGTATTTTTGGGAGGCCGTATAGTTTGGGGCATCTGGAAGATTTCTCTCTGGGTATGATCGTGTGTTGGATCTCTTTGTTCATGTGGCTGGTTATAATTTTCTTCTTGATTAATTTTTCCAGATATGTGGTTGGGTCTGTGTTTATGGGTTTGTATGTGGAGTCTTGGAGTAGGTCTGTCAATTTTGTTTCATAGTCTTTTCTGTCCATTACTACAGTAGCATTCCCTTTGTCTGCTGGGAGGATGATTATGCTGCTGTCTCTTTTCAGGGTTTGTAGTGCTTTAATTTCATTTTTCTGCAAGTTGCTTTTGGGTGGTTTGCTTGTGCATAGGATGTTGGTAACTTGGTGTCTTATTTTATCAGCTTCATCTGTATTTAATTTAGTTAGGCTGGATTCTACTGCACATATGATGGATTCTGTGGGGATTTTTTGGGGTGCTATAGCATAATTGAATCCTTTGGTTAGGACATCTGTTTCTGTTTTGGTGAGTTCTCTGTTGGAAACATTGTACACTAATTGTTTCAGGTGTTGTTGTGAGTTGTTGGGGGCATGAACAGAAGAGATGATTCTACCAGGCTGTCAATCATTTGGAAGCCTGTACTCACAAACAAAAAATCTCCACACCACAAGCCAGGCAAACACATGGGCACAAACAGATCCCCCCTGATACCTCCAGCTCAAACACACCCCAACCAGGCACCCAGATGAAACCCAGCTTCCTAACTAATGATAGCCGTCCATTTACCCGAAGCCAAGCTGCACTAAAGGCCTCCAATAAAGTAACACAATGTTGCCAGCCAATCAAGATACAAAAAGAGCCAAAAAAAAAAAACAGACAGAAGATATTAGAAGCAGAACATAGCAAACTCCAAGACCAATAAACACAGACCAAGACTCCCAACCAATCAGGATGAAGAAAAAACCATTCTGGCACAGCAATAGGCTGCCCCAAATTTAAATCTGAAACCACTGTAAAAGTCTGACTCACAGACGAACACTATACAGAAGCCTGATGATGGCAGATGAGATTCTGCTGAAACATTGCTACAACTTTAAAAGCACCACTACTATGACGTGGGAAAATACCCGAACAAAGCTGAATGCCATACATACATACATACATACATACATACATACATACATATATTATATGAAATCAAACATTTAAGCAAAACAAAATATACAAATATTAATGAAACAAATTAACATATAGAGAAAGAAGAAAAAGAAAACTTGAATTAATCCATTTTACTATAAACAAAAATAATAATCATATCTGTCAAAATAACTACATTTACTTTTTAAATGGTGTGTTAACTTTTGATTGAGCTGAATCATATGCTTCTGTCTTTCCTTTATGAGCCTTGGTTGCACATATGAGCCTTGGTGACACGGCGGTTAGAGTGCAGTACTGCAGGCTACTTCTGCTGACTGTTGGTTGCCTGCAATTTGGCAGTTCAAATCCTATCAGGCTCAACGTTGATTCATCCTTCCAAGTGGGTAAAATGAGGACCCAAAATTGTTGGGAGCAATATGCTGACCTGTAAACCACTTAGAGAGGGCTGTAAAGCACCATGAAGCAGTACATAAGTTTAAGTGCTATTGCTATTGCTACCAATAAAGAACCGACTCAAACCTAGTCTTGACAGTTTTCTGAGCACATTTTAGAATCCAATATAGTCCTTCTTGGACTCTCCAACAATATTCCAATAATACCTCTTGTTAAATTTTAAGTATACTTGAAATTGTAAGTATACTTGGATTATTCAACAAACATTACTTAATTTTCCAGTTTGCTATTAGCATAGAAGTTAAACCCTTCGTAGAGGTAAAAATTAAGAACATAATCCAAGGGACAATGCCTAAAACTCAGGAACTTTCTTTATTATCATATGCTAATAGCTTATATGTTCCAGAGGAAAGAGGCAGTCACTTTTTCAGGAAAAAAAAACCTGGCAAATTTCATATAGCCCACAAGCCATCTGTTGCTTACAGTTTAAAGCAGATGCAAATGTATGTTCATATTTTATTGAATGTTTACGAAGGCTTTGTCACCATGTCCTTTAGACATACATGCATTCAGAACTTTATAAATAACTTAATCAGTATATCAGTGCATAAATGGGAAAAATCATGTTTCATATGATTTCATAATAGCAATGAACTTAATTAAGGTGACAGAATGATTTGAAATATTTATTTAATTTAGCAGATGTAGTCCTTGACTCATCTTCTCTTAGCTTTGAAGGTAAGTAATATCAAGCTTGTTTTGTATTTGGAGGAGAGACATCAGAGAATCTGAAAGATATAGATGATACTGAGAAGTAAAGAAGAATGCAATAGCAAATATCCATACTATTTCCTTCACCCCAAAAAACTATATGAATCCATCTATGCAATGACCAGTCCTTAAATTTTCTCCAGGATGTCTTTATCCCTTTTTTCAAACATTACATTGCAATATTTTTTTCACAGCCACATCCACATCCACACCCACACCACAAACCTACATTCTATCACATTTTATAAGGAATTAAATAATATAATAATGATCATATTAGACCTGACAGGTTGTACTCATAGGTGGATTCAGCTGGTTCTCACTGGTTTGCCCAAATCGTTATTTAATTGCTTACGCGGTTCAGAGAACCAGCTAAAAATAAAGTGCAAGAGAGTTTTTTTTCTCTCTCTGAACTTGGTCAGTCAGTATGTGCACTGCACCAAATCATAATAGATTTTCACTTTAGCCTTAGCATGATCTGGATAAGTCATTAACCAGAAATGGTATAGCTTCTCCTGCTTGAAGAGGGGCTGTACTAGAAGACCTCCAAGATCTCTTCCAACTCCTCTTCTCTTCTCTTCTCTTCTCTTCTCTTCTAGCGGTGACAAAGATTAAAGTGCAAGTTGTTGATCTATCTATGTTCTGCCACTCCAGTCATTGTGCGTTAATCCACTGCTAGTAGTTTAATGTATTCAACAAATCACAATTAAATATATGACTTAAGAGGATACATGAGCTTCTACAAATAATTAATTTAGCCATGTGTTTATTGAAATTCACCATTCTCAATGTAGACATTTGGGACAATTATTCATATAAATATAAACAGATTTTAATAATGAAACATAGTTATCAGGGCTCCCTTATAATGTTTATACTCAAAGTAATAGCTGGTTATTTATTTAGAATATAATTCTGTAGGTTACTTATTGAATCAGGATCCCCTCAGTTATCAGACACAGAATCAGAAGATAAATAGCAAATATCCTCCTCTCATGCATCCAAGGATCCATAGATTTGCATCCAAAACCATGCTCTAACAAAAAGAAAATTTGGAATAGCTGTTCCCCTCATCTAATTTTTTTTGTTGTTTGTATATAATAGAAGATATATTATTGTTCCTCACAGGGTCCTCCAAAATCTATTAATCTAATCTTAACTTTCCTTTAATAACAGATTTTAAAAAAAACAAAACCCTTAGGCACATGTATTTAGATTTGGTTTGTTTTCCTTTGATTTTTTTATTATGTAACAAAGTGCCCTACAGTAGACTTTCAGGAAATCATTTTAATGTAGCAATTTAAAAGTTTGTTTAATCAGCCTTTTTGAAAATTAATGCCATGCTTCCCATCTGTTTTACAAAGATGTGCGTTTGATAAGATATAAAAAATAATAAGAGTCATTGTGTTTCATATGCCCAGAGAACCAGCAGAAAGATTGTACAATGTGTGGGAGCCTAATGAAATCTTTTGATGAACTGCTTCAAAAAAGAAACTGATAAGTTCCAAATGAAAAACTATGGCAACTTGTCAATACAGTCAAGTCAAAGAACATTCTACCATGTCCAACGGTTTTGTTGTAATTCAGATTTCACATATTATTATATATAACAAACTCTCAAATATTCTATTTTTATTATAACTGTTTAACAATAATAAAGCCTATGGAAGAAATCAGTAAAATTATAAATTACAATTTAAGAGAAAATTGATAAAAAAAATGTTTTACCGATGGCATATAGCTCCATCAATAATTACCAAAATAGACAATGTTACAATAACTGCTGGGGATGCTGCAATAAACATGCCTTACATGAAATAGATAAGTTAGTGATTATGTTCACATATCAAACCATGGTATGGTTAACTTAATTTTGACTTTATTAATTATGTTGTACAAGTCACTGTTGTATTAACATAGATTATACATAGTATGCTAATCAAACCATTTGTCTTTCAGTAAACTGAGGTACAGTCCTGGGTTACTGCAATGTGTAAATCCAACTATTCACTGGAACTGTGCCATTTATGGCTTGAACAATCAATTTCTTCATTCTGAACCTATTCAAAGTCATTAGAAAGCCAGCTTAAGCGATTTGGGACAACCTAATACTTTCTGAAGCCAGCTTTTCTGTCTTCCCCCAAATTTTTATATTTATACAAACTCTGAAAGCATTTCTTATAGTTATACTATATTATCCATCAGTTGCTTAGTTTTGGAGTGTTTTAGAAGTAGTTAATCAGCATTGAAGTACAGAAATTGCCTTAGTATTATTTTCCTTTATATGGAAAAATAATTCAGTTTAAACTGTCACTAACAAATGATAAAAAAGTTATAATAAATTTAATTTAATCTTGCTAAAATGCTGTTTTGAGTCTAAGCACTGCCAAAATGCTTCTGAAAAATATAAGGCAGTTTTAAAGTTTTCTGCAAAAAGTCAGTTTACACAGTTTGGGCTATAATTTTTTGGGAGGTTCCAGTTTTATGATTGCTGATTCTTAAGAGGAAATTGCCAGAAAAAAGAAATTGCCAGAAAACCTTGTAAGAAACTACAGCCAAACTATAAATCAGGGCTGTCAAACTCCTGGCCTGCAGGCCGGATGTGTCACATGCTGGCCATACCCACACCCGATTTATCGAAGGGGGAAAATGTCATGTGATACCTCCATATTAACATAAGTTTCACACTCCTGCTATAAATCATGATTAATTGAAAAATTATCAGAGTGTCAGGCTACAGGACTTTTTCCTATTCAATTAACAAGAATGAACTTCTGAAAACCAAACGTATCAAAAGGAATCCTTTATTGAGATGAGACAATTCATGTAGGAGTTCAAAGCAGTGTCTAAGATCTCTCAGACACACAGTGAGAGATAAGGGTGTTTAGAACACCTCCCCTTATCTCGATGTGTATTTAGTGAAACAAAAGCCGGTATGTTAATTCCCCCCACCCCTTTTGTAAGGAATGATCTTTTTCACAGTTTCTCAGGGCATACCTAATTTCCCCCCCCTTTCAGAACGAACTTTTCCAGAGGTTCCCAGGACACATCTCACTGTGGAATTTTCATGGTCTTCTCATCTCCTGGCTGTGCCTCTCAGAGGTGATAGGTTCCGGCCATCTGGGTTTCCTCCCTCCATTGTATCATGTGTAGGTTATACAAATTTGAAAGAAGGTTAAATATATTCAGGTTACATCAAGAAAGGATTTCTTTATCAGTCTCCCCCCCCCTTTTCTTCTTCCATCGAAGAAATGACAGATGCACAGATCTGACATCTGCCCTCCTTAAAGAACAGATAGGTCTACCTGGAAAAAACAAAAATCATGTATTACATTTGCAATTCAGGATGGTTTATCAGAGTATTTTAGGTGGAACTTTCGTAGTAATGTGAGTGCTTTTATGTGTCATTTGGTTACTCATTCATTTTCTGAGGAAGGAAGGTGTTTCCAAGCTACTAAATATTGTGTGGATTCATGGTGAGTGCGTGAGTCAAGGATATCTTTAATTTCAAAATGTTGTTCCCCATGTACCATGATGAGGGTTGGAGGTGTGGGAAGGGGGGTATTATGTCCTGAGCATGGGCACAAGGACGGAGACGAGACATCGGACTGTGATTTCAACTCTTTATTAAACAAGAAAGACTGGAGCGGAAAACCTGGGCAGCAGTAGCTCTTTTATAGAGCTTGCTGCCGTTAAACAACCAATGAACTGAGTCTATCGCTTTCACAAGCGTCCAGTCAGGGGCTTCCGTTAACAGCCAATCAGACTGGCCAAGCCTGACCAATCACGACTCGCTATTCACGGGCCAATAAGAATTGCAGGATTACAAGCCTGTTGTAAGATGAAGCTGTTTCGGTTGTATCGCTGCGATGGTTTAATCCATAACACCCCTCCCCCCTTGGTTCCGTCTGAGGGGTGGGGTGATGTATTCACGCAGATAGGCAGGCCGCTTCACCTGTCTGCTCGACTTGCACTGTTCCACCGGGTTTCATTCTGGTTCTGGTTCTGGTTCTGGCTCAGGTGGGCTGTTAGCTGGGCTGGATAGTGAAGACTGTAGTTTTGGGTTGCTCTCATCAGCGCTGTCTTCCGGGTTCCCTGGATCCGCCTCTGTCGCGGTGTTGTCATGTGGCAAGGCCACTCTCCAGTCCAGTTCTCCATCAGATGGTGAGTATCCCCTGGGCTGTTGGGTTTCAATTTCTTCTTCATCCTCCTCCATGTTCCTCCCCCCCCAGCTGGAGGTTCCGGCGCTAATCTGGAACAGAGTTGGTCTATGTGGCATTGTGGGTCCCCCAAGAAGTTTTTCGCAAACACGAGGTCACCTTCCTGGAATGCGCGACACTGCTGGATCCCGGGGGCTGTTCTGGCGTGTAGTTTGGGCAGAGGAGATCAAGATGCGAGCAAAGTTTCCAGCCCATCAGGAGTTCTGCTGAGGTTTTGTTCATGGTGCTGTTTGGGGTTATGTGTTGAATAAAAAGCATTCAGTTTATTTTGTTGTCAATGTCGCCATGGTCCATTTTATGCAGGGTCTATTTTACAAATTGAACCATTCGCTCAGCCCTACCATTGGCTGCAGGGTGAGCTGGCGATGTTAAAGCATGGTGGATGCCCCGATCAGCCAGGTATTGTTCGAATGTCAGAGCAGTGAATTGGGGCCCATTATCTGAGACGAGGACATCAGGAAGTCCGTGGGTAGCGAATAATTTATTCAGTTTTTTAGTGACTGTGTCTGTGGTGGTGCTTTCCATTTTTTGGACTTCAAGCCAGTTTGAATAGGCATCCACTGTTAAGAGGAAAGTGTGTCCTCTTGTGGGTCCCGCAAAATCGATGTGGATACGGGACCGCAGACCTTGAGGCATTTCCCACTGAGTTGGGGGAGTCTTTGGAGGAGTGGGGCGAGTCTCCTGGCATTTACTGCATTTTGCTACCCAAGTTTCTATTTGTCTATCTAAATGAGGCCACTATGCGTAACTCCTGGCCAATGCTTTCATCCGCACAATTCCTGGATGTCCCTCGTGCAGCATTTTCAATACCCTATATCAGGGGTAAGGAATGTTGGCTCTTTTATCACTTACGGACTTCAACTCCCAGAATTCCTGAGTGAGCCATAAAAGGTTCTCCATCCCTGGCCTACTGGTTTTTTCAGTTGTGAGGGAAATCAATTTTTGACTTGAATGGGACTGTTTAATATACAAATGTAGGACATATTTTTATATATATTCTTTGTATGTCCTACATTTGTATATTAAACAGTCCCATTCAAGTCAAAAATTGATTTCCCTCACAACTGAAAAAACCAGTAGGCCAGGGATGGGGAACCTTTTATGGCTCCCTCAGGAATTCTGGGAGTTGAAGTCCATAAGTGATAAAAGAGCCAACGTTCCTTACCCCTGCCCTATATTGTAGCTTTTCCGGGACTATGATTCTGTCTCCCCATACTATGCAACCCCATACTATGCAACCCCATACTATGCAACCTCATACTATGCTCCCCATACTATGCAACCGCATTCTATCCAGCTGAGGACTCGTGCCAAGATAGGGTCCTTTTTTGTCTCTAAAGCTATGTTTCGAGCGGTTAATGGTGGCGATTTGAGTGTTTCTATTTGTAATATGGTTACAGTTGGAGCAGGGTCCTCTATAATGTCTGGTAGTGGTGAGTGGCTCAAAGCATCAGTGTGGGGAATGGTTTTCCCCGGGCGGTGTTGCAAACGGTAATCGTAAGCGGCTAAAAATTCTGACCAACGTGTCATTCTTGGTGATAATATATGGGGAGTTTGTTTGTTTCCCGTCAAGATCCCAAGTAACGGCTTGTGGTCTGTAATTATGGTAAAGGGTCTCCCATATACATATTCATGGAAACGTTTAATTGCGGATACAAAGCGAGGGCCTCTTTATCAAGTTGACTATAGTTCCTTTCGGTTTTAGACAAAGTTCTCGAAAAGAACGCAATGGGTGCCTCATTTCCATTTGGGAGGACGTGGCTTAGGATGGCTCCTACTCCAAATGGTAAGGCATCACAGGTGACTGTCAAAGGGAGAGTTTCGTTGTATTGCATTAATACGGCATCGGAGGTTAAAAGGTCTTTTATCCCTTTGAAAGCTATCTCCACGCCGTCCCCAAACCCAAGGAACCTTTTTATTGAGAAGTCTATGTAGGGGTTCAGCTATGGTTGCCTTCTGGGGCAAGAAAATGTTATAAAAGTTAATGAGTCCCAGGAAGGCTTGAAGGTCTGTCTTATTCCTAGGTCTCGGAGCTTTTTTGATTGAGGTTAGTTTTTTTTCGGTGGGGTGGATTCCCTGTCTGTCAAGAAGGTATCCCAGGAACTCCACTCTCTCCGTACAAAGTTGGCATTTGTCTCGTTTTACCTTAAGACCCACATCTTTGAATTTCTGCAGGACTTTTGTACTAATACTTCTTTAGTGGGGGAAGCTAATACTTCTTTAGTGGGGGAAGCTATTAGGACGTTGTCAAAATAAGGCACAATGCCTTTTATGCCTTGTAATAGTCTCTCCATTAAACTTTGGAAAATGCCCGGCGCCACATTTACTCCGAATTGGAGTCTATTGCACTTAAAAGCGCCTCTATGTGTAACTGTTGTCTGGGCTTCTGCAGTTGCTGCATCCACAGGGAGTTGCTGGTACGCCTGAGCTAAGTCCAGTTTCGCAAATATTTTTCCACCACCCAGGGAATGAAGAAGGTGTTGAACCACCGGTACTGGATAAGCACTCTGTTGAAGAGCATGATTTAGGGTGGCTCGATAGTCCCCGCAAATTCTTAATGAACCATCTGGCTTCATGGGCGTTACTATCAGGGTTTCCCAACGTGCGTGGTCAATCGGTTCCACCCTGGGCTATCAGTTCATCTAGCTGCTTGTCGATTTTAGATTTTAAGGCAAAAGGTACTTGACGGGGTTTAAGCCGAATGGGAGCTACATCAGGACTGAGATTAAACGATATAGGGGTCCCCTTGTACTTGCCTAATGTTCCTGTGAACACATCCTGGAATTCCTGGATGAGGGCCTCTTCCCAGTCATCATTTCTGGTATGGTGTATGCTGGCTAGTTCAATTCCGAGTGGGGCGAACCACTGTAGCCCTAACAAGCTGGGTCGGTCATGATTGACAACAGTTAGGGGAAGCATTGCTGTGCGGTCCTTGAATGATACTTGGACGTTGCTGGAACCGACAACTGGGATTCTGTTTCCTTGATAGTCTTTCAGGATGATTCACTGCATGCTGAGGTCCTGGCTGGAGATGTCAGGTATCAGTTGCTTGAGGGTTTTCCAGGATACCATCGACAGGGACGATCCCGAATCGACTTCCATTACACATGGTCGATTCTCAATAGTAACTTTCACTCGTATTTTCCTTGCATCGAGCGATGAAGCGTGGCCGATGATAATGGTTTGGTGGGCCTCTTCTCGTCTCGTTGAAAAGGCAGGTGCTTGGTTTCTGTAGTAGTAGTGGTTGTTCCATTGGTGGTTCAGAAGTCCTGGTTTTCAGGAGGTTTGCTTATCTCCCGACGGAGGTTGTTCTCCTTTCGGCTGGGACTGGGTTCTCGTCTGCTTCTGCAGACCTTTGCGATGTGGCCTTTCTTTCCGCAGTTATGGCAGAGTGCGTCGAGGAATTTGCAGTCCGATCGCGGGTGGTTTTCCCCACAACCCACACATTGGTATGGACGTCGCTGGTTCCTTTGCTCTCGTTCCGAGCGGAGCTGGTTGACCTCCTCTTCATCACTGTCTAAGGATGACTCGAAGTCTTCGTGGTGGGTAGTGGTAGCATGCTTCTCAGTGACGAGTGGTACCTCATCAGCGAGTTGGCAAAGCAGTGCGTTTGCTTGGCGCATTCGAGCAGCTGACTTCCTGGTTGCTTCTGCTGCAGTAGCATCGGCGATGACATCTGTAAGGCTGATGTCGCCTTTTGCCATCAGCTTACTCTGCACGTGTGGTGCATTTAATCCCAGAACTATTCAGTCTCTTAGGGCTTCCTCTAAGTTTGCAAAACCACAAAGGCCTCCTAGGTTCCGGAGGTCAGCTACGAAATTACCAACGCTCTCGTCCTTCCATTTGTCCCTCTGGTAAAATTCGTGTCTTCGTATCAGTGTAGGTACGGCGGGTGCGTAATTGGCTCTGAGGATTGGAGCGAGGGTATCCCAATCCATGGTCTTCACTTCTGCCGGTTTTGCTAGTGCTTTAGCCATCTTGAAAACGGCGGGGCCGCAATAAGTCAGGAACACCGCTCGTTTCTTGCCAGACGTGGCATCTTTTAAATTGTTGGTCTCCAGGAACATCTGGAAGCGGTCTATATATGAGTCCCAGTCTTCGGTTGCTGGGTCGAATGGAGCGGATGGTATGGCGTCGCTGGTCATCTTGCCGTCTTTTGCGTGCGCTCTTTCGCCACGTGCTCTGTCTTTGTCCGCTGTGTTCTGGTCAGCTCTATCGTCTCCACATCCCACCTTCGTTGCCAGTGTTAAGTCCTGTGCATGGGCGCAAGAGCGGAAAACCTGAGCAGCAGTAGTTCTTTTAAAGAGCTTGCTGCCATTAAACAACCAATGAACTGAGTCTATCGGTTTCACAAGCGTCCAATCAGGGGCTTCCGTTAACAGCCAATCAGACTGGCCAAGCCTGACCAATCATGACTCGCTATTCATGGGCCAATAAGAATTGCAGGATTATGCTGGAAGGCGGAGCTTCATTTCGACGATACAGCTGCGATCTCGGGGCTCTGAGATCGCAGCCGATATTTTCGCCCCTGGTTGGTTCCAACGGACCTAAACCGTCCCGTAGAGACGGGGATTGAGAAGGGTACTGTCCCAGGATCCCAGAGATATCGCAAAATCTCTGGTTTGATCCGGGAGAAGCCTTTTTGCTGGTGGCGGAGAGGCAGCCTCCATAGCTGCTGAAGTCGGGATAGCTCGGGAAAGAAAGTGGCTGGAAAGAAAGTGTGTCGGCTGGGTGAGAAACTTCTTTTGTGTTGTAAATTCACTGAGATTTGCAAGGGCACCCTGAACAAAGAAGAAATCTGTGAGATTTTTTTTTTTGACCGAAACTGTTTGAGCGGCATTTTTTAAAGTGATGTCAAATTGAGGTTTGGGTTTTTTTTTTCTTTTTCTTACTTTTTTTTCTGGGGACTTTAGTGTGACTTTGTAGGTAACCAGATTGAATTTTCTCTTATATATATTTTTATGCTCCTTTTGATTTTTTAATTTTCTTTAGGATAGAGGCTCCCTTTGGCTATTTTTTTTTCTTTTTTTTTGTATACATTACTCCTTTTTTCTGGCTGGGGGGGGAAAAAGTATTAAGAAACTTTGCAACACTGCCAACTAGAGGCTTGAAAATACTTTATTTGAATTGGAGAGAATTGTAAGAAGACTCCTTCTCAAGGACATTTCAACGTGATAAGATAGAGGGAGAGCACAGCAAAATATTATTACAGGTGCTTTCCTGGACTCTTATTAATATTTCAACACTTGAGGTTTGGCTTTGAAGCTGCTGGAGAAGAGAGTCATAATAAGAGCTTTGGATAAATAAATAAAGTGTAGTGTGCTCTCATATATATATATTTTACTTGTGATATCCCTACTCACCAGCCTTTTTTTAAAGGGAAAGCCTCAAAGTTTTTTTCTTTTCTTTTCTTTTTTCTTTCCCTTATTTTTATTGGGACTTCTTTGCTCTTTCTACCCATGTTTTTGGACCACTTTGTTTTTCTTTTTTGATTATTGAGACTTCTCAATTGGATTAAGGTGTGAAGAACCTGAAGGAATTTTTTCTTTTCTTTTTTCTTTTTTTTTTTTGCTCTTAAACAATATTATTATTTTCAGGTTTGTTTGTTTTTTTCCTTTCTATTTTTCCTTTTTTATGGTGGACTACTTCGTAATTGGATTAGGGTCTAGAAGAACCTGAAGATCTTTCTTCTTCTTTTTTTCCTTTTTCTTCTTTGGTTTTGGGCCTTTTACTATTGGATTTTTCCATTTTGGATTATAATTGGCTACTCTACCAGTTGGATTAAAAGTCCAAAAGAATTTCAAGCTTTGGAAGCATTAAAATGAGCAGGAAATCAATACCATCTGGCATTTCTACTTCTACCTCTGCTTCCCCACCAGCTGGAGGACAACGTTTAATTAATGTTGAAGCAAGATAAAGAACAAGAAAGAGTAACTTTACAGATGATTATGCAAGGAATCCAAGATCTTAAGACAAAATCAGACACCATTGAACAAAGAATAGAAAATATTGAACAAAGAACAGAGAAGACTGATGAAAAAGTGGAAAATATTAAACAAATGATGGTCAAGTATGAGGAGAGATTCCAAAAAATTGAGGAAGAAGGAAAACAAAGAGAGGAGAAGATTGGAAATATTGACAGTAGATTAACAGCGGTTGAACAAGAAAAAAGCGGGATGTTGAGGTGGGAGATGGAAAGGTCAGAATTTTATCTCAGATTTCAAAATATAGAAGAGGAAAAAGGAGAAAATTTGGTTGCGATAATGATAGAAATTTTGGCAGATGCTTTGGAAATTACAGAGGAAAAGATGATGGATGGAGTAGATGAGGTATATCGAGTTTATACAAGATATGCGATGAGAAATAAATTACCCAAGGAAGTCCACATTAGATTTTCCAAAAAATCCATTAAAACACAAATATTACAAGTAGTAAGAGAGAAAACATTGAAATACAAAGGTAAAGAGATTGTGGTTTTAAAACAAATACCCAGAAGAGTGAGAGAGATGAGAAGAGAATATCGATTTCTGACTAAAATGCTACTGGAAAACGAAGTGAATTATAGATGGCTGATTCCAGAAGGACTAATGTTTACGTGGCAAGAGCAGAGACATAGAATTGATTCAATTGAGAAAGCAGAACTTTTCCATGCAGAATTTTTTGGAGGAAGAAGAGAGGAGGCAGAGAAAGAGGTCTCATTAATTGAGTTTCAAGAGGAACAACTAGAGACTGAAAAAGAGAAAGGAACTGTAGGTGGACAGGTGGATAGTAAAGAACAGCGTGAAGTGAGATCCACGAGAGCTGTTGGACCTAAATATAAAGCATAATCATGGAAGAAAAAAAACTGATCACAATGAATATAAATGGACTTAATTCAGCTGTTAAAAGAAGGAAAACTTTTCATAAATTAGAGAAATTAAAATTTGATATAATTTGTCTACAAGAAGTGCATATTAAAAAACAACATGAACAATTGTTAGTACAGCCAAAATTGGGGAAAATATTTACTTCTTTGACTCAATGTAAGAAAAGAGGAGTGGTTCTATATATTAAAGAGGCTATCCCAGCAAAACTGATCTACACGAATGAAGACGGAAGAGTATTAATGGTAGAAATAATGGACAATAATATAAAAATACTCTTGATTGCAATTTATGCTCCGAATGATAAACAAGAAGAGTTTTATAAAAAGCTACACATGAAAATAATTGGACTGGACTATGTTAATATAATTATGATGGGAGATTTTAATGGAATTGTGGACAATAAATTGGACTACATAGCAACAACAACAAAGCAAAATAGAAAGGCTCTCCCTAAATCTTTTTTTAAAATGACAGACGAGCTAACTTTAAAAGATATTTGGAGAGAAAGAAATGTTAAAGCTAAACAATATACTTTTTATTCAAATAGACATTTATCATGGTCCAGATTAGATATGATTTGGATCTCAACAGAATTAATATCCAATATTCAAGAAACAAATATTGAAACAAGTACTTGGGCAGATCATAGCCCAATGACAATTAAATGGAAGGGACAAAAAAAAAGATCGAGATGGACATTAAATAATACTATTTTAAAGGAGAAAGATTTTATACAATGGATGGAGAAAGAATTAGCTTTTTTCTTCAGAGAAAATAAAAAAGAAGATACTACAACGCAGAATGTTTGGGATACAATGAAGGCATATGCTAGAGGTTTGATAATAGATTATACAAGAAAAAAGAATATTAGGAAAAGGCAAGCTTCTAAGGCCTTGGAAGATGAGTTTTAAAGACTTGAAAAAGAATTTCAGAAAATGCCATAGAAAAAAGATATTAAATTGAAGCTGGATGTAATTAAACATAAAATGGAATTAATAGAGAAAGAAGAATTGGCACAGAAAATCAGAAATTCTAAATAGAATTATTTTGAAGATGCAAATAAACCAGGTAGATGGCTAGCATATAAATTGAGAAAGGAGAAGGAATCAAGAAAAATATTGAAGCTAATAGATGATCAAGGCCAAGTTTGTTATGGTAATAAGGAGAAAAAAGAAATTATTCGAGATTTTTATGGGCAACTATATAAACAAGAGAATATTGATCAGGAAAAAGTCAAACAGTATTTACAGAATGCTAATTTACTGAAGATACCTAAAGAGACTGAAGAAATGTTAGAAAGCAATATAACAATGATGGAATTAAATGAAGCACTTAAGAAACAAAATAATGGGAAAGCAGCACCCAGATGGGCTTCCGGCAGAATTCTATAAAACATTTCAAGAATCATTGAGCATCCCATTGTTAGAAGTCATGAATGAAGTTATGTTAAAAAAGATGATACCCAAAACATGGTCAGAGGCTTATATCACACTGATTCCCAAAGAAGAGACTGACCCACTGCAAATTAAGAATTATAGACCTATTTCTTTATTGAATGCAGACTATAAAATCTTTGCTTCAATTTTAGCAGAAAGACTTAAAAAATATTTAAATAATTTTGTTCATCCAGACCAAAATGGATTTCTGCCAAAGAGACAAATCAGAGACAATATGAGAGTAATCTTGGACACTTTGGAATACTATGAGGCTCATCCTGAAAAGCAAATGGCTTTGATATTCCTAGATGCTCAAAAGGCATTTGACAACGTGAACTGGAGATTTATGTTATTACTATTGGAACAGATGGGTTTTGCTAAAAAATTTACTCAAGCAATAGAAGCCATATATAATAAACAGACAGCAAAGGTAATGATGGAGGGGGAATTTACAGATTTTATTAATATAAGAAAAGGCACAAGACAAGGATGTCCCCTATCTCCTTTGCTATTTGTGTTGATCTTGGAAGTGTTGAATAGAAATATTAGGGATGATAAAAGCATAAAAGGAATGAAAATTAAGAAGGAAGAATTTAAACTACAAGCTTTTGCTGATGATTTAGCTTTTATTCTGGAAGACCCGTAAGAAACAGCTCCAAAGTTATTGGAAAAGATAGAGACATATGGGGAGGTGGCTGGTTTGAAAATAAATAAAGATAAAACAAAGATTTTGACAAAGAACATGCTATTGAAACAGAGAGAAGAACTGGAAGATCTTTTGAAAATCCAAGTTACAAATAAGGTTAAGTATCTGGGGATATATTTGACAACAAGATGTAGCACATTAAAAGAGAATAATTATATTAAACTCAAACAACAGATAGCTACAGATTTGAAGAAGTGGGAAAATTTGCAATTGTCATTAATAGGGAGAATCTCAACAATCAAGATGAATATTTTACCCAGAATTTTATTTTTGTTCCAAACAATACCAATTAGGCTTGGAAAAGACTATTTTGAAGATTTAAATAAAATTATGTTGAAGTTTATATGGCAAGGTAAAAAAGCGAGAATAAAGCTAAAGCTTTTGCAAGATGCTAGAATTAGAGGAGGTTTTGGCCTGCCTAATTGGGAATTGTATTATCAAGCTGCAAGTTTGATGTGGGTCAAAGAATGGATA
This sequence comes from Hydrophis major, assembly GCA_033807585.1. Lineage (NCBI taxonomy): Eukaryota > Metazoa > Chordata > Lepidosauria > Squamata > Elapidae > Hydrophis > Hydrophis major. Next base: position 139,874,511 of record CM066343.1, on the reverse strand, counting down.
ACATTAGGAAAGCATAGATTGTTGACATTAGAAGGGCATGATTTGCTGTTGGGCTGGCATGCTTTTTTATGGTATAAGGGAACTAAAACACAGGGTTATTTTAGAAGACATTATATACAGGAGTCTTTGTGGTTAAACTGGGAGAAGATAAAAAGACAATGTTATTTGAAAATTCCAGTTTGGTTATCGACTATTGAAGCATTTTCCTATCCTATAATTTATAAGAAGGAACAAACAGTTAGATATGGGGAACTATTGGATGAAAAGGGTGAACTTAAATCGATCCAAAACTTAGAGGAACAAAGTATAAGGATGAATTGGTTTTCATATGCGCAAATACATTCAAGGTATGATGAAGATTCTAAAACGGAGAGATTCTATGATAAGCAGACTGATTTAGATAAGATTTTGATGGGTACTGATGAGAAGGTGATTAAAAAATTATATGGTTATTTACTGGGAATTAAATTAGAGGAAAAACAAGTCAAAGAAACTATGATTTTTGGGGGGAAGAATTTTGGATATGGGATTGATCTAGAGAAATGGCAAAAATTGTGGTCTCAAAATTATAAAATGACAATGTCAACAGCATATAAAGAAAACTTGTATAAGATGTTTTACAGGTGGCACTTTTCCCCGACAAGAATAGCAAGAATGTTTAAGAACAAATCTGAAAAATGCTGGAAATGTCATCAGATACCCGGCTCGTATTACCATATGTGGTGGACTTGTGAGGACGCTAGAAAATATTGGACGAAAATTTGCATGTGGTTGGAAAAAATGACAAAGAAACACATAGACTTGAAACCAGAGATCTTCTTATTGGGAATCTTACCTGATACACATAGTAAAGATTTGAAATACCTGATTGTAAATATATTAACAGCGGCTAGGATTGTATTTGCTAAAAATTGGAAGAATGAGAAAATACCATTACAGGAAGAAATTATTAAGAAAATATTGGAATGTGCTGAGATGAGTAGATTGACATTTGAAATTAGAGAGCAAGAGGAGAGACAATTTTATGAAATTTGGGATCTTTTTTATCAATGGCTAGATGATAAGATATGATAATAGAATATTTAGAATGCTAGACAGTAAGGAATATCTTTATTTTGCTATTTTGTTATTACTTTGTTATTCGATGCTATATTTATAAAAGGTTTTTTAGGATTGATTTGGTATGATTATATGATTCATTACAGAATAAACTGGTTAAAGTATTGTTATCTCATAAAGCATGAATGATTAAAAGTATAGTCAAAAATTTCTTTTTTTTTAGTGATACTAGGATATATAAGTTTGGATTGACAATATGAGTTGTTATGTAACATAATTGTAATTGAGACTACAAAATGAATGCACAAAACTGATGAACCAACTGACACACTGGATGTACATATGAGAGTTGATGTTTTAATGTTTTATTTGTCTTGTTTGTTTGTAGAAAATTAATAAAATCTTTTAAAAAAAAAGAATTGCACGATTACAAGCCTCTTGTAAGATGAAGCTGTTTCGGTTGTATCGCTGTGATGGTTTAATCCATAATGGAGGGGGTCTGAGGTTTGAGGTGATCTCCGGTTTGAGCAAGCTACAGTAAAATACTAGATGAATCTGCCTAAGTTTTTTGGGAAGTCGAAGCTCTACCATCACAGGGTAAATAATTCTGGAGATCAGGAATGGGCCAATGAATTTTGGCCCAAGTTTCTTAGAGGGTTGTAATGATTTTAAGAATTTTGTGGACAAATATACACAGTCCCCAATCTTGAAAGGTTTAGGATAGCAGTGTTTTTTTGTCTGCTTGAGCTTTAAAAACTGCTCTAGCTTCCTGTAAAGATAATCTTACCACTGGCCACATGGCTTGTAAGTTAGTTCTGGCATGGGATTGAATTCTTGGCCCATGGCTACCTGGAATGGGGTGAACCCCATGCTGCTATGGACTGAGTTATTGTATGCTACCTCTGCAAAAGGAAGAAGGTCAGTCCAATTGTCCTGTTGGTAATTAATAAAGCATCTTAAATATTGTTCTAATGCTGTTAACTCTCTATGTCGATCCATCCATCTAGGGGTGACTTGATGACAACAACCCTTGGGTGGAGCCTGATAGGTTTAATAATGCCCACCAAAGTTTGGATGTGAACTGAACACCCTATCTGAGATAATCTGATGGGGAGCTCCATGAAGGCAATAAATGTGTATTAGAAACATCTTTGCCAATGCCTTGGAAGTTGGGATCTTTTGGCATGGAATAAACCTGTTTGGAAAAAAGATCAGTTACAACCCAAATGACAGTATTTCCAGCACTTTCGGGAAGCTCCACTATAAAGTCCATAGAAATCTCTTTTCAGGGTGCAGAGGGGTCTGCTACTGTTTGTAAAAGTCCAGGATATTTTCCTTGTCTTCTCATTGCAGCAGCACAGGTAGGGCAGCTTGCAACATAGTTTTCAATGTTCTTTTTGAGGGATGACCACCAAAATTGTCTTTTGATGAGGTGCAAGGTTTTTACAAACCCAAAGTCCCGCTATTTTGGAGTCATGGCAGCGTTTCATGAGTTCCATTCCCTGGCTTGCAGGGACATAAAATTTATTTTCTACCCAAGCCAGTAAACAAGTGTTTTTGTTAGCCTGGAGCCAGTCGTCCTTAAGTAGTGCCTCCTTAAATATTGACATCGTTGTGTCTTCAGTCAGGGATGATGTTTTTTTCTCTTGTGCCTGGGTGATTACTTTGGCTGCTAGTTGGGTCAGTTGGATCATTGGTTTTATAACCTCAATCTTTTTGCTGTTGTATTGGGTTTTCTGGACAGGACATCTGCTAAGAAGTTCTTTCTCCCAAGAAAATATTTGAGAGTGAAATTAAACCGTTTAAAGTATTAAGCCCACCTTGTTTGTTTTTCGGAGAGTTTCTGTGGATTTCTCAGGGCTTTCAGATTTTTGTGATCAGTCCATACTTCAGAGGAGATTTGGTTTCCTTCCAGGAAATGTCTCCATGTGAGCATTGCCCACTGCACAGCATATGCCTTCCATATGGCCCATCTTTGCTTGGTTTTCATCAATTTCTTCGATGTATAAGTGCATGGTTGTAATTGTCCACTTTCATTCTTTTGGAGGAGGACTGCTCCAACTGCAACATCACTGGCGTCTGCTTGGATGACAAAAGGTTGTTCGGGATCTGGGTGCTTAAGGACTGGTTCTTCTGAGAATAGACATTTTAGTTTCTCAAATGCCACTTGGCATTCCATTGTCCAGATAAGGGGTTGCCTTGGTTTGGGTTTCTCCCCCCGCCCCTTTATTTTTAATTCGTGATAGGGGGGGTGATGTTTGCAAAAGCTGGAATGAACTGGCGATAAAAGTTTGCAAACCCCAGGAAGCTTTGCAGTTGTTTGCAAGTGTGTGGTGGGTCCCCATTACAGCTTTTACTTTCTGTGGGTCCATCTCTATTCCCTCATGGGATATTCTATACCCCAAGTAGTCAATTTTTTCTTGGTGGAAATTTGCATTTAGATAGTTTTGCATATAGTTTAGCATTTAACAGTTTCATGAGGACTGCGTGGAGTAGCTCGATGTGTTCTTCCATCATTTCCGTGTAGATTAAAATATCATCAAGATACACTAAAACTCCTTTATATAAAAATTCATGAAGGGTTTCATTGATCAATTGCATAAACACGGCGGGCCTTCCTTGCAGTCCAAAAGGGAGCACTTTAAATTAAACACCCAATGGGGTGTTAAATGCTGTCTTCCACTTATCCCCTTCCTTTATTCTGATGCGGTAATATGCCTCTCGTAGGTCTAACTTTGAAAAAAAATTTCCTTTTGAGAGGTGGGCTAACATGTCCTTCATGAGGGGGAGTGGGTACATATTCTCTATGCTAATTGCATTTAATTTTTGGTAATTCACACACAGACACATGGAGCCATCTTTCTTTTCACGGAATAATACTGGGGCAACTATTTTTGGTTGGGTGGGTTCGATGAAGCCCCCTTTTTTAATTTTTATCAATAAATGCTCTGAGTTCTTTCATTTCTCTGGGAGGCATGCAGTACATTTGTGGTTTTAGGAGTTTAGCCCCTGGTAGGATTTCAATAGTGCAATCTGTAGCTCGATGGGGTGGGAGTTCATCACAAGCTTCCTCACTAAATGCTTGGGCCAGGTCCTGGTACTCATTGGGGATGTTAATGGGTTCAGCCAACTGTCCGGTCATGGCTGATTCTCTGTTCTCTGTCCTTCTTTATCCTTTCCTCTGAGCTTTTTGCAAATACTAGGTCTCTCTGGAATTGTACGGTTCCTTTCCTCCAATTTATTTTTGGATTCCATTTCTGCAGCCATGTGAGACCTAGGATCAGTGGCTCTTCCATTCCTGGGGCTATAAGGAATGTGAGCATCTCACTATGGTTCCCTAGTCTTATTTTCAATGATTCTGTGGTAAACCTGGCTGGCTCCCCCCCCACACACACACACACAAACTATAGTTCCATCTAATTGGCAGAAAGTGAGGGGATTTTCCATTTTTTTCAGTTGGATTCCCAATTTATGTGCAAGGGAGGGGTTTATTAGGCATCGGGTGCATCCTGAATCCAGCAACACTGCAACTTCCTAGCCCTTCCCTCAACTGGGGATAAACAGTCTCAGGGGTAGGGTGATTGGTTCAATTGGATTGCTTACCAGTGGGTCTTCTGGATCACTTTCAGACTGGCTCAGATCTCCTTGGAGCATTTGGGATTCTTCCTCAGAGTTGGAGGGGATTGGAATCCCACAGCTACTCAGCCTCTCAGGCCAGTTTCCTTTCCTCTAGGGCTGGATGTTCCAGGTTTCCCCCCTGATGGGTGGTCTAGCTTTCTAGCAGGGGTCTTCGAACAGCATTCTGCTGCGCAGTGTCCCTCCTTTCCACACTTAAAACAACCAGACATTCTTGGATTCATGGTGGATTGGGGTTTGAAGACTTCCCGTTTTCCCTGGGGTGGGGACCTTTTCCAAAATTTGCCAGTGCAGTACCAGTTTCAAGTCATGTCTATTTCCACCACCTCTGCCATCATGTACCATTCGTGCAGGAGGTTTGGGGCCCAATGGGCCAGGCAGGCAGCATATAGGTTGTCATTTAGTCCATCTTTGAACCAACAGACTAGGATATCCTCTGGCCAGTCTACCCGGCTGGCCAGGTCATGAAATTCCTTGGTGTATTCTGCTGCCAGGCGACGGCCTTGTTTTACGACTCTAATGCAGTCGTGGGCTTTTCTGTTGGTGAGGGGATCCTCAAAGCGGTGGCATAAGGCTGTCATGAAGTGATTGAGGTTCCTTAATTCTGGGGCGTTGATGTTGTGGAGCGTCACCATCCATCTGGCTGCTGCCCCTTCAAGGGCCAGGATGATGACTTGTACTTGGGACCCCTGGGTTGGGAAATTCCCCCCATATTCTTGCATGTAGGTGAGCACTTGCGCCAGGAAAAATCCCAGTTTCTGGGGGTCTCCATCAAATTTTACCCCCAAGGGTGGGATCTTCCTCTGCAGTTGTATGTCTCTGGGTTGGCCAGGGTTAATCCCCTGATCTGGGGCATTTAAGGGTCAGGTACTTGGTATGGCTGCGGGCTTGTCCCTCTGCCCGCTCAATCTCCACTGGATCCGGGGTGACAGCTCGGGTTCTCTCATTTTCTGGTTCCCTCGCTCTCCTGCATTGTTGTCCTGGTGCATCACCTTGAGGTTCTCCAGGGCTTCCCTCATGAGGCAATTTATGTACTGTCTTATTCGGTTGTCGGCCCCATTCTTCCTGAGCCGATTACCCTAGGTGAGGTTACTCCTCTGGTTCTTCTGTCCCAGCTGTCTCTTTTCCTACACCTATAGACCACCAGGGCTTGGTGGAGGTTTCGCAGGCAACTTTGCTGTCTTCGATGGGGTGCACCAAATCAGTATCTGGCTGGGTAAGTGTTGACGTTTCTCCCCAGCATTCAGCTCCCCCTTGCTCCTTGCTGCATTCAGACATTTTTCTTCTTTTGCAGGATCCCCTTGGTAGAGTGAAATATTTTCTTTCTTTCTTTTTCTTTAAAAAAAAAAATTCTCTCTGGGCTGACCTCTATTGCAGACGCTGCTTTATGTCAGGCTACATGACTTTTTCCCATTCAATTAACAAGAATGAACTTCTGAAAACCAAACGTATCAAAAGGAATCCTTTACTGAGATGAGACAATTCATGTAGGAGTTCAAAGCAGCATCTAAGGTCTCTCAGGCATATAGGGAGAGATAAGGGAGTTGAGAACCCCTTCCCTTATCTTGATGTGTATTTAGTGAAACAAAAGCCAGTATGTTAATTCCCCACCCATTCCTTTTGTAAGGAACGATCTTTTTCACAGTTTCTCAGGGCATACCTAATTTCCCCACCCCCACCCCCTTTCAGAATGAACTTTTCCAGAGGTTCCCAGGACACATCTCACTGTGGAATTTTTATGGTCTTTTCATCTCCTGGCTGTGCCTCTCAGAGGTGATAGATTCCGGCCATCTGGGTTTTCTCCCTCCATTGTATCATGTGTAGGTTATACAAATTCGATGTAAGATTAAATATATTCAGGTTACATCAAGAAAGAATTTCTTTATCAGTCTCCCCCCACCTTTTCTTCTTCCACCGAAGAAATGACAGATATACGGATCTGACACAGGGATATTGTCATCAGTGGATAAACTGATTGAAGTTGCTATTTTAAACCACAAACATGTTGCTGGAAAATACAAAGGATTAATAATGAATAAGAAGTAGTAGTTCAGGTCTATTTTGAGATCATATTCTCGTAAAACTTTAATATATATGTAAAATAAAGGGGAAAGAGTAGAGCAAACTAAAATGAAAAATTCAGTGTGAAACTTGATTTAACCATCATGCTGCTGATTTCATTGAAAAAAATTATTTATGGAGAAAGAAATACAAATTCCAGTTTTCCCATTCTACTAATAATCACCTACTCTCTACAGTATGAGATCTTACCAAACTTTCCTTCTACTTTTCTCATGCATAAGCTTCTTTCCCTTTCTCATATGCATTGCTTCCTATACTATTCATTTATTCAGATCCATGGCCTGCTTGGCTTACCATTTTTCAGTTACCAGAATAGTACAATATTTGTTCAGGTCTGTTTTAACTTCTATATTTTAAGGCAAGTCCTAGGCATATATACTTGACAACTATATAACTTGTAACTTTCTTTTAATTATTGTTTTGTTGTAAATTAGGACTTTTGCTAAAGATTTCAAAAATAATATAAACAATACCTCAGTAGAAACTAAATTGTTTAGTCTACCTTATACCATAACATACTATAACAAATTTAAGACTTTATGATTTCAGAAATTGAATATAGAGGTGACTAAATATCCCAGGGATAAAAGGAAAAAGAGAGAGAGAGAGGAAAAGAAACTTGCTGTTTTTTTAAAACAAAATATTAGAAAACAGTATGAAACATTCCAGAAGATATTTGAAGAATAGGGGCAGAAACTAACAGCTAAGATAGAGATGATAATGAAACTGAAAATGCAAATGATAAGTGAAGATAAAGACATGGATAATGACTCTTGCAAGATTTATAAAAGAGGCTTGCTAACACCACAAAGGAGTGTTTGACAGGAGTGGGATTCTATTGTTCGGACCAGTTCTGGCGAACCAGATGTTAAGTTTTCATCTGGTTTGTCGAACCAGTATTTCAACCAATGGCTGGCCCTGCCCACCCCAATCCCCCTCTCCCAGGAGTTTCCACGCGGCCCATTTTCAATGCAGGTAAGCACAGGGTCTGCACAGAGGCTCTGGCGGGGGAAAAAGGGGGTCTTCTGAAAGTCCAGAAACAGGCCTGTTTTTGGATTCCAGAGGCCTTCCAGAGCCTGGGGGAGGCAGTTTTTGCCCTCCAAGAGGCCTGGGGGAGGTATCTGGACCCTTGGGAAGGCGAAAAACAGCCCTTCCAGAAGTACTGGAAGTTTGGAAGTGGTCCTGTTTCCGGCTTCCGGTGGACCTTCAGAACCTGGGGGAAGCCATTTTTGCCCTCTCAGAGACCTGGGGGGAAGCCTCCGGACCCTTAGGAAGGTGAAAAAGGGCCCTCCCAAAAGTTCTGGCCATTCCTACTATGACCACACCCATCTACCAACTGGGCAGCGAACTGGTTGCTGGGATTTTTGAATCCCGCCCCTGGTGTTTGAGACAGGTAAAAGAAAAATTGAAGAGAGATCAAATTCTATGACAGCATCTGATTAAGTGAAGGATCAAGATTTCTAGAAACAAAAAGAAGCAGTACAAAGTTGTCTGTTTGACTAAAGTTAAAATATGTTTCTGTAACTTTTGAAAACCTTTTGTGGACTTTGTATTGCCTGCAGAACTAAAATGTTAATAATTTATCGATTTATGTATGCATAAGGGATGGATTATAGGAAGATGAGATATTTGCATAAAACCATATAGGAACAGAAGAATTAGAAGGTTTCCTTGTACTTCTGATGAAGACTGGAAATCATTTTAAATTTTTCTTTTCTCTTTTTCATATTTTTGCCTCCCCCTATCCTTTTTTTCTTGATCATCCTATTCTTATTTCTTTATAACTCTTTGCTGGTTTGTGTTTAATGCATATTATCTTTTATTATTTTTAGAAAAGCAAATATATTTTAGTAAATTAAAAATATTTTTAAAATAGAAAAAGAATGAATTGTTTTCTGGATTTGGAGATTAAAAATGGCCAAAGAAGATAAGGAAAATATTAAAATGATAATCACTTGGTAAATAGAAGGGTGAAAAGCATAACTATATGTCTTTTTCTATTTTCAATCTATTTTCTTTTTTCTTACTTTTGATATTTTTTTTGTTTATTTGTTTTGTGTATATTAGGAATATATAGTATATGCTGGGCCATCAGATGAAAGAGCTGTTACTAATTCTCTAAAATAGTATATTATCAGTACGCTCTTATAATAGCTACTCAAATAAGTTATTATGATGTAATTAAATAGCATGGCAATCTAATTGCAAAATTCATATTTAGTTAAAGAAAAAACAATAGCTTTACTTTCATATACAATCATTTCAAATCAACTTGAAGATACTGTAGTTTCAGTTCTAAATCCTAACATTCAGAATTCTAAAATTCAGAAGTAGTAATTGTTCAATGGCCTCAGACTATGCAGCTGCAGGACTGTTGCTTTTTCCTTCTTAGTGAGCCAGATCTACTTAGCAAAGCAGAGGATAAAAGTTCTGCTACTACAAAAAAGCTTCATCCATTAGTGTTTTCAAAACAATTGTATTTTCAGTTTATAAAAGTCCTCTAGGGAAAGGGATAGCACATTATATGTGTTTCTAAACCCTTGGCTGTAAAATAATACAGTAAAGTGATATTCTGTCTTTCAGAAATGATACAACTGCTGTACAGGATAGTCCTCGGTTTACATCATAAGCCTGCAGTATTGGGACCAATCTGATATCCAGTGGGATGGTGTACCACAGAACAGGTGGCATGACAAAAAAGGCTCTCTTCCTGGGTTCCACCAGATGACAGTTCTAGGCTGATACAACAGGACCTGATATGAGCTGCAATTGGGGAAAAGCAAACAACTCAATCCTATGCCAAGTAGGACTTTATAAGTCATTACTAGCACCTTGAATCGAATGCAGAAGTTAAGTATTGCAGTTCATGAGGAGATGTAAAGTGCACTGATGACAGAGCACATTTAATTTCCCTCACAAATGCATTTTACAGGATTGAAACTTTTCAGTACAGTGCTACTCTTCAAGAAGAGCCCCTTGTAAAATATATTGAAATACTCCATATGACAGGTGACCAAAGTGATTTATATTAGAGCATCACAATCCAGGAATGGCTGCAATTTGTGCATAGTGCAAAGTTGTGCAAAGCTTCTTTTGGCTATGACTGCCACCTGTACTTCAAACAGGGGTCATCATCCAGATTTCCAAAATGCACAAAGCAAGATATGGACTTTGGATTCAGCTCAATGTTTGGGCTGGGGTTAATAATATTTTAGCATTCGTTGCAATATTGTAAGAAGCCTTTTAGGATTTGAATTTCACATCTTCTTTTTAAAGCAGAGGTTAGTTATAGATTCAAAGCCTGATTTTTTTTCCATCAGGGAAAACAAATATCAATCTCAAAACATTTTATTGTTTCAATGGAGTACAGAGTAGATTAAATTATGGCATGCAGCAATTACCAGATCATGAATTAAGGAACATTAACTGTGTCCCTTTTTAGAAATCATCAATCTGTAATTCTCTGTCATTGTGTCACTGCATATCAAATGACTGTGCCCAGTGCATATATAAACAGGACATATTTAAATTGGTGCAGAGTAGTTGCTAGTAAAAGCAGCAGGTGAAGCTAGGCAAAATCACATCTGATTCCTGTACAATTAGCACAGGGCTCCCCTCCCCCCAAGGCTGTGTGCTTTCTCTACTTCTCTTCTCCCTAAATACCAATGACTACATCTCAAACGATCCATCTGTTAAAATACTGAAGTTTGCAGATGACACAACAGTGATTGGTCTCATTTGAGACAACAACAAATCAAGAACACAAGAACAGTTTTTTTCCCGAATGCCGTCACTCTGCAAAACAAATAATTCCCTCAACACTGTCTTATACTTATACATATTATCTTATAATCGCTTGACAAATAAATAAATAAATAATATTTTATTTATTTATTTGTCAAATGATTATAAGATAATATGTATAAGTATAAACATAGTTATGAATACATGAAAAGGATACATATAAGAAAAATAAAAAGAAACAATAGGACAGGGATGGTAGGCATGTTGGTGTGCTTATGCACGTCCCTTACAGACCTCTTAGAAAAAGGGTGAGGTCAATAGTAGACAGTCTAAGGTTAAAGTTTTTGGGGTTTGGGAAGAGCCACAGAGTCAGGTAGAGTATTTGAGACATTGACTACTCTGTTTCTGAAGTCGTATTTCCTGCAATCAAGTTTGGTGTAGTTTATCTTGAGTTTGTATCTATTGTGTGATATTGGATTGTTATGGTTGAAGCTGAAGTATTCATCGACAGGCAGGACATTGCAATGTATAATTTTATATACTATACTTAAATTAGACTGAAGGCAGCATAGTTCTGGTTTTCTAGGTCTAGAATTTCAAGTTTGGTGGCATAAGGTATTCTGAAACAAGTAGAGCAGTGGAGAACTCTTCTTGTGAAATATTTCTGGACTTTCTCAACTGTGTTAATATCAGATACATAATGCGGGTTCCAGACTGATGAGCTGTATTCAAGTATTGGTCTAGTAAATGTTTTGTATGCTCTCGTTAGTAGTGTGATATTACCAGAGAAAAAGCTATGTAAGATTAGGTTAACAATTCTTAATGCCTTTTTGGCTATGTAGTTACAGTGGGTTCTAGCACTTAGATCATTAGAGATGAATACTTCAAGGTACTTTACAGAGTTTGGATTATCAACAAGGTCTTGACTATTCAGCTTGTATTTTATTTTCTGATTTTTTTTGCCAATAAGACAGAGCATTTTTTTGTTGATATTTGAAGTTGCCATTTGTTTGACCATTCTGATACATAGTCAAGGTCTCTTTGAAGGGTAGCAGAATTGTCTGTGGTATTGAATAGCTTTACATCATCAGTGAAGAGAACACAGTTGCTCTTAATATGACCACAGAGGTCATTTATGTAGAGTATGAAAGAGAGTTGGTCCTCGAACACTGCCTTGGGGCACACTGTTGTTGACAGGTACAGAATTTGATAGGATGCTCCGAATTCTGACCATTTGTTGTCTGTTTGACAGGAATGCTTCTATCCAGTTATGAAGGTGTCCAGAGATACCATCAGATTTTAGTTTTAGGAGTAATTTGTCATGTACCATTGAATCTATGGCTTTACAGAAGTCTATGTAGATTGCATCTATTGCTTTGCCCTGATCGAGTTGTTTAGTCCATATATTTTTGCGGTGTAAGAGTTGCAGATTACAGGATAGTTTTTTTTTTAAACCAAATTGTTTATTAGAGAGTAGGATGTTTGTCTTTAAGTGGAGAATAATGGATTGGTTAATAATTGATTCCATGACTTTACAGGTAACGTAGCATAAAGAGATTGGTCTGTAATTTTCAAATAGGCTGGGGTCTCCCTTTTTGAAGATGGGGATGACTGTGGCTTGTGATCATAGGATTGGCAAGGATCTGGTCCTGAAAGATTTTTCAAAGATTATGCTTAGAGGTTTCGGCTATGGCAGTGGACAGCTTTTTTAAGAAGTAGGCACATATTCCATCCCGTCCTATAGATAGAGAGGGTTTTAGATTGCGTATTGCTTTTTCAACATTGTCTTCTGTAAAATTGATATGTATTAAATCATTGTAGTTGTCTGTGGTTGACTAGGAAATACTGGGCATGATCCATTGCTGAATAGCGAGCCAAAGAATGTGTTAAAGAGGTTGGCTTTAATGGTGTCATCATTGCAGTCTTTACCATTAGGTCCTTTCAAGGGTGGGATGGACCTTAAGTCTTTTAGTTTATTGTCTACAAAATTGTAGAAAAGGGGGGTGGAATTGGTGCGTAGAAGGTTTTCCTCTTGTTTAAGTGATAATTGGTGCATTCAGTTTTTATCTGGTGGCATAAATTTTTGTATCAGCTTTTGAAGTTGGCAACATGACCAGATTTGTTTTTCCGCCAAATTAATTTCTTTTTGGAGTGAAGCTTCCTTATTGTTGGGGGTAATTTGTTTTTTTCTGGTTTTGGGAGTTGTTATTGGTACATATAGTTTGATTGACTCTTTTGACTTCAAATAAAAATATGTTGTAATGGTCTTCTACAGTATTACATCCAGTGAATAGAAATTGCCAATCAAGGGATAAAAGATAGTTGTCTATAGTTGCCTTTTTTGAAGTTATAATTAGGGATCCTGTCGTTATGAGTTTTGTATGGATGTATGTTGAGACAAAAGTCAATCATGTTGTGGTCACTGTTGGAAAAGGGTTCTTTCATTTGTATTCTGTAATTTGAATTCAAACTATTGCAGAAGATGAGATCGAGGCAATTGTTAAGTCTAATATTGTTGGTTACTAGTTGTTCCAGTCCCAGATTTGTTACAGCATTGCAGAAGGTGGCATGTATAGGTTCAGTTTTACATTCATTTAGGGTCCAATTAATATGAGGTAGATTGAGGTCACTGAGAAAGATAAAAGTATGTGGGCAGGATGTTGGCCATGTTAGTCGTGAATTTAACTTGTTTACATGTTTGATGTCATAATCAGAGGCTCTGTAACATAGTAATAATTGAAATGTGATGTTTAAAGACAGTTCACAGATGATGTGGTCTCAGGACAAGCAAGCTCCTGGGTAACTTGGAGTAACTTGTTTAGATGTAGAGACTTTTTATAGAAGATTGTAACACCTCCTCCTCCTTAGATTTCACAATCTGATTGGTAAACATGATAGTCTCTTACTGTAGTAATGGAGTCAGGGAGAGATGCATTGAGCCATGTTTCACAGACAAATATGATGTCAAATTTAGCCTTATTTAGTAAGAGGAGAAATTCAGGTATTTTATTTACAAGGCATCTTGCATTGAGTAGCTTGCATTTAATTTAAAGCCAGTTGGAATAGAGTAGTTGGAATAGAGGTAGTTAGGGGCATGCCTAGTTTTGAGTGATGGTGGATTGGATGGGGTAGGGTTGGATGCAGAGTTGCAGGTTGTGTGACTTTCTTTTGATGCAATCAGCACGGTAGTCAATGTACAGATCTTTTTCTCCATTGTCTGGATGTTTTTTGAGTTCTGTGTAGAGGTCACGGGAGCGGATTCTTGCAGTATGGATAGGTCCGGTCTTGAGCAAAGTTTTTTATGGGTAATATTGGTTTTTGCAATGGTGTTTATTGTATGAATGAATATATGTTTGCTGGACTCATTTTTGCAAACAACTCTACAAAATCTTGGGGCCACAGAGCCATCACTGTATTTGAACTCAGGGCCATCTCTAGTTATTTCAATGATATCTTCAGGAGAGATGATTTTTGTATTGGAGTCACTTATGATATTGTGAACTTTGGTGATGTTGTCTGATTCGTTGGTGTCTTCAAGACCAAATAAGATGGCATTTGGACATTTCTGATCACATTCCATGATGGACATAGACTAGGGAATGTATCTGATGCTTTCAGCTAGGTTTTTGTTTAAGTTTAAGCAGGCAAGGTGGGCTTGATTGTCACATAGGTGGCAGTTGATGTTTTTTTCACTTTCATTGATGGCTTCAAGACATCTAAAACATGTGTAGGAATCTGGGAGGTCATTGGTAGAGATAATATTCTTTTGTTTTTGTTTGGAAATGGAGGGTTTGGAATTTTTGGCTGGCATGGTCAATGACAATAGTACACTAAACAATTACAATAGCTAGTTAATGTGATAGGTAGACAGTTACTTAATGAATGCTGGTAATTAATAAATGTTAATTGATAAGTTAGAGAACAAATCAAAAGTAAGGTTACTTATTACTAAAAATCAATCAATCGACTAGATAATCAATGATACAGTATTAAATCTCTATCAAATCAATGAATCAGTAAATTAGTGGTCATTTACCAATTAATTATTATACTATTAGATGATAAATCAATTATTTTAGACAAATTGCTTAAACAAACAAGAGATTTGGGAAATCAATATAGCCAATATCACACCAACTCATCAATTATAACAATCAATTTATCAATTAATCAAATAACTCTAATCAAATAATTTTGCTAAGCAACAGCCTAATTAATTATATTAATCAATAATCATACTGGTCAATTAAATTCACTAAATCACTACTTTTACTAATCAATTAATTTACACACTTCATTGATCATTTAATCAGTAATCACACTATATGTACTAAACACTCTAATCACACTAATCAATAAAAACAATAAATCAATTAATCAATTTATAAAATTAATTATTTTTATAGAAATTGATTTGGAGACATTATGATCTAATCATTGATATAGTCTTGAGGTAGAAAAGTTATAAGTATTGAGGTAATGGAGTAATCAGTGTTTAAGTATTAGAGTAATGAAGTAGTATTAATAGTCAGCAAGTAAAGAGTTATTGCTTAGCTAGCTGCTGCTGATATCTGAGAATAGATGAGAAGGATTTATTGCTTTGATTTATTGCTGCTGTTAACTGATCTGCTGGGGGAAACACATTTTAAAAGCTGTAGGTTTGGAACATGCTGAAGTAGGCTGCAACAGGAATGACTAAAAACACGCTGAATTATTGAAACAGAGCAAAGCACACAGAATTACTGAAACACGCAGATTCCATTCAGGGAATCCTGTTTGGGGAACCACAGCTGACTCCATTCAAGACTCCACCCACAGAATCTTAGGACTGGAAAACTCCTTAAAGCCATGTGGTTTCTTTTGTTTTAATGGCTACTAAGTAATTGTTTCCTGGTGAGGCAGAGGCAAAAACAACAACAAGTTTTTCTTGCTGGGATTTAGACTGGCTCACTGTAAGTCCATTCTGACTTGGCTTTATGGCTGTCTCCAGGGAATTGTATTTGTATTGGAAAGCTGAGTGTTTGTTTGAATGGCTTAAAAGCGATTGATTTTTGATGAGGTAGGGATTAGTAGTGAAAGGGTTTCTCCTTGGCTTATTCTTAATTTTTTAAAAAACTTGTTTTGTCCTTTTCCTCAAGTCTTGGTCTCTCTCTCCTCCCTTGTTGTTTCTCCCTGCCAGTTATCTGCTGTGGCTCCAGGGAAACTGCGTGGGGAATTTGAATGGAGACATGTCTGGCATGGAAGATACTCCGATCAGCTGTGTGAGGGATTTAAATGAAGGTGCATTGTTTGCGCTCCGCAGGTTCCAAGTAATCCAGTTCAAGAGCTCTGCCGGTGTGGTTAATAGGGCTTGAAGGAAGGAGGGAAAGAGCTCCGATAATGGTCCAATCACTCTGGGTAGCAAGAGCTCCACCAGCGTGATTAGGGCTCCAGGGCTTCAGAATCCAGTCTTTTTTGGGTTCCAGTTTACTCATGGTTTCTGGCACAGGTGGCAGCTTTAAAGGTGATTTCTGGTGCAGGTGGTGGCTTTATAGGGTGATAGTGCTCCAGGAGTGAGAGCCTGACCTTCCTAGTTGGGAACCGCCATCTTCTCTCCTATTATCCTATTACTGTTATGTTCTCTCTTGATACTGCATATCAAATTCCTTGAATGTCCAATCACATTTGGCCAATAAAAAAGAATTATAATTCTAAACTGTAATCTATGTTTTACATATACAGCATATGAACTTTATTAAAATGTAAATTCAATTAGAGTAAAGCTGTCAATTGTCTTTGAGCCACAAGATTTATCATCCTTCAAGGTAAGCAGAAGCATATTAGATGTATAACACTACTGGTACACTTTGTGGAGTAAAATGAGAAAGGCTGAATTAGTTTAGTTGAGAGAAGGCCTGTCTGATGATGTATGATGCATTCTTCTATATATGATACATCCAGTCACCAAAACATAATAACTGTGTTAATCAAAATCTGTCTGGGCACTGGTGAAGGTTCAAAGAGCTATTGATAAAGGGGAGGAAATGAAGATTCTCTACTTCCCTTGCTTTCCTTTTTTATTTTGCCACACAGGAATTGCCAGAAGTTGAATGCATGTAACAACGAGGCAGTGGACCTATGGTGCCACCAAAGAGCTCCAAGACTGAGGCAACCATGATGAGTGGATCTCAGATTTGTAGAACAGCTTGTAAAGATGCAATTATTCCAGTTAGCTTACAAACCCAGATAGGAACTGGAATCTAGAGCTAAAATACCAATAGACATTTATGTGTCTGGAAATTATATAAGATCATCTTGAATGCAGCTATACTCTACTGTTAGCTAGTCATCTTGATTAAAACAGTTGAGGTCTGTCTCCAATGCTCTGTATCAATCACTACATTCTCAGAGCTATTCCAGCTTACTAAAGACAACTGTAAATATCTACAATTTTACTTTGTCTGCCTTTTGCATTTTCTAATAATTGTCAGCCTCAAGATAGTCTCAAGATATCTTCCACTGCTGCTTTTCTGCTATTACTTCTTTCGGCTGTCATGACAACGGTGGGAGGGGGGACTTTGGAGGGGAAGAAGGCTGAAGGTGTTTTGCATTCCTTTGCTGGGCTAGCAAGGGGAGGGGGATTCTTTTCTTTAACATTTCTTTTCTTTCCGTTTCTTGGCTATCTTCTGTCCTCTTTTGCGCAACTGCAAACTTTTATCAAAATGTGTCAAGGCCATTTGACAAGAAACCTCATCACCACTTGGAGATGACCACATGAGCTTATTCAGAAGTTTTAATTGGAAGAATCATTTGAACTTTGGGGGGTGGGAGCAATTTTATTTCTTTGTATGTGTGCTCTACCGCCAATTTCTCAGTTTCGGAATTGATTTGTAGCTTCCACTTTATTTTCCAGTAAAAGGATAACTTTGCTCTACACCATGGAGTCCGAGTATTTCTTTCTTGGGATCTAAAGGGAGTACAGACTGACATTATTCCAAAACTCCCACATCAACCCACCCGGAGAAAACAGCAACTTTTCTTCCAAGGGGGTTTCATCTCATGTCGTCTCCAGCCAGCGATGAAGAGGACCAGGGAACTGCGGGGGGAGGCAGCCGATGCTGCTACCGGAGACGTTGGTGACTGACCTGCTGGCCGACTTGACTCTGGAAGAAAACCCAGCTGAGATGCCCAGATGGTCGTTGGGGGTTGGTTGGAGAGACTCTGAAGATCCCCCTCCTCCCAGGATCACTGTAAGACAAAAAGGTGCGAGGGAACGGCTGGTACAAGTTGGGAGCTATATGGCAGAATTTGAGTGGGAGTTCACCTCTGAAGCAGCCAAAGTGAGATGTGTCACCAGAACCCTGGAAGAGATGGCAGCAGACTGGGCGGTGACTTTGTACCATGATAACTCCCCCCAACTGCGAAACCTCGATGTTTTCATGACTGCTCTGAGGAGAAGGTTTGAGGACCCTCTGGCAGAGAGAAAGGCCAGGATCAGAATGAAGACCCTAGTCCAAGGGGGGAGATCAGTGGCAGACTACACCCAAGAATTCAGGCAGCTGGCATACCACATCCGAGGTTGGTCCCAGGAGGCCCTGGTGAAAGCCTACAAAGATGGCTTAAATGAAGATGTATACCACATGTGCATCTCCAGAAGGGCCCCCCATGATTTACAGTCGTGGTACTTGTTGGCGGAAGAGATGGACATTGATCTAGCCCGAAGCAGATGCAGAGGAGGTCCCGCCTGGAGAAAACCGCTCCTCCCATGTCTCCGAGAGGCTTCAAACCCCCAACTGAGAGGGATGGCAGCAAGAGCCAATGCTTTCATTGTGGGAAGGGGGGCCACCGGATGGCGGATTGCCGGGTAAAGACGAACCCACCGAAAGCACGGGGCCCCGGGAGGAAGCCCAAAAACCCTTCAACCAAGCCCCGCGAGACCGGACTGAAGGCAAGAGAGGTTGTAGAGGTCACCCTTTCGGCGGAAGAGGAGCTGGGACCTCCAACCCCACTCGACGAGAACGAGACTGACTCAGAAGATGACGTCCCGGTAAGTCTTAACCAAGGGCCCATGACCATCCCAATAAAGTTAAAGCAGCCCACCTCTGGAACTGAAGGAGTGATGTTGGCCTTATTAGACTCGGGTTGCATGAGGTGTGTAATTAACATGAAAGTAGTTAAGGGTATGGGCATCAGACTGAGAACTTTAAAAACGCCCATATGTTTCTGCCAACTGGATGGATCGGTGGCGGGAGGTTGCCCCGCACGTTTTATAACAGAACCCCTAGAAATGACCATGGGAAACCACCATGAGACCCTGTGTTTTATTGTGGCCCCTGGGATTGAACAGCCCCTAATATTGGGATTACCCTGGCTTCGGAAGTGGAATCCCCATGTGAACTGGAGAGAGGGGTGGATACGCATCCGCACCGATTGGCCACCGGAAGGGGAGGAACAACCCTATCCAGAAGGAGAGGAGAAATCCCATCCGAAGTCCCAGGTACCCGCCGAGATAGCTTCTACAGGTGCCGAACACATGGAAGGGGAGGAGAAAATCCTGAAGGAGTATTGGGACTTAAGAGAGGTGTTTAATGAAGAGGCTTCCGACGAGCTCTCCCCCCATCGGTCGACCGATTGTAGTATTGAATTCCTGCCGGGGGTGACGCTCCCGAAACCGAAGATGTATCCGATGACACTGGGGGAGTTGGAGGAATTGAGGGCATCTATCGACAAGAACTTGCAACGGGGTTTCATCATGCTTGCCAGACCTCGAGTGGCGGTCTCTGTGATGTTCTGTGAGAAGAAAGATGGCTCCAAACGTCTGGTAGTGGACTATAGAAACCTGAACGCAGTATCCGTAGAGAACATGTACCCCCTCCCTCTGATGAAGGACATGTTAGCCAACCTGGCAAAGGGGAAGATTTTCACAAAGCTGGACTTGAGGGAGGCGTACTACCGAATCCGGATAAAGGAGGGAGATGAGTGGAAGACTGCATTCAACTG
Source organism: Hydrophis major (assembly GCA_033807585.1). Lineage (NCBI taxonomy): Eukaryota > Metazoa > Chordata > Lepidosauria > Squamata > Elapidae > Hydrophis > Hydrophis major. The sequence goes on along the minus strand of CM066343.1, from coordinate 139,855,011 downwards.
CCCAATGGGTCGTTTCCAGTTCAATGTTCTCCCTTTCAGCCTACAGGGGGTGCTTGCTGTTTTCATGCAACTGATTAATCAAGTGCTTCACGAACATTTATACAAAGGGGTTCTGGTATACCTTGATGATATTCTTATCTACACGGAGACTAGAGACGAACATGTGAAACTGGTACGCTCTGTGTTGCACAAGCTGAGGGCCGCCAAATTGTACACCAAACTATCCAAATGTGAGTTCCATCAAGAAAAAATTGACTACTTGGGATATCGTATCTCCTGCGAGGGCATTGAGATGGACCCAGAGAAAGTGCGAGCTGTTTTGGACTGGGCCCCACCGAGAACCCGTAAACAGCTTCAAAGTTTTCTGGGATTTGCCAACTTTTATCGGCAATTCATCCTGTCTTTTGCTAAAATAGCCATGCCCATCACCAACCTCCTGAGAACAAAGGGGGGATTGAAACCAAAGCCCAGCCAACCATTGAATTGGACCATGGAGTGCCAAGCTGCATTTGAAAAGCTTAAGAGACTTTTTGCTGCAGAACCAGTATTGAAACACCCAGACAGGGATGCCCCTTTTGTGATCCAAGCTGATGCGAGCGATGTGGCAGTGGGGGCAGTCTTACTTCAATTAAACAAGAAAGGGACACTACAACCATGCGTTTATACCTCTCGTAAATTGACTGAGACTGAAAGGAGATGGGCCGTTTGGGAGAAGGAAGCGTTTGCAGTCCGTTGGGCTTTACTAGCTTGGAGGCACTTTCTGGAAGGAGCGAAACACCCATTTGAAGTGTGGACTGACCATAAAAATCTAGAAGCTTTAAAAACCCCTCGGAAGCTATCCCCTAAGCAAGTTAGGTGGGCTCAGTTTTTCAAGCGGTTCAATTTCTCCTTGAAATATATCCCAGGAGGAAAAATTTTTATGGCAGATGCTTTGTCTAGAATGCCTCAATACAACAGTACCCGTAAAGAAGTGATAAGGCCAATCGTGTCCACTACACAACTGGCTGCCCCTGTAGTTACCCGCGCGCAAAAAAGAAACCAGGAGAGGGATCTGTCCACTGATCTGATGGAACGGTTTAAGGAGGCTTTGAAGACGGATGAGTGGTTTCTGGCAAATGCGAATAACTGCACCGTTCGAGATGGTCTAGCCTGGAGGGGGGTGAAGTTGTATGTACCTCAAAACCTGAGAAGCCACATATTGCAACAAACTCATGATTCCAAGGTGGTTGGTCATTTTGGGTTTGTGAAGACCCTACATTTGGTGAAACAGCAGTTTTGGTGGCCTTCGTTGAAAAAGGACATTGAGACTTATGTGGCGAGTTGTCCGATTTGCGCCTCAGCAAAAAGACCTCCTGGTAAGCCACCAGGGCTGCTGCAAAATGTGGCCAGACCAACTGCTCCTTGGAAAGAAATTTCCATGGACTTTATAGTAGATTACCCGAGAGCAGTGGACAAACAGTCATTTGGGTGGTGACTGACTTGTTCTCCAAACAAGCCCACTTCATCCCTTGCTCAAAGATCCTTTCGGTGAGGTCATTGGCCAGGCTGTTCATTCTTCATGTCTACAGGTTGCATAGTGTACCTGAGCGTGTAGTTTCTGATCGAGGAGTCCAATTTACCTCGAATTTCTGGAGGGAATTTTTGAAGTTAATAGGCTCCACCCAAAGCTTAAGCTCCGCCCACCATCCCCAAACTAATGGGGCTTGCGAGAGAACTAACGAGGTGTTAGAGCAATACCTCCGATGTTACATAAATTTTCAGCAAGACAACTGGGTGGATCTACTACCTTTTGCGGAGGTAGCATATAATAACTCTGTTCACAGTAGTACGGGGTTTACTCTTTTCAAAATAGCAACGGGGCAAGATTTTGTGCCCATACCTGAACTGCCTGGTGAAAAACCAACTGTCCAGTCATTGAGTGACTGGATATCTCAACTTCAACTTAATTGGCCAGTCGCCCGCAAAGCTTTGGACGAGGCGCACCAATCTCATAAGAAATTTGCTGACAGAAAGTGAGCCCCGCAGATGTCGTATCAAGTGGGCGATAAAGTATTCCTCTCGACCAAGTATTTGCAGACTATCCAAAAATCGAAGAAGTTGGGTCCTAAGTATGTGGGACCTTTTCCCATTGAGAGGATTGTAAATCCTGTGATCCCCTAGCTAACACTCTGCGGGGTTCAGCGAGCCTCCAAATCCCACTCCTGGCTCGCCCCGCCCTGCCCCAACTTCTGCCACACAAGAAGGGAGGTGAGAGATGAGAGAGAGAAAAGGGAATCCTCCTCTTTTCTCTCTCTCATCTCTCTCTCTCATATGCGCGCGCGCACACACACAAACACACAAAAGCAGGATACCCTCCTGGGCTAGGATCGTGGCGGCGGCAACAGCGACTCCTCCTGCTGTTGCCGCGACTGTATGTTCACGTGAGTAGCCAGCCACACTACGCATGAGAGCCAGAGCTCTTCCCTCATTGCATTTGGCAGTGGCAACTGCTCCTCCCTTCCTAAGCCAATACGAAGGGGATTGTGGCTGGCGCTGATCTGCCCACGAAAAATGTGAAATCGTAAAAAGCAGCTGTCCACAAATGGGAGAGAGAGAGAAGGGGGAGAAGGACACAGAAATGAGAGAGAGCTGGAGGGAGAGAATGAGAGAGAGAGAAAAGAGGGGGAAACAAATGAGAGAGAAAAGGAAAAGAAACAAAGAAAGAAAAGAAAGGGAGAGGAAAAAGAAAAAAACAAAAAGAGAGAAAGAGAAAAGGGGAGAAAAAGAAAGAAATGGGAAATGATGCAGGACGAGAATGAGAGAGGAAAAAGAGAAACAAATGTGAGAGAGAGAAGGGGGAGAGGGAGAAAAATGAAGGGTAGAGGGAGAGAATGAGCATAAATGATAGAGAAGGGGGAAATAAAGGAATGAAAGGAAAGAAAAAGATGAGAGGGAGAAGGGGGTGGAAAAAGAGAGAAAAACAAATGAGAGGGAGGAAGGGACGCAGAGAGAGAGAGAGAGAGAGTCCCATTTCCTACAGAAAACATCAGAGGCAACAAAACCCTGGGTAGGCGTGGCTGGGGGTCACGTGACTGGGTGGGAGTGGTATTGAGTTGGATATGACTAGCCAGCCACACCCACTCAATGTGCATTGAAAAAGAAAAGAAAAAAGAAAAACTAAACTATACACATATAATTCCTCAACTGAATACTGATTAATACATTAATACAAGATTCATTTCTCACCCCTTGCAAAACAGGCCCAAAATATTTTAAACTACTAAATCTATTTGCAGTCTATATACTATGTTAATGGCAAAATAGTTAATAGGAAGAACAGCAATAATAAAGACAAGATTAAAGTTTCAAAAGCCCCTGTTAACAAACTATTACTGTGAACAACTCATATAAATTTTTCCTTGGCATTTTATCTATCCTATATTATCCCAAAGATTAACAGTAATTTGTTCTGGACCAAATATTCACATTTGTTTCTTAATGCCATTTCTTATCAATTGTTGTCTGATTAAATATAATAGTCTCCAAAGTTGGTCTACCCAAAAAAGTCCAGATTAAAAAAGTTCCATTCTCCCATCTATTTCAATCCTCCTGGAAAGCTAATTTGCTTCTCCTCTCAGTGTAATTTTTACTGTTGTAAAAGGCTGCAGACATAAACTTCAACGAGATGAATGCCATCAGCTCAGTTGATTCTAAATTCATATCGTCCCAATTTCTTTCCAACAAATCACATTCCTTGTGTGAATCTAATTCCAGAATAACATTCCTCTAAATATATTCCACAGCCATTATCATTTCATCAAACTTTTTGAAGAAGTTTTCAACTAAAAACTGCATGGTTTTTTTGTCAATTGCTTACAAAATAATAGGTATAAATAAAAACGTAGTTATGAATATGTTCTGTCCTTCATTAACATACTCGAGATCCCCGCGCTTTGATTGGCCAAAGCGCGGGGCTCTCCGATTGGTCAGGCGAGCCGCGCCGATTGGCTCGTTAAGAATCTCCCGCAATTGGTCCGTTCAGACCGCGGGAGATTCAAAGCGATGCCATTGGCCGCGGCCGCCGCAGCGAAAGGAATAAAAGCCGCGGGCTTTTTTCCTTTCGCCAGTTCGGTTCCAGCAGATCAATAAAGAGCTTTGCACTAAGTCACCGACTCCTGGCATCATTTCACGGACACAACACTGGCGACGAGGATGGGATCCAGACCCTGAACCGAACCATGTGTCCGACGGAAGCCAGACGAAGCACCGAGATGGCGAAAATCGCACCGCCCGCACCCTTCAACCCCGCCACCGAGGACTGGGAATCGTTCTCCGACCGATTCTGCATGTACCTCGAGTGCACCGGCATGAAGGACCCCTCGGGCCCACTGAAACGCGCCGTCTTCCTCACCCACTGCGGGACTGAGGTCTTCCAGATGGCCAAAGCGTTGGCCAAGCCCGCCGATGCGACCACCATGGACTGGGACATCCTCGAACCCATCCTTCGGCGACACTACGCCCCAGAGGTACCCATCCTGATCCGGCGCAACGAGTTCTACCGGCGGGACCAGAGATCGGGTGAGAGTTTCAGCGACTTCGTCGCCGAGCTGCGGCGCCTAGGGGGGCTCTGCGAATTCGATAACCTAAACAACGCTCTGAGAGACCAAATCGTGCTCGGTCTGTGGGACCCCGCCCTCCAGAGCCGGCTGATGGCTAAGGGCGACATCAGCCTAGCAGACACCCTCATCGCAGCCGCAGCCGCAGAAGCAACCAGAACTTCCGCCGACAGCATGCGCAGACCGGACACGAGGGACCGCGGCAGAAACAACAACCCGGCGAGGTCGACCGAACCAAAAACCGAGACGACAACACACCAGGGCGATTTCCACTCGGCATCCAGCACGTCCGATGACGAGGAGGACATCCATCGACTCCAGACAGGGCGCGACCAACGGAACCGGCGAGGTTGTAAGTCGAGGACCAACTGTGCCGGTTGCGGTGGCGACCACCCCAGGTCGGAATGCCGGTTTTTCGATTCAATCTGCCAGCATTGCGACAAAAAGGGACACATCGCCCGGGTTTGCCGCCTGAAGAAAAACTGCAGTCCGGCTCGATGGGACCAGAGCGACCGGAGGAGGGAGAGCACACCACCCCGGACCAGAGATCGCCCCTCGGACAGCCGATGGGACCGGAACAGATGATCCTCGCGAGGCGGCGACAACCAGCGGAGAGAGGAGACCCACCAGATGGTCACCATCGGCCACGCCATCACCAACGACGCCCGGAAGGTCCACGTCGAGGTACGCATCGAGGGCCAGCCGTGCAAAATGGAGGTGGACTCCGGGTCCTACCTCTCCATGATTGCATGGCACGAGATAAAGCGGTTGGTGCCTACCCTCCAAAGGAGGAACGTAGACAACCAGAGACTCATTGTAAAGGACTACCAGGGAAACCGCATCCCGGTAGTCGGCACCAAAAGCTTTTACATAACGTATAAGGGGCGCACCGAACGACTCCCCCTAAGGATCGTCGACCGTGACCGCCCAAGCCTACTGGGACTGCAATGGTTCGCCCCGCTCGACATCGCCCTCACAGGAGTCAACCACGTCACCGACGACGGCTGGGAGCAGCAACTAGCCCGGGAGTTCCAAGAGGTCTTTGACGGAAACCTAGGCAAGTACCGAGGGCCCCTTATCTCGTTCGACCTAGACCCTAACGTCCCCCCCAAACGCCTGAAACCAAGGCGGGTGCCATTCGCACTTAAACCCAAAATAGATGAGCAAATTGATAAGCTCGTCAAACAAGGGGTACTGCAGCCCATAGACCATGCCCGGTGGGAGACCCCCATAGTCACCCCGATCAAGCCCGATGGGTCGGTGAGAATCTGTGGGGACTATAAGGCCACCCTAAATGGCGCGCTGCAACAAAGCGCCTACCCCGTCCCAGTAGTACAACACCTACTGCACTCACTGGGAGGGGGCAAGATTTTCGCCAAGCTCGATCTCGCCCAGGCATACCAACAGTTGCCGGTCGACGAGCAAATGGCAGAAGCGCAGACCATTGTCACCCACCGGGGAGCATTCAAATGCAATCGACTCCAATTCGGAGTCAGCGTGGCACCGGGCATATTCCAGAGCCTAATGGAGAGGCTATTGCAAGGTATCAAGGGGGTGGTACCTTATTTCGACGACCTCCTAGTGTCGGCAGCCAACCAAGCTGAACTAGAAGGTCGACTAAGGGAGGTCCTAACTAAATTTAAAGAGACGGAACTAAAAGTAAAGAGGGAAAAATGCCAGCTTTGCACGGAACGAGTGGAATTCCTGGGCTACCTCCTAGACCAGCACGGCATTCACCCCACAAGCAAAAAAATCAAGGCCATCAAAGAAGCCCCCACCCCTAAATCAAAGACTGAATTACAAGCATTCTTGGGGTTATTGAACTTTTACAATGTTTTCCTACCCCAAAAGGCGACGGCGGTGGAGCCCTTGCATAGGCTCCTGGACAAGGCGGCGACTTGGACTTGGGGGAAACGGGAGCAAGCCGCCTTCCAAAGAACGAAGGACCTCCTCACCTCCGATGCCGTCCTCATACAATTCAACGAGACCCTACCTCTGGCCATCACATGCGACGCATCACCCTTCAGCGTCGGCGCTGTCCTCAGCCATACCCTTCCCGACAGAAAAGAAGCGCCCATCGCGTTCTTTTCAAGGACCCTCACCAAACCGGAGCGGAACTATAGCCAACTGGACAAAGAGGCTCTGGCTATAGTTGCCGCCATAAAACGATTCCACGAATACCTCTACGGCCGGACTTTCACCATCATAACGGACCACAAGCCGCTGCTGGGAATCCTTGCAGGGAACCGGGCCACCCCGAACATTCTGTCTCCCCGAATGACAAGGTGGTCCGAGTTCCTGGCAGCCTACAACTACGAACTCATACACAGACCGGGTAAGACGATCTCCCATGCAGACGCCTTAAGCCGCTCGCCGCTACCGGAACCCGACACCGACCCAGCACCCACAACAACCACCCTCAGCATAGAGACTCTACCCAACCTGCCCATAACCGCGTCAGACATTGCCCGAGAGACTAATAAAGACAAACGTCTGGTGCGGGTGTTGCATTGGGTGGAGAAAGGGTGGCCGGAAAGGGACAACGACGAGTCAGTCAAAATGTTCCGAAACCGCCAAACGGAACTCTCGTTGTTAAAAGGGTGCATACTATGGGGGGACAGGGTGGTCATTCCGGAAAAGCTACAGGGGAAGGTTTTGGAAATGCTGCACGAGGGGCACCCTGGCATCGTGAGGACTAAAGCCCTGGCCAGAAGTTATGCTTGGTGGCCAGGGATGGACAAACAAATAGAGGCATGGGTAGCTAGGTGCCAACGATGCCAGGAAATGAGGCCCAGCCCACCCACAGCACCCGTCCTGGAGTGGGAAACCCCAAGGGGACCTTGGTCTAGAATCCATATAGACTTCGCCGGGCCCACAAAAGGACACACCTTCCTCATAACAGTTGATGCTTACTCCAACTGGCTGGAGGTAAGCAACATGAAGACGACAACCACGGAGGCCGTGACCAAAGAACTCTGCAAACTCTTTGCAACACACGGCCTCCCAGACGTCGTCGTCTCTGACAACGGGCCCCAGTTTACCTCGCTGGAATTCGAAAAATTCCTAGCGGAAAGGGGCATCCGCCACGCGCTGACAGCACTGGCGCACCCGGCGGCGAACGGTAGTGCAGAACGGATGGTCCAATTCACTAAAAAGACCATCCGGAAAATAGACCACGGGGAGATCCAAGAGAAAATCAACAGACTACTCTTCACCCAACACATAACCCTGAATACCACAACCAATAAAAGCCCAGCCGAACTACTAATGGGTAGAAAGCTAAGGTCCCCACTCGACAGGTTACACCCTACGTATAACCCGGAGAGGCCCCCAGACTCAAGCACCAAACACCGAACTTTCACACCCGGGGACCCCGTATATGCAAAAAACCTGATGGGAGACCCTCTATGGATCCCAGCCGTCATCACCCAAGCAACAGGCCCACACTCGTACCGGCTACAAACAGCAGACGGACGAGCATGGAAACGCCACATCGACCAACTTAGGTCGAGAACTGCAAACCAACAAACCGCCGACGCACAAACAAACGAACCCAACCCCCGCAACGCAAGCCAAGGGGGGAGGGAATACCCAGGGGACCGAATCCGAAGAAAAATAAACCAGCAGTACTCACCGGAATGCAGCCATCACGACCCCTCGCCAGAAAGGAACAGCCAAGCCAGCTCGACCGACCCAGAAAGACCGAGCGGAAGCGGCGAAACCCGTAGCTCAACCAACCCAGAAGGCCCAGGAGGGAGCTACGGAGAAAGGACTGGCCCGGTCGACCAGCCGGTTCCTACAACAGCAGCAGGAGCAACGGAGATCCCGACCGAACCGGCCGGGATCCAGCCTACAACTGAGTTGCGCAGGTCAAGTAGGACCAGACGGAGCCCCGCCTACCTACGTGACTACGCAACGTAAGGACTGAACCAAGAGGGGAGGGGTGTTCTGTCCTTCATTAACATACTCGAGATCCCCGCGCTTTGATTGGCCAAAGCGCGGGGCTCTCTGATTGGTCAGGCGAGCCGCGCCGATTGGCTCGCTAAGAATCTCCCGCGATTGGTCCGTTCAGACCGCGGGAGATTCAAAGCGATGCCATTGGCCACGGCCGCCGCGGCGAAAGGAATAAAAGCCGCAGGCTTTTTTCCTTTCGCCAGTTCGGTTCCAGCAGATCAATAAAGAGCTTTGCACTAAGTCACCGACTCCTGGCATCATTTCGCGGACACAACAGAATACATGGATACATATAAGAAAAATAAAATAAAGAAAAGAAAAGAAAAGAAACAATAGGATAGGGACTGTAGGAACGTTGGTGCACTTATGCATGCTCCCTACTGTTACTAAACAGTCTTTTCAGTTGGCTCTTTTTGTTTGTAATGTGACCCATTGTTGTTTTGTATAAGTTAGCCAGGAAACAAAAAATACTAAAGCAAAGTGAAAAAAGAAATTAAGGGAACAGGAAAGATATTTTTTAGATAAGTTAAAAGAAAAATAAAAAATAAGCTCCAAATATTTTATAAGTTTATACTGTTGTAGGAAGTTAGCACCCACCCCTCTCCTAGAAAAATGAAATATCCTGGGAAATATTAAAAAGGCAAAATATTTCCCCTAAAGAGAGTAAAGTAGAAACTCAGAGAAGCAGAAACTCAGCCCCCCCCACCTTTGCTAATGGACCATTAAGGCCTAGGCCAAGAATATTCTACATAATAAAGGGTCTACCCACCTCACCAACTGGCCTGGGAAGATTGTTTCAGCCAACACTCAGGTGAAGCCATGTGGTCCAGACAAAGCCTGCAAAGTTAGCTAAGACCCCCATCCCAGCCAATGGGATATATTTCTTACACAGAAACAGGAAACACTAAGGTGGGGCCCAACAGAAGTTATATAAGGGTCTCTCAGCATCTTGGTCTTTCCTTCTTGACCTTCTCACCTTGAAGTATGTAATCATCCTTTCTTTTTTCACTGTGGAGCTCAAAGCCATGTGGTCCTGCTGTCCACCATTAATCCATCTTTCCAAATAGCCTCCATGTTTCCGGTGTCTTTTTCCCCACTTGGAACTGAACCCAGAAGGATATTTCTTTCCACACTGTAAAGTGCAAAAACACTGTGGTGAAATTCTAATATTGATGTAAATCAAATAAAAGAAGTTCACCATCAAAGGACATGATGTTTCCATACCGAAAAGTGAGAGTTATTCAAAACAACAACATAAATCAAAAGAAGGAGTGTTATGTATGTAAATAGTTTAAATAAAGCAAGCTTGGGGTAAAGTGCAGGGTTCTGGCCCTGCACTTCTGATTGGTTGTTAAGCGGCTCGATCGGATTGGTTGGGTTCAGAGAATCCGATTGGCCCTTAACGAAGGACTCTTATTGGTTCTGGAGCTAGCGTCTTACAGCTTCCTATTGGTTATTTCACATTAAGGTCACCTATATAAGGCAGAGTTGTTGTTGTTCACCCTCTTAAGTCACTATGTAATAAAGAGCTGAAAGTTCACCAACTAAGATTGTCTTCATTCATTTCACCCATGCCTGAAACTATATCACTGGCGACGAAGGTGGGATTTGGAGACATCTGATCTTAAGGAACCAGGAAGAAAAACAGAGCACGTGCCAAGACGACACCACCAACGGAAACCATGTCCAGCGGCATCGTACCACCTGCTCCGTTCGATCCGAACCAAGAGGATTGGGAATCCTACATGGATCACTTCCAAATGTTCCTTGAAACAAACAACCTGAAGGACGCCACACCAGCCGAGAAGCGGGCACTGTTCCTGACGTACTGCGGCCCGGCTGTCTTTAAATTGGCAAAGGCACTCGCGAAACCTCAAGAAGTTAAAGCAATGAGCTGGGACGACCTCGAACCGCTCCTGAGAGACCATTATGCGCCAACCGTACCTACACTCGTGAGACGCCACGAATTCTATCAAAGAAGCCAGCGAAAAGGAGAGAGTGTGGCTGACTTCGTGGCAGACCTCCAACACTTGGGAGGCCTCTGCAGGTTTGCAAACTTAGATAAAGCACTGAGAGACCGCTTAATTCTGGGATTAGATGCACTAGGCGTGCAAAGCAAGCTGATGGCGAAAGGCGACATTGACCTTGCTGACACCATCGCCAAAGCCACTGCTGCTGAGGCGACCAAAAAGTCCACGGCGCAACTACGGCGAAGCCGAAACCCAATGACCCCACCGACAGGTGACATTTTACCCAGCTCAGAAGGGCAGCTAGTGACAACGCACTACGAGGACCTCTCTTCATCGTCAGACAGTGATGAAGAAGGGGTCCATCGACTGCGGTCCGACCGGGACCCTCGCTCTAAACCCTCACGCCCTTGCACTGGTTGCGGGGCAAACCACCCCAGGGCAGACTGCAAATTCCGTGATGCAATCTGTCATGAGTGCGGAAAACGAGGCCACATCAGTCAAGTCTGTCGCAGTTTACCGGGACCAAGTCAGGCCTCAAGGGGAACCAGCTCTCACCAATCGGCAGGAAACCGTCTTGTAAGGCGAGATCCAGCAAACCACTCCTACAGATATCGAGCGTTGCAGAAAGAAGAGGCCCACCATACTATCACTATAGGTCACGCCTCAGCCATGGACGCTAAGAAGATTCGAGTCACAGTAGCCATAGAGAACCAACCTTGCCACATGGAGGTCGATTCCGGATCGTCCCTCTCGATGGTGTCCTGGAAGACATTAAAGCAACTCATTCCTACCATCCAACGCCAAGACCTTCGAATGCAACGTCTCATCCTTAAAGACTACCAAGGGAATCGGATCCCTGTGGTTGGGTCTTGTCGAGTCCGCGTCTCGTTTAAAAAGCATACGGCATACTTACCTCTAACGATCATCGATAGGGACAGGCCTAGTTTGTTGGGCCTCCAATGGTTCGCGCCACTCGGCATCGAAGTAGCCGGCGTGAACCGAGTCGGTGATTGCGAGTGGGAGGAGGACCTTATTACTGAATTCAGCGATGTCTTCGCAGATCATCTGGGCGAGTATAAGGGGACCCCAATTTCGTTTAGCCTTGACCCTAAGGTCACCCCGATCCGTTTAAAGCCCTGTCGAGTTCCGTTCGCCCTTAAGGCCAAGATAGATGAACAACTTGACAAACTAATTAAACAAGGGGTACTGCAACCCATTGATCATTCTCCATGGGAAACTTCTATTGTAACTCCCATTAAACCAGATGGGTCAATCCGAATCTGTGGGGACTACCGGGCCACTCTAAACCATGTCCTCCAGCAGAACGCGTATCCAGTGCTGGTGGTACAGCATCTCCTTCATTCCCTGGGAGGCGGAAATGTTTTTGCTAAGTTAGATTTAGCTCAAGCCTATCAACAATTGCCCATGGACGATAAAACAGCCCAAGCTCAAATGATAGTAACGCACAGAGGTGCTTTTAAATGTACCCGATTGCAATTCGGAGTAAGTGTAGCCCCGGGAATATTCCAAAGTCTAATGGAACGATTATTGCAGGGAATCAAGGACGTGGTTCCATATTTTGGTGTTAATTGCAGCTCCTAGTAAAAAAATTCTACAGAATCGTTTAAAATGTGTTCTTAAGAAATTCCAAGAAGCGGGAAACTTCCAGTTTGCGTGGCTTCGGGGCAGCAGGAATTCGCGACAGCTCGCGAATCCTGCTGTGCTAGCCGTCGAGGTACCCCCGATCCAGACGGGTCAGGGGGATATGGCTGCCCTGTAGGGACAGCTGAAGAGAGAGGGGAGTCGGATAGGGAGGTGGGGGTGTCACAGACCCCCCCCTTCTCCGGGAAAACCCCTTTTTCCCAAGGCGGTGGAGCGGCGGTCAGCAATGGCCGCCATGAAGAAGCCAGCAACCGGGTAAGAACTGTGCTGGAGGAAGTGTGAAGAGTGAAAGTTCTGTCTGAGCCGGGTCAAGTAACACCTTTTAAACTGCCTGGAATTGAGCTGCTTGAATTTCTGGAGGATACATTGTATCCCTAAGAAGAGCGAAAAGCGGCGGAGAAGCTGTTAAAGGGAACTCTTTTTTTTTTTACTCTCCCACCCCACGGAAAAAGCAGAAATATTTGGATATATTAGACATTGAAAGTGGATTGCATTGAAAGCTGAAGCTAAGAGACAAAGGGATTTTTGGACATTGAAAAATTTAAGAAATTGGAAAATCTCTGCTGGAGGTATGGATTTTTGATTATTTAAAATTATCATTGCAAGTGGGAAGGGAGAAAAAAAAAATTGGAGCAGAAGCTGAAAAAGGAGGAGATTGTCTAGAACGTCTTTGTGGATCCCAAAAGAAGATATATGGTAATTGGACCTCTTTGATTAAAAATTAATCCAGAAAGAGAAAGAGAAGAAGGAAGAAAAGTATTAACTTTTGGAATTTTTTTTTTTTTAATTGCTTTTGATTATCTTTGATTAAAAATACTTGTGGTTGTTTTGGAAAAAGTTTCCCTTTTTATAATGGCATTGTTTGTGGATGAACTAGAGATTGAATATCAAAAATATAAAAAAGAAGATACTTTGGGCGCTTTGTTTCAATTCTTAGAAATGGCGTTATGTTCTGTTGAAAAGTTGATTACGCAGCAGAAGGACTGGGACAAGGAAGAAGAGGAAGAAGAAGCCATCTTTGATGAACAATGGGTCCCTTCCGGAGAGGAGGAGAAAAAGGATAAGAAAAAGGGGATTTTAAGAATTATAAAAACAACCAAAAGAGAGAAAAATGAGCGAAAAGGTGGAGGCAAGGTTAGAAAGCAAAGGAAAAGGAGTAAGAAAAGCGATGGGAAAAAGCAAAGGGGTAGAAAGGGCAAGGAGAAGAATAAGCAAGAGAGAAAGGGGGGGAGGAGAAGCCTTAATGGGGGGAAGCAAGACCTAAAGAAAAAAAGTTTATTTAGAGACAATGGGTGAATTTAATTTAGATTAAAAGAGGGATTCTGGAGGGTATATAAGATTGTGTTTTTATATGTGTATTTAGAATATAAAATTTATTATGTAATTTTAGAATCTTTTAAACAGAATCCCAAGAAAGATTGTAATATGTAGTATTTCTAAGTTAGGGTAATGAGTTATAGATGTTACTCCAATTGGTGTACAGGAGAAGTATAGTAAAAGAAAAAAAAAGATGAATGGATAATTGGAAATAAAACAGACAAAGAATGTTGTTGAAAATGGTAATAAGATATGGAAGGATATATATGCTTTTTTTTTTTTTTGGATTTTGTATATTGATAAAAGGCAATAAAATTTTAATTAATAAATAATTTGGATGGAAAAGAGAAGTAGGGACAAGATATGAAGTTAATATTATATGAAATATTGATATTATAATCTGGAAATGTTATGCCTTATTGGTCTTTTATTATTATTTTTTCTTAGAAAAGAATTTATAAGCTGTTATGCCTTGATTCTTTGTGCATTGTTCTTATAAAACTGATAAAAATGGTTTTTATATATATATATAAAAAAGAAAATGATAATAAGATATGGAAGGAGATATGGGTTGAATATGATGTTTGAATTTGTGTCTGTGTAAAGAGTTTTAACCCGGGAACAGACAACCTTCAGAAAAGATCTTTTAGTTTTGTTTATGTTTTGTGTTTGTATGTTTGTGTATTGTGGTTATGGTAAAACTAACAAAATTTGTTTTTTATAAAAAAAAAAAGGAAAAAAGAATCAATAAAACCTTGGAGGAATGTTAGACGAGAATAATTTAAACAAGCTAGAAAGAAAAGAATATGATGACTATAAAATGGATAAATATGGAAGAGAAATGAAATTGAATAGGAGTAAAGAGAAATAATGAGAAATTTGCTGGATGATATTTGTGTGTCCATATGGAGATGGGATAAATTGGAATTATGCTGTATAAAAATAATGTTTTGTTTGACTTGTAAGGATTTACAATGTTAAGAGGTTTTATGTGTTTATGTATTTACTGGTTAATGATGTGTTGTTTTATCTTTAAAATTAATAAAAATTTGTTTCAAAAAAAAAAAAGAAATTCCAAGAAGCGGGATTGAAAGTAAAAAAGGATAAATGTCATCTGTATACACACAGTGTTGAATTTCTAGGTTATCGCATTGATAATCGGGGTATCCACCCTACTGAGAGTAAATTAAGGGCGATAAAAAATGCTCCCAGACCCCGTAACAAAACAGATCTCCAGGCATTTTTAGGCTTTATTAATTTCTATAATATGTTTTTACCACATAAGGCGACTGTGGCTGAACCGTTATACTGGTTATTAGATAAGAAAGCATTATGGGTTTGGGGTTACCGGGAGGAAAAAAGCGTTTCGAAATGTAAAAGATTTACTTACATCTGATTCTGTACTTTTGCAATATAATGAAACATTACCATTGGTTATAACTTGTGATGCCTCACCGTTTGGGGTGGGCGCTATTTTGAGCCATGTGCTGCCTAATGGAAACGAGGCCCCTGTTGCATACTTTTCGAAGACTCTTTCTCAGGCAGAACGTAACTATGGACAAATAGATAAGGAAGCTCTTGCAATTGTGGCAGCCGTAAAAAAATTCCATGAGTATGTATATGGAAGGACATTTACCATTGTAACTGACCACAAACCTTTACTGGGGATAATCGCTGGGGACAAACCAACCCCCTATATAATGTCCCCAAGAATGACTCGATGGTCAGAGTTCCTAGCTGCTTATAATTATCGATTGTTACATCGCCCGGGGAAAGCCATTCCCCACGCCGACGCACTCAGCAGAGCACCGCTACCAGAGACTGTCGACGATCCGGCACCAACAGTATCGGCGTTACAAATCGAAACGCTCAACTCGCCTCCTATGACCGCTCGAGATATCGCGAGAGAGACCAGACGAGATCACACCCTAGCTCGAGTCCTAGGCTGGTAGAACATGGATGGCCATTGGACCAGGTCCCAGATGACTTCGCGCCATTTAAAACAAGACAGACTGAACTTTTTTTGCAAAAAGGCTGTGTCATCTGGGGCGATAGAGTCGTCGTTCCAGAACGACTCCAAAACTCGCTGTTACAAATTTTGCACGAAGGACATCCCGGGATCGTGCAGATAAAAGCACTCGCACGGAGCTACGCTTGGTGGCCAGGCATGGACCGACACATCGAGCAATGGTCAAGGCCTGCACCAAGTGCCAACAAAACAGCAACGCACCACCAAAAGCTGCACCAACCGAATGGGAGACGCCACGCGGACCCTGGTCCAGAATCCACCTGGATTTCGCAGGGCTGATTAAAGGACATACATTACTATTGACTGTTGATGCATACTCTAATTGGTTGGAAATTCATCGAATGACCCATACAACCTCCGAAGCTGTCATTAAAGTCCTCAATAGACTCTTTGCAACTCATGGATTGCCGGACGTCCTGGTGTCCGACAACAGACCACAGTTTACAGTACCTTGCTGATAATGGCATCCACCATGCGCTCACCTGGCCGGCGCATCCTGCTACCAACGGCCGAGCGGAACGCATGGTCCAATTTGTAAAAAAGACTTTGCAAAAAGTGGACTATGATAATATTGATGAAAAAATAAACCGCATTCTACTTCTACAACACATCACTTCGCACAGCGTAACCGGCAGAACTCCCGCAGAACTTCTCATGGGGCGAAAACTCCGTTCCCGCCTCGACCAATTGCACCCTGCTTATGAGCCAGAAAAGCCTGCAGGATCCAGCGGACGCTACCGTACCTTCAAGGTAGGCGACCCCGTTTATGCAAGAAATTTATCGGGCGACCCGGTTTGGATTGAAGCAACGATAATACGCGAGACTGGGCCCAAATCCTATATTGTAAAATGTGTTGATGAAAGACTGTGGAAACGACATATTGACCAATTACGGTCACGACTCCTTTCGGCCAGCCAGCAACTCCCCTACGACCAAACTGAGGGGGGGGAAGGAATGGAAGAAGATGACATTCCAGGGAACCTGTTCCAAGAGAGCGATGAATCTAGTGAACCTCAGGAAATGGAGCAGGAGGAAGAATCGTACACTCCAAGGGAAATCACACCAGAACGAGAAGCTGAGCCACTACCAAACAACATTTTACCTCAACAGGACTGCACACAGCCAGTCCAAAGAAAATCTAATAGACCCAAAAGACAACCGTCCTATTTGAAGGACTATATAACCACACCATAATTGAGGAGCCAGGGGGAAGGGGTGTTATGTATGTAAATAGTTTAAATAAAGCAAGCTTGGGGTAAAGTGCAGGGTTCTGGCCCTGCACTTCTGATTGGGTGTTAAGCAGCTTGATCGAATTGGTTGGGTTCAGAGAATCCGATTGGCCCTTAACGAAGGACTCTTATTGGTTCTGGAGCTAACGTCTTACAGCTCCCTATTGGTTATTTCACATTAAGATCACCTATATAAGGCAGAGTTGTTGTTGTTCACCCTCTTAAGTCACTATGTAATAAAGAGCTGAAAGTTCACCAACTAAGATTGTCTCCATTCATTTCACCCATGCCTGAAACTATATCAAGGAGGAATAAAAAACAAATAAAATCCAGCAAGGAGTTAAAGTAGATCAGCATTTAATCTGCCAGTTAACTTTTAAAGAGAAAAAAGCAAAGTAAAGCAATAAATAAAGTGAAAGTTAATACCCAGGCATGCTTAGAAAACAGAATGTTAAAAGGAAGATGGATGCTCTAATTTTCTGATCACTCCGAAAGGAAATTCGAATCTTCAAGACTTTTCTTCTCAGATGGGTCAGGTATGTACAGATATTATATAACTCAGTATCCCCTCAGTATTCTTGAACTTGTAATTCCAATATATCTAGCGTGCTTTAAGTTGAGGAAAACAGGTCTCTTTTGGCCAAGTAGTAAAAAGGTTATAATAACAGATACTTCTCTTACTTTTCTCGTGAATGCATCTTTCAAAACAGCACTACAATTGTAGCACTACTAAGATGGCATCTTTCAAAACAGCACTACAATTGTGCTCACACATAGCTCAACTTACAGGTCACAACTAAGGAGTTGAAAGAGTATTGGCCAGTTTCCCTTCCACTTTATTTTGTGCCTCTCCATTGTGCCTACTAGTTAAGATAAAAGGGTTATCAGACAGATTCCTATCAATTTTACATCAACTTCATAAATATTTTTCAAATTGGTAAGTGCTCAAGACAATGACAGTTCTGGCATTAAATGGCCATCACTGGCACCATCCAAAAGTGAAGTAAATAAAAATTATATAGAATTAGTAACGCACTAAAATAATAAAAACAATAGAAAGTATACTGCTTAGCAGAGGTTCTGAAAAATCATACTACATTTATTTTGGACAGAACCAATAGTAGATAAAAGAATTAAGATCTCATTCCCAATTTAACCTCAATTCCACCTTCATGGTCTCCAAAGAATATTAGTCCTTTAAAAATAAAAATAAAAACAAGTCTAGCACTGTTTCAGAGTACTTATAAATCCATGTTAACAACGACAGCATTCTTTCTGAAAAGTGGAATACTTGAGTATATAAGGAAATCATTTAAGTGCTTTGGAATGCATCAATCAAGTAGGCAGACCATTCTGAAGAAACCATTGTCCAAGTCGGTAGAAGTCCAAGTCAGAGAATAGTGTTTAGAAACTAAACTGGTGGAGTACCCTCAGCAGCTTCAGCTGATCCACAGATAATAGGCAGATCCCAGTCCCTGAAGACATCATTATCAACATTATCAGTGGGAATAGAAGAATATATGATAAGATGTCAGGAATAAAGTAAAAATTTAACTTCCCACCAGGACCTATATAGTGTACATATCTATAATGTATTTGGAGATGCGGGGAATGTAATATCATGAGGTTATAGTCTTCAAAAATATTGGGCAAAATATTTTCATGCTGCAATTAGCAGAATATATATATTATATATATATATGAATAGAAGAGATGATTCCACCAGGCTGTCAATCATTTGGAAGCCTGCACTCACAAACAAAAAATTCTCCACACCACAAGCCAGGCAAACACCTGGGCACAAACAGATCCCCGCTGATACCTCCAGCTCAAACACACCCCAACCAGGCACCCAGATGAAACCCAGCTTCCTAATTAATGATAGCCATCCATTTACCCAGAGCCAAGTTGCACTAAAGGCCTCCAATAAAGTAACACAATGTTGCCAGCCAATCAAGATACAAAAAGAGCCAAAAAACAGACAGAAGATATTAGAAACACCAATCAAGCAGAACACAGCAAACTCCACGACCAATAAACACAGACCAAGACTCCCAACCAATCAGGATGAAGCAAAAAACATTCTGGCACAGCAATAGGCTGCCCCAAATTTAAATCTGAAACCACTGTGAAAGTCTGACTCACAGATGAACACTGTACAGAGGCCTGATGATGGCAGATGGGATTCTGCTGAAACATTGCTACAACTTTAAAGGAACAACTACAATGATGTGGGAAAATACCCAAACAAAGCTGAATGCCATACATACATACATACATACATACATACATACATGCATACATACATACATATATATATTTTCTTAAGTTTTCGCGGGTACTTACATCTATGGCATTCAGTTTTGTTTGGGTATTTTCCCACGTCATTGTAGTTGTTCTTTTAGATCTACATGTGGAGATCTACATGTGGAGCTACAAGATCTACATGTGGAGCAAGAAGATCTGCTTGTAAGTTTCGACGTGGTTTCACTATTCACTCAAGTCCCGATAAAAGAGACCCTTGAAATCATCAAAAATAAATACCAACCAGCTAAACACCTCATGGAACTAACAGAACACTGCTTAACCAACACATATTTCACATACAAAGGACAAAGATACAAACAAATTGAAAGAGCCCCTATGGGATCACCACTGTGACCCGTCATGGCAAACCTGTTCATGGAAGAATTCGAATCAAAAGCCCTGGCCAATGCAATCCACAAACCCAAACTATGGTTAAGATACATCGATGACACATTTGTGATTTGGCCCCATGGAAAAGAAAACCTAAACAATTTCCTAACACACCTAAACAACACACACCCCAAAATCAAGTTCACCATGGAAATGGAAACAAACAAACAACTACCATTCCTAGATGTAACTAATCTACAAAAAAACAGATGGCACACTAGGACACACCATATACCAGAAGAAAACACACACTAACCACTACCTCAATGCCCAATCCCACCACCACCCAGCACAGCATAAACTCCGTGGCTAAAACACTAATTACTAGAACCAAACGCCTGGCAGACAAGACACACATTAAGACTGAATTATGCACCCTGACTAAAGCACTGACAGCCAATGGCTTCCACAGAAGCAAAATCACCAGCTTGATCCACAAAAACAAATGAAACATAATAGAGAACCAGAAGATGAACAGACCTATGGAACAGCTGTCCTGCCCTACATAAGAGGTACTATAGACAAAATTAGTAAGGTACTACACAGACATCACATCAAGACTGCCTTCAAAACAGACAGAAAAATAGCAGCCATTCTTAGAAACCCCAAAGATAAAATTGACCTGGAAAACCAAGGCATATACGAAGTCCCCTGTGCATCATGCCCAGCCACATACATTGGACAGACCAATAGAAGAATAAGTACCCGCCTGGATGAACACAAAAATGCAGTCAAAAAGCTGGAACACACTTCCTCACTAGTCCAACACATGGAAGCCACAGGTCATAGCATCAACTTCAATGGCATCAAAACCCTAGCTACTATAGAAAACCCTAGCCACAGAATCATCGGAGAAGCCATAGAGATTGAAAAAAGACCAGAAAGCATGAACAGAAGAGATGATTCCACCAGACTGTCAATCATTTGGAAGCCTGCACTCACAAACAAAAAAATCTCCACACCACAAGCCACCCACCCAGGCACCCAGATGAAACCCAGCTTCCTAACTAATGATAGCCATCCATTTACTTGGAGCCACACAATGCTGCCAGCCAATCAAGATATAAAAAGAGCCAAAAAACAGACAGAAGATATTAGAAACGCTAATCAAGCAGAACACAGCAAACTCCAAGACCAATAAACACAGACCAAGACTCCCAACCAATCAGGATGAAGAAAAAACCATTCTGGCACAGCAATAGGCTGCCCCAAATTTAAATCTGAAACCACTGTGAAAGTCTGACTCACAGATGAACACTGTACAGAGGCCTGATGATGGCAGATGGGATTCTGCTGAAACATTGCTACAACTTTAAAGGAACAACTACAATGACGTGGGAAAATACCCAAACAAAGCTGAATGCCATACATACATACATACATACATACATACATACATACATACATATATATTTTCTTAAGTTTTCGCGGGTACTTACATCTATGGCATTCAGTTTTGTTCGGGCAAACAAAATAAAGTTGGATCTAACCCAAATTTCCTGGGACTCTATATTTATAATGATTTCCCCTTATTACCCTTCATTACCCCTGATTACCCTGATTACCCATGATTACTGTTTTTAATGATAATTATTCGTATGAACACAATCACATGAAGCATGGTTAATGCATAGAGCTTCACCTCCCAGCATTTTATATAGACCGCACATATTATTATGATACAGAGTTTATTCTGATGAAGAGGAATGCCATCCTTCAGGTCACTGTGGCTTCGATGCAAACATGTGTGTTGCGTAGTTGCAACATGCATCCCCCTCTACCAGAAACCAGTCTATAAAACAATATACATTATATCACTAATTATGTCTCTACTTGTGGTCCAGGTTTATTAGGATATTTGGTATGCAATTGCCTTATCAGTCTATTTGCACACACATCTGCTACTTTCACCCAGGTTGCTTCTGTTTCAGGATATCGTTTCCATCTCACTAAGTATTGTAACACTTTTCTACATATCCGTGAATCTAGAATTTTATCAGTTTCAGGATGGGTTACATCTTTAGTTATTACAGATTCCTCAAGTTGAGGTATATCAATGTGTTCTACAGGCTTAAGTAAACTAGCATGAAATACAGGATGTATTCGATGTAACCATGGTGGCAATTTAAGTTTTACAGTTGTGGGGTTTATCACTTTCGTAATTTGGAAAGGTCCAATATATTTTGGTCCCAATTTTCAACTATTTAGGTGTAATTTTATATATTTAGTTGATAGGTAAACATGATTTCCAGGTTTGAATGATTTATACTCTTTTCTTTTCTTGTCTACTTGATGTTTATATTCTAATGCTGTTTTATTGAGAATCTCTTTTACTTTATCCCAACTATCCTGAACGTTTTTTGATCACATTTGGACATTTATGGGTTGTTGTTCATCACATTGTAAATCAGGGATTGGCACAAATTCTATCCCATTTACTACCTGGAAGGGGCTATATCCTGTGCTTCCATCTATGGCATTATTATATGCTACTTTAGCAAATGGAAGTAAATCAGCCCATTCTCGCTGTTGATAAGGTGTATATGATCTCAAATACCTTTCAATCATCGCATTAGCTCTTTCAGATGTACCATTGGTGCTGGGATGATATGCAGAGCTAAGACCTTGAGAGCATCCTAAAAGGCATACAAATGCTTTCCAAAATCGTGCTGTGAATTGCACACCTCTATCCAAAATTATCCTCCTAGGTGTGCCATGTAATCTATATACATGTTTTATAAACAGGTTGGCTAATTTTGTTGCCGAAGATAATCCTTTACATGGTATAAAGTGAGCTTGTTTTGAAAATAAGTCTATAATAGTCCAAATTTGCTGATAAATTGAGTGTAGTACTTTTACTGCATCGTCTTTTAAGAATTTGAATAGCTCAGCTGGAATACTGTCACTCCACTAGCTTTGCTGTTGCTCAAACTTTCTAAGGCCCATTTGAGTTCACATTCCAGGATGTTTGGGTCGAGGCCATCATGGTTATCAGGGACGTTAAGCTTGTTCTTGTAATTTTGCCACATCTTCTTAATCTCTTCTGCCTCTGTTAGGTCCCTACCATTTTGGTTCTTTATTGTGCCAGCTTTGCATGAAATGTTCATATCTCCAATTTACTTGAAGATATCTCTGGTCCCCCCTATTCTACTGTTTTCTTCCATTTCTTTCCACTGTTCACATAAGAAGGCACTCTTATCTCTTCTAGCTACTCTCTGGAATTCTGCATTCAATTGGGTGTATCTTTCTCTTTCTCCCTTGCCTTTCAGTTAACTTCTGCTTCCTTCTGCTATTTGTAAAGCTTCCTCAGACAGCAATTTTGCTTTCTTGCATTTCTTTTTCCTTGGTATGGTTTTAGTTGCTACCTCTTGTACAATGTTGCAAACTTCCATCCACAGTTCTTCAGGCACTCTGTCTATCAGATCTAATTCCTTAAATCTATTTGTCACCTCTACTGTAGATTCATCAGGGATATGATTTAGTTCATTTATTTTTTTATTTTTATTTATTTGGTTTGTCAATTGCTTACAAGATAATAGGTATAAGTATAAACATAGTTATAAATACATGGATACATATAAGAAAATAAAAGAAACAATAGGACAGGGACAGTAGGCACTTTGATGCACTTATGCATGCCCCCTACTGACCTCTTAGGAAAGGGATAAGGTCAATAGTAGACAGTCTAAGGTTAAAGTTTTTGGAGTTTGAGGAAGAAACCACAGAGTCAGATAGAGTATTCCAGACGTTGACCACTCTGTTGCTGAAGTCGTATTTCCTGCAATCAAGTTTGGTGCAGTTAACCATGAGTTTGTATCTATTGTGTGCTCTTGGATTGTTATGGTTGAAGCTGAAGTATTCATTGACAGGCAGGACATTGCAATGTATGATTTTATATACTATACTTAGATCGGACCGAAGGCGGCGTAGTTTTAGTTTTTCTAGATCTAGTATTTCAAGTCTGGTGGCATAAGGTATTCTGCAATGAGTAGAGGAGTGGAGAACTCTTTTTGTGAAATATTTCTGGACTTCCTCTACTGTGTTAATATCAGATATTAATGTGGGTTCCAGACTGATGAGCTGTATTCAGGTATCGGTCTGGCAAATGTTTTGTACGCTCTAGTTAGTAGTGTGATATTACCATAGAAAAAGTTATGTAGGATTATGTTAACAACTCTTAATGCCTTTGTGGCTATGTAGTTACAATGGGCTCTAGCACTTAGATCATCAGAGATGAGTACTCCAAGATCCTTGACAGAGTTTGGATCAGCAACAAGGTCTTGACTATTCAGCTTGCATTTTATTTTCTGATTTTTTTTGCCAATATGTAAGACAGAGCATTTATTTGTTGAGATTTGAAGTTGCCATTTGTTTGACCATTCTGATACAAGGTCGAGGTCTTTTTGAAGGGTGGCAGAATTATCTAGTGTTGAATAGCTTTACATCATCAGCTAAGAGAAATACCTGAGTGGCCTAGTGCTTTTCCCTACTTTTTTTAATTTAAGTCAGCTCCTCATCTTGTTTTTACTGACTGTATAAAGCTTCTCCATCATTGGCTGCAGAGCATATAATCAATCTGATTTCTGTGTTGACCGTTGGTGATGTGCATGTATAGAGTCATCTCTTGAGTTGTTGGAAAAGAGTGTTTGCTATGTATTCTATTGACAAAATTCTACCAGCCAGTGCCCTGCTACATTTTGTACTCCAAGGCCATAATTCCAATAATTATATGGAATTAAATGGGGACCCTCATCTACACCCTCAGGGCATCAGCACTAGGGGATGGTCTACTTTATAACAAAATACTGCACCCCTATATGATTAACAGCTGCTATATTGGTAAGTTAGACTCAATGACACTTTGAGAATTATAAGTGGATATATTAAAACTACTCGAACTTGCTGGCTTCCTGATATGAACCATATAGCACCACCATCTTTATCAAGGCAAGATGCACTAGTGACAGAACAGAGAAAAATTAGGAGCAACTCACTACTACTGGTACACCTTTCTCATTAATCACCCAAAGAATCAAATCCACTTGTACAACATCTGCCCAACTTGAACATTGATTTCCAATGGAAAGCCAAATGGGCCATTCAATGCCCAGGCAATGGCCAGACATAGGAAGACATATAAATAACCCTACAAAAAAGGTGCCATACTTTGACTACCATGTCAGCTAGGAACAATCCTGAATAGGATTCACATTTCACCTACCATCTGCCAGGATTCTCTGTATAAATGGGGCATACTATATTTCCCTCAGTATGACTGCAGTGTTCCATGGAACTAGCAGTAAGTTGAGGGCATATACCAGTCCAGTATCTGATTTTTTAAAAATATAAACGATGCTGTGCTTCAGTGGTTAGTTGGCCTAGATATTGGTATTTGAGCTAAGATTTTTTTCAACATTTATATTTTATTGTGTTTATTAATCCAGGTGAAATGTTACTATACCGTATATTGCTAGTCCAAAAAAGAAAGAAATAAAAAGAAAGAAAGAAAGAAAGAAAGAAAGAAAGAAAGAAAGAAAGAAAGAAAGAAAGAAAGAAATTTAGACCTGTTGGAGAGCAAAAACCTTAATTAAAAGAGGAAAGAAATTATAATTGAGATTACTAAAAGATCAGATAACTAGAAGAAAGAAAAAGAATAAAATGAATAGGAATAATCAGTGAAGAATTGGAAAAATGAATGCTGTGAACTTATAGTACTGGCATAGCTTGACATTCTTTTTTTTTTTTTAAACAAATTTTATTAATTTTACAAAAACAGTGCACAAACAATCAAGGCATAACAGCTTACAAATTCTTTTCTAAAAAAAAAAAAAATTAAAGAAGAAAACCAATACAACATACAAAATGATTCCAAATTATAATATCAATATTTACGTTATCTATTTAACTTCATATCTTATCCCAACTTCTCCTTTTCATTCTAATTATCCAAGTTATTTCTTGCTAATTAAAATTTTATTGCCTTTTATCAACATACAAAACACAGAACATAGAAAACAAAAGAAAACCTAAAACATCTTTTCTGAAGGCTGCTTGATCCTGAGTTAAAACTCTTCACACAGACCAAATTCACACATCATATTCACTTTATATATCCTTCCATATCTTATTACCTTTTTCAATATCATTCTTTGTCTGTTCTATTTCCAGCTATCCATTCATCTTTTTTCTTTTACTATACTTCTCCTATACACTAATTGGAGTGACGCCTTTAACTCATTGCCCTAATTTAAAAGTACTTCAAAAACACTTAATTTATCTTGGGATTCTGTTTAGTACATTCTAAAATTACACAATAAATTTTATAAGAAAGGTCAATAACTAAAGAAAAAACCTATATAACCACTATCCATATCATTTAAAAAGAAAAAAAAACTAATCATTTAGATTAATACTCATTTATATCTTAAACATTCTACTCTAGATACACATATAAAAACACAATCTTATGTACCTTCCAGATCTTTAAATCTTGCTTCCCACCATTGAGGCTTCTCCTCCCCCCCTTTCTCTCTTGCTTATTCTTCTCCTTGCCCTTTTTACCCCTTTGTCTCTCCTCCTCCCTTTTCTTACTCCCTTTCCATTGCTTTCTAACTTTGCATCCACCTTTCCTCTCATTTTTCTCTTTTTTGGTTGTTTTTTCAAACCTTAAAATCCCCTTTTTCTTTTTTTTTTTTTTTGAAACAAATTTTTATTAATTTTAAAGATAAAACAACACATCATTAACCATTAAATACATAAACACATAAAACCTCTTAACATTGTAAATCCTTACAAGTCAAACAAAACATTATTTTTATACAGCATAATTCCAATTTATCCCATCTCCATATGGACACACAAATATCTTTCAGCAAATTTCTCATTATTTCTCTTTACTCCTATTCAATTTCATTTCTCTTCCATATTTATCCATTTTATAGTCATCATATTCTTTTCTTTCTAGCTTGTTTAAATTATTCTCGTCTAACATTCCTCCAAGGTTTTATTGATTCTTTTTTCCTTTTTTTTTTATAAAAAACAAATTTTGTTAGTTTTACCATAACCACAATACACAAACATACAAACACAAAACATAAACAAAACTAAAAGATCTTTTCTGAAGGTTGTCTGTTCCCGGGTTAAAACTCTTTACACAGACACAAATTCAAACATCATATTCAACCCATATCTCTTTCCATATCTTATTACCATTTTCTTTTATATATATATATATAAAAACCATTTTTATCAGTTTTATAAAAACAATGCACAAAGAATCAAGGCATAGCAGCTTATAAATTCTTTTCTAAGAAAAAATAATAAAAAAGACCAATAAGGCATAACATTTCCAGATTATAATATCAATATTTCATATAATATTAACTTCATATCTTGTCCCTACTTCTCTTTTCCATCCAAATTATTTATTAATTAAAATTTTATTGCCTTTTATCAATATACAAAATCCAAAAAAAAAAAAG
This sequence comes from Hydrophis major, assembly GCA_033807585.1. Taxonomy (NCBI): domain Eukaryota; kingdom Metazoa; phylum Chordata; class Lepidosauria; order Squamata; family Elapidae; genus Hydrophis; species Hydrophis major. The sequence goes on along the minus strand of CM066343.1, from coordinate 139,828,077 downwards.
CATATATATCCTTCCATATCTTATTACCATTTTCAACAACATTCTTTGTCTGTTCTATTTCCAATTATCCATTCATCTTTTTTTTCTTTTACTATACTTCTCCTGTACACCAATTGGAGTAACATCTATAATTCATTACCCTAACTTAGAAATACTACATATAGCAATCTTTCTTGGGATTCTGTTTAAAAGATTCTAAAATTACATAATAAATTTTATATTCTAAATATACATATAAAAACACACTCTTATATACCCTCCAGAATCCCTCTTTTAATCTAAATTAAATTCACCCATTGTCTCTAAATAAACTTTTTTTCTTTAAGTCTTGCTTCCCCCCATTAAGGCTTCTCCTCCCCCCCTTTCTCTCTTGCTTATTCTTCTCCTTGCCCTTTCTACCCCTTTGCTTTTTCTCTTCGCTTTTCTTGCTCCTTTTCCTTTGCTTTCTAACCTTGCCTCCATCTTTTCGCTCATTTTTCTCTCTTTTGGTTGTTTTTATAATTCTTAAAATCCCCTTTTTCTTATCCTTTTTCTCCTCCTCTCCGGAAGGGACCCATTGTTCATCAAAGATGGCTTCTTCTTCCTCTTCTTCCTTGTCCCAGTCCTTCTGCTGCGTAATCAACTTTTCAAAAGAACATAACGCCATTTCTAAAAATTGAAACAAAGCGCCCAAAGTATCTTCTTTTTTATATTTTTGATATTCAATCTCTAATTCATCCACAGACAATGACATTATAAAAAGGGAAACTTTTTCCAAAACAACCACAAGTATTTTTAATCAAAGACAATCAAAAGCAATTAAAAAAAAAAGTTCCAAAAGTTAATACTTTTCTTCCTTCTTCTCTTTCTCTTTCTGAATTAATTTTTAATCAAAGAGGTCCTATTACGATATATCTTCTTTTGGGATCCACAAAGACGTTCTAGACAATCTCCTCCTTTTTCAGCTTCTGCTCCAATTTTTTTTTCTCCCTTCCCACTTGCAATGACAATTTTAAATAATCAAAAAACCATACCTCCAGCAGAGATTTTCCAATTTCTTAAATTTTTCAATGTCCAAAAATCCCTTTGTCTCTTAGCTTCAGCTTTCAAAGCAATCCACTTTCAATGTCTAATATATCCAAATATTTCTGCTTTTTCCGTGGGGTGGGAGAGTAAAAAAAAAAAAAAATTCCCTTTAACAGCTTCTCCGCCGCTTTTCGCTCTTCTTAGGGATACAATGTATTCTCCAGCAATTCAAGCAGCTCAATTCCAGGCAATTTAAAAGGTGTTACTTGACCCGGCTCAGACAGAACTTTCACTCTTCACACTTCCTCCAGCACCGTTCTTACCCGGTTGCTGGCTTCTTCGTGGCGGCCATTGCTGACCGCCGCTCCACCGCCTTGGGAAAAAGGGGTTTTCCCGGAGAAGGGGGGGGTCTGTGATACCCCCACCTCCCTATCCGACTCCCCTCTCTCTTCAGCTGTCCCTACAGGGCAGCCATATCCCCCTGACCCATCTGGATCGGGGGTACCTCGACGGCTAGCACAGCAGGAATCGCGAGCTGTCACGAATTCCTGCTGCTCCGAAGCCACGCAAACCGGAAGTCCAAAAATCCCCTTTTTCTTATCCTCTTTCTCCTCCTCCCTGGAAAAAACCCATTGTTCATCAAAGATGGCTTCTTCTTCCTCTTCTTCTTTGTCCCAGCCATTCTGCTGCATAGTCAACTTTTCATAAGTGCATAACGCCATTTCTAAAAATTGAAATAGAGTGCCCAAAGTATCTTTTCCATCTTGTTCTTTCTTTTTATATTTTTGATATTCAGTCTTTAGTTCATTCACAAGCGATGTCATCATGAAAAGAGAAACTTTTCCCAAAACAACCACCCAAGTATTTTTAATCAAAAATAATTCAAAAAAAGTTCCAAAAATTAATACTTTTCTTCCTTCTTCTATTTCTCTTTCTGGGTTTACTGTTTAATCAAAGAGGTCCAATTACCATATACCTTTCTTTGGGATTCTAGGCAATCTCCTCCTTTTTCAGCTTCTGCTACAATTTTTTTTCCTCTCCCTTCCCACTTACAACAACATTTTTTTTTTAAATGATCAGAAATCCATACCTCCAATAAGGGTTTTCCGATTTCTTAAATTATTATGTCCAATGTCCAAAGAGTCTTTTGTCTCTTGGCTTCAACTTTCAAAATAATTCACCTTCAGTGCCCAAATAAATTTCAAATCTTCATCTGCTGTTTCTATGGGGTGGGAGAGTGAAGAAAAAAAAAAGTTCCCTTTAACAGCTTTCTCCGCCGCTTTCCGATCTTCTTAGGGATACAATGTATCCTCCAGCAATTCAGACAGTTCAGTTCCAGAGAGTTTAAAAGATGTTAATTGACCCGGCTCAGCCAGCACTTTCACTTTTCTTGCTTCCTCCAGCACAATCTTACCCAGTTGCAGGCTTCTTCGTGGCAGCCATTACTAATCACCGCTCCACCACCTTGGGAAAAAGGGGTTTTTCTGGACGAGGAGGGGGTCTGCGACACCCCCAACCCCCTGTCCGGCTCCCTTCTCTCTTCGGCTGCCTCTACAGGGCAGCCATATCCCCCTGACCCATTTGGATCGGGGGCAATCGCAAACAGTCGTGAATTTCTGCTGCCACTGAAGCCACGTGGAACCGGAAAACGGCATAGCTTGACATTCTGATTAGCTTTTTAAAGTTCATGAACCCAAGAAATGTTAAAATAAGCAATCTGCAAGTTGTGACTTTTAATATATCATTTCCAATACTGTCAGATCTCTGTCACAATCTTATTGTCAAATATTACATTTCTTAAACTTCCTTTTTTTGCTTTATAAAAAGCTATATGTGCAGTAATCATGAATTATTTATTCAACAGTCTCCTGCAGACACTTGAAAAATGTCAAGATTTAACATTATATTAAATGTATCAATTTTTTTAAAAAAGAAAAAACTATCTAAATTATATGGTGTATGAAGGTACTACATTTTATAAATATATGCCCTAGGTTATTCAATCCCAAGTGTGCTCATGAAGTTTAAAAGAAAATTGCAGAGTAAACTGACACTCCACCCATAAATGTGGACCAATGATAGTTTTTAAGTCGTGGTGTCTGGAATTACAATATGATTTAATCGAGAGTTTTAACAGAAGAAAGATAGGAGGGACTTTTATGGTTGGTAATTCCTTATTGGGAGAGCCAAATGAATAGGGCATGGTGCATCACCAGCACTTTCATAATGAATGAGATCATTGGCAGTGTATTTGTTTTTCTATTCTACAACAGAATCTGAAGACAATATTGGTAGTAGCAGCTGAAAAAGTTCCAAATATGTACAATTATTTATATTCTAGCTTTATTAGCATGTACTGTATTATTATTAGGTAAGATGGGAACGATTTCCATAATATAAGGAACCAAAGCTTTATAAAATATTTATACCAAAATTATGTGTTGCTCTTGAGTATGTTGTTACCCTCTTGAGTCATCAAGATATCAAAAAACATTAAAGTGGGCTGCTCCCATTGTTGAGGTAATTCCCCGTTAGGAGAATGAGTGCACAAAAGGAGACATAGTGAGAGTGGTATTAAAAAACACACGACCAGCACACAGATACACTGAATAGTAAAATGTAGATTTTACTTCCAGTAAACAGTTAAGCAAAGCCCAACAAGCAGTCCAAGTCATACACGGTTAAAGCAGTCAGTTTTCAGTCCAGGGATAATTCAAAATCAAAATCCAGTATCATAAAGAGTTCAGCAAATAGACTCACATCAAATCCAAGAAGAATGACGATCCGCAAGCCTTTGCAGATGACTTGGTCTTTATTTTGGAAGACCCTTTAGAGACAGCTTTAAAACTATTAGAAAAGATAGAGATGTATGGTGAAATGGCTGGTTTAAAAATAAATAAAGACAAAACAAAGGTTCTGACAAAGAACATGTTATTAAGACAAAGAGAAGAGATGGCAGATTTATTGAAAATTCAAGTTACGAACAAAGTTAAATATTTGGGGATATATTTGACGTCAAGATGTACTACACTGAAAGAGAATAACTATATTAAACTTAAACAGCAGACAGCATCCGACCTGAAAAAATGGGAAAACCTACAATTGTCATTGATAGGTAGAATTTCAACAATTAAGATGAATATTTTACCCAGAATTTTATATTTGTTCCAAACAATACCAATTAGGTTAAGTAAGGATTACTTTGAAGAATTAAATAAAATTGTGTTGAAGTATATATGGCAAGGCAAGAAAGCGAGAATAAAATTAAAACTTTTACAGGATGCTAGAATAAGAGGAGGATTTGGCCTTCATAATTGGGAGTTGTATTATCAAGCTGCAAACTTAATGTGGGTTAAAGAATGGATAACATTAAGAAAGACTAGATTGTTGACATTAGAAGGTCATGATTTATTATTGGGTTGGCATGCTTTCTTATAGTATAAGGGAACTAAATCACAGGGTTATTTTAGAAGGCATTATATACAGGAATCGTTATGGTTGAATTGGGAGAAAATTAAGAAACAATGTTATTTGAAAATTCCAGTTTGGTTATCAACTATTGAAGCTTTTTCATATCCTATAACTTATAAGAAGGAACAAACAGTTAGATATGGGGAAATATTGGATGAAAAGGGTGAACTTAAAACGATGCAAAATTTAGAAGAACAAGGTATAAAGATGAATTGGTTTTCATATGCGCAAATACATGCAAGGTATCTTAAAGATTCTAAAATAGAAGGATTTTATGATAAATTGACTTATTTAGATAGGATTTTGACAGGTACTGATGAAAAAGTGATTTAAAAACTATATAGTTTCTTGTTGGAAATTAAATTAGAGGAAGAACAAGTAAAAGAAACAATGATTGCTTGGGGGAAGAATTTTGGATATGGGATTGATTTAGAGAAATGGCAAAAATTGTGGTCACAAAATTATAAAATGACAATGTCAATAGCATCTAAAGAAAATCTGTATAAGATGTTTTACAGGTGGCACTTTCCCCCGACAAGAATAGCAAGAATGTTTAAGAATAAATCTGAAAAGTGCTGGAAATGTCATCAGATACCTGGCTCATATTACCATATGTGGTGGACTTGTGAGGAGGCCAGGAAATACTGGACTAGAGTTCGCATATGGCTGGAAAAAATGACAAAGAAACACATAGATTTGAAACCAGAGATTTTTTTTATTGGGAATCTTACCTGATATATATAATAAAAAATTAAAGTATTTGATTGTAAATGTATTAACAGCGGCTAGGATTGTATTTGAGAAAATATCATTAGAGGAAGAAATTATTAAGAAAATATTGGAATGTGCTGAAATGAGCAGATTGACATTTGAAATTAGAGAACAAGAAGATAAACAATTTTATGAAGTTTGGGATCTTTTTTATCAATGGTTAGATTATACAACATAATAATAGAATATTTAGAAATTTAGGAAATAATGAATACATAATTTTTCTTGGTTTTGATAATTTTTTAGAATATTTTATTAAGATAGATTTGGTATGATTTTATGATTTGTTATAAAATAATTTAACTTAATTATAGTTATCTCGCTTAAATATGAATTAGTAAAATTATAGTCAAATGATTGTTTAATAATGATATTGGGATATTTTACTGATGATTGATAATGTGAGTTATTATGTAATATAATTATTTTGATGACTATGAAATGGATGCACAAAAGGGAGTGGTAAACCAACCGATACACTGTAAATTTATGAAGAATGATAATTTTTTTATGTTATGTTTTATGTCTTATATGTTTTTTGTTTGTTGTTAAAATCAATAAAACTTTTATCAAAAAAAAAAGAACGACGATCAGCAACAGTCATAGGGAAAAATGCAGGAACCAAAAACAGCAAACATCAGAGCATCTAGCAACTAGCAACTAACAACAGAACATTGACCAACTAGCAACTAGCAACAACAGGACAGAACAACCCAAGTTTCTGGCTCCATCTTATGGCCATTTGAGGAACCACACCCAATTACAATTTTAGCATTTCCTTAAAGAGACAGTATTAAATGTCTATCTTGATGTATCTATTTCCAACTCAACTGTTAGGTGACTATCAATTTCTTGAGACAGAAGAAAAATATGCTGGTATATTTTGCACTGTCCTCATTGATAAACCCTATTCTGCCTCAGTAATGAAGTCAGGAAATAGTGCTGTCCTTAGTACTTTATTGATGAACAAGCAAAATGCAATGACTGATGGCTTCCTATGTTTTCCCAGCTGGAAATAAAAACATCCATCAAATTGCTCTCCTTAACATGACATGGGAATGAGGAAATTTGTAAAATTAACACATGGCTGGAGTAGTGGGCTTAGCACTGTATCCAGACTTGTGGGTTTTTACAGGATCTTTAACCTGCTGTAAGGAAGAGACTTCTTTCTCTGGCTGATCCATAGTTTTCTTAAAATAAGGTTTTTCTTTAGAAGCTTCATTAATCTCTTTCTGTGGATTCTCTTCCTTTCTCATTAATGTGCATATATGTGTGTGTCTCAGGGGTGGGATTCAAATTTCTTAACAACCGGTTCTGTGCGCGTGTGCTAATTTGTGGGTATGGCTTTTTAGTCATGTGACTGGATGGGCATGGCTTGGTGGTCATGTGACTGGATGGGTGTGGCCAACTTGATATCACTTACATGGAGGGGAGCCTTGCCTGGCTTCTCCTCACCTCTCCTTTCCCAGCCAGTCCTCACTTCATCTTTCATGTTATGGTGAGAGAGGAAGTTTTTTTAAAGTCATCTTCCCCTTGATACTAGCCAATAAGATGAGATTTTACTATCAGAAAACCTGATGGATATTTCTAAATTTTATTTATCACCATTCTCTTGGAAAGACTGAGTGGAGAGATTTATAAAGAATAACACAGTTGGAAGAGACCTTGGTGGTTTTCTAGTCCAAACCCTGCTGAAGCATGAGACCTATACCAGTGATGACTAATCTTTTTGGGCTCCTGTGCCAAAATTGTGCATGTGCTTGCACACTCACGCTCGCGTACCAGCACCCAGAAGGCAATGTGCCCCCCATGTCCCCTAAGCATGCGCATGTAATCCCTCCCACCCATCCCCGCTGCTCCTTACCTGCACTGCGCCTCACAGCTGATTTTCAGTTGGTTTGAGGCCTTTTTTGGCCTTCCAAAGGCTTGAGGAAGGCTTCTGCAGGCTTCTACCAGTGTTGTAGGCCAAAATCTAGCCCCATTTCATCACTTCCTGTTTTTCCAAAAATACCGGAAGTGTCAAAACGGGGCTAGATTTTGGCCTACAAAGCTTGTAGAAACCTGCAAAAGCCTTTCTCAAGCCTTTGGGAGGCTGAAAATCAGCTGTGAGGCATGCACATGCACAGTGAGGTAAGCTTGCCTGAAGCTTGCATGCCAGCACAAAGGGCTCTGCATGCCACCTGTGGCATGCGTGCCATAGGTTCACCATCATGGCCCTATACTATTATGGACAAATTTCTTCTTAAAAATCTTCAGTCACGGTATACCCATTTCTGAAGGCCTCCCATTTCTCTGATTAATTCTTCTGACTGTCAGGAAATTTCTATGTTGGATCTGTTTGATAAGTTTCCATCTCACAGTTACTTTCAGTTGAGCCAGGCACCACCTATGCTATACATTTTTCTTGCCTGTGTAAAATCTTACTTTACTCTCCATTAAATTGTTCTACAGTGGAATTGTTTACTACAATGATTTTTGCAAAATGCATTAAAGCTTGAAGAATACATCTCTGCTTATACTGATAAAGATTATTCTTTTTGAACATTAAAGCATACAGTCAAGCAAATATTTCCAATCCTACAATTGAAAACACATTTGAAAAGTATTTTCAAAGCAGTCAGTTAATGAATGTCTTACCATTCTTTCTCTTCTCCTTTAATTAAATCTTTCTGCTTTGTTATGTTTTTCTTTGGACTTATTGCAATATTCCAAAAATTTCACAAAGAACCATTTCTAATTTAACTGGAGTACTAAACTATCTTTCTAGTCTGGAATTCCTTGATTTACACTCACACCCCTCAGCTCCTCAACACTTCTCAATGTTTTTGTTTCCTTTCTGTTATGTACAGAAACATGCTTTTCTTTTACTGCTCTTTTCAAATTAACCCTCCCCTGATGCCTACACCTGCATTTAATTCAGGTAAACGCAAAAGACAATACTTCTTTACCTAGATGTCAAAATGGAAAGTGCTCCAAAGGGAATTTCTCAGGAGGGTGATATTAACAATTCATAAACATAATTATCTTGCTCTCAGAAAAGATGGGGACTTAAACTGTTTAAGCAATGCATGATTAACTGCATAGCACCAAAAGTCAAAGGAGTTGCTAATTGAGACCAATAGTTATACAAGCAAAAATCAGTCTTGTTAGGAAAGGCTGTCTAATAAAATTTACTCAGGTCTTCTCTTATTATAAAATCATCCAGGGCAGCTGTAGAACTTTCTCCCCTTCCTCTTTTGGGAAGATTTACAAACAACTTCCAGCCAGGTTCGCCTTGCAGCCTTGCCCACCCCCACTGGCAGTTCTTGCCTTGGCAGCAGTTTGGCTTCCTTCCTCTCGTGGCTGGTGGCAGAGGGGAAGGCTAGCCCCCTCAGCTCCAGCAACGTCCTGTGAGCCAAGTCCCAATCTGGGGCTTGCCATACCTGGTGGGGAGGTGTCAGAGGTATCAGTGGCAGTTGTTTTCATTGGCGAGGGGGGCTGCAGAGCCTCTCTCACTTATGGGAAGTCTCTTGTTGAGAAGGCAAGCAGCAGTGGCACATCCTGGATCCCCACAGCTTCTTTGTGACCAGGGGGAGAAGGAGAACGTTTTCTTCTCTCCCAGCTGGCACAGCCACGGATCCCCACAGCTTCTTCGTGGCCAGGGGGTGAAAGACAATGCTCCCTTCTCTCCCAGCTGGCATGGCCATGGATCCTCACGGCTTCTTCATTGCTAGGGAGAGAAGGAGAATATTCTATTTTCTCCCAGCCAGCACAGCATAGATCCCTGTGGCTTTTTCATGGCCAGGGGCACGGCTCTGGATCTTCACAGCTTTTTTGTGGCCAGGGGAGAAGGACAATGTTCCCTTCTCTCCCAACCAGCACGGCCATGGATCTCCATGGCTTCTTCATGGCCAGGGGAGAAGGAGAATGTTCCTTTCTCTCCCAGCCAGCATGGCCATGACCATGCAGTGGAGGGGGGGCAGCTAGCTAGCTACATCATGGCAAAGCAAGCCAGGCAAGCCTGGGGATGGGGGGACAGCCTAGGCCAATCCAGGAATCGACTTGATTGGGGCTTGCTTGTAAGCTCACTCACCCAGGAAGATCAGGGCCATGGTGGAAGGCAGGCAGCCATGGCAAGTGAAGGCAAGTTAGTAATGGCAACTGAGATAAGGAATAACTGGGCAGAGTGGGCTGAGTGGACAGGCAGGAAAAGGTGAGTCCAGCCAGTGGCATGATTTACCGGTTTCCAAACTGCACAGAATCATAACAATCAGTTCTACCAAACCAATCCAAACCAGTACAATCCCACCCCGATGTATCTGTGTGTATATACATGCATGGAAGCATGCACTAACCAGCTTTACTTGGGTGAGAGAAACCAGATGAAGGGAAGAAAGGATTGCTTGAGATAAGTGATAGAAGAAAAAGAGGAGGAGAGAAAAAAAGTGATGCTGCCTTTCCCCAATATATCCTACTTTCTCTGTCTTGATGTTGACATTTTAAATAATGAAAGCTGATATTCCTTCTTGTCCTGCAATTCTCCTCTTGTTCAGACAGATTGATAGGAAAAGTTGGTTCATTCCCTCACTATTTCATGAGAGGAGGAGGGAGGGGGAGAGGGAGAGAGAGAGAGAGAGAAAGATTCCATAACAGCATTCTTTTCATATAAGCTATACCCATGCCCAAAAGTTTCTTTTCAGTTGATCAGTTTCACTTCTTTCCTTGCTTTTTTTAAAAAGACTTTTCTGTCAGGGACAGGACTTCACAGAGCTGAATCTTCATAGATAGGAGAAAGAGCAAGTAATCATAGAGCATGATTAACTGAGAAAGTGATATCTTATCTATCAGTTCATATATTGAAGCCTGGGTCATTTCTCTCAATTTCTCCCCAAACTAAAAAGATAGATCTTTCAAAAGAGTATTAAGCCTTGGTTCATGAGGAGGAACTTTCAGTACATTAACCAAACACTTTGAATAGGCCTGGTCAAGCATTACTCTGGCAAATTTTTCCCTTAGAAAACAAGTAACCAATGTCTTTCACTGATCAAGCCAAAATGGCCATGGACAATGCCAAGAAGCCAGAGAATTGGTAATACTTTGGCAACGCAAAGCAGTCCAGAACAGCTGTGCAGATGCAACTCCAAACTATATCATCAAGAGTTTTATAAATTAGTTATTGTAGATTGTTCATACTGCAATAACTGCATCAAATGAAACTGCTATTTTATCATCAGAACAGCTAAAAAACAAAAACATGCTGTCCTTTCAGTAGTCTGGAGATGTGTGGTGAAGTTCACTATCATAAGGATATGTCCTTTAAACATTATAACTTAGACATGTGCTGCATTTGGTAGAACATGAGAATGAGTCCATTATGACTCATTCCTGAAGCCTAAACATACCATAGCACTATATTTATATACAAAATATAAAGATAACAAATATATTGGCCCAGTCAGTTGAGTCCATGGTTGTTTTTAAAATATAAATGTTCCCCTTAGAGCTGATCGGATCATCCAGAGAGTGGGTGGTGCTTCAGTCTCTGCAGCTGTAGGCTGAGCTAATTTGAGGAACGCTCCTCCCACCATCATGTGGCTCCAGTGTAGCGTTCCCCAGTTTTGCTCAGCCTCTTGCGAGACTAGGCGTATCTTGTGTTATCTCCTTGGCCTCCCTATCCAAATTCCAAATTCTCCTTTTGCTGATTCATCTCTCAGGTTGTATTTCTTTCTGATTTAGATCCTTAGCCCTGCACAGTGTTACGGACTCCAAATTCCCCTGGGTAGCGTGGTTTGCTCACCCCAGTGGGTGGCAAGGGGAGGACTAGCAGTGTCCTCACGCTACCCCCCCACTCCCTCCGGAGTTGTCCAGTCTTGCTGCCTTCTTCCCTTTTAGTTCTCCTTGTTAATTGAGTTAATTCCATTTCATTCCATTCTGTTCTCCCCCCCCCAACACCATTTTTTGCTCTAAACAAAATTTCATTCATTTTCTTTGCCCTCTTCGTTTTGTGGATCTTCTGAGTCCCTGGGGAGGTGTTTTGCCTGTGTGGCTGAGAGGCCCCATTGTTTCCGTGGCAGGCGGCTGCCATTTTGGTGCCGCCTCATGGCCGGGCGCCATTTTGTTTTTGAGTTTCTCCTCCTTTTTTTTTTTTACACTTGCATTGAGCGCTGCATTATCTCCAGCCAGCAGCAGGACCCATAGGCCTGCTCAGTGCTCAGAGCTTGTTTTTCTGACTTCAGCCTCCTCAAAATTAATTTCAGTAATCTCCCGCAGCTGTATCAGCCAGCAGCAGTAGTCTTTAAACATCACCACTTCCTCCCAGTTCTTGCCTGGGAAGACAGTCGGTTTCGGCCTGCTCTCGCTTTAGGCCTCCGGCGTTCATTAGCAGATTGGATATATAAACAAATTCCTTTTTTCCCTACATCCCTATTTTTTTTCAAAAAATTAAATAAATAAATAAAAATAAATAAATAATAATATGAACAGAAAAGCAAGGAGAAACAGGAAGTATTTTTTTAAAAAAACAGAAATAGAAGGGGATGGCAGAAAGAAATTTACTAGGGCTCCTGGCTTTTGTCGTAGGCCGACCCCTAGGTGTGTCTACTGTCTCTTATCAATTACCCCTGAAATGGCAGAGAACAATCCGTCTAAGGGTTCTTCTTTGAAGGCCAAGTCAAAGACCCACCATCTGCGCAGGCAGGCTAAGGATAACTCCAAAGCCTCAGAGAGGGATGCCTTAAGATGCCATAAGGCATTAGAAAAAGAGTTTGATAGACGCACCAGACAGGCAGGATCAGTGCCTCCGGTGTTTCCACCTCCCACTCCCACTCCCTCTCCCTCCACCCAACCCCCACCTTCTATAGCCTATTCCTCCCTATCCAGGTGCAGCTCAACCTCTCAAGGTCACCAGGTTCCTGGGACCTCGGCTGGACGAACACCAGAAGCTACTTTTACCCCCACAGCCACCGGCTTGTGCCAAGAGGAGCCGCTCATACAAGAGGTTCCGGAACAACTGAGAGCCTGGATGGAGTCGGCTATCCGACAAGGCATTGCAGAAGGACTCCAACAGATAGACAGGCCAGGCCTCCTCCCGTTGGCCCCCAAGCCTGAATCTCTCTCCATAAGATCCCTCGCTCTCAGATTGGAACCACTCCAGGATCAGGTATCCCCTCAGGGGGAGGGTTCCCCTTCAGTCGGGGAGGAGGAGGAGGAGGCGGAAGGGGGTTTGGATCCATTCAGGGAGGAGGAGGAATTCGAGTTGGGGGCTAAATAGTACCACGAGCCCCTCTCCAACGTGAAGCCTTCTGAAGCAGAGATGTCCGAGGATGAGGGTCTCACTCCCGACCAACCAACCTTTGTAGGGTTATTCAAACCCCAATTATTCAAGTTTCTCGTGTACAAGGCCAGAAACATTTCTGGATTAAAGTCCCAGGACCCCCTCGAGCCCTCTCCCCTTGAATCGGAGGACCCAGAGGATTCCATTTTTAAACAGCCAGTAGTGGAAGCAGAGGTTATCCCTACCCCTCCCATCTTCCTTGACCTGGTATCCAAGCAGTTAGCTTCATCCGTGCCCCGCACGGCCCCGTCAGCCCACAACAAGAAGTTTTTCAACCTGAACCCAGACCTTTCCAACTTACTAGGCACCCCGGAGGTTGATGAACTCATCGTGGGTCTGGCAGCTTCCTCCACCCTCACTGACCCCTTAGAGGCCTTGAAGCCGGATGACAAGCGGGCCCATCAATCAGATGCCTGAGTAATTAGGTCAGCCACTGCTGCCTCATTCTTTACCAGGTCCTCCATTCGCTGGCTCCACCAGCTCAAGCAGCATGTCCCATTCACCAATGTCCGAGCCCATCAGGACATAGCCAAAATCAGGGCCACTGCCAAGTTCTCAGCCGACGCCACTTTCCACTTGGTTAAATTTTCAACCAGAGCCATTTCCTCCCACGTCGCTGCCCGCTGCCTGCTTTGGTTAAAGCATTGGCAGGCAAACTGGCTTCCGCTCCCCTCATGGGCAATAAATTGTTTGGACCATCCTTGGATCCCTTATTAGTGGAGGGGTGGAACAAGAAGAAATTTCTTCCTTCCCTCACCCGAAGGTCAGAGCCCAGGTCCCTTCAGCCCTTTCGGAGAGTTCCCTTTCATCCCTATTTCCAATCTTCCTTCTCTCCAAGGAATCCCAGGCCCCCCTCCTTCAGGTCGAGCCAGACTCAAGAAAGGACCGACCCCTCGGAGAGGCTCAGAAGGGGCGGCAGCTTCAAAAGGCCCTTTCAAGGCCCCGTAGCCGGCCATTCCAGATAGACCACAGGATTTGATCCCCATTGGCGGACGCCTTCAGGCATTCGCCAACCAATGGAACACCTCCACTTCAGATGCTTGGGTCAGGGACACCATCAGGTTTGGCCTTGCCCTCGAATTTCAATCTACCACCACCCCCGACTTTTTCATGCCATGCCCCCTCCCCAAGAACCACACTAAGTGCAGCCTCATGGACTCTGCCATTCATCACCTACTTATAATCAAAACTATCCAGCCCATCCCTCAGCCTCAAAGAGGGCAGGGATTCTATTCCATCTATTCGTGGTACCCAAACACTCGGGGGGGGTGGAATCGCTCTGATTCTGGATTTAAAGCGGCTTAACCACTATCTTGTATTCCGCAAATTCAAGATGAACACGCTGCAATCCATCCTTCTGGGAGTTAGGCAAGGAGACTGGCTGTCATCCATTGACCTCTCAGAGGCATGCCTCCACATGCCAATCCGACCCTCCCATTACAGATATCTGCATTTCTCCTACAATAACCTCCACTTTCAATATGTAGTTCTCCCATTTGGACTGGCTTCTGCCCCCAGAACCTTCACCAAGGTCCTGGCTGCTCTAGCTGCCCATCTCAGAACCCTCCCTGTGTACCTCCACTGCTACCTGGATGATATCCTTATCCTCTCCCCTTCGAGGGACCAGGCAGTGAGGGATACCCGCACCACCCTGACCTCCCTACAGGAACACGGGTTCCTCATCAATTGGAAGAAAAGCCAATTATCCCCCTCCACCAGGATAACCCACCTGTAATCGACACTGTGAAAGGGAAGGTGTTCCTCTCCCCGGAGAGACTCCTCAGCATCCAAAAATCTGTCAAAGACATCAGACGTCTCAAGAGGGTCTCCCTTCTAGAGCTACAGGGTAAAATGATATCTTGTCTCTCCATCATTCCCTGGGCCCATTTCCACTCCAGATCCCTCCAGTGGTTCCTGCTCCCGTACCAACGATCCGGATCAAGCAATTCAAAATGCAAGGTCAGGGTCCCTCCAAGGGTGCTCACCTCTCTCCTTTGGTGGAGCAAGGCTTCTATCAACAAGGGCTGCCTCCTCAAGGCTCACCATTACCACAGATGCCAGTCTGTCCAGATGGGGCGCTCATCTACAGTCCCTTACAGCACAGGGCAGATGGTCAGCAACAGAGAAACAGTGCAACATAAACTGGTTGGAGCTTCATGCCGTCCTCCTGGCCCTCCGCAGTTTCCTCCCCTAAGTACGCGGCCGCCACATTCTCATCCTCACCGACAACATCACAGCCAAAGCCCACATCAACAAACAGGGGGCCATTCAATCATTACATCTAATGAGGGAGGCCGAATGTCTCTGTCGATGGGCAGAATCTCACCTCCTTTCCCTCAGGGCGGACCACATCTTGGATATTTCCAACACCCAAGTAGACTGGTTGAGCAGAGCCACCATAGACCAGTCGGAGTGGCACCTCCACCCAGCCCTCTTCAGGGAGGCGTCTGCCATTTTTGGTCCTCCAGTAGTAGATCTGTTCGCCTCCCCACTCAACTCCCAACTTCCAAGGTTCATCTCCAGATTTCCTTCCCCTGGGGCAGAGGACTACAACGCCCTTCGGTGCCCGTGGCCCAGGGGCCTTCTCTGTGCCTTCCCTCTTCTGGCACTGGTGCCCCTTGTCCTTCAGAGAGTATTCACGAAAAAGCGGAACTGCTTCTCTTGGCACCTTACTGGCCACGCCGGCCCTGGTTCGCGGACCTCCGCATCCTATCAGTAGCCCCTCCCTGGAGAATCCCATCAGACAGAATTTCCCTGTCTCAGGGTCCCCTTCTACACCCAAACCCCCAATGGCTTCAACTAGCCATCTGGAGGTTGAGAGGCAATGTTTGAAGAGGGAAAACCTCTCTAGCAAGGTCATTGATACCATTTTAGCAGCCAGGCGTCCCTCAACCACAAAGATCTACAATGCCACTTGGACCATTTTCTGTAAATGGTGTGTTAAGTTTAGTATCGACCCAACTATCCCCTCCATCGCCCAAGTACTTGACTTTCTCCAGGAGGGTTTCAACAGGGGGCTGTCCCCCAATACACTAAGGCAGCAGGTAGCAGCCCTTTCCACAGTCATCTCCTGTCAGAAGGTTAGTTCCCTCTCAACATCCTCGGATTCGAGCTTTTCTGAAAACTTACAGCCTCCTTCCATTCACCGATATCCAACCTGGGACCTTAACAAGGTCCTTACTTCCCTCACAAAGCCACCTTACGAACCCCTAAGAGAGGTTTCTCTTCAGTTCCTCTCCTACAAGGTAGTTTTCTTAGTAGCAATCACATCAGCCCGTAGGATATCAGAAATCGCTGCACTGTCCATTAGGAAGGACCTCTGCATATTCCATTTCGACAGGGTGGTCCTCCAACTTGACCCTTCATTTCTGCCCAAGATTAACTCGGTTTTCCATAGGGCTCAGGAATTCATCCTCCCCAATTTTTGCCCCAGGCCAACCCATGAAAGGGAAAGATTATGGCACACTCTGGACGTCAGACGTGCCTTGCAGATTTACATTAAACGCACTGAGACCTTCCGTAAATCTGAGGCCCTGTTCATATCCTTCCAACCTAAGTCACAGGGACTCAAAGTTCCTCCAACCACCATAGGCCGTTGCATAAGGGCAACCATTGCTAAGGCATACCAGGCCCAGGCCCTCCAGGTGCCCAGGGGCATCACAGCTCACTTCACTAGGAGTGCGGCAACTTCAGCTGCCTGGGCTACCCAGGCTCCAATAATCGACATTTGCCGGGCAGCAAAGTGGGCCTCCCCTTCACCATTCATTAGGCATTACTGGATTGACAGGTATGCCTCAGCTGAGGCTTCTTTTGGTAGAAGGGTTCTTCAGAGGGTTCTCAGGGAACCCGAGAAGACTACAGACCAGATGGCAACCCTCCTGTAGGACAGGCCCAGGTTTGGTATGTCCCACTCTCTGGATGATCCGATCAGCTCTAAGGAGAATGGGCATTGGTTCTTACCTGACACGCCATTTCTCTTTGAGCTGAGAGGATCATCCAGCCCCTCCCTTTCTCTTTTTACCGTCTGGTGAAGACTTGTTATGGCCAATGAACTGTTAGCTTGTTAGGATGAGAGCACGGCTTCTGTTTTTCCTCTCATCTACGCAAAACTGGGGAACGTTACGCTGGAGCCACGTGATGGTGGGAGGAGCGTTCCTCAAATTAGCTCAGCCTACAGCTTCAGAGACTGAAGCACCACCCACTCTCTGGATGATCCTCTTAGCTCAAAGAGAAATGGCATGTCAGGTAAGAACCAACGCCCATTTTGTGAAAATTTTGCAGTTATTTATTACCCTTCACATTTCCAAACAATTAAACTATATACATATATAGCTAATAAATAGATCTTTTGAGAAGTTTTATTTTGTTCATTTTGCTCCAAGTTGACTGAAAAATTACTTCCGAATTCTTATGAAGGGACAAAAGTTTCTTCTGTATACACCATCTTAGAATTATATTCCAATATATTGAGCAAGGAGGACTGTGATCAAAGATTTGATTCCAAGAACACTGAACTGGCATTTGAAAGATTATTGTAATTGAAAGTTTGCTGTAATTTGTTCAGCATTTCTGCCAGATTTGTTTCCATATGGCATTACTGGTCAGTATCTAATCTCAGTTCAATGCTACAAATCAAAATACAGTCACATCACTGTAGTCTCTTCTGTGCTATCTTAAACACATATTGTCAGCACAATGATGAATAGGACTGAACAATTATTATCATGCCCAATGTCAGTACTTTGAAAAATCTTCAGGTTTTGACATGCTGAAAAATAAACAGCACAACAGGCAACATATGACTGGCCTAACAAAAAGTTCTGATGCTGCAAAACATTATAAAGCAATTATATGCTACCTGAATCTAGCTATTGATTCCACTGTGACATCAGTATTGTATGTTCAGCAATATTGTATGTTCATTTAATTTATAATATCATTTGTGGGTGTTTATATCAGTCTTGATTCCTGCTGAACATGTGGACAAGTTTGTGTGTTTTTTTTCTAGTTAATATTTCAGAAGTCTTTTGCTATTTCTTTTTTCCTACGTCTGGGAGAGTACAACTGGTATTAAGTTACCTAGGGCTTCTTTGCCAAGGCAGAACTCCCATTTCTTAGATTTTAGTCTAACTCCCTTAATTAGTAATTACTAAAGTTAATTTAAATAATTATTTAAAGAAACAGTATGCTTTCGTTTGACATTGTTCTCTCTCTCTTTCTCTCCCTTCCTCCCTCCCTCCCCCCTTCTCTCCTTGATTACGGGAGTACAGATGTTTGGTACCCCATTAGATAATAACATCAGTACAGGAGTTTGGGAAGAATTAGATTTGTTATTTGGAAAGAATGATATCGCCTTCTGGTTTGCCTTCTCTGCATGTATGTGGATCATACAGTTCTGTGGGTGGATATTGTTTTGCAAGAGATAAATGCTTTCATGTTGGCAGATTATTTATTTGGCTGAAAAAATGGTGGTTCTGTTTATCTCTGTCTTGGTAGCTCGCTGTATTATCAATTGTGTTGATAGCTGTGTGATGGAATAGCTCCTAGCAGTAAAAAACAGATTGGAGAATAATGGTTTTATTTTCTAAACATGGGGAAACCATCATTTTGTTTCTTGTTAAGTGTTGGATGAAATTGGACACCAAATACCTTTATTTCTAATGTGTACATGCAGTGAACTAATACTGACCCTAAGGCTATAAACTACATGAGCATATCTGCCCTAATTTTTAGACTTTTTTATTTACACATAAGTTTTTTTTCCTTTCTATCTGGAAAAGGGAAAAATCTGAAAAATTCTATATAGGAAATATATTCTACAACTCCATTTTGTTCCTTCTTATTAATGTCCTTAAATATTATCTGTACTGGACTTCCACAAATTCATCTGATCTGATATTTTTGCATTCAAATATATGTAGAGACAGCCTATCATCTCATAGAGTATCCTGGAAAATTAATATCCAAGAGACAATTGGTTCAACTTTCAAAAATTTAGTTCTGTTATTTCAGTCAACATATCATTTAGTAATTTTTGCAAGAACTACAACATCAATGTTTGCATATATATATTTAGTTCGCTGAAACTTTTATTCCTAACTTTGTCAACAGATAAGCACAAGATGACGTTAAAGATACCAAAATTCTAGGGTTTTGCTAACATCTAGTCATCCAGATTTGTAAATCCATCATTTATAGACACATACACAGAGACACTATTGTTATCCATAATCTTGTGTTCTGAGACCAGTGATTGAAGCCTGGGAAACAGACCTCACATCAGTCAACAGGGGTACTGATTTACCACTAGTCTATCAAGTACTTAGAAGGTAAGAGCTGGATAGCACAAGCAAAAGACAGGTAACAACTTAAAAGGCAGCCATCAACATCTAAAAAGCCATATACAACAGGCACTATAAATAGCACACACAGAACAGCACACACTCTGCTAGAGAGAAATTCTCTGAAGATGGGCTCCAGCATGAGTCCGAAAGCTCAGAAGACAACCTCTGGTTCTGGTGACCGACCCACATTGGATCCTGCAACTTTATCCTGGGACATGTATATTCACATTCATTTGTCTGAGACTAGTATATGTGTGAAGGCTTTGAGTCTTGTTTTTTTTTTTTTTTGTTACTTTATGCATATAGATACTAGCAAATGAGTCACAATGGATACTAGTGCTATCCAAAGATCATCTGTGGTGGTTAACTTAATTACATTTTTAAATGTTAGTTCTACATGCAGACCAATCATAGTGATTTTTAAGCTGCACTGCTGAAGTGTAGCCTGCACTCACAACTCATTCCAATCACTGCACATTGTCTGGAAATGATATTACCATATAGTGAATTTATTGAGAGATCCCTCCACTAAACTCCCTAAAGAGCTACACGGAACAGCGGTGGCCGATGTGCACCACATGCTATAAGCAAGGCAATTCTTGCATTACCACCCAAATAGGTCACTTTGAAAAAAGCCAAGAAATCACACTGAGTTTATGATTAAGCTAATTAATGAGCTCTGTCATGCCTGGAAGAGGAAGAGAAGGAACAGCAAATATGCCTAAAGTGTGCAGATAGCTAGAGGAGGAGAAAGGAGAAATTTCTTGTAGGAGAAGAATAAACATAGTTACTGGAACTTATCCTTTCAATACCCATACCTTCAAAACTTGATATTTTGGTTTAATTACTAGTGGTATGATGTGATGTGATATAGCAAGGAGATCACTAGGATTAAGTGATTGCTGTATCTTCAAAGCTCCAGATGTTTTGCCTTGAAATGACTGTTCAATGTATGAATGAATGTAGGTGGCTTAAAGAATGTCAGGGAGCAAAATATTTTTAGATCTAAATGCTGCATATGATACAGTATGGCGGCATAGATTGTTACATAAATTAATACAGGTAATCATATGCTGAGAAATCATCCAACTAATTGTAATCATATGCTGAGAAATTATCCAACTAATTGATAATATGCTTACTGACAGAACTTTTTCTGTGACTATGGGAGAGGATATTAGTGCTAAATGGACATGATTGCGTATCGCCTGACCCATCCACTGTGATCAAGTTTACAGATGATACTACTGTATTTGGTCTCATTACAGGTGGAGATGAAACAGATGACATCGCTAGGGCTCACTGTCTTAGAAGAATGAGGAAAATTCTCAGGTACGATTCACATCCTGGTCAGCACTTCTTAACTCTCCCACCATTGGATAGGATATATAGAAGCATAGCCAGCCACACCAATAGGCTGAAGAACAGTTTCTATCCATGGGCTGTCAGATTTCTGAATGGAAAATAACTTCATGTCAACATAGTATGATAAATTTGTGGGGCCGATGCATTGTGCAACAAGGTCACATAGTTAATAAGATTGGGACTGGGTTAGGGACTTCTGCCCTCACTGTGAGCTGTGTTGGGGGGTGCACGAAGGAAAGCTCAGCTAATCTCATTGTACACATGTTGCACTCCACAATAAAGGTAATAATAATATTAGTGCTAAATGGACAAGGTTTGGTTCTTGCACCCCTTCTTTTCAATTTATACATAGTCAAAATACCTCAGCAAGTTTGGCTATGCAGATAATTGGACTTTAGCCATTCAGCATAAATTCTTTGAGATAACTGAAGATCTCCTCACGTCTAACTAAGATGTATTAGACAAATACTTTCGTAAATTGAGACTACAGTTTTATTCAACTATCTTTGTAACAGATCAGCAGGCAGAGATTTAATGTACATTTCAAGAGAAACCAATTCAATCAAAATAAGTACCCCAAATATCTCGGAGTTACCCTGGGCAGGACACTTTCCTACAAAGAACACTTGATGAAGACTGCTGACAAATTGACAAGTAGAAATAACATCCTCCAGAAATTATGTAGCACTAGTTGCAAGTCGGCAACAGATATGCTGTGAAAATTTGAACACATCTTAGTTTATTCAGCAACCAAGTATTGTGTCCCAATAAAGCTTAATAACCCTTGCATACATAGGATACTATTGCATGAGTCAATATGCATCATCAGTGGGATGATCCAAAGTACTGCCACATATTGGCTGCCTGTTTTGAGTCATTTATCAACCCCAGAAGTAAGATTATTTCTTAAGTAATTTGTTTTCTCATACATGCTTGACAAACTAAACTAAACTAAAATATAATAAATACATACATACATACATACATACATACATACATACATACATACATACATACATGATAACTCCCAGCTACTAATATTGAGTGATGCAGAGTGCCTGGAGCAAAAGGAGGTTGAGATGTAGACATCCAGCTATTTCTACTGCTAAAGAACTTGTAGAAGATGATTTTTGTTAAGCTCTGCACATGGGTGCAAGGAACGGAGACAAGGCAGTGAACAGTGAACTTCAACTCTTTATTAATCATCGTGAACAGAACAAAAACCTGGGGCAACAGCAGCCCTTTTATAGGGCAGGCTGCTGACCTATTAACCAATGAGAACATGGAAGCATTAAACCCTTGAACCAATGATAGTGGCTCGTTAACAGCCAATCAGATTCCCCAGAACGGACCAATCTGATATCGCTATTATCAGCCAATCAGAAGAGCAGGATTAGAACCCTGCTTTTTCTTTAAGCTTTGATAAACTTTATTTAAGCATTTTTATTAGTTCATAACAATTTTAACATACATAATATGCAGAAAAAACATTGGATAGAAAATTGCTATCAACAATGACAAAGTTTGCCTTGCATTTTAGAAAAACTATTTGGATTTGATCAGGCCTGTGCAATATGACAACATTGAACAGAATTTGCACTGGCCCTGGAAGATGTACAGACATTCTATAAGTGGAACAAAACCATCACTGAATTATGACTCTGGAACCAAAAAACAAACTACCGTATATACTCGAGTATAAGTCGACCCGAATATAAGCCGAGGCACCTAATTTTACCACAAAAAACTGGGAAAACTTATTGACTCGAGTATAAGCCGAGGGTGGAAAATGCAGCAGCTACTGGTAAATTTCAAAAATAAAAATAGATACTAATAAAATTACATTAATTGAGGCATCAGTAGATTAAATGTTTTTGAATATTTATTTCAAAGAAAAACAGATTAATCAATTTGGGAAACGATCTCACTATCATGAAAGGTTTAATTGATTCACTAACCCAAAAGAAGATGACGATGACAGTGGGAGGCAGGAGTCACTCTCTCCCTTGCAAGAAAAAAGCAAGAGCCGTTCTTATGATCTCTCTCTCTCTCTCTCCCTGTAATACAGTCAAGCCCTTTCCAGCATGCGCGATCTGCTGCCGCCGCTTTGCACCCTGCAAATGCAAAATCCTGGGGTTTTTGCATTTGCAAGGTGCAAAGCGGCAGGGGCGGATCCCGTGTGCTGGAAAGGGCTTGACTGTATTACGAGGAGAGAGAGAGAGATTATAAGAACGGCTCTTGCTTTTTTCTTGCAAGGGAGAGAATGACTCCTGCCTCCCACTGTCATCGACATTTTCTTTTGGGTTAGTGAATCAATTAATTTGGGAAATGATCTCACTATTATGAAAGTCAGTGTTCTCTGCCAGTGGGGCATTTGGAAGAAAATGCCCCGCGGCATATCCACGCGCGTGTAAGGGGAATCAGAAATCCCCGCGTTCAATGCCTAGCACAGCAGAAGAGAAAACGCAGCTGTGAGCAAATACTAGGAAAACCTGATTGATCAGAAGGAAGGAGGCAAAAGAGGGAGGGGTGATGGTGGACGGAGGTCCCACTGGTATTTGTGAAACACTTGGTCGGCAGCGCTTAAAGTCAACGTCCTCGCTCCCACCTACCCAAAGCCACGAAGTCCCCCAATTGCACAGCCCAGAATTGCCCTCCCCTCGGGGCAGCAACGACGCCCAGTATTTCCCAAGATGAAGCTCCGCCGTGCAATGAAAGCGCCCTGGCTCTAGGCTCGCGGGTTCAGAAAACAACGTGAGACGAGGTCGCTTCAGCTCTGCTGAGCTTTGTTTCCTAGCTGCTTTCAGTCCACTCAGGAGGAGGGGGAGGAGGTGGTGGCGGCAGCTTGCGTTGTTTTCTGAGCTCTAGGCCACCACTTCCTCCCCCTCCTCCCGAGTGGACTGAAAGCAGCTAGGAAACGAAGCTCAGCGGAGCCGAAGCGACCTCGCCTCGCGTTGTTTTCTGAGCTCTAGGCTCCGCTCAGCTTCGTTTCCTAGCTGCTTTCAGTCCACTCAGAAGGAGGGGGAGAAGGTGGTGGCGGCAGCTTGCGTTGTTTTCTGAGCTCTAGGCCACCACCTCCTCCCCCTCCTCCCGAGCAGACTGAAAGCAGCTAGGAAACGAAGCTCAGCGGAGCTGAAGTGACCTCGCCTCGCGTTGTTTTCTGAGCCTAGAGCCAGGGTGCTTTCATTGCACAGTGGAGCTTCTTGTCTCGGGAAACACCGGGCGTCACTGCTGCACCCTGAGGGGAGGGCAATTCTGGGCTGCGCGATTGGGGGACTTCGTCGCTTTGGGTGGGTGGGTGGATGGGAGCGAGGATGGACGGAGAAAACCGAGAGCGGTTTTTTCAGCACAAAGAATGGGCTGAAAAACTCGGCTTATACTCGAGTATATACGGTATTCAACAAAGAGTTAGAATGCCAAAATAGAGCCTACAGTGGATAAAAGAAGCAAACAATTGTATCTGTAATCTAAGCATACATTTACAATATTTTAGTTTTTATCTTTAATATTTTGTATTTTTATTTTTATAGAAATATGATGTGAATGTGACCAAGTGGGGGGAAATGAATAACACACACACATACACACTACTGTCCTTCCTTTAGATGAAATGTGTGGTGTAGAAATGTGATAGACAAACAGAGAGAGAAACAGACAGACAGACAGAGAATTCTTATTTTATAGCATATATTTTGATAAAAAGAAAAATAATGTATTTTAATAATAAAAGAATCAGTTCTCCAATAGCTGGTATGTAAGCACCGTCAAAATGGTTTGTAATGTTTACAGTGTTTTTTTTTGTCTTAATGAGTTGTATTGTATTTTGTATTTGATGTTTTTAAATGTTTAATAAAGTTTTTTCTATTTTAAAAAAAATCAGTTCTCTAATCTACTGTATATTACACAAAGCAAACTTACTACTAAGGCTTTAGTGCCATCGTGTGGTCAGATTGTTTTTTTCTCATAATGGCCTAGGTTTTATTCTCCTTTCCTTCTTTGTACTTAAATAATAAAATCAGTCCTTTGTTTTCAAACTACACATACATGTTCAGAATGTGAGTATTTAGATTAGGCCGCAGAAAACATGTTGTATTAGCAATTGACAAAATTCAACTCATAATTGAAGCTGACAAATAATCATGCAAATTTAGTAAATAATACTTAAGATGTATTATTTAATACTTAATACTATACTTATTAAGTCTGCATGTATATGACTATGTATGCTTATGAGGAGTTTTAAAAAATACCATTCAGATTCCATGAAGGATCTAGTTTGAGAAACTGTATCAAAATCTTTATCATGCATTCTAGATAAGGTCTGGGTGATCAGACAATAGGCAAAAACTCCCATTAAAAAGGTGGTGCCAGGATTCATGCCTTACTAGGATTTAGGCTTCAAAGCACACCAGAATTAGGATTAAATTAAGATTAAAATGAAGAACAAATAATAGAGTCAAGTTAAGATAGAATTCAGAATTCTGAAATGCCAAGATATCAACCATTTTTTAAATGTATACTTTGGGAAATATTTAATATTATTTATCTATACTTCTTGAAGCAGGTAGCTTATCTGTGGTCATAAAGTACTATACATAGTTACAATGGAAAGGGGCTCTATTTTCTTAAAGTTTAAATTTAGTTTCTTTATTTGGTCAATAGGTCTAGTAGTTGCTGTATTTATGTCTACCTTTGATATTTATAGAAGAGTTGTTCTATATAAGATTTCTAATTAATTGTTTTAAATGGAGGAAATTTATATGTTTAAGTTTTTTCCTATCCTATACAGCTTTGATTAAATAAAGAATGTTTACTGGATGAAATTAACACTGAAATATACAGTATATACCAAATCTATCACAATTAATAAAAAGGCTATGCTGATCCAACTATGTACCTTACCTCACAAGATATCCTAAGGAAATCATCCAGATTTAAGGAAATGTCACATACCACCCAGAAAGGCAGTAAAAAAAAATCAGCGCCAAGCTTGCATCCTGCCTTTGGAAGTATACTCCAAAAGGACAGTGCCAGATAGTACTAAAGCAATGAGGAAGACCCCCTCCCCAGATAGTAAAAAAACCATGAGGCAGGAAAAAATTCAAACACAATACAAATAATTAAATCACAACAGTAGCTGTTGCTTGTTGAAGCTAAATAGGGAAAATTATCCCATCAATAAACACAGGATTAAACATCACCAAGCACAGAATTACTTCACCAAAAACCAGTTTTACACCAAAACTCAGAAAGGGTATGTAAATTCACATTTGACTGTCAATCTTTCTAGCTAGCCAAGAAGCCTTGCTGACTGTCACCAGGGTTGGGATTCTCCAGGTTCGCACCTATTTGCTAGAACCAGTTGTTAACATTCTAAGCAGTTCGGAGAACCGGTTGTTAGAAGAAATTACTGGCCTAATCCTGTAAGGAAGGCAGGAAGGAAACATTCTGATGTTGCTTACAGAAACTGCCTCTCCGTTAATCCTTATTACATTCTTGGCAGGACTAGACTTCCTGTTTCAGGAACGTCTCTGGAGGTTTTTTGCCCTCCTTTGCTGGTACTTTGCTTGTGTGGAGTGACCATTCAAAGTTATAATGGCACTGAAATGTGACCTATGACCGTTTTTCACACTTATGACTGTTGCAGGATCCCCACAGTCATGGGAGGCCAGGCAAGTAGATGCGTGCCTCGATGTGAGTGATATTGAGTTGGCCACACCCAGCCAGTCACATGACCATCAAGCCATGCCCACCAGCTAGGCCACGCCCACAGAACCAATTGTTAAAATGACTGTCACTCATCTTGGTTCCATTTCACTAAAAGCTTTGCTTCATTATTCAATGATTTCTTCAAAGTGCGGATTGTCCAGGGAAGTATTTCCTCCCAACAGCAGTGTAAAAATCTTAAAACAACCCTTCCCCTTTAAGAAAGCCAAGCCTCAGAAGCTCCGGAGACAGGAAATCTAGGCGAACTGGCAAGAATGTAATAAGGGTGGAAAAAAACAAAAGGAGATCGCTTCTAACTACCAGTTCTCTGAACTGCTTAGAAAGTTAACAAGGGGTTCTATGGAACCGGACAGAATCGGTAGAATCCCACCCCTGTTGATATGGCATCTTGAACTCCTGAAGGAATTCAATTCTTAAAATTGACAAATATATTAAATATATAAAAAGTCTAAAACACCAGGAGAACATATGACAAAAACGGTAGTCTACTGGCAACTCTCACTACCTAGTTGTAATACATAATGTCCCATACAGCAGTGGTTGCCACCCAGTGAGCCATGGACCACTGGTGGTCCCCAAGAAAATTTTGGTGGTCCATGGACCACTGTTGGTCCATAGACAAATGTTTCCCCAAAAGCAATTAATCCAGACTGTGTGGGAACACAAGGTTGCACCACCCACTGTCTCCTACCCTTCAACCGAGTGCAAACCTTACCTTGAGTAGAGCCACGTAAATTGGGACTGGAAGGTAAGACCAATGGCAGGGGAGGGAAATTCGCCCCGGGGTGGCTTGCTGACATTGGTGGGAAAATCAGTCCCATATTCCAGAGCTGCAGTAGTCACAGGACTGGCCTTTTTGTTGTCCTGGAGAGCTCCTCCTCCACCCAGGTGCATCAATCTGCCATGGATGAGTTGCTCCGGGATGACCAAAGGACCAGTCTTGTGACTACTGCAGCTCTGGAATATGGCACCGGCACATGGTGGGGTTAGAAATCTCCCTAGAGGCTGGGTGGTGCAATGTGTATGAAGCAGTGCAGCCCTCGCTGGCCAGGTCGAGCTAATGGAGCTGTTGCAGCAAGAAAGGGCTGGCAGCACAGGTGGGCTGAAGCAGCAATGGAGATGGAGCAGGAGTGCCGCACTACTTGCATTTGCACGGTGTTCCAGCACCTTCGAGCTCGCTTCTCCTGGCCTGGGCTCTTCCTCGATGGCATAGTCTGTAGGGTCAGCCCAGGATAGGAAAAGTACCAGCTGGTGGTAGGTGGTGGAGTGGGCAAGCCTGCGCTTACCATCCAGTTCAGAGGCCCGGAATGGAGCGGCAGCGGTGTCAGTTTTCTCGTCTCTCTTGGCGCTCTGCTCTGCTAAGGGTGAGGTGCAGTGCAACAGACAGGCGCCCGCAATCCCTTCCTCTTCCTCTGACCTGGGCTTGCTGCTGGTGGATGGATGGGTGGGAGCCTCCTCGGGAGATGCCCTCACCCAGTGAGGGGGGTTGTTGCCTGGATATTAGGAGCCTGTCTTCCTTGGTGCTCTTTTGGTCTGGGCATCTGACCTTTGCTGCTGCCTTGTTGCAGGACCAATGGGAACTCTGGATTGGTTGAGCTGAGCACCTTGGAAGCCCCATAGTTTGCCTCATCACTGTTTGTGCAAGTGAGAGCTCAAGCTTTTCTGGGCTCAACACTCCTCCTTCGGCCTCCACACAAGAGGACTCCCTGAGGCTAAGTTCCAGGTTTCTCCCACCACTTCCAAGCAGGAAAGGGTCCCTCCCTCCAGGCCTCAATGCCTCTCCCTGGAGCGCATGCATGCTGGGTTCTCCCCATGTGGCAAGGGCATCTCCTAAGGAGGCACACACCCACACACACACCAGCAGTGAGCCCAGGTCAGAGGAAGGGGATCCGGGCTCCTGGCCATTGTGCTGTGCCCCACACTTAGCACAGCAGAGCAGCGAGAGGGATGAGAAGACTGACACCACTGCTGCTGCACCATTCTTGGCCTCTGAACAGGATGGTGAGTGCAGACTTGCCCACTCCACCCCCTCCCACCACCAGCAGCTGGTACTTTTTCTGCCCCAGCTGTCCCTACAGCCTGTGGCCATCAAATACTTACAAAATTAGACATCCGGATGAGTAAACAATATAGTTGTAGGCTTAGTCTTGCAGTCTCACAGAAGAGCTTCCTGTTTGACCAATAATAAAAACAATCCCAAAATACAGAATATACTCCACAAAACCCACTCCCACCATTCATACATGAATTAAACTTGTTGTTTTTATTTACTCAGCCAAGGTTAGTCTTGGGATGAAGGAATGGGGTCAGTCCTTCTGTTCTTCCTCAGGATCACTCATACAGGATACTCAGGATCTGGCACTATTGTCCACTGGGGGTCTAGTGCATTTATGGGTCCCTCAACTCTGGTATAATACATCCAGCCCTTCTCAGCTATTCGTACAGAGGTCTCAGTTGTCAGCAATACCTGGAACTGTCCTTCCCAGTTCGGCTGGAGCTTTTCTTTATCAAGACCCAATCTCCAATTTTATAGTGGTGAACTGCAAACTCCAATGGTGGTGTTTGTGCTAGCAATCTTTTCCTCCTATGGGCAGAAAAGAACAGAAGACAACCTCAGAATATAGTTCTTTAGAATTTTATCTTTAATCTCAAAACTTGGAACTCCTTTCTGGTTTTCCAAGGGTGGGATTCTAAGCAACATTTCATAAGGGGAAACACCCAAGTCTTTTCTGGGTTGTGTTCTTATTCTTAAGAGAGCCAAGGGAAAGAATTTGGTCCATTGCAAATGACTTTCCAACATTAGTTTAAGGTCCTTGTTAGGACTTGGTTTTTATGTTCCATTTTTTCAGAACTCCTTGGATTGCAAGGAACATGACATTCCCACTCTATCCCAACTCCTTCCATTACTCCCTAAAGCATCCTGGAAGTAAAGTGAGTGCCTTGATCACTATCTATTACACTAACCATCCTATATCTAAGAATAATTTGCTCTAGTATTATTTTGGATACAGCTGATGCAATAGCTTTGGAAGTAGGGAAAGCCTCTATCCATCCAGTCAAATGATCAACCAAACCAAAATGTATGAAACGGTCTGAGGGGAGTCTGCCTCCTCTTCCTTTTTGTCTAAGATGCTGTTTGTTAGTTTTTCTGCAAATTAAGCATCTTTCACAGATATGCTATGGTACTACTGTATACATCCTATACACCCTATACATCCATATTTTTTGCAAAAAGGTATCACATAGTGCTTGTGTTCCCCAATGACTTCCTTGGTGCAGGGTTGCCAGTAATTCTCCAGCTATTTGTTTATTTAACATCTGTCTACCATCATGTAGCATCCATTCACCTTTCTCAGTTTGTTCAGCTCCTATTTTTGCTAATTGTTCTTTCTCCTTGGTGTTAAAAACTGGAACTTATTTTAGTTCTTCCAATTGAGGGAAGGCAGCATTTGAATAGGTTCTTCAGTTAGAGCTGCTGCTTTGGCTTCTGAATCAGCTAGAGAATTACCCCTCCCTGCATAAGAGGTTAGTTTTTTGTGTCCTTCTACATGAACTACCGCTATTGCTTCTGGTAATAATAAACTCTCAAGGGTTTCTATGATAAGTTCATGATGCACTAAATCTTTCCCTTTTGTATTAATGAGTCCCCTTTCAGCCCAAATTTTCCCAAATATTTGTATTACTCCAAATGCATATTTTGAGTCTGTGTAAATGGTACCCTCTTCACTCTTTAAGAGCTTTAAGGCTTTTTTCAAAGCATAAAGCTTACAAGTCTGGGCTGACCAGGCAACTGGTAGCTGCCCTGCTTCCACTAGAAAATTGCCATCTCCATACACAATAGCATATCCATTATGTCTTTTCCTTCGATCGCTCTAGATGATCCATCAATGAACAAATTATACCCCTGATTAAGAGGAGTTTCTTTAAGATCTTCTTGCACTTTAGTTTGCAAGTCAATGATTTCAGCACATTGATGTTCAGGTTCCACATTAGAATCAATATTTCCACTCAAAAATTGAGCTGGATTTACTGAGTTGTCTACTACTAAAAGTAAATCATTTTTTCCCATCAGTATTGCTTCATAGCACAGGATTCTTGCATCCTTCAGCCACAATACTGACCCGACTAGGATGCCTATTATAAGAGCTCCTCCAAAAGTCAATTTTCTGCTTTCTTCTACCACTATTTCAGTGGCAGCTATTAACTAAATACAATTTGGCCACCCACAGCACACTGGATCTAACAATTTGGAGAAATGAGCCACAGGGTATCCTTTTCCTCCCCACTTCTGAGTCAGAATTCCTAATGCTGTTGCTTCATTTACATTTACAAATAAATGGAAGGGCTTTTCTAGAAAAGGGAAGGCTAATACTGGTGCAGTAATTAATTCTTGCTTGATGGATTGTATTAGGTTTTTCTCTTCTTCTGTCCAATGTAAATTTTCTGGTTCTTTATCAAGTAATTTAGCATATAGGTCTTTAGTGAGGGTTGCATATGAATTAATCTATAAATGGCAATACCCTACTAGACCCAATAATTTTCTTAAGTCCTTTTTGGTTTTTGCTAGAGGTTGTGAAGTTATTCCATGTATTCTTTCTGAACTTTTCCCTTCACTTACTAAATAACCTAAATATTTTACTTCCTATTGCAATTTTATTCTTGGCACTCTAAGTTCTTATTGTCCTAGAAAGTTCAACAGTTTATCTCTGGTTTTCTTGACCTCAAGCCTCTTTTTGCCCAAGAACAATAAATTATCCACTGTTCAAGTACTTGTTCCAACACCTGTCCAAATAAATTTGGTGATTCTGTAAAACCCTGAGGAAGAACAATCCATTTATACTGTTGTTTTCTATGTGTTTCTGGATGCTCCCACTCAAATGCAAACATGTCTCTAGAACACTCATCTAAAGGACAGGTCTAAAAAGCATCTTTAAGGTGTATAACACTAAACCAAGCATGGGTATGTGGCATGGTGCTTAAGAGTGTATAAGGATTCTGGAGGGCGGAGCTGGCGTCACAACGATATGGCATGCGATCTTGGAGGTCTGAGATCGCTGCCGATATCTTTGCTCCTGGACAGTCCTATTGGATCTAAACCATCCCGGAGAGACAGTGAAAGTGAAGAGTGCATCCTATCGATCCCAGGGATACCACAAAGTCCCTGGTAGATCCAGGAGAAGCTCTTCTTGCCAGCGGCAAAGAGGCAGCCATTAAAGCTGCTGAAGTTGGGTCAGCTCCGAAACGGAAGAGAATAGGGAGAGTGTGCCGGTTTGGTGAGAACTTTTTTTTAATTCTAAGATCTGAAAGGACATCCTAAGGAAAAGAAAGAATCTGTAAAAGTTTTGACAGAAGTGATTAAGCGGCGATTTTAAACAGGAATGTCAAAGTAATGGTTTTTTTCCCTCATTGCTGGATTTTCTATACATGATCTTGCATTTTGAAAATGGACTGGTTTTTTCATTTACATCTATTTTTTTTCTCCTTTTTGATTTTGTAATATTTTAGGCTAGAGGCTCCCTTTAGTTATTTCTTTTTTAAAAAAATATCTTTTTCTTTTTTCAATTAATTCTTATTATATCTTGCTTGGAAAAGGAGGGAGAAAGTGAGAGCAAAGAAACTTTGTAACACTGCCAACTAGAGGCTTGAAAATATTCTATTTCCCTGTGACCAGACAAAGCTGAGAAAGAAAGAACTGAGACTCTTTTTCAAGGACATTGCTATTTGATAAGATAGAGGGAAGAGCATGGGAGAGTATTATTGCAGGTGCTCTTCTGGGTTTCTATCAAGAGCTGGAGTCTGGTGTTGAAACCTGGGGGGGGGAAGGTGATAAGTTTTTGGAGAAGAGAGCTACAATAAGAGCCTTGGATAATTAAACAAAGTGCAGTGTGGCCTTTTTATTTTTTCTAAGTTGTGCTATCCCTCCTCACCAGCTTTATTGTATTTCATTTTATCTTTTTTTCTTGTAATAACTATATGGGTTTTTGGCTTTGTTGGAGCTTGTCTTTGTTTTTCTTTTTTTCTTTGGAAGTCCAATCTCTACATTTGCTTTTTATTTTAAAGGGAAAGCCTTAAAAGCCTTTTTTTTTTCCTTTCTGGTATTTTTGTTTTTTAATCTATCTTTCTGGTTTATTCTCATGCACTCTTTTCTATTTTCTCATGCACCTTTCAATTGGATTAAGGTGTTGAAGAACCTGAAGAATTTTTCCTTTTCCTTTTTTTTTCTTAAGCCTTTTTCTTCATCTATTGATTAGATTAAGGTATACAAGAACCTGAGGAAATTTTGCCCTCCCTTTTTTTTTTCTTTTAATTATTATTGGGCTTCTTTTTTCTACTATTTTTATTCGAACTATAATTGGTTACTTCACAATTGGATTAAGGTTAATTCAAAATATTCAAGCAAGATCAGAGAATATTGAAAAGAGAATGGAGAACATTGAACAAAGAACAGAGAACATTGAACAAAGAACAGGGAAAACTGATGAAAAAGTGGAGAACATCCAACAAATGATGTTGAAGTATGATGAGAGATTTCAAAAAATTGAAGAAGATAAACAAAGAGACAAGAAGATTGGAGATATTGATAATAGATTAACAGTGGTTGAACAAGATAAAAGTGGTATGTTGAGATGGGAAATGGATAGATCAGAATTCTATCTTAGATTCCAAAATGTAGAGGAAGAAAAAGGACAAAACTTAGCTGAGATAATAATAGAAATACTGGCTGAAGCTTTGGAAATAACTCAAGAGAAGATGATGGATGGAATAGATAAGGTTTATCGAGTTTTCACAAGATATGCGATGAGAAATAGCTTACCAAGAGAAGTTCACATTAGATTTACAAAGAAAGCCATTAAAATGCAAATATTGCAAGTGGCAAAAGAGAAAACTTTGAAATATAAAGATAAGGAGATTGTGGTCTTGAAACAAATACCCAGAAGAGTGAGAGAGATGAGAAGAGAATACTGATTCCTGACTAAAATTCCCTTCCTAAAAAAGAGGTGAATTATAGATGGCTGATTCCAGAAGGTTTAATGTTCACATGGCAAGAACAGAGACATAGAATTGACTCAATTGAGAAAGTGGAATTATTTTATACAGAATTTTTTGGAGGAAAAGAGGAAGAGGCAGAAAAAGAGATCTCACTAATTGAATTCCAAGAGGACTGCCAAATGGTGACTGAAAAAGTAGAAGGTGCAGTAGGAGGAAAGGTGGAAGCCAAAGAACAACGTGAACTAAGATCTACGAGAGCTGCTAAACCTAACTATAAAATATAACCATGGAAGAGAAAAAAATGGTTACAATTAATATAAATGGACTTAACTCAGCCATTAAAAGAAGGAAAATCTTTCACAAATTAGAGAAATTAAAATTTGATATAATTTGTCTACAAGAAGTACATATTAAAAAACAATATGAATAATTCTTGGTACAGCCAAAATTAGGGAAAATATTTACTTCCTTGACACAATGTAAGAAAAGAGGAGTGGTTTTATATATTAAAGAGACCACCCCAGCAAAATTATACCGATGATGATGGAAGAATACTAATGGTGGAAATAGTGGACAATAATACAAAAACACTCCTGATTGCAATTTATGCTCCGAATGACAAACAAGAAGAATTCTATAAAAAATTACATTATGAAAATAATCAAACTAGACTATGCTAATATAATGATGTTGGGAGATTTTAATGGAATTGTAGACAATAAATTGGACTATACAGCACAGAAAACAATAAAGCAAAACAGAAAGACTCTCTCTAAATCTTTTTTTAAAATGGTAGATGAAATAAACTTAAAAGATACATGGAGAGAAAGAAATGCTAAAACTAAACAATACACCTTCTATTCAAATAGACACTTATTATGGCCCAGAACAGATGTGATATGGATGTCAACAGAATTAATAACTAATATTCAAGAAATAAATATTGAAAGAAGTACTTGGGCAGATCACAATCCAATGACAATTAAATGGAAAGGACAAGAAAGAAGATCTAGATGGACCTTAAATAATACTATTTTAAAGGAAAAAGACTTCACGCAGTGGATGGAGAAAGAATTGCCTTTTTTCTTTAGAGAAAACAAAAAAGAGGATACATCAATTCAGAATGTATGAGATATAATGAAGGCATATGTTAGAGGCTTGATAATAGACTATACAAGGAAAAGGAATACTATGAAAAGACTAGCCTCTAAGGCCTTAGAGGATGAGCATAAAAGACTTGAAAAAGAGCTACAGAAAATGCCACAGAAAAAGGACATCAAGTTAAAAATGGATATAATTAAACATAAAATGGGTCTAATAGAAAAAAGAAGAATTAGCACAGAAAATCAGAGGTGCTAAACAGTACTACTTTGAAGATGCAAATAAACCATGTAGATGGGTAGCATATAAATTGAGAAAGCAGAAAGAATCAAGGAAAATATTGCAATTAATAGATGACCAAGGCCAAGTTTGCTATGGTAGTAAAGAGAAGAAGGAAATAATACGAGACTATTTTGGGAAACTATACACACAAGAGAATATTGATGTGGAAAGAGTTAAACAGTATTTACAGAATGCTAATTTACCTCAGATACCTAAAGAGATTGAAACAATGTTAGAAAGCAATATAACAATGATGGAGTTAACTGAAGCACTCAAGAAGCAAAATAATTGAAAGGTACCAGGCCCAGATGGACTTCCGGCAGAATTTTATAAAACATTACAAGAATTGTTGAATCTTCCATTGCTAGAAGTTATGAATGAAGTTATGTTAAAGAAGAAGATACCTAAATCATGGTCAGAAGCCTATATTACACTTATTCCAAAAGAGGAGGCCGACCCATTACAAATTAAGAACTATAGACCCATTTCTCTACTAAATGCAGATTATAAAATTTTTGCTTCAATATTGGCAGAAAGACTTAAAAAATATTTAAATAATTTTATCAATCCTAATCAAAATGGATTTCTGCCAAAGAGACAAATTAAAGACAACATGAGAGTAATCTTGGACACCTTGGAATATTACGAGGCACATCCTGAAAAACAAATGGCTCTGATATTCCTAGATGCACAGAAGGCATTTGATAATGTGAATTGGCGATTCATGTTATTACTGTTGGAACAGATGGGTTTTGCTAGAAAATTTATTCAAGCAATAGAAGCTATATACTATAAGCAGACGGCAAAGATAATGATAGAGGGAGAACTGACAGACTCTATCAATATAAGAAAAGGAACAAGACAAGGGTGCCCACTATCACCTTTGTTGTTTGTGTTAACTTTGGAAGTGCTAAATAGAAATATTAGAGATGAAAAGAATATAAAAGGAATGAAAATCAAAAAGGAAGAATTTAAGCTGCAAGCATTTGCAGATGATTTGGTTTTCATCTTAGAAGACCCCTTAGAAACAGCATCAAAATTGATAGAAAAGATAGAGACATATGGAAAGGTGGCTGGTTTGAAAATAAATAAAGATAAGACAAAGATCTTGACAAAGAATATGCTGTCAAGAGAAAAGGAAGAACTGGCAGACATTGAAAATTCAGGTCATGAATAAGATCAAGTACTTGGAAATATATTTGACAGCAAGTTGTACTACATTAAAAGAGAAAAGTTATATCAAACTTAAGCAGCAGATAGCGCTAGATCTGGCGAAATGGGAAAATTTACAACTGTCACTAATAGGGAGAATTTCAACAATCAAGATGAATATATTACCCAGAATTTTATATTTGTTTCAAACAATTCCAATTAGGCTTGGAAAAGATTGCTTTGAAAATCTAAATAAAATTGGATTGAAATATATATGGCAAGGTAAGAAAGTGAGAATAAAGTTAAAACTTTTGCAAGATGCTAGAATTAGAGGAAGATTTGGTTTGCCTAATTGGGAGTTGTACTACCAAGCTACAAATTTGATGTGGGTTCAGGAATGGATAACATTAAGAAATACATTAGATAAATATATTGTTGACATTAGAAGGACATGATTTGTTGTTGGGGTGGCATGCTTTTTTATGGTACAAAGGAACTAAAACACAGGGGTATTTTAGAAGACATTATATACGGGAGTTTCTGTGGTTAAACTGGGAGAAGATTAAAAGACAATGTTATTTGAAAATTCCAGTCTGGTTATCAACTATTGAAGCATTTTCGTATCCTATAATATACAAAAAGGAACAACCAGTTAGATATGTTGAAATATTGAATGAAAAGGGTGAACTTAAATCTATGCAAAAACTAGAGGAACAAGGTATAAAGATGAATTGGTTTTCATATGCGCAAATACATTCAAGGTATGATAAAGATGCTAAAACAGAAGGTTTCTATGATAAACTGACTGACTTAGATAAGATTTTAACAGGTACTGATGAAATGGTGATTAAAAATTGTATGGATATTTATTAGAAATTAAACTAGAAGAAGAACAAGTTAAAGAAACTATGATTGCTTGGGGGAAGAATTTTGGATATGGGATTTAGAGAAATGGCAAAAATTGTGGTCTCAAAATTATAAAATGACAATGTCAACAGCATATAAAGAAAATTTGTATAAGCTGTTTTACAGGTGGCATTTTCCCCCGGCAAGAATACCAAGAATGTTCAAGAATAAATCCAAAAAATGTTGGAAATGTCATCAGACACCTGGCTCATATTACCATATGTGATGGACTTGTGTGGATACTAAAAAATACTGGACTAAAATCCACATGTGGTTCGAAAAAATGACAAAAAAACATATAGACTTGAAACCAGAGATATTTTTATTGGGAATTTTACCTGAAATATATAGTAAAGACTTGAAATAGCTGATTATAAATGTATTAACAGCAGTTAGGATTGTATTTGCTAAAAACTGGAAAAATGAGAAAATACCATCACAGGAAGAAATCATAAAGAAAATATTAGAATGTGCTGAAAGGAGTAGATTGACATTTGAAATTAGAGAACAAGAGGATAAACAATTTTATAAAATTTGGGATCTTTTCTATCAATGGTTAGACAATAAAGTACAGTAATAAAATATGTAGACTTTTAGAAAATAATAAATATATGAAGATGTACTTCTTTCTTATTATATCTACAAAATGATTTTAGGATAAATTTGGGATGATAATATGAACTGTTATAAAATAAACTAAGTAAATTATGGTTATCTTGTAAAACATGAATGAATAAAAGTATTGTCAAATGATTGATTAATCATGATACTAAGGTATTAATTTTTGATTGACAATATGAGATTATATGTAATGTAATTGTAATTGAAGACTATGAAATGGAAGCACAAAACAATTTGTAAACCAACCAGCACACTGTATGTACACCTATGGAAGATAGCTTGATGTTTTTATTTTTTGT
This sequence comes from Hydrophis major, assembly GCA_033807585.1. Classification (NCBI taxonomy): domain Eukaryota; kingdom Metazoa; phylum Chordata; class Lepidosauria; order Squamata; family Elapidae; genus Hydrophis; species Hydrophis major. The sequence goes on along the minus strand of CM066343.1, from coordinate 139,790,731 downwards.
TTGTTTACGTTTGTTTTCAAAAACCAATAAATTTTTTAAAAAAAACTGATTTTAACATCAGTTACAATGGTAGTTTGGTCAGAAAAGTTAAGTCCTTGGTGTATATAACTTAAAGATATTCTAGCTGCCCCAGTGTCTTACTAAAAACCCTACAGATTCTTGATAAGATCCCACTTGTACATTTATCAAGGGCTCTTGGTGGGATCTTAAAAACAATGGCCCCAATATCCCTAATCTAGTTCCAGATCCTGTCAGCTTTAAAATTCAGCTGTCACTCATCTTCTTTCTTCAGTATAAGATAATCTCTTCTAAAGTGTCCTTCCAGCCCACAGGCATAACATTTGGGTTTTGGTTTAAGTAACTCTCCACCACGTCCCGCTCCCCAGGCATGTAGAATGTCTCTGTCTCTCGCTCTATTTCCCCCTACACCTCATGTAGGAATGAATTCTGTCCCATGTCCTAAAACATGGGAGGTTTCCTCTTTCTTTCTGTTTTGCTTCTTCCGTGGTATTAATCATGATCTTTGCTTTATGCTTCTGCGTCTTATCATCTCTTCTCACATATACTTTTTGAACGTCTTTTAAAAGGTCAGCTATGGATGTCAGCCCACCCTTCTGTTTTCTGTATCTTTTATGGATGTCAGGCCATTATTTAGTCACAAAATTAAATTTCAGGAATCATTCTCCTGTTTGAGCATCTGGGTCTATGCCTGAGTATTTTCTCATGTGATCTTTCAGTCTCTGCAAAAATGTAGTTGGTGCTTCATCTTTGTCTTGGTATATTTCGAAGGCTTTATTCAAATTTTGGTTTTTAGGTACAGTCTCCTTTACTCCTTCAGTTATGATTTCTCTCAAGTCTTCCATGTGTCTCCTATCCTGTTCATTGTTACTCTGCCAATTAAGTTTCTGGAGAGCAAACTTCTGTTCCCCGGTAGGACCACCATTATTTCCAGTTGGTGGATGTTTATTATCCCAGTATGTCGTGGCTGCTTTTCTGATTAAACCTCTCTCCTCTCCAGTGATTAAACCTCCTTTCCTCTCCATTCTATGATTCATAATAGAATGTAATTCACTCCAATTATATGTATATTGGGGCCCTGGAAAATGTCTAATTGTTTTGAAAATCCTATTAGATCCTCCATAATGATTTCAACTCTTTCTTAAAGACTTTCACATCATTACTGGTAAGTGGAGATTCCACATAAATTACCTGAGATAATCCCTGTGCATCTGATCCATTAGGCACTTCCCTTAAGGGAAACATGGGTCTCTTTGGGACCACTTTCTTTGGTCTAACATCTCTATCCTTTCCAGAAGGCATAGGAAACTATATTAGGTCTTTCTCACATTGTGCAATCTCTGCGCAACCTTGGACATAGTTTCTCCTGAGTGTCCTTTACAGGTCACTCCACACTCTAGATTTCTATTACCCTGTCCTGTTGCTCACCCACTGCCTGTTTCAGACTCACATCACCTCCTTGGGTTTGTTCCTGGGTACCTACCACCTGATCTAGGGGTACCTGTGGATTATATGGTGGTGGTGGCAGATAATCAAGAGTCTCATTTCTTTAAAGTAACATAGTCTTCCTCTGTGTCACTGTCTTTGTCCTCTCTTACTGCAAAAGACTTTGTTCCAGGTATCCAGCACATGCATACTCTGATTCTTCCTGTGAATGCTTTTTGCCATTAACATATACATTTAATGCTTGGCATAATCAGTCTTCATAACTGCCATACTATGGCCAGAAGACTGCACTCCCTTTAATGGGGTAAACTGGCTACTCAAAGTAGCAGTACTGAATCATTCTTTTCTTGTTCTTATCCCTGGTCCTGACTGAACTTTTCCAGTGTTTAAGCATTACTCCTAAAGGGCTTTCTGGAGGAATGTTTGGATGCTCTGGGAACTCAATTCCCTTTTTGTTTTTCTCTGGTTTACTCCCTGTTTCCCATCTTAGAAAACAAACTCTCTCATATTTTAATCTAACCACTTGCTTTGTTCTTCTCTGACTGCTTCCCTCTCAGGACAGCAGAAATGCAGATCGGAACTCCCTCTCACCCGGTAGTTTCACTACTTCTCATACATCTATCAATCAGGTCTCACAAACACAGAATATTTTCCAACTTTTTGCAAATAAGGGCTCATCAAAGTTGAATGCAAATCAAAGCATAGATTGGCATTTTATTCCTTACACAAGCACAAACCCATTTCCTATCCCTCCCTTTTCCTCCCTTTTAAATCATGCACCTTATCCCCCTCAAGCCCCTTTTCTTAGAAATGATATTTTTGATTATTAAAGCACTCAATATATTCCCCCCACCCTTTTTCCTGGTGCTAGCTCCCAAAAGCATTTTTAAAGCTTTTCCTGTTCAGTTTTTGCTTGTCTCTACTTGGGGTTACTGCTGGCATCTTGTTTGCGGTTTGACTTTTAATTCTGTACCTGTTAGAAGCTTTTTCCTGTAACAGTTACACAGACAGCTTATTTTATTTTCTATTTAAAAGCATTTTATGCTAAGCATTTTTAGAAGCAATACAAACTCCATTTTGTTTTACAATTAATGATATGATTATCATTTTTTTATTTATATCAGTGTTTACTCACTTCAAATTTTAAACAACTGTTTCAATCCCATGGGGTATTACAAATTCAAAATATTCTGAATTTGAAACTTTCACATCCTTTTAATGAAGATGTTCCAATCTTCAGTTGAAACAAAGCATTCAAAAGAACAAGCAAGCACTAGTAAAAAAGATGTGAATAAAAAATAGATAAACAATTTACATGTATACTTATATTTGGTTGGTAGGTAAATGGAGGAGGAAGCATGATATTTACATCGAGAGATTACAAGATTAAATATTAGCAAAACACAATGAGGCATTAGTTCCACCAAAACCAAAGGAGTTACTGAGAGCAATACGCCGCTTTTTACTTTTCCATTTTTGTGCTACTAATGGAACATAATTGAGATCAAATAGTGGCTCTGTCTGATCCAGATTTAAAGTAGGTGGCAAAATTCCATGGTAACAAGCTAAAGCAGTAAAAGCTGCCTCAATAGCTCCTGCGGCACCCAAGAGATGACCTGTTGCTCCCTTAGTTGAGGAGATTGCAAGAGCAGAAGCATGACCTTTAAAAAGGGTTTTGATAGCTTGATTCTCTGCAGCATCTCCTAGTGGAGTGGAGGTGGCATGAGCATTGATGTATGTTACATCTTCCGGAAAAATTCCAGAATCTTTGATTGCTGCAGACATGCACCTTTGGAACAAAAAGGAAGACATTAGTTTATCGAATATGAGAAAGTTACTTCAGTCCATTGTGTGCCTGAAAATAATGAAACATGCAACACTGTAAGGATATAAAATGTCATATATGTAAATAAGATTCTCTGGGATGCCATCTACTACAATCCTGCATTGAAGATTAAGAAGATCCTCACCCAAACTAGGAAGTATGAAGAACTTCACAACACATCTGTTACAACTAAATGTTGAATTCTTAAGCTGGGTCTTTAAGACACGATTAGACACCCTTTTCTATATTATAATTTTAATTGAAAAATAATATTCCATAATATGTATTGCCAGCTTGGTTGAAACTAGAAAATTAAGTTCTAGTGACCTGATAAATTTAATTATCTTGATTCTACAGTTGTGCTGGTTGGCAGAATATTTCATCAAATGCTATGTCTCTCCTTAATTGTTATGTATCTTGGAGCTGAACAAACGGAAACAATTAACAGCAGTAAATGTAGTCTTTTTTAGGTAATGGGGAATCATTCTTTTAAGAATGGATAAGATAGATTCATTTAATTTTTATGCAATAGTATCATGTAGGTACCGTATAATTCATAATTATCTCATTTACAATGAGCTAACATGATTGTCCCATGATTATCTCCAATAATCATAATAGTATTTCAAATGGCTTTATCTGAATTTAAAACTATGTCAGTTTAATATCCTTCCCTAAAGAAAATCTCTGCTTTACACTTTAATACTTCCACCAAATTTTGAAAAAACAGGTATTAAGCTAACAATTAGTACACTGGGTCAGCTGTTTTTCAATTGCTTTTTAAAAATGAAACTGTTATTTTGCATAATAATAAATTTGGAAATGTAACTATGCAGTGATATAAAACCTCAGAAGCAGGCAAATAAAAGAATAAAAATGTTCCATTGATCAACATCAAAAACATAGGAAAAAGAATAGATGTCTCAGTAATAAATGTACTAGTGCAAAACTAACTTTTATATGGAAAGACATGTTTTCAAAGTGTGATCACAAAAAAGGCTCTTTTCCAGTGTATCACTTACATAATCTTACATGAAGCCACCTTAAAGGAGAGCTGTTGGTATCCATGCTATATCTGACTTTATCCTGGGAAGATGGGTGGTCACCAGAATTTATCATTGGGCAAATAACATGAATGTACACCTGGTGCACCTGGTGACTAGTTCAAATGATTGTGAAATGATAGCCAAGGTTAACCCAGCAAAGTAACTTTGCTTTTAGGATAAATAGCAAGTCACAGTATCTGCTTATGACCATGGCAGTGCACCATTGTGTTTGCCAGCAGTCCCAAAGGTGCTTTTTCAAGAGGGAACTGATTACAGAAAGTCCAATTGATTCTTGAAAAAGCATATTTGGGGATAACCATTACCTGGGTGATTGAGAATCTCCAGACGCTCTTTGCCAGCAGGCTCTTCACAAATGGTGACACATATATATGCACACAAACACACTCCACCGCCACATGCAAAATTGGTAAACAAATTTCTCAATTATCTAATGTTCCCATATAAAAGACCTCTGATTAGCTAGAAAGCAAGCTATTCCTACATTATGAAATTATACCAATGATTTATGATAATAGCTGTTACCTGGAAGCTCCATCTCCATTTGGATCAGGTGCTGTAATGTGGCAGGCATCAGCTGAGAGTCCATAGCCTAAAATTTCTGCATAAGATTTGGCTTCTCTCTGGATAGCATGCATGTATTCTTCCAAAACCAAAACTGCAGCACCTTCTCCCATAACAAATCCTTCTCTTAGTGGATGGAATGGACGGCAAGCTTTTTGAGGGTTAGAGTTAAAGCTAGTGCTCAGAGCCCGAGCTCTGGCAAATCCAGCCAGAGACAATGGGCTAATACAAGCTTCTGTTCCTCCAGCCAACATCATATCAGCATCACCATGAGCTATAAATCGAAAAGAGTCTCCAATGGCATGTGCTCCAGTGGTACAAGCAGTGGATACAGCATGGTTTGGTCCTTTTAATTGATATTTGATACTAATATGACCTGCTGCCATATTGATCAAAATCTTTGGAACAAAAAATGGGCTGACCTTGTTGTAGCCTTTTGTTTTGAATGTCAAGGCTGTATCAGAGATATCTTCCAGTGGAACCATTCCCATTCCTATAGCCACACCAGCTTTCAAACTATCTTGGTCAGATTGCGGAGACCAACCAGAATCTTTTAATGCTAGATCAGCAGCGCCTATTGCCATGATGGTGGCAGGAGACATAGCTTTGCTGTCTGATTTTGTTATAAAATTTTCTCCATGGAACTGACCTTTATCAACCCCTTTTGGCACGCATGCAGCAACTTTACAAGGAACAGAAGCATATTCTTCTCCTTCAAGGGCAACAATCCCACAATTTCCTTGGAGAAGATTGTTCCAAACCAACTGGGTTCCAACACCAAGAGGAGATACTAATCCTATACCTGTGACAACAACCCTTCTTTGACCATGAACTAACCTAGTACATCTTTTATTGATATTTAGATATTGCTGTACTTGTGAACTTGGAAGGTAGAGGCTTGTAGCTCTTAATACAGTTCTCAAGTGCTGGAGAATCATCACTGTACTACTTCAGAGTTTATTCCTATGAGGGGAGGAAAATAAAATTATTATTTACAAGTTTTCACCATGGGTAAAGTTTGTATTTTTTTATAAAAGTCAAAAAATTATTAATATACCAAACATGTAAGTAAAATGAAATAAATCGTTCCTATAATCTAATTTTCAAGCCTAATTGAAGAATTTATGATTGCATTTTAAAAGCCTAATTGAAGAATTTATGATTGCAATTTAAAAACAGAGGTAAGGATTTTATCATAAAATTTTCTAGTATATTCCAGAGTTATTCATAAAATTTGCAAGAAATGACCCTTTGGTCATACTAAATTCAATGTAATGTAAATTCAAAAAGTAATACATTAAATTCAAATATATATGCAAGGAAATTTTCAAACTTTAAAGTGTTTACTGTTATCTTTCTTGTAAAGTGTTTACTACTATCTTTCTTGTATTTGGAAGTAGAACAAAACTTTGGCTTTGTAGGAAAATAAAGTAAATAAAATAATCTGAAAAATAACTCACTATGCCAAAATTTTGTTATATATACTACAATACACTTTAGCTTGGAAGCAAACAGTGTCAGGCTTAATTAGTGATTCTATGGGAAACCATCAAAGACTATCAAGCCTGGAAAATAGACTCAGAATTTTTTCAAAAGTCCTAGAAAACTGTATGGATCTATTAAAATCATTTTTAGTCAACAACATCAAGAACACAATGCAGTAGCTAACTTCATGATAAGCAATTTGGTTCACATCCCTGATTTGCATTATATAGTTCTCATAAGTATTTTGTTTCCTCCCCTTGGGTGTGGGAGACAATGGCCATTGCCCCTCCACAAAAAGAAGGACAGGAGTACATAAGAGCTGGAATATGTCCGTAAAGACTTTTTTATTGACTGGAATGCTATATCTCCTGCTTAAGCACAGGCTTGGACTAGAAGATTCCCAACATCTCTTCCAACTCTATGTTCTTTCTGTTTAGCAGACTCATATAACACATAACCTGTTTTCAGAGGTCTTCTCACTACCTACAGCATATTTGTAATATGATTCTACTCTTTAAGAAACAGAAGTATCCTCTTCAGCATATAGAAAAAGAGATCAGCTATCCAAAATCAGAGACAATCTATATCCTTATTATTGTTTTACTTTATAACCACTGACAAATTCTTACAAGTATTTTGTGCCATTACAAGTCTTTTAGTTTGGGGCCTATATACATATGATATACATTCCATTTTAATGGTATTGCATAGAAAGTCTAAGTAATCCTGTGACCCTATTGATGTTGCTGGCCTATAGTTCTGCAAAATTTGGAAAACTCCATATTTTGTCATTTCTTGTGGTAATACAATGTAGATAGATTTAATTCCAGATCACCAAAATTCAACTGTATGAGCAACAATTTACTGTACTAGAGCTAAGCTATAATGAACTTGGCAGAACTTGCAAGTTTCACTTTCAACTAATACACAATTTCTCAGATATAGAAGTAACTCCCATAAAGGTAAGCGAGATTTAACTTAAAGGAAAATAAAAATACATCATTTAGCATTTTTCTATGAATATTAATATTAAAATGCATGCTTAGGATGGCAGTGCAGGTGCATCCAGTTGAGGCTTGTTAGCATGCAATTATATAATTGCCTTGTCTCATTCACCAAAGGGATCTAGGTGATAGTGTTCTTTATTTATAAAACATCTTGATTTCCCTTATCTTTTTTCCTCTTATTTTCTTGAAAGAAAAAAAATGGGAACAATGAGGATAAGATCCATAGTGCTTTTTAATTAAAGCTGCCAAATCTGAATTACAAAAGCCGGAAGAGCACTAGGTTACAGAAAAGTTTTCTTGTCTTCTAGTTACTGTCTGGATTCTGCAACATATATCAGGCAGACATAAAAGATACTAGCATTACCAAAAATAAATTACTCGAAAGCGTTATAGGGTTACCATATCTGGAGATGTGAAATCCAGACTACACTAATTGGCAACAAAGAAGTGTTATTTTGCGGGCAGTGCCATTCAGTAGCTCGGATTTCTGTTGCCCAGCGTCGGTAAACCTTCAAGAAGTCGACAAGTAAGGTTCGCGAAATCTATCAGGCGGTGTGGATGTGACAATGTAGCTGCTGCGCGTGCTCATAACGGAGAGGAAGCGGTCCTATTACACGAATGAAGGCGTCATTGCCATCCTTTTCTGAGTCACTATATTTGGCGCCCCATTTAGACGCATGATAGTCTGAGTCAGCAAGATTTAGAATTGAATGCGGGCGGGGGCGCCGCGAAAAATAAGTTTCTGTTCTCTCTCTCTCTCTCTCAGACTAACAGTAGGCAAATGCCATTGCAATGGGATAGTGGCCGCGGTGGAATGTGCCACTGCAGCGCTCTTGCGAGCATTAAGTGACCTGTCCCAGAATTCTAGAGAAACGTTTTTAGAGGCCTCGGGGTTGCTGCTCAGGTGAGAAGAACGGACGGGCCCGCCAAACAGGAGGTTTTTCCGTGAAGGCCGTCGGGATGGGACTTCCCTGGGTATATGTTAAAAAAAAGAAAACGGTTCTGAATCGGGGGCGTAACAACTGTTTTTAGTATCGCGGGCGGGTTACTGGTTGAGAAATTCAGTTGCGCAATTTCCTGTTTTTGTGTTCGTTCAATTGCAAATTAAACTCTCCTTCATCTGTTTAAGGAGAAAGAAGTCAGCATTAAGATCTGCATTGTATACAATACAGCACTGCTGAGGCATTACTAGTTTATCTGTACATTTATTCAGCGTAATACAAAGCTGCATTCCAGCAACTCCCATTATATTGTGGAAAAGACTAATCTCTTATAGTAGCTTCTTTCTGCCAGCTAGATGAATTTAAAACAAAGATGCACCCTGCTATTTGTTCTGTCCAGGCATACACAAATTTGAGAGCTGGGGTGAACCTCTGGGTAGGCGCTGAATGCATATTCTCTCCACAAATAATGTTTGTGTTTCAGATTGAAGAGCAAAGTGGTTTAGTATAATTGGAGTTGCAATAGAATTCATTTTAAAAATTAAGCATGTAAAGCTAACTTGGGAGCTGTAATATCACAACAGAAAAACAAGCAAGAAATGCAGCTACCTGGAACACATTATCATCGTATTCAACGAGCAGGATAAAATTACAGGATAAGATTGGAATAATATACCCCTCGGCATTTGGGGCAGCTCCCTTGTTGGTTAGAAATTACATTATTAAATTACATTGATGGCCAATGCATCAGGTGTACCAGATTTGGAAAGGGTATTAATTGTTAAAACGCGTGAATCTCAAAATATATTAAAAATAAAACTATCAAGTTCCAAAGAACCAAATGAAATTGGTTCAATACTCATTATCATCCAAATTTCTGAACTGTTTGACTACATAAGGAATAACACTACATTACTCCCTTCTAGTTTTGTATAGCACAAAACATATTTGAATGGGTTAACATTGAGAATTCCAATTAATTCTTAGGGTTGGAATAAGTTTTGATTAAGAAGCATTAAAAGAAATCTAATTACTGGCAAAATAGTCTCACTAAAATTCAAAGCTTTGAGGATTGCCTTATTTATACCTGTTATGGACAGAAATGGGAGAGATGAACACATTTTGGAGGAGGAATGTAGTAGCTGATACTGCAGGAAAAGCAGAAAGAATAAATTTATTATATAAACAGTACAGGAGTCTAGCCTACATTAAAAAGTCAGGCTGGGGAAGTGTTCTAAAAGCAAATGCATTTTTGGAGAAGGCTGAATCAGTATTAAACTATTTAGAATTTTAAAAGAAGCACAAGAGGATTAAACTATGTCCATAAATGTCTTGCCAGGCTATGTAATTATTTAGAAAATGGTAGCAGTGTCCTTTTTGAATGGTTCAACCCTTATTATTTTGATCTAATTGAATTTTTAGATACTTTTCTCAAAGTTTCATTAAATGTCTATACATGAGCAAAAGAAGATAATTATGATTTCAGAAAAACAAATATTTATTATTCAGGTTTATATACCATTTATATTACAACTGGGTCTTAAGCATACATTCCAATTCCATAAACAGATTTCAATGGCAACTGCAATGATACTGTTATAAAACACAAACCATACTTTAAGAATTACATTCCAAATTTATCTAACTTTCAGTTATACAGTTACATCTCATGATTCATATCATTTCCCAAAGGCTTTCTGGAATAGTATGGGGTGTTTTTTAATCTTCCCCTAGTTACAGTGACAGATGTATTGTAACAACAATAGCTTCCTCTTTGGAAAACAGGTCCAAAACTTCAAATGTTTACATCTATTTGCAAATCCAATTTGATCTGTTATACATTGCATATACAAAGAAAAAATAGTTAACAGGTTAAATCAGCAGTCCCCAACCTTTCCATCTCTTCCAGCAGTGAGGTGGTAGTGGATGATTTTGCAGCTTGCCTGCTGCTTAAACAGCCCAATTCTCAATTGGCTGTGGACCGGGAGTTAAGGACCCCCCAAGTTAAACAACAGCAAAGTTAAAGTTCAAAGTCTTCTGTTAACATTGTAAGAAAGTCTACAATGATTTTTTTTTTTAAATAATAAATCTTATTAATGAATAACAAAAAGAAAAACATTTAAAAACAATGAACATGGTGCATACATCCCGACACACAACGTTACCTATTTGTCTTACATCCTCATATAATACATATAGCAAAAAATAAAAATTTACATATATATATATAAATATTAATCATTGTTAATACATTTACTCCTTTCTTTTTTAAACCAGTAGTAAAACTTCTTCCAAATTTTGTGGTAATCAGATTCAGTCTTATCTTTTAATTCTTGGGTTACTCTATCTATTTCAATGAACGTCCAAATTTTCCTAGTTATTTCTATGTCTTCTGGCATATCATTACCTTTCCATCTTTGGGCAAGGGCTAATCTCACAGTAGTGGTGACATGGACTATTAAGTATATTATCTTTTTATTATATTTTCCCATATTGTTTACCAAAAAATTTCAGGTCTAAATTCTATTTTAATTTTACATATCTCTTCTAACTGATTTCTAATTTTCAACCAATATGTTTGAACTTTTTCACATTTCCACCGTACATGGTAGTATGTTCCAATTTCTTTGTTGCATTTCCAACATTTAGGGGATAAGTTACTATACATTCTTGCCAATTTTGATGGTGGAATATGCCATCGATAAAACATTTTGTGTAAGTTTTCTTTATATGATGCCGCCAAGGTTATTTTTCTATTCCTGTCCCATAAAATTTGCCAATCATCCAAATTTATGCCATATTCAAAATCTTTCATCCAGGCCAACATTGTTTTTTTCACCTTTTCCTCTTCTAGTTTGCATTCTAATAATATTTTGTAAGTTTGTTTAATCAATTTCTCATCCATTCCTAATATTTCATCCAATTCTGTTTTCCATCTACTAATACCCCATTCTTTCATATCCTTACTATACCTTGACTGTAATTGTAAATAGGCACATCATTCTATCTTAAATCTCAAATCTTTCAACTCCTGTCTTGTTTTTAAGTCACCCTTCTCATCTAATATGTCCTCATATGTAATGACCTGATCTCGATGCAATAAATGTGGGTACATTAACGCTTCTAATATAGATAGCCAAGTTGGTATTTCAATGTAGATATGCTGTTTAGTTTTATTCCATGCATTTAGTAAGGTCTGCCTAATTTTATGCCTTTGAAAGTAACCATGAATTTGATGTTTGTTTGTCCTGTCACAAAAAGGCATGCCACCCTGCCTGTAAGTTATATCCTTCTAATGTTAATATTCTTTTATTTTTAACACTTATCCAATCTTTAACCCAAGTCAGAGTATCCACTCTATGATATATTTCCCAATTCGGTAGGTCAAATCCTCCTCTTTCAGTAGCGTCCTGCAACAATTTCAGTCTAATTCTGGGCTTTTTTCCCTGCCATATAAATTTTGATACTAACTTATCCAATTGATCAAAGAAATTTTTCTCTAATTTTATTGGAGCGTTTTGGAATAAAAACAATAATTTTGATAATACGTTCATTTTTATGGACGCAAATTCATTTTTATGGACGCAAATTCTCCCCATAAAGAAAAGTCTTAAGTTGCTCCATTTCCTAAAATCTTCGGTTATTTTTTTAATTAGTGGAATATAATTATCCTTTTTGAGGGTTATATATTTTGCCGAAATTACAATTCCCAAATATTTAATTTTATTTGATGTCTGAATGCCCATTATCCTCATTAAATTTTCCTTTTGTGCAGTTGTCATATTTTTTGTAAGTATTTTAGTTTTTTCCTTATTAATTTTTAGCCCCGCTACTTCTCCAAATTCCTCTAATTGCTCTAACAATTTTGGTCCAGAATTTTGCGGATTGTCTAAAATAAAACCAAATCATCAGCGAAGGCTTGTAATTTATATTCTTCTTTCTTTATTTTTAGTCCTTTTATTTCCGGTTCTTTCCTAATTATTCTTGTTAATACTTCTAATGTCAAAATAAATAATAATAGTGATAATGGACATCCCTGGCTTGTTCCTTTTTGTATTTCAAATTTATTTATTATGTGATCATTTATCAATATCCTAGCTTCTTGTTTGTGATATAATGCTAATACTACATTTAGGATTTTTTGCCCAAAATCCATATACTTGTTGCAGAATGAAACTCCATTTTACATTATCAAAGGCTTTTTTAGCATCCAAGAGTAATAGTGCTATATGCTCTCCAACCCATATGATGTCTAAAATTGTCCTGATATTATTCCTAAGATGCCTATGTGGAAGGAAGCCATTTTGATCTGTTTGTATAAACATTTTGATAATATTTTCTAGAATCTTTCAACTATTACAGTTATGAAAATTTTATAATCCACATTTAATAGAGATATTGGCCTGCAGTTTCCTATCTTGTTTGGTCATTTTTTTTTCTTTTGGAATGATCGTAATTGTTGCTTCCTTCCATGATTTTGGAATTTTTGCCTTATCCAGGACTTCATTAAATAATTTAAGTAATCTGTTGCCTAATAACTCTTGTTGGGTTTCATATAATTCAGCAAGGAGTGCATCTGGGCCAGCCGCCTTATTGGTTTCTTTTTTATTTATTGCCCAAATCACTTCTTCAAAATGTATTCTTCTATTCAATAAGCTTTTTTCTTCTTCCGATATTCTCGGAAGTTTCATTTTCTTAAAACAGTTTATCACTTTTTCTTCTGTTACGTATTCTTCTTCTTTATATAGATCCTCATAAAATTTCTGAGCTATATTCCTTTTCATTTCTTCTTGATAACATATTTCTCCCTGTTCGCTTAGTGATCCATCTTTTTTCTGCTTGTTTCTTCAGTTTCCAGGCTAGCCATCTTCTGGTTTACAAATACATTTTGTTTTATTCTTTTCAGTTTTGGGGCTAGGTCTTCTTTTTTCAGCAAGTTTATTTCATGTTTTATTAAATCCATTCACATTTTTATCTCTTTCTGTTTTGGTTCTTCTTGCAGCTTCCATCTCCAAGTTTCGATATTAGAAATTGAATGCTTTTTGTTGTAGCTTCTTATTGTTGTTTTTATTTGCTGTATAATTTACCACCACCCCTCTTATAAATGCTTTAGCTGTGTCCCAGGTGCTTTCTGGGGATGTGTCTTATTTGTTCTCCTTAAAGAAGAGTTTCATTTCCTTTTCCAGTTTAATTTTAAATTCCTCCTCTTTTACGATCGCTCTTTGTAAAGTCCATCTTGGTGTCTTGGATCGACCTTTCCAGTTAAACTTGATACAGCTATGATCTGCCCACAAGCTTGGTTCAATTTCTATTTCAGTTATTTCTGAGATAAGCTTCTTTGGCATCCATACCAAAACCAGTCTCAACCAAGACTGATGTCTGTTAGAGTAAAGCGTAAATTTGATAAATTAGGCATTTGGTTAACAGCAAGATGCTCTTCAGTCAAGAAGCTAATAACGACAAATTAATAATACAAATTATTATAATTGACTTCTGGTGACGTCGTGTCGTGTCGGTTCAGGAGCATTCTGCTCTGATCTCCTGAGCCAGGATTTTTGCCTTTGGATGGCTGTTTGTGGTGTTGTCAGGTCCTGGAGGGATTGGCAAGGTGAGAAGAGACTCTTGGAGACAGTTTGGGAGGTTGCAATCCCGAAACGCTGAAGAAGAGAGCCCGAAGTCCGAGGCGATAGAAGTCAGCCTCTGTGGCCAGACCGGAGATGCAACAAACTAGCTAGCAGGAAGCAGCGAGAGGGCAGTGGATGAAGGGGTGGCGATCGCATGAGGTTGGAAGCTTTATTTGGATTACAATTCATTTGGATAACAATTGAGATAGATGATCATTTGAAAGAACAATCAAGCAGACTAAGGAAATCCAGGGTGAAATGGGGGAGAGTGGAAATCAGCAGCAGTGTTTTAACCTACCACCCCTAATGCTAGGACAATAGTGAATAGTGAAAATAAGAAAACAAGAGGAATCTTGACGGAAAATTGGAGTATGGTGTGAGAGCTGAGAAATTATTTTTGGAAGGTTTCGTTTCCTTTTGAGAGCTTGAAATGAATGTGTTAAAATCAAGTGAACTGGAGAGAAAAAAAATGATCGGATAAGAACCTAAACGGAAAGAAGAGTGACTGCAATTCTTAAGACAGCCATTGAGAAATCTAAACTCTGGTAAACTGTTTCATTGTGAATGAAAAGACTTATAAACTGGAAAACTATTGTTTTGAACGACAAGAACGCTGGTATATATTCAATTAGTTTATTGTCATATTATAGATAGGAGGAATATTGTATCAGATAACTTATATAATTCTATTTTTTTTTATTTACTTAGTAGGTGATTATTTTAGAGTTCCTATTTTTTATATAGATTCTTTTCTTTGGTTCCCTCAGAATTCACAGTTCTTATTTTACGTATAGTGACGGTATAATTAATTAAATATTGAAGATATCATATAGTAATGTGTTTAGATAACCCTAATTGATTTTGATAAAAGGAAGGTAGTAATTAATTGTCCTACTTAACCCTTTTCCCAGTGATTTATTGTGATGGAATGAAATTATAGTATTTATTACAACAACACTATAGGTATTTTTTCTCTAATATAGATTGCTAAGAGTTCAAAATTGATTAAGTGTATACTGATTGTGATGGAAGTTGGTGAGTAGTTAATCAAAAGTGATATTGTCTGATACGTGTTTGTATTGAAAAATAGTGGTTGATACTGATTAGGAAAACTTCATTAATAATTAAGAGATTGTTTATTATAAAATCATAGAATTGATGGTAATTTGGGATAGTATATATAGGATAATAGATGATAAAAGATATGACAACTATCACCACTACTAAGACAAGGGAAAAACCTGTGTCAACGGTGGCACTATCCAGTCTGGCAGTTTCAACCCAACGAACAATTGAAGGAATCAATTATCACAACCAGCACCCAATCAGTGCAAGCCTCCCTATTAGCAATCCAGAATGCGATGCTAATGTTACAAGAATCTATGGCCAAAAATCACATTGAAAGTAAAGCAGACCGGGAAGCAATGAAAACTGAGCTGAAATCAGAAATAGGGGAAATGAAAACTGAAATCAGAAACCAGAACGAAAAAATAGGCTTGATCCAACCAAGAAAAATGAAGAAAAAATCAAGATAATTGAACAACAATCCGAACAAAATGAGAAAAAGTTAGAACTTATGAATCATAACATTATGACTCAAAACAAGGAAACTCTAGCGGCCTTAATCCACCTTGAGATGGATAGAGCCTCTTATTATTTGAGATTTCAGAATGTAGAGGAAACTAGAGAGGAGGTCTTAACATCGGTGATGGCTAAATTTCTAGCAGATTTTCTTCAAAGAGAAAAAGATGAGATGATAAATGAATTTGATGATATCTACAGAGTCTATACTAGTTATGCGAGACACAGATTCCCTCGAGAGGTCCATATTAGATTTAATAGAAGGAAAGTCAGAGATATTATTTACAAGATTTCTAGAGAAGAGACAATAAAATACAGAGATAAAGAAATAATAGTACTGAAACAAATGCCAAGAAGAGTCTGAGAACAGAGGAAGGATTATCGATTCCTCACTGATTATTTAAATTAAAAATGGATTACCCTGGAAGGTATTCTGACATCCTGGAATGAAAAAAGAGTGAAAATAGATAACCTAAATAAAGTACAAGAGTTCTTTGAACAGCTGGGCGGATCAGAGGAGGAAACAAGTAGCAGAGACGAATTGGAAACGCCAAGTCAAAAAGAAATACAACAAAGAACTAAAGAATGGAAGGAAAACCAAAACAAAGAAGATAGAGGGGAAAGATCCAGCTGAGAGGAAACAGGAGTCAAAACCAGAAGTCAAACAATAGCCAAAACCAACGAGAGGTAACACCTAAAATAAGAAAGAGTGAGGAAAGGACTAACACTGACTTCTATAAATATTAATGGCTTAAACAATCCATTAAAAAGGAAAAAAAAATACTTTTGAAACTTGAAAAGCTGAAATTGGACATAATATTTCTTCAAGAGATTCATATTAAACCACAAGAACAGAAATATTTACAAAACAAAAAGTTAGGGAAACTATACACATCACTAGCAGAGGAAAAAAAGAGGAGTAGCATATATCAAAGAAGAATTAGAATCAAAACTGATTTAAAAAGACAAGAATATTAATTGTAGAGGTGGTTATACAAAACAAAAAGATTTTACTAGTAGGGATATACGCCCCCAATACAAATCACAATTTCTATATAAAACTATATGCAAAATTAATAGAATTAGGCAACCCTATGATTTACATAATTGGCGACTTTAATGCAATTTCTAACAATAAACAGGATTATGCCAGTGATCAAAAATATTTTTAAAAACCCAAAATACATTGCTTAAATGTTTTTTTGGCATGGCCGAGGAACTAGATTTAGTAGATGCATGGAGGAAATTGAATCCAGAAGTGACCCAGTTTGCCTTCTACTCCAATCAACACAAATCTTGGTCAAGGTTAGATATGGCATGGATGAATAATGATTTACTTAAGAATATAAAAAATATAGAAATATTAACCAACACTTGGGAATATCATAACCCATTGTAAATAACTTGGAAAACCCAAACTTATAAAAAAGCTAGGTGGACACTTAACCCACAACTATTGAAAGAAAAACAATATACTCAAAAAATTAAGGAAGAATTAGAGATATTTTTTAAATTCAATAAAAAACAAGATACCTATTGAAAACAAAATGGGACAAAATGAAGGCGTACCTAAGGGCATATCGATAGCCTATACAGCAACAGAAATAAATAAAAGTGGAAGAAACAAAACTTGTTAATAAAAAGACTAAAAGATTTTGAAGATAGACTAATGAAAACCCCAGGGGACGAACAAATTTAAAATGACTTGATATTACTTAAACATGAATTGAATATATTAGACCAGGAAGATTTAATTAAGACAATGCTATACACAAAACAAAATTACTTTGAATATGCAAACAAACCCGGAAGATGGTTAGCATATAAACTGAAAAAAGAAAACCAAAAAAAAATTATATACCAATTGCAAGATAATAATGGGATATTAGAGACGGAATTGGAGGAAAAGAAAACAATCATAAGAGATTATTTTGAGAATTTATATAACCAAGAAGAAATAGACGCATAAATTAGAGGAATACTTGAAAGAAAGTATATTACTGCCATTAACAGAAGATAAAAGAGAGATATTAAATAAGGAGATAACTTTAGATGAGTTAAAAGAAGCGATTAAAAGACAAAAAAGCAATAAAACTCCAGGCCCAGATGGGTTGCCAAGCGAATTATATAAAGAGATTGGAGAATCAGTAGAAAAGTTGTTCCTAGAGATTTGCAATGAGGTATTATTAGAGGCAAGAGTCCCGGAACCATGGAAGGAGGCCCACATTATATTGATCCCTAAAGAGGGTGCAGATGCCACTCAGGTAAAAAATTACAGACCAATGTCTCTTTTAAACACAGATTACAAAATTTTTATGAGAGTGATGGCGGAAAGATTGAAGCTAATTCTCAATGAAATAATTCACCCTGACCAGAATGGATTTCTTTCCATGAGACAGATAATACAAGAAATAATAAAAGAATGATAATTGATTTATTAGAATACTATGAAACACATCAAGGATGCCAAGTTGCTCTTGTCTTCCTGGACGCACAAAAGGCATTTGACAACCTAAACTGGGAATTTATGAAACACCAGATAAACTTGATGAAATTCGGGGATAACTTCACAAATATGTTAGATTCAATTTATTTAACTCAGAAAGCAAGGGTAATGATAAATGGAGAATTTACCAATCCTTTTGAAATAAAAAGGGGTGTCAGGCACGGATGCCCTTTATCGCATCTGCTTTTTATTACAATATTAGAAACATTACTGGACAGAATTAGAATGAATGAGGAAATTAAAAGTACCAAGATTAGAAGACATTTGCTGATGATGTGGTCATTATTATAGAGGATCCAATAGAGTCAGGACCAACCTTATTAAAAGAAATTGATAAATTCGGTAAACTAGGTGGGTTGAAAATCAATAAGGAAAAAACCAAAATGTTAGTTAAAGGTATAATAAATAATAAACAGAACTAGAAGAAATAATGGGACTACAAATTGTCAATAAGATTAAATATTTAGGTATATGGTTGAGACCCAAAACAATAACTTTGAAAGAAAACAATTATGTTGAACTAGTACAACAAATAGGAAGAGATTTGGAGATATGGAGCAAAATGCAGATTTCTTTATTAGGCAGAATTGCCACAATTAAAATGAATGTTCTACCCAAGCTGCTTTATTTATTCCAAATGATTCCTATGTTATTGGATAAAATTACTATGAAATTCATATGGGCAGGCAAGAAATCAAGAATTAAGAAAATTTATTTACAAGATAATAAAAGCAGAGGCGGCTTTAGTCTCCCTGCCTGGGAGACCTATTATAAAGCAGCAATGTTAATGTGGATAAAGGATTGGATTAAATTGGATAACAAAAGAATTCTAACATTAGAAGGATATGACTTACAAATAGGGTGGCATGCCTTTTTGTGGAACCCGAGTAGTAAAAGTCACTCATACTTCCAGAGACATACTCTATGCAAATCTTTGATAAAAACCTGGTCTGATATTAGGAAAAATCATTATATTAAAGTTCCGTTATGGTTGTCAACAATGGAGGCAATGTTCCACCCTAATACAATGGATATCAGTAAAAAGCTCAAATATTACCAAATTTTAGACAAAGAAGGAAAGCTCAGATTGACCCAAGACCAAAAAATAATGATTGATTGTTGGTCTTATTTCCAAATAGCAATAAGATATAGATATGAGAAAGATTTAAAAGAATTTGGAATAGAATCAAAGAGTACTAAATTTGATAAGATACTTTTGGGCCCAGACAAAAATATGACATCTAAATTATATAATTATCTATTGGAATATGTATTAGCAGAGGAAATTGTGGAAGGACCAATGATAGCGTGGGCAAGAAATTTCGTCCATAATATAGACTTAGAAGACTGGGAAGAAATCTGGCAGAGAAATCTTACAATAACTAAATCAGTGTCATGAAGAGGATTTATATAAAATGATATATAGATGGCATCTAGCACCCTCCAAATTAGCAAAAATATATCCAACATCCAATCCAACTTGTTGGAAATGCAAAGGGAACCATGGTACCTACTTGCATCTCTGGTGGACATGCCCAGTGGTTTTTGGATTAGAATCAAAACTTGGTTAGAAGAAATTGTCCAGGGTGGCTTGGAGTGGGAAGCTAGATTGTATCTTTTGGGTATCATTAAGAAAGGTTATCCCTCCAAAGTAAAATATTTGATTATCCATATCCTAACAGCGGCACGTATCTCACTGGCTCAATTTTGGAAATTGCCTAATATACCACCAATACAATTTATTATTGACAATTTTTTTGAATGTGCAGAAATGGAAAAACACTAAAATTAAAAGGAAAAGAGGAGGCGGAATTTTACTCGACCTGGAATAAGTGGTATGATTGGCTAGAACATAAAAAAAAATGAAAAGGGGAATCGGGGGGGGGAATAAACTTATGAAACAGATTACGATACATACAGTAACAAACAGGAATCGTTAATGTCAGTCTTAGACTCTCTCGTACTTTATCAATCAATAGAAGGAATTCATTGGTAAAAATAAATAAGTATAATCCAACAAGAAATATTAGCAACAGAATATTTTCTGTGATAGAACATAAATAACAGAGAACCCATAGGAGTAAGAAATAACTGCCACATAATATAATTTAGGAAATATTTAACTCACTGTCAAATATATTAAAGGAAAGTTTAATTAGTTTTACCACAGAGATTATGGTAATGTTTGTATGAATCTTTGTTTTTTGAGTCTGTATATTACAACAAATTAATAATACAAATTTTAAAAAAATTAGAAATGAGAAAATTACTATCATTACTGGGAAAAATCGTGGCAATTAAAATGTCTACTTTACCAAAAATACTATATCTTTTTTAAACTGTACCAGTAAGATTGGATTAAAACCTTTTTTAAAGAATTATAAGATAGAATAATAAGTAAATTTGTTTGGGATGGGGAAAAAGCCGGGATAAAAATGCAACTATTATAGGACAAAGGAGAAAGGGGTAGCTTTGGACTCCCTGACTGGGAAATGTATTACCAGGCTGTGGCCATAGTATGGATTAAAGATTGGATCAACCTGGAAAATAGAAGAGTATTATTGATAGAGGGTCATGACTTGCAGAGAGAGTGGCATAGTTTTCTATGGGATGGGAAATGTAAACAGCATGCATATTTTCAGAGACATTAATTCGGACATGGAACAAGATTAAAAAGAACCATTATATTAAAATATTGGACTGGTTGTCAACTATGGAAGCACAAATCTACCCAAATGCAATACATCTGGGGAAAAAGAGGACTTATAAAGACTTATTAGACACATAAGGAAGATTAAAAACGAGACAGGAATTATAGCAACAAAATATAAAGATAGATTGGTGGTCATACATGCAAATTCAGGCGAGATACAAAAAGGACTGTTAGGAAGAAGGCGGAGCCTCCTCGCCGACGGATGGTAGATCGCAACTCTCTGCGACTATCGTTCATGCTCTTTTGTCGGAGAGCCCCAATTATCCTGATTATGGGCTGAAACTGCCTTGGAGGGGCAGCGGAGTAAGAGGAAGCAGCAAGCCTGTCTGTGGAGAGCCGCATCTCCCCCCCCCTGGGCTTGGCTTTTTTTTCCTCCCGAAGACGACTGCAGCGATGGTCTAAAATGGCCATCCCGAAGAGGATGACTCAGCTTGACTAAGATTTGTGCAGGAGGGAAGAAAGAGGTGGATAACATCTGAACCGGGACAACTGGGCAGTATAACCAAATAAAAGTACCCCGGGATTAAGGTAATATGGAATTTTTAAGAAAAGAAAAGTGAGCTGCGAAATTACAAAGGGACAGAGAAAAAAAAAAGGAAAATATTTTTGACAGCTAAATGGGGCTTCGAACCGGGAAAGGAAGAAGCTGGAATTAAAGACTTAATGAAATTGGACTAAAATAATTTGGGAATAATCAAGTATAAAATTAAAGCTGGACTTAATATTGCCAAAGAATAATAATAATAAAGTTTATAAATTGGATACTGGATTGTCTTGGAATATTGAGATTCAAAAAACCTTAAATAAAAATATAGGGGGAAAAAAGTGAAGACTTCATATAATGGAGAGTGTTACTTTTTGATAAAAATTTAGTTCAAATAAAAAGGAAAGCATTTTGTTTTTGAATGAACTGATATAAAGTTACAGAAATATTCAAACAAAGTAAGAATTTTAGAAAGTGAAAGCAGAACCAGAATAAAGGAAAAAGCAAGGAAGGAAAGATGGTTTGTGGGACTGACTGATGTTTTTGGTATGAACTCTGAACTGGAATAGCTGAGAACTTTAAAAAATTGAAAGAAGAAAGAAGGAAAGTAAAAGTGGTTTTTCTTTTTTTTTTTTTTTTTGTGGACTTTGAGGATATAAAATATAAGAATGATGATATCCTTTTGGGACTTAAAAATGGAACTTAAAAATATGAGAGAATTACTACAGGAAAGAGGCGAATCACTTTGCTCTGTGCTAGAAAAAATGGAAATGGCGATTGAAGAACAAGAAGAAAGATTCTCAGAAGAGCAGGAATTGACTCAAGGAGAAGACATTTTGAATGGACAATTAATACAAAGAACGTTACAAAGAAGTGGGGAAAGAAGGAAGGTTAAAAAGTTGAATTTCAAGAAAGCAATTAAAAGAGGGAATAATTGTGAAGTTAGAAAAGGCAGGAAAATTCAGCAGAAAAGGGAAAGGGAAGATATTAAGAAGGAGATAAATTGGAATGAGAAAAATCATGGGCAAAAAAGAGGGAGGAGAAACAGACTAGTAAAATGTTGAAAGGAAATTGTTTCTTTACAATTAAAAGAAGGAATACTTGTGAAGTCAGGAAAATGTAGAAAGAATGAGAAAAGACATAGGGAAGAGAGCGGGAGGAGACTCGGGTTCGCTCCCTGGACAATGCACCGGAGAAGCAGTAAGAAACAGGCATGTGACAGAAAGAACCACAGAACTAGTAAAATGTTGAAAAGAAATTGCCTTTTCAGAGATAATGGTTGATGAATTAAAAGGGGGATTCTGCAGGGTGACAAGGGGTAATAAGAATATTTCTGCAATTAAAAATATTTAGAAAATAGGGTAATATAGATATTGATAACTCTTATTAAAGGGGGGAAAATATGCTGTGGAATCCAATTGAGAAGATGTAATGACTAATGGTTTATTGGGAATTAAGATGAGGGAATAAAAGTATATTCTAATCATTAAGGTGTCACACGCAAAATAGTAAAAGAGGGGAAACTTATACTTGTTCTTTTTTCTTTTTGTGTGGGTGTGTTAAGATCTGTATCAATTTCGAACTTATTAAATGTAATTAAGTGTAATTGAAAGGGAATGTGACAGAATAAAGAACCAGCTAAATTAATAAGTTTAATATAATTATTAAAAGCAAGGAGAGATATTGGTAACTTCATTATTACCACTATTAGGCAAATATATATTGTTTATTTGTATTTTTAAAATAAATATTAAGGATTATATTTGAAATAATTGAAATGAAATTAAATGTTTAGATTGGGATTAATGAAAGAATTTAGAATTGAACCTTATTAGTATTTATTAGGTAAATACATATTGTTTATGTTTAAAAATAAATACTAAACGATTAATTTGAAATAATTGAATGAAACAAAATTGATTGAAATTAAGGAAAGAGGCTAGAATTAATGTGTTTGTTTCTCTCCCTACTGAAAATTTGGAATGGAAAAGGTAATAATAGAATTAAGTATGCATATATCATTGTATAATTTCTGTCATATTTGTATGTAAAGATGAGGACCCGGAAATATGTTGTCCACCAAAAAGAGATTTTTGTTTTTAATGTGAAAACTGAATAAAGTTTGTTTAAAAAAAAAAAAAAAGGACTGTTAGGAATGTAAGTCACCTAACAGTTATTTGGGTTGGAAATATATAAACTAGGATAGACATTTTAATACTATTTCTTTAAGAGAATGTTAAAACTGTAATTGGGTGCGGTTCTGCAAATGGCCATAAGATGAAGCCAGAAATCTGGGTTGTTTAGTCTCAGAAGAGAGAGTGAGTGAGTATCTGTTCCTTCTGTTGGAGAGTGTTGCCGTTCCTCCCAAATGACTGTTACTGATCGTTGATGTAAGTCTATTACTGAACTGTTTTTTTGATACTGAACTTAGATATTTGGATTATCCCTGAACTGAACACTGACTACTTTACCTGTGAATGACTTGGACTGCTTATCTTGGACTGTGCTTAAATTTACTTTACTTTATTGGAAGTAAAAAACCTACATTTACAGTGTATCTGTGTGCTGTGTGTGTGTTATTTTTCACTACTCTCACTATGTCCCTGTATACGCTCATTCTCCTAATGGAGCATTACCTCAACAAGGACAAAGAACAATTTGGTTTCTGCATGGAAAAGCATCAATTATATAAAATTCTACAAGAAATAGAAAAGAAAATGATCTCAAGAATATATAACTTTCTATTAGATTTTAAAATGGAAGAGGAGGTGGTCAAAGAGAGGTTGGCGGTATGGGTGAAAAACATTGGCTATAATATAGACCTGGAAAATTGGGAGAAAATGTGAGGATTAAATTATAAATTAATTACATCTACAGTATACAGGGAAAATAAATATAAAATGTTCTACAGATGGCACCTTCCGCTAGACTGGCAAAAATGTTTAACTCAGACCCAAACTGAGTTAACCCAAAGAAAAAGGCACTTATTTTCATATCTGGTGGACATGCCAGGAAGTGAAAAAATATTGGAATACAATTAGACAATGGCTAGAAGAAATCATAAATCAGAAAATGGGATTTAATCCGGAAACTTTTTTATTAGATATAATAACACAAAAATGCAATAAAACAGATAGATATATCATGTTACACATATTAACAGCTGCAAGGATTTCATACGTACAACTCTGGAAAGAAAGAAAAAGGAGTTCCACCAGAAGGCATGGTTATAAAAAAAAAAAATAGATTATATAGAGATGAACAGGCTAACAATGAAAATAAAAGACAGAAGTTTCAATTTACTATAGGGTCTGAGATGCCTGGTATGAATGGTTTAGAAATAAAAAGAAAATAAAATGGCAATTAGGAAAAGAATGAGGGAATATGTAAATATACCATAGAGAAGATTGATGTGTAAGGATAAAAGATATTGATTTATAGCAAGAGTAAGATGTAATGGTAAAGGAATATGTAAATACATATACTGAAAAATGTAAGAAGATAGAAAAGATGTCTTGATGTTGATAACAATGTATAAAGTTTTATTTTATGTTTTTTAAAATTTGAAAAATTAATTAAAAATTTTTTTTTAAAAAAGAATAAAACATAAATTGTTTCTTACTTGGATGGTGTTCTCTCCATGCATAATAAATCTTAGCTTCTTTTGCCAAATCATGAAAATTTTTCGTTAATACCTTTTTCCTTATTATTTTCTTATTTTCAGCTTTATAGTCCATTGTTTTATCTATAATTGCATTAAAATCACCTAAGATACAAATCTCTTCATAATGTATTTCCTTAATATTATTATACAATTTTTGAAAGAAGTGTTCTTGTGGACCATTCGGAGCATAAATTTCTATCAAAAGAATCTTTTTATTCTCAAACTATCTCTGCCATCAATATCCTACCATCTTTGTCTTTAAAAATTTCTTTAACCAAGATCCAATCTTTTATGTATAACACCACCCCTCTTTTCTTTTGCTTATCTAATGACATAAAAGCATTTCCTAATTTTCTGTTATGTAGCAGGTATTTTTGTTTCTCTTTTATATGCACATTTTGTATGGCTATTATATCTGCATTCAATTTTTGTAGGTTATGAAATATTTTCTTCCTTTTCGCTAGAGAGTTTAAGCCATTAATGTTCATTGAAATTACCTCACATTTCTCTCTCTTTTTATCAATTTCTTTGTCTTGTACTTGTTGCTCTCATTTCCCTAGATTCTGCATACTGTCTTTCATATATTTCTGCCTTTCTTCTTCCATATCTTTTCTCCTTATTATCTGGTGAGTTTTCATCCTTGTTTGCTGCCTCTGCTCCTCTTTCCTCTGCCGAGTCTTTCCTTCCTTCCACTTCTTCCACTACTGTCTCTCCTTCATTAGCAAATTGTTGGTCCTAAAAAACTTCCGCTTTGTCAATTGTGTTTAGTTGATATCTCTTCTCCTGCCAATTGACCATAATTGCTTCCGGCATCAACCATCTAAAACTGATATTATATTTAATAAGTTTCATTGTCAGAAAATGGTAAGGTCTCCTTAAGTCCCTTACTCTTCTCGGCACCTGTTTAAGGACAGTTATCTGCTTTCCTCTATGTTCTACTGGCTTGTCTCTCGTTCTGTGCAATATTTCATCATGAGTCGACTTAATCAATTGGACATGAACTTCTCTAGGAAGATTGTGCCTTCTTGCATAATTTGTCTGTACTCTGTACGTCTCATCTATTTCCATCGCAATTTCTTATTTTTCAGTTCTTACTATTTTCGCAATTATCTCACCCGTTACATCCGGCAAATCTTCCTATTTTTCCTTCTTAGTATTTTGGAACCTCAGGTAATGGTCTGCTTTTTCTGCTTCCAGAAGGATTACTGTAGATTCCAGATCTTTATTTACTTGTATCAACTTATCAGTTGATACCTACCCTTTTCTCCTCTTTATCCATTCTAAAATCTATTTCCGCTATTTTTTCTTGTTTTTCCACATCTCTTGTGGATAGCATTCAAATTTTTCATCTATAATTTGGATTTTTTCTTTTAACTCAGATCTTATTGATCCTACCTCTGTTTTCAAGTCTTCATGATTTTTGGATAGTATTTCCTGCATATCCAACATTAATCCTTGTAGAATTTTTATTGAGTTCGATCTCTCCCTTGGTAACATTTTGTCTATAGCTCTCTGTGTGGAGGGACTTGCCATTGAAGCCCTTATCAATGTTTGGGTGGGTATTTTTTTTTTTCCAACTCCTGGTTTAGGTACATTTGTATTACTTGTCATACTAAATATCTTTGCTATCATATTATTTTTCCACCACCTCTTCAATTTTTTCCTTCTCTTTCAAGTCCCTCCAATTTTGGAATTTCTATGCTTATATAAATATTAAGGCCAATCTAAAAAATAAATCCAATCTAGTACCCAGTATTCAATAGTATGCTAAATTATATACACAATAACAACAATCAGTATATAGTAATTAATTTTAACAAATATATTACTTAAAGTAATCCCACTTAGTCAAATCTTAAGGATAATAAATATATATCTAATTAATCTACAACATACTATATAGTATACCAATATTTGAAGATTGAAGATTTGAAGGTATAATAAAAAAAATTTCTCTTATTCTTTAACTAGTCAATTTAACTGCCAAGTATATAATATATGATTTATATCAATCTGTATTATCCAGTATATGCAGAGACCAGCAGAATCTTACATTTACCTATATGTGCAGTAATTTGAGAATCAACAAAGGAAGCCAAAAGGCAGAAGTGTTAACGTAGAGGGAAAAGAAACAAGTATTCCTTTTTTCCTCCTTATTACAGTTTCTCTTCAGTTCAGTGGCCAGCAGATGTCTCTCACGAAGCGTTACAATGTCTCTTTGTCAACTTCAAAACCACAGACTCATTTTCTTTGTACTGTCCATTTTAATTAATTCCAAGTTTCTTTTTCTGAAAAAGTTCAGAACAGTTCAAAAAGATATAGAGAGACAAAGTCCAAAGTTCAATTTCACAATATTTGATCAAAATTATCAATTCTCTCTCAGGTTTTTAAGTCAAATCCATTTAGTTCAAAGCATTCAAATATCCTCCGTTTTTATTTTGTAATCCCACAGATCTCTCTCAAATCAACACTTGACACTTTCAGAAGTCACCCTTCTGCAAGTATAATCCAAAATGTTTTTCTTACATTAATTCCAGACACCAATCTGATTGTTTTTTCTTTTACAGCTGTATGCACTGATCTTCTCCCTTCTGTTTGCCAGATTTTTTTTTTAATGGTTTTCCTATCTTCCGATCTCTTTGCCCACCATAAAATTTGCCGCTCTCTCTATTCTTAACTAGGGCTGACTCTTTTTTTTTTTTAAACAAATTTTATTAATTTTACAAAAGACAATACACAATCCAGGCATAACAACTTGAAAAATCTTTTCTAAAAAAAAATAATAATAATTAAAGAAGAAAGCCAATAGAACGTATAAAATAACTCCAAATTGTAATATCAATATTTACATTATCTATTTAACTTCATATCTTATCCAGACTTCTCCTTTTATCCAAATTATATTTCTTGCTTATTAAATTTTATTGCCTTTCATAAACATACAAAACACAAAACATAAACAAAACTAAAACATCTTTTCTGAAGGCTGCCTGATCCTGGGTTGAAACTCTTCACACAGACACAAATTCAAACATCATATTCACTTTATATATCTTTCCATATCTTATTATCATTTTCTTTTTCTTTTTTTTATAAACCAATTTTATCAATTTTACAAAAACAGTGCACAAACAATTAAGGCATAACAGCTTATAAATTCTTTTCTAAAAATAATAATAATAATAATTAAAGAAGAAAACCAATAGAACATAATGATTCCAAATTATAATATCAATATTTACTTTATTTAACTTCCTATCTTATCCCAGCTTCTCCTTTTCATCCAAATTATTTCTTGTTAATTAAAATTTTATTGCCTTTTATCAATATACAAAAAGAAACCATAACAAAACCTTTATATATCCTTCCATATCTTATTAACATTTTCTTTTTTTTTTAAAACAAATTTTATTAATTTTACAGAAAACACAGTAAAACAAACAAAACTAAAAGATCTTTTCTGAAGGTTGTCTGATCCCGGGTTGAAACTCTTCACACAGACACAAATTCAAACACCATATTCACTTTATATATCCTTCCATATCTTATTATCATTTTCTTTTTTTAATATATATGTAAACCATTTTTATCAGTTTTATATAAACAATGCACAAGGCATAACAGCTTATAAGTTCTTTTCTAAGAAAAAATAATAAAAGAAGAAAACCAATAGAACATAACAATTCCAAATTATAGTATCAATACTTTATCTATTTAACTTCATATCTTATCCCAACTTCTTCTTTTCATCCAAATTATTTCTTATTAATTAAATTTTTTTTGCCTTTTTTCAATATACAAAATCCAAAAAAAAACATAACAAAACCTTTATATATCCTTTCATATCTTATTGCCATTTTCAATAATATTCTTTGTCTGTTCTATTTCCAACTATCCATTCATCTTTTTTCTTTTATTATACTTCTCCTATACACCAATTGGAGTAACGTCTATAACTCATTACCCTAACTTAAAAGTACTTCATATAACAATTTTTCTTGGGATTCTGTTTAAAAGATTCTAAAATTACACAATGAATTTTATACTCTAAATACACATATAAAAAACACAATCTTATGTACCCTCCAGAATCCCTCTTTTATCCTAAATTAAATTCACCCATTGTCTCTGAATAAACTTTTTTTCTTTAGATCTTGCTTCCCCCCATTGAGGCTTATCCTCCCCCCCTTTCTCTCTTGCTTATTCTTCTCCTTGCCCTTTTTACCCCTTTGTCTTTCCTCCTCCCTTTTCTTACTCCCTTTCCTTTCCTTTCTAACCTTGCCTCCACCTTTCCACTCATTTTTCTCTTCTTTGGTTGTTTTTATAATTCTTAAAATCCCCTTTTTCTTATCCTTTTTCTCCTCCTCCCCGGAAAGAACCCATTGTTCATCAAAGATGGCTTCTTCTTCCTCTTCTTCTTTGTCCCAGTCCTTCTGCTGCGTAGTCAACTTTTCATAAGTACATAACGCCATTTCTAAGAATTGAAACAAAGTGCCCAAAGTATCTTCCTTTTTATATTTTTGATATTCAGTCTTTAGTTCATCCACAAGCGATGCCATCATGAAAAAAGAAACTTTTCCCAAAACAACCACAAATATTTTTAATCAAAAATAATTCAAAAAAAAATTCCAAAAATTAATACTTTTCTTCCTTCTTCTCTTTCTCTTTCTGGGGTTAATGTTTAATCAAAGAGGTCCAATTACCATATACCTTTCTTTGGGATTCTAGGCAATCTCCTCCTTTTTCAGCTTCTGCTCCAATTTTTTTTTTCTCTCCCTTCCCACTTGCAATATCAATTTTAAATAATCAGAAATCCATACCTCCAACAAGGGTTTTCCAATTTCTTAAGTTTTTCAATGTCCAGAAACCCTTTTGTCCCTTAGCTTCAACTTTCAGAATAATTCACTTTCAATGTCCAATATGTCCAAACATATCTGCTTTTTCCATGGGGTGGGAGAGTGAAGAAAAAAAAAAAAGTTCTCTTTAACAGCTTCTCCGCCGCTTTCGATCTTCTTAGGGATACAATGTATCCTCCAGCAACTCAAACAGCTCAGTTCCAACAAATTTGAAAGATGTTACTTGACCCGGCTCAGACAGCACTTTCACTCTTCTTACTTCCTCCAGCGCAATCTTACCCGGTTGCTGGCTTCTTCGTGGCGGCCATTGCTGACCGCCGCTCCACCGCCTTGGAAAAAAGGGGTTTTTCCGGAGGAGGAGGGGGTCTGCGACACCCCCAACCCCCTGTCCGACTCCCCTCTCTCTTGAGCTGTCCCTACAGGGCAGCCATATCCCCCTGACCCATCTGGATCGGAGGTACCTCGGCGGCTAGCACAGCAGGAATCGCGAGCAGTCGCAAATTCCTGCTGCCCCGAAGCCACGCGAAACCGGAAACCTAACTAGGGCTGACTCTTAATGCCGGTTTTTTCAGTGCCCTTTTTGTTTTACTCATTTTAAAGTTATTAAGACTGTCCATTTTGTATGCGCCTTCGTTATGCTAATTCACTGATAGTATGACCAGCTGTCTTCTATGGAGGACCTGCCGATCGTCCTTCCTTCGCCTGCTCAATCCAGGTTCTCTCCGCTTCCCTGCATGAACGCCACCCATCTAGGTTCTTCGGCACTCCTACACCTTCGGAAATCTTACGAGCCTTCTTTTGACTCCTGAAAGCTCCCGCAAAGTGAAGTTTAAAAGATCATGCTTCAGCGAGATCTACCTGCACATCTTCTCTCCTAGACAGCTGGCTCCACCTCATCTACAATGGTTTTTTAATTTACTCAAATACCCCAGTCGTCATCTCTGATCTGTCCAGGAGCAAAAACCCTCATTTGAGTTTTAATAATAAAACCTTTCCTTGGGAAAGGAATTTAATTGGGAATTTTCCCAAAAATTTGCATTTTATTTCTGAAGTTCATAAGTCTTTGTTGTGAATATCTCTGCAGCATCCATTGTTGAAAAATTCTCCTTAAAACACAACATGAATCTTGCCAAGAAAATCCAAACGATGCTTCATTCATTATATCAGAATTTCTTGAATGCATATTTCTTTTCAAATACTTTCAAATACCAAATACTTTCCTCTTCACATTTGGCAGAAACAGATGGTATTCAAATTCAAGTTGCAAATTAAATCCAACTGTTATTTCCTACTTTTTGATATCCTCCTGGAATTGGTTCAAAGTCACTGTTGACCCATCAAATTTTTTATTTATATTTTCAAATAAAACCTGTAGGTTGGAGAGCATTCTTTTTTCAAATGCTTTCCAGAAAATTTTATTTCCTTTTAGAGACATTTTGAAAAACACACTATTCTTTCCAGGGACAAGAGAATTATAACTTAATGATTATAGAGAAAAGTTTTTTCCAAAAATAAAAACTGATTAAAAAGAAAATTGTCCCATCAAAGTTAAAAAATAAAAATCAAAGTTCTTTTTTTTAAAATGTTAGAAAGAACAACATTTGCAGTATAATTCTGTATAAGTCCAATCAGATGACTTTCACTGCCAGAAAATGTATTTTCATCACAAAGTTCCTTACAGCAAAAAGGAAAGTAATTTAATAGTAAACAATGAAATAATAAAAAATAGTTGTAAAACTCGAGCAAGGGGTTATAAAATAGATCAGCAGACAACTAGTTACAAATAAAAAGATAGTAACTTTAAAATTTCCCTTTTGTGATCAAACAGACAACAAAAATATTTCTGTAGATCAGCTAGTTATCTCCTGGACAATCAGAATTCACAAAAATCAGGTTATTTCTGCCTCCCAGAACAATCCAAAATTGAAAATTATAACTTCCAACATCAAATACAGGTGGGCAATTCATGAAAATTACAAAATAAAAACACCTTTTCAATCCTTATAATTTTCCATCAAAATTAAAAAGAGAAAATATTCCCCATACGTCCTTACTTTAGTTCATCTCTTTTTAGCTTTCCTTCGCATTGCTCAACAATAACAATGTCCCCCAAATGGTGAAGATCTTCAAAAAGCAGTAATAGGCTGGGACTGAAAGGAATCTCTTTTAGCTTAGTAAATGTAATAAGCTAATAAAATGTGTAAGAAGTGAAAGGGATAACTTATTGTCCCCTTAAAAAATAAATTCTAAAATGGCTGTTTTTCCACAATAGTGTGATGCCACCTCCTCACCTCTAGCTAAATGGATGACTTGGTTTCTTTGAAGTGCTGCTCCAGAGCTCCTTGCAGAGTTTCTTTATCTAAAAACACTCATAAGAAGAAATACAGGAAATAATTGCAAAATATGGTAAAATAACGTGTTTAGCCCAGCTATGCTCCCTAATAAAATACTGATTTATCATGCAGGTTAGCTGTGAATATAAGCAATAAAAGACCTTAATTGTTTTACAGACTTGATTTATTATGCAAATAATAGTATCTCAGAATTATGAAACCAGAGAACATATTCATGAAACTCAAAATAGTCATGGTAGGGTTCATGGGGTCAGCAAACAGCCAAAGTTCATTAGTGAAATATGAGAGCACGTTCTTGGCTTCAAAATGCAAGCATATCTTAAAAAAATATTTTGTTTTAAATAGTTTTCATTCTAATCAGACCCTCAAAAAAATATTGATCTCTTTGGATTGGAGATGAAGCATTTTTTAGTACATTGTTGGCTGTCAGAGGAGTTATTGAATGCCTGTTTGAAATGAGGTTTGTAGAGGTAAGTATCTTGAAATTGTTATGTAGAAGAATTTTATATGGTCCTTTTGAAATATCTTCTTATTCTCACCCTCTACAGTGAAAATATTTTACCTATTATTCGGGCTTCATGTGCTAAGGAAAACTTGACCATTTTTTAAAGATTATATGTTATACTAATATATGTTCTTCTAGTGAAAAACATCTATGCCATATCCAACCATTCTTGATTGTATTATAATTTATATTATAATTAGTATATACGCACACAAACTAGTCATGGCAGCGTGTTTGTGAACCACCTTGGACTTAATATTTTCTGCTAACTTCCCAATTGATTTTGCTTGTTGGAAGCTGGTCACAAGTAACAGTTACATGAAACCCTTGTTTAACTATTGATTCTTGCTTAAAGATGGCAACAATGATTGCTAGGATTGCCATCACTAAGTGATGTGGTCTCATGAGTTTTACTTTATGATCACATTGTTTAATGAAAGTGGAAATGGAATTCCGATCGCAATTACCATTATTAAGATTACCTATAGTTGACAGGAGTATTTTTTATTTATGCATTTATTTTACCAGGCTAGAAGAGATGGTATAATTCAGAACAAAATGATTTTTAATATTGATGATTTCACTTTTGTAATTGTAATTTCAGGGGGAAACTCATCTTACTTTTCTTAAGGAGACATCAATTGAGCAGCTATTTGAAATATAATTGCTGGGGAAAAGAATAGCTGAATAAATGGATCAGATCAAATGAAATCCTCTGGAAAGATAAGAAATACAGAGCCTACTACTGATACCGAATTAGACACAAATACTCAGTCTGCTGTCATGGTAACCTATTTTAAAGTCTGTTATATTAAACAATAATATTTGAAATTAGGAGTGTAAATTGAAGACTTAAATCACAGTGTGAAATGGAAATGTAATTCATATGTCAATTCCTAGAAATATTTTCTGTGCTTATATATTATATATAAGCACAGAAATTATAAAATTATATATTGCATAAATTTAGTCTTTAAGGATATAATATGATTTCCTTAAAGATTTATTCCAATCACCTCATAATTGCTTGCGATTGTTTATTTGCACTAGAAACTAGTTTATTCATATCTAGGTATATTCTGCTTAATTCATCTAGAAAAGAATATTTGTAGCTCAGTGATGAACTGATATTTCATTACCAAACTAGTAATACCATCTAAGGCCAGCAAACTAATGCTAGAGAACATTCTAATCAAGGAACCGTCAAAACCACTCTCACCAACAGGGCAAGCCACTAGTATCTAAAATGAGAGCAAACCACACTGCCTACTAACACTGATAATGTTGCCTGGTTTGGTTATGAAACATCTGAGCTCTACCAAGGTCCCTGCAATTCTTCTATATTCTTCCCTAGAATCTAATGTTATAAACTTGTAATGGTTGCTGATATTCCTTCTATTCCTAAGGCATGCCATGTTTAAAAAAAAAGCACACCCAGGTATTTTACATTACATACTGATTTTGAACAACAGGAGTTATTTATGCTTGAACAGCTGTTTAAACTTGTTTTACTTCCTGTAAACCTCTCATACTAGTTCAAACATCCTTTTTGATATATTTCAAACAGCCTTTTTAAAACCATTGTTTCCCAAATATATTAGGACCATAACTTCCAATATCCCTGAATATCTTGAAACCTGTGTTGTTAGAATATATCTGGAGGGTCATTAGATATAAGAACATTTATGTAGAAGAATAAATTTATCTGAAGTTCCTAGAAATTCTGTTTAA
This sequence comes from Hydrophis major, assembly GCA_033807585.1. Classification (NCBI taxonomy): domain Eukaryota; kingdom Metazoa; phylum Chordata; class Lepidosauria; order Squamata; family Elapidae; genus Hydrophis; species Hydrophis major. Next base: position 139,756,363 of record CM066343.1, on the reverse strand, counting down.
GACAATTGAAATGAAAAGATTTTTTGCCCCTCGTTTTAGACAACCGAATCAATTTTTTTGAAGACACTTCAGTCAAATTTTCTGCATGTAATGGCATATGAAAACCCAATTTTACAACAGAAAGCCTTGGCTTGTATTCCACTCCAAAATCTGAAAAAGCAAGCTCAGAAAAAGTTATCACAAGCCCAAAAACTGGACAGAGGTAATATCTGAATAGTTCGTTTGACAGTATCAAACAAAACATTACTATATAAATGCATTCATATGTTAACAAACAAAATTGTCACAGGAAATGTGTTTTGGAATAGCTTTAGAAATGATAAAATTGTGTATTTTTATATAGGTGTAAGAATTGTAGCTCTTATGTTTGTGCAATCTGATACAAAGATGTTTTAGAGGCTTGTGCAGTTATCTGCATTACTCTTTTCATGATTCTATTAAAGGTGGTCATTTTTGTCCCTGATTTATATTTATCTAGTGCAGCAAATATTTTTAATTCACTTAAAAATAATTCTAATAAATTATACTCGAAGTAGTTTTTTTTCACTCAATACCTTCACTCAATACCTTCATTGCCATAATGTTGCATCTCAAGGCAGAAAAAGGGCAACTTAAGGAAGATTTGGTTGAAATTCTAAATTGAAAACTTGAATGTAAGTATTCAAGATTTGTCATCCTATTGATTCTATGTTGGTTATGGCAGTGGAGGTGTCCTGATATTTATGTATAGAATGCTAATATTTCCAATTTACTGTCTCTGAATTTATGAAGAATTTCAGTACCCAAACCTTTAAAACTACTGTATTTTTTTAAAAAATTCAGTAAGTCAATAAGGAACAAGCCAACTGTGTCTTAGATTCAAACACCCAATTAATATCTCCCTAAAATATAAGAATATATAAGTTATACTGCATTTGAAATAGTGTTACTATTTCTTGGTGCTCCTTCAAAATTATTTTCCTTTCAGTTTTGTGTAATTCCTGAAATGGTTATGCCAATTTGATAACTTGGACTCCTGCTTTAATTTTAATTCTTTTTTTAATGTGTAGATTGCATTCTGAGAGAAGAGGATATTCTTCTGATGGAGTTAATCAATTGGTTTAAATGTAGTTTTTTCAAGTGGGTAGACAGCTTACCATGTAGCAAATGTGGGAGACAGACAGAAACTAAAGATAATTTGTCACCTAATGAGGATGACCTGAGATGGGATGCAAGTAGAGTTGAAAATCACTTCTGTAACCAATGCCAGTTCAGCAACAGGTTCCCAAGGTGAGTTTAGCAAATTGTCTTTAATAATTGTAAACAATTTGTGTTAGACATTATTAATATATGCATCTCATTTGTATGTCAGTCTGCATAGTTGGAAATTCCATATATAATGCAAGGTTACAACAACCATTGGCTAGCACAATTTGGTGGTTCTTTGCTATCATATAGAGTAGAATATCACTACAAACGATATTAGTTCCCAGTAATTCCCCATTTTCACCACATCCATCCTATGAGTGGCTGTTATCCCCCTAATACAGAACCATCAACCTGTTTGAACCTAATTGAAGTGCTCAACTGAAAAACCTGTAGCTCAAGTTTGTCCACCACCGCTTGTGTTACAAGGCACCGTGTACACCCCAAATCTTTCAGATTCTTCTATACACTGCTTCAAGAGTCCATGAATGGGTTAAGCTCCTCCTTCTGATATCATAGAGCTGAGTCTACCACTATAAAAAGCCAGCCTCTGGCTGGCCCGCCCATCTTTTGGTTCAGCTTCTTGTCTGAGAGCATAGTCTCTGGAAGAAGTGCTTTTACACAGCTAAAGGAAAAGTTTGAACTCAAAGAGACAGCAATAAATTTAAAATCCAGCTCCCGGAGATCCGATAGAGCTCTGTCTCCAGTAGAGCGGGCATCTGCTCTCCTGCAGCACCAAGGCATCAGCCCTGCTGTGCAAGGACTGTGGACTTTGACCATGCTGCGAATGACTGTGAACATTTGGAGGAACCTCCCATGCAGCTGCACTGATTGCAATCTCATTGTTGCTGCCACCGGCCAAGCCATTTTACAGCTGACTCCAGAACTTTGTTCCTGCCACTTCTCAGCTGTTCCGGCTTAATTCAATCGCTTGGGGCCTGGTAAGAGCCTAAGGAACTTGGCGGCCATTTTAGAATTGTATTCTGCTCCTGGTGCATGCCTTTGGCCAGAGACCCCTTTTCTGCTTCTGTGGCAAAGGTTCTAATATTCCTACAAGAGGGCTGAGACAAGGGACTTGCCCCTAACACGCTTCGCCACCAAGGTAGCGGCTCTCTCCCCTGTTCTATCCTGGGAGGGATATGCTTCTTGGTCCCATCACCCTTCGGTGCGCAGGTTCCTAATGGGGGCATCTAACCCTCAACCTCCTGTTGTACATAGGTTTCCCACTTGGGATTTATGTAAAGTGTTACAAGCTCTAACGAAGCCCCCTTTTGAGCCCCTCAGATCTGTATCTCTACCAAAGTTGTCCCTCAGGGTACAATCTTTAGTGGCCTTTACCTCGGCCAGGAGAGTGTCCTAATTAGCAGCACTCTCGGTACGATAGGACCTGTGTCTTTTCCATCAGAACAGGGTAGTTCTTAGGTTAGACCCCATGTTTGTCCCTAAGATAAACACGTGGTTTCACCGGGCGCAAGATGTTGTGTTGCCAGACTTTTGCCCCAGACCACAACACAAATTGGAACACAGGTGGCATATGTTGGATGTGAGGCAGGCCCTTCAAATTTACATCAGACGGACGATGGCCTTTCGAAAATCTGAAGCCATGTTTGTGTCATTCCATCCCTCTGCAGGGTGACTGCATCAACAATTAGGTAGGTGGATTAGAGCTTATATATCCAAGAAATACCAAACTTTATCCATGCCAGTTCCCAGCCCACTCCATTAGGAGTGGGGCTACTTTGGCCTCCTGGTCTACTTAGTCATCGCTGGAGGAGATCTGCAGAGTGGTTACCTGGGCTTCACTGTCACCATTTATACGGCATTATCATCTGGATTCATTTGCTTCAGCCCAGGCATTGTTTGGTTGGAGGGTGCTTCAACAGGTGGTTCCTCAGTCAGAGTGACTGGATCAGATGTTGGCCCTCCCGTGGACATGCAGGCTTTGGTATGTCCCATTCCTGGACTCTCGAAGCAGCGTATAGGAGAATGGCCGTTGGTATAATTACCTAAGAACGCCCTTTCTATCTACGCTGCAAGAGTCCAGCCCTACCCTATATGTCTGGTTATATGTCTTGCCTAAAAGATGGGTGGGCCAGCCAGAGGCTGGCTTTTTATAGTGGCAGACTTAGCTCTATGACATCAGAAGGAGGAGTTTAACCCATTCCTGGACTCTCTTGCAGCATAGATAGAAAGGGCATTCTCAGGTAATTATACCAATGCCTATTTTATTGTTTCAAGATTTGGAGTTGAGGAACAGTGCTATTAATAAATTTAAAATATTAAAATATCACTCTAGTTTAGCAGGTTTCATTTTAATCAGGAATCATGTAGTAGGATTTTATACATCTGGAATTAATTATTGGATAATAATCGCTAGCTTAAAGATTTGAAATAAGAGAGTATGTTTATTTAAGTCATAAAGTGCTTTGTTTTGGACTCCACATCACACAAAGGAAATAGCAATAGAAGAGAAAAATAAGAAATTAAAGTATCATGGTGACTGACTGAAAGAACTCTTGGATGTAATAATCTAAAAGACAAATTTCAATATTATAATATTTGACCTATTGTAAAATGTATAGTTATTGATATCAATAGTTATGGGGAAACTTTTAAGATATTTGAATTATTTGGTTCTTATAGCAGTAACTAAAAACTTTCTATTTAAAAAAATTATGTTTCCAGATACAACAATCCTGAGAAGCTATTGGAAACTAGACAAGGACGTTGTGGTGAATGGGCCAATTGCTTTACACTTTGTTGTAGAGCAGTAGGATTTGAAGCAAGATACATTTGGGATGCGACAGGTATAGCTGTTTTAGAATACCTTATGTTAAAGCAAAATGTTTCATAGGCATTCTGAAATTGTTAATCAATAGTGCTGACCCTAACCCGAACCCACTGCATTTCTAATTATAATCTGCATCAGAGTATATTGATGTGGCCTCTTAAATTTTCATTTATGAGCACGTTTATTATTACTAACATACACACCTATCATCTTGACTGAGAGAATTTCTGAAGTGAAAGAAATATTTTTGGAGACAACAGACGACTCATAAATTTGGAATTGGGGTACTAAAAATAGACTTCACCAAAAGATTAGGCCTAAGAAGGAAACAGAACTTACTGGTAACATTTTAGCCCATTCTACCTCACAGGTTTATGGTTGAGGTTGAAAAGCAGGAAGATGGAATTTTCTGAGCTAGCGTCCCCCCTCCCTTTCCCTCTCTCCCCACTCCCTCCCTTCCCTGAGGCTTGAGTAATATACTTTATTAATTAGCCCTTGGGTCATATCAAAATGCAGAGATCCAGACAAATTATTAATAAAATCTGATAAAAACAATTTAAAATGGAATTGGATAAAATACAATAATTTAATATATAGATAAATAAAATATGATAAAATTATATTTTGGTGTCACCCCTACAATCCACCCTTATTTGTCCCATATATGGCGATCTCAACCAAACCATTTTGCTTAAGTACTGTGCTGTGTTAAATGTTATTTTCAGATTATGGCTGCAGATAAGGTAATTGTTTTGATATGGGGATCCCAATCGGTCATTTATTTGGTTTATAGACAGAGGTAGCTGTATCTCACCCTCTTATACAGGCAACAATCAAGTAAGATGTGAGCTAGGTCTTCTACCTCTGCCGCTCTGCAAATGCAGAGACATCCATTGTAGGGTATAGAATGGAATCTCCCATATTTGACCATTGTGAAAACCACCATTGAAGCTTGAGGTGATATTTCTTTATATTCAGCTATTGAGGGAATTGTCCTCTGGGTCCCACTATTAAAAGAACAAAAAAGACATTCATATATGGTAGTTGGAACTCCAGTTATGGAATGCTTGGGAACATAGTACAAAGAAAGTAACAAACTTTTATTTGCCATAACTGTGTAGTCATTCTATTTATTTATAAGTCTTTCATTCTTTTTGAACATCATCAAACTTAGCAAACAAACTTACCAATTTAGTAAAAAATACACTTTTATTAATTGTATCAAATCCTGAAAACTATTAATATATAAAAGGCAAGGAACAAAAGAGAGGGGGGAGGGAAAGAGAAATTAATATTATAATCTATATCTTTATGTAATTATCTAATCTTTCTAAACAATCTAAGTCATTACAGTTAGACAATATTTTCATGCTTTTTCTTTAAGTGATCTTAGTAATGCAATAATGGGGAGAGTATATATTTAAATCAATAAGCAAATGACATTTAAGTGAAGTGTAAAAAGAAAAAAAATTCTTTCTTTGAGGAGCTTAACATTCTAAAATTGAGAAGTTTCTTTTTTAATGCTCACTGCTTCTCTTTTTTTTTTCCTCAGATCATGTATGGACTGAAGTTTATTCTGTGTCACAGCAAAGATGGCTTCATTGCGACTCATGTGAAAATGTCTGTGATAAACCCCTTTTGTATGAAATTGGATGGGGGAAAAAATTGTCCTATATTATTGCCTTTTCGAAAGAGGAGGTAGGTGAACAATGTTTACTGAATTAACCAGACCTTCCAATAACTCTAACTATAGCATTGGTTCTGATAAAGCAGTTGTATAGCTGCACAACAAGGAGGATATTGTTTCTTCATTGGAATAGTTTTAATCTTAACGTGCTAGAAATTCAGTCTATGTTCTCTCTATAATATTGTATAAGGTATTTTCATAATTTGTGCTTTTCAGGTTGTTGATGTCACCTGGCGTTACTCTTGTAAACATGAAGAATTGCTTTCTAGAAGGACACAGGTCAAAGAAACAGTGCTACGAGAAACAATCAATAATCTTAACAAAATTGTATGTAGCTTTAACTTAATTACCTATTAAATTTACAGAAAAGTTGGATTTAAACAAGTCTTGAATCAAAGATTGAAAATTTAACCTGTAGCTGTTTAGTTGAGAGGAGATAACAGACTTATCACTCTAGATTCATATGCTGTTTCTGTATGGAAGATTAGCTGAATATAAATTATAAGTGATGGCAAGAAAAAACTGCACACCTTCCCAAATAAGTGATAAGCTGCTGCACCATTGAACACAGCACTGTTTGAAAAGAGTAAGAGGACTACATGGAGTTGTAACCTGTTGTGGTATACATTCTCTGTTACAGATTTTGTTTCACAGAGTCACATTTTTATTTCTTTTCCTACAAGTCTTTATCAAAGGCCTTGATTTTTATCATGTAAATTTCCTGGATTTTTAAAGCTCCCCTGCTCCTGTGGAATTTTAGTTGGAAAAAGATTCCTACTTAGCAGATTCTATTTAGAATTGCCTACATGTCTTTCAGATTTATCCAATTTTGGCAGGTATTGCAATTTTGGGTTTCTTTATATCTCTTAAGTCTTGCTGGAATCTGTGTTGTTCTCTGAAGATAATGGCTGTTCTCTTTTTATTTCAAAGGGTTATCAGTAAAAATAAAATTAGAGGTAGCTTTCATGAAAATAGCAATAGCATTCAGACTTATATACCGCTTCACAGTGCTTTGCAGTCCTTTCTAAATAGTATACAGAGTCAGCATATTTTCCCCAACAATCTGGGTCCCCATAATAACGATTTCCTCCTCTCTGAAATGTTCAGTTATTAAACTTATGACAAATAGTATGTTCTGTGTGTAGATAGAAAAGTTGAAGGCTCATGTGATTTAAATTGATTCATCAATAATCTAATTTAGTATAGACTTTAATGCTTAATAGAACAAAACACCTGTCATTAGGAATTTAAACTTTTTAACCAAACTATCAAATGTCTTATTCACAACATTCTTATATTCCAAGGATGGACAGTCATATAGGTAATCATATACTTAGGACCATTTGTTCAGTAATCATTCAAAGTTGTGGTGGTGTTGAACAAAGGGACTTACAGCCAGTAAGACCTTACTGCTATTGCACATGATCAAAATTTGGGCACTTGGCACTTCAGCTCCTTCCCATCTATGCTTATTTAGACTCCTGCACTACTCCCTTAGCTAATCTTTGCTGTCTACTTGCTCCCACTGCTAACCAAGTATGCCCTTCGAAACGCTGTTGCTCGCTGCACAATGATTTGCAAAGCAATTTTCCTAGAAGATCTGGTGAAGATAAAGGGCCTTAATGGCAGCAGAAACAAGAAAATAATGAAGGTCAACTAGGCAGCAAAATGCAGAAAACTTGCTGCCTTGAAATACAGAGCGACCAAAAGATCAAAAGGGCAGAGATACGGAGAATAGGTAATTGTGGAGATATGAAGTGGAGGCAGTCCCTGATTTGGAGGAACCAAAAGAGAGAGGGACTAAGACTGGAATGGCTTAGTTTGGAAAGGGTCTTTGCCTAACTGGTGAAATTTGCTTAACGATGGCATCGACGAATGTCATGATTACCATTCCTAAGAGATGTGATCACATAACACCACATTTTATGACCATCAGTCAATAACAGAAATTCTAGTCCCAATTGTGATTGTAAGTCAATTGTACAGAATAATATTTTTAATCCATCAAACATGCTTTTAAAATGTTTTTCTTCATTACAATATAGAACTAATCCAGCTTCAGAACAAAATTGTCAAATAGCATAAACCCAATTTAATGTTAAAACTTTTTAAAACAGTTAGATGTAATGAATTTCTGTACGTTATAACCCCAACCATAATACTTATACAGAAATATTGTAAATCCTAAATAATTCAATGGGATCTTTTTAAATAAACAAACGTAGGGATTCACCAGTACAGGTAGTCCTTGAGTTACAAATGTAATGGAGCTTGCCTATTACATTCAAAATCAGAGGATTTCTAGGAGTGAATCATGTAACTTGACTGTGATCACTCCCTCTTTTTCACCCATGCATTTTCTAATTGAATGCATGGATTGTTAAGTGTATATGTGGTATCTCAGGATAGGGAAGGCCATGGAGGTTTATTGATGTAATAGGCCACCTACTTCAGAACACCCAAGGATACCTCTCCTGGCCCCTCATGCTTCCTCCCCCTGAGGTCCCCACAATTGCTCTCCCCCCATCCTGCCATGCCAGGTTACTCACCTTATGAAGATCTGTCTCCTCTCCAGAAACTCTGCTATGGTTGACACAGCAGTCTTGCAGTCTTCGCATGAAGAGTGCTTGTAAAACTATGAGACTTGGGGGCAGTGAAATTCCTTGCTTCAAGCCTCCTATCGACTTGTGCTGAGACTGGATGGTGCAAAAGGCCTTTGCAAGTCTCATCGTCTTGCTTGAAGCCTCCCATAGGCTTGTAAACGCTTTTCCGAGACTGGAATGGTGAAAAGGTGTTTGCAAACTAATGGGAGGCTTGAAGCAAGGTGATTTTGCTGCCCCAAAGTCCTGTCGACTTAGAAGTGCTCTTCAGCTGGATCTGCTACAGGCCTCGGTTTGCAGAGAATAGAGGCCAAACATACGTTAGTGCAAGATCACACGAAATCAGTAGCATAAGATTTCACGCTACTGATCTCGTACTTTAGGCCTCTGTTCTCTATGATCTGAGGCCTGCACAAGATCTGGGGCAAAAGGCTTTGCAAACGAAGAAGCTTCCTCTGTTTGCCAAACATTTTGCCCCAGATCTGATGCTGCAAGATCATGCGAGATCAGTAGCACGAGATTTCATGCTACTGATTTTGCGTGATCTGTCACTACTTTAGATCTCTGTTTTCTGCAAAATGCACCAAAGCAGGCAAAGGTACTTACAGCTCACTAGATTGTTACAAGGTAAATCTCAACGGGGTGGGGTGGGGTAATAGGCAGAAGTGGTGCTACAACATTTGTAACTTCGAGACTGGATCGTAAGTACTGGGGAGGGACTACGTCATAACTTCTAACACGGTTGCTAAGTGAACTGCCGTAATTTGAGGATTACCTGTAGTCATGGTTTCAAAAGAATTAACTTAAAACCACAATTTGGACTGGGATTTCACTTAAAGTTTTTCAGCCTTATGTGGAAGAATTGTGTGACTGGACTCAATTTTACAACCGTTTTTACAACAATTCTTAAGTGAGGCACTGCAGTCATTTAGCAAATCATGTAGTGATTAAGCAGATTACAGGTTTGTTAAGTGACTCCATTATCCTAAGGGGGGAATTTTATCTGGAAATAATAGTCAGAAAAAAAACACATACCAGAAAACATCCCAACATGTTCCAAATGACAGTCACATGACCATGATAAATTATTTTTATATTATTATTTGTTATAATAAAATTCAGATTCTAATCCTTCAGTTTCCTGAGAATATTTGCCTCTTGAGTACATAGGTATAAGATCCTGCTGTAATTTTATTGTTGTCATTTATTCTAGAGGCAGCAAATATTGAGTGAAGCAAGAAAAAATGAGCTCTTACAGAGACTCATTGTAGAGCTTGTTGAGTTTATTTGTCCAAAAACACCAAAGCCAGGAGAACTTGGTGGAAGAGTGTCTGGATCATTGGCTTGGAGAGTTGCCAGAGATGAAAGTGCTTTAGAGGTATTTATCTTGTAGCAATTTTTAGAATTCTTAGTGTAAGCCCTAATTGTGACTTGTTGGTTTGGTGTGTGTTCAAATGAAATTATTGTGCTGTCCAGCCAGTTATAGTTAATAGGGAATTGGTATAATTAATTAGGAATTGGGAGCTGTCCCCTTAAGGGAATACATCATGGTTAAATGTAGTTAATATCCTGGGAAATTTAGTCCATGTCATGTGGCCATATCTATAATCCTGATTGGTCACTGAATTGACCCATGGTGGGTTGGGGGAGGTTCCTTCACTCTTGCCTGAACCCAGCATCATGCTGCTGCTTCACCCCCTTCCTCCATCATTATCAGAATGAAAAATTACTAACCTTTTACACCAGAAAGTCAGCTATGCAAAGAGTTGGACATTGAGATGAATCTCGACGTAACTGTGAGTTATCTTGAGGATGTCTGATGAACCAATAAAAAGACTTTGTATGGATGTTTTGTCGAGTTAATCTAACTGCCTTTATACATTCAGTCAGTAATTATAGAGGACAGAATAATTATGCTTATATTTGTTGGTTTTATTTACTTGCCGAAGATTTCTCCTATTTATTTCATCCCAAAATTGTAGTGTAGTTTTTCAATTTGTTTTACTCTCACCTAGAGCAAATTAGAATCAAAATTTCAACAGCAAATAGATCCTATTTGAACAAAGAAAAGGAGACTTATTTTATTATTTTGATTAGATTCAACTGCCTATTAATAGAACACTAAAATTACAAACAAATAAAATACAAAGCATTTTTAAAAATAATATTAACATCAATACTGTCAGTACAATCATGCTTCTAGGTATATTAGCAAAATGTGTACTTCATCTGTTAATATCAACGAACTAACACCTCATTTCCCAAATTAATATGAAAATCTGAATTGCCTTTCTATTTTTACATTTTTTAAAATTTTTGTTATCTACAATCTCGTGAAAAAAATATTTGAGAAAGGCATACAAAATGCATGCAGTCTTTAAATTTATTCCTTTTTCTGTTTCTACATTTTGACTTTCTTTTTGTAAAATAAATAATAACATGATATAATATGTCATGTGTGATGTTCGTCTGAGGTTGCATTTACTTACTTTGAAGTACTGCTAAGGACCAGATGATTTTTACTATATCCTGATACATAAAACCATGGAATTCAAAGAGGGTGTATTTACTTTTTCACTTGACTATATATTATATAAAATGTTTCTATCAGATACACGTTTTTCATTAGTGATGTTTATTAAATGTCTGACAAGAAACTAACTTCAGTTTTGGGTTTGATTATTTAGACTAAAGAAGTAGTATTTATTCCAACTGTAAAAGAGAAAGCCTCCAAGCTTTTTCATCTCAGTTATAATATAGTGCAAGATTGTTACATGCGAATAACAAATAATAATGAAAAAATCAATGGTTGGGAGAATGGAGTTTGGAAAATGGACTCTTTATGGAGAAAGATCGAATCAGATTGGGAAATGGTAAGTAGAAAAAAATTGTTCTAAAATAAGGCTGCACATGACTTGAATTTAAAGGGAAAAGATGTTTGACATATGCATGCAGGGATGCTCAGGTGGCACAGCTAGCAACTTCTTAGAACAGTTGAATCTTTCTGGGTATCTAGTGGATGTCTTCTACAGATGCAGTATGACTTAATATAATATTTGTTTTGGGAAACTGTTGATAAGCATGTTCCAAAGCACTTTTATCCCTTCAAATCCTAAACACTGCATGCCTTATTGTAAAACATTTCATCAGAGCAGCTTACATGACCTCCCTCTGAACTGGTATAACTATTACTCCTGTTAGAAGTTTGGCTATCTAGAGAATTTTTTTTTTTAATTCTAGAGTGAGGATATTTATCTTACTACTATCTTATTCAAAATAAGAACTGCGCAAAATTTTCTTACACTAAATTTTACTTAATCACGAGCAAAAAAATAAAGCACACCAGTCTTCATACATTTAAGATTCAACCTGTTTTTAATTTTGTGAAGAAATTAAAGAACTGTTGACATGTCAAAATAGAACATAGAAAAAGAGCGGATACATTAAACACAAATAAAACATTTTCAAAAGTCAGCATAAGTACCAGTAGCAAAAGATAGTTGAAATAGACAGCCTGACCTAACATTTGTCTGTGTATGCACATAGCTCCATTTAGCTTAGAAAGTCATTCAGGTAGTCCTTGCTTAGTGACTGCATCATTCAGCAACTGTTTGAAGTTATAACAATACTGAATTTTTTTTATAAACAATGCTCACATTTATAACCCTTGCAGCATTCCTCAGTTCACTCTTACATGATAGAGATATAATCACTACATTCAATACAGTGGAATCTCTGGTGACAAATGATTCTGACCACAACCAAATCAAGTTCCGAACAAAAAATCCACAACATTTTTGAATCGAGTCAGGTTGCTTCTCACTCGGCCCCTTTCCCTCTTCTCTTGCTCCTTCTCCTTCTTCAGACAAAAGCTGCGCCTTTCGTCTGTCCATTGCAGTGCAGTGCCTGGGATTTACTTTGACAGTGATGGGCAGTGGTGGGATTCAGCCAGTTCACACCAGTTCGGGAGAACCGGTTGTTAACTTTCTGAGAAGTTTGGTGAACTAACTGGTTGTTGGAAGAAATCATTAGGGCAAAGAACCAGTTGTTAAATTATTAGATTCCCACCACTGGCGATGGGGCTTCATCAATGCCCATTCGTGATGTAGCAGAGAAGGTAATCCCTCCACCAGACTAGACCAGCCTGATGGGGATGGGAACCAAATGACGCCGAAAGCAGTGGAAAGTGTAGTGTTCAAGCCCTTTATCTGCTTTTAGTGCCGCTCATCCCCCCACACCCCGCCCTGACTTACCTGAGCACCCTTCATCCAGGCCATCAACATTCTGCCACCTGCCTCTTCTTGCAGCGGCTCCAGCAACCCCACCTAGATCCCCACATGCATCGCTCATCCTCCTGCTCTGTTGCAGCAGCGAGCAAGGAGAAGTAGGCAGTGGCTATACAGGCTCCTGATCGAAGTTTCTGGAACCAATGTCCTGAGGCCAGGCAGTTGTCAGAATGTTGATGGCCTGGATGAAGGGCCCTCAGGAAAGCTAGTGCTCCACATCTTCCGCCTTGTTTTATCCTCCACTTCCCCACCGCCTCCATTCGTCCTCCATTCCCCCATCCCCAACCTAGCTAGATTTTTATGACTACCTCACCCCACCTCATGGGCGGGGCTTATTTTTGGGGTAGGGCTTATTAAGGTTGTAGGCGTGAAAATTGGGGTAGGGCTTGTTTTTGGAGAGGTCACATTTTTGGTGAAACACGGGTGGAGACTAAGCAGGGCACATAATGGCTATCTGTGTAGCATGTTAATGACTGCCACTCCATCCCATTTGATGTGTATTTCCCATTGTATGTCTGTTTACAGTTTTGAATCTCTCCCTATTTAACAAATGCAAAATACAGACATGAATTTAATTATTGCAAGTAGCTCAGCACCAGGATGAGGATTCCCAAGAGTGGAGAAGTAGTTAAGAGACAAACAAAAGCAGAAAGTTTGAAACATTAGTCTTTTCAGACTGCCCCCAGCATTCAAAAGAGAAAGGAGAGTGAGAAAAGGAAGTCATAGGGAGATTATGTGATTTCCCATTTAATGACAACTTGATTTATCAACAGACCTAATCCCAACTGTAGCTGCTAAGTAAGGATTACCACCTCTGATATACAGCTTTGATCAGCTGTGTAGCTCCACATATATAGGATTCTTAATTGAAGCTGATAGTAGCAAACACTATTTTCAAAGCAAGGTACTAAATTATCACCTTTTAGTCTTGATCTGAATACATTTTGGCACATATGTGCCTCATTGCTGTATGTCAGAATCTGATAAGTTTTTAATATCTGCAATTTTATTTTCTTATGTAGAACATTATATAGTAAAGCACAACACCTTTAAATAGTCTAGAAAACTATCTGCATATGAATTTTATTGTAAAACCATAAGAAAACGTGAATTCTACTAAGTTATATATAGAATTATTTTTATAAGTTATTTTTAATAAGATGAATGCACAGCATGTACTAGGAAGTAAACTACGCATAGTAGACTATATGATTAAATATATTAAGGTTTGTACTTTTAAGAAGCAACACCATTAACTAAGATTTGACTGGCATCATTGAAATGATTACGCACTAAGTTGAGTGTAATATCATAATATTGATGGGTTGCAATTCAATGGTTAATATTCACATTTTTGTCATTCTTATTAGGTTTATTTAGCTCGAAAGGAAGGCTTCTCATCTGGCTACATTTCTTGGAAGTTTGAATGTGGCTCTGTTGGTCTAAAAATAGACAACATTTCAGTTAGAACAACCAACCAAACATTTGGGAGTGGAAGAGTGAAGTGGACACTGCACTCTGGAAGCATTACAGTTGGTGTTAATGGAGGTATATATAATATTTAATAACTATTTACAATCAGTGCAAAAATATTAAAAAATAAGATTGTAATGTATTACAGTGTATCTAATGCTAACAATACATCATGTTTATCAATTTCTAATAAAACACGAACAAGTCAAATGTGCCATTTTTCAGAATAGTGTGAGAAAAAAACTACTAACAAATCAGAGACTAGAACTTCAAATTTTCTTGGTTTATACTGCAACTCTAACAATATTTGTTTAGAGGGTATCTCTACTTGTGAATCTGATTCCAACCTGTAGCTGGATTCTCATATATATTTCATAAATATTTGAATATAGTGGGATTTAATTTTGGTTAAATATTGTGAGAATTACATGTTACAAATAAATGTATATAATTCTGCATTTGTTTAAAGCACATTTGTCTCAAGAATTATTATTTTTTTACTCAGTATAGGTAATCCTTGACTCACAATCATAATGGAACCTGCCCATTATGGTTAAAAGTTGGGACTGTCTCAATTAACGATCCTCATCCCTGCTCTGCAGATATAATCATTAAGTGAATGCATGGGTTGTTAAGCAGATACAGGTGTCATGGGAGATCTAGTGCAGGTCCTGCCTGAAGCTTCCCACTCCCTGAACACCTGTGCTCTCCCCCTCAGGATCTCACATGCTCCTCCCTATCTCTGTCACCCATCGCTTACCCATTGCTAACTAAACTTTTATTATAAATCTCCATCTGCACATTTAATAGATCACACTAACAATGAGAACAAGCTGCCTTCTCTTTGGCATAGCTAAACTGTGGCCCAGCAACAAGTGCTATTTTCAGAGTGGCCCTAATGAATTAAGGGTGTTTTAAAATGGTGTTCACTTCCAGAATGAAGGAATGTGTCTTAGGAAAAAACAGCTTGTTTTTTCTTCACTAGTGCTTTTTACTTGTATGCACACCAGAAACAACCTTTGAATGAGAAGCATTGGAGGACAACACAGGACATGTTGACCTTTGCTGGTTTTGCTGCTTTCTTTTGTCCTGGGAATGACAGTGGTGGAAAAGAGGCAACTTCTTCATCAATGTTTCATGCTTCCTCGTATGCCTGCTGCATAGCTGTCTGTCTTCTGTCTAATGAGAAGCATTGGGAAAAGATTACAAAGGGATAGAAAAAGAGGCTAGATGCTGCAAGGATGGAAACAAAGATAGGAGAACTTTGTTCCAACATCACTTTCCTGCAGCCTCTAACTCTCATGTGCTTTGACCTAAAAACTATGATTTTCCCAGAGCTTCTAGCATGGCTGGGCTAGAAAGAAAGACATTGCAGAAGAAGAGAGGCTGTTCCATTCCTAGCCCATGCTGCTAAGCTACATTGCTAGATGGCATCTCTGGCTTGCTCCAAAAAGGGTGCTTACTCTGGGTCAGGTGGCCTAGGAATGGAAGTTTGTTATTCTTCCCCAGTGCAATCTGCGGAGGTTCCGGAAGGTCTACCATAAAAGGTAAATGAGCTATTGGTGATGGAGCTGGGAAAATGCGTGAAACCCGAAAGTAGGTCTACTGGGGACCCAGTGGGTGAAATAGAAGCAATAAAAGCATAGGTGCTACAGCATCCCTGTGATCATAAGCATAGAAAAATCAATCCTACTCTATACAAGTAGTCCTTAACTTATACCAGTTCATTTAGTTGTCATTCAAAGTTAGAATGGCATTGAAAAAATGATTTACAACTGTTTTTCGTACAACCCCACTGCAGTATCTCCCTTATCATGTGACCAAAATTCAGAAGCTTCGCAGCTGACTTATATTTATGTTTGCAGTGTCCTGGGAGGTCACATGATCACCTTTTGTGACTTGACAAAGTCAATCAGGAAGTCAATTAACTTAACAACTATGTTGCTAATTTAACAACTACAGTGATTCACTTAATAACTGTGGCAAGAAAGGTCATAAAATGGGGTAAATTTCACTTAACAGCTGTCTCATTTAGCAACAGAAATTTTGTGCTGAATTGTGCTTACAATTCAAAACCACCTATATAGGATTTTTATGAATAATTCTGTTCAACTTTTAATTGGCTATAGATTAAATCAGGCATTTTAATTTAGCCTACTTACATTTTGTAAATCCACTCATTATTAAAATGTTTTTTACTACCAATTTAAGTTTGTTCTGAGTAGGGAAAAAAGGACTTGGAGGCCCCCTGAGTCAGGAGTTGCTACCGCCAGCG
Source organism: Hydrophis major (assembly GCA_033807585.1). Lineage (NCBI taxonomy): Eukaryota > Metazoa > Chordata > Lepidosauria > Squamata > Elapidae > Hydrophis > Hydrophis major. Next base: position 139,740,066 of record CM066343.1, on the reverse strand, counting down.
CGGCTTCAGTCCTGCGTTGCCTCGGGAAGGGAAAGGCAAAAAGGAAGAGCCGTGGCGGCGCTTTGCAACAGCAGCAGCGGCACCGAAGGCTCAGGCACAGCAACTCCCAGTTTTGCCTTTCCCTTCCCAAGGCAATGCGGGACTGGAGTCGCGTGGAGCCGCACCGGCGATAGCAACTCCTGACAGTCCCAGCCGGACACCTGAGCACAGCCTGGGCGGTGTGAGCGGAGGCCGCTGAGCGGTAGGAAAAGGGAGCTGGGCAGCCACGGACCATCCATCTCTCCGTGCAACACGCCACCGCCCAGCCCTGGCGAGGGAAAGCAGTGGGCGTTCCCTGGGTGGCTGCCCAGCTCTGGAGCTGATCCACACATGACGTGGCTGGAAAGAAAGGGTGTGTAGTGTTGGTGTTGTGTGTGCAATTTCTTGGCTCGTGGCGCGGGGTCTCTTTTGGCCGGCCCCGATTTTTTTTTTCAGAGGGGAATATCATGCCTGCTTACAACGCAGATCTGAAGTTACAAATATTGCAGCACCACAACTGTCATTTACACTTACCAACGACAGCAGAAGCACTGAAATATTCATTCTGCCTATTCCCCCACCCCGCCAAATCTCCACAGCCATTGAGCCTGTGAAGACTCACTTACCTTGTGACGATCTAGTGAGCCATAGGTTCCAATGCCTGCTTCTGTGCATTTGCAGAAAACAGAAGTGTAAAATAGTGAGAGATTGCAAAGGCCTTCGCTCTGATCTTGCTACTGATTTTGCATGATCTGGCACTACAGTAGTTTAGGCCTCTGCTCTCTGCAAAGAGTGTTTGTAAGCTGACAAGTAACAACTACTGGGACAGCAAAATCAAATTGTTTAAAGCCTCCCACCGGCTTGCAAACCTTTTTGTGCCAAGACTGCAGCAGGCAAAGAAATCATGGCAGACGAGACAGATCTCCACAAGATAAGTGACCAGGCACGGCAGGATGGGGAAGGAGTATGAGGTACCCTAGGGGGTTGGGGGAGGCCTTGGGTGGTCTTAAGCAGGTGGCCTGTTCCATCGCTAGACCCCTATGGCTTTTTCCACCCTGAGATACTTCATGTGCAGTTAAAGACCCATGCATTCAATTAGCAAATGCATAGGCAAAAGCAGAGACTGATTGCGGTCAAGTTACGCAATTCACTCAAAAGAATCCTCTGATTATAAATGTAATTGGCAAGCTCCATTACATTTGTAACTCAAGGACTACCTATAGTACCTGTAAAACAACTTTTTTTTCTGAACTTTCTTCTCCCCATTTGAAACCTTTGTCTTTAATTAATTGTATAAAAATTTAGAAATTCCTAGAGACATTCTGTAACATTTTTCTAGTTTTCATTAATTTTTCCCCTCAAATCTTTTATATTAATATCCATTAGTGCAACTTGATTCTCTTCTTTAAGGATATTGTGTTTTGCATTTTCTAAGTTACTTCCTACTATGGAGACTGGCAACTAGTTAAACTCATTTTCTAGGACCATTTTTGGAACAGTATTACCATGCCCATGCCAGTTTCCAAATATGTGTAATATACACCAGATGTACTATATATACTACAGAGTCGAAAAAAGAATGTAGAAAAGAAAATGCATGTCTTTTTAAATACTTAAGATAATAATCTGATCAGTGATGCGTTTCAAAAAAGTTTACAACCAGTTCGGTGGCTTGGTGGGCGTGCTTTATGCGCGTGCACGCACACACTTTGTGCGCGTGTCAAACATGCGCTTTGCACAGGCACAGAGGCTTTCCAATTCACCTCCTGCAATCCTGCACTCTCCCTTTCACTTCAGCAGTTGACATGCGGCAATCTGCTGTGCCGCGCAAAGCAGCTGCACTTCAAAATCAGGACATAAAGGTCAGTATGGGAGCCTGGGTGGGCAGGCAGGCCCAACAGCAGAGCATCTTAGAGAACTGGTTCAGTCTCCACTGCTCTTCGGCGCTACTGGTACACAAGAACCGGACCAAACCGGTAGAATACCATCACTGAAGCTGATATGTGTTCTCTTGCCTGTTCTATGTCAGCAAATTCTGAAAATGATTTAAACAATTACCATTGTATAATAATTTTCAGAGCTTATTAACATCCTTACATGTATATATATAGTTATAGTTATAGTAATAGTTATATAGTTTTATATATATAGTTATATATAGTTTAGTTATAGTTTTATATATATAGTTATATATATAATTATTAAAATTGTTTTAACAGGATTTTTTTTCCATTTCATAGATAAAAGACTTCATTTTTATCCTGATATTTCCAACACAACAAATGTTATGTTAGAAGCTGAACTAAGTGGCGGAGATGGCAATATTGCATGGCAACATGCACAGCTGTTTAGACAAAGTTTAAAGGAAATTGAAGACTGTTTCGAGATAATAATAAAATTGAGTGAACTCTGAATATTAAATTAATATTTTGATGAAACAACAACTTCCAGGAAAAATATTTCTAGAAGTAAATGAATAGGGTAAAAACCCCTCAAGATTCGTATTTTCAGTATTGCTGTTGAAAACAATCAGACTTCACTAATATGAAATGCAGTGAAATTCTACATTACTTTGTTTTCTTGAAATAATGAAAAAAACATATCAAAGGAAAAAAACGTATGATTTTTTTTATTAATTCAGAAAGCAATTTTCTGAATACCTATAGAGGTATTCAGAATTGAGAAAGATGCTAAATAATCATGCAAAGTATCTGCATATTTCAAATTTTAAGTTTTTTTTTAATCTGTACAAAGTTTTTTTAATTGAAGATTTTAGTCTTAAATCTGGGTTCTGGAATATCATTTTTAAAAACACTTGTGTAATATTTTAACATTTCTGTTAACAATATTAAACTAATAGAAGTATAATACTACTGCTTCTTGTAATTTTTAATTTACTTAAACTTTAGTTTTTAAAAATGAAACTTTGATAAAAGATAATGTTGATGTACATTATGTTATACCTAATTATTTCAAATTTGGTACAGATTCTGATCTAGAAAAATATTAAATATATTATGCTTCTAAAATTTGGACAATTCCAATATAAAGATATGTTAGTTAAAAGTGTAGAGCTTTGATGAACTATCTAATTTGAATAAGCATGTTATATTGTATTAATTTGGACTAACCCACATTTTTATATAAAGTTGCTATTGTTCTTCATTTTGTTATAGTTACTCAAGAGCATTTTATATTAGTTTATGCTAAGCAACCTTCAATCTCTCCAATCATCAAGTATTTAATTCTTTTCCAATACCTGACTCTTAGTAATTCTGGATATATAAATGTACTCAGTGAGATAAATATACAACTGTATAACTACAAACAAAACAAACTTACAATTTCCATGCATTGTTTCTTGTCTTACCCTCTGGTGCTTCAGAAAATAAGTTGCACCCATCTTTTTTGTGGCAACCTGTCAAGTACTGAAACGCTGCTAACATATCACCCCTGGTCCTTTTCTCTAAACAGGCAATTTCTGTAACTGTTCTTCATGTTTTTGTCTTCAGACTCTTAATCATCTTAGCTGTTCTTCTTTGCACTTTTTCCCAATCTCAACATGTTTTTTGCAATGTGTAATCAAAACTGGATGGAGTATTTGAGATGTGGCCTTACTAAGGCTTTATAAAGTGGTATTAATACTTCACATAATTTTGATTCTGTGTCTCTGTTGATACAAGCAAGGATTGTATGAGATACTGCTCACCTGCTAGTTCATGTAAATGTAAAAGCCTTGCTTTTCTCCACATTAAATTTTATTTTATTGGATAGGGCCCTTTGTTCAAGTTTGTCAATATATTTTTGGATCCTGAACTTGTCTTCTGGGGTGTTGGCTATTCCTGCCAGCCTAGTGTCATCTGCAGATTTGACAAATTCCCCTTCTATTCCCTCATCTAAGTCATTTATGGAGATATTGAAGAATACTAAGCTTAAGACAGAATCTTGTGGTATTCCACTGCTTACTTTTTTCCATGTAGATGTAATACCATTAAGAACTACTCATTGAGTACCAGTTACAAATCCATCTGGTGATGATGCTTTCTAGCCCTGGGATTACCAACCTTCCAGAACTCAGAGACCATTAAATTCATAATTTTAAAACCCATGGACCACTAATATAAATCCAGCGCGCCACTCACTGAAATGCCTGGACTCCCAGTAAAATATGGGGTCCTTCATGAATTTAGCTTGGCTGCCTGTTTCTGCAATCTTAAACACTCAAAGAGCCATTTAGACCCATTTCCCACGGAAAACAAAACACCGGAATCTTTCATCTCTCTCTCCTCCCCCCGTCTCTCTCTGTCTCTCACTCTGTTTCACTCTGTCCCATCTTTTTCTCTCATCTCTCTCATGTCTGTCTCTCTATCTCTCTATCGCTGTTTCACTCTGTCTCATCTTTTTCTCTTATCTTTCATTTCTGTGTGTCTGTCTCTCTCATTCTGATTCTCCGGCACTGTTTGGGTCTCATGGGTGCTTCTTCAGCTTTTGTTGGTCCTTGACCTCAGTCACTTGGAGAGATGCACAATCTGCTTTCCGTCCCAAGGCATTTGCCCAACCTGGCTGCAGCCGATGCTCCTTATCATAATGGGCTCTGGGAGGAGGTGGGGGTGCCTCTTCCCACATTGTGAAGCATGTTGGATAAGTTAAGAAAGTTCAAAACATTCTCAAAGATCCATCTTATCCTGGGAACCCTTTTTTTGAACTATTACCATCTGGCAGATGGTACAGAATAATAAAAACAAGGATAAATAGGCTGAAAAAAAGCTTCTATCTCAGGGCAGTAGCTCTTTTGAATTATGCTGTATAGTGCAATGTTGGTGTGGTGTTGGGGGTTTCCGGTTCAATGTGTGAAGGATGAAGGATGTGTGTATTTTCATGGTCATGGTCATAATTGTTAGGGATAACATTGTTTACCCTAACTGGTTTAGGTAAAATAATAAATAAGTTATCATGGTTTGTTGGTTAAAGTGTGTGTAACTTTAATTGCAAGAATGTAATTAAGGGTGTGGTTGTAAAAGCACCATAAAAGGAGCAAGACAACGGCAGCTTGCTGTCTGGCTTAACGATCCCCAATTACTGGATGGATTGATGACTGCATTTTTTTCTACTGGAACGGGAGAGAGAAAGGAGTGTTGATTTTTCTCAACTGTGAGAAGAGATAATACGGACTGATTTATTGTAAGTGAACTGACATTGAATACACAACATGGACTTTGCAAATTGAGAATCCCCGAATGGACTGACTGAAATGATACATGACTAATGGACTGTTTTTGACTATGCTATAAATCCTAATGGAATAAACTATATTTTGATAGCACAAGCGTATCTGCTGTTTACTGAGTGTTAACTAACATACAAAATTATCTCACACATTTACCTGTCTGCCTAACTGACTAACGCTGCACATTCTGTTTAGCGTGTTTCCTTAACACTGGTTATGGGCCCAGAGGCTGCAAAGTCAGTTTAACTAGGATAAAACAGATTTATGTAAAAAGTGAGAGTTTGTGTTGTGACACGTTACAGTAAATAGACAGCTGTGTTTTATTAATTATAGTTTTATATCCATATATAGAAAACATGGCACAAATCAATCTACAAAGTTTGTCCCTTATATCCAAGCTGGATGGAACGAACTATGTTTCATGGTCTATGAAATGTAGTTTACTTCTACGAAGAGAAGGTCTGTGGAACATAATTGAAAACCCACCAAACGTAGAGGAATGGGATCCGGAGGTTGAGGAAGATAGTCAAAAGATAGAAGATTTTAAGCAGAAGAATGAACAAGCTCTTTGCATAATAGGACTAACACTATCTGACCAGCAACTTGTTCATATCCACGGAGAACAAACGGCTGTTGGGTGTTGGCAGAAGCTGAAGAGGATTTATGTCCGAGATAACGTTGGTGCTCACATAAATCTAACACGGAAGCTTTTCAGGACGCATCTCCAAATGAATGGTGATACGCTGAGTCATTTAAATACTATGAAAAGCATTTTTCAAGAACTGCATGAGAAAGAGCTTATTTTCTCTGAACCACACCAAGTCTACATAATTCTGTCTTCATTAGACGAAAGTTATGATAACTATGTCACTTCCCTTGAAATTTTGCCTAAGGAAAGCCTAACTTTAACTGATATCACTGGCAGATTGATTGAAGAAGCCAGAAGAAGCCTTGAAAGAGATCAGTTAAGGAGGGAGCAACCTCAAAAAGAAGATGTTGAATCTCCTACTGCATACGCAATTAAAAAGTGTTTTAATTGTGGAGGAAGAGGACATTTGGCAAGGTTTTGTAAAAAAGCAAAACGTCAGAACGCTGGCCAGAATACTAAAAATCATCCAAAGAAAAAGAAAAATTTTGAGTTTGCCATGTATAGTAACGGAGCTGTAAAAAATAATTTATGGATGGTTGACAGTGGAGCATCCCACTGTATAACAAATGATAACAAAAATTTTGTTAAAATGTCCATGAGTTCACAGCAGATATCGTTAGCCAATGGCTGGAAACTGAAAGCTAAAAGTCAAGGTATAGCATATTGTTCTTGCATAAGAGAGAATGTAAAAATGTTATATGTACCACAACATAAGTTTAATTTAGTTAGAAATTCAGTTAGAATTTTGGTTAAACTAGGATATGTAGTTATCTTTGGGGAAAAAACTGCATAATTGAAAAAGAAGATAAGAAAATTACTGCATCTTTAAGAGGTGAATTGTATGTGTTAAATGATAATGGTTTAGAGGTGGCTAACATGGTTTATGATAATAAGAAGCCTCATGATGAATGTATTCACTTGTTACACCGACGGCTAGGGCATTTAAATTTTAAAATGCTTAAGAGAACTGTTCAACTATCTAAAGGAATAAGTTTGAAACCTTGTAATAAGTATTTGCAATGTTCTGCTTGCAATCAAAGCAAAAGCAAGGTCATACCGGCAAATAGAGTTGATGGATTTACTACCAAAGAGCCTTTAGAGGTAATATTTGCTGATTTAATAGGTCCGAAAAAACCAAGTGTAGGAGGTGCTTGATACATACTAAGTATAATGGACCACTATTCTAGATATGGGTTCTGCTATTTGATGAAGAGCAAAACTGAAACGTATCTAAATTTCTTTAATTGGTTAAAATTTTTAGAAAAGAAAACTAAAAAGAAATTAGTAACTCTTATAACAGATAATGGTGCGGAATTTACAAATAATAAATTCCAGAGTAGACTTAGGATGGCAGGTATTCAACATAAAAAGTCTGCACCATATAGGCCACAACATAATGCCTTTATAGAGAGAAGAGGCCAAACACTGCAGTCAATGGCACGTACTATGTTGTCTGATTCAGGATTACCTGACAATTTGTGGGGAGAAGCAATAATGTGTGGTAATCATATATTAAATAATGTTGTTAATTCAACAACAGGTGAATTACCATTCACATTGTGGCATGGTACGAAACCTGATTTAAGTTACATGCACACATTTGGAGCACCAGCAGGGTGCATATCCCTACACAACTCAGACACAAAGGACAGCATAGAGCTAAAAGATTATTTTTTGTAGGATATGAATCAAATCACAGATCTTATAGATTCTGGGAACTAGGTACATCTAGAGTTTACTGCAGTGCTAGTGCAAAATTCCTAGAACATGTAGGATGGAATAGATTAGAGCAAGATTTAGATAATGAAGTAATTATTGAATCCTACAAAAGGCAGAAAGAAAAGACTAGTTATAAGAAGAGTCCAATTAAAGAAGAAGTCCACGAAGAACAAATAGGATCAGAACAAGAGGAAATAGTTGATCAGGAAGAGTTAGATAATCAAGAACAGGTAGTAAAGGAAAGTCCACCTGTAAGTCCTGTAATACCTAGACATTCTACACGTGTAACTAGACCACCTGATAAGTATCAAGCAAGTATAGTTTGCCAAGTAACTAAAGTTCCAACTAGTGTAGATGAACTTAGGATGTATCCTGCTAAGGATCAGGAGAATTGGCAAAAGGCAATGGAAAAGGAACTAAATTCATTAAAGGTAATGAAAGTATATGAAGATGCCAAATTACCTCCAGGAGAAAAGTCCATTGGGTGCAAATGGATATTCAAAGTAAAAACAGAAATAATGGGACTGTTATCCATAAGGCTAGGTTGGTAGCTCAAGGATTTAATCAAACTGCATTTGATTATGATGAAGTTTTTGCACCAAGTCTTAAAGCAACATCCTTGAGAGCAGCTTTAGTGTGGGCAGCTAAGAAAAACTATATCATTAACCATTTTGATGTAGAAACTGCTTATCTGCATGCACCATTGCAGCACACTATATATTTGAAAAAAACGGTATAAAAGATAATAAATTAAATAGTAATGATTGTTGGAAACTCAAAAGGAGTCTTTATGGATTGAAACAATCTGGCTATGAATGGAACCAATATATTGTGAAAGAATTAAACAATATAGGTTTTAAATCTGGTTTAGCAGATCCATATGTGTTTAAAAGAGAAAATAATGGAAAGGTGTCATTATTGTTATTATTTACAGATGATATTGCTTTGATAACTAAGACTAATAATGAAGCTAATGAGATTATATCATTATTAGCCAAAAAGATAAAATTAAAGCATTTAGGTGAGATTAAAAGGTATCTAGGATTGACAATTAACAAAACAAAAAATTGATTTAAGATATCTCAAGAAGATAAAATTTGCCAATTAATTAAAACTGGAACTAAAAATGGAACTTTGTAAACCGGCAAAAACTCCAATGAGTCAGGAAGTTTGCCAAGCTGATGCTTAAAGTCCCAAATTCGATAAGTCTATATATCAATCTTTGATTGGTAGCTTATCATATATCATCAATTGGTCAAGGCCAGATATTGCTTATAGCGTTAATCAGCTGGTGCGATTTAATGCAGATCCTCATCAATGTCATTGGCAATCATTAAAGAGAATTTTAAGATATCTTAAAGGAACAATGCGCCATGCATTGTATATAGAGCCAAAGGGTGATTTGAGTCTTAGTGCCTATGCAGATGCAAGTTTTGCAACTGACATAAACACTAGAAAATCAACCTCTGGAATGGCTATATTATTTGGTGACAGATATAGGGTGGAGATCAATCAGACAACAGCATATCAGCTTGTCCACGATGGAAGCGGAATTTTCATGTCTGTCATTACTATGCACTGACTTAATTCTGTACAAACAGTTATTATTAGACATGGGTATAACTATTAAAGATACCATTATTGTTTACGAGGACAACCAGGTATCCATACAGTTGGCTACTAATATTGCTGTAAAAACTAGATCAAAGCATACTGATTTAAGATACTTAAATGTTAGAGAATCTGTAAAGAATGGTCTAATTAAACTGGAGTATTGCATGATGGAAGAAAACATTGCAGACCAGTTTACAAAAGCTCAAGGTGTAGTCAAGTTTAAAGAGAGTTGTAACAACTATGATTTAAAGGTGTAAATGGTTATATTATTATTATTACCCAAAAGGGGAGAATGTTAGGGATAACATTGTTTACCCTAACTGGTTTAGGTAAAATAATAAATAAGTTATCATGGTTTGTTGGTTCAAGTGTGTGTAACTTTAACTGCAAGAATGTAATTAAGGGTGTGGTTGTAAAAGCGCCATAAAAGGAGCAAGACAACGGCAGCTTGTTCTCTGGCTTAATAATCCCTAATTACTGGATGGATTGATGACTGCGTTTTTTTCTACTGGAACGGGAGAGAGAAAGGAGTGTTGATTTTTCTCAACAGTGAGAAGAGATAATACGGACTGATTTATTGTAAGTGAACTGACATTGAATACATAACACAGACTTTGCAAATTGAGAATCCCCAAATGGACTGACTGAAATGATACATGACTAATGGACTGTTTTTGACTGTGCTATTAATCCTAATGGAATAAACTATATTTTGATAGCACAAGCGTATCTGCTTTTTACTGAGTGTTAACTAACATATAAAATTATCTCACACATTTACCTGTCTGCCTAACTGACTAACGCTGCACATTCTGTTTAGTGTGTTTCCTTAACATTGGTTGGGGGACCAGGCTTAACAATGATGTGAACTGAAGATGGTGTTTGATTTCGTTGTATGAGGTACAATGACAATAAAGTAAACTAAATGCTGACTTTAACTGCTGCGGAAGGTGGTGCAAGAACAGTGGGCAGGCCATGGAAAGACCAACAGTGGTAGAAAGAAAGGGCTGGGCCGGGCCAGTGTCTAGGGGCAGTGAGGAAGTCGTATGGCTCCTGAGTGACTGAAGTATGCACAGCACCAACAAGGACTGGAAGAAATGCCTATGAGACCCAGCAAGAGATGAAGCTTCACTCCTGCTCTGGAATATGGAACAAAACTCCATCTCCCACCCTTACCTTCAGGCCAGGCAAGAAGTGACTGAGGGGAGGAAAACGAGAGGCATGGCCAGTTAGTGGTGAGTTCAGCCAACAGGAAGCCACAGTAGGGGGACAAAAGAGCCGTGGGTTGCCAACATCTGTTGCTTCAGCCCACTTGCACTGCCACCCCCTACCCTTGTTGCAACAACACCATTACTTCATCCTGGCCAACGAGGGATGCCCTACTTCTTGCATGTTCACCACCTGCAAAGTTGCAAGGTGCACATACTTCCCTCTATGGTGGTGATTTCCAGCTCCAGCATGAGCTTCCTGGCCGGTCCCATATTCCAGAGCTCTAGTCACAGGACTGGCCCATTGGTCATCCCGGAGCAGCTCTTCCATCTGGGTGCACTATGGACCACCAAAATTTTCTCACAGATCACCAATGATCTATGGATCACCAATGGTAACTCTGTTCTAGCCCATATTTTTCCAGCTTACCAAGAAGTAGGCTGTGGTCTACTCTGTCAAATGCCTTGCCGAACTTTAAGTATACTATGTCCACAGCATTTCACTGGTCTACTAATTTAATCACTTTGCCAAAGAATGACAAGATTGATTTGATCCATTTTTAAGAAACCTATGCTGGTTTTTAGTGATAACTTCATTTGGTTCTAGATGTTTGCAGATTTGTTTTTTGATTATCTTTTCCAATATCTTCTCAGGTATTAATGTTAGGCTGATTAATCTGCAGTTTCCTGGGTCTACTTTTCTCCCCTTTTGAAGATGAAAACCGCATCAGCTGTTTTCCAATCCTTCAGTGTTCTAGGATTTTTGAAAGATATGTACAGTGATTCAAGGTTTGCTTGCTCTTTTAGAACTCAGGGATGTAATATGTCAGGTCCCAGTGACTTATATTCATCAAGATCAGATAGGCCTTCCCTAACCATTTTTACTTTTTAAAATTTTTACTTCTATCCTTTATGGTTAGCTTTTTGATAGGTTGGGCTAGTTTCTTTTTGCGAGAACACTAATGCAAAGAATAAGTTAAGTTCTACTTTCTCTCGACTGCCTATTCCTTCCTTGTCATCTCTCTTTAATGAACCTTCTGTTTCCTCAACTTTTTGCTTGTTATTTATTTTTATTTATAGTTATTTTTTTATTATTCTACTGCTCTTGTGGCTATGGTCACCAATGTGGCTAAAGGATGTTTCTTTAACATCCAGCAGGCTCTTGCTCTTTTTGATTTCTTTTGTTTTGTAATAGGAGTTACTTTGTAAGTGACCATTCTAAATATAATCTCATTTTTGAAATTGAAACTGAAATACACCAAAATAGCTGACAACCCTAATACATTGAACAATACTGTTCCCATTATTTGATGCATTGTATTGAAAAAAAAACCCCCACAAAATTTCTATATAAGAGATTTAATACTCAAGGAAAAAGTCAACTAGAATCAGTATTCTGATAGCACTTTTCCTCTAAGGAATAATTTGAATCTACCAAACATCTCATGAGGATATTTTCAGAAATGTACTTTGAACAATGATTTATTCTATGACATAATTATTAAAAATCCATCAAGCTTCACTGTGGAACATTAATATAAATAGCCTTTGTTTTTCATCCATAAATGATTACTCACCATTTATAATATCATTACTTACATAACCCTTATGTTAGTACAATACCATTACATTATATAGTGATGTAACTGTACTAACATAAGGTTTAAATAATAATTATCTTCAGGTAAATAATTATCTGCAGGTATTTACTGTGATTCAAACATTACACAAAATATATTCATAAACTATTAGGACATATTTAGACTAGATGCAACTTAAGCCAGTTTTGCTAGTTCTTTAGTTCTTTATTTATGTTTACATAGTTTTATTAATTTATAATATGACAAAAAGAATACAAAAGCAGGTATTAATTACAGAGAAATTAGGAAAGGAAAAAGAAGTGGATAGTGGAAAGCAAGGAAAAAAGAAAAAAAGGCACTGACTTCTGATTCCTGTGGTGCAGTAAAATAAGGCATTAAGATCTACGTTTAACTTTTTATTTTTTCATAATAGAAACTAACCATTTTTATCATAACATATCTATCTAGTTCAGGAGTCACCAAACTTGGCAACTTTAAGATTTGTGGACTTCAACTCCCAAAATTGCCCAGCCAGCATGACTAGCTGAGGAATTCTGGGAGTTGAAGTCCACAAATCTTAAAAGTTGCCAAGTTTGGAAACCCCTGATTTAATTGATAAAACCCAAAATCAAAGTTTCATTTTTTTCTACCTCAAGCACTATAAGTTTAGAAGTGGTTTCCAAGTCAAAATAAAAGTATTTGTATTTTTTTCTTTAATCAAAGCACTCAATTTAGCCATCTCTGCTAACTCCAACAGTTTTTGTAACCATTTATCGATTGTGGAAATTGAGGTGACATTCCTTTTACAGCTATGTGAAAAAGTCCTGCACACTTTCAGTTTTAAGCTGTATTTACATGTTTAATCCTTTTCACTCATAGAAAGCACGCAAAATTAATACTTTAATGAAAATTTCTGTAGTCGAATTGAGGTGCATAATTTTTAATAATATAACCACAGTCTTTTTAAGGTTTTGAGTGAGTTTATGTGCTAAAACAAACACAACTTGCATTTTTGAGAATGGGCGTTGGTTCTTACCTGATACGCCTCTTCTCGTGGAACTGCGTAGAGCATCCAGAGAGTGGGAGGTGCTTCAGTCTTCACTTCTCATAGGCTGAGCTGAAATTGAGGAACGCCCTCCTCCTCCACATGACTCCTCCATGCGTTCCCCCCAGTTTTATCGAAGACGAGAGGAAAAAACAACCCTCTACTCTTAAGTATTAAACAATATGAACTACAACATTAGAAATCATTGGCCGAAACAGGTTTTCCCCCTTTACAGACAGACCAACAGGGTGGGGCTGGATGCTCTACGCAGTTCCATGAGAAGAGGCGTATCAGGTAAGAACCAACGCCCATTCTCCGTAGAACTGCTGCGAGCATCCAGAGAGTGGGACATACCAAAGCAAGTGTGTCCTATGGGTGGGAGTCCGTCTGGATTTGAACTTCCCCAGGATCTCTCACCACTTGCTGCAAAACTCGCCTGCCAAAAGATGCTTCAGCTGAGGCGTAAACATCAATCTTATAATGTCTTATAAAGGGAGATGGGGAAGTCCAGGTGGCCACCCGGCAAATATCAAGAATAGACGCCTGAGTAGCCCAGGCTGCCGAGGTAGCTGCTCTTCTGGTGGAGTGAGCAGTAACCCCATTGGGAACTGGAATAGCTTGAACTAAATAGGCCTTGGATATGGTAGCCCTAATCCATCTGCCTACCGTGGACGGAGAAACCTTACAGCCTAGTGTCTTTGGCTGAAATGACAAAAATAGAGACTCTGCCCTCCTGATGGACTGCGTACGAGAAATGTAAATACGCAAAGCCGTTCGAACATCAAGGGTGTGCCACTGCCTCTCTTGCTCACGCAGAGGCTTCGGACAAAAATTAAGTAGGACCAACTCCTGCGCCCTGTGGAACGGTGAATTAATCTTCGGCATAAATGCTGGGTCTGGTCTCAGAACCACCCGATCTGAATGAAAAATGCACAGATCTTTTCTCACGGATAGAGCTGCAATTTCAGATATCCTTCTAGCCGAAGTAATAGCCACCAGAAAAACTGTTTTAAATGTAAGAAATTGAAGTGATGCCTCCCTGAGAGGCTCAAAAGGAGATCTAGTCAAGGCCAGGAGAACTTTATTAAGGTCCCATGTCGGGTACCTGTGCACTACTGACGGGCTCAAATTAGAAGCCTCTTTAAGAAAAGCCTTGATTCGAGGATGGTGGGAAAGGGGACCGAAAGGACTGCCAGCAACCACCGTTGAGAGTGCCGCTACCTGCCTCCTTAAGGTGTTAGGTGATAAACCTCCATCTAGGCCATCTTGTAAAAAGGCCAGGATCTGTGCAACTGAAGGAGATCGTGGGTCGATGAATGATTTGTGGCACCAGTTACAGAAACTTTTCCAGGTAGTCTCATAAATGCGAGTAGTAGAAGGCCTTCTAGCCGCCAAAATGGTGTTAATGACCTGGGCTGATAAGCCGTCCTCAATCATCCTTTCCTGCTCAACCTCCAAACGGCCAACTGTAGCCACTGTGGCTCTGGATGGAGCAGCGGGCCTTGCAACAGCGAAATCTGATCCAACGGAATCCTCCATGGCGGAGATACTGACAGATTGTGGAGGTCCGCAAACCACGGCCTCCTGGGCCAATAAGGTGCCACCATGAGGATCTCTGCTTTCTCAGATATCAATTTTCGAATCACCCTGGGGATTAATGGAAGCGGAGGGAAGGCGTACAGTAGCCCGGGAGGCCACGGGCAACACAAGGCATCGTGATTCTCTGCTCCGCTGGAGGGATAACGGGAGAAGAACCTCGGTGTTTGCATGTTGAGCGGAGACGCAAACAGGTCTACTAGGGGCTGACCGAACCTGGCTGCTGCTTCTCTGAACAGATGTGGGTGCAGGCGCCACTCTGCCTGATCTAGTGTTGCCCTGCTGAGCCAGTCCGCTTGGACGTTGGAGGCCCCGGAGATGTGCTCCGCTCTGATGGATAAGAGGTACACTTCTGCCCATCGACACAGTTGCTCGGCCTCTCTCATGAGAAGGAGGGAATGGGTGCCCCCTTGCCGATTGATGTGGGCCTTGGTTGTAGTATTGTCCGTTAGGACCAGGACATGGTGCCCCCTTACCCGATGAAGGAATGTTTGCAGGGCCAGGTACACTGCATGAAGCTCCAACCAGTTGATGCTCCGACTTCGCTCCGCATGAGTCCAAACTCCCTGTGCTGAGAGAGATTGTAGCTGGGCCCCCCATCCAGAAAGACTTGCGTCTGTCGTGAGAACAACCCTTTGAGGTTCCTGGAATAGCTGACCTCTGTTGACAGATGGTTGCATCCACCACAGGAGGGAGGCGAGAACTTTCGACGGGACCTTCACTATAAACCTTGACGTGCTCCTTCCTGAACGCTGATATGGCAGGAGGAACCATTGCAGAGATCTGGAATGCAAGCAAGCCCGTGGAATAATGGAAATACAGGAAACTAGCTTCCCTAGCAGTTTGGATAAATTGAGCAACGATGCTTTCCCGGTCCGCCGGATATCCCTGATAGTGGTGCAGATACTAATAAGTCTCTCCTGAGAGAGAAAGACCTTTCCTTCAACAGAGTCAATCACAGCCCCTAGATGGGATATACTAGTGGAGGGGGTAAGCTGACTCTTCTCCCAGTTCACTAAGAACCCGTGGGACTGAAATACCAGAGGGTAGTGCTAGTATCGCTCTCGGCTTGATGTCGGGAAGGGGATACAACCAGGATATTGTCAAGGTAACAGTGGATCCGGATGGGAATTTGTCTAAGGTGAGCTGCAATAGCCGCCAACACCTTAGTGAAAGATCTCGGAGCTGAGGCTAGACCAAAGGGGAGGGCTACATACTGGAAATGCTGATTATTATAATAAAATCTGAGATATTTAGAATATGAGGAATGAATGGGAATATGGAGATAAGCCTCGGAAAGGTCAATTGACGTAAGCCAGTCTCCTTCTCTGATGCCCTGTAAAATCGACTGCAGAGTCTGCATTTTGAATTTATGGCGTACAATAAAACAATTTAACCTCTTAAGATCTAAAATGGGTCTCCATCCCCCGGAATGTTTAGGCACCAAGAATAAAAGTGAATAGAAACCCCTTCCCTGTTGGGAGGGGGGTACAGGTTGAATAGCCGTAATATCAGAGAGATGTTTGATGGCAGAAGTCATAAGAGCCCGTTTAGTAGGATTCCTAGAAATGGGTGAAACCCTGAAATGTTCGGGGGGAGGAGAGAGAAACTGCAGAGTCAAGCCAAAGCGCACTGAATTTGTAACCCAAGTATCAGAGGTGGATTCCTCCCACTTGTCGGCAAAGTGCCTGAGGCACTTTGGCACTATGGTAAGAAAACCTGCAATGCTACCTGGGCCGGCGGGCTGCTCTACTCCCGGAACCCCTGAAGGGCCTTCTGTAGCTGCCCCCTCTCTTGCCTCTGTCTCCCGAGTCGCCCCGGTCCTGGTAGGACGGCCGGAATGAGGGAGAGAATGATGACTGGAAGGAGGGACGAAAGGAGCCCCTCCGAAAGGACTGGCAACTCTTGGCTTCCTGCCTACAAAAAAGTGAAGGCAGAAACTTTTTCTTATTTCGGGTTTCCAGGAGCAATGGCTCCAGAGCGGGCCCGAATAATTTCCCTTTTACTATGGGGGCTGAAGCCAACTTAGACTTATTTTTAATATCAGCCTTCCAGTGTCGAAGCCAAAGCAATCGTCTGGCAGAAACATGGGAAGAAATAGCTCGGGATGAGAACTTAACCGAATGAAAGGTAGCGTCGGCTGCAAATTCCGCCGCTGCTGTGATCTTTGCCATATCTTGATGGGCTCTGATATCAGCTGGGGAAATGTGTTGCTTCAGATGTCTGAGCCACCTGATGGAGGATCGGGTGAAAAAGGAAGTGGCCATGGCCGACTGGATAGCCCAGGCATCAGCGGTGTGAGCCCGCTGGAGTGCCATCTCCGCTCGCTTATCCTCTGGCTTCAGTGCCTCTAGTGCATCGGTAGGATTGGAAGAGGAAGCAAGCCTTACAATCGGATCATCTACTTCAGGGGTGTCTAACATAGCTGAGAAATCCGAATCCAGGGTAAACAACCTCTTGTCCTGACTAGAAGGGGCCGGAGAAGGACCCACCGAGGCCAACTGCTTTGCTACCAGATCTGAGAAGATTGGGGGGACCGGAATAATGTCTGCTGCCACTGTCAGCTGTCTGAACATAAGGTCATCAGGACCTTCTGGACTCGATGGAGGGGGTTCAGAAGGAGGCTGAGAGGCCAGACCTGAAATGTTCTTTGCCTTAAACAGCAAGGACTTAAATAAATGGGGTTTAAAAAGACCCACAACAGCAGGTTGTTCAGGAGAAAGACCCTCATCTTCCGACATTTCTCCCTCCATTAGGTCCCCCTCCAGAAAGGGTTCCGAATACTGTAAGGAACCTCTATCAGAACCTTCGTACTCTCCGAACGGTTCAAGGCCCACTCCCTCTTCTTCTTGGGTATCCTCCCCCTCTGGGAATGGAACATCCATGTGAGGAGGTACCTGACCATGCTGTGATGCTGGTGCAGAAGGAGATCTCCCGGATAAAGACTCAGCCTCGGGAGTCCTCCCTCGGGAATCCGGTCTAGCGAGCTGCTGCATTCCTTCAGCTATACCTTGACGGATGGCAGACTGCATCCATTCCCTGATGTTCTCAGGTACAATAATTGGAGCAGGATCCTCAGAGCATAGGCCTGCAGCGGTTGGCGTAAATGTCGCCTCTGGTACACGGGAGGGCTGGCGGCCTCGAGTGGAAGTACCGCCCCTAGAGGAAGATGGTTGGCTCGGCAGGGGGGGGTAGAAGGAAAGGCAGATGTTATAGAGTGAGACTCTTTAGCCCACTTGCTAAATTCCCTTTCTAGGGCCTTATGACGTCGTAAGGCATCTCTTTGAGAGGCACTGGAAGAATCCTTGTCCCTTTTGCGAAGGTAGTGCGTCTTAGACTTGGCCTTCAGAGAAGAGCCAGTAGGATTAGCCTCTGCCATGATATTGAAAGAAAATGGCAGTTGGCACGCCCAGGAGTTCGGCCTACAAACATAAACCGGTTTTCCTAAAATTGGGTCACGTCCCCCTTTTTGAAAGAAATTTTATTCTAGAACTAGCTATTATCTATTCAAAAAAATCTCCTTTCTCTTTTTTTTTTTTTGAACCTTATGCAATAAAAAAACAGAAAAAAATTCTAGCAGTTAAATTAAAAAACTGAAGATATACACTGGCAATTAAATACAAAAAAAGGGGTCAGGTTCAAGTAAGGAAAACCAAATAGACCCAAAAAGGTACAGCCAAAATAATAATAATAATAATAACTTAATTCTAAATAGACCAAATGAACGCTGAGGCCAAGCAATTGTAAAAGGCAAGACAAGAAAAAGGGGCCTCTATAGGCAGCCCCCCAACAACATGGAGAGTACGTGCCTGTGCTTCTGAACTAGCTGCGGGCCAAGGAAGAAAGCCAACAATATTAACTCTAAGAGAGACAACAGGGCACGGGACCACAGTGCTCTCTCAGTAAAAACAAAGGCTCCACGCGGCCTGATGGTCCCGCTAAAGGGCCTACAAAAAACCTCGCAGCTCACTCTCAATCCAAAAAGAAGAAGGCCTTACTTGTTCAGAAAAACAAAATGGCGCCGGCCAAGAGGCGTGCCCAAAATGGCCACCCGGCTCAGAGCGCACAGCTCAGAAGCGCACCAGCCCACCGCAACTTCAAACAAGCGAAGGAAAGAGCTGGGAGAGGAAGTGCTGCCTCCTCTGAGGCATTCTAGGGGGGAAGACGCAGTTGCGCTTTTAAAATACAGCGCAGGGCCAAGCGACTGAGCCCAGCACGCTTGGAATGGCAGAGGATAGATTAGAAGGGGTGGGGGGGGCAAAAGGCTCCAAACCCCTTACTTCCCTCCTGGGAGCGAAATCGCTCCACCAACTAAATTTGGGATCGCACTAGCCTTGCAGGGAGAGGAAAAAATGAAATCAAACCTGATCCAACTCTCAACGATCACCTGAAACGGCCAAGGAACGAGAAAAAGCTGCCTGCTTCTCGAAGGCTGAGCTAAAAACTGGGGGGAACGCATGGAGGAGTCATGTGGAGGAAGAGGGCGTTCCTCAATTTCAGCTCAGCCTGTGAGAAGTGAAGACTGAAGCATCTCCCACTCTCTGGATGCTCGCAGCAGTTCTACGGAGAATGTTAGGATCGAAAGCAGCCAATCAGCAGCGAGCTTTGGCTGACCAATCAAAATGCACAGGGGCTAAATCTATGAGCCAATCAATATTGTCATACTCTCTGACTATACATAGGCATGAAATGCATAAAGAAATTTAATTTAGCTCTGTCTGCGGGCAAGGATGAAGGCTTTTGCTTTCACCACTACTGAGCAGCGGCATCGCATCATTGTGCTTCATGAAGAGAAATACTCCTGTACAGAAATAGCCAAGGGAGTGAAATGCCATTGCACCACAGTGAGCAGAGTGGTTGAAAAATACTAAATAACTGTGATGACAGGCTCCACTCTGGAAGACCAGGAAAGAACAAAACAGCAAGATCGGGCTCTGCAACGAATTTCAATGACTGACAGGAAGCTCACCTCACCTCAGATTACAAGAATTTGGGGTGAAACGTGAAATGTAAAAATGTGCACAAGCACAGTGTGTCGCAGACTGCCTGCCAGAGGGCTCAGAGGCTGCAGGGCTTGAAATAAACCTTTGCTCACAGATGCTCACCACTCCTCGACGTGTGTGGGCCAAAAAGTATGCCAAGTGGCTCAACGAACAGTGGGCTAAGGTCATCTTCAGTGATGAGAGCAATTTCTACTGACTGGGAATCAGTGTAATAAGCATGTCAGAAGATTTCCAACTGAAGAATTTAGGCCGTACTGCCTGAATCTATCTGTGAAGCATCCATTGCACATGATGATCTGGGGCTGTATCGCTGCTTCTGGTATTGGTTGGATACAAATCGTACAAGGAATCATGAATGCCAAGCAATATGCTGAAGTCCATGCTTCCTTCAGCTCAGCAACTTGTAGGGAAAGACTTTTTCTTCCAGGATGACAATGCTCCTTGTCATCGAGCCAAGTCTAGTGGATGAAGAAGCATGGTGTTCAACTCCTAGATTGGCCAGTTCAGAGCCTGGATTTGAACCCAATTGAGAACTTGTGGGCCAAGATTTGTGGGCCAAAATAAGCAAGAAGCATCTGAAAACCAAGTAGGAGCTGATTGAATCCATTATTGCAGCCTGGCACCACACTGTCACCAAAGATCACGCGCAAAGGCTTATACAGTCTATGCCGAAGCGATGCCGCCTGGTGATAAGCAATAAGGGCTGGCCAATTTCATATTAGTAACCATGTTTGGTTACCTAAACAGTCTTTTTCAGGGCCACAAACAATAAAAATGTTAACAAAACACTAGCATCAGCCTTAGTAATTGCAACACGTATGCCACTGAGTATGCATCAGTTAATCTCTTTTCATAGTCATGTAAGCATGCATTGTAAGCATGTAAGAAAATTCACAATCCCCATCATAGCAGTTAGCATAAAATATCAAAATCAATGGCCTATCCAAAAATGTCATAAACCGTAAACCATGCAGGACTTTTTCACTTAGCTGTATGTGCAAAGAGTAATCTTGCTGCTGTCAACAAATTTCACATCAGAGTTCTAATTTTTCCCCCAGTCTTGTTCCATTAAACCCAAAAGAAAAAACTCTGGTTTTCTCTCTATATTCACTTCAAGGATTTCTGTATTAGAATGTGAATCCTACTCCAATATTTTTTACTTTATCACATGTCCACCATAAAAGTCCCTTCTTTACATATACATTTCCAACATTTGTTTGAGGTTCCTTTATACATTCTTGACAATTTATTTGGAGTTAAATACCAATGATACATCATCTTATAGAAATTTTTAACAAACTTAAATCCATGATTATTTTTATCTAATTGAAATCTTTCAGTTATAAATATGTAAACCAATGACAAACATGACCTTCTGATTCTAGCTCCTCCTTAGATTTGACGATAGGGTCCCCTGAGTTAAAAAATATTATTTTACCTTAACTCTACCAGTTAGGTCTCATCATCATTTCTTTTCTTAAAAAAGCTTCATGTGAGGAAACCCAAAGAGGCACCTCCATGGAAATCCATGTTTTATATTTATTCCAAAAATCTCAAAATAGCACGTCTGACAAAATAATTGTTGAAATCAACATTTACTTTAACTTTATCATACCATAGGTAACCATATCAACCAAATATTAATTCATGGCCTTCTAAGTCCAATAGGCTTTTATTCTGAAAGTTCACCCATTCTTATAACTAGATCAAACATCAGGCATCAAAATACAATTTCAAAATTGGTAGAACCAGACACCCTCTTTCCTTAGCATCTTGCTGTATCTAGTCCAGTGGTGGCTAACCTTTTTCGGCTCCCATGCCGAATGTTGCGTGCGCTCGTGTGCCAGCACCCAGAAGGCAATGCTTGCTGGGGGACCCCCACATCCCCACACCCCCTGCGCATGTGCATGTGACTTCCTCTGCGCATCATGCATCTCTGCACATGCATGCACAATTCCCCCATGCACACTGTGCATTTCTGCACATTGTGCAAGACCCCCCGTGCACACTGAGCATCTCTGCACGTCTCCCATGCACCACTGCCCCACGCATGCGTGCCAGATACCTGACAATCAACTGTCAGGTGGCAATGCATGTGCTCAGGTGCATTGGGGCTCTTCCAGGCAGCACACATGTCACAGGTTCACCATCACAGATTTAGTCTGTATCTAGTTCTTGATTTTTTCCTTGCCATGTGATGTTTGAAATATCTCTCTGCCATTGTTTAAATGGAATAGCAATTTCAAGTATTGGTAGTGTCTGAAACAGAAAAAAAGCATCTTTGATAAAACTTTAACCTTAACTGCAGAGATTCTATCCAATAGTGATAACTGCAATTTATCCCATCTTAATAAGTCTTTTTAAATGTCATTCCAGAAAGGTACATAATTGTTTTGGAACAGTTTTGTATTTGTGTTTGTTAACATAACCCCCAAATATTTCATCTTTTTCTTAACCCTAAAACAAGATTTTTTAATCAATATATCCCAGTGTGTGCAGTCATATTCTAAATCAGCATTTTCTGTTTACTTATTTTGAAACCTGCTAAAGTTTTGCTAGTTCTTGATTAGGTTTATACAAAGTTCAGTGGAAAAATGACCCACATCTTTTTCATAATACTATTCATAGTACATATTATGATTTAAGAAATTGCATTAAAGAATGTATTCAGTTGCATTAAAGAATGTATTCATTGCTTATTCATTGGATTGACTAGCACAATTCATGGGTTGGATTAGTAGAGACAATTTGAATGAAATGTTTATAGCATTACATAAGGAAGCATGGTGACAATTTAAAGTTTTCAATTGTGTTTATTTTGCTTTACAATTTAACATTAAGCCTTGTAATAATATGTAAGAGCTGTTAATTTCTAGCATTTAGAAATATTAAGCATCAAAATTTAGTTTCAAAGCATTCTAAATCAAAGGCAAGATAAGGCCAGACTAATTCCAACTGTTCCAGTTGCTAACTAAACAAATCTTGCTTCAAAATGCAATTAATTTGCCCATCACCTCAGGTCATGAAGGGAATATGATGAGACACGCTCATGAATTTGTGAGAATTTGTGCTCTATTTGTGGGATTATAGCAGCTTTGTACTAGCCAACCACTCAATTCTAAGTTGCCCTGTCAAACCAGTATTACGGTTTTCAGATCTACAAGTTCACAAAGTGCTCAGTCACAGCTAGAACTGGATTTTCACACATTCATTAAGATGTCTCATCACAATCCCTTTTCATATTACCATTGAACTGTCTTTGCCTGCAGAACAATAGCTCATTACTAATTGAACTGCCTCCAACTAAGTCTGGATCAAATGCACGATGGTAACTGCTGAATTTATAATGTACGTATGATGTTAAACTAAGTCTTACTGAAAAATAATAATAGAATCATAGACTTGGAAGGGATCACTTACCCATTAGGCGCAACCAACAGCTCTATTTGGGAATTCAAAGTAAAACATCCATATTAGATGGTGGTTAAGCTATGAATATACTCAGTTCATTTGGTATGATCCAAGAAAATAATAAAAATATATTAAATACTGCAGCTTAAAAATATAAAATGGTTACAAGACAAGCCTGAAACAGATAAATACCACAATATTCTGTTTCTTTATTGATTGATTTCTTTAGAAAAGAAATGAGCCTATTCAAGGTATCATGGATCAAGATTTACTTCACCCAGAATCTAAGGCAATGAAGGCTTCAATGGGCCCAAAAGCAAATGCAGCCTAGATCCAAAGTCTTATTTGAATGAGTGTTTAGATATTTGTGTTGTGTATACAAATTTATATTCTAAATTTCCCATTTTCTAGTGTTAAATAAGACAAGTTCTTATTATTTGTTAGGGCCAGGTTATTTGAGGGATCGCCTATCCATAATTCTTTCTTATCTAGTAAGATTGGACAGAGTTGATGCATGTTGGGTCTTTTCAATCAAAACATTCCATCTAGCTGGACACAGGAGACATGTCTTCATTGTCACAGTATCTGCCATCTGATACTGATATCCACCCAGATCTATCGCACTTCCATGCTTGTGGAAAAAAAATCTCTTCCAGGCCTTGAGTTGGAAGTTTGTTGGTGATTTTATTGTTGTTAGAGATGCTTTATCTGGTATTGTTGCTAAGATGCATTGAACTGCCTTTTTATTGTTTTTCTATTCTTATGTGATGACTCGGCACATAAGGCACAAAGGCAACACAGTCACATAAGTAAGAAGAGTCCCTTTAGTACCTCCAATTTTGCTCCCAATGTCCAGGTTACCTTCAGCTGGAGGAAAAAATTCTCCCAAGAAGTCTTTAAGTGGAGGAAATTTAGTCCGAAAACAAAGTACATACAAACTGTAAATAAAAATCCACACAAATCGCGCTGCAGTAATTAATTTGACAAGGCAGGAGAAGGAATTACAGACTTGGAAGGCCAGAAAAACATACACAGATGAAAAGAACCCAGGAACCCAGATAATTCACAATTTGCTCTCAACAGTTGGCTGTGCGCAACTCCCCTTTTTAAACACTGTGTTCCCAGCTGCAGCTAATGAAGGGAATCAGATCCCTTTCCTCCTCCATAAGCCACTCAACTCACATTGTTCCCTTCTCCGTTCCTCCCTGCATGCCCTAGGATGAAGATGGGGTGGGCCTGGGTCTTCCTCCAAATCCCCTCTGCCTTGCTCTACCTCTCCTCTGCTCTGTCCACCCAGACTTTGGCTTTCACCAGTTTCTTCCATAGCCAACGGAGTTACACTCCTACTCCCTGTCAGTTGCTCAGTTTCCCCCTCGGAATCAGATTCCGACAGGGGCATGACATCTTATTTTTTAAGTAGGCCACCCATATTGGAATTGGGCAGACACTAAATCTCTTGAATAAATATTTATATACTAGTATTAAGATATGAAAATATATCTATGATGAATCAAGTTCAATGTAAAATAGATTAAGTAAACTTATTTATTTTACAATGCCCAGCTTACAGTATGTGACTCTGGTTGGTTTACAATAAATAAAAATAAGGATATCAATTACTTCAAACTTAGCAATAAATATAAAACAATAAAATGGCAGCTCTCTGTAATATGTCAATAAAAAGTATTTATTTATTCAGTTCCTAATGCTATCCATCACAATGACTATGGGAGGCTTATAATTAAAAAAAATACTACAATAACTATAAAAAATACTATAATTAAAAGTATGAGGAATAAATAGGGTGAATTAGAAATTCAAGTAAATGAAGGTAGATATGATATTGTTGCCATTGCGGAAACTTGGTGAGATGAAGCTCACAAATGGAATATATAGCTAGAAGGATCTAAATTATTTAAAAGAAATAGACCAAATAAAAGAGGAGGTAAAGTTGCACTATATATAAGAAATAACTACATCTCTACAGAAATAGAGCACAAGAATGATGAAAATTATCTTGAATGCATTTGGGTCAACATTAAAGGGGGGGAAAATGATATTGCCATAGGTCTATATTATAGGCCACCCAACCAAACAGAGGAAATAGATGAAGTGTTTGCTAGTCAGTTAACTAAGGTGTGTAGGAAGCACATCACAATAGTAACTGGGGATTTCAACTACCCTGACATCAA
Source organism: Hydrophis major (assembly GCA_033807585.1). NCBI lineage: Eukaryota > Metazoa > Chordata > Lepidosauria > Squamata > Elapidae > Hydrophis > Hydrophis major. The sequence goes on along the minus strand of CM066343.1, from coordinate 139,714,804 downwards.
CTGGGAGACAAACTCTGCACCAGGTGGAAGATCCAACAAGTTCCTAACATACCTAGCAGACAACTGTTTCCCAAAAAGTAGAGAATGGAACATATTGGACTTAATTCTCATTAACAGATGAAATGATAGAAGGTGTTGAAGCTACAGGAACCTTGGGAGCAAGTGATCATGCAATATTGGAATTCAACATTATGCAAGCACAAGTAGTAGAACAAAGCCAAACTAGAGTCTCGGACTTTAAGAGAGCTAATTTCAATAAACTTTGAGAGCTTCCCTGGATGAGAATCTTCAAGGGGAAAACAACTCAAGAAGCTTGGGAAATTTTGAAAAGTGAGACTATAAAAGCCCAGTCTAGCACAATACCGATGAAGAAGAAAAATAATAGTTCTCAAAAGAAACCAGCATGGCTGCATAAAGAGCTCCCTGACAAATTAAGACAAAAAGGACAAATATAAAAAGTGGAAAGAGGGGCAAGTAACTAAGGCAGAATATCAGCAAATAGCCTGTAAAGATGAACTGTGGAAAGTTAAGTGTCAACTCATAAAACATTTTGTATACACGTTTTATAGTTGACAACAGAAAGATTGATTTCATTGGAGTAACTGCTGGAATCCTGACACTAAGGCTCACAATGAAAAAGGCTTGCAACAAAAGTAAAAAATAAAAAAGCTTCTTCCAACCTGTGAAAAACAAGAAAAAAAAAGTCAAGGAAACAATTGGTCCATTGCTAGGAGAAAGTGGAAAGGTGACAAGCAACAGGCAGAAAGCAGAACTAACTCATTTTTTGCATCTGCCTTTATAGAAAGGGAAAAACAGTCCAACCTATCAAAAAAAAAAAAACAGAATAGGAACACAAGTTAAAATAGGGAAGAAAATGGTAAGTGATCTACCCTAGACAAGTTCAAATCACCAGAACCAGATGGATTACACTCCAAGGTTCTAAAGGAACTGTCAGATGAGATCTCAGAACCATTGAACTATATCTTTCAAAGATCCTGGAGCACTGGGGAACTGCCAGAGGACTGGAAAGGAGCTGACGTAGTTCCCATCTTCAAAAAAGGGGAAAAAAATAGATCCAGGAAACTACAGATCTATCAGCCTGACCTCAATACCAGGAAAGATTCTGAAAAATATAATCTAGCAATGAATCAGCGAACACCTAGAAGCAAACAAAGTAATAACCAAAAGCCAACATGGGTTTGTTAAAAATATAATCTAATCTTATTGCATTCTTTGACAAAGTAATAAAATTAGCTGACCAGAGGAATGCTGTCGATATAATTTACTTGGACTTCAGTAAGGCATTTGATAAAGTAGACCATAATCTACTACTAGATAAAGTACAAAAATGTGAGTTAGTTAGACAGCATCACCACCAGATAGATTTGTAACTGGCTGACCAACCACACTGAACGTGTAGTCCTCAATGGAACTGCATCTACATTGAGGGAAGCATGCAGTGGAGCACCCTTAAGGCCCTATTTTAGGCATAGTATTCTTCAACATCTCCATCAATGACTTGAACAAGTGGATAGATGGGGAACTCATCAAATCTGCAGATGACACCAAGCTGGCAGGAATACTCAACACGCCAGAAGATAGGCTTAAGATACAGAAGGATCTTGACAGACTTGAACATTGGGCGCTATCTAGCAAAATGAAATTCAATGGTGAAAAAAGTAAGGTTCTACATTTAGGCAAGAAAAATCAAATACACAGGTACATTATATGTTCAATAGTAGTAATTGTGACAGGGATCTCGTAGTCCTAATGGACAACTATTTAAATATGAACCAGCAGTGTGCAGCCGCTGCCAAAAAAAGCCAGCACAGTTCTAGGCTGCATAAACAGAGGAATAGAATCAAGATCACGTGAAGTGATTTCTTTTAAATATTTTATTTTACAACAACAAAAAGAAACAAATAAAACCTTTCTGTTCATCAGTGTGTCAATTGGGTACACATTTCTTTGTGCACATAATACCATTATCAGACATATTTTATTTATGTATGTTTATAATCCTTCTAATCAGTATTTCATATCACATATATCAATTATATTATCCTTAACATTATATTTATTGATTTTCAATAACACATTTCACATTCATTTTCTTATGTGATCACGTGAAGTGTTAATACCACTTTATAATGCCTTGGTAAAGCCACACTTGGAATACTGCATTCAGTTTGGGTGGCTACAATGTAAAAAAGATGTTGAGACTTTAGAAAGAGTGCAGAGAAGAGCAATAAAGATGATTAGCGGACTGGAGGCTAAAACATGAATGGTTGCAGGAACTGGGAATGTCTAGTTTAATGAAAAGAAGGACTAGGGGAAACATGATAGCAGTGTTCCAATATCTCAGGGGCTGTCACAAAGAAGAGGGAGTCAAGCTATAATCCAAAGCACCTGAGGGCAGGACAAGAACAATAGGTGGAAACTAATTAAGGAGAGAAGCAACTTAAAACTAAGGAGAAATTTCCTGACAGTGAGAACAATTAATCAGTGGAACAACTTGCTTTCAGAAGTTGTGAATGCTCCAACACTGGAAATTTTTAAAAAGATGTTGGATAACCATTGTTTGAAGTGGTGTAGGGTTTCCTGCCTAGGCAGGGAGTTGGGCTAGAAGACCTCCACGGTCCCTTCCAACTCTGTTATTCTATTACATTCTAAAATTTAAAAAAACATTTTAAATAATAAAAATATTTGAATTATTTTGAATATTTTATTGTTTTGAAATGTTATATTCAATAGCTGAGATACTTGGCCAATTAAAAATAAATCCAGCAAACATATTTAGTGTCCCAGATTCAGGAACACAATCAGAAATTGAAGGACATTAGGGTTTAGGATAAATCCAATCTTGGAGGGCAGAATATTCTACAGAGCATGTACTAGTGCAGAAAATCTTCAAAATATCCAATTAAATAATATCCCAACTGCCTCTTTAAAAAATCATCTGTTTTTGATGGAGTTTTATTCATATAATTATTTTTTTAAAAAATATGGCTGTTATCAAGAATAAGTAAATATTTCTGAATCAATCAGTTTTTCTAGTAAAAGGCTTTAAAATGGCAAATGTTTGAAAATGCTTCTCTACTATTTTTTCTTTCTATATGAAGCAAGTGAAATGATTTACATTAGAATTAATTACAAATAGCCCTCAACTCACAACTGCAATTTAGCCCAACATTTCCATTGTTAAGCAAGGCAGTTGTGAGTTTTGCATGAGTTTACTTTTTTTGTCACAGTTGTTAAAAGAATCATTGCAGTTGTTAAGTGAATTGTGCATTTGTTAAGCAAATCTGGTTTTTCCTCATTGACTTTGCTTGTTGAAAGCAAGCTGAGGTTACAAATGGTGGTCACATGACTCAGTACAGTGCAACTATCATAAATATTTGCCAAACACCCAATTTTTCAACATGTGATCTTGGGAATGTTGCAACAGCTGTAAGTATTAAAACCTATAATAAGTCAGTTTTTTTCAGTGTTATTATACATTCAAATAATCATGATATACAAATTTATATAAGAGTCATATAAATGTACTTCACTTGCAATTGTCTCTGGTCACTTTGTGGACAATGGCAAAGCATCAGTTGGTTTGGAAAAACAATAGAAAAAGCCTAGGATTTAAACTATATAACATAAATTTAGGAAGGGATTGCTATGAACTCAATAGGCCAATTTTCTACCTATGTTAGATTGTGAAATGTATTCTGTTAGCTAGTTACAGAACAGATGATACTGTTTCCAAAAAGTTTGGATTGATTATGCCTAGAAGCAGACACAATGTTTTGCCATTGGCAATGCTGATAGAACTGAAGAGAATTTATCCATATAAAGTACAGCTGATTTTCGTTTAGGTTATCAGGACTAGAATTCAGGATCATCCACTTCCAACTCACTGCCTTAAACTACCATATTGATTTAGCTCTCATTATAGCTTTATCTTCTTTTTAATGACCCATTTGACATGGCAGTTATCACCTTTGTATGCACACATGCCTTTAAGTCAATACTGACTCTTGACAGTTGCTTTAGTGACTGTTCAAAGTTACAATGGCACTAAAAAATAACTTATGACCATTTTTATAGTTACAACCTTGCAGTCTCCCCATGATCATATGATCAAAATTCAGATACTTGGTGACTGGTTCATATTTATGACCACTGCTGTGTTCCAAGGTCTTGTGATCCCATTTTATGAACTGATAAGCAATTTATCTACTGCAGTGATTAACTTAATAATTGGAGAAAGTAAGTCATAAAATGGGACAAAACTCACTTAACAAACATCTCACTTAACAACAGAAATGTTGGGTTCCATTGTGGTTGTAAGTTGAGAACTACCTGTATTTCAGTATTATATATTTTATAATGAAATATGGTTTATAAACTTCAGCTAGGAGGTAACATGCATGTTAACGAAAGGAAGAGTAACAGGAGATAGCTGGCATGCCCGGAGAGATGGCTCTGCACGCCACTTCTGGCAAGTGTGACGTAGGTTTGCCATCACAGCCATAGGGAGTAATTTAATATATCCTATTGAATTCTCCAAGGAAAGAAAGATTTGGATAATCATATATGTTAAGCCTGGTTTCCCCAACCAGGGTTAGGGAGACAAGCTAAACAGAATGTGCAGCTTAGTCAGATAGGCACACAGATAAATGAGTGAGCTAAGCTTGTATGTTTATTAACATACAGTAAAAATGACAGATACGCTTGTGCTATCAAATATATAGTTTATTCCATTATGAGTTCATAGCATAGTCAAAATAACAGTCCAATAGTCATGTATCATTTAGTCAGTCCATTCAGGGATATTCAATTAGCAAAGTCCGTGTTGAATACCCTATGTCAATACACTTACAAGCCAGTCCTTTGTTTTCTCTCCCGTTCGAGCAATGCAGTGTTGTGTCCTTGCAGTAATCAGGAACTTCAAAGCCAGAGAGATAGCAAGCTGCAGCCTTGCTTCTTTTAAAGTGCTTTCACAACCACTCCCTTAATTACTATCCCACAGTTAAAGTTGCAGACACTTTAACTTACAAACTATGATTACATATTATTATTTACCTAAACCAGTTAGGGTAAAACAATGTTATCCCTAACATTCTCCCCTTTTAGGAAATAATAATATAACTATTTACATCTTTAAATCATATTTGTTACAACTCTCTTTAAACTTAATTACTCCTTGAGCTTTTGTAAATTGGTCTGCAATGTTTTCTTCCGTCATGCACTATTCCAATTTAATTAGCCCATTCTTTACAGATTCTCTAACATTTAAGTATCTTAAATCAGTATGCTTTGATCTAGTTTTTACAGCAATACTAGTAGCTAACTTTATAGCTGCTTGATTATCCTCGAACACAATAATGGAATCTTTTACAGTTATACCCATGTCTAATAATAACTGTTTGTACAAAATAAAATCAGTGCATAGTAATGACAGACATGAAAATTCCGCTTCCATTGTGGACAAGCTGATATGCTGTTGTCTGATTGACCTCCACCCTATTAGTGTCTTACCAAATAATATAGCCATCCCAGATGTTGATTTTCTTGTGTTTATATCAGTTGCAAAACTTGCATCTGCATAGGCACTAAGACTCAAATCACCCTTTGGTTCTATATACAATGCATGGTTCATTGTTCCTTTAAGATATCTTAAAATTCTCTTTAATGATTGCCAATGACATTGATGTGGATCTGAATTAAAACGTGCCAGCTGATTTACACTATAAGCTATATCAGGCCTTGACCAATTGCTTATATATGATAAGCTGCCAATCAAAGATTGATATGTGGACTTATCATATTTGGGACTTTGATCATCAGTTTGGCAAACTTCCTGACTCATTGGAGTCTTTGCCGGTTTACAAAGTTCCATTTTAAACGTTTTAATTAATTGGCAAATTTTATCTTCTTGAGATATCTTAAAACCATTTTTTGTTTTGTTAATTGTCAATCCTAGATACTTTTTAATTTCACCTAAATGCTTTAATTTTATCTTTTTGGCTAATAATGATATAATCTCATTAGCTTCATTATTAGTCTTAGTTATCAAAGCAATATCATCTGTAAATAATAACAATAATGACACCGTTCCATTATTTTCTCTTTTAAATACACATGGATCTGCTAAACCAGATTTAAAACCTATATTGTTTAACTCTTTCACAATATATTGGTTCCACTCAAACCCAGATTGTTTCAACCCATAAAGACTCTTTTTGAGTTTCCAATAATCATTACTATTTACTTTATTGTCTTTTATACCTACTGGTTTTCTTAAATATATAGTGTGCTGCAATGGTGCATGTAGATAAGCAGTTTCCACATCTAAATGGTTAATGACATAGTTTTTCTTAGCTGCCCACACTAATGCTGCTCTTAAAGATGTTGCTTTAAGACTTGGTGCAAAAACTTCATCATAATCAAATGTAGTTTGATTAAATCCTTGAGCTACTAACCTAGCTTTATGGGTAACAGTCCCATCATTTCCAGTTTTTACTTTAAATATCCATTTGCACCCAATGGATTTTTCTCCTGGAGGTAATTTAGCATCTTCATAAACTTTCATTACCTTTAATGAATTTAGTTCCTTTTCCATTGCCTTTTGCCAATTCTCCTGATCCTTAGCAGGATACATCCTAAGTTCATCTACACTAGTTGGAACTTTAGTTACTTGGCAAACTATACTTGCTTGATATCTATCAGGTGGTCTAGTTATACGTGTAGTACGCCTAGGTATTACAGGACTTACAGGTGGACTTTCATTAACTAACTCTTCTTGATTATCTAACTCTTCCTGATCAATTGTTTCCTCTTGTTCTGGTCCTATTTGCTCTTCGTGGACTTCTTCTTTAATTGGACTCTTCTTATAACTAGTCTGATCTTTCTGCCTTTTGTAGGGTTCAATAATTACTTCATTATTTAAATCTTGCTCTAATCTATTCCATCCTACATGTTCTAGGAATTTTGCACTAGCACTGGTGTAAACTCTAGATGTACCTGGTTCCCAGAATCTATAAGATCTATGATTAGATGTATATCCTACAAAATATAATCTTTTAGCTCTATGTTGTCCTTTTTGTCTAAATTGTGTAGGGATATGCACCCATGCTGGTGCTCCAAATGTGTGCATGTAACTTAAATCAGGTTTTGTACCATGCCACAGTGTGAATGGTAATTCACCTGTTGTTGAATTAACAACATTATTTAATATATGATTACCACACATTATTGCTTCTCCCCACAAATTGTCAGGTAATCCTGAATCAGACATCATAGTTCGTGTCATTGATTGTAATGTTTGGCCTCTTCTCTCTATAAAGGCATTATGTTGTGGCCTATATGGTGCAGACATTTTATGTTGAATACCTAACATTCTTAGTCTGTTCTGGAATTTATTATTTGTAAATTCTGTACCATTATCTGTTATAAGAGTTACTAATTTCTTTTTAGTTTTTCTTTTTGCAAATTTTATCCAATTAAAGAGATTTTGATACGTTTCAGTTTTGCTTTTCATTAAATAGCAAAACCCATATCTAGAATAATGGTCCATTATACTTAGTATGTAACGAGCTCCTCCTACACTTGGTTTTATAGGACCTATTAAATCTGCAAATACTACCTCTAAAGGTTCTTTAGTAGTAAATCCATCAACTCTATTAGCTGGTGTAACCCTGGCTTTACTTTGATTACAAATAGAACATTGCAAATACTTATTACAAGGTTTCAAACTTATTCCCTTAGATAATTCAACAGTTTTCTTAAGCATTTTAAAATTTAAATGCCCTAACCTTCGATGTAACAAGTGAATACATTCATCATGAGGTTTCTTATTTTCATAAACTGTGTTAGCCACCTTTAAACCATCATCATTTAACACATATAATTCACCTCTTAAAGATGCAGTAATTTTCTTATCTTCTTTCTCAATTATGCAGTTATCTCCCCTAAATGTAACTACATATCCTAGTTTAACCAAAATTCTAACTGAAATTAAATTAAACTTAAGTTGTGGTACATATAACATTTTTACATTCTCTTTTATAAAAGAACAATATGCTATACCTTGACCTTTAGCTTTCAGTTTCCAGCCATTGGCTAACGATATCTGCTGTGTACTCTTGGACATTTTAATAAAATGTTTCTTATCATTAGTTATACAATGTGATGCTCCACTGTCAACCACCCATAAATTATTTTTTACAGCTCCGTTAGTATACATGGCTAACTCTAAATATTTCTTTATCTTTTGATGACTTTTTATATTCTGGCCAGCGTTCTGGCGTTTTGCCTTTTTACAAAATCTTGCCAAATGTCCTCTTCCTCCACAATTAAAGCACTTTTTAATTGCATATGCAGTAGGAGTTTCATTATCTTCTTTTTGAGGTTGCTGCCTCCTTAACTCGTCTCTTTCAAGCCTTCTTCTGGCCTCTTCAATCAATCTGCCAGTTATATCAGTTAAAGTTAGGCTTTCCTTTGGCAATATTTCAAGTGAAGTTACGTAATTGTCATAGGTTTCGTTAAGGGAAGATAGTATTATATAGACTTGGTGTAGTTCAGAGAAAATAAGCTCTTTCTCGTGCAGTTCTTGAAAAATGCTTTGCATAGTTTTCAAATGACTCAGCATATCACCATTCTTATGGAGATGTGTACTGAAAAGTTTCCGTGTTAGATTTATGTGAGCACCAACATTATCTCGAACATAAATCCTCTTCAGCTTCTGCCAACACCCAACAGCTGTCTTTTCTCCATGGATATAAACAAGCTGCATATCAATTAAGGTTAAAGCAATAATGCAAATTGCTTGTTCATTTTTATGCATAAATTCTTCTATCTTTAATTTGTCTTCCTCATCCTCTGGATCCCATTCTTCTACGTTTGGTGGATTTTCAATTATGTTCCACAAACCTTCTCTTCGTAGAAGCAGACTACATTTCATAGACCATGATACATAGTTTGTTCCATCCAACTTGGATATAAGGGACAAACTTTATGGATATAAAACTATAATTAATAAAACACAGCTGTCTGTTTACTGTAATGTATAACAACACAAACTCTCACTTTTACATAAATCTGTTTTATCCTAGTTAAACTGACTTTACAGCCTCTGGGCCCATAACCAGTGTTAAGCCTGGTTTCCCCAACCAGGGTTAGGGAGACAAGCTAAACAGAATGTGCAGCTTAGTCAGATAGGCACACAGATAAATGAGTGAGCTAAGCTTGTATGTTTATTAACATACAGTAAAAATGACAGATACGCTTGTGCTATCAAATATATAGTTTATTCCATTATGAGTTCATAGCATAGTCAAAATAACAGTCCAATAGTCATGTATCATTTAGTCAGTCCATTCAGGGATATTCAATTAGCAAAGTCCGTGTTGAATACCCTATGTCAATACACTTACAAGCCAGTCCTTTGTTTTCTCTCCCGTTCGAGCAATGCAGTGTTGTGTCCTTGCAGTAATCAGGAACTTCAAAGCCAGAGAGATAGCAAGCTGCAGCCTTGCTTCTTTTAAAGTGCTTTCACAACCACTCCCTTAATTACTATCCCACAGTTAAAGTTGCAGACACTTTAACTTACAAACTATGATTACATATTATTATTTACCTAAACCAGTTAGGGTAAAACAATGTTATCCCTAACAATATATTATTTACTTCTAAGTAAACTTCTGTTTTACAAATTGCTGTTTATGTTTAATTCTAGATAATGGAAAGCCAAATGGTCACTAAATGCCCAGTTATAGGAATACATATAAATGACCCCACAAAAAAGGTGCTAGGCTTTGAACTACAACACCAATGGACAATCTTTAAGTAGGGGTTAAAGATTGTCTCAAACTCAAGGCTCAAGCCCATGGTGTGCTTAGATCTGGCTTGTGGGGCCACCCTGGAAACAGTGAAGGACCAGCTCACAGTGCCTCTGCCAGCAAACACTTTACAGTTGTTTTCACTGGTAGAGGGTTGCAGGAGGCAATCACAATCGGGAATAGAGCACGAGAGCTTGTTTTTGCTAAGAGTGCTCAGTTTGCCGGGACTCTAAATGGGACATAGTATGCTCCCATCAGTATGGCTGTAGACATACACATCAAACTAGATCACATCATGACTGGCTGTAAAATGAGTACCTATACCAGTTGAGTGGTTGGTTTTTTTTTAATATAAACTATGCTGTGCTTCAATGGCTAAATGACCTAGGCATTAATATTTGAACATATATCTTTTTAATACTTATATTTTATTGGGTTCTACTAATCTCGTTGAAATATTAATTTATATTGCTAATCCATGTATGATATGTCATACCCTAAATAATGTGGACTTTTACTTAATGTAAATTACTATGAACAGAAAATTATTCTAAAATTTGAATAACCAAAAAATACATCATCTTTTTATATGAGAAAATATCTTATTTGGGTAAAACTGGCAATAAAAACGATAGTAATTAAGTATGTAAGTATTCCAGTCGCATACTTGAACATTTGGAGAAATCAACTGTTTTAGATTGTGTTTTAGCTATTTACCGACATCCCATTAAACTTTAATGGTTGTTAGTCTTTCAAGGTTACTAATGAAATGAGGTTACAATTTTAATACAATTTTAAGGCACATTATTCAGCCTATTTAAATTGGGCTTAAATATGTTTATCAGAAAATATCAGTAAGATTTTATTTCTATAAACAGTATTTTTTCAAATAATCAAACAGCACTTAGAGTATCCAAAATCAAGAACAACAAAGCGATTTTAATTTAGTCTGAAAGAACCAACGTGGCCTGAACTTCGAAACTGAAGAATTTTCTTTCTGTTTCTCTTTTAACTCAACAACATATCCTCGATTCCGTGAAATCCTCATTCCGAAAGAGTTCTCCCGTTGCCAGCCGCGGTCATGTAGATTTGCCTTCAGAATGGCTTTTTCGGGGTTGGTGGAAGATGAGATCTGCGCGGCTGTCATTTGATTATAATTGGCTGATGGCGGCCTGTCGGGGTGGGGAGAGGAGGAGAGATGGAACATTCGGAGGTTGCGGTAGCTGTGCCGGACGGGGGCAGTGCAGTTATTGTCTGAAGATAGGGCTTTTCCGCGGGCGGAAAATCGGTCGGAGGTTTGCCAGGCCGTTTTTTAATTCGGCCTCTTGGCAGTTTGGATCCTACTTCGAAGAAAAAAGGTGGCCCACACCTCCGCAGTTACGCAGAAGATTCCAAGCTGGCCTATCTGCTACGCCGCCGCCCAACTTTGGTGTCAGGAACGTCATCGGAACAGACTTCCCCTCCCCCATCTGCGGATTTCTCTGGGCCCTCGCCTGCTGATTTTTAGTCGTTCTTTTCAACAGCCGAACGGTTTTTATTTATCGGTATTTAAAAGACAAAGCTCTGTCTAAAATATTAAATAAATACTTGTGATCTGAAACGCAGAATAGAGAAACAGAGGAAGAAGCAGTGCTGTTGCAACCGTTCTATACAGCGCCTGAGGGAGTTGTATAGGGGCGCGTGCACGGTGAAACGTGGGGTGGTGGTGTTGTACTAGCTCACGCCTCTTAGGTGCGCGAAGCTAAGTTAGGGGCTGTGGGGGAAGGAGGGTGGGCACACATTCGCACGAGACGGAACATTGGGTTCCGTGTCTCTCTTGTGTTGTGTGTAGGCGCGCACGCGCGACCTGGGTGTGAAGAATCTCTGGATCACCTCCCGCCCCCCGAAACTGCGGTGCAGGAAACGAGGGTGTGAGTGTAGCTGTAGCCCAAGTCCGTTCTGGGTGGCTTTTTCTCCCCTCCCTTCCACCGCCCCCTTTTTAGACCTTTATATTTATAACTATTTATACTGAAACGACTATAAAATAATGGCAAAATCAGGAGGCGGCGGCGGCGGCGGCGGAAATGGCAGTGGTGGAGTAGCCGGCGGCGGCAGCGGTGGTCTAACCTGGGTGGTAAGTTGCCTGGCATTCTTTCCCTATTTCTTTCTCCCTTTCCCGCTGTTGATGCTTTCCTAATCGTCCAGACCGAAACGAGAGGGGGAAGGCCCCAAGGGAATAATGGAGGAGCAAAGATGCTTATTAGATGGAGATGCGGGAAGACAATTCGAAGAACTGGGGCAGGGGACGATTATTCCGGCCCGCGAAAGGGATGGGAGGCAACGGGAATGTGGATTTGATGGCATGGGGGAGCTGACATGTTTGGTTTGGGCCTGCAGGATTTGTGCTTCAGCGAAGATTCATCCACATATTTAGCAGGAGGGCCTTGTATTCGTATTCATGCCGTTAAATTACACATCTATTTCACTGAATTTCGTTTGAGAAGGCCTATTTGCCTCTTCCTGGTTTCCCAGACTGTAAAATTCTTCGATTTGTTTAGCTTTAGACCAAGGAAGAAGCTTTCTGAACAATAATTTCCCTTATATGAAAACCAGTCCAGTTTCTACATTTACATGTGTTTTTAAGTTTTCTCCTATTGTAAAATAATGAAACTATAGCCATTTCAATCTTAGAGTAGAATAAAATAGAGTTAGTTGGGGGAGAGTATTTAAGATGCAGTATAAGAGAAAATTAGACAGTGTGGGTATTTAGGATTACAGATGTTATTTTAGGCTAATTAAGAGTAATTTTTTCTTGAAAGATTGGGGTTGGGGAAAGAGACAATAGAATGGATACTTCTTAATTTCTGTAATTTCTTTAGCCTATTACTAACTTCTATTTCTCTTGTTCCACAGAAAGTTCAAACAGGGTCACTTCCTTATTGTAACTGACCATAAAAAAGGCAACATAGCACAACAATAGCAAAGCAGTTCATGTGTTTATCAAAAGGGTTTGCTGCTATTCTACAGATGCATGAACCAATAGAATGCTAGAACTTGAAGTGGAAAAAATATTTAAAATCTACTTTTCATGTTAATGTCGCTGTTTCTTTGTAAAACTAATAAAGTCACATGTCTTTTGTGTTGAAGAATGTGTTTTTACAGAAGCAGCTGCATCTTAAAAGTAAAGGATACTGAGACTACAGTCTTATAAATTAAGATTGTGTCAGCATTGGACTGATAGAAAAATCATGTATTACCTACAAAGTTCATTCTTTTGCTTTTTATACAACTTCTGCAAAGTTGCAGAAGTGGCAATAAAATGGATTCTATAAGTGGCCTGTAACTTGGGAAATACATTAACCTGTTGTTTTTTTATGACATTAAAGGCCATGTTGTCATAAGCAAACCAACGTTTTTTTAAAAATAATAGATTACAAACATGTTGTAGGTTAAGTTACAAGTGAATGATTCCAGCTTACTCTTCAGAGTAGCAATGATTCAGAAGTATTTTGATAGTTTTCTTAATTGTCTTCTTTAAGAAATATTTTAAAGTGCAGTTTTAAGTATAGGTCAGGCATGTCCAATCCAGGGCCCATAGGCTGCATGTAGTGCTTGACAGCTAATAATGCAGCCTCACAAGATCATGAACTTTTAATGTTATTATTTGATTTATATACAGTTATATATTTTAGAGGTAGCCCAAGGCATTCCTCTTCACTCAGTGTAGCTCAGGCAAGCCCATAATGAACCTTGTTGAACAATCACTTATTCATTGGAAGTTGTGACAGTGCTGAAGGAATGGGACTTCTGATTGCTCTTTGTAGTTGAGACCATCATAATGTCCCTGAGATCATGTAATTCCAGTTTACACCTGGCAGTCACCTTATACTGTTGCAGTGTCTCATAGTCATGTGATCACTGATCGTAACCTTTTACAACTTGCAAACTTCAATACCATCTTCCAACAAGCAAACTCAATGGAGAAGCCAGTAAGACATTACAAATGGTGATCACATGACTTCACTGGATTTGTCTAACAATGGCAAGTGAGTCTGCCACAACTGCCATTTAAGTTACTGCAATCACATGACATTGCTCTTTACAACTCGCTTAGCAGTCGAGTTGTCAATCCAATCCCCATTATTAAGTAAAAACTACCTGTATATTGTTTGAGATGGTACAGTATGTAAATGTGAGCTGTATGTTCTAAAATCTGTCTAAACAAAACATTTAGAAAAGATACTCTGGCTAGATTTATTTATTTAATCGAATTTATATCTTTCTGGAATTGTAGGCTCAGCTGCTCACAAAAAGATAATGACATCATCATAAGTAATAATGTATTACCTACAAACCTCAAAAATAACTTACTGTGAACATTAAATACCCTAAAAAAGGTTCCAGCTGTTTTTGAAAAGTGGAAAATGTTGCAGTCAATCAAATTTCAGCAATGAAATACTTCATTTTTAAACAACTAGGCATGAAATATGCACGCATATATCATTTCCTTTGTGAAATAAGCAAGGAATCCACAGATAATTATAGTCCGTTATATCCAAACAAATATAGATAGATGTTCCCATACTTATAAACAGGTTATATTCCAGGTGACTGTTTGTAAATCCATTTTGTTCATAAGTCCAAACAAACATAAAAATCACTCTTGCACTTAATTTCAGGCTTGCACAGTCACTATAGCATATACCTCTAAATAGTGAATGGTATTTATGCACATCAGCAGACAGCATGTGAGCAAAGTTCTGAGAAGATGGGAAAGGTTTATGGTATATTTTATCTGGTAGCTTCTAGGTTGGAATGGTTAGTATTTGCAAAAGTTCATAATTTGAAAGTTCATAATTCAAATAATATCTACAATGGCTTCCAAACAAGATTTAACAGTAATGATTTAAAATTAGCTTTCTTTGTATTGTAAAGTAAAATCCCAATTGCCCGTTTAGCCAGTTTGCCTTCATACACACTCAGTTTTTCTCAAGAATCTAGGATTCATAATTTGTTGACATAGTATATGTGTGGATCCAAGCAGTGTATAATTGATGGATGGCATTTTATTGTTATTACTATTATTATTTGGAAGCCATTAGTTCCCTTTTCAATCATAAAATGTTATTAGCTTACTAGCTACAACTTTACTAACTTTGACTTCTCAATCTTAAGTGCCTTCTACTTATTGTGAACTTCGTAGTTATTAACAATGATTTAACAAAGACTAAGAATTTAGGCAGCTGAAACTTGCATACCTGGAAGATAGTAAGGTTGGGGAAGTTTAATATAAGCAAATAATTTTATTAAAATTAAATGATTTTAAAAGCAATCAATTAACATTTTGATTATTTGGTATTTCTACATTTTTCTATAAAATAGAAAAATATGACTTCATATTATGAAAACTAGACCAGAAAATAGTTAAATTCAAGAACTTCATTGTTCATAGCAGCTAAATAAAAATCTATCACAGACTTGTGCATGCCTTAATGATAAATATCAGCTTTTTAAAAATACAACAAATTGTCAATTTATAGGACTCTGGATATAATCCCCAAACCTTTTCCTAAAATAATCCCAAAACAATAGACAAAGTCTCCTTTATCTGACATTTGGACAGTTCATGTAAATTGCATCTTTTGTGCCAATTTATGTTACTTGTATAATGTCTAAGCAAATAATGTAAATTAATACAAGGTAGTGAAAAATATATTATTTGTGTAAATATAAAATTGATGAGAATGTCTCATATTGATTAACTTTTGGATTAAACAGACATTTTAATAATATGCAATTCTTCATAAATGCTCCATTAAAGCATGGATTTAACTTCGTTACTTTTCATAATAATGGTAAACATAAATAGTCCAAAATTGCAAAAAAATATCAGTTGGGCTAAGTGTAAAAATATTCATTTGGTGGTTTCCAAAAACCTTTAATTAATCTTTTTTCATAATCTTCATATTTATTTGCTAATAAATTATTTCTGTCCTTATTTTCCACTACATCTTCAGCAACAAGGTTATGCCTTGAATTTTCTACCCCTGTACCTGAATGTTATAAGAATCATACTTTTGAATTTTTAATAAAACACATAAATGATAGCTTCAATTTAATTTGGATAATATATGTTTGATTTGCATTTTTGGAAATAAACTTTTTATTATGAATAAAATATAACTTGTAGCATTTCTTCTGAATAATTCCTGTAAATGAATAAAAGTTTTGATTTCTATAAAAACACAATGTATTTGCTGATTAACAGTATATTGACCCTAGATAATTTAATACACTAACGTAATTTCTTGTGTGTATTCTACTGTAGCTACCTTCTGACCCTTTCTGAATAAATTGCAGAAATTCCTTAAATTTATACTTTTAAAGTTTAAATCGAAAGAGATTTGCAAAACATTTTACCAGCCTGGGTTTATTTGACAATGTATGATTTAATAATCTATATTTTGTAAGGATAGCATCCATTTTTATATCTTTACAAAATTGTCACTAGCAATCTTTTTGAGGAAATTGATTGGAAATTGTAACTCTTAACAATATATAGTCTTTAAGTATCTAAATACTAGTTTTCAGAAAGCAAAAGCTGTCCTTCAATTCCAAAATTCTGAAACTATGTATATATAAAACTATATTGTGCCCTATTTCCAATCTAGAAATTTTAATTTATATGCCAATTATATCCATTAAATTTTCTGTCAGCTTGATTAGGATAAGCTGCATACAGAATACAGAAGTAGTGAAAATTAATGTAAACATGATTTTGATCCATTTTGCCTCCCATCAAAATTAAAGGTTACAGTGATTCTCTTCTATCAAATCTACATCTGTATTGCTTACCTACAAGCTTTCTTGATTTGAGCAAGAAAAATTAAAATGTGATTCAAGGTATGCATAGGTAAATGTAAAATACTTGTTGGGAATACCTTAAACCAAGCCTATTTTTTCCCAAGTTTACATAGTCCTTCCAGAGGACAGATGTGCCAAGGAAATGACATGTCTCTGTTAAGATATTCTTGTCAGAAGCTATGTGCATGTCTGCACATGTTTCAAAAAACATAAGAGATGGCTTAATGAGTCTCATTGTGTGCATTTACCAAAAAGCATTTACAAATCTAGGAAAACAATCTGTTAGGAAAGAGCATAATAATATATATAATTCACATAACAGTCTATCTTCTTAAATGTCAAGATATTTGAAATAAGTTGAATGATCTAAAAATTAATAGGAACTTAAAATGGTATACTGAAAAATGCTTTTCAGAATTTCTGCTCCTATGTTTCAAATAAGGTCTAATTGTATATTGGATGGATGGTATTTTTGAAGGGATGGATAATTTGTGTTTGGGAGGCTTTTCAAAATCTCAATAATCATAGTTAGAGATACAGATATCACTCATAGTGGATATAAATAATATTTTGCTCCATTTTTACTTTTAGGAATAATTATTCAAAAATGAATTGCCATACTTTCCAAAGATTTAATACAGTGGATATCCTGCTTATTTTGTTTTTAAAAGGAAAGATTCCCAGTTAATACAAATTGTGTCAGGCTTGGAAGGGGAAGCAATGATATATTTTTTTCAGTTGTAGCAGTTGAAATACTGAGTTATTCTATCATGGAAGCATAATTAACTCTAGGTTCTAAATTTCTCTCTGTCCCATTGATTTAAATAAGGTAGGGTAGGACAGAACAGAATAGAATAAATTCTTTATTCACCTAATGTGTTTAGACATACAAGAAATTTGGCATTCTGTGACTGATTCAGTAATGTTTGAGTTTTTACAAGTGGTTGTTAATCTAATTACTATTTCAATAATTTTAAATGAATATTTGTTTAGTGATTTTATTAATGGTTTAAAATAGA
This sequence comes from Hydrophis major, assembly GCA_033807585.1. Lineage (NCBI taxonomy): Eukaryota > Metazoa > Chordata > Lepidosauria > Squamata > Elapidae > Hydrophis > Hydrophis major. The sequence continues at coordinate 139,697,109 of CM066343.1, read as the reverse complement.
ACACTAAAAGATGCAAACTAAAAAAGAAAAGGAAGAAAAAATCAATAAAAAATTAAAAGTACTTCGTCTCATCCATAAGAAAGTCATGGCATATATAAATAACTCCATAAACTGTTCGCCTCCTCTTAACTAAGAACCATAAAAACCCATTTCGTATTAGGCAAGTAAAATAAATAAATTCCTCATTCTTCAGTCCAATAACCAGCAAAAGATCCAAGCAAAGATCTAAGATTTTAACATTAGTTAGCATATATAAACCTCAACATTCCGGATTTCAACATTAGAAGGCAGAAAATAGTTCCAATATCCAATGTAAACAAGTATATTGTTCTATGAATGAACAAGTTACGTTCCAAGAGGTCCATTTTATTTGCAAATTCAACATCCTCAACACAATTCTTGCCTTATAATATGCAAGCAGATCTGTGGACATTATGTAAAAGGAAGTCAGGAGAAGGCAGAAAAATAAAAGTGGAAAGGATTAATTTCTAGACTAGAGCATCACCTACATAACAGTTCACTAGAAACTAACTTTTTCCCACTATTTTCCAACTTCAGGATCTTCTAGGGTTGGAGTTTTGAATTGAATAGAATAGAGCTGGGAGGAACCTTGGAGATCTTCTAGTCCAGCCCCCTTATCAAACAGGAGACCCTGCACCATTTCAGACAAGTAGTCTCCAGTCTCTTCTTAAAAACCTCCAGTGATGAAGCACTCACAATTTCTGAATGCAAGCTGTTCCACTGGTTTGTTCTTACTGTTAGGAAGCTTCTCCTTAATTCCTGGTTGTTTCTTTCCTTGATTAATTTCCATCCATTGTTTCTTATCTTGCCCTCTGGTGCTTTAGAAAATAAGTTGACCCCTCCCTTCTTTAAGGCAGTCTCTCAAATACAGGAATACTGCTATCATTTGCCCTCAGTCTTTTTTTCTAGACTAGCCAAATCCTGCAGCCGTACTTCATATGTTTTAGTCTCCATGTCTTTAATCATCTTAGTTGCTCCTCTCTGCACTTTTTCCAAAGGCTCAACATCTTTTTTTGTAATGATAAAAATAAAATTGGATGCAGCATTCCAGGCATGGCTTTACTAAGGCTTTATAAAGCAGTACTAATACTATATGTGACTGGTTCTATGCCAAAGTCATATATAGTATTGTATCATTTGTATCTGTTGATACAACCAAGCATTGTATTAGTTTGGGGGGGGTAATGCTGCATACCTAGTGTTGACCTTCCACTAGGACTCCAAGATCCCTCTTATAGTTATTGTTTTTGAGCCAGGTTTCACCTAATCTGTATTTGTACCATTGATTTTTCCTGTCTAAGTGTAAAACCTTGTCTTTCTCCACATTAAATTTAATTGTATTCAAATTTGTCAATATCTTTTTGGATCCTGAACTTATCTTCTGGGGTGTTCTCTCTTACTGTCAGCTTAGTATCATCTTCAATTTTGATGAATTCCACTTCTGTTCCCTCATCTAAGTCATTTATGAAGATATTGAAGAATACTGGGCCTAAGACAGAACCTTGTAGCCCACAGCTTACTTCCCTTCATGTAAATGTAGTATCATTAAGGGCTATTCACTGAGTACGGTTTAACAGCCAGTTACAAATCCATCTGGTGACAATGCTACCTATCCCACATTTTTTTAGCTTAGCAAGAAGTAGGTTTTGGGTAGGTTTGTTTGTATAGGCAAAGGTTTGCAACTTTGTAATGTCTGTAAAAGAAAACTCAGGTTTGACATGACAAAGAGAGATAATTTCTCCTTTACAAAAAGACAAACTCCAATACACAATATTCCAAATAGTAACTTTTCCCATTTGAATATACATGCCATATTCCATTCTAATACACAGGTGCATATCCATATTTCACAAATAATAATCCCTATATGTTAATATAACAAAAGATTAACATTTAACATATCATAGAGAAAAAACTTATCCTTAAAAAAAACAAATCCTCTAGATTCTTCTGATTAATAGACTGGATAATAAATAAAATGGTTTTAAACTATTTGAACCTTAAAGAAACCTGATCTTCTTTATTGTACAGCTCTCTTTCTTCCTGGTTTGTGGTAAAACTTAAGTTGTCTTTATATTTAAACAACAAACTATGGTCATGCAAACTGGCAAACTAAAGACAATGAAATGCATGAATCCAAGGATTATTAATATAATTCTAAATATTATTTTATTATTCAGAAGGTATCCTATATAGCATTTCTCTTGAATGGGATTTTTATCTATGATAGCCATTTAGTGAAACTGAAGAGACTATAAATTCCTGTGCAGATTAAAAAATTGTATTGTAGGCAATATCTCGTCATTGTTGGACTCCTACCTTATCTTATTATTTAAAACATAAATGAATAAATTTTAAGCAAATACTAGCTGCTAACAATTTTATCTTCACAAATAACTAAGCTCATCTAGGCCCAATATTATCTAAATATTAAAATGATATCTGCAACTCAATATTTTGTTTAGAAATATGTAGGCTTACCAAGCTATATGAGTAAATTGGCATGACAGACAGTTCTTCAAGTGCTAAATAAAATGGAAAAATGTAGCATAGTTGTCTTCACATTCATGTTGGCAAGCATTTCTTAAATTTAGCAGCCTTTTCTCTTTATAGTTATTTTTCAACAACATCTGTATGTCCCTCCGGATTTCAAAGGAGCCCATAGCCTGAAAAAGATTATTTAAAATTATATAGTAACAGACTCTATTAATTTCCAAATTATAGGTATTGTTGTACCAGTAACACATTTTCCAAAGTTTTTGAGTAGGTCAAAACTGAGACTTATATTATTTTTATATATATTACAGACACTGTTTGATAATCAAAACAATGCTTCAAAAAAAGAAGAACCTGAACACACAAATAAAAATGATTCAAAAAAGCTGTCTGTTGAGAGAGTTTATCAAAAAAAGACACAACTTGAGCATATTCTTCTCCGTCCTGATACATACATTGGTTCTGTAGAACCTTTAACTCAGGTAATTTCATTTTCTTTTTATTTGAAGAGTCAGTATTATTGAATATACCAAATCTTACTTGTATTTGGATAGTACAAATGATAATTTGGACTATTTTTTAACATTTATTAGTAGCTCAGAGTCATTTGGTGAGTGAGTGGTAATATAAATCAATTAAACAAATCTCTAAAATATAATGAGGATTCTTTTTTAAAAAAATTAAGCATATTTTAAAATAATACAATTTTTTTGTTTATGACAACTTTTTATTTACAGTTGATGTGGGTGTTTGATGAAGATACAGGAATGAATTGTAGAGAAGTCACTTTTGTTCCTGGTTTATATAAAATATTTGATGAAATTCTTGGTAAGTATTTATAACAATAATATATTAACAGCATTTGAAAATTATTTTGAAGTAGAATTATTCAGGTATATTTTGGCATGTTGTGAATATATTGTTATTAATAGTAAATGTGTTAACTTGTTAAAAAGATGAAAAGACACCAAGGTATCATGTTTTCTTTCCTTTCGGAATGAATTATGAATTTATTCCTAATTTATACAGATATTTATATACTCATGTTATTTATCTGTGATCTAGAAATTAAAAAAAAAAACATTTCTATGAAAATCCTGGTGACTAATAATGGGAAGCTATACCAATCAGTGATAATTTTACAGCAGGAATTAACCAAATAGTAATTAAATCTGCTACTAATTTAGACGGCTACTAACATGGGATAACTTTGTATTACATCTTTATTTCATATTTTCTTATTACAATTTCATATCAAATATCAGCATATGCTTTTTAAAAATATTCAGCAGCTTGATTTGAATCACAAGGAACATCAACCTGATTCACTATTCAATTAACATTCTTATATTTACAATATCCTGAAAATCAATTATGAGTTGCATGGATAATCTTTGGCTTATGACTAGTCTTTTAACCTTTAATGGTCATTTGAAGTTATAGTGGACCTTCCAAAAATTATTTACAACTTGTTCCCAAATTTATGGCCATTGCAGCACCTCAGTGGTCATTCACTCTTACAACCAACTGCAGAGACACTATAGCCCCTTCTCGCCTATCTCCCCAATTTCTCACCAAACTCCCACAGGCCTTTTCAAAACACATTGACATGTTGAGGGAGGGAAAAGCCTGCAAAGTCCTGGTAGCAGGGGGAATTAGCCTGAAAGAATGAGTAAAAGATCTGTAGGTACTCAGTAGGAGAGTAAAACCTACACCCAGTAGGAAGGAGGAAGGAAAAGGCTTTGAAGGACCTGGTGGGAGAGGCAATCCAAGGGGTGTGAAGCAGAACACAGGATGTTTCCTGCAGTTTCATATGGAGAATTACTACATTTTCTTAGCAAGTTTATTTACTTTTAATGAATCTTGCTTAGAAATTTAACTTTTTTCTATATGATTATATAATAAAAGGAAAAATGGATGTTGAAATATGTCAGTTGATAAAAGTATAAAAATATGTAAGATTAAAATATTTTAACTAAACACAAGATGATTTTAAAACTTGATTGTTAGCATTTTCATCTTGGAAAACTGACATAAACATAACATACAAGGTGCCCTTTAGCTTTTTTTATATAGAGAAAGAATATGATACTATTCTAAATCATTATATTAAAAAATCCAATTGAACTTTGTGGCCTGTAACTTTTTCTTGCACAATTGCTGAGGTTTGTTGTAATTACCACATATAAAAAATATAGCATTTCTCTTATTTGTAACTTTTAAAAATTATCTAATAGAAGTTATTACTTCTAATAAATGCTTATTTATTTTAGTAAATGCAGCTGACAATAAGCAAAGAGATAAGAATATGACATGCATCAAAATATCAATTGATCCGTAAGTAAGATGTTTGTTCATTTATAATAACAATATATTACTAAAACTCTTATTGTGTTTCTTGTTTGTACCCTCAAGTTAGCTCAAACAGTACTGCAGCAACTTTATACTACAGCAACTTTGAATCAGGCTGCCTAAAATACATTAATTTAAAGTAGGCATAAAAAATCCAGAACCCATTATTGTGGAATTGAAATTTTCATGATATTCAAATCAGTTTTATTCAAATTGTGGTTATTGCAGTGTTCATATGCTTCTCTCAGTAACATGATCATGATTTTCTGCACTCCTTGCTAGCTTCCCACAAGCAACATCACTCCCGCTACCACTTATTTTTTGTCCACCCACAATCATTCTGTTTTTCTGTTTTCTGTAGGTAAGTAAATATTGAATTATTTTTAATGTTCATTCATACCTACAATTATTTTTCTATTTATGAAATATTTCTTCTTAGATGATCATGGAATTTTTTAGCATTGAGGTTAAAAAAGATGTGGTCACTCAAAAAGTTAATGTTCATTTTGGTCAATCAGACTGTATTATTTTTCTTTCAAAAAATGATCCAATAAGTCATAAGGTTGTCTAATGTTGTACTATTGAATATGCATAATAAAAGCAGTATGGAAATATTTTAAATAAATAAATATGTATTTGGCTGTCTAAGAAAGAATTACGATACCTGAAGGTCAATATCTTTATTTTTTTAATGTAGTTTTTATTGTTGAATTAATTTTGGGATAGAAGTAATAAAATGCTTCTTTGTATTAAATATTAAAATTAAAACAGGAATATAACTTCATAATAAAATAATATGAATTGAATATATATAAAATGAAAGTACTTCAATGAAGAAATTTAATTTAAATATCTGTTCAAGATACACAAATTCTACATTTGATTGTTTAAATTGTAGCAGTTGTCATGACATTTCTAAATATAAATGATAGATTTTAAATATGCTATTTTGTTGTGCAAAATATGCTATTTTGTCATACTTTATAGATATCCCAATATCATTTTCCACTTTTTTCATTTTCTATTCTTAAATCTTGTGGATTCTAATTCATGTATTTTCTAGCATAGATCTTTTAAGCAATTCTATTGTATATGAATATTATTGTGGTGTTTGCAGCTTCAAATTGGTCATCTAGGACAATCTTTTTGTCCTTTGTGTATTGATCTGTTGACATGGATGAGTATTTGTTGGATAGCACACCAAGATTGTATGTCTTAGATCAAGTTCAGGATTTAATCACTGTACACTACATTAATGTGTAGTATAGTGATACAAAACAAGCTGAGCTGTGTGACAAAGATTTCCTAATACTAAGATATCTGTAAAATATTTGAATATTTGATCAGGGACATTAATTCAGGTAAAAGATGTTTTAAATTCCTATTTTTCAATTTTAAAATATCCTATCTACAAGGAAGAGATATCATGTCCATCTTTCGGTTTCCATCTTGTGGAATCCCACTACACTGAAGAAGATTCTGTGTAGTTTTAGAATAGATGTGGTGGGGATTGGAAACGCTTGTAAGGTTAATATTACTTTAAGTAAAAGATAGTCTAGAATATAGGCAAGATTCTTAGTTGAAGATTGTAACTGCAGCCACCACTTCTCTCAGCATTGGAGAAAAGATATGCGTTGTGTGGTATTCAACCAGTGATATCACTGTTTGTTATGTTTGTCTTGCATATTATCTTAATTGCTCTAACACAGCATAAGATATTGGTAAGTGTAGTGACTTACTGCTAATCGGGTAACTTGTGAATTTGTAAACTGTATGATACACTGAAGCATTTGTTTACATTGTTGAAAACTATAAAGGCAACTGTAATTTTCTGCGGTTAAAATATTTACTGTTTTTTCTTCCAGGGAGTCAAATATTATAAGTATTTGGAATAATGGAAAAGGTATTCCTGTTGTGGAACATAAAGTGGAAAAGATGTATGTTCCTGCCTTAATTTTTGGACAGCTATTAACATCCAGTAATTATGATGATGAAGAAAAAAAAGTTACAGGTTCAGTATAACTTAAATGATAATTTTAAGTAGTAATAACAATTTCAGGATATTTGATGCTTTAATTGGTGTTAGTTAAGAGATTTATAAATGGAAGAGTTAATTTTATATTCCGGCTGCAAAATTTTAAATCAAGTGCTAAAGTATTTGTATATTAAAACATAGTACAAATAGCTCTTGACTTATGATCAAAATTGAGCCCAAAATTTATGTTGCTAACAAGACAGTTGCTTATTAATTTTGCACAATTGTATGATCTTTCTTGCTATAGTTAAGTGAATCATGACAGTTTTTAAGTTAGTAACATGGTTGTTAAATCTGGGTTCCCCATTGACTTTGCTGATCACATGATCCCAGGACATTGCAACTGTCGTAAATATGAGTCAGTTGCCAAGCATATGAATTTTGTTCCTGTGACCATGGGGATGCTGCAGTGACTGTAAGTCTGAAAAATTCTTATGTCACTTTTTCAGTGCTGTTGTAACTTCGAATGGGTCATTAAATGAACTGTTGTAAGTCAAGGACTATCTGTATACCATTTGCAGATCGATGGCATGTATCAGTGGGGGAGATATAGTAAAAACAAAAACATTTCAAGAGATTAATGTTTCCTACTTTTTCAGGTGGTCGCAATGGCTATGGTGCAAAACTTTGTAATATATTCAGTACCAAGTTTACAGTTGAGACTGCTTGCAAAGAATACAAACATAGTTTTAAGCAGGTATGATAGTTTTCCTTTGCTTTTTAAACTTATCTCTTATGTAGTTAAACCTTTTAAAACAGTTTTTAAAAAGATGATAGGACAAGATATTCAAAGATAAGTTCACAAGAGATTTTTCTGATTGAAACTTATTCAAATGAATATAATTGTGTAAGTGCATACCTTTAGTTAGTCTTATTCTTAATAGAATACGATAGAAATATTATTGGTCAGAACCCTGATTTATTTTTTCCACTTTATTCAGCATTCAGTCAGTATATCATAAATTAATTTAGTGATGATGTGGGAATTAATCACATTATATTCAATGCATTAATGATTATATATCATATTGTGAACACATGGATTATGTTTTTCAAGAGAAATATAAAATAAATAAAATGTGATAGTATGTAACATATCCTTAAAGTTTTAGTTTATATGGGAACTGAAAAAAAGAAACATCTACTTTAGAATGAAATGAAAAACATATTTGTTTACTGCTATGTTTTTGTCAGAAATTTTCTATTAATGTATATGCTTGTTGTTTATCTTTTTTTTAAATGAAGACCTGGATGAATAATATGATGAAGACTTCAGATCCTAAGATTAAACACTTTGAAGGCGATGACTATACATGTGTGACATTCCAACCAGATCTTTCTAAGTTTAAAATGGAAAAACTTGACAAAGATATAGTAGCTCTTATGACAAGAAGAGCTTATGATTTGGCAGGAGCATGCAAAGGAGTCAAAGTTATGCTTAATGGAAAGAAATTACCTGTAAGAACTTTAGTAAAATATTTATATAATGAAATTCTATGTATTTAAAACAGAAAATGATTATTCTTGTTAAATCCTAGGTGAATGGCTTTCGTAGTTACGTTGATCTTTATGTAAAAGATAAGTTGGATGAAACTGGACTTGCTCTAAAAGTTATTCATGAACTCGCTAATGAACGATGGGATGTCTGTCTTACTTTAAGTGAAAAAGGATTTCAGCAAATTAGTTTTGTGAACAGTATTGCTACCACAAAGGTGAGTTACTTTACATACTTAAGAGTGATTAAAATAATACACAGTACAGCACAATAACCAGCCTATGAAGCCATCAGAATTCAAATGAATCATATAGCCAACCATAGACAGTACCAATCCTCAACCAACTCATGCAGCCCTCCATCAGCAGTTTATCTCCCAATGACCCTGACTTGATATAATCTCCTTATTACAAGACCCATCACAACTGATCTATCACAAGACCCTTGCTTGGCACACCTACACCTTAAGCCCTTATAAACAGAAGAACACTTGACACTGGCATCCTCTAAACCAGGGGTTGCCAATTTTTTGGACCTCAGGAACCACCAAAATCATAATTTTAAATCCCGTGGACCACTAATATGAATTTTGACTGATGGTGGCTTGCTGATAGAGGTGATGGGGGGAGAGAGATCTGATCTAACCTAGGAGGGCTGGCTGTGATCTCTCTCTCTCTCTCTCTCTCTCTCTCTCTCTCTCTTACACACACACACACACACATCCTTCACATACCCCTACAAGGCAGCCACATTCGTAATCTGCTTTTTGGCTCCATTCTCAGAGAGAGAGAGAGAGAGAGAGAGAGAGAGAGAGAGAGAGAGAGAGAGAGAGAGAGAGAGAGAGAGAGAGATATCTGATCTAACCTTGGAGGGCTGACTGTGATGTTCTCTCTGTCTCCCTCTCTATTTCTATTTCTCTCTCTCTCTCTGTCTCTCTCTCTCTGTCTCTCTCTGTCTCTCTCTCATACACACAGGTCCTTCACACCCCCTCCAAGGCAGCCACATTCCTAATCTGCTTTTCAGCTCCGTTCTCAGAGAGAGAGAGAGAGAGAGAGAGAGAGAGATCTGATCTAACCTTGGAGGGCTGACTGTGATGTTATCTCTGTCTCCCTCTGTCTTTCTCTTTCTCTTTCTCTTTCTCTTTCTCTCTCTCTCTCTCTCTCTCTCTCTCTCTCTCTCTCTCTCTCTCTCTCTCTCTCTCTCTCTCTCTCTCTCACACACACACACACACACACACACACGTCCTTCACACACCTCTACAAGGCAGCCACATTTGTAATCTGCTTTTTGGCTCCATTCTCAGAGAGAGAGTGAAAGAGAGAGAGATCTGATCTAACCTTGGAGGGCTGACTGTGATGTTATCTCTGTCTCCCTCTGTCTTTCTCTTTCTCTTTCTCTTTCTCTTTCTCTCTCTCTCTCTCTCTCTCTCTCTCTCTCTCTCACACACACACACACACACACACACGTCCTTCACACACCTCTACAAGGCAGCCACATTTGTAATCTGCTTTTTGGCTCCATTCTCAGAGAGAGAGTGAAAGAGAGAGAGATCTGATCTAACCTAGGGGGGCTGGTTGTGATGTTCTTTCTCTCTCTCTCTCTCTCTCTCTCTCTCTCACACACACACACACACACACACATACACACAGGTCCCTCACACCCCCTCCAAGGCAGCCACATTCCTAATCTGCTTTTCAGCTCCGTTGCCAGTGGGAGAGAGAGAGAGACACGGTATTCTGCAATCCCAAATAAAGAATGATCGATTGGTAGGAAAAACAGGGTGGGGGATTTTCCTGCAGACTTTTTTTGCGATTTTGCCAGGGTCTCTGTCTGCAGAGAATCATCAAAAAAGTCTGCAAGAAAATTCCCCACCCCATTTTCCTACCGGTCGATCGTTCTTTATCGGGGATCAGAGGATACCGTTTCCAGCTCTGTTCTGGGGGAGAGGGAAAGAGAGACTTGGCTTTATACAAGGAAAGCAGCAGAAGCAGTAGAAAGTCTTTCTTTCTCTCCCCGAAACTCCATTAGAAATGAGTCTTTGCCGAACAGCCTCTTGGAGCAGGAAGCCTTGCAGGGTCCCAAAGATTAATTTCTGACAGAGTTTGGGGGAGAGAAAGGAAGACTTTTCCTTGTGTGCAGTCAAAAGCAGAAGAAGAAAAAAGCAGAAAGAAGCAGGTCGGTGCCCAGACCAGGCACGTGAGGCAAGTTCCCTCTCTTCCCCCCTCCCCTCACTACCTCATGTTCGCAATGCAAACGACACAAGCCTTGTGTTCCTGCGCAGCCTGTAATAATTGCTTTGGGAGGTGCTTTGGGGGGGTGATAATTCTTTGTGGACCACCAAAATTTTCTTGCGGACCATCATGGGCCGCGGACCACCAGTTGGCGAGCATTGATATACACAACAACATAAAATGCAAGTCACGGGGCTAATTTTGGTATTGCTCATACATACACCTGAAAAAAGTAAGGCAAATATTTTAAAATAAGTTGTGAAAGTAATTTTAAACAGATTATTGATGTCATATAAACAAATGTATGAGTTGGTGTATATGATTTGTCAGTATCGACATCTCTTTCATGCCTTAGAATTGTGAAATTTTAGTATGTAGCATATCATTTATTTATTTCTAAAACTCTGCATTTGAATATTTTTGAGCAGACTGCTTAGAAAAATAGTTTGTCTTAAAAATTCCATTGCTAGTGGTTTCTTAATAAAAGTCATCCAATTTAAAGATTGGATCAGCACATCAAATATTATATTTTCAATATAATATAATTGTTACTCACTTTTCATTTTTTAATCTCATTAGTGATAGGCAGTTAAGATTGCAAAATTAGATTATTTTGGTATTACTGCAACCGAGGAATGGGATTCAAATTTCTTAACAACTGGTGCTGTGGGCGTAGCCTAATTTGTGGGTGTGGCTTCGTGGTCATGTGACTGGTGGGTGTGGCTTGCTGGTCACATGACTGGCTGGGCATGGCTTGTTTGTAAATATTGTAAATATTATAATAAAAAAAGAGCAACTTCTCCATTATGGTGGAGATAGCATCCAGGATTGGGTTGTCAATTGCTGCTAGCTGATTGGACTGAGTCTGTCAGATCTGTGAGGACACTACCCTGTTGCTAAGGGTGCCCCAGAAATTGACCCAGTCAAGCAGCTTGGACGTGTTTTTAGTGCTCTACAAATTCGAGATTAATTAGGTAAGATCAGAGAAAATCCAATCCTGAATGCTATCATGGTGACAGCCACCTCCCAGTCTACCAACTGAGCGGCTGTCAAAAGATCGATCTTTCGGGGCTTCAGTCTGGAGCGACGTGGACAGATTGGCTGAGGGCCGATTTTCTTCAAGTAAAAGTGGCTGACAGGGCTGTGTGTAGAGGAAACCTCCACACCCTAACTGTCTTGGATTGGAGGGCTATTGTGTGGCTTTAAATGGCCATTCTAAGCCTGCTTGTTCTGTGGCAGCTATTTTTTTTTAAGGGCATGAAAATAGCTGTTATCAGAGTCTGGAGTTGACAGCTTTAACACTCTGCCAAATTTTGTTTTAGGTTCTTGCTTAATTCCTTGAGCCGTCAAATCCACAGGTCAGCAGACTCCCAGGGGAGTTAGGCTGCCTGTCAGTTATTTAAAATGGCAGATTCAACAGTAAATGCTGGCTGCACGAATATGAGAGTGGAGGAAATGGCTCGCTGGCCGTTTAGCTCTCTCAGCCTTACAACAAAATGTTTTAGCCTCATTAGAAGACTCCAAGCCAAGAGCTAAGGCTTTAGAGGCTCGCAGGGGCTCCAAGTCAGCAGAGTGGGATAAGTATTGTAGGGACAGGGTGCTAAACAAGCTATGGGCTTAGGGACAGCAAGAAGCAGCCCAAGAAAGCCTGGAAGCTGTTTCAAACAGCACCAGCATTGATTTCCGCCAAAATGAGAAGCCACCGTTGGAGAGAAGAGCCAGGTCTCTTCAAAACGACAGGAGGCATTTGCAAGTGCTGGCCACAGGAGGAGATGGAGAGCAGTTTGGATTGCAAGAGCCTGAAGTCTCTTTTGACACCTCTGAGGGAAGAGAATTTTTCTCTGTCTGTCCAGCAACAGGACAGCTAGCAACAACTGTGTAAAGAACCAGAGTGCTCCACCCAGCAGTGGGACAAGATTCAGATGTTCAGTTCAACATGCAGATTTTGCTATAGTGGAGGCAGTAAAACAAGGGGTATCTGCAGCCATAAAGCAGCCTAGACCACCTCCCTCAGTAGCTTCCTGCTCTTCTTCCAGACAGGGCTTGAGACAAGTGTCTCAATTTCTTGATGACTTTTCCATGTATTCTGGGGCTGATTCTGACACTCCCTCTCTACGTGATCACTCTGCCTATTCTGGCATGGGAGATCGGGGAGAGAGAGAGAGAGAGAGAGCTCTTTGATATTGAAGGCCTGGATTCTGAGAATCCTGTAATTTCAGGGCTTTTTTAACCAGCCCTATTTAAATCACTCCTCTTCAAGGCAAAGAATGCCACAGAGCAAGGCAAGGCTTCTGCACCATCTGAGCCAGCAGATGCATCTGAAGACCCCAATGATCCACGCTTCTACGAGAAGACCATAACTGCAGAGGTCATCCCTTCACCAAAGATGTTTACAACAGTCATCCTGAGGCAGTGGTCTTCTCCTGGGTCAGGTTCTTTCCTTGATTGGAGGTTGTTTAATGTGGGAGCTGATCTTTCCAGAGCTCTGGAAGTACCCACAGTAGATGCCCCGGTAGCTGCCCTGCAGTCCAATTCTGAGATTCCTGCTGAGCCTGAAAACTCACTGAGAACAGAAGACAAGAGGGTGGAACAGATAGTTCAGAGGTCTCATCAGTCAGCAGCCTGGGCAATGAAGGCCTCCATTGCAGCACCCTTTTTCAATAGGGCATCACTCATTTGGCTACGTGAACTGCAGGAAAGAATTCCAACAAATGATTTCAGATCTCATTAGCCCATTAATAAGTTCTAGCAGCTGCTGAGTTCTTGGCTATGCCACCAGTGGTGGGATTCAAAAAGTTTTACTACCAGTTCTGTGGGCATGGCTTGGTGGGCATGGCAGGATACTGTAAAATCTCCAGTCAGAGGTGGTATTTGCCGCTTCTCCGAACTACTCAAAATTTCCATTACCGGTTCTTCAGAACTGGTCAGAACCTGCTGAATACTACCTCTGGATGCTACCTTCAGTGTGGGCCAGGTATCCTGCAAAGGTAATAGGATCGTCTGTAGCCTCTCAAAGTCTGCTTTGGCTCAGGCAATGGCAGGCAGACATGAGGCATAAGTGGAAGTTGACCACTGCCCCCTTCAAGGGGAGAAAATATTTGGAGAATCACTGGACAAGATCTGGTGGACTCCAAAGACAAGGGGGAGATTTTGCCCCCCAGGTCAAGAAAGGGTGACTTCCGCTCAATGCTTTATTTTCGCCGCCCCTCCTTTAGGGTGACTGAAGCTGGAGGGGAGTTTTCTAGTCTCATCCCAGGCAGGAACAACAGCAGGACAGGATAGGTAGAAACTTCCAGTTCCAGAACAAGCAGCCCAAGGGGGAGGGGATCATTCCTTCCAATGCCCTAGAGAAATCTGCTGTCAACCCTCCAATTGGGGGATATCTGGACTTGTTTGCCAGGCATTGGGAGGAAGTAATCACAGACACCTGGATCCTGGAAACAGTCTGATCAGGCCTTTGTCCAGACTTCCTGTCCTTACCCCCCACGGTTTTTCTTTCATTGCCCTGTTTCTAAGATCAGAGCGAGGAAGATCCTCATGGAGCGGCTGGAATCCATGCTATTCAGCTGGTGCCTGAGGACCAACAAGGAATGGGATTTTATTCCATTCTGTTTGTCACACCAAAGACTTCAGAAGGTTGGAGGCAATTCTGGATTTAAAGCATCTAAACTACCAACCAAGATACAGGCAGTTTAAGATGCATTCATTCCAATCTATTCTGGAGGGAATTCTCACTTCCACAGATTTAACTGCAGCTATCTTCATGTCCCCATTATACCTGCCCATAGAGAATTCCTCAGGTTCTGTTATAATGGCAGACATTTTCAGTACAGGGCCTTACTCTTTGGTGTTTCATCTGCTCCTAGAAAATTCATGAAGCTGTTAGCAGCCCTGACAACTCACCTTAGGGCTATCTCAGTCAGAGTCCAGTGTTATCCGGATGACATCCTGGTCCAGTCCTCCTCACCATCTCAAGCAGCAGAGGACCTGGAACTCACCATCCAGGTGCTACAGGAGCATAGTTTTTCTGTCAATAAGGCCAAGAGTCACTTCATTCCACCAATAGATTGCTCCACCTAGGAGCTGTAATAGATACCATATCATGCAAGGTGTTCTTGTTCCAGGAGCATCAAGAGAGTATCAGAATTGATTGGGCAAATGAAATCTAGGAACAGAGTACCCCTGGCTACACTTTCTAGACTCTTAGGAAAATGGATCTCATGCATTAATATAGTACCTGGGCTAGGTTGCATGCCAGGGCACTCCAATGTTTCTTCTTCCTTATCAAAGGACAGGCAGGAGTTATTCCCATTTCCGAGTCATGTTATGGTGGTGGTTATCTGGGGCTCCTTCCTTAGGAAACCTATTCAAGGACCCTAACCAGCTGGTGCTGACCACGGATGCCAGCCTTTATGGCTGAGGAGCTCATATCCAATCCAGGATGGTCCAGGGACAGTGATCCCAGGCAGATTTGGATCACAACATTAATTGGTTAAAACTCAGGGCAGTCCACCTGGCCCTGAGGCAATTCTAACACATAGTAGCTGATAGGGACGTCCTGGTCTTAACTGACAATGTGACCACTAAGGCACATGTAAATTGCCAAGGGGAAACACATTCAAGGCCCCTGATCCTAGAGGCAGAGCAGCTGTGCTTCTGGGTGGAAAGGTATCATATATTGCTCACAGCTGAACACATTGCATGTGTATCCAATGTTGAAACAGACTGGCTTAGCAGAGCCACTATAGACCACGCAGAGTGGCGTTTGCACCCAGATTTGTTTCAGGAACTGTCGGAGTGCTTTGGACAACCAGCAGTAGACCTCTTAGCTTCTCAGGACAACGCACAACTCCTGAGATTCTTCTCCAGGTTTACAGTTCCGGGGGTGGAGAGGATGGATGCCTTACACAGTCCCTGGTCACGGGAGCTCCTCTATGCCTTTCCTCCACTGTCCCTGATCCTGAAGGTGATACAAAAACTATTGGGCGAAAGAGCAGAGCTCATACTTGTGGCTCCTCATTGGCCCAGATGGCCATGGTTAGCAGACTTAGTAAACCTATCTGTGACCAGCCCTTGGAGGATGCTGGCGGACAGAGTATGTCTCAACCAGGGACCCTTGTTACATCCTTAACCCCAGTGACTTCAATTGACTACTTGGAAGTTGAATGGGGATCTCTGATCCAGGACCATTACTCCTCCAAGGTGATACAAACCATTCAGGCCTCCAGGAGGCCTTCCACTAATCGCATTTATGACGTGACCTGGAGGGCTTTCTGTGAATGGTGCTCTCGATCTGGGATGGGCCCTACCAAGGCTTTAGTCACCCAGGTGCTGGACTTTCTTCAAGAAGGACTTGACAAGGGCCTGTCACCCAACACATTGTGGCGGCAGGGGTGGCCTTCTCTTCTGTACTTTCTTTGGGGGACTCAGAATCCCTATCTAGGCATCCTAATGTCCACAGATTTCTGAACGGGCTACAAATCTGAGGTCTCCAGTGGTCCATCGATGCCCCACATGGGACCTCTCTAAAGTACTGCATCCGCTGGCTGAGGCCCCATTTGAACCACTGAGATCTACTTCTCTGCAATTTTTGTCTTATAAGGTGGCCTTCCTGGTAGCCATCTTGGCCAGAAGGATTTCGGTCGTGGTTGCCTTATCTGTCAGGAAGGATCTTTGTATTTTTCACCCCAACCGAATTGTTTTGAGATTCATTCATGCCAAAGGTGAACTCTTGGTTCCACAGGGCCCAGGAACTGATATGACCTGATTTCTGTTCAAAGCCTGTCCATACTTTAGAAAACAGGTGGCACACTCTAGACGTTTGAAGGGCCCTTCGTATATACACTAAACAAACTTCTCCCCTCAGGAAGTCTGAATTCCTTTTGTATTATTTCAACCCTCTACCATGCGTTGTGAGATCACTCCAATGACTGTGGGGAGGTGGATCAGACTGTGCATCTTCAAAACCTATCAATCCCAATGATTTGCAGTTCCTCCAAGAGTAACAGCCCATTCGACAAGAAGTGAGGCCACATTGTCAGTGTGGGCCACTCAGGTCTCTCTGGAGAAGGTTTGCAGGGTGGCAACTTGGGCTTCATCTTCTCTGTTCATCAACATTATAAACTGGACTCCTTTGCATCTCCGGAGGCAGCTTTTGGACAGAGAATTCTTCAAAAGGTCCACCTTGTCTAAGGGATTTGGACCGAACTAGTCTTGCCCGTAGGACAGCCAACTTTGGCATGTCCCAATCCTGGATGTTATCTCCACCATAATGGAGAAGGGTCGTTGGTTTTTACCTGATACGACCTTTCTTGTTTGGTGGAGGTAGCATCCAGCCCCACTCTGATGGAAGTCTGTTCTGAATTCAGTAGAGCAGGGGTCACAAACCTTTTGGACCTCAGGGACCACCAAACTGATAAGTTTAAATTCCAGGGACCACTAACCTGTTCTGTGGGTGTGGCCTAATTTGTGGGTGTGGCTTGGTAGTCATCTGACTGGCTGGGTATGGCTTGTACATAAATATTATAAATATTTATATAAATATTGAATTTTTTATAAAAAAAAGAACTTTTACCCAAAATCAGGCAAAGCAGGCAGGCAGCTTGAGTTACTCACAGAATCACAGATTCATTCAGAGATCTATTTATCTGCCATCAGCTAGCTCAGTCTATCACATAAAATTTGCTTGCAAGCAAACTCATAAAATTTGCTAGCAACCAAACTCATAAAATTAACTCACAATACATCATGTATGTAAATATTGAATTTTTTATATAAAAAAGCAACTTTTATCCAAAATCAGGCAAAGCAGGCCGGCAGATTGAGTTGCTCACAGAATCATTCAGTGATTTATCTATCTGCCATCGGCTTGCTCAGCCTGTCACATAAAATTTGCTTACCATGAGTCTGCACTGAATAATAGAATCTTCAATCCTATGGGGGGTTTGGCTGTGCTTAAAAACACAGCCGAAGATCTAAAGACTATCTAGAAAGCAAGAAAATCAACCATTTCCTGCTTCCTAGCTAATCTAAAACTCTTGGCACAGCAGAACAGCTGATGGTCAGAAAAATAGCAATTTAGCAAGCAAATTTTCTGGATAAGGAGTGAGTGGGCAGGGAGGGTTCCCACCTGGGTCATGTGGGTGGCGCAGCTTTGTATTTCTGCGCAGCCTGGATTAATTGCTATGGGGGGGGGGTGCTCTGGGGGTGAGATTTCTCTGCAGCCCTCCAAAATTTTCTCATGGTCCACCGGTTGGCAACCGCTGCAGTAGAACATGACAACAACAACAAGAAAATAAGTCAGTTTGGACTTCTGATTTTGAACTTCTCTGAAGACGGACTGCTGACTGTGACTGTGCATGGCTTTGGTCCATGCTTTGGAGCCCCGATTTGGGGCAGAAGCCATCTCGTAGTGGCAGCGGAGGAAGGGGAGACCGTCAGCTGGGTAGAGGAGAGTTGCAAATCCCCTCCCTGGCTTGGGAATTGTTCCCTCCTGAGGATGCCTGAAGCGGTGGTCTAAAATGGCCATCCTGAAGGGGAAGATTAGACTGGTATAAGTTTGTGCAGGAGAGAGAGAAAGAAGCGAACAGCAGGAGGAATGGGACAATATAATTAAATGGAAGGTAACCCCAGGGTTAACATTTCAAAGAATTTTCAAGAAAGGACTTAAAGCAGCGAATAGAAAGAGGGAAAAAATAGGTGTGAATTACTTTTGACAGTGGCGGGGCTTTGAACCGAGAAAGTTAGAAGCTGGAGAAGGAATCATCTAATCAATTTGGACAAGTATATTTTGATTCTATATAGGCACTAATAAAGCTGAACTATAGATTGTTAAAGAGAAAATTTAATATCAATTGGATTTGATCTTTTTGAAGGATTGTGGTTTTAAAAGCTCTGAATAATTGGGAAGAAAAAAGGGGTTGTGGAGTTGTCACAACAAAGAGTGATTGCCATCTGAGTTAAATCTAACTTGTTTTTCCTTCAAAAGACTGTTTTTCAAAACCTGTAAGGATGATTGATACAATAAAACAATAACTTTGAAAAATTGAAACAAAGAAACAGAAAGACTCTGCCGTTGGATCAATTGTTGTTTCTGATATGGATTAGGCATTGAATTATCTGAGGATTAAAACTTGAGAGGAAGAAAATAAAAGTTGACTGTTGGAAATTAACTTTAAAGACACTATTTGGACTAAATTGCTAATTAGAAAGCTGTAAAATGGTGATATCTCTTCTGGCATGAAAAATGGAACTTAGAAACACGAAAGAAATATTACAAGAATGAAGTGAAATGCTGGGCTTTACTTCAAAATTTATTGAAAATGCAATTGCAGAATATGAACAACAAAGAAAGTATAGAAGAGGAGATGGAGCAAATTATAGAAGGGGCCATCTTTAATTACCATTGAGAAAAAGAACTCTGGAAAGAAAGAGGAAAAGAGTTGGAAATAAATATTGGAGATTTGGAGAATTGAATAAAGAGGGAAATATTCGGAAAATTAAAAAAGGGAAAAAGAATCAGCAGAAATTCAAAGGGCGGAGGGGGGTTATAAATAGAGAGGGTGATAAAAACTGGAGTGAAAGAATAAAGGGGAAAATACAAGGGGAAAGAAGGGATAAGAAACAACGGGAACAAAGAAATATGGGAATTCTAAAAAAATGGGAAAAATTGTTTAATTAGACATAGAGATAATGGCTGATTGATATTTGGAAAGGGGATTCTGCAAGGTGCTGGGGGGGGTAACAAATAAATTTGTAGTTGTGAAATGGAGACATATAGATTGATAAGATGGAAAATAGAACTGGAATTCAATGCTCTTTTCCTTTATGCATAGAGATAAATGTAACAAATAATGGAATATGTTTATTAAATATCTTGAAATATTTAAAATATACTGAAATAAATGAAATTATCTAGAAGGAGGGCTGAAATGGAATTAACATCAGGGTTTAGGATTAAATGAGTAGATTAATATGTCCTTTTTTCTGAAATTGTAGATAAACCTTATGAAATTAAAAAGAGGAAACCATGCAGAATCTGAGTTATATATGTTATGTAGTTTTAAATGGAATTATTAATTTTAATGTTCTAGGTAATAAAATGTTAAGCATTTAATGGGATTTAAAAGGGGAGATAATTAATATATAACTTAGAGGTGGTGCACTTAAACTGGTATTTTGGGGGGGGACCAATTTATAGGAGTGTTATTAATCAGAATTTAAGAGGAATATACAAATGTGACAGTTAAAAGTACTAAAGTATAATAATTATGAAGTTAATATATGTGAATAATATAATAAAATAGAAAATGTATAAAAGTATTGTTAAGATAAGAAATAGAATACAAAAATTGAATATTTAACTGTGATCATATTTGTATGTATATGTGAAACCTGTGATCATGCTGTTCACTAAAAAGAGATGTTAAAATGTGGAAAACTGAATAAAACTTGTTTAAAAAACAAAGAAAATATGTCAGTCTGTCACTATTCCTTCACCAATTTCTGGGGCACCCTTGACAACAGAAGAGTATCCTCACAGATCTGACAAACTCAGTCCAATCAGCTAGCAGCAACTGACAACCTAATCCTGGATGCTATCTCCACCAAACGAGAAAGATTGTATCAGGTAAGAACCAACGACCCTTTTACCCCAAATCAGGCAAAGCAGGCAGGCAGATTGAGTTGCTCACAGAATCACAGAGTCACTCACAGATCTACCTTCCTGCAATCTGCTGCCTGAGTCTGCACTGAAAAATAGAAGCTTCAGTCCTAAGGAAGTTCTGCTCTCAGGCCACTTCTCCCCACCCCCCACCCCCCTAAATACCACCCCTGACTGCGCCTCAGGGAAGCCTCCTGAGCGAAGGGGAAGCAGTACAACAGCAACTTAGATTAGCTAGAATGCAAGAAATCTGAAGATTTCCTGCTTTCTAGCTAATCTAAATTGTGCGGCACAACTGATAGTCAGAACAGCTGATTGTCGGGAGAAAAGAAGGAAAAATAGCAACTTAACAAAAATTAGGCAAGGGCAAAATGCAAGCAATTTGGATGGCATGCATGTGAGATAAGGAGTGACTGGGTGGGACAAGGGGGAGGGAAGGGGCAGCCAGTGGTGCAATTTGCCGCTTTTCTGAACTGCACAGTAACAACTGGTTCTATAGAATCTGTCCATACTGGTAGAATTCCACCCATGCTGCAACCCTTGAGACACAGTTTGGTATAGTAGTTGACACTATGATTTTTTGTGCCACTTTAGGTTTTTTTGTGCCACTTTTGGGCCAGGCTAGGAAGAATATAATGACAAACCATTTCATAACTTTTTGCAATGAAAACTGGGTTTTTAACTATTGTATTACAGTAAATATTCCCAACATTTTTTACTTCAATATAGTCATGAAGCTCTATTGTGCAGTTTATGGACTTGTAAAAATAAAAAATATGTTCACCTATGTGTATACCACATATAAATTTTATATGTGGTAAACACATATAAATTAAAAATATTTCAATGTGAGAGTAGTAACATTCCTAATGTGTTCAGGGTGTATGGCATTCTTTTGATTATTTGATATTTCTTTGGTCCTATTGTGAAAATGTTCTCATTATTAGAACACAAAGTTCTAAAACACAATTTTGTTTTGTTATTGTTGCTAACTTTTTTTTTATTTTTTTACCTTAAGGGAGGTAGGCATGTTGATTATGTGGTAGATCAAATTGTTGGAAAATTGATAGAGGTGGTTAAAAAAAAGAACAAAGCTGGTGTTTCAGTAAAACCATTCCAGGTAAGCTGATGCTCATATTTTGAAATAATTTCCCAAAAAAAGATTGCTTCATTATTTCTATATCTTTGTTTTCTGATTTTTACTTGTGTACATTTATTTGTTATTATTATTTTTGAACAGGTAAAGAACCATATATGGGTTTTTATTAATTGTCTTATTGAAAACCCTTCTTTCGATTCTCAAACAAAAGAGAATATGACACTCCAGCCAAAAAGTTTTGGGTCCAAATGTCAATTATCAGAAAAGTTTTTTAAAGCAGTAAGTATTGCATATTTATTTCATAACCATAACCATGAAGAATCATTGACCAACTTTAAAGAAAGTAAAATCCCTGATGTGGTTTACATTTCAGAAATTATTCTTATATGACTAAATGAAAAGTAATAAAAGAATAATGCTTTAATATTTGAAATGCATTTCCTTTTTAATTAATAATAAGCACTGGTGTTTATTAACTATCTTGCAAAATGTTATCTAGTTTTGTGAATATAACAAACAATTCAGTTCATAAATTTTGTGACTCTTTGAGTGGTATGTGAAAGAGCCTGGTGACATAATGGTTAAAATGCAATATTGCAGGCTGCTCAGAGCCAGGGATTTGATCCTGACTGTCTCAGGGTTGACTCAGCCTTCCATCCTTCTGAGATTGGTAAAATAAGGACCCAGATCATTGAGGTCAATATGTTAATATTTGTAAACTGCTCAGAAAGTGCTATAAAGTACTGTGGAGTGATATATAAGTCTAAGTGTTATTGCTGTTAATTATGAGACTAAAAATAAGGAAATATCAAGCTGTGTAAAGAATAAACTCTTACAGATTACTTTTACAGATATTTTTAAAGAAAAAAATGATTTTAGTGCTTTGATATATTTCTTTATTTTTAATATAAGCCTTTTTCTGGTATTTTTCAATATGCTGTGAATTCAATTTTTATAGGCTTCTAACTGTGGCATTGTAGAAAGTATACTGAATTGGGTGAAATTCAAGGCGCAGACGCAGCTGAACAAAAAATGTTCATCGGTGAAACATAGTAAAATTAAAGGCATTCCAAAACTTGATGATGCTAATGATGCTGGTAAGAGCTAACAATCATTTGGGATACTTTTTATAATACAAATGCCTCCAAAGTCATTAATTAATGACTACGAACATGCTTCAGGTAATATTCTTGCTAAGTTGAACATATTTGGAAGAAAGAAGTATTTTTCAGCATAGGTAGATTAATACTGAACATAGTTATACCATGGTTAAAGAGCCATGCTATTTAAAAAGCAAGTTCATATCAAGTATCTGTATTTTTTAATAAAATGGTTTTTTTTTCCTGAAAATGTGCTATTCTCTATTTTAAGAATTTAGGCTTTAACTGAAGATTACTTCAATCCCCTTACTTTGATTTTTTTGGCTCTTTTCATTATGTTGTAGGTGGCAAGCATTCTTTGGATTGTACATTAATTTTAACTGAGGGAGATTCTGCCAAATCTTTAGCTGTCTCTGGTTTAGGTGTTATTGGAAGAGATAGATATGGGGTATTTCCACTCAGGGGAAAAATTCTTAACGTTCGTGAGGCATCTCATAAACAGGTAAAATATGTCATTTAAAGAGTTGTTGAGTGCATAGCTAATGTATATGCATGTATTCGCTAATATAGCTTGTTTTAATTCTACATTTTTACACAGATTATGGAAAATGCAGAAATTAATAACATTATAAAAATAGTTGGTCTACAATATAAGAAAAGTTATGAAGATCCAGAGTCTCTGAAAACATTAAGATATGGCAAAATTATGATTATGACTGATCAGGTCAGTTGAATTCTAAAATTAAATATCCATCATGCAATCCTTTTTTTGCTTAGAGTCTTTCTATTGCTCCTCATTTACATTTACTGCCTTTATTTAAATGCATTTACATTTACTTCAGACTTTATTTAATTTGCTGACATCTTTCTTGACAACCCATGTACATTATACTAATTGATATTATTGATATATTTATTAATATATTGATATTATTGATATTATTACATTGATATTATTTTTATTTATTAAAATAAACATCATAAACAAGTTTCCATTGCTTTTAGTTTTTGAAGTGATTGATTCTGGATATTAAGATTTCTGAACATTTTTAAGAAGCTTCTTCAATTTTTTAAAGTTTTTAATAGGTTATATTTTTATAGTTTTCTGCCATTATTTTTTTCTGATATATTTTCAGTTATACACTGTATTTTTAGCATTCATATATTATACACACAGAAAGAGAGAGAGAAAGAGAAAGAGAGAAGAATTGCGTATATATTGCTTGAATCCTGGATCTATAAAAAAAAAAGAAAACTGTATTTAAAGAGCCATGGTGGCACAATGGTTAGAATGCAGTATTGCAGGCTGATTGACTGCTGGCAGTGCAATCCAGATTGGCTCAAGGTTGAATCAGCCTTCCATACTGCTGAGGTCAGTAAAATTAGGACTCAGATTGTGGGGGGCAATATGCTGACTTTGTGAACAACTAGAGAGGGCTGTAAAGCATTATGAAACAGTATATAAGTTGATATTGCTATTAAAACTAACATTCACATGACTCGCAGAAAAAATATTATTTATCTTTCTAAATTTCTCATCTCCCTCAGATAGATAGATAGATAGATAGATAGATAGATAGATAGATAGATAGATAGATAGATAGAGATAGAGAAGTAATAGAACACTGAATAAGCATATTTATCTGAATATAGTCTAAGTAGCTTTCAAAGTGATCATAGATCACAACAGCAGCCAAAAAAGCTAATGCAATCCTAAGCTGCATTAACAGAGGGTACAATTGAGATCAAGTGAGGTACTAATATCACTCTATAAAGCCTTAGTAAGACCACACCTAGAGTACTGCATCCAGTTTTAGTCAGCACATTATAAAAAAGATGTTGAGCCTTGCCTCAAATGCAGCATTGGGAAAGGAGAGCAAAGCCAGAGTGGCTTTGCTCTCCTTTTCAAACATCCCACCACCGCTGCGTTCGGAGCGAGGCCCCACAGGATCACCCCATTGAGCCCCTTGCACCGGAGGCACTTGCCCAAGCAAGTGCGAATGGAGCAGTGCATGAAGTAAATGGGGTGAGCCTGAGAGAGGGAAAGAGAGAGGAAAGAGAGAGAGAGAGAGAGAGAGAAAGAAGGAAGAAGAGAAAGAAAAAAGGGAGAGAAAGAAAATGGGACAGACAAAGAAAGAGGGAGGGGGGAATGGAAGGAAGGGACAGAAAGAAAAAGAAATAAAGAGGGAGGGAGGGAAGAGAAATATAAATGAGATATCTATTCTAGCCCAATAACCTTCTCCAACAGGGTTAGAAGGGAGTGTGTGTGTTTGTGTGTGTTCTCCTTGTAATTTACCAGTATATTTTGGTTTTGCCTTCTTCAGAATTGGCATTGTAATACATTGGGGAAAAGTAATTTTTTAGGGTGGAGGTCTGGTCCAATGGATCCTGTTTAAAGCCTCAACAAAATGTGAGAGCTTCCTGATAGTCTTGGCCATGCTTTGTCCACAAAACTTTTAATTAATAGAAGCCAAAGATGTTTCAATGTGTTGGCAAAGATGGCAGCAAAGATGTTTCAATGTGGAAAAGGGCCTCTAAACAAGGCCTCATTTTAATCTGTTGCATCAGGTCTCTCTCCCTCTCTCTATCCCTCCATTCCCCCTCTTTTTTTGTCCCTTTTTCTTTTTTTCCCCTTTCTTTTTCTTTTCTTCCTTCTCTCTTTCTTCTCTCTCTCTCTCTTTCCCTCTCCCAGGCTCACCCCATTGATTTGGTGCACTGCTCCGCTCAGACTTGCTTGGGCAGGTCCCTCCAGTGTAGCGGGCTCAATGGGGTGGACCTGCGGGACCGGCACCTAGAATCTGGCAGTGGTGGTACGTTTGAAAAGTAGAGCAAAGCCAGAGGTTGGTAATTTTTGCTGCAAAGAATTACAAAAACTGGGCTGTGCACAAGAAGGGACACACATGTCAATGCAATTCAGCAACATAAAATAAAGAAATACAAATAAAACAAATCAACAAGAATTGGCAAAGCATCTCTGATTAAATTCTATTCAAAACTCCAAAAATAGGTCAAGTAGTTATGGGGAGGCCAGTCATAAATTAGAACTCTTGCTAAACAATTGACCATTAAGTGAGGACCACTTGTATTTGGTTTGCCAGTCACCAAACCATGCCCACCCAGTCACATGACCAGAAAACCACACCCTCAAATTAGGCCATGCCCACAGAAATTTGAATCCTGCCCCTGGGTGGGGGGCATTGAGGATGAGTTTGTAGCACTAAGGGAACAGTGGACTGAAAAAGTTTGGGAACCACTGTTCTAGAAAAAGTACAAAGAAGAGCAACCAAGATGATTAGGGGACTGGAGACTAAAACATTTGAAGAACGGTTACAGGAACTGGGCTTGGCTAGTCTGGTGAAGAGA